>CM073585.1:17366928-18696457 GCA_037074715.1 Magnolia kwangsiensis
TAAGAATTTAGTCAATTTCTCATACCATGCCCTGGGCGCTTGTTTTAGACCATGGAGAGTTTTTTTGAGACAAAATACATGGTTAGATAAGTTGGGGTCTTAAAACCCTGAAGGTTGTTCAACATACACCTCTTCATGTAAATCGCAATTCAAGAAGGCACTCTTTACATCTATCTGATAAATCTTAAATTTTCTAAAGCATGCAATGGAAATAAAAAGTCTGATTGATTCAAGGCGAGCGACTGGAGCAAAGGTTTCATCGTAATCGATGCCTTGAATCTGAGTGTACCCTTGTACAACCAGTCTAGCCTTGTTTCATATTATATTTTCAAGTTCATCACACTTATTTTTAAAGATCCATTTTGTTCCAATAATGTGCTTATCTTTAGGTCTAGGAACAAGATACCAGACATCATTATGAACAAATTGATTAAGTTCATCCTACATAGCAATTATCCAATTTTCGTCAGAAAGTGCTTCTTTCACATTGACCGGTTCTATTTGGGATGTAAAACAAACATGATTACATATGTTCTCAAGTTGTTTACGAGTACGAACTCCAGTGAGAGGGATTCCAAGAATTTGATTGGTTGGATGATCTTTAACAATCCTTGGTTCAGACTCTTTTTGACTTGATGAGGTATCTTGATTGTCGATAATAAGAGCTTCATCATCATCTGAACTCGGAGCTGGTGTATTCAAATGATCATCAATGACCACATTGATGGACTCTTGAATCACACCAGTTCTCTTATTCAGAACCCTATAAGCTCGACTGTTCAAAGAATAACCAAGAACAATACCTTCATCACTCTTCGTATTAAACTTTTTCAAATTTTCATGATCACGTAAAACATAACACTTGCTGCCAAAAACCTGAAAGTATTTGACAGTAGGTTTCTTTTCAAACCATAATTCATAAGCAGTCTTATTATCAGATTTACTGGTATAAACCCGATTAATAATATAACATGCGGTATTAACTGTTTCAGCCCAAAGATTTCTAAAGAGCTTCATGCTATTCAACATAACATTAGCCATATCCTGAAGCACTCTATTTTTTCTTTCAACTATACCATTTTGTTGGGTGTTTTGGACGCAGAGAATTCATGCGATATTCCCTGATCGCTACAGAATTTCTCAAAACTATTATTTTCGAATTCGGATCCATGATCACTACGGATCTTATTAACATGAGAACCTTTCTCATTTTGGATTCATTTAATGACCTTTTTCACTTCATCCAGGGTTTCAGTTTTGTCTTTTAAGAAAGATACCCAAGTGAATCTGTTATAGTCATCTACGATAACCAAGATGTATTTTTTCCCTCCTCGACTCTCTGATCTGGTTGGTCCAATAAGATCAATGTGGAGAAGCTCGAGTGGTCTAGATGTGGTATTGGAGTTCACTTTCTTGTGAGAGCTCCTAGTCTGTTTGTCCAACTGGCATTCACCACATATTTTGTCTACTCTTTACAATTTGGGTAGACCTCTAATTAGTTCTCTTTTGCTCAATCTAAATAAGTTCCGATAGTGTACATGTCCAAGGCGTTTATGCCATAATTCAGTCTCATCGGTATGGACCATGTAACATGATTGAGTAGATGAGCTTGCATCACTAACGATGTAGCAGTTTTCAGAAGTTCTGTGACCAGTTAATATAACAGAATCCTTTTTATTAAGTATCCCACAACCTTGATTAGAAAACTTCACACTATGGTTGTTATCGCATATCTGAGAAATTCTTAGTAGGTTGTGTTTCAAGCCCTCAACATATAAAACATTCTTAAATAAGGAAAGGTTATAAAGCTGAACCGTACCTTGGCCAATAATCTTGCAATTGCTTCCATCACCAAACGTGACTGACCCGTCAGTCATATCTTTTAGATCGGTGAATAAAGCCTTGTCGCCTGTCATATGCCTAGAGCAACCACTATCTAGATACCACTTTAAATGGCTTGTAGCTTTGAAAGCAGTGTGGGAAACTAAGCAGGAAACTTTAGGAACCTATTGCAGAACTGTTTTGGGTTTAGGAGTATAGATGGTATTTTTCTGTCTGTTGTTATAGGAGAGACCTATAAAGTTATACTTTAATAGCTCCTTGAGTAGATCAATTATTTTTTCAGCCAATGGATTTCAGTTTTGAAAATCAAAGTTGACATGACTACCTTTAAGTTTTTGAAAAGTCCTTAAATTTTTAGAAAAATCTTGATAAGTATTCTTTTCTTTTGAGATTGAAGACTCTCCTTTTACAAATTTAGGAGCAATGTTCTTTTGTTTAGGAGATATATTCTTATCATAGCCCAACCCGGATCGATTGCCACATTTTCTTGATCTAGACAATAATTTTTCCAATTTAGGATCACCTTGGGCATATCTCCATGTGCCTTTCAAACTCAGAAGAGAAGCTACCTTATTTTTGAGTTTCTTATTTTCGGATCTCAAATCTTCAATTTTGGAGGTTTTGAAATCTAAATCACATTTGGTCTTTTCAAAAGAATCGAAAATATGAGACTTTTCTAAAATGAGAGACTCATAATCTTCCTTAAGCTTAGAAAATTTTTCTTTTTGTAATTTAAGCTTCACGGCAATTTTACAACTCTCCTTTTAAAGGGCATTATAAGTATCCTGAAGATCATCTTCATTATCGCAATCACTATTCAGATTTTCTTCACTAGATATATCATCATTATCTGAAAAAGTGATCTTGGCTATGTTCACTCCCCAAGTGCAAGGTTGTGATGTAGTAATAACTCGGTAAGACCGAGGTCGAATCCCAAGGGACTGAAACTTGTACGTTATCTAAAATTAACTGGAAATAGAACTAGAATGAGATGAAATCTGAATTGAATTATAAATTGAGAAATAATTGTAAACTATTAATCTAAAACTTATAGGAGAAATCAGAGGTAAGGAAACTAGGGATTCAGAGGATCCACTTGTAGAGATCAGGGAGATCTTATGCCTGTTTCATGAATCATGGAATTTACTGAACTGCCATTGATCTATTTTTCAAAGAGATGAAAGGAAGATGAATTAGAATGGATTCCATCACCAAACCATGCCCAAAGACTATGGCAAACAACAGAATCAAACTAATTACCACCCAATCACATGTATGAAAGTTAGGAAGGGTACCGTCATCCAACCATGCCCAGGAGACTATGGTGAACAACAGGACGTCCTGACATCATAAACATGAAAAGAAAATAGAAATATTCAAAGCATCGCAGACCCATTGTAATTTCAGTCACAACAGACCATTAAGAACTAAAAATATTCCCATAATAATCAACTAAAATCAACGTCGATTCATGAATTAAAATAAAAATAAAATAAAATCTCTCATCTCACTACAAGCTTCACCTCTTAACCCTAGCTAAGAGGTTCAGCCCGCCATGAATGGGTTAAATCTCATAATAAAAGAAAAGAAAAGAAAATACTCTCTCCCTCACGTCTGCTTCAAGTCCCTGCCCGAGCCTACACGTCTCTCTTTTTCTTCCTCCCTAGATCTAAATGAATGCTCCCCACATCCAAAATTCTCCTTATATAGCTGCTGGAGTGGTGAAAATCGAATTTGAATCGGATTTGGAAAGCTATGCATGCATAGTGAAAGCTTTTTCGCAGCCAAGTTCGGTGCCTCGAAACACGCCACTTTTCTCGCTCAAATTTCAAATAAACATTGTCCCTTAGGACTTTCTTGGGTCCTCTACATGATAGACGGTTCAGATCTGCCATATGATCAAAGATGGTGGGCCAAAACCGTCTGGAAAAGTCGATTTTCACAGATGTGCGAAACCTTTCGCACCATTTCACTGTTGTGATCGGTGGGCCCCACAGAAGCATTTTCTGGAAAATTTACCCCGTCCATTGGATTCAGGATGAAATTTCAGTCAAGAATGGGTGGTTTTGAACGTCCATTGACGTGGTCCAGAGAATAAATCACAAAAGGATCAGTTTCGAACGTTGCAGGGCAGCCCTTTTGTGGCCCCTGTATCACACACGTGTGTACGCATGGATGCAAAAGGTCAGCATGTTTTTGTAGTATTCGAGCCCCTCTACACGGTGAATGGATCAGATTGGCCATAAGGGCCATGGGCGGGGCCCACAAGCTTCCGCAAAACGGACTCTCGCTGTCCGTTCGCTGGCGTGATTGCGTAGAGGAGAGGGAGAGTCGAGTCAGAGCTTGCTTGGACCGACCGGCGGTTCCTGTGCACGGCGAGTGTGTGTACACTATGTACACATGCTGTACATATAGGGTCCACTGTGATGTTTTCAAGAAATCCAATCCGCCCATTCCGTTCCTCATATTATTTTACCCGTTGAGAACAATTATCAAGCATATCCAGCTGGCGGGTGGGCCCCAAATTGAAGATTGATGGGCTGATCTGCCCGTTAGGCCACTTCCGCAATGATCCAATGGATGATTTTTGACGTGTACGGTTAATTTATAGTCCTCAGGCCACGTATGAAGTTTCGAGCCGAACCGATATTGGGAACCCCGTGATCTTGCGTTCTAGATGCGTTTCAAGCCACTTGAGCTTCAGTTTCTTAGTTTTCTCTGACCGTGTATATCTGTCAATCTTAGTCCTCTGGAGTGTGTCCCTTGCCTTTGGTGTCATCAGATCGTTAAATCTCGACTTTTAACATCCTTTTTCCATCCATGCTCATAAAATCACCATGCTCATAACATATAGGGCTTTAACATCATTACTCGACTCGGTTTCAGAATCTTCTGATTTAGAAGAGGATTCAGAATCAGACGATTCATCCCAAGTAGCCATCATGCTTTTCCTTTTGATTTGTCCTTTTTAGGACATTTGTTAGCTAAGTGCCCATACTCTTAACAGTTGTTACATTGACTATCTTTCAAAGATTTTTAAGCTCTAGGTTTAGGTCGTCTCTTATCATTTGACTTTTGAAAATTAAACATTTTCTTGTTTTGAAAATTTTGTAAAACTATTTTGCTAAAAGCGCCATATCATCTTCGAAATTTTCTATGTCCGAAGTGCTTTCCTGTGAAACATTTGATGATTTGAGAGCAATTGATTTTTCTTTAGGAGCTTTAAAAGACAACTCGTAGGTTTGTAGTGAACCAACTAGTTCCTCAACCCTCATGGTATCCGTATCACGAAGTTCCTGAATCGTGGTCACTTTAGAATTGAACCATTCAGGAAGTGAGCGTAGTATCTTTGCGCACACTTTACTTTCTGGAATTCTATCACCAAGACCCCACATAGAGTTCATAATGTCATTCAATATAGTGTAGAAGTCCATAAACATCTCATTCTCCTCCATATGAATTTCTTCAAATTTAGTTGTGAGGAGTTGGTCTTTAGATTTCTTGACAATTGATGTACCCTCGTGTGTCATTTCTAATACATCCCATGCTTGTTTTGCATTTTCATAAGAGATGATTCTTTTGAATTCATCTAGTGAAAATGCACAAGTAATTACATTTAGTGCTTTTGCATTGGCATCACTCTCACTTTTCTGAAGTGTGGTCCAAAGAGAATAAGCTGTTACTTTCATTGATTTTGAACCATCGTCATTAGTTACTTCAGTAATAGGAGGGTTCCATTCATTCACTGTGGCCAGCCACAGACTTTCATCCAAGGATTTGAGGAAGATCCTCATCCTGGCTTACCAATAGGCATAGTTTATACCATTAAAGGGTGGTGGCCTAGTGACTGATAGGCTATCAAAATTTGACATCTTAATATAGCTTAGATCGTTAACTCAGGAAATAAATCCAATAAATAAACAATAAGCACGAGCTATTAGGCTCTGATACCACTTGAAAGGGCCTAGCTATATGCCCTAGAAGGGGGGTGAATAGGACAATGCCAAATAAAACTTAAAACAGTGGAATAATAAAAGAAATAAAGCACAATGCTGAATTAAAAGTAATCTCAATAACCTAGAATTAAGAGAATGATACTATATCAGTTTTAAGGACAACCTTACACCAAAAACCAAAGGTTTAAGGTAGGACAACCTTATTTCTAGAACGTCCTTTGTATCACAAACCAATGACAAATAAAAAGCAAGGAAACCAAAATAACTTGCAGAAATAAATCCTAAGTTCTTACAACATTCCCACACTTGCTTGAAATAAAATGATTACAACATTCATCCACAAATACAATCCACAAAACTGAATGAATAAAGGAATGAAAGAATAAAGCACATCCACAACACAACGATATATAGTGGTTCGCCTGTGTGTACACCAACTGTTATTCAACAGCCAAACAGAATGCTACTCCACTCCTAATATCCTCACACAGGGGATATTAGCATGCACTATCAAAATAGGTTTCACAGGTTTACCTAAAACCTTCACAATTGTGTCTTTTTATTTCGGGCTTACACAATCTGAGTTTTCTGGCTCTCCTCAGATAACCAAAACAATGAGATTTTTCTGGCAAATCTCAAACAAAACCAAAGAATGTAAATTACACAAATATAAAATACCTGAATTTCCTTTTGAAGTAGCCCGGTAGAACCAATCGGAGTAGAAGTTCGATTCAACGTTTAAAGTCCAATACTCGTTTTAAGAATGGTTCTAAGTCTAATTAATTTTAAATCAATAGGGCTAGTTCTATTTGATTTTGAATCCAAGAAGAAGGAATATCAGAACTACCCCTTTTCAAATAAGATTGGAATGTAGATCAAAATCAAATAATAAACAACCTAGCAAAAGGAATATTAAATGAGCACAAAGTAGCTTAAAAACAAACACGAACTTATCTCAGAGTATAGCCTAAAGATTGCTTGAATTGAGTTGAATTGAATTGAAAAACTCTGAAGTTCGTTCTCTATTTATAGCCTGAAAAATCCCATCTACGATTGGTCTCAGAATCCTAAAATTGGTCGTAGCTTCAAAGATTTTCAAGAATTTCTGCGGGATAAGGATTAGTTGTTCCACGACTGGTCCTGGGTAGCCTACGACCGGTCGTGGGCCGCCTACGACCGGTCGTGGGGGGTCACCTACGACTGGACGTAGGACCTCCAGATTAGTTGCTGGAATTTGAGTCGTAGGGCTAAGACCGGTCGAAGGACAAGTCGTATAGCTCATAGGACTGGTCGAAGGATATACAAGACTGGTCGTAGGACAACCAGAAAAATCCAAAAATCTTCAACAACCTAGGACTGATCCTGAAAAACTTAAGACTGGTCGTACAGCTCACAGAATGCTACTCCACTCCTAATATCCTCACACAGGGGATATTAGCATGCACTATCAAAATAGGTTTCACAGGTTTACCTAAAACCTTCACAATTGTGTCTTTTTATCTCGGGCTTACACAATCCAAAAACCCACACAATCTGAGTTTTCTGGCTCTCCTCAGATAACCAAAACAATGAGATTTTTCTAACAAATCTCAAACAAAACCAAAGAATATAAATTACACAAATGTAAAATACCTGAATTTCCTTTTAAAGTAGCCTGGTAGAACCAATCGGAGTAGAAGTTCGATTCAACGTTCAAAGTCTAATACTCACTTTAAGAATGGTTCTAAGTCTAATTGATTTTAAATCAAAAGGGCTAGTTCTATTTGATTTTGAATCTAATAAGAAGGAATATCAAAAATTCTCCTTTTCAAATAAGATTGGAATGTAGATCAAAATCAAATAATAAAGAAGCTAGCAAAAGGAATATTAAATGAGCACAAAGTATCTTAAAAATAAACACGAACTTATCTCAGAGTATAGCCTAAAGATTGCTTGAATTGAGTTGAATTGAATTGAAAAACTATGAAGTTCGTGCTCTATTTATAACCTAAAAAATCCCATCTATGACTGATCTTAGGATCCTAAGATTGGTCGTAGCTTCAAAGATTTTCAAAGATTTCTGCGGGATAAGCATTAGTTGTTCCATGAGTGGTCCTGGGTAGCCTACGACCGGTCGTGGGCCACCTACGACTGGTCATGGGTCACCTATGACTGGTCGTAAGACCTCCAGATTAGCTGCTGTAGTTTGAGTCGTAGGGCTAAGACCGGTCGAAGGACAAGTCGTACAACTCACAGGACTGGTCGAAGGATGTCCAGGACTGGTCGTAGGACAACCAGAAAAATTTAAAAATCTTCAACAACCTAGGACTAGTCCTGAAAAACTTAAGACTGGTCGTAGCAGAGCTAGGACTGGTCTTAAAGTCCCTAGGACTGGTCTTAGAACAGTCCAAACAAGCATATTAAAGTATACAAATTATGTAACCAGAATGACCTACAGTAAAGCCCATCCTAAGGTCAATCTAAGGTCAAACAAACCTTAAAAGTGAGATGGACATTGATAGTCTGTACACTCAAATGACCCTTAAGAGAAGCTTGAGAATTTACGAATCTTGTTGTAAGCCTTCTCGAGCTTGAACCTTTCTTGACTTGACAAAGTCTTCTTCTATACGTGTACCTGTTTGAATCTTGAACATGCATACTTGGAGACTTCTATTCTTGAATTCTTCATCCATGACTTGAAACTTTCTTCATTTAAGTTCTTGTCTTGAAATACGATGTCTTGAAGCAATAAGTAGTCTCAAACATGAAACACAAGATATACAAGACATAGATATAGGTTTTGGCACCATAAAATTTGACAAACAAAGGGATATGAAATCATAGCACTTACAATAAGGGACTTCTATCCAAACCAATCTCATACCTAAATTTGGATAGCTCGACTCAATGTGGTAAACTCCTAATATCAAGTTAGTCGTGCATCCCAATTAAAATTCTGACCATTGTGGAGGTACACATAACAATTAGTTATGCACCACTAGCCCAAGTGGATAGTGAATGAATGAATGAGTAAAATGCTGAGTATGTGACTCCTATTCAATAAGTTCAAATGTCAATACCGTACATCTTTAGGATCATCACTGCGGTCTAGTACACACTACGCGTCTTGATGCCCCTATCCGAGTGCACAACTGGGTGAGTGGAAGAGATCTCACTATCCACTTGCGAATATCGGGCCCGACTCGTCGATAGTGGACCCATTCCTCAAGTTAGTCAAACTCAACCTAGATATTGTTCCCTCACACAGGCAGGTAAGGTTAGACCCCCTTCCAACCGACCATGACACAGTGAAAGACGCGGCCTACTGGTATACGGCCCTCATGCACTCATGTATATCTACTCAGTATAAATGTTGGAGCATCTCCTGGCCTCGGGGGTTTAGGAATTTTCACCCAGGGACATCTATAACGCTCGTATGCTAGAACCAAACATTCTCGGTATCCTATCTGGTCATCCACGACATGCCTGTGGAGGCTACAACCCTAATGTCGTAAGGGCGTATGTGGTCATATCACAAAATGTGTGATGCATGAGTCACACAGTCCAACCATGCATCAATCTTACGCATACTGTGTGCTCATCTGAGATGACTCCGCCTATCAGAGAGTCTTATAAACAACCTACCTTATGGTATATGCAATAGTCAACCATACCTCATAACAAACATACAAATGATGTGTATGGGCATGTATCATGATGTTATGCTGTCACATACTCATAATCGGTATTGATAATCAACTTAATAAAGGGCCTAAGGAAAGGTCACAATGTGAACATTTAACCATCGTTGCCCATAAATGTGGACATTTAACTAACATTCCTCCCAAGGAGTGGCCCTCATAGGGCCAAACATATAGTGGGGCCCATGGCCTCACATATAACATAATGAGCCTCACATAAGAGCCCAACATACATCACAATGGGCCACTCACACAGGCCTAATATATATCACAATGGGCCGCATCAAATGGGCCACATATACCACATACTGGGCCTCACATAGGGGCCCCATACAAAACATAATGGGCCTCATCACATGGGCTATATCTTATTAGGCCCAATATCTAGGCCTCAAATACATCTCAATGGGCCTCATACTTATGCCACAAATACATCATAATGGGCCTCGCCAAATGGGTCATAAATATATCACATTGGACCGCACATATGGGCCTCTCATACATTATATTGGGCCTCATCAAAAGCCACAATTACATCACATGGGGCCTCGCCAAATGGGCCTCAAATATAACACATCGGGCCTCATCATATGGGCCTTATATACATCACAATGGGCCATCATTACATGGACCTCATCTACATCAAATGGGTCATTATATATGGGCCTCATATAGATTAAATGGGCCACAATACATGGGCCTCATATACATCAGATGGGCCACATTACATGGGCTACAACAATGGGCCTCCAACATATCATAATGGGCCTCATATTTGGGCCTTAAATACATCAAGTCAAGCCCACCGTTCTAGGTGCTCTATCTACACCATACATCTATTTATAAAGTTATTATAGAGCATATCCCAAAAAAAATGAATCATAACAGAAGATCATCTGGACCACACCGTAATTAGCAGTGGAGATAAGGATTTCCACTGTTTAAAATTCCCAAGGCCCACCATAACATTCATTTTCCATCCAATCTGTTCATACGGTCATGAGGACCAAATTTAAGTGGAAAAATAAATTTCATAGTGATCTAAAACTTCTAGGATACCAAAAGGATTTTAATGGTATCAGTTCAATCCTCCACTATTTTCTGTAGTGTGGTCCACCTGATATACAGATATACCTCATTTTTTAGTCTTAAACCTTAAGACGAGCTCACCATTTGGATGGACGGTTTGGATGTAACACATACATCTGTAGTGGGTCCCACCTGATGGACAAATGGCGTGGATATTCACATACATCACAGCCGACCCCACCGTCCACGTGGATGGTGGGAATATACAACACATCATCCAAGTAGGGCCCCACCCGTCCAGCAAATGGACGAGCGATATGGCCATAGAACACATATTAAGGTGGGTCCCACCCCACACATGCAGCACATGTGAGTGGGTCCCACGTCTTACCCAAAACTAACGGACAGATTGGGATAACAAATACATCATGATTGGCCCCTCTCAGCACCATTCATGGATGGACGATGCAGGCCTAGAATATGTGCAGCAAGGTGGGTCCCATCCCACACGTGCAGCACGTGTAGGGTGGGCCCCACACAATATCAAATGGATAGGTAGTTTGTATAAGGCCCGTATCATAGACCGTACTATTCCATAGGCTTCCGCTGTCCTCCCGGTCGAATTCTGACAACCCTCGACCTATAATCGGCATTTATACGTAATTCTAAGTTGCAGTCCGTCGATCTAAGTTGACTCGACTCGAAACTTATATCCTAGAGACCGCGCCGTCGCTGCAGTTCCAACACTGTGACTTGGCACCGATCCGATACCAGGGCCAGTAGATATGGGCCCGTGCTCATTTCGAGAAAATGTCGCGCGTTGCAAATTTTGAGAGAATCTCTACAACCCGTCACATCAATCAATCAAGTACAAATCAATCACAAGTCAAGTACACCACCCATACCCCATGCCACCTCACCCCTCACAAGTCAACTCTCTCTCTCTCTCCACCTATCTCTCTTTCACCTAAAATTTAACCAAGCCCATACCCTAACCATCCCTTTCTTACAACATCCATTCCACCCATCCTTTATCATCTCATCACTTCTCTCTCTCTCTCCCTCATTTCTAAAACAATCTCCCAAGCAACAAGAAAATTTAACTTTTAAACCTTCTAAGAGGGAGCCAAGTGTGGCCCACTTCTCTATCACCCAATCTCTCATCCCCACCATTAAAACTTCATCATCCTCTATTAAGATCGAAGCTAAGGAGCCTAGGAGTTCAAGGATCTAAAGAAGAAGGCCGATAGGTGGGTGATCCATCACTGATTTCCATTTAAGGGCCCAATTATAATGGGACCCATTTTGATGTATGTGTGGTAAGCAAGAGGGGCCCATAATGGCGGGGTCCCTCTCTCTCTCTCTCTCTCTCTCTCTCTCTCTCTCTCTCTCTCTCTCTTCCATGTTTTTTGTGGGGATGATGAAGTCATGTGGATCACCTGAATACACCCCACCATGAAGTATATATTCTATATCCATGCCAGCCACCCATAGGGCCCACCTTGTCGATGTTCAGCACGTGGCTGGACGGTGCCAACAGCACCGATGTCCAGCAGCCTTGGATGAAAGGAAAATGTAAATACCAGCTTATTCAAAGCTGAGGTGGGCCACACATGTGGACCCACCATGATATATGCATTAGATCCTCATCGTACAGCAAGGACGGTGGGATCCACCATGATGTGGGTGTTTTACCCTGTTGCCCAATAGTCGTGGGCCCCACCCACATGGGACCACACATGATGCATGTGCCTTGCATCCAAGCCGTCCAGGCTTAGATGCTGGATGCTGGACCTTTTGTAAAAAATATAAATAAATAAAAATAAAATTGTATATATATACATATGTATGTGATGGGCCCCACGTGGGACCCACCTATAATGTAAGAAGATTAGCTGACCTACCACACACCAGCTATTTAGCCACTGTATTGACATCACCTAGTGTGGTGGGCCCCATCATGTGGCATGTGTTAAATCCCAACCGTCCATCTATTTATCCAGCTGGGATGGTGGGCCCTTCCATGATGTATGTGCTACATCCAAACTGTTCGTTCATTATTGGACGTGGACCCTGCCACGAGATGTATGTATTAACACTGTCCATTTGGACGGATTATGTGGGGTGCACCGTGATGTATGTGATTCATCCAAACCGTCCATTTATTTGGTGAGCTCGTCCTAGGGCCTGCCTGTGATAGAAAAAAAATAGGTCAGATCTAACTATCATGTGGTCCATACTACAAAAGCAGCAGGGGTTTGAACGTCTATCATTGAAACCCTTTTGGGTCACAGAAGTTTTGGACCAATATGAAATTTATTTTTCCTCCTATTCAGGTCTTTACGACAATATAGACAGACTGAATGGAAAATAAACGCTATGGTGGCCCTGTGAATTTTTAACAATGAAAATCACTATCTCCGCTGCTATTTGCGATGTGGTCTAGATGATTTCTCGATATGATTAATTTTTAAGATGCTCTAAAATGACCTCTAAAAATAGATGCATGGTGTAAATAGTTCACTTGATGCATATGAGGCCCATTGGTGTGGCCCGTTGATATGGCCCATTTGATGATACGAGGCTCATTGGTGCGGCCCGTTGATACGGCCCATTTGATGTATTTGAGACCCATTGGTGCGGCCCATTGATGTAGCCAACTTGATGTATATGAGACCCATTGATACGGCCCACTTGATGTATATGAGGCCCATTGGTGCAACCCATTGATACGACCAACTTGATGTATATAAGGTCCATTATTGCGGCCTATGTGATGCGGCCCACTTGATGTATTTAAGGTCCATGGGTTAAGTTCCAATGTGATGTATATAAGGACCACGAGTGAGGCCTAATGAGTCATATGAGAGGCCTTTGTGTGGGGTTGGATGTGTTGTATATGAGGCCCATTGCGATGTGAGATTCCACCATGATGTATGTAATAATGTTTATGGCGGTCATGCCTTGGGAGCAATGATGGTTTGACGTCCAGATTGTAAGAACAATGATGGTTAAATGTCCACATTTTAACTCTCCTTAGGGCCCATTGTTAGGCCCATACTTGTAGTGTGTAAGCCGTTTAGACCCATCTTCGTTATGCATAGAGTTCATTACCATATAACATGCTCAGTATAGCCTTATGATTCATGCTCATACGCATCATATGTATGCCTGATATGAGGAGTGACTCATCATAGCATATGCCTTCTAGCAGATTATTTATAGGGCTCCCTGATAAGCGTAGTTTCTCCACATGAGCGCACGGTATGTACAGGATTGTTGCATGATTGATAGTGTGATTCATGCACCTCGCATTTGTATGACATAATTTCTGTACGCCCTAGCGACATCAAGGATATGGCCTCCACAGGCATATCATGGATGACAGGATCGGACATCGAAAATATTGTTATTAGTATCGGGGCGCCATAGATGTCCCTGGATGAAAATTTTTAAACTCGATGGTACCAGAGGATGACTACAACGTTAAGACCGAGTGGATACATGAGCACACGAATGTCGTATACCATTAGACAATGTCTCCCACTATGCCTTGGTCAGTTGGAAAGGGGTGTAGCCTTATCCGCACAAGAGTAGGGGGCAATACTAAGCTGAGTCTAACCAGCTCGTAAATGGGTCCGTTATCGATAGGTCAGGCTGACATTGGTAGGCAGATAGTGAGGTCTCTTCCACATGCACGGTTACGCGTCCAATGGGCAGTGATATGGTGTAGAGTGTACTAGACCCCGGTGATTATGCAGAGGAACCGTACTGATATATGGTGCAGATTGGTATGCTTAAGCTGTATTTTTATTCATGATATTGATTATGTAGGCCTTGCATCATATGGATGATAGCATTCATGTCTTGCACCGCATAGCCTTGGTACAACTAATGACATTTATGGACTTATCGGCATTTTCACATTACTCTGATATTATAACTTGCATTTCTACCATATGCACACACTTTCACCACCATCTAAGCTTTCTATAAGCTTATGTACGATCATTGTGTGCAGGTGACGCTAGGCAGTAGCTGTTCAGGAGCAGGAGCGTGATAGAGATTCCAGAGTTTTGGCTTTATTATCATTGTATTTCCCTTTATACACATTGTACCTTAAAGTTTTTTATCATAGTGAATTTTGTGATAGTTTCTTGGTTATTGTTTATAGGTTATGCTTAATAAGAATCAAATTCATGTAAAAAAATCCTCCTTATAAGATCCTAGGATCGGAACCTAGTGTATGGGTGCTAGAAGCCGAGAATAGGGTACTACGAAGGCTGTCGGCACCAGATTCAGCGATCGGGAATTTCATGAGCCTGGTTTCTGAGTTTGGGGTGTGACGGTTTGGATATAACATACGCCTCATGATGGGGCCACAGAATTTTGCTGACGTCAATACAACAGTCAAAGTGCTGCTCGTCCACAGTTGGACGGTCTGGATTTAATGCAGATGGTCGGTCTGGATTTATCACATACCTCTTGATCCAGGCCCCCAACTTGCTGACGCTCGATACAGCAACTATGTATCTGGTGGATTCCCATCCAGATGGATGGACGGTGTAACGACCTAGAAATCCATACTTAGACCCGAGTACCACCTCTAGCAGAAATCATTTAGAACCAAATCCCTTAGAACTTTAATATGTTTTAGCTAGCGCTAAACTAGATTGCATGTAATAATAGCACCAATAACTTTCAATACAATCTGTAAGACCTAAAACGTAGAGAATCATTGACGCTATATTACCCTGAAATATAGGATCCAACTCTAAACCCAGTTACTCCCAGGAATGCTTTGTAATTTTATATTGGATTTAGATCGCACGTCGAAAGTCTGATAGCTATGAACTTAGACCATTACGACCGCTTAATTAGACTTGACAATCACCTTGAAAATCAAGCCTAAACGATGTCCTAAGACTATTTCATTGAGTCCGTAGTAAAGAGTGAGAAAATGAAAATTTTTATAAAATTAAATATATTTTTTAGTAATCTGGACCGTTTCGCTTGCACGTTATTTTTAAGCATTCTAACTGTTAAATTTCTACCCAAATTCACCCTCGGATCAGGAAAGGTTGCCCTTACATGTCAACGTGCTAGCCCTGATCGAATTTCGGTAACCATTGAATTGAAGCTGGTCCACCACGGATGATCTGGAAACTCGATCGGATTAAAACTTAACTTACTAAGGATCCAATACTAGTGAGCTTAAGTCTGACCGCATTTGATAAGAGGACCTCCTGAAGTGCTCCGTTGGATCAGAACGAGACCGATTTGGTTATAACCTAAGTATACCTTAGCCCTAAGGCTGTTTCCGTCGAGTTTAGGCTTATAAAGAGGCCTTGAACCCTCATTTTTAAATTCCATATGAATTTCCTAAACCCTAGCTTTCCAAGAGAGAGAAAAGAGAGACAAAAGAGAGAGAAAGTGTGGGAGAACCTGTTGATTTTTCGTAGGATTCTTCCCAGTTCATCTACACATCGAACTTGTGTATCTGAATCATTCTTCCAGCGATTCTGATTTCATTTTTGGGTAAGTTAAGTAAACCCTAACCTGTTTTGAAGCCTAGAATAGTTTAAATGAAGTTATAGCTAACCTGTTTCATGCCATAGGTAGCGTATCCGCCGTTGACAAAGACATATCGTCTGAATCATATTGAATACGCATTTCCTGGTTCAAGGTGCGGATTATATACGTTTAGGTTATGGTTTTCAAGGCTTTCAATGATAGATAATGATTTATTCATGTTATGATTGCTATTACACATGCTAAATGCACTATCTGTTTCGATTTACGTATATGTATACTTTATGTTATAAATAGCATGTTTCATATATGTGTTAGAATACCTATATATGTATAGAATATGTTGTTTTGATTGTCATGATTAATCGTCATTGTTATATGCTTGATACGTATGCGGCAACTCCTTGGTGAAAGGACTTGCCATAATATGTAATGGCATCGACATACGTAATGTATGTTGAATAGTGTAATCTAAGTGTTTGTAAGAATGTCTAAATGAGTTAGTAGCCAGTAAAGGGTGATGTTTTAGGTTCTTGATATATAAATCTCAATCACCTTAATTGTGTGTATGATTTCCTCCATGAATTGTGTAACTTAGATTTTTCGTATTAACTGTGTGTATGATTTCCTCCATGGATTGATTAACTTAGATGAATCATGATAAAGGTGTGTATGATTTCCTCCATGTACTGTATTTACATTTAATTTATACTTCATGATTGTCCATATGATTGTAGAATATGACTCATATGCCTGTTATTGAATTTGTACGTGATTGGGGCTGTACTACAGTCCAGGTAATCGGTAACCATTCTGTAAATAGTGGTTGAGGTTGTTTTCTCCACGCAAGATGAGTTCAACGAATTTGAGTCGTTCTTGGGATGTTCGATAGTAGTTAGGCCACACGAAGTGCTTATGCATTCCATGTCATTCAACTTAACGTGCAATTGGCCTAGTTGAGCTTATCAATTAACCCAATTGACCGATGTTTATTCATTATATTTGGTCGCTACTGTTTGAATCTAAGACACCGAGCTTACCAGTGAAACTCCCGTTAACCTTGGTACCGTGATCCCCTAAGACTCATGAGCCGGACATGGTGGTATGGGACACCGTGGTTGAGCTGTTGGCCTACACTGGGGCGACGAGCCTCCCCGTAGTGACCAGTGAGCACCTTACTCTCGTGAGCAGATTATGGTGGTATGGGACACTATATTCCTACTGTCGGCCTATATTGATTGGTGAGGAGCCCTCTATACTTACATCGAGTATATCCTGACACTGCAAAAGGGTGACGAGTCCTGTTGCAGTATTGAGAATATAACTAAGCCTATATTGATTTGGTGATGGGGGAGTGGTGTAATGATTCAATGCAACAGCCCTTGCAGCCCTTGTAGTGACCTAGAAACGTAACATCGTATGAGATTTCCTAGGACTAACGACCCTAGAATGGATCAATGTTTGAGGATTGATATAAAAGAGGTGTCTTAGCTTCCCAATACTGCTGCATGAAAAGGACTAATAAGAACTGGGTAATCATATTCATGATATCGCACTGCATGTTCCATTGGCGTTGGTGTGAGAGCACAGTGGTAGTGATTCATGCCACGATCGTTAGATGATGTCGCATGAGGGAGTTTGTGGTGAGGGCATGCATCATTATTTAATTCATTCTCGCATTAACAAGAGTATATAGGACATGTTTGATTGTACTGCTTTCTCATTACTACTTGATTGAATTGATAACATGTTAACCTTTGTTGTATAGTACCACTAAGTTGATCACTCACTCCCACATTCTGGGATGGTGCTTAAACATCAACCAAACTCTAATTTAGTTACAGGTGATGGCGATGCTGGCGAGGCGGAGCCAGACTTTGATGAGGATATGGAGGCGTTCTCGTTTATGCAGTTCTCAGGCGGGTTCACGTGAGCCTTGTCCTGACGAGCGGAGATTTTTGGGATATGTATATGACGATTTTACACAGTTGATCCATGTATTTTGAGACACAGTTGTATATATTGCCCTGGCAGAGCACGCATATTTTGGAGATTCTTTTTTATTTATATATGTATTTAAGTCTTCCACTTGCATTTTCTCAATATCCCAGAATTATGTCTGCTGATCTGGCTTGATCTATGTCATGTTTCATGTACTAACACCGACAACACACATCCATTCTTGTTTATGTTGCATAAGTGATGTTTTGGAACTCGGGAGCTGAGTTATACTCGACCCCCAAATTTCAGGGCATTACAGACGGCATGGATGAAATCCATACCTCAAGTGGATCACGTCCAAATGGACGGACAATGTGAATTTAATACATATAGCATGTGGGTCCCACATACACATGGCCCATTGCTATGAATCAAGCTGATGTTTGTATTTTTCCTTCAATCAAGCCGGTCCCAATAGACGGGCAGCAAACCTACTCATTAGACAGGCAGTAAGGTGGGCCTCACGAACGGACGACGTGGATCATACATCAAGGTGGGCCATGAGATATGGGAGAGAGAGATGTGTGATGGAGGGGCCCCGCCACCACAGGCCCCTTTAGTATTTACAATGCATACATCAAAATGGGTCCCATCACAAGTGGGCCCTCAAATGAAATTCAATGGTGGATATCCTAAAAATCACCCACCTATATCACTCCTCCTTGGTCCCTTAGTAGCTCCTATGCTCAACCTTTGATAGTGAATGATGAAGTTTAGATGGTAGAGATGAGAGTTTTTGGGGTAGGAAAGTGGGCCACACCTAGCTTCTCCTTGGGAGGCTTCGATGTTGGCTTTCTTGAGTTGCTTGGGAGAATGGGTGGAGAATGAGAGAGAGAGAGAGAGAGAGAGAGAGAGAGAGAGAGAGAGAGAGAGAGGGGGGGGGGGGGGGATGTAAGGAGAGAGGGATGGGTGATGGATGGAGTGATGGGTGATGGGTGATGGGTGTACTTGAGAGGTATGGTTGTGTTAACTTTTGGATAAGAGAGGGATGGGTGTGATGGGATATGTACTTGACTTGTACATTGATTGATTGATTTGATATTTGGTAGAGATTCTCTTCGGAAACATTTTTTTGAAATAAACGTGGGCCCACAACTCCTGACCTGGGTATCGCATTGGCAAGGGTACAAGTCTCGGGTCAAGCCGACTCAGATCTATGGAATGCAACTTAGGGTCACGCGCAAACGCTGATTACAGGTCTTGGGTTGTCAGAATTCGATGGGGAGGATCGTGAGAGTTTATGAAATAGTACAGTCTAGGATACGGGCCTTACATTGAATGCTAGAATTGTGGTAAGAACGACCACTACAAGTATGAATGTCATAAGAAGAAGAATCATAAGAAAGAAAGAGGAAAGGAGAAGAAAGATGAATCAGACTCCACTGCGGTCGCTTCAAATACCGACATTGTAATTATTCTTTCAGTGGATCATGATGTTTATCTCACGGTTACGAGCTAGGACACCGACTAGGTAATAGACTCAGGAGCCTCGTTTCATGCGACTCCACGCAGGGATTTTTTCACAAGATACAAGTTAAGTGACTTTAGGACTGTGAAGATGAAAAATTCTGGCATATTGAAGATCGTAGGGGTTGGTGATATTTATATGAAGATTGATGTGAACTGTACATTTGTTCTCAGAGATGTGAGGCACATTCTAGACCTTCGCTTAACTTGATGTCGATAAGAAGGTTAGATGATGATGGCTATGAAAGCCGATTTGTTGATGGGCGTGGAAGCTCATCAAGGGTTCGTTGATCACAGTCAGAGGGAAGAAGTGTTGTACCATTTATAAAGAAAGTGTCAGTGTATGCAAGAGTGGGTTGAACGCAGCAAAAGATTCAGCTACTGACATGTGGCATATGCGTCTAAGCCACATGAGTGAAAAAGGACTTCAGCTACTAGTAAAGAAGTGACTCCTTCCAAACGTGACAGGTATACCTCTCAAAACCTATATTGATTGTTTATTAGGAAAACAACATCGAGTTTCATTTGTTAAATCTGCTTCCCATGTTAATAAAATGCATGCATTATATTTGGTTTATTCTAATGTTTGTGGTCCTATGAGGATAAAAACCTTGGGTGGGGCATTATATTTTATCACTTTTATAGATGATGCATCTAGGAGGGTTTGAGTTTATTCTTTGAAATCCAAGGATGAGGTCTTTGATGTGTTTAAAATATTTCTTGCTATGGTTGAAAGAGAGACAGGTAGATCATTAAAGTGCATCTGCATTAACAACGGTGGTGAATACATTTGTGACTTTCATGAGTATTATAAGTCCCTAGGTATAAGGCATGAACAAACTGTTTCAAAGACCCCCTAGCATAATGATGTAACTGAGCAAATGAATCGTACCATTGTAGAAAGAATCAAATGCAAAGTTTCCCAAGACGTTCTGGGGAGAAGCAATGCATACGGCAGTATATTTGATAAACAGGTCTCATCATCTCTATTGAATGGAGAAGTACTTGAGAAGGTGTGGAATGGACAAGATCCATCATACAGTCATCTTTGGGTGTTTGGATACATGGCATCCATTCACATACTAAAGGACAAGAGGTCCAAGCTCGATACAAAGATCAGATAATATGTGTTCTCGAGGTACGGTGATGAAAAGTTCGGCTACAGATTGTAGGATCCGACCGAGAAAAAGCTCGTCAAGAGCATAAATATAATTTTGTTTGAAGATCAATGTATAAAACACATTTGTAAGCAAGAGAAGACCTAACCTAGTTCAGGTGAGCTAGAGGACATGGATCCAGTTATTCCTCCTGCGGTGCCTGATGACGGAGGAGTACAGTAAGGTACAGAGGACGAGGGAGTTCCTATAGAAGATGGACCAAGGGAGCAGCCCCCACTTGATTCACTTGTTGAGCCACAGGTGAGGAGATCATCTAGGGACAGACATCCGTCCAAGAAGTACTCACTGCACGAGTACATTATGCTCACTAATGATGGAGAGCCAGAAGATTATTCTAATACCCTAGCTGACGAGCATAAAGGGGAATGGTTAAAAGAAATGCAAAAGGAGATGAAATCCTTACATAAGAACCACACTTATGATATGGTGAAATTGCCTAATGGTAAGAAAGCTTTGAGCAATAAGTGGTTGCTCAAAAAGAAGGTTGAACAGAAGAATTCACAAACGAGGTTCAAGGTCAGACTTATGATGAAAGGGTTTGGTCAAAGGAAAGGTATAGACTTCGAGGAGATATTCTCACCAGTGGTAAAGATAATATCCATATGAGTGTTACTTAGGTTGGCAGCTAGCATGCATCTAAAGATAAAGCAGTTAGATGTTAAAACTTCATTTCTCCATGGTGACCTAGAAGAAAAGATATACATGCACCAACTAGAAGGGTTTGAAGTCAAGGGCAAAGAGCATATGGTATGTAGGCTAAGGAAGAGTTTATATGGGCTGAAACAAGCTCCATGATAATGGTACAAGAAGTTTGACTCATTCATGTTAAAGCATGGATATGACAGAATGGAGTCGGACCATTGTGTGTTCACACGCAAGTTCTCATATGATGATTTCTTAGTTCTACTATTATACGTTCATGATATGCTCATCATGGGTAAAAACATCAAGAAGATTGACAGGCTAAAACAGGAGTTAGGTAAGTTGTTTACGATGAAAGACTTGGGCCCAGCTAAACAGATCCTAGAAATAGAGATAACCCATGACAAAAGAAGCAGAAAGCTTTGGTTGTCATAAGAGCGATATATTAAAAAAGAATCCAGCAAAGCCGATCAGTACTCCACTAGATGATCACTTCATGTTAAGCGACAAGCAGTGTCCGAAGATGAAGGCAGAGATGGACGAGACGAAGAAGATATTACACGCTTCAGTGGTAGGAAGTTTGATGTATGGTATGGTGTGTACATGCCTAGACATAACATATGTGATTGGTGTTGTCAGCCAGTTTCTTTGTCATTTCTTGCCAATCCTGGCAAAAAAAATTCGGCAGCGGTGAAATGGATACTTTGGTATCTAAGAGGCTCATCCAGGTTGAGCCTATGTTAGAAGGCTACACAAATACAGATATAGTAGATTACATAGACTCCAGGAAGTCTACATCGGGGTTCATGTTTATGTTTACAAGGGGATCGGTCTCTTGGCAAAGCAAGCTACAAAAGATCGTAGCATTATCGACAGCAGAGGCCGAGTACATTGCAGTCACAGAGGTATGTAAAGAGATGCTTTGGATGAAAAGATTCCTACAGGAACTTAGCTTGAAGGAGCAGCACGTGCTCTATTGTGATAGTCAAAGTGTTATACACTTGAACAAGAATCTAACTCATCACTTCAAGTCGAAGCACATAGAGATTCAATATCACTGGATCAGGGACACTTTGGAACAGAATGTGTTACAGCATGAAAAGGTCCACACGGATGATAATGGGTCAGACATGTTGACCAAGGCATTGCTCAAGGATAAGTTTGAGATTTGTAGAAACCTTGCTGGCATGAAGAAGGTGAATTCCTCCTAAGTCGAAAAGGGAGAGATTTGATGGGGTTTTCCACCTCAGTTCAGAGGAGAGATAGAGCAACCAGTTGTAAAAAAAATGGGTATTTCACCGCGCTGCTCGACCGGTCTAAAGGTATTTCCTGACCGGTCGAGGACTACTCGACTCAAAGTCCAATGACCGAGTTTTTTATTACTCGACTAGTTGAGAACCTAACTCGACTAGTCGAGGGTTATGCAGATTCAGTCTGGATTTGAGGTGAACTGCGTAAATTTGAGGTGGTTTTTGTAGAGGTACGGAAAGGAGTTTCCTAAACTATAAATAGGGGTCCCTAGGGCAATTTTAGGGCATGCTAAGGGTTTCTAAAGTGATTCCTTTAAGGTGTTTACACATCTAAGGTGAGAGAGAGAAAGATAAAAGAGAGACAGAGAGATAAAGAGAGAGAAAGCTTGTGGAAGGGAGGATTCTACTCGTAGAGGTGATCTACCTCGCAATCGACGTCTCAGCGCTTCTACATACTCATAATCGGTGACATCTCTACATTTTCTTTATTTTCTTACTGTTCATCCACTCCTACGTGAGTGAAGAAGGTTTGATCCAAGCGACGTGTGCTTGTGATCGGTTGTAACGTTCTACTTCACAGTGAATTGTTGCTCTAAACGAGGTCCTATGGTTTTTACCTCTTTGAGGATTTTCTACATAAAATCCCTTGCGTCGTGTGGTTTATATTTTGATTTATTTCATTACTTTATTATATCTCATGATTCTAGTGTTTTTAGGAGGTAAGATCCTAAGGTTTTTGTACAATGCTCCCAACACTGCAAACAACCAGTTTTGTTTATGATTTCAGTCCATTTCACATCCATTGTAGCTTGTGCTCTACAAAAGGGCCTTCAACCTAAGTTTTTGTAGTTGGATCTATTGGGGGCCTTGCACAAAACTTTATGATCTAGCCCTCAAGAACAAACCAGAATTATGGAATAATAAAGCAATGAAATAAATCAAAGCATCAATCACACACCACACGAGATTTTTACGTGGAAACCCTCAAAGAGGTAAAAACCACTGGATCTCGTCTAGATCAACAATCCATTATGAAGTAGAACATTATAACCGATCACAAGCACACCTTGCTACGATCAAACCTTCATCACTCACACAGGAGTGGATAAACAGTAAGAGAAATAAAGAAAACTGAAAGATCTCACCAATTACAAGGACATAGAAGCGCAGAGATATGGTAGATCACCTCTACGAGCATAACCTCCCTTCTACAAGCTCTCTCTCTCTCTCTCTCTCTCTCTCTCTCTCTCTCTCTCTCTCTCTCTCTCTCTCTCTCACCTTTGATATCCCTCTTGTGTTTTTCTATCACCATTATACCCTAGAAAAACTCTAAAGACCCCTTTTTATTATTTTAGAAAACTCTCTTCCGTATCCCATTTGCAAAAGGACTTGCGACACAAAATCCGCACAAAATCGCGGAATGAATCTACATAACCACGATTGGTCATGCGCCACCTACGACCGGTTGAGCACCACCTATGACCTGTCATGAACCTCCTACGATGGGTCGAGCACCTCAGAGAAAAATTGTCCAAACTCGCTGGACTTTGAGTTGTGTCACGACTTGAACCTACGACTGGTCGAACACCAGTCCATGACCGGTCATGCAGGGCTCACGACCGGTCGAGCACGGGACGAAAATCCTATCAAATATCTCCCTTTTTGACTCAGGAGGAATTTACCTTCTTCAAGATAGCCTGGTTTCTACAAACCTCAAACTTACCCTTGAGCAAAGCCTTGGTCATCATGTCTGACCCATTATCGTCTGTGTGGACCTTCTCAAGCTATAACACCTTCTGTTCCAAAGTATCCCTGATCCACTGATACCAAATCTCTATGTGCTTCGACTTGGAATGTTGACTTGGATTCTTGTTCAAGTGTATAGCACTCTGAATATCGTAATAGACAACGTGATACTCCTGCTTTAGGCTAAGTTCGTGTAAAAACATCTTCATCTAAAGCATCTCTTTACATGCTTCTGTGACTCCAATGTACTCGGCCTCTGTCGTCGATAATGCTATGACCCTCTGTAGCCTGCTCTGCCAAGAAACCGTTCTCCCTGCAAACGTCAACATGAACCCCGATGTAGACTTCTTAGAGTTTATGTCACCTGTCATATCTGCATCTGTGTATACCTCTAGCACAGGTTTACCGTCACCATAGTATAGGCTCAACCTGGATGAGCCTCTTAGATACCACAGTATCCATTTTACCGCTGCCTGATGAGGGTCAAATATTGCATATTAGACCCCGACTATTACCAGATTTTATCAACAAGATAATATTTAATGCCATATTTTAATTATATTTTCATTGCAGGATAATATCAGGAGCGTTGACTGAAAAAGGGATATTAAAAGTGTGTTTTTGTTGATCTGAAGTCACCAGAACAAGGAAAGGACTCTAGAAGACCAATATTGATGGATTTACACGGCAAGGATCTGAGAAAATTAAGCCATTCGCGTTAAAGAGGCGCAAAATTGGTCCAAGAATGCAAGATCACATGGTTTCCGCCATCCAATCAATTTGAAACTTCATATATGGGATGAGGACCATAAATTAACCGTACACGTAAAATTTCATTTATTGGATCACTATGAAAGTGCCCCAACTAACAGATCAGCCCATAAACCGTTGATTCTGGGCCCACCTGATATCTGGAACTGCCTCAAAATTATTATTGACGGTTTAAATGAGATGAGAAATAATTTAGACGGCGAAAATTTCTGAAAATCATCACAGTGGACCCCACATGAATGAAATGTGCATAGTGCACAAGTGCACTACACGTGCATGGAAAATGTCAGAGACGGTTGACCGTCTCTGACCGAAAAAGAAAGAAAAAAAAAAACGGAAGTTTCCGTTTTCCTCAGCCAACGCCGTCCACTGGCCTATTTTGCGGCTGATAGTGGACCCCACACATGCCCCGTACGGTCGATCTGATCCATCCATCTTGTAAAGGGCTTCGAGAGCTACAAAACCATGCTAACCTTTCGTACCCATGCGTACACACGTGTGAGATACAGAGGCCACAAAAGGGCTGCCCTGTATCGTTCAAATCTGATCTTTTATTTATTTCTTCTCTGAGACATGCCAATGGACATTCAAAACCACCCATTCTTGACTGAAATTTCGTTCTGAATCCAATGGACGGGATGGATTTTCTAAAAAATGCTTCTGTGGGGCCCACCGATCACAACAGCGAAATGGTGCGAACGGTTTCGCACATCCGCGAAAACTGACTTTTTCAGGCAGTTTTGGCCCACCATATTTAATCATATGGCAGATCTGAACCGTCTATTGTGTAGAGGACCCAAGAAAGTCCTAAGGGATGGTGTTTCTTTGAAATTTGAGCGAGGAAAGTGGCGTGTTTCGAGGCACCGAACTTGGCTGCGAAAAGGCTTTCGCTGCGCATGCATAGCTTTCCAAATCCGATTCAAATTCGATTTTCACCACTCCAACAACTATATAAGGAGGTTTTGGACGTGGGGAGGAGTCATTCAGAGCTAGGAAGGAAGATCCAGAGTCAAGGAGAAGAAAAAGAAGAGAGAGAAGAAAGATAAAAAGAGATAAGAAAGATGTTTTTAATGTTTTTATTTTTTATTTTCTTTTTTCCTAATTAATTTTATGGATTGTTAAACTTCTTAGCTAGGGCTGAGATGAAGCCCCTAATTTGATTGACTCTTGTTTATGTTGAATTTATTTTAATTGGATTGATTTGTTTCTTTTTCTAGTGTGCTTTCCTGAGATTTCTATACTTCTCCATTCTATGAGCTCGACCAAAGTCTAGATATGGATGTTGTTTAGAATATTACTTTAGGTGCTTGTGTCTGACCATGAACAAGTCTCCTATAGAGGAAGAAACAGGATTTATATCTCTCCATGCCTGACCATGGATGGAAAGATGTGATCCATATGCTTTTAAAAGATTATCCATTCTGTGTACCCGACCAAGGACATAGAGTGTACTTTATTTATTTTGATATCAATCTGAATTAGGGTGAATCAACAGGTAAAATAAGGGTTAAGATAATTAGGGATGGATTCGAAAGTCCTAGTCTTCTCCTAGATTGAATTTTTCTCATAGTTCTCAGTTATTTTCCATAGATTTGTGTTAATTTACTTATTAGTTTGCCAAAATATTTGTTGGATTAGTTAAGAAGAGTCTTAAATTTTGAATTGTGATAACCAGTCCTCGTGGGAACGATCTCGTAATACATACCATATTTACATCTGATTCGTATACTTGCGAGTTAAAATCATTTAAATCAGATTGGTTTAAATTAAAACATCAAGTTTTTGGCACCGTTGCCGGGGACTGTTTCGGTCCAAATTGAATTTAGGATTCTCTCTTATCATAATTCATAGCCTTAGGATTTTACTAACTTTAGGTTAAAGTTTATTTTATTTTATTTTATTTTAGAAACTAACATATTTCCTGTATTGTAGGGTCTTGATTTGAACTTCTATTTTGGTAATCCCTTTCTAAAATTCTTTACTTTTTCTAATTTCTATTTTTTAGGAATTTTCTAATTCTAGGCTTTCTTCTTAGAAAATTTTTAATTTTTAATTTTAGATTTAGATTCTTCTTTCAATTAACTTTCTATTTTCTAGTTTTAGAAATTTTTCCCTTTTTAGAAACTAACCATTGCTTAAGATTTTTTTTCTTTCTAGCATTATTTTAGGAAATTGCTTTTGTTTTTATTTTTATTTTAACAGGAATTGAAGAAGGAAGCTGTTAAATAAGATTTTCTTCAAAAGGAGAAGCTACCAAATCTTCAAACATCCATCACCTTCTTTTCCGGGTTCTTTTTTCTAATTCTTGTTTACATAGCTTTCTCTTGTTTTTAAGAATTCATATTTTTTAGTTCTAGTCTTATTTCTCTTAGGTTGCATCTTAGTTTAGTTTAGTTTTCTTTCCTACATTTCAGTTATTCAGTTTATGCTAGGGCGTAGATCTTTGAACATAGAACTAGCACCCTTTGATCCTGAAATAGAAAGAACCTTTCGTAAAAGATCTAGAAATATCCTATTCGAAATGACGGACGAGAATGCAATTAAAGCGCTTAGAGATTATTCAGCTCCTGTCCAATTTAATGCGCCTTCATGCATAGTGTTGCCAACCACCACGGCAGCACACTTTGAACTTAAAACAGGGGTCATACAGTTGTTACCATCTTTCTATGGTTTAGACAAAGAGGATCCATATCATCATGTAAAAGAATTTCTAGACATTTGCTCGACTTTTAGGTTTCAAAACTTCTCAAATGATTCGATCCGTTTGTGCCTTTTTCCTTTTTCTTTGAAGGATAAGGCAAAAGCATGGTTGAATTCTCTAGGAGTTGGGACGATCACTACGTGGGATCAACTGTCTAAGAAGTTCTTAAACAAATTCTTCCCTATTCACAAAACGAATGCTCTCCATAGAGAAATCACTAATTTCACGCAAAAAGAGGGAGAACACTTTCATGAATGTTGGGAAAGATGGAAGGACTTGCTCCTTAAATGTCCACACCATGACTTTGAGAAGTTGCAACAAGTTCAATACTTCTATGACGGTTTGACACCTCAAAACCGTCGCATGGTTGATGCCACCAGTGGAGGGTCATTCATGACCAAAAGTGATGTCGAAGCATGGAATTTCTTTGAAACCTTATGCGAAAATTCTCAACAATGGGACTACTCAAATAGAGGTGAAAGAAATCTCCAACTGCCAAAGAAAGGTGGTATATATGAGGTAGGAGTCACGCCAAATATTTATACCATACTTGATAGCCTGACACAGAAAGTCGATGCTCTGATGTTAAATAATGGACCTCCACAAACAACTCAAATCGAGTCATGTGCTATATGTTCTAGTCTTGGCCATCCTACGCAGTCGTGTCCATCTGGTGCAGCATTTCCTGAATTTCTCTCTGAACAAGTACATGCTATGAACACCTTTCGGAGACTTGGAAATGATCCTGACTCAAATACCTACAACCCAGGGTAGGCTAGACATCCAAATCTTTCTTGGGCAAAAGGACCACAATAAGGAGGACCATCTGAAAATCCTCCTATGCAACCTTACCCACAAGTTGGTAGTCAATAACCTCAACAGTTTCTGCAATATCAACAAGCTCCTGCACAATCTAGGAAACCATCTCTTGAGGATACACTCAATATTTTTATGCAGAGTTCTCTTCAATTTCAAAAAGACACCCAACAAACTTTACTAGCTAACCAGCAAAGCGTACATGCGAATGCTCAATCTATTGCCAAGCTGGAAGTTCAATTGGGTCAACTTGCTGCCACATTGAGTGTGAGAGAGAAGGGGAGGTTCCCTAGCCAACCTGTGGCAAATCCAAAAGGACAGTTTGAGATTGGCTCTATTTCAAACCAGGAACAATATCATGAGCAAGCCAAATCTATCATTACCCTTAGGTCCGGTAAACAGATCGATAACAAAGTAGAAATGCCTAAGGAAGAATCAATTTCCAAACCGGAAGAGCAAAATGAAGTGGAGAGACATACTATTGCATCTAGAGTCCAAAAGCACTCTAACCCTCCAGAAACCACTCTTGTGCCATCCTATGTGCCTAAAGCACCTTTTCCTCAACGCCTGGCACCATTTAAGAAAGGAAACAATTTTAATGAGATATTGGAGATGTTTAAGCAAGTGCAAATTAATATTCCATTGCTCGATGCTATCAAGCAAGTCCCTGCTTACGCTAAGTTTCTTAAAGATTTATGCACTCAGAAGCGTAAGATACATGTTCATAAGAAGGTCTTCCTTGCAGAGCAACTCAGCTCTATGATTCAACATAACACCCCTCCTAAATTTAGGGATCCAGGAGCGCCTACCATTTCTTGTGTCATAGGAGATCATAAGGTTGAGAAAGCATTGCTTGATTTAGGGGCGAGCGTTAATTTGTTGCCATATTCTGTGTATGAGCAGCTAGGACTTGGTGAACTGAAATCAACTAAAATAATACTACAACTAGCTGATATATCTGTTAAGGTGCCCCGTGGTATTATTGAGGATGTGTTAATCCAGGTTGATAAGTTTTATTTTTCAGTGGATTTCATCGTTCTTGATACTCAGCCTGTTCCGAATCCTACGAGTCAAATCCCGGTTATCTTGGGACGTCCATTCTTAGCTATATCCAATGCTATTATAAATTGCAGGAATAGAGTCATGAAGTTGTTTTTTGGTAACATGAAGATTAAACTTAATGTTTTCAATGCTGGACAACAACCGGCAGACTCGGAGGATATTTTTGAGGTGAACATGATTGATAGTCTAGTGCATGATTCTTTCTTTAAATCTTTTGAAGACGCACTGGAGACTTATGTAGCACATTTTGGCACAGACTTTGACATAGAAAGTTCCATCGAAGAAGTCAATGCATTACTCAACTCTAATTCTATAATGGATACTACAAAATGGAAAGAAAAAGTGGAACTTCTTCCACCATCTGAGTCTAAACCGGTCCCGTCTGTTGAGAAACCACCCGAACTTGACCTTAAACAATTACCTGAAACTCTCAGGTATGCATTTTTAGGTCCTTCTGAGACTCTACCTGTCATCATAGCTTCTAACCTTGATAAGGAACAGGAGGGCAAGTTGCTTAATGTTCTTAGAGAACATAGGGCAGCTATTGGGTGGACAATAGCGGACATAAAGGGAATAAGCCCCACTGTGTGTATGCATCGTATTCATCTTGAGGAAAATGCAAAAACATCACGTGAAATGCAAAGGAGGCTTAATTCTAACATGAAAGAGGTCGTACGGGCGGAGGTGCTTAAATTGTTAGATGTTGGTATCATTTACCCTATTTCGGATAGCACGTGGGTCAGCCCAGTTCAAGTTGTTCCAAAAAAGTCTGGGATTACGGTGATAAAAAATGATGATAATGAATTAGTACCAACCCGCATGACTACGGGTTGGCGAGTTTGTATTGATTACCGTAAACTGAACCTGGTCACAAGGAAGGATCACTTTCCTCTTCCTTTCATAGATCAGATGCTTGAGAGATTGGTAGGACATAGCTATTATTGTTTCCTGGATGGTTATTCCGGATACAATCAGATTCCCATTGCTCCCGAGGATCAAGAGAAAACCACATTTACATGTCCTTTTGGTACATATGCCTATCGGCGTATGCCATTTGGGCTATGTAATGCACCCGCTACTTTTCAACGATGCATGATGAGTATTTTTTCAGACATGGTTGAGCGTTTTCTCAAGATTTTCATGGATGATTTTTCCATTTTTGGCTCTTCCTTTGATGAATGCTTATACCATCTATCTCTAGTTTTGGAAAGATGTAAAGAAACGAACCTGGTATTGAATTGGGAAAAGTGTCATTTTATGGTTCAAAAAGGGATTGTACTCGGGCATATTATTTCAAGTAAAGGCATTGAGGTTGATAAAGCCAAGATTGATTTAATTTCTAGTCTTCCTCCACCTAGAACAGTGAAGGAAATTAGATCATTTTTAGGGCATGCAGGATTCTACAGGAGATTCATTAGGGATTTTAGCAAAATTTCTCGACCCTTGTGCAGTTTATTAGTTAAGGATGTTGCATTTGACCTTGATGATGATTGTCGGAAAGCTTTTGACAAGTTAAAACTTTTATTAACTTCTGCTCCAATCATCCAACCACCTAATTGGAGTTTACCTTTTGAGCTTATGTGTGATGCTTCTGATTATGCTGTTGGAGCCGTCTTAGGGCAACGATTGGACAAAATACCTCATGTCATTTATTATGCTAGTAGGACTCTAAATGATGCTCAACTGAACTACTCCACCACTGAAAAAGAGTTGTTGGCAGTGGTATTTGCTCTAGACAAATTCAGGTCATATCTCATTGGATCGAAGGCTATAGTGTTTTCAGATCATGCAGCATTGAAATATCTTCTTTCTAAAAAAGATGTTAAACCTCGATTGATTCGTTGGATTCTCTTGCTACAAGAATTTGACATTGAAATTCGGGATAAAAAGGGTTCCGAAAATGTGGTAGCCGACCATTTGTCTAGACTTGTCTTGGAGCCCACAGTGGATCTTGTGCCAATGAATGAGTCTTTCCCTGATGAACAACTTTTAGCTATTTCTCAATTACCTTGGTATGCTGACATCGTAAATTATCTTGTTACAAGTCAGATTCCTTCTCATTGGACTAAACAGGATAAATCCAAATTTCTTGCTGAGGTTAAACATTTCTTCTGGGATGATCCATACCTATTCAAACTCTGTCCTGACCAGGTCATTAGGAGATGTGTACCTGAGAGTGAGTTTCATAGTATAATCTCCTTTTGTCACGACCATGCATGTGGTGGTCATTTTGGTTCAAAGAAAACAGCTGCAAAAGTTTTACAAAGTGGATTTTATTGGCCTACACTTTTTCGAGACACACATGCCTTTTGTTCTACATGTGATCGATACCAACGTATGGGTAATATTTCCCGTAGGAACATGATGCCACTTACCAATATTCTCATTGTTGAGATATTTGATGTTTGGGGTATTGACTTCATGGGTCCATTTCCCCCATCATTCGGTTATATGTATATCCTTGTGGCCGTCGATTATGTCTCCAAGTGGGTGGAAGCAGTGCCATGTAAAACGAATGATCACAAAGTTGTGGTCCGCTTCTTGAAAGAAAATATCTTTTCTCATTTTGGTACTCCTCGGGCAATCATAAGTGATGGTGGTACTCATTTTTGTAATAAACCGTTTGAATCTTTAATGAAGAAATATTCCATCATCCATAAAGTTGCAACTCCATATCATCCACAAACAAGCGATCAAGTAGAAGTTTCGAATCGGGAGATTAAACAAATTTTAGAGAAAACAGTTCGCCCTGATCGTAAGGATTGGTCGCAACGTTTGAATGATGCTCTTTGGGCGTATCGTACGGCTTTCAAAACCCCGATTGGAATGTCTCCCTATAGGCTTGTCTTTGGAAAAGCATGTCACTTACCTGTGGAATTAGAACATCATGCTTATTGGGCCATCAAAACCTTTAATTTTAATTTGAACAAGGCTGGATCGCACCGTAAACTTCAACTCAATGAGTTAGAAGAGATTCGAAATGAGGCATATGAGAATGCGAAAATTTATAAAGAACGAACGAAATTTTTTCATGACCAGTCAATTCTTCGCAAGACATTTGAACCAGGTCAGAAAGTCTTATTGTATAATTCTAGGTTACACCTCTTTCCTGGAAAACTACGTTCGCGATGGTATGGTCCTTATCAAGTAGTAACAGTATTTCCTCATGGAGCAGTCGAGATTAAAAATCTTAAGGACGGAAATATTTTCAAAGTGAATGGTCAACGACTGAAACCTTATTTGGAGGATTTGGTTAATCAAGATGTTGAGGAAGTTAATTTGGAGGACCCAGGTTTTCAAGATTGATTAATTCATGATCTATTTTTGTCTGGCTGAAGACGTTAAACTTAGCGCTCCTGGGAGGCAACCCAGCTTTTCTTTTTATTTCTTTTTCCTAGTTAGTTATTTCAATGTTTGTGGGTAACATTGCTGTAAACCCTCACGAGACTACAACTCGTCCACTAGGGGTAACCTAGGGGTTTAAAGGCTTATTGCATACGCTAAATGCAATCGAGAGCACCTGCGAAAATGGTATAGGTAGGCTTTTCTTTTGTGATTTTATTTTTGTTATTTTAGTTTAGTTGATTTCTTTCTTGTGCTGACTCGTTTTTACATTGATATTTTGGGAAAGCCTCTTGATTCTCCATCCAGGTACTATCTTTCCATCACTCCTCTTTTACTTTCATTGTCCCATGTGCATTGCATGCTTATTTCTTTTACATTGAGGACAATGTAGATTTTAGGTTGGGGGTGGGAGATTAGGTAACCTAATCAGTATTTTCTTGGTCATGAGCAAAAAGTGTGAAATTTTTTGAATTTGAAGTGACTTTGAAGGATAGTTGTGATTTTAAAATTAAAAGATACGTGATGTTGGTAATTTATGACTCTTGGATTCAGTTGTCTGTTAGATTTCACATTTAAGTTTCAATTGTTAACCCGTGCTTAGAAGTATTAAACATTGATTGAATCATGATCTCACAAGATACATCTCGCTTACACATTAAATGATTAACTTGGTAATCTCTAAGCATGAATGGAATCAGCTTGAAAAAAAATAAAAATTTTGTTCAGTAAAAGAAGAATTAAAAAGGTAAGTCGCATAATCTTTACCATAGGTTTGCTCCCTATAGGTGTAGATTCGATCCCCCATGGTTGATAGTTAGAAAAAAAATATTAAGTGACAAGTTTTCACCATAGGTTTGCTCCCTATAGGTGAGGATTTGATTCCCCTCCTTGGCGTTACTGTTTATGAACAAAATCAAAGGCTGGTATAATGAAAAGTTAACCTGTCAGGCAAGTGTTGGTTTCAGTAGTCATGCATTCCGTGGTTAATTACCAATGATATCATAAATTTGATAATTGGATCTCTTAATGAATATAAGACGAGATTACACTATACACTCATGGAACTCAATGTTTAGAATGCTCTAATTAATGGATTAATATTTTGAATTTGATTATGAAGTTTACCGTGAGCTTGATTCCTGGAGAAATTTCCACACACCATTCATGAATCTTAGAATTCTCACATCTCGACTATCTGTTCACAAGTCACTTGGGTTTAAAGGAATTGTCATTTAGTTTTGAAATTATTTTTCGCATGTTTTGCTCGGGACTAGCAAAATGCTGGTTGGGGGTTGTGATGAGGGTCAAATATTGCATATTAGACCCCGACTATTACCAGATTTTATCAACAAGATAATATTTAATGCCATATTTTAATTATATTTTCATTGCAGGATGAAATCAGGAGCGTTGACTAAAAAAGGGATATTAAAAGTGTGTTTTTGTTGATCTGAAGTCACCAGAACAAGGAAAGGACTCTAGAAGACCAATATTGATGGATTTACACGGCAAGGATCTGATAAAATTAAGTCATTCGCCTTAAAGAGGCGCAAAATTGGTCCAAGAATGCAAGATCACATGGTTTCCGCCATCCAATCAATTTGAAACTTCATATATGGGATGAGGGCCATAAATTAACCGTACACGTAAAATTTCATTCATTGGATCACTATGAAAGTGCCCCAACTGACAGATCAGCCTATAAACCGTTGATTCTGGGCCCACCTGATATCTGGAACTGCCTCAAAATTATTATTGACGGTTTAAATGAGATGAGAAATAATTTAGACGGTGAAAATTTCTGAAAATCATCACAGTGGACCCCACATGAATGAAATGTGCATAGTGCACAAGTGCACTACACGTGCATGGAAAATGTCAAAGACGGTTGACCGTCTCTGACCGAAAAAGAAAGAAAAAAAAAAACGGAAGTTTCCGTTTTCGTCAGCCAACGCCGTCCGCTGGCCTGTTTTGCGGCTGATAGTGGACCCCACACATGCCCCGTACGGTCGATCTGATCCGTCCATCTTGTAGAGGGCTTCGAGAGCTACAAAACCATACTAACTTTTCGTACCCATGCGTACACACGTGTGAGATACAGAGGCTACAAAAGGGCTGCCCTGTATAGTTCAAATCTGATCTTTTATTTATTTCTTCTCTGAGACATGCCAATGGACATTCAAAATCACCCATTCTTGACTGAAATTTTGTTCTGAATCCAATGGACGGGGTGGATTTTCCAAAAAATGCTTCTGTGGGGCCCACCGATCACAACAGCGAAATGGTGCGAAAGGTTTCGTACATCCGCGAAAACTGACTTTTTCAGGCAGTTTTGGCCCACCATCTTTGATCATATGGCAGATCTGAACCGTCTATTGTGTAGAGGACCCAAGAAAGTCCTAAGGGATGGTGTTTCTTTGAAATTTGAGCGAGGAAAGTGGCGTGTTTCGAGGCACCGAACTTGGCTGCGAAAAGGCTTTCGCTGCACATGCATAGCTTTCCAAATCCGATTCAAATCCGATTTTCACCACTCCAGCAACTATATAAGGAGGTTTTGGACGTGGGGAGGAGTCATTCAGAGCTAGGAAGGAAGATCCAGAGTCAAGGAGAAGAAAAAGAAGAGAGAGAAGAAAGAAGAAAAGAGATAAGAAAGATGTTTTTAATGTTTTTATTTTTTATTTTCTTTTTTCCTAATTAATTTTATGGATTGTTAAACTTCTTAGCTAGGGCTGAGATGAAGCCCCTAATTTGATTGACTCTTGTTTATGTTGAATTTATTTTAATTGGATTGATTTGTTTCTTTTTCTAGTGTGTTTTCCTGAGATTTCTATACTTCTCCATTCTATGAGCTCGACCAAAGTCTAGATATGGATGTTGTTTAGAATATTACTTTAGGTGCTTGTGTCTGACCATGAACAAGTCTCCTATAGAGGAAGAAACAGGATTTATATCTCTCCATGCCTGACCATGGATGGAAAGATGTGATCCATATGCTTTTAAAAGATTATCCATTCTGTGTACCCGACCAAGGACATAGAGTGTACTTTATTTATTTTGATATCAATCTGAATTAGGGTGAATCAACAGGTAAAATAAGGGTTAAGATAATTAGGGGTGGATTCGAAAGTCCTAGTCTTCTCCTAGATTGAATTTTTCTCATAGTTCTCAGTTATTTTCCATAGATTTGTGTTAATTTACTTATTAGTTTGCCAAAATATTTGTTGGATTAGTTAAGAAGAGTCTTAAATTTTGAATTGTGATAACCAGTCCTCGTGGGAACGATCTCGTAATACATACCATATTTACATCTGATTCGTATACTTGCGAGTTAAAATCATTTAAATCAGATTGGTTTAAATTAAAACATCACTGCCCAATGCTCTTTACCAAGATTGGTAAGAAATCGGCTGACAACACCAACCGCATATATTATGTCTGGGCGTGTACACACCATAGCATACATCAAACTTCCTCTGGCCGACGTGCAGAGTATTTTCTGCATCTCTTCTACCTCTATCTTCATCTCGGGACACTACCTGTCGCTCAATCTGAAGTGTCCATCCAGTGGAGTACTGACCGACTTCACTGCATTCATATTGAACCGCTCAAGGAATTTCTCAATATACCACTCTTGTGACAGCCAAAGCTTCATACTGCTTCATGGATGGGTTATCTCCATTCTTAGGATTTGTTTAGCCAGGCCCAAGTTTTTCATCGCAAAAGACTTGCCCAACTCCTATTTCAGCCTGTCGATCTTTTTGACATCTTTTCCCATGATGAGCATGTCATCAACGTATAACAACAGAACTAAGAAATCACCATCTGAGAACTTGCGCGTGAACACACAGTGGTCCAACTCCATTCTGTCATACCTATGCTGTAACATAAACAAATCGAACTTCTTATACCATTGTCGCGGAGTTTATTTTAGCCCATACAAGCTCTTCCTCAGCCTACACACCATATACTCTTTGCCATTGACTTCGAATCCCTCTGGTTGATGCATGTAGATCTCTTCTTCCAGGTCATCATAGAGGAAAATAGTTTTAATGTCCAACTCCTCTATCTCCAGATCCATGTTAGCCGCCAACCCAAGCAACACCCGTATGGATGTCATCTTCACCACTAGTGAGAATATCTCTTCGAAGTCTATGCCTTTCCTCTGATCGAACCCTTTTACCATAAGTCAGGCCTTGAACCTCATTTGTGAATTCTTCTGTTCAACCTTCTTTCTAAACACCCACTTGTTGCTCAATGTTTTCTTGCCCTTAGGCAGTTTCACCATATCATAGGTGTGCTTCTTATGTAAGAATTTCATCTCCTCTTTCATAGCTTTCAACCACTCCCCCTTATGCTCGTCGACTAGGGCATCAGAATAATCTTCTGTCTCTCCTCCATCAGTCAACATAATGTACTCATGCGGCTAGTACTTCTTGGACGGCTTCCTATCCCTAGATGACTTCCTCATCTGTAGCTCAATAGGTGGATCAAGTGGGGGCTGCTCCCCTGATTCATCTTCTGTAAGAACTCCCTTGTCCTATGCACCTTGCTGTACTCCCCCGTCATCAGGCACCACGGGAGGAATAATCGGATTCATGTTCTCTAGCTCACCTGAACTAGGTTGGTTCTTCTCTAGCTTATCAATGTCTTTTATATACTAATCTTCAAAAAAAACCACATCTCTGCTCCTGACGAGCTTCCTCTCGGTCAGATCCTACAATTTGTAACCAAACTTTTCATCACCGTACCCCAAGAACACACACTGCCTGATCTTCATATCGAGCTTGGGCCCCTCGTCCTTTAGTATATGAACGGATGCACTGCATCCAAACACCTTGAGATGACTATACGATGGATCATGTCCAGTCCACACCTTCTCAGGTACTTCTCCATTCAACGGGGCTGATGAAAACCTGTTTATTAGATAGACCGTCGTGTGCATTGTGTCTCCCCAGAACGTCTTGGACAACTTTGCAGAGGATAACATGCATCTAATTCTCTCAACAATGGTGCGATTCATTCGTTCAACTACACTATTATGTTGGGGGTCTTGGGAACCGTCTGTTCATGCCATATACCCAGGGACTTGTAGTACTCATGAAAGTCGCCAATGTATTCACCACCATTGTCAGTGCGTATGCACTTCAATGATCTACTTGTCTCTCTCTCGACCATAGCATGAAATAATTTAAACACACAAAAGACCTTATCCTTAGATTTCAATACATAAACCCAAACCCTCCTAGATGCATCATCTATAAAAGTAACAAAATACAATGCCCCACCCAAGGTTTTTGTCCTCATAAGACCACAAACATTAGAATAAACCAAATCTAATGCATGCACTTTATTAACATGAGAAGCAGTTTTAACGAATGAAACTCTATGATTTTTTCATAATAAACAATCGAGGCAGGTTTTGAGAGGCGTACCTATCATGTCTGGAAGGAGCTGCTTCCTCGCCAGTAGTTGAAGCCCTTTTTCACTCATGTGGCCCAGACGCTTGTGTCACATGTCAATAGCTAAATCTTTCGCTGCTTCAACCCACCCTTTCACGCACTGAGACATGCCTTGTAATGGGTGCAACACTTCTTTCCTCTGACTGCAATCAATGAACCCTTGATGAGCTTCCAACGCTCACGAGCAAACCGGCTTTCATAGTCATCATCATCCAACCTTTCCTCGACATCAAGTTGAGGCGAAGGTATACGATATACCTCACATCCCTGAGAACCAATGTGCAGCCTACATCAGTCTTTATACACATATCACCGACCCCTACGATCTTCGATACGCCGGAATTTCCCACCTTCATGGTCCCATAGTCACATGACTTGTAGCTTGTGAAGAAGTCCCTATGTGAAGTCGTATGAAAAGAGGTTCCTGAGTCTATCACCCAGTCGGTGCCCTGACTCATAGTCGTGAAACATACATCATGATCTGCAGAAAGAATAACTACTACGTCACTATCTGAAATGACCGCAGTGGAATCTGATTCATCTTCTTTCTCCTTTCCTTTTCCTTTCTTGTCGTTCTTAGCCTTACGACATTCATGCTTATAGTGACCCTTTTTGTCACAATTCCATCATTCAACATCTTTTTTGTTACTCGACTTGCCTCTTAATTTATCTCGGGCTTTCCCACTCTTCCTATTTTTTCTTCTCCCCCATTCCTGTGTCACAAGGGCCTCTTGTTGAGTAGACCCCTGAGACTTCCTCCTTGTCTCCTTATTGAAGAGACAACTAGTCACCTATTCCATGGATATCTTTCCATCTGACGCAGAGTTAGTTAGAGACACCACCAATGTCTCACAACTGTCAGGCAATGAACTAAGTAATAGCAAGCCTGCAGTTCATTATCCAAGACTATCTTCATAGCGGAGAGCTGGTTCACTATATTATTGACCTCATTCATGTGCTCGGCCACAGAACCACCATCCTTAAACTTGAGATTCACAAGTCGCATTATCAAAAAAAAATTATTACTGACTGTCTTCCTCTCATATAACACTTCTAGTTTCAGTCATATGCTAGCGGTTGAGGTTTCCATAGACACATTGTGGAATACAGAATCATCCAGCCATTGTCTAATAAATCCTACCACCTTTCGGTCCATCTTCTTCCAATCATCATCAGACATATCCTTGAATTTTGCTGATATGCCTAAAATTGGAGAATATAGGTGATTGCAATAAAGCAAGTCCTCCATCTAAGATTTTCATATGGTCCAGTTAAAACCATTAAGGCTGATCATCCTTGATGAGTCACCTTCCATAATTCCAAACCGATCCTACCCGTTCAATAAACTTAGCTCTGATACCACTTTGTTAGGGGTCTTACACAAAACCTTAGGATCTAGCCCTCCAGAACAAACCAGAATTATGGAATAACAAAGCAATGAAATAAATCAAAGCATCAATCACACACCACACAAGAGACTTTTACGTGGAAAACCTTCAAAGAGGTAAAAACCATGGGACCTCGTCCAGATCAACAATCCACTATGAAGTAGAACGTTACAATCAATCACAAGCACACCTTGTTATGATCAAACCTTCATCACTCACGCAGAAGTGGATAAACAGTAAGAGAAACAAAGAAAACTGAGAGATCTCACCGATTACGAGAACGTAAAAGTGCTGAGATATGGTATATCACCTCCACGAGCATAACCTCCCTTGTACAAGCTTCCTCTCTCTCTCTCTTTCTCTCTCTCTCTCACACACCTTTAATATCCCTCTTGTGTTTTTCTATCACCATCATACCCTAGAAAAACACTAGAAAAACATTAGAGACCCATTTTTATAGTTTTAGGAAACTCCCTTCGGCGTCCCAGTTGTAAAAGGACTTGCGACACGAAATCCGTGCAAAATCGCTGAACGAATCTGCGTAACCACGACTAGTCGTGCGCCACTCATGACCGGTCGAGCACCACCTACAACCGGTCGTGAACCTCCTACGACCGGTCAAGCACCCCGAAAAAAAATCGTCCAAACTCACTGAACTTTGAGTCGTGTCACGACTCGAACCTACGACTGGTCGAACAGTAGTCCACGACCGGTCGTGCAGGGCTCACGATCGGTCATGCAGGGCTCACGACCGATCGAGCACGGGACAAAAATCTCATCAGGATCTACTTGAGTGAAACAGGTCCTGAGTTTAAATTCCAGACCTGACAAAGCATCAAATTATATCGGGCACCACCATAGACCATTTAAGGCCAGTGTTCATAATCGGCATAGCACTAGCACTATATTATAGTTTCAAGTACTTAAACTTACACTCAACAACTAAGATTTACAAAGCTTAACCAGTTTTCATTTCCTTGACTGTGGTGCCAGGACCAGAACCCGGCAAGATCAGAAGTGGGCCCCTTAGCGGACTAAGGGTACAGATTAACAGTTGCCGGCCCAAATTGGCCCATTGTCGATAACAGTCCTTGCTAATTTTTCCGGTTATTTTTTCATCCTTCAAAAAAAATCAAGTGGTCCACTTTTCGGAGACAACAACAATGCGTAGTTGCTTTTAAATGATACATGAGATGGTTCAATAATGCAACTGACCTCTGCATTCCTTTTAAAACATAGCTCGTATGTCATGATTCAAGAATCAAATAGATGGGTTAACGATGGTTACTGAGGAGTATGACTTATGCTAACATGGATGATGACTTCATGTGAATGACATCTACCATGTTTGCTAGGTTCACCACCTTCTGTACAGATTAGGGCTAAAAGGCAGGTCAATTCAAAACTCGGATAGGTTAGGGAACAATTGAAATAGGGGCCCTACGGTTAGATGGTCCAAATTATATGTGGAGGCCACTATAGTGTATATATGCCACCTATTACATTCATGTGGTGCAGCCCATTGGGGCGAAGCGACACCTTGAAAATGAGGACATTTCAAGACTCACATGACATGATTATTTACGTAATAAAGAAAGAAATTCATGCCAAAAACATTTAAATTTATGCCGTGTGGCCCACGTAAGTCTTGAAATGGACTGATTTTATGTGAAAATGTGGTGAAAGGGGTAATGAATGTAGTGAATTTGATTCATGTCTTTCTCACCTACTGCTTAGTCAACACTAGTCACGTGCTCCATATGCCTAAGGTTAATAGAATCAACTCAAATATAGATTAAATTGGACGGTCATCGTTATCTGACCAAGGTACTCTAGCTCCGAGGAAGGAATACGAACTACATGTTGGTTGGTATTTTTTTTGTCATTTTATATGTTCATTTACTTGTACACCCTTCTTTTGGACTTACACATATGTGCCTATCTACTAAGCTTATATAGACCACACATGTGAAGATAGAGGCAGATGAAACATGCGTGTTAGATGTATGGTGATGGACATCTCTTGATGAGGCATGATGAGACGGTATAAATGCACCCTACGTTCATATCACGGCACAGAGAATTGTAGAATTATATAAAATATTTAAAGGCCTGCTTTGGTGGATCCGGACCCTGACAGTGGGGCCCACCTTGAAGAATATGCCTTATATCCAGGCAGCCCATCGGTTTTGAAAACTCATTTTAAGGGCGTGATCCAAAAAATAAAGCAGATCTAAATCTCTGATAGACTTTAATATAGAAAACAGTGGTAAATAACTATTAAAAACTTATCATGCGTCACAAAAGTTTTGGATTAAGCTGATATTTGTGTGGTCTCTTCATCCACGTTTTTGTGATCTTATCAATAGGTTGGATGGCAAATAAGCATTCTGGCGGCCCCATGAAGTTTTTAAAGGTGGGGATTCAATCATGATTGGTTCTTGCGGTATGGTCTACCTTAAATTTTGATCTACTTCATTTTTGGAATTATGTCCTAAAATGAACTGTTAAAATGGATGGACGGTGTAGATTTAAGGTACATACATCACAGTGGCCCCACAGTTAGATCCACCCACCTTGTTGATCCGGGGATCCACCCAAACCACGCCCAAGACCTAAGCATACGTGGGGTGCCACACACCACCGACCTTGGTGGTGTGTTTATGTCAATCAATTTATGGCCCCATCAGGATGTATGTGTTTCATCCAAACTGTTCTTCCATTCGGCGAGATCTTTCTAGAGCTTGAGTTCAAAAATGAGGAAGATCCAAAGCTAAAATGGAGCACATCACATACGGCTGTGGAGATTGAACGTAACTAATGTTACCAATATTTATCATACTTACACCCAACCACTAAGACGAAAAAAGTTATAACCAAAGTCCGTAGCCTCGACTGTAGAATTGGTACCTGGACCGAACCCAAACCCAAACCTGATAGGACCAGAACCAGACCCCTTAAACGGACTAAGGGTACAAGTTTACTATTACCGACCCCAATTGGGTTGTTGCCAACAGTAGTGCCAACAGATTTCAATGTTTCTTTTCTTTTATTCTTCTAAAAATTAATAAGGTTGTCTAATTTTTGGGGACATAAGCACTGTGCCAGATGCTTTTAAATGACACATGGGACGGTCCAATTATATATCTAGGTTGTGTATTCACTCCGTATCATTGATGGCATGCAATGATTCAAAAATCACAAAACTAATACGGTTCCAACCCTTAAAACTTACATAGGCATTATGGAGGGTATGACTTTTCACTAATAAGATGGAATAACTTCACGTGGATCAGATACACTCGGTCTAGTCCAAAAAGCAAGCCATTCAAAACTTAGGAAACATTTGTAATAGGGGCACCCACCATTTAAATGGTCCAAATCATATGTGGAGGTGACCATGATGTTTATATGCCGTTTAATACATGCATTTGATGTGCCCTACTAAGGATGAAGGGAAAACTTGAAAATCAAGACATTTGGAGACTTACATGGTCACATCACAGGGAACAAAGAAAATAATGATTAAAATATGTAAATTGATGCGGTGTGGCCCACTACATGACTCTTGGACTGGGTTGATCTTATCATGAAAATGTGGTGGCACAACTGATGAACAAAGTGGATTTGATGCATGTTCCTCTACCTATTGCTCAGATAGCTAGTGCAAGTCATGCAGTCTATACACCTAGGTGTGTAAGGCTAGCAAAATCCTAATACATAAGAGCTTTAGATTAGATTTGACTGTTGTTATTATCTAAGCAAAGTTCTTCTTTACAATTATTAGCTCTAGAGGATTATCATACGTTATATTTTGTTTTAAAATATTATTAAAATTTAAATTTTCAAATTTTCGGTGTTTTCCCTCGACATTTAAATTTTGGTATTTTTGAGGTGTTGGTTTTGTCCCACATCGTATTTGACAAAAGAAATTCTCTTGTTTATATGATAGGCTTTTTGCCTAGGGCTTGAGCCCCTTTCAGGGGGCATGTGAATTTGGTCCTGTAAGGGGGCTATGCCAATAGATCTAATCTATGCCATTGACCACACACGCGCGCACGCGCCAATCCGAGCCGTGCCGAGCCGAGTCCGTGTCCGCGTGTACGTGCGCGTGCGAGACAGGCTAGGCTGGGCTGGGTTGGGCGCGGGTGCGGGTGTACTCGCGTGGGTGTGTGTGTATGGGTACTCGCAGGACTTTATGTGCGAGAGTATACTCACACTTGCGTCTTTTTGTTTTAAACCAGAGAGATGCTTCCCTTCCGGTTGGTCGCCCCTGTTGGGTTTAAACCCAACGGACCTAATCTTTTGTAAAGGGTGCTTATGCATCACCTCAGAGTCTATATAAAGACTTCCGATTCCAGTTTCAATACACGAAAATACTCTATCATTATAAAACTCTCTCTGATACGATTTTAACATTCTTACTGAGTTTATCGCTGAGTCAACTTAGCACTTTCGAATTAAACTGCAAGTGGTTCGAGCCCGTGTACAGTGAGTGCACCGCTGGGACCGGGTCATAGTCGTTGTATCCTTAAGGTCGATTGCTCTGGAAACCTGTTGCACTTGGGATGCTGTCCAAGGGGAGCAAATTTGATTTCAAGCCGAGTGACTCAGTCACGCCTCGACTCAATTCAATAAGTTTTTCTTTTTCAAAATTTATTTTTTTTGGTTTTCGATTTTAATAGTTTATTTAATTCAACCAATTTTTCAACAATCTTAAAATCGAATTTGTTGAATTACATAGACTATGGCTACAGTAACAGTAAATGCTTCTTCTGAGTTAGCCAAAATCGAACCGTTCGCTCGACAATCCTTTAAACGGTGGAAAAAGAAATTGATGTTCGCTCTGACCACTCTAAAAGTTTCATACATTTTATCTGAATCATTTACTATAGATCCAGTAAATCAAAATGAAGTAACAGATGAAAATAATTATAAAAATTATATTCTAAACTCTTTATCCAACGAACTATATGATGTGTATGCTTCTTACACGTCTGCTAAAGATATATGGACTGTTTTAGAAAAGAAATACATATTGGATGATGCAGGCGCTAAGAAACATGCAATTGCTAATTTCCTTCACTATGAAATGACAGACGATAAATCTGTTACAAATTAGATTCATGACTTTCAAGGTCTAATTCACGAACTATCGATAGAAGGAATTAAGTTGGATGAAGTGTTTCTGTCAGGAGCGTTAATAGAAAAGTTACTGCCCTCGTACAAAGAATATAAAAATAGAATGAAACATAAGAAGAACGGTGTTTCTTTAGAAACCACTATCGTATACATACGAATATAGGAGGCCAATAGAATCAGGGACCAAAAAGAAAATAAAAATGAGATAGATTCAAAGGCGAATCTTGTGGAATCAAGTCAGACAAATAATAAGAAAAAGGGCAATTGTCATAACTGTGACAAACCTGGACATTATGCAAATGAATGTAGGCTCAAAAAAAAGAATGCAAATAATCAATTCAAGAAAAAAGAAAACTGCTACAACTGTGGAAAGCCTGGGCATCATGTTAAAACATACAGGCTTAAGAAAAACAAAGATAAGCCGCAGGCTAATCTTACAGAAATAGGCAATGAGTCTGACATGGTAGTAGTTGTGGTGTCAGAAGTCTTCCTTGTAAACAACTTGGAGTGGGTGCTAGACACTGGTGCAACTAGGCACGTGTGCAAGGTTCGTAGCATGTTTACCTCCTACCAAGTATTAGGAGATGATGAACAGGTGTTCATCGAAAATGTTAGAACGTCTCCAGTTGTGGGGAAAGGGAAAGTACTTCTGAAACTCACTTCTGGAAAGACTCTAATGTTGAATGATGTCCTACATGTGCCTGACATTAGAAGAAACTTGGCCTCTGGTTTGCTCCTCAATAAGGCTGGTGTCAAGTTAGTATTTGATTCAGATAAGCTTGTAATGACTAAAAATGGAACCTTTGTTGGTAAAGGGTACTGTAGCGATGGTTTATTCATTGTAAATGTATCCAATGATAATAAGAAAACATCTAGTTCTGTTTATATCGTTGAACCTTTTTATCTATGGCATAATAGATTAGGTCATGTGAATGTGGCATCTTTAAAGAAAATGAAAAGATTGGGTTTATTACCTAATATATCTAATGAAAAGTTTGAAAAATGTGAAATATGTGTAGAATCAAAATTCATTAGAAAACCCTTTAAACAAATAGAAAGATCATCTGTTCTATTAGAGTTGATACACAGTGACTTAGGTGATTTTAGAAATCACATGTCTAGAGGTAGAAAAAGATATTATATAACTTTTGTAGATGACTACTCTAGGTTCACTAGAGTATATCTATTAAGGAACAAAGATGAAGCTTTAGATGTTTTTTCTAAATACAAAATTGAAGTTAAAAATCAATTAAATATAAAAATTAAAAGACTTAAAATAGATAGAGGAGGTGAATATGAATCTTTTCAATTTAGAGAATTATGTGAAAAGAATGGAATAATTCACGAAACTACAGCTCCTTATACACCAGAACAGAATGAAATAGCAGAACGTAAGAATAGAACTCTAAAAGAGATGATGAATGCCATGTTAAATAGTTCAGGCTTACCCTCAAATATGTGGGGTGAAACAATTCTGTCTGCTTGTTATATCCTAAATAGAATTCCTTCTAAATCTTCTGAACAAACACCTTATGAACTTTGGAAGAATCATGTTCCTAGTTATAAATATATTAAAGTGTGGAGGTGTCTTGTTAAAGTAGGATTACCTAAAATGAAGAAAAGAAAGTTAGGTCCTAAAACGACCGACTGTATATTTATAAGGTATGCACAAAACAGTGCGGCTTATAGGTTTCTAGTTTTAAAAACTAAGGATAATATTATAGATCCTAATTCAATTATATAGAAGCTAGGGATGCAGAGTTCTTTGAGAACGTATTCCGTATGAAATATAAATCTATATGAATATAATAAGTTAATGAATCAGATATTACGTCTACTAGTAAAAATACTTACGAGAAAATAGTAGAAGAAATACAGCTAAGAAAAAGTATTAGGGTTAGAAGATAAACTAACCTAGGAGATGGTTTTTTCATATTCTTAGTAGAAGATGATCCTACAACTTATATAGAAGCTATTAACTCTACAGATGCAACCTTTTGGAAGGAAGAATAAATGATGAGTTAGAATCTATTATATCTAATAATACTTGGGAACTTATACACCTACCACCTGGTAACAAACTAATAGGCTGCAAATGGGTGTTTAGAAAGAAACTAAAACCAAATGAAACTATTGATAAGTTTAAAGCTAGGTTGGTAGCGAAAGGCTTTAAACAAAAGGAAGGAATAAATTACTTTGATACATATTCTTCTGTAACTAGGATTACAACTATTAGAGTCTTAATAGCGATAGCCTCCATATATAAACTAGTGGTACACCAGATGGATGTTAAGACGGCTTTCCTAAATGGAGACTTAGAAGAAGAAATATATATGGAACAACTTGAGGGTTATAAAATATCAAGTAAAGAAAATAAAGTATGCAGACTAATTAAATCACTATATGGTTTAAAACAGGCTCCTAAACAATGGCATGAAAAATTTAATGATATTTTAAAATCAAATGGTTATCATATAAATGATGTAGATAGATGTGTATATAGTAAAATTTCTGAAAATGATTATGTTATTATATGCCTTTATGTTGATGACATGCTTATTTTTGGAACTAATATTAAATTAGTTAATGAAACTAAGAAATTCTTATCATTTAAGTTTGACATGAAAGACTTAGGAGAGGCTAGTGTAATCTTGAGTATTAAAGTAACCAGGAAAAATGGTGTTATTATATTATCACAATCTCATTATTTTGAGAAGATATTGAGAAAGTTTAACCATTTTGACTGTTTACCTGTCAATATTCCTTATGATTATAATGTAACTCTCATAAAGAATACAGAAAATAGTGTGTCTCAATTAGAATATTCTAAAATAATTGGTAGTCTCATGTATCTAACAAACTGCACTAGACCTGACATAGCTTTTGCAGTAGGAAGGCTAAGTAGATATACACATAACCCTGGAAAAGAGCATTGGAATGCCTTGTCTAAGATTTTACGATACCTAAAAGGCAGTATGGCCTATGGTTTACATTATAATGGTTATCCTGCTGTATTAGAAGGATATAGTGATGCTAACTGGATCAGTGATTTAGATGAGACAAAATCCACTAGTGGATATGTCTTCACTTTGGGTGGAGGAGCAGTCTCTTAGAAGTCTACCAAGCAGACATGTATCGCTCGATCAACTATGGAATCCCGGTTTATTGCCTTAGAAAAGTTGGATCAAAAGCCGAGTGGCTTAGAAATCTCTTAGCTGATATACCATTATGGCCAAAGCCTGTATCGGCCTTGTCTATTCTTTATGACTGTCAAGCAGCTATAGCAAAAGAAAAAAGTAAAACATATAATGGAAAAAGTAGGCATATTAGACTCAAACACAATATAGTGAAACATATGTTGCGTGATGGAGTCATATCTATTGACTTTGTGAGGTCAGAAAAGAATCTAGCAGATCCTCTGACCAAAAGACTATCTAAAAAGTTAGTCAATGATACATCGAAGGGAATGGGGCTGAGCCTAATATATGAGCTGCCAGTGTCGGTAACCCAACCTATACAAGTGGAGATCCCATGAGATAGGTTCAATGGGTAAACAACAAGACACGAGGTATACGATTGCACTGAGTTATATGATCCCTTCTATGGTGTACAGTGCGAGCAGCAACGCAGAAGGATGAGTTTTTAGAACTTTTAATGGATCCATAGCCATATATTTGGTGGTGTATACAGTTGCTGCATACACTTGATGGAATTTACCTATATGGGTGTGGAGGTAGAGGCTGCTTCCTATGAGAATCTAGGCGAATTCTTTAAATCTAGGCGAATTCTTTAGAGCACTCATGAAATTCAAGTAATGGTATATGGCCGAAACGCAGCGAACCATAGAATCACTTGCATAGAAAGAGTTGTGTGAGTGGCATGTACTTGCGATGTACATTAAAAGGATTTAAGTTCAAGACTATGGTGTCACCTGATTCCTGTAGACCTGTCTTGCTTACTCTAATATCGGTTCAAGTCTATAGTGACACCGGCACCATTGCACAACTATTACGCTTTAATCCGAAAGAGTTTTATTTTAAAACATGTGGGGGATTGTTATATTTTGTTTTAAAATATTATTAAAATTTAAATTTTTAAATTTTCGATGTTTTCCCTCCATATTTAAATTTTGATATTTTTGATGTGTTGATTTTGTCCCACATCGAATTTGATAAAAGAAATTCTCTTGTTTATATGATAGGCTTTTTACTTAGGGCTTGAGCCCCTTTCAGGGGGCATGTGAATTTGGTCCTGTGGGGGGGGGGATATGCCAATAGCTCTAATTTATGTCATTGACCACACACGCGCGTGCGCGCGCCGAGCCGAGTCTGTGTCCGTGTGCGCGTGCGCGACGCGACGAGACGGGACGGGCTGGGCTGGGCGCGGGTGCGGGTGCGGGTGCGGGTGCGGTATAAGTGTACTCGCATGGGTGTGTGTGTATGGGTACTCACAGGACTTTATGTGCGAGAGTGTACTCGCACTTGCGCCTTTTTGTTTTAAACCAGAGAGATGCTTCCCTTCCGGTTGGTCGCCCCTATTGGGTTTAAACCCAACGGACCTAACCTTTTGTAAACGGTGCTTATGCACCATCTCGGAGTTTATATAAAGACTTCCGATTCCAGTTTCAATACACGAAAATACTCTATCATTATAAAATTCTCTCTGATACGATTTTAACATTCTTACTGAGTTCATCACTGAGTCAACTCAGCACTTTCGAATTAAACTGCAAGTGGTTCGAGCCCGTGTACAGTGAGTGCACCGCTGGGACCGGTTCATAGTCGTTGTATCCTGGAGGTCGATTGCTCTGGAAACCTGTTGCACTTGGGACGCTGTCCAAGGGGAGCAAATTCGATTTCAAGCCGAGTGACTCAGTCACGCCTCGACTCAATTCAATAAGTTTTTCTTTCTCAAAATTTATTTTTTTTTTGTTTCCGATTTTAATAGTCTATTTAATTCAACCAATTTTCCAACATCATATTGGCTAGAGGTTCTTTTTTGGAATCGCTAGCTCTATGGATAAATTTATTTATTTACTTATTTTTACATGTTCATGTAATTGTATGCACTTCTTCACGGTATTTCACAGATCTTCCGATGGCTAGTACATGACATGTGACCTGCTATCTTAGATGGACCACACATTTAAAGACAGAAAAAGATGTGTGTTAGATGTGCAGTGTTGGGCATCTCTTGATAGGGAATGATGAGACAGGGTCTGCCAGCGTGTACATTTATTCATAAATGCACCACACATGCATATGATGTCGCAGAGAATTGTACAATTATGCAGATGATTTAAGGATACATGTGATCAGAAAAGAGCAGACAGAAATTTTCAATCATGGGCCAGCTCCGAAATAAATTGGAATGACAATAATTTACAAGTCATGGTTTAAGAACTTAAAAGAAACGGACCTACCTGACTTGGGTCAACTTTAGTTGCCACTTACTAATTTTAACTAAATTTAATTGAGTTTTGTTAAGCCCACATGCGTGTATAACTCAGCTAACATATTAAGCATATATGCTAGCGTGGTACATGGGTAAAATATCCAGTCATCCATTACGTGGACCTCACTCTTGTAGAAGCTCCTGCAGAGAGATAAAGGTGGCCCCTTCGTAGCCACTCAATGGGTGTCGCATGATATAACAATGCAGTGTGTGGGGCCCACCATGATGTGGGGCTCATATCCAATTTGTACAAAATGTGTGTCCCTTTATGTTGTATCATTATCCCAAAAAATCAGCCTGGTCCAGAGCACAAGTGGGTCACACCATAGGAAACATTTGGTACCAGATGCACACTTGTAAACCCTATATTGCGAGTGGTGGCCCACTTTGTTAGTACATTTCATCAGTTCATTCTAAAAGTCAGGTGGACCAAACCATCATTTTATGGTTTTTAATGCATGAAATATGGCTTACCTGGGTTATGATCTTCCCGATTTTGGCTCAAATTTGAAGATGATGGGATTCAAATAATAGGTGGATTGGATTTCATTCATATATCATGGGGCCCACAAATTGCATTGTACAATAAACTTAATCGAAAAATGTTTCAAAAAATCTAGCTACCCCGTGAAAAACCTCAACATCTGATGAAAAAATAGGCAAAAAACTTCTATAGTGAGAAATTGCTGAAAATTGGTTTTTTCACTGCCTTACTAACTGGCCATATGAGATAGGAGGGCATTATAGCGATCGAATGTATTAAAACACGGACCGGATGTGATCCCATCTTTCCGTGTGTGGTCCAAACGAGCCTCACTGTTGGTTAAAGAAGGCCAACTTATTATAACACCGTGATCCTATTATTAATTTCAAAATTATTTTTAAAAAATAGACAAAAATAAAATAAAATAAAGGTTGGTGATTCCTATCCAAACCGCCTGGTTAGTGTTGTGGTGGTAAGGGTCTCTCACCAGGACACATTTTCCAGTAAGCAACATCTCTCCCCTTCCTCTCTATCTCTCTATGCATACGTGTGGGCATAGCGTCATATGGTGAAGCCTACTTCTTCGAGGCTTTGTGATATACTCTCTCATGTGGTGGCCTATATAAAGTAAAGGCCATAATTAGAGAAAGGTATTCCATTACTTCATCTTTTAGAGTATTTCTTGTTGTAGAATTTCTCATACGGGTGGGAAAGAGATAAACTTTGTATTTTTGTTTCTTTTATTTCTAGTAAAGAAAAAAAAACTCTATATTCCAACCTGTGAAGTAGGCATATGGTCAAACCATGTAAATATATGCCTCTTGTCTTTTGGTTTGGCTTGCCCATTTTCTTTTATGCTTGGCCCCATCCACATTGATCACGTGTGGGTGTTCTTCCACAATATTTGGTATTAGAGCCAAATGTTGAGAAACCTGGCATTTGTTTTGCAATTGTATTTCAGATAGTTGGATTGAGTTCTACCAAATTCAAAATGCCGAAGTTCGATAGATCCAATTACACATTGTGAAAACTGAAGATGAATGTAGTGTCGGTGAAAGAAGGGCGCAATTGCGATTTAAGGTTTAAAAAAACTATACAAACAAAAGACGATGTATTTGAGGAGAAAAATCAATTAGTCATGATGGGCTTTCTTCTCATTGGATGATTTGGTTTTGTTCAACATGTCCGATCAAACCACTGCAAAAGGTTTGTGAGACAAATTGTGAAATTTGTATAAAAGGAAATTGATGTCAAATAAGATCTTCCTTCAACAACAATTGTATAACTTAAAGATGAAGGAATGATTCTTTTTGCAAGAACACCTTAAGGGTTTAATACCCTAATTAGTATATTGACAATGGTCAATGTGAAGATCGACGATGAAGAAAATGTCAAATTTCTACTCTGTTCGATGCTAGATTCGTGGCATTGTTTAATTATAAATCTCGTCAGTGGTACAGATTTTACTATGGAGTCAATAGTGTCCATGTTGCTAATTAAAGAGTCTAGTAGAAAAATGTATAGAATATGCAAGTAATGTTATGATGGTTAGAGAAAGATCTATAGAAAAACTTACCAATAAGAGATATCTAAGTCAAAAAGGCATAAAATAGATAAGTGTTAGAATTGTAAAAAGAATGACCACTCACACAAAAATTTAGACTCAAAAAAGTACTCAAAAAAAAAATTACAAACCTAATTCACATATGATCAATCATAAGATTCAAAAGGTTCCCAATGAAATTTAGCCGACAAAGACAATTCATTTGAGGATGGGAAAGTGTTGTCTACAATGATTTTATGAGAGAATCTGAGCTATATTCGGGTGTTTTGTTGCATATGACTCCACACATATATTATTTCTACATATATCAGTCATGTGATGGTGGCACGGTTTACATGAGTGATGATAGTATGTGTAAATTTGTGGAGATTGAAGATATCAAAATTATTATACTTAATGGTATCACAAATATAATTTCTGGTATGCAGCACATACCGAACCTACAAAAGATTCTTCTGTCATTAGGAAAGTTCAATGAAGATGTTTATAAATTTTCTGGTAGAAATATCGATTAGGCCACGCGAGCAAAAAAAAAAGACTAAATACACTTCTTGATTGAAATTTACTTCCTGATTTAAAATAGTAATTTAGATTTTTGTGAGGATTGTATATTTGAAAAGCTTTATAGAGATCTTTTTTTTTATCCACTACTAAAAGTATCATTATTTTAAATCTAATTCATTATGATACTTGAGAGGCTCCTGTCGAATCCTTGGGAGGTTTGACGTATTTTTTTTCTTTTATTGATGATTACTCAATGTATGAATTTACATGTTGAAAATGAAAAAGGATGATTTTGCTTATTTTATCTAGTTTAAAATATTAGTTAAAAATAAAAAAGAAAAGAAAATTAAGCGTCTGAGAACTAATAATGGAGGAGGGTATACTTCAAAAGAATTCAAACTTTTTTGCATTGAGTATAGCATTGAGAGCCAAAACATGGTCCCTATACTCCACGACAGAGTGGAATTACAGAAAGTATGAATTGTACACTTATATATTGTGCTAGGAGGATGTTGCGTTCGGCTAGGCTTGAGCAGTGTTTTTGGACGGAAGCCATTAATATGTCTTGTTACTTGTAAATCATTATTCTACAACTATACTAAATTGTAAGATCTTTAAAGAGGTATGGTATTAAAAACTTGTTAATTATTCATTCTTTCATTATTTAGTTGTAATACTTATTTATAGATTTTAAAATAGCATAAGAGTAAGCTAGATGTGATTTTCATAAAGTGTATTTTTCTTAACTATACAGATGGAATAAAGGGGTACAAATTGTGAGACATTACTACCCATAAGTTAATAATTAGCTTGGATGTGACTTTTAATGAAGATTTGATATAAAAATATATAAAATTGTTGATCTCAGAGTCACAAAAGATAATTGAATGGAAATCTTTAAACGATTCAAAATTAACATGTTAATTTTGAAGGTTAGGAAGTTGATGACATCATTAAAGATTGAGCTGGTGAAGAACATGCAAATGAGATACCAGGTGTTGAAACTCAAAGTGATTAGGTTGACTGAAGAGCTACAAAACATTTTGTTTGGCTCAAGAATTATGTTACGGCTTACACGTGCATGACAGAAGAGCGCAGGCCTTGTTTATACTAAGAGGCATGTGAATTTGGGGATGCTAGCCAACAAAAAGTGTTCATGGAGAAGGAAGTGGAAGGTCTGCATAAGAATAAGACTTGAAAATTGGTTGAATTACCCAAACGAGAAAAATGATATTGGTTACAGATGGATTTACAAGCTAAAAAAGGATGTTTATGGGAATGTTCAAAGATACTCAATGCAAAAAAAGGGTATGCTCAGAAATCATATATTGACTTTCATGGAATTTTATCTTCAGTTGTCCGTTTGAGTATTATTCGTACTGTATTGAGTATGGTAGTGGTGATTGATTTTGAGTTGGAGCACTTGGATTTAAAAATTACTTTTTTGCATAGTTTTTTTTGCATAGTAATCTTGATAAAGAAATTTACATGACTCAACTTAAAAGCTTTATTGAAGAAAACAAGAAGAATCTTGATTATCGATTAAACAGCTTACTTTATGGTTTAAAGTAGGGGTTAAGGTGTTAGTATAAGCAGTTTGATTTCTTTATTGTGAGCTTGAAATTTTAAAAATGTGAGGCAAATAATTGTGCCTATTTATGTTCGTAGTTGTGGTAATGGTATGTTTATTATTTTGTTATTATATATGAATGGCATGTTAGTTATAGGTACTAGTAGAGATACTATTGAAATATTAAAAGCTCTTTTGGATAAGGAATTTGATATAAAGGATTTCTGTGTAATTTATTAAATTCTTGGGATGATCGTACTTAAAGATGTAAAGAAAAAAAAATGTTTAAATAACTTAAAAGGGTTACATTGAAAGAGTTTTAGGCCACTTCAACATGCAAAATTTTAACCTAGTCAGTACTCCATTCCTTGTTAGTTATAAGTTGGCTTTAGATTAGTGTCCTAGCACAAAAGTGAAAAAGACAAATATGTCTCAAGTAGCATATTCATTGGTGGTAAGGAGCATTATGTTTACCATGGTGTACACCAAATCAAACATTTCACAAGCTGTGGGAGTGGTCAATAAATACATGGCAAACCTGGGTAGAGATCATTGGACTGTTGTAAAGTGGATCATTTGTTACTTGAAGTGTACTTATGAGGTTGTTATTTGTTATAACGGCCAAAATTTAGAGTTTGTTGGATTTGTGGATACAGATTATGTAGAAAATTATGATAAAAGAATATCTACCACATGTTATATTTTCTCTTTATCTAGTGGTGCAGTTAGTTGAATATCAATACTACATTCAGTAATGGCATTGTCTACTATAGTACATGTCAACTATACAAGCATGCAAGGAAGCTAATTGGTTGAAGAGGTTACTAGAATAATTGAAATTCAAACAAAAAGTTATCATGATTCATTATAACAATCAGATTACACTTGGCTAAAAATACGATATTTAATGCCCGGGTCAATCATATCAATGTTCAATATCACTTTATTCATGACATGGTGGAAGATGGTCAGATCTCATTGCAGAAGATTCACACCAATGACAACTTAGCAAATATGTTGACAAAGCCTATTATAATGAGAATTTTGTTTGGTGCAGGACTTCTCTTAGACTTATTATCTAGCAAATGGTGACATTTGGGCAACTATTATTGAGGATTTTTTCACACTATTAGAGGAACTAGTTTTCAAGTGGAAGAGTCTTGTGGCAGTGAAAGTCTCTCACCGGGACATGTTTCCTGGTGAGATCTCTCTCTCTCTCTCTCTCTCTCTCTCTCTCTCTCTCTCTCTCTCTCTCTCTCTCTCTCTACATATGTGTGTACATATGGCCGTACAGTAAAGTCTACTTCCTCTTGGTTTTGTAATATATTCTCTCATATGGTGGCTATATAAAGTGAGGGCCATAATTAAAGAGAGGTATTCCATTAATTTATCATCTGGAGTATTCTTTGTTATGGAATTCCTTATACATGTGGGAGAAAGGTAAGCATTGTATTCATGTTTCTCCTTTCTAAAATTTCTTGTACGAGTATGAGAGAGGTTAGCCATGTATTTGTATTTCTCTTGTTTCTAGTAAAGAAAAATGCTTTATATCATTGCCCTTGGAGTAGGCATATTATTGAACTATGTAAATCTATGTGCCTCTTGTCTCTTATTTTGGTTTGACTATTTTCTTTAGTATTTTGGCCTCACCTACATTGATCACTTATGAGTGTTTACCGCAACAATTAAAAGGGTTCACCATGTGAACTGGATATGATAGGCCACTAGTTCGAGCCCAGATGAGTCCAATCAGTCAGTCAAGTCCAAATTCTAGAACTTTGATGAGAAATTGAACATGAATTGAAACAATGCAATCTGGCTTACAAGTCCATGGTCATTTTGCAAATTATTTACAAGTGTTCAAATATCTTGAAATGATGTATCATCCCTCAGATGAAACATAGCACCTCATGTATAATATGGTTTAAATGTCATAAAGTATAATAGTGATTAAAAGAGAAAAATTGAAGGTCAAGATAATTTTAATGTGGCCCATACTTTCTAAGGTTAGTTTGTAGTTTGTAAATATATTGTGTGCGTTACTCCATCTATCCATCCATCGAAGTAACAAATATCCCCGAGACTTGAAAATGTTATGATATTTTTGCTGAAGAATTAATTAAATAATAATATTATGTTAATATCATGAAAATTTTAAAATATTAATAGCTTTATATTTTTTGCAATTTTATCGTGAAAATATCCCAATACTATTTAAAGGTTACTTGAAATTTTAGCTTATTCATTTATGATCATCTTCTATAGCTTATCCCAACTACTTAGGGTTGGCTACACAAATCTTAATCTGCCCTTCCACTCTGTTAAGGACCATATCATATTGATTATAAACTAATAAATAATTCTTGAAATGAATATAAAACTATATGAGTTAATTCATCATATTATTATATTTTAAAGTATTAAATTATTTATTAGTTTATAATAAATAGTTTCAAAGTTTTATTTTTAACAATATTGTATCTCTAATATCTTACTAATAACCTCTCCTAAAAATCTCCTCATAAATTTTCGTGCTGAGAAATGATTGAGAATAAGGTTTATCATTGTGCTATCGATATGTTGATTCCCTTTATAAAGGAATTAGAGGGAGACATAAACTTCTTCCTCTAAGGGCATGTTTGGATTGCTCAAACAGTAAAATATAAAAGAAAAATGATAAGTATTAAATGTTACAGCTATTTGAATATACTCAACAAGAGTTATCAGGGTCCTCTTTTTACTCAACTATGTTGTTAACATAAAGTAAGACAGTGAGATAAATCTTAGCCCTAAGACGTTTTGACTCGGTGGAAGTGTCCACCACACAGGATCTTAGGTGTGGATTTTGCATCGAATGGGCCCACCTTTGATGTGGATCATCCATTAAGCGAGGCCCACTAAATGAGTCACATGCTCCAATAAAGTCTAATATTGCAAATATCCAACCATAGGAAAACCCCTACACTTTTATATCATAGTTCATCCTGCTCTCTTCAAATGGGATGCAAGACATAGATCTCAAGTGTAATCATTACACCTTTACAGCGATTTACCAGGCAAAGGTGTTCACTCCCCAAGTGCAGGGTTATGATGTAGTAATAAACTTGATGAGACCGAGGTCGAATCCCAAGGGACTGAAACCTGTACGTAATCTAAAATTAAGTAGAGCTAGAATTATATTAAGATGAAATCTAAATTGAATATAATTGAGAAATAATGGTGAAATTATTAATCTTAAATTAAGAAAATTCAGAAGTAGGAAACTAGGGATTCGGAGGATCCACTTGTAGAGATCAGGGAGATTTTATGCCCGCGTCAAAAACTCAACTGGACTTAGAGTCCATCTTCATCCAGTTGAAGGGTGTAACCATGAAAATTAAACTGAACTTCCTTTGATATAGTTTTAAAGAGATGAAAGGTATACAAATTAGAATGGATTCCATCACCAAACCATGCCCAAGAGACAAAGTAAACAACAGAATTAATCTAATTACCAACCAATCACATGTATGAAGGTTAGGAAGGATACCGTCATCCGACCATGTCCAGGAGACGAAGATGAACAACAGGGCTTCCTGACGTCATAAACATAAAGAAAAAGGAGATACTCAAAGCTATCGCAGACCCATTGTAATTTTAGTCACAACAGACCATTAAAAACTAAGAACATTCCCTTAATTAAACAAAAATCAACATCAGTTCAGTATAAACAAAAGACATAAAACAGAGTCTCCCATTACGCTACAAGCTTCACCTCTTAGCCATAGCTAAGAGGTTTAGCCTCACATGGTAGTGGTAAGGCAAAAGTCTCTTAGAAAAAGGAAAGCATAAAAGCAAGTAAAGGAAAATAAAATTTTAAAGGAAAAATACAGTGTGAAGACGTCCTTCACACTCTCTCTGCTCCACATCCGGGCCCAAGATTGAATAGCAAAAATCTGCATGAATCCATCTCTCTCTCCCTGTCTTCCTTTTATAAGTTGTTGGAGGTCGGTCCTGAAGGGTTGAATCAGTGAAATGAGAGCTTCCACACCACAAACGCGGTGAAGAAAATCTGGGCACGTGTGTGGGCTTTTCCGTAACCAAGAAGACGAGCTGAAAATGGCCCACTTCCCTTGCTTTCTTTTCAAAAGATCAACCTCCCTTAGGAAGTTGTTGGCTGGCCTACATGATGGACGATTTGGATCATCCATATGATCAATGATAGTGGGCCACAATCGCCCGAAAATACTAGATTTTCAGGACGAGAAACAGGGTGCATAAGCAGTTACGCTGTGATGCTCGGTGAGCCCCTGATCAGATCTGTAAGAAACATCTACTCCATTCAATGGAATCTCCTCGAAAAGTCGTTCGGGGAGGGATGGTTTAGGATCAAAAACATGGTGGCCCACGAGTTCTTTCTTCCACCGTCCATCTTGCTTTCAATTGTTAAGATCCTCCGATAGCTTACATGAGGTCAAACTGACACCTAGGTGAGCATCACGCCCCCCCTCTGGTCCCATTGGACGGGTTGAATTGTCCATATGGACAATGGGTGGGGCCCACAACCAAAACTGACGGAAGACAGTGCAGACGTTGTTGAGAAGGAAGATTTGTGAAGAAGACTCGGTCAAAACCGAGTTTGACCGTTTCAAGCGATCCAGTGTATTTTGAGTGCACTTGTGCACTGTGCACAACCACGACCAATGGGATCCACTCATGAGGTTTGTAGGAAATCTGCTCCATCCATCCACTTTCTCATATCATTTAATGCATTGAGACCAAACTTGAGGCATTCCCAGATACCAAGCGGGCCCCACGTAATGAATTAAGGGTCTAATCTGGCCGTTGGGACATTTTCACAGGGATTAAACGGATGAAATTCGACGTGTACGGTTAATTTATGGTCTTCAGTCCATGAATGAAGTTTTGAGCCAAACGGATGGTGAGAACCCCGTGATCTTTCATTCTGGATCAATTTTGGGCCACTTGAGCTTCAGTTTCTCGATTTTCTTGAATCTCTGGCATGTAATTCGTTGATCTTAGTCCCCTGGAGTCCGTCTCTTGCCTTTGGTATTATCAGAGCATTAATTTCATGCTTTAAGCACCCTTTTTTAGTCAATGCTCGTAAATACACTCTGCATCACAAACACGATTAAATCGGGTCATTAAACAATATCATGCTCATAAATCCAGTCAATAAATAGGGTCTAATATACAATAGTTGACCCTCAGCACAACCCCCAACCAGTATTTTGCTAGTCCCGAGCAAAGTATGCGAAAAATAAGTTGAGGATTATAGGACGATTTCCATTAACTCGAGTGATTTTCACAAAATAATCCATATATGAAAATTCTAAGATTCATGAATGTTAAGTATTACTTTCTCCTGGACTCAAGCACTCGGTGGACTTTATAATCAAGTTAAAAGTATTAATCTATCAATTAGAATAATTTTAAACATTAAGATCCATGGGTGTATAGTGTAACTTGGCTTATCATCATTAAGAGATCCAATCGTCAATTTCATGATATCATTGGTAACCAACAAGAGAACTCATGACAACTAAAACCTAAACTAAAGGAGCCTCATAAATCATTCTTTTTCTTTCCTTCAGCCTTTGACTTTTCTATTAAAAGTAACGCCAAGGAAGGGAATCAAGTCCTTACCTATAAGGAGCAAACCTATGGTAAAGACCAGTCACCTAATAATTTTTGAATATCAACCTTGGGGAATCAAACCTTCACCTGTAGGGCGAAAACCTATGGTGAAGACCATTCGCCCAAACCTAGATATTTTCTTTTTCTTCAATTTTTCTTTATTAATCATGATAGGCAAATTTTTCAAGATGGTTCCTTTCATGCTTAATGATTACCAAATTAACCCTTCGATATCAAATTGAAACCTTAATGTGAAAGCGAGATGTGACATGTGAAATCATGACTCAATCAATGTTTACAACTTCTAATTCTGGATTAACAATTCAAACTTAACTGTGAAATCTAACAGATACTGAATCCAAGAGTCATAAATTACCGACATCATGTATCTTGAAATTCTAAGTCACAGATGGATGTTAAAATCGCTTCGAATTCACAAGAATTTTTAAAAAATTTAAAAAATTGTCACAATTTTTGCTCAGGACCAAGAAAATACTAATTAGGTAACCTAATCTCCCACCCCCAACCTAAAATCTACATTGTCCTCAATGGAAAAGAAATAAGCATGCAATGCACATAGGACAACGGAAGTACAAGAGGAGTGATGGAAGGATAGTACCTGGATGAAAGAATCAAGAGGCTTTCCAAAGATATCTACATAAGAGCGGGTCAGCACAAGAGAGAAATAAACAGAAGTAAAACAAAATTAATAAAAATAAAATCCTACCTACACCACTTTCGCAGGTGCTCTCGATTGCATTTAGCATATGCAACAAGCCTTTAAACCCCTAAGTTGCCCCTAGTGGACGAGTTGTAGTCTCGTGAGGGTTTGCAGCAATGTTACCCACAAACATTGAACTAGAAAAATGAAATGAAATGAAAATTTGGGTTGCCTCTCAGGAGCGCTAAGTTTACCGTCTTCAACCAGAAAAATAAAGCAAATTACCCTAGTCCTATAAAAGCGATAACCCTACTTATACCTTCATCAGACTAGGAGATCAATCCTGGTAAATAGGAGTAGTCAGAGGCATAGACATGTCCTCTAAATCAAATTTCTTGACAAATAGTTTTAATCGATGTCCATTTACTTTAAACTCTTTGCCATTGTCGGGATCTCTTATCTCAACGGCCCCATGAGGATAAGCAGTAACAATAATGTAAGGGTCAGTCCAACGAGATCGAAATTTATCCAGAAAGAGATGTAGTTGAGAGTCATACAAAAGGACTTTCTGACCTGCCGTGAATGATTTTCGCAGAATATGTTGATCATGAAATGCCTTCATCCTGTCCTTTTAAATTCTCTAGTTCTCGTACGTATTATTCCGAATTTCTTCAAGTTCATTCAACTGAAGTTTACATAGCGTGTCAGCGTTGTCCAGATTGAAATTTAGATTTTTGATCGCCCAGTACGCTTTATGTTCCAACTCCACAAGCAAGTGACAAGCTTTTCTATAGACAAGTCTAAAGGGAGACATTCCAATAGGGGTTTTAAAGGTAGTACAGTATGCCCATAAGGCATCGGTCAATCGGGTTGACCAATCCTTACGATCAGGGTTAACCATTTTCTCTAGGATATGTTTGATCTCCTTATTAGAAATCTCAGCTTGTCCACTTTTCTGTGGATGGTATGGGGTGCACACCTTATGAGAGATACCGTATTTCTTTATTAAGTTCTCGAATGGTCTATTACAAAAGTGTGAGCCCCCATCACTAATGATGGCTCGAGGCATTTCGAACCACGAAAGGATGTTCTCTTTTAAAAATTTAATGACCATGCGATGGTCATTATTTTGGCACGGAATTGCTTCGACCCATTTAGTGACATAATCTACAGCAAGCAAAATATATAAATTTTTAAAAGATTGGGGGAATGGTCCCATGAAATCGATACCCCAGCAATCAAATGCTTCAATGATAAGGATGAGATTCAAAGGCATCATATTTCGACGGGACCATGCTCCCAATTTTTGACAACGTTCACAAGCCTTGCAAAACTCATGAGTGTCCCTGAACATGGTGGGCCAATAAAAGCCACACTGTAGAATCTTGGTCGTGGTCTTTTTAGCAGAAAAGTGACCACCACAGGCCTGTGAGTGATAGACGGAGATGACACTCTGATGCTCATCGTCTGGTACACATCTCCTTAGGATTTGGTCTGACCAATATTTAAATAAATATGGATCATCCCAGAAAAAGTTGCACACCTTGGTAAAGAATTTCTTCTTATCTTGTGCATTCCAATGTGTCGGTATGGAACCTGTGGCAAGATAATTAGCAATATCAACAAACCAAGGTGAATGGGAGACTCTGAACAGTTGTTCGTCAGGGAACATGCCATTGATATGAGTCACCTCAAGGGAATCAGAGGTATTAAGGAGAGAAAGGTGATCGGCCACTACGTTCTCTACTCCCTTTTTTATCTTAAATTTTCAAATCAAATTCTTAGAGTAGAAGGATCTATTGTATCAGGTGGGGCTTAGAATCATTCTTAGAAAGAAGATACTTAAATATCGCATGATCTATGTAGATAATGATCTTGGATCTAATCAGGTAGGACCTAAATTTGTCCAAGGCGAACACTATGGCTAAGAGTTTCTTTTCCGTAGTCGAGTATTTCACTTGGACAGGATTTATAGTCCTACTTGCATAATGAATGACATAAGGCCTCTTATCTTTTCTCTGACCTAGAACTGCTCCAAGAGCATAATCAGAAGCGTCGCACATAAGCTCAAAAGGCAGGCTCCAATCAGGTGGCTACATGATAGGTGCAGTGGTTAGCATGCTCTTAAGCTTGGTGAAAGCTTCCTGGTATTGCTCAGTCCACTTATATGGTACATCCTTTTACAGACGAGTATATAAAGGACGAGAGAGGAGACTAAAGTCCTTTATGAATCACCTATAAAATCATGCGTGTCTTAAGAAGGATCACACGTCTCTGATGCCTTATCTACCTCGATTCCCTTGGAAGAGATGATATGTCTAAGGATAATTTCCTTTTAAACTATGAAATGGCACTTCTCCCAATTAAGTACCAAATTTTTATCTTCACTTCTTTTCATCACACATTTAAGACTCTCTAAGCACTCGCTAAAAGATTAACTGAAAATAGACAAATCGTCCATAAATACCTCTAGATATTTCTCTACCATGTCAAAAAAATACTCATCATACATCGCTGAAAGGTGGCAGGGGCATTACATAATCCGAATGACATCCTTCTGTAAGCAAAGGTGTCGTAAGGACATGTAAATGTGATCTTTTCTTGGTCCTCAGGAGCGATTTCAATCTGATTGTAGCCCAAATATCCGTCCAAAAAATAATAATAAGAATGACCAACTAGCCTTTTCAAGATTTGATCGATAAAGGGCAAAAGGAAGTAGTCCTTCCTTGTGACGGTATTTAGCTTTCTGTAGTCAATGCACATTCTCCAACCAGTAATAACTCTAGTTGGCACGAGTTCATTATTAGCATTGGCTATGATGGTGATCCCGGACTTCTTAGGAACCACCTAAGTTCGACTCACCCATTGACTATCGGATATGGGGTATATGATACCCATATCCAATAGTTCAAGAACCTCGGTCTTAACCACTTCCTTCATATTTGGATTTAGTCTACGTTGTGATTGCTGAGCGGTCTTCATATTATCCTCAAGATATATGCGTTGAGTACAGATCGATGGGTCGATTCTCTTGAGGTCCGCTATCGTCCATCCAAGAGCTCCCTTATGCTCAATGAAAGTAGATATGAGCATACTCTCCTATTCTTTCTCCAGGTGGGCAGACATCACCACCGGGTATGTCTCATCTTGACTTAAATAAACGTATTTCAAATTAGAGGGCAAAGGTTTTAGGTCAAGCTTCGGTGACTTGAGGTTAGACGGTAGAGGCACTACATCAGTTTGGGGTAATTCTTTAAATTGTGGCCTCCACCGGTTAACTTTAAGTACCAGTGTAGTATCAAGCATGGCACACGTCTTCCTAATCATGTCATCATCAAAATCATGGGAGTGGGTTAGGCACATCTCTAGAGGATCAGAAGATAAGGTAAGAGGCGTTCTATCTTCCACGAAAGAATCAATCATGTTAATGTTGTGGAAATCGTCACCATCCTCTGAGTTGCTGCCGTTATTGAAAAAGATTTTAACTCCAATGTCAAATTTCTAAAGGACATAGTCATGACACCATTCCTTCAATTGATAATTACATTTGAAGTGGCAAGGAATGGGTGACCAAGAATGACGAAAATCTGAGTGCTCATGTTATTGATGGGTTTGGTATCCAGGATGATAAAATGTACAGGGTAGTAAAATCTATTGACCTGGACCAACACATCCTCGATTATCCCTCTTGGTACACGAATAGTGCAATCAGCAAGTTGTAGTATGGTCCAGGTGGGTTTTAATTCACCCAAACCTAACTATTTGTATACCGAGTAGGGAATCAGATTGACGCTCGCTCCTAAGTCAAGAAGTGCGTAATCAATTTAATAGTTTCCAATTACACATGATATGGTTGGGCTACCGGGATTTTTAAATTTTTGTGGAACATCTTGTTTTAGGATGGCACTCACTTTCTCAGTCAAGAAAATCTTCTTTTGAACACTTTACCGTCGTTTGGTCGTGCAAAAGTCCTTCAGAAATTTGGCATATGAAGGTATCTGTTTTACGACATCAAGTAGATAAATGTTGACTTTCACTTGTTTCAACACCTCTAAGATATCCTGAGAGTTAGAGAGAGGTTTTGGTGCAACCAATCGTTGGAGAAATAGAGCAACTGGCTTTTTTAGAAGTTCTGTTTTTAATTTTTATGGGACATCATTAGATCCATCATTGTTGTCCTCTTCTGGTTCTTGGCTTTTCGGGCCTAACCGGAAGAGTTTTATCAATAATCTTCCCACTCCTAAGAGTGGTGATAGATTTAGCATGCTCCATTTGATTTGAAGAGCTGGAATCACTTATCTCGTATTGCGGTTTAGAATTGGGGGGTGGTTGTGCAGGAAGCATCTCCTTTTCTATAACCATCATACGTGAATCCATTTTTTGCATAAAATCTGTAAATCCTCGCATTGCCTGAGCCAACTCTTGTATGAAATTTTGAACCGATTCTTCTTGAGGTTTCCCCTGATTTGGATTATAATTGAAGAAACCTTGAGGGGTAGCAGTTTGTCCCTTCCTCCAACTAAAATTGGGATGATTTTTCCAACCAGGATTATACGTATTACAGGTCGGTCCATTGAAAGGTCTTTGATAGTTATTTATGGCATTAGATTGTTTATTCAATCCTTCTCAAACGGTAGGTATTGTGAAACAATTTTCAGTTGTATGAATGTTACAATCACAGATGCCACAAACGCTTTCATTAACCTTATCCTTCTTTCCTTTCATGGCCTCAAATTTTCTTATGAGCGTAGACACTTTATACTTGAGATCATCCTCTTCTTTCAAGAGATACAATCCACCTTTTTCCTTAGATTGAGTTGGCCTAGACGTGGTATTCAACTTTGGGTAATAGTCCCATGATTGTATTTTTTCAGCAAGACTATCAAGGTAATCCCACACCTCGTCAACATTTTTATTAATGAATTCTCCATTACACATTGTCTCGACCATTTGGCGCATGGAAGATGTTAGTCCATCGTAGAAAAAATTTGTAATGCGCCACGTTTCAAAGCCGTGTTATGGACATGAACTGACCAAATCCTTGAACCTTTCCTAACATTGAAAGAATGTTTCATCTTCCTTTTGGGCAAAGTTCATGATTGCTTTTTTGAGGGTAATCATTTTATGATGTGAGAAAATTTTCTTTATGAATTCCTCTGCATATCATTCCATGTTCCAATGGATCTAGGATGTAGTGAATGTAACCACATCTTAGCCTTCTCTTTCAAGAAAAATAGAAAGAGTTTCAGCCTGACTGTGTCCTCGGATACATTAGGGAAGTATAAAGTGGCTATGATGTCATTGAACTCTTTCAGATGGAGATACGGTTCTTCAGACTCAAGTCCATGGAACTTAGGAAGGAGTTGGATAACCCCTGGCTTGATGTCCATATGTCCTGTATTCTCAGGAAAAATCATGCATGAGGGCGTACTCACCCCTTCCGGTTGTAAATAATCTCGTAAAGTATGAGGCGGGGGTGCTTGATGCACCTCATTCTCATCATGTACTTCCTCAACCCTAGGTTGGGATAGTGCTTAAGGTTGATTTACAGCCATAACCTCAATTAACTCAGGAGAATTCGAGTGGGGTCTAGTCCTGCGATGGACAATCAACCCCTCAATCAATCCTCTTTCAGTCAAGAGACGTCGAGTGTTATCACGAGCCCACTTGGGCATGGAACACTCACAACCCTCAATCAAATTATAAACCTAATCCTAAGAAAGGAAATAAAATTCTAGAAAGGAAAAGAGGGTTGGAAAAAAGTTACCAAATTGGAGTCCCTAAGTTAAAAACCTGCAAAACAAAACAACACAAAAAATAGTAAGTCTAAGATTAGAAATTTTCTAAAAATAAAATTCTTAATTCTAAAAATAGAAAAAGTAAAGACATTAGAATGATATCACCAAATTAGAAGTTTCTATCTCAAAATCATACAAAACAGGAAAGACAAGCTAGTTTCTAAAAATCAAGAAAATCTAAACCTAAAATTAAAACCTAATCTTAAACTAATCCTAAAACTAATTAATTTTAGAAAATCGTAGCCGTCAATTCCCGACGGCGGTGCCAAAAACTTATTCACTCCCCAAGTGCAGGGTTGTGATGTAGTAATAAACTCGGTGAGACCAAGGTCGAATCCCGAGGGACTGAAACCTGTACGTTATCTGAAATTAATTAGAGCTAGAATTATATTAAGATAAAATTTAAATTGAATATAATTGAGGAATAATGGTGAAATTATTAATCTAAAATTAAGAAAATTCAGAAGCAGGAAACTAGGGATTCGGAGAATCCACTTGTAGAGATCAGGGAGATTTTATGCCTGCATCAAAAACTTAACAGGACTTAGAGTCCATCTTCATCCAGTTGAAGGGTGTAATCATGAAAATTAAACTGAACTTCCTTTGATATAGTTTTAAAGAGATGAAAGGTATATAAATTAGAATAGATTCTATCACCAAACCATGCCCAGGAGACAAAGTAAACAACAGAATTAATCTAATTACCAACCAATCACATGTATGAAGGTTAGGAAGCGTACCGTCATCCGACTATGCCCAGGAGACGATGGTAAACAACAGGGCTTCCCGACGTCATAAACATAAAGGAAAAGGAGATACTCAAAGCTATCGCAGACCCATTATAATTTTAGTCACAACAGACCATTAAAAACTAAGAACATTCCCTTAATTAAATAAAAATTAACATCAGTTCAGTATAAACAAAAGATATAAAATAGAGTCTCTCATTACGCTACAAGCTTCACCTCTTAGCCCTAGCTAAGAGGTTTAGCCACACATGGTAGTGGTAAGGCTAAAGTCTCTTAGAAAAAGTAAAGCATAAAAGCAAGTAAAGAAAAATAAAATTTTAAAGGAAAAACACAGTGTGAAGACGTCCTTCACACTCTCTTTGCTCCACATCCAGGCCCAAGATTGGATGGCAAAAATCTGCATGAATCCATCTCTCTCTCCCTGTCTTCCTTTTATAAGTTGTTGGAGGTCGGTCCTGAAGGGTTGAAGTCAGTGGAATGAGAGCTTCCGCACCACAAAGGTGGTGAAGAGAATTCGAGCGCGTGCATGGGCTTTTCCGCAGCCAAGAAAACGAGCTAAAAACTGCCCACTTCCCTTACTTTCTTTCCAAAAGATCAACGTCCCTTAGGAAGTTGTTGGCTGGCCTACACGATGGACGGTTTGAATCATCCATATGATCAATGATAGTGGGCCACAATCGCCCGAAAATACCAGATTTTCAGGACGCAAAACAGGGTGCGTAAGCAGTTATGCTGTGATGCTCGGTGGGTCCCTGATCAGATCTGTAAGAAAAATCCACTTCGTTCAATGGAATCTCCTTGAAAAATCGTTCGGGGAGGGATGGTTTAGGATCCAAAACATGGTGGCCCATGAGTTCTTTCTTCCACCATCCATCTTGCTTTCAATTGTTAAGATCCTCCGACAGCTTGCATGAGATCAAACTGACACCTAGGTGAGCATCACGCCACCCCTCTAGTCCCATTGGACGGGTTGGATTGTCCATATGGACAATGGGTGGGGCCCACAACCAAAACTGATGGAAGACGGTGAAGACGCTGTTGAGAAGGAAGCTTTGTGAAGAAGACTCGGTCAAAACCGAGTTTGACCGGTTCAAGCGATCCAATGTATTTTGAGTGCACTTGTGCACTGTGCAAAGCCACGACCAATGGGGTCCACTCGTGAGGTCTGTAGGAAATCTGCTTCATCCATCCACTTTTTCATATCATTTAATGCATTGAGACCAAACTTAAAGTATTCCTAGATACCAGGCGGGCCCTACTTAATGAATTAAGGGACTGATCTGGCCGTTGGGACACTTTCACAGGGATCGAATGAATGAAATTCGACATGTACGGTTAATTTATGGTCTTCAGGCGATGAATGAATTTTTGAGCCAAACGGATGGTGAGAACCCCATGATTGCATTCTGGATCAATTTTTGGCCACTTGAGCTTCAGTTTCTTGATTTTCTCGAATCTCTGGCATGTAATTCCGTCGATCTTGGTCCCCTAGAGTCCATCTCTTGCCTTTGGTGTCATCAGAGCGTTAATTCCATGCTTTAAGCACCCTTTTTCAGTCAATGCTCATAAATACACTCTGCATCACAAACACGATTAAATCGGGCCATTAAACAGTATCATGCTCGTAAATCCAATCAATAACTGGGGTATAATATGCAATAATTGACCCTCAACAAAAGGTCAATCCAAACAAGCCTAAAGATAATCCTAATTCCTTAAACAAACAAGATGGAAATCTCTAAAATTAAGAATAAAAAATTAATATTATGTAACAAATCATGGTCAGGTAGTTCCATTCCATTAACCCCTCCAAGACCCCGAGCAAAAGAGAGAGAGTTTAAGAAAAATACAGGAGGTGGTTTGATTAGGCCATCAAGATACATGATTATGATCAATTTTAGGTTTAGGATTAGCGACAGAGATTCCCTTGATTGATCCCAAATCTAGATGCAGTTGTTTTCTGAAGGGGATCAACTACGAGAAGAATATTAAAAAAGCTATTAATTTTGGATCACTTGGATATCTTCCTATTCAAGATACATGTCAAAAGTGCGGACGATCCAGTATCAGTAAGGAAACCCAGTGAGGGTTGAACCGCTTTAACAACCTATAAAAGGCACATGTGATGAAGAGCTCAAGGCCCCACACCAAAATACAAATCTATCTTCTTTACATTACATTACATTTATCCTTTCGCTTATTCTAGCATAGCATAGCCTAGCCTAGTTTTAGCATAGATCGTTGTTGCTCAGTGCCTATTGCTATAGTATCATAGGTGTAAGTGTTTTTATGTTTAGCACACATGAATTGTCAAATTTTGTAAGACAAAAGTACTACAATTTAGGTCGCAAGTATGGAATCATAACTGATCTACATGACTGAAGATTAGCTCAAGATCAATTTATGATCAACTTAAGATTGGCTTACGATCAACACAAGATCGGCATATTTTTTCAAGAAGTCGCCACCCGATTTCAAGACAAGAACGAGTTAAAGTTCAAGACAAGTTGTCTCATACATTTGGTAAAACACATGTAGAATAACCCTAGAAAGACCTTAGGTTTAGGTACTTTCAACAAGTCATTAAATTTGGGTTTAACAGTGTTTTTGCTTTGGAATTCAACTAGCTTAACTTCTTCGGCTAACCTAACTTCAAGCCCGGTAAAATAACAAATTTCATTGAAAATTTGGTCAGCCTAAGTTTTGGTTCAACTAGCCTAAGCTTGAAATTCGGCTAGTCCAAGTGAGTTCGGGTCAAATTCCAACAATGTAAACTTTTGATTTTTATGGGAATTCGGCCAGAAGATTGGCAAATCTGGCTAGCCAAATTTTAGATAGATCTTATCCCGCGTGATCCAATAGCCGTTGGAATGAATCTGGTGAAATCCGGCTAACTAAAGTCAGTCTTAGGCTAGTCGAATTTCCAACCTCTTTGGCTATAAATAGAGGCTTTCTCTCATCATAAAGTACAACGAAAATTCACTCTCTTCCTTCTGCAAGATAGAAAGAAGCTCAAGTCCTCGGCAATCTAATTGTGTGATATTTATAATTTAATTTTAGTTTATGAAAGTGCCCTTGCTAGTACCTTGGTTTGTCAATTAGCGTGTGTGTTGAGTTAGTCGGAGTGCAGAGCCTCATAGGAAGATTTATTCAAGTGTCTGCCTCAACCGGATGTGTGGAAGCTCACCATAGGTAAACCTAAGCCTCACGTCCCTTATCCCAAAACACCAGGTGAATAAAACCCTTAAAACAAGTTAGAATATATTAGGGTTTTAGGTAAGAAAATATTTTCAAAAATCAGAAAATCTCTAAGTTTTCTTGCCCTGTCAGTTGTATCGATACACAACTCGATACGATCGACCTCCGCTATTGATGTCCTAGGAAGAACAATCGATAAAATCGAATGAGGACGTAATGTGTCTAGGAACCACATACATATCTGGACGAAATTATTGATATATCTATACACCTATCGATATTATCAATATTTGAATCTCGAGCCAATTGAAGATGGCTCGATTATATCGACAGGTAGTTCCAGAACCCCTATTTTTTCTTAAGAATATCATATATGCTTCGATATATCGGAGCTCTCCTTTATACCATCGGAGTTCAAATCTCGATGATATCGGAAGGCTCTCAATGATATCGATCATGAGTATGTTGTCTTCCAGTAACATTTTTTCAGGTGGTTCTTTAATTCTGATCAGGGGTCACTCGATAGAATCGATATTCAAATATCAATGGTATCGAGGCCGGATCGATTGCATCGAGAATGGACATAAACTGTCTAGCAAGCTTAATGATTAAATCCTTGGATTTATCGATGGCATCGACACGACCTTCGATATCATCGGTATTCAAATTCCGATGATATCGAGCATCCCTCGATCATATCTAATGACCTGAAAATTTTTATGCAAGTTTCTCTCATTTTTGAAGTGTCGAGGACTCGATCCTTGTATCGACAATATCGGAGTTCGAAATTCGATGGCATCGACACGAGTCTCGATTCCCTCGATCAATTGGCAGAAGATTTTTCAAAAACGTATGACATTGAGTTTGTGTCATCGAGCAGACCATCGATACGATCGAGAGTATACGCACGATGATATCAAACCTGCTCGATGATATCGAACTTTGTCATAAATGTGACCATTTTATATCTGTTGAAACCTTTTGCCTATATAAAGAGAACTTGTCTGTTGTTATTAGTAGAGAAAGAAGAGAGTGCTTTTGTGTGTTTAACTTTAGATCATATACCCTAAGCCCTTTCTCTTATGGGAGTTCATCCTCTAATCCACCCTCATCATTGATATTCAATAAAGTGGATTGGGGAATGAACTTCTGCATTCAAGGATCCTCCAGCTACTACTTTAATGGCAAATCTTTAAGTTGGGATGCCTTAAATGCATAGATGATTGGAATCGCTCTACCTTCCTAATAGGAAAACATTTAGAGAGTAGGATTCCATCATAACCTTGACCCAACCCTTAACCATATATTGGTACATCATTTGTGTTACAGATCAAGAGAGCTGAAGACTCTTCATCAACAAGGAGGAGATCTTCACCACCGTGTTGAATGGGACTTATCAAGTTATCTATAAGTATCTAGAGTCCAGAGGATCCCTTTGATTATTCCTTTGTAGGATTGAGTCTAAGGTGTTTCTTACCCTTTGAATCCTCAAGGAGGCCTCCGATGGGAGTGACGTGGTGGGTGCATTGTGTGTACCCTTGCTCTATGGAGAGCATAAACATCTAGTTAGGGGTAAACTAGTAAAACCTTGGGTTTGAGGTGAGCCGTGTAAAACTTTGGGTTTGAGGTAAACCCTGTAAAATCTCAGGTTTGAGGTGAACCATGTAGAAACCTTCGTTAGGGTCTTATGAAAGATCATTGGCCTGTGTACCTAAAAGTGGGTACATTGTGTTGACCCTTGCTCGTGAGAGCATAAACAGTCAGCCTCAGTGTAGGTTGTAAAGGTTGAAGGTGAACCTAATTTAAAATCTTAGGTTAGAGGTGAACCATGTGAAACCTCCTTAGTGAAATGCGGTACACTCAAGGATTGAGTGCGGTTACCGGGAGTGGAGTAGACAAGTAGTCGAACCACTATAAAAATGACTATGTTTACGATTGTTATTCTCTTGTGCATGTGATTTACTTCATTACTTTCATACCTTATATTTGAGATCACATCTCATACACACACACAGTCATATCCATCATAAACTAGGTTACATATAGTTATTCCTTGAATAGTTTGTGATTGGATCCTCTATCAGGATCGGAAGCCAGTAGAGTTACATTTGAGTAATCCTGATGATTGCATATTCATAGGATTAGTGTAATATGATTTTTAAATACATTGTTAAAACTTTAAAAAGTCTCATTCACCCCCCTCTAGGAGATATTGGCATATTCCGACTTCAACTTAAGCGGTCTTTACCGCTATTTCAGTTTATTCAATTCCTTTTTTCAAATTCATTTTTAAGCTTATTCTAAAAGAGTAATCTATACTCTTCCTTAAGATATAAGAGAATGAAATTAAGTAGTATTTGTGTTTTTCATTCATAAAATCTATACAACCTTATATTCTTTCTATTTGATCGAACACTGAATCATCTACATTCAAGAAAGAAATTCTTCTACTACAAGCTTCTACCACATCTTCTAAAAAGGAGAACTTAAGAAGTCCTAGAGGGGAGTGATTAGGACTATACCAAATAATCGAATAAATTGCTAAATAAAAAATAAATCAGAGATCTCAATTACCTAAGTATTGAAACGTTGATTTCAAATTATTTATAGGACAACCTTCACCTAAAAGTTTAGGCAGGACAACCTTATTTCACGAATACTTTTAAAATAAAAATTTCAAACTTTCCAAGAGTAAATAAAAATAAATATTACAATCATTCACTACTTAAATTTAAATGCAAATACAACCATTCACTATATAAAAGATAAAAACATTCACCACATAACACAAAGAATATTAGTGGTTCGGTGTGTCAACAACTGTTCTAAAATAGCCACACCTACTCCAATCCTAAAATTACTCTCCATATAATCTTGGCTTTCACTATGAAAAAAGTTTTCTTAGGGTCATCTTAAAACCTAATACAATTGTGATTTTATCGGGCTATCATAATCAAACCCCTTACTGAGATTTTTAGGCTATCTCAGATAAAACATACACTGAGATTTTCTGGCTCTCTCAGAAAAACCAAAATAAGAATTGAAGGTATAATTATCTCCACTGTAGAAGACGTTTCAGAAGTTGTAACCGAAGAACTATTTTTTTTTTTTGAATGTCGATTGTTCAATGTTCAGTCAAATAGAAAAGGTCTAAGGTTCTATTATTTTTAATTAAGTTAAAATCAATGGCTACTTGAGTTAATTCTCTTAAATCTCAAAAGAAGAGTAACATTCACTCTCTTTTGAATCAGAATAACAGAATCTGATATTAAGGGAATTAAACAAAAGCTATAAAAATAATTTATAAACATCATTTAAGAGCTTGCTAATAACTGGAGGTACTCTTTCTCTTGCAGAAGAATTTTGATGATGATAATTGATATTTTATATTGAGAGAGAACCTCAATTTATAGGCAAAGAAGTTGAATCTTCGACTGGCCCGAGGTAGTTTTCGACTAGCCGGAGCACTGAATTCTGTTTAACGGATTTTCAGATTTGAGTGAGATAAGATTTATCCAATCTTTGACTCGTCGGAGGCCCGGTTCGACTAGTCGAAGAGCCCTATTTGACTAGTCGAAGATCTTCAAATCTGAACTGTTTTAGTTGCTAGACTTCGAGCCGAAATTCCTTGGGCTGGTCAAAGGTCCTCTTCAACTAGTCGAACCTAAAATTCAACTGGTCAAATTTATAATAAAAAGTCCATTTTGCTTCGACTTGAACTTGGACTGGACGAGAAAACTTAGACTACTCGAAGCAAACCTTAGGTTGGTCGAATTTCAAGCAATCACAAGTATAAAAACTCAATTTAAATCATTTTTAAAGGCACCTAAACCTAAAGTCTTTCTTAAGATTTTATATTTTAAAAGTACCTAAACCTAAAGTCTTTCTTAAGATTTTATATTACCTGAAATGTGTAATAACTTAACTTCTTTGTCTTCAACTTGATTAGTAACTTCATCTTGTCTTTTAAAGCTTGATCTTCTACTAGAACATTAGTTGATCTTAAGCTTAATCTTTTCTTGATCTTAGACCAAACTTAAACTTGATCTTCTCTTAGTCTTGGACCAGACTTGAAGATTTCTTGATAAGTTGTTTTGACAATACAAAACTTGACAACTAAAGTGTACTTTAATCATTTTAGCACTTACATCTTCGAATCTACATTTGAAGATAAGTATTTTACTATTTTATTTCATTTTAAGTTTGTCTGAGATAGCTTGTGAAAATCTCAGTGGATTTTTATTTATGATAGCTCGTCAAAATAATAAAAGGGGTTTTTATTTTTTATATCCAGTCAAAATCATAAAAGGAGTTTTTTGTTCACAACCCCAAGTGTAGGGTCACGATGTAGTAATAACTCGTGAGAACGATGTCGAATTCATAGGGACTAAACTTGTACGTTTTTTTAAAAGAACTGTAACTTATTTTTTTCTGGGGCATCTTTTTTTTTGGTTAGCTTGTTAGTACACAACCCTCACAATTCACACTTCACTATTAGCCACCCCCACTAGGGAATCGATACCAAGACCTCTGTGTTAAAATGAGGTATCTTTCACTCAGTCTACCACTTGAATTTTGAAATAAAAGACAGTAATTGTGAAAGGTGGGAACTATGGTGCCAAGGATCCACTTGTAACTATTAAGATGCTACCGTGCTTGATTCAATAAACACAATTGGAATTAGAGTTATATCCTACTAATTGGAAGATACAAAAATTTATATCAAATCTGAACTTTTCATTGACCTAATTCTTAATGGAGGAGAATTGTGAAGATTAGAAGGGATTCTATCACCCTACCATGCCCAAGAGATGATGGTGAACAATGAGATTTACCAATCTTACTATCTCAAAACAGGAAAAGAAGATATCTAAAGCTATCACAGCAACTATTGTAATTTGAGTCACAATAAATCATAAAAAATTGAAAATATTCCTTTAATATCAAACTATAAATCAATGAAGTTCAATAAGAACAAGAATCAAAGCAAAATAAACATCCCAACACGCTATAAGCTTCACCGCTTAGCCCTAGCTAAGAGGTTTATCCAACCATAGACATAATTGAAACTAAATCTCTCAAACAAAGCATGAAAAATAATTAGAGAAAAAGAAAAACTCTTTGACGGCTACTCCACCCTTATGTTATACTTCTTGAGACCTTTCCAAACCCTAGAAGATATTTTAGAGCATCCTAGGGAGTCCTATTTATAACTGTGAAACTCCAACTTTCGCACCTAGTTAGAAAAATCTAGAAACTGCCTCAAATTTACGTACTCTCCCCAATTTTCTAAATTAAACTTCACTCTGCGCAATTTTCTAAAATATACTTTACTTTGCACAGTTAAAATAGGCTCTGAGTTTCAGAATATGCTTTTTCAGGATAATTTCAGGATTCTTTTTCTTCACTTCAAATGTTTGATTCTCTTCATTCCTCACTTGACTTTCTTGGATCTTTTGCATGTGAATTCTTCATTAATGATAACAAATATCCAAATCTTCATTTAGTAATCCATTGAGCATAAATCTTCCTTTTGGCATCAATTTCACCTTAAACTTTTAAAATCACCTCACACATGAAAACATGCATAATTAAATCGATTAAGCATTATCATGTTTATAAGACCAAGGTATAAATAGGGAGAAATATGCAATATTTCATACTCAGCACACCCCCCCAACCAGCATTTTACTAGTCCCGAGAAAAACATGCGTGAAGTGATCTTCAATTCTCAATGTTCAAATTTCTTCAAGAAAATAATCATTTGTGTAAACAAGTATGAATGAGTATAATCCAAAGAAGTGAGAGTGAAAATTTGTAAACCTAGAGCCGCATCAAATGAGCAATCAATCAAATAGATTCTTCATCAATTAATCTAGAGGATAAGTTCATATATCAAATTTTCCTAATGTGCTTAGTGAATTTCAATTTACTTTCCATAAAAGTATATTATCATTACATAATATTAACTATGATCATCACCTCAAGATTAATTGAATAATCAAGTACTAATTCTGAACTTCTCCCATTTTCCTTCTTTTTCCAGTTTTTCATTTTATATCGACAGTCTTTTTTTTTTATTTTATTCATTATTTTCATATTTTTCATTCTTTTTCATTCATTTACAGTCTTTTCATTCTTTTCTAGCCTTTTTATCATATATGACCTTTTTGTCGATCTCACTATTTTTTTAATTGGTTCTTTTCATCTTTTAATGTAGATAAAATTCTCCAGACTTAATTCACAATCATCTATTAATGCTTCACATACTAACAATCAAAAATTCTACCATAATTCACAAAAAGCAGCTTGAACATGTCTTGTGTCTTAGATTAACATGATATTCAAACTTCCTCTTAATCAATTGAGTACAAAAACTGTAGGTGATAGACTACTTATTTGATCAAACTCCAACAATTCAAAATTTAATTTTAATCTTATTATAATACTCAAAACATCTTTACATACACAATTTATCATTTTCTAAATAGATTTCAACTTGAAACATTGAAAATTATAATTTAAAAAAAAAAATGCTCAAAACTATGAAAACGCTGACTAGTTTACTTAATCCACACCCCCAACCTAAAATCTACATTATCCTCAATGTTTGTGTGTGTGTGTGTGTGTGTGTGTGTGTGTGTGTGTGTGTGTGTGTGTAAGCATACAATGCATATGTGACAATGAAAAGAAATAAGAAGTGATGGAAAGGTAGTACCTGAAAAAAGGGGATTGAAGCTTTTCTAAGATTCTCAATGTGAAGATGGGTTAGCACAAAGACTCATACAAACTAAAAGAAAACTATCCTAATCATAAATCCTATCAAAATAATAAAAGATAACTACACCTTCATCAGACTAGGAGATCAATCCTAGTACACAGGATCAGTCAGAGGCATGAATATGTCCTCTAGTCAAATTTCTCAACAAAAGGCTTTAAACGATGTTCGTTCACTTTAAAAACATGGTCATTCGTTGGATTCTTTATCTCAATAGTCCCATATGGATAGACATTAGTAACAGTGAAAGGGTCGGTCCATCGAGATCGGAGTTTACCTGGAAAAAGGTGTAACCGTGAATTGTACAGAAAGACTTTTTGACCGATTATGAAAGATTTTCGAAGGATGCTCCTGTTGTGAAACACCTTCGTCTTGTCCTTGTAAATTCTTAAGTTCTCATGTGTCATTATTGATTTTTTCAAGTTCATTCAATTGTAGTTTGTGCAGTGAACCAGCATTGTCCAAATTAAAGTTCAAATTTTTGATAGCCCAGTAGGCTCTATGTTCTAACTCTACAGGTAAGTGGCAAGTTTTCTCATAGACGAGTCTAAAGGAAGACATTCCATTGGGGATCTTAAAAGCTATACGGTATGCTCATAAAGCATTATTCAAACGAATTGACCAATCCTTACAGTCAGGGTCAACCATTTTTTTCAGAATGTGTCACGCCCCAAACTCAGAAATCCAATTCACAAGAATCTCGATCGCTGAATCCAGTGCCGACAGCCTCCGTAGTACCCCATTCTCGGCTCCTAGCATTCATATGCCAGATTTTCGATCTTGGGATCCTACAAGGAGGATTTTTTTATATACATTTAACTAGTAATAAGCATAACCACAAGTTTACCCAAATCATAAAGGCAACATCATCATCACATATCCACTAATATAATCATTTGAATACAATACTGAAAGGAAAATATATATGTCAAAATCAAAGCTCCAGAAAATATCTGCATGCTCCAAGCTCAATGCTGCTGCAACCTAACATCACCTGCACACATCTATCGTATATAAGCTTATAGAAAGCTTAGAGGGTGGTGTAAGTGTGTGCACGAGATAAGTGCCAAGTATTCAATACAATATTATAATCATACAATACCGGAAAGCTATTAATCCATAAACCATGCAATGACTGAATAAGCAGAAACACTGATAAGAGCAGAAATTATCAGCGTAAACAGAAATACTGACAAGATTATAATCATGCGATAACAAAATAAGCGGAAGTATGAACAAGTCTATAAGTTAATCAATATCAGAATACGCAATATAGGACAGCTATGCAAATGATGAGTCATAGATAATCAAATATTGAATGATAAGGATATAATGTAATACACAATTCGAAAGAGCTAACAAATATCATCACTCTCATTTAAGTCACAGGAATACAAAAACATAATAACCCACAATGCCACACGCTGAAGATGCAATGGAATATGCAGTATATGGTGCTAATGGAATGATCATGCTGGAGTGTGATATCGGGATGATAGTACGTAGTATCGCAGGCTACGGGGTCCACCACAAGGAACCTCTATACAAACCAGTCCCATACCTAAATTTGGATAGTCTGACTCAACGTGGTAAACTCCTGATCTCAGGTTCATCGCGCGCCCAACTGAAATTCTTGCCATAACGAAGATACACAACAATTAGTTGCGTACCACCAGCCGGAGTGGATAGTGAATGGATGAATGAATGAGTATGCAACTCCTACTCAGTAGCCTGTCAACATAGTAGCCTGCCAACCACTAGTAGCTCGCCCAGTGTGGTAGCTCGCCCAGGCCTCAGCCCCGCCCACATCAGCGTCCGTCCACGTGCGCCCGCGCACATGCACAACAGTGACGGGGTGTCATAATATCATGTCAGTCCTCATATCAGTACGGTTCCTCTCTGAAAAAATCACCAGGGTCTATTACACTTCACACCACCTGCCGCCCCAATCAAGCGCACAACTGGATAAGTGAAAAAGACCTCACTATCCGCCTGTCGGTAGTTTTCTAATACCTACCCGGTTTGCCGATAGCGGACCCATTCCTCGAGCTGGTCAAACTCAGCCTAGCCATGCCTACTCCCTCGGGCGGGTAAGGCCGCACTCCCTTCCAACCGACCACGACATAGTGGAGAGCGCAGCCATCTGGTAATCGGCACTCAATGCTCATCTACCCACTCGGTCTAGACGTTGGAGCATCCTCTAGAACCAAGAGGGTGTTTAGAGATTTTCACCCAGGGCCATTTATGACCGCCCGATGCTTAAATAGATTTTTGGTGTCCCATCTGGCCATCCATGATATGCATGTGGAGGCTACGACCCTGATGTCACTAGGGCATACAGTAATCACAACACAATGCAAGATGCATGAGTCATACAATCCAATCATGCATCAATCCTGTGCATGTCATGCGCTCATGTGAGATAATCTCCACCTATCAGGGAGTCTCACATCATCCTGCCCAATGACATATGCAATGGTCAATCACATCTCATAACAAACATGCAGATGATGCGAATGGGCATGTATCATGATGTTATGATGTCACATACTCATAAACGGTATCAATAACCGACGTAAAAATGTGGACTTTTAACCAACATTGCCCCCAAGGAATGGCCCACATAGAATCAAATATATAATGGGCACATGACCTCACACAAGGGCCAAATATACGAAACAGGTGGGCCCTGGTCATGGGCCTAACACATATCACAATGGGCCTTGCCCATAAGCCTCAAATACATCTGGATGGATCGCACCCATGGGCCTCAGATATATCACAATGAGCCTCAAATATACTTCGCAGGTGAGTCACATACCTGGGTCTAATACACATCAGTATGGGCTACATCACATAGGCCTAATATACATCACTATAGCCACAACCCATGGGCTTTAAATACACAATAGGTGGGCCCTACTCATGGGCCTCAAATATATACCACAGGTGAGCCTCAATGGACGGTTCACCAATACAACAGGATGGGTCTAATGACATGGACCTCATAAACATATCGAAAAGGCAGCACCATTTGAGCCTTACATATATTGCAATGGGCCATGACCCATGGGCCTTGCATACATCACAATGGGCCTTGTAGCATGGGCCTCATATATATTTAAGGTGGGCCCCGACAGCGGGCCTCATACACATCAAGGTGGGCCACAACAACGGGTCAAACAAAATAGACCAAATCAAAAGGGCCGGTACAAAGGAGCCAAATCAATTGGGCCGATCAAATAGACTGATACAGATGGGCCGAGTCAGAGGGGCCGACTCAAATGGGCAAAGTCAATTGGGCTAATCAAATGGGCTGATGCAATTGGCCGAGTCAATGAGTTGAATCACTTAGTCGAATCAATCAAATGGGCCGAATCAGTTGGATTGTATCACTTGGCCGAATCAATCAAATGGGCCGAATCAGTTGGATTGAATCACTTGGCCGAATCAATCAAATGGGCCGAATCAGTTGGATTGAATCACTTGGTCGAATCAATCAAATGGGCCGATACAAGCGGGCTGATCAATTAGACTTATACCAATGGGCAGAATTAAATGAGCCAAGTCAAATGGGCCCCTAAATACATCGAATTGGGCTTTATCAAGTAGGCCCTAAATACACCAAATAGGCTATGCGTCAAGGAGTTATACTAAGCATGGTATAAGGGGAGGGATGTTGTTCATAGCGAAGATGGGCCTAGACGGCCTACAAGTATGGGCCTAATAATGGGCCCAAGGGAGAATTATAAGGCGGACATATAACCAACACTATACTTGTAATGTGGATGTCAAATCAACATTGCTCCTAAGGCACAACCGTCATAAACATAATTTGTACTGGAATCACACATTGCAATGAACCTTAGGTATATCCCATTGGGCCTTAAATACATCACTTAGGCCATATCATATGGGCCTTTTACTCATCAAATGGGCCACATCAATGAGCCGCACCAATGGGCCTTATGTGGATTGCAATGGGTCATAACCCGTGGCCTTAGAATACATCAAATGGGCCTAATCCCATGGGTCTTAAATATAACAAATGGGCCACACTACTTGGTCTAACAATACCAAAAAAAAAGGAAAAAATTGAGCTGGTTGAACAATACTATCAGTGGGCCGAGCTGAGCCGAGCCGACCTGACTGAACAGCAACATCAGGTGGGCCGAACCGAGCCGACCTGACTGAACAGCAACATCAGGTGGGCCGAGCCAAGCCGACCTGATTTAACAATAACATCAGGTGGACTAATCCGAGCCGACCTGACTGAACAACAACATCAGGTGGGCTGATCCGAGCCGACCTGACTTAATAATAACATCAGGTGGGCTGATCCAAGCCGACCTAACTGAACAGCAACATCAGGTGGGCTGATCCGAGCTGACCTGACTTAACAATAACATCAGGTGGGCTGATCTGAGCCAACCTGACTTAACAATAACATCAGGTGGGCTGATCCGAGCCGACCTGACTATGGCCGATGCCTCTACATGGGCCATTAAGGAACTCATTGGTCAAGACCAGTGCTGGCCGACGTCATGTCCCATAGAGCTGTTCGAGCCGACCTCTTCTCTTTAGTCGGACCATTCTTACCCATAACATGTATCCTCATATACTTAAGATCCATGGGGCTCATGGCACATCAGGGCGGACTAGCACTGCTCAGACATTGTCCTCCTAACCCTGCACCTATCAAACTTGCCCAGGTACACCAGTACTACCCAAAGTGGATGGAAGACAAGGGTGGGTTCCATAGTCCCCACGCCAATTACACTTCACTACTACCACTGCTACCAGGAATGGATGCCAAGACCGGTGTTAAAATGAGATAAACTCCGCTCAGCCTACCTGTTGAGCTATGAATCTGGGTGTAATCACACATCAAGGAGGGTCTGCACGGACGTGGCCCCACCGTCCAGGGGGAGTGGACGGTTTGGATAAGGCCCATGCACTATGATGTGGGCCATCTGGACGGATGGAGGGAGTGAATGGGTCTCATAGACCCCATGGTCAGTCCACACCCACATCAGTCCACTCAAGTCCGGACACACACCATGTTAACCACCGCCACAGGGAACGTTATCATGACTACCAAGTGATGGTACGGGGCATCCTCCACTCCGCCTACTACCAGAACCATGGAGCTGGGTGAGTCCGTCCAAAGTTGAGACAATGTATCTTTTCACTCAGTTTACTAATTAAGCAATGGGTCTGGGTGTACGATAGCACCCTGGCTAGGGACAGAACCAAGGCCTCAATTGTTGCAGCGAGGTATCTCCACCCCGCCTACCAGTTGAGCTGTGGAGCTAAGCGTCCATGATAGCCACCCCCACTAGGAATGGATGCCAAGACCTCAGTGTTGAAATGAGGCACCTCTAACTCCGTCTCCCAGATGAGCTGTGGAGCTAAGTGGGCTCAGCGTTGAAACAATGTATTTTTCACTCAGTCTACTACTTGAGCTGTGGAGCTGAGCCCACGTCAGATCACACTTCACTGGTAGCTACAACCACTATTTACTAAGTTATGGCCCATCAGGTGCTCCGATCAACCTCATTTTCTGGCTCAACGCCTAAAATGAGTTAGTGTATAGGATAAACGGCGCGGATTTAACACATACATCAAGGTAGAGTGTGTATGAGTGGGTCACCCCACAAGCTTGTAACCCAGTAAATATTTGGGTTTTCACAGAGACGTCCAGCGTCCCTGGACGCTGGACGGTCCTCACAGTAAGGGTGAGCTATATTCAAGTGGGCCATCACATGATGAATGATATGGGTACAACACTCATAAGGTGGACCCCACTCATAGACGGCTTGGGTAAAATACTTCATGATGGGTTCCATTCAAGTGGGCCACACACCCAAATCACCACACAAAATATATATAAAAAAGTGAAGAGGGAGAGAGAGAAGCACCCACCTTTTATCTTCGCTTCCATCTTCTGCCAATGCAATCTAGGGCCCGAATGGGTGTGATTCAAAGCTAAGATTGGCTTTGAAAGATTGGATTGGATGGTAGAGAGTGGCCACACAAGGCTCCTCCCATGGAGAGCCATGGACGAGAGTTACTTAGAGAGGAAATGAGGGAGAGAGATGAGAGAGGGAGGTGTAAGAGAGAAGAGAGATGGGTGTGATGGGTGAGTGATAGATGTGTACTTGTATAAGAAGAGTGTTGACTTTAGGGGTTGCTTGGGGAAGAGTGTGAGATGATGTGTACTTTGATTGATGGGATGCGATGGGATTGATAGATGGGACATTGAGTAGAGTTTCTCTTGGGTTTCGTAACGCGCTGCATTTTTCTCGCACCGAATGCTGGCTCATATCTCCTGACCAGGGTATCACCTCGGTGCGCGAGTAGCGGCATCGGAACCGCAGCGACGACGCGGTCATTATGGTAAAGGTCTTGGGTTGAGTCGATACGGGTTGACGGCATACGAATCAGGGTCACACGAAAATACCAGTTAAGGGTCGAAGGTTAACAGAATTCGACCGGAAAGACCGCGGAAGTCTACGGAACGGTACGGTCTAAGATACGGAGCTTACAGAATGTGTTTAATTTTTCTATTAAAAATCTCATCTTACACACTTGTCTACAAGTGGTATGGAGTGCTCACCTTATAAGAGATGTCATATTTCTTCATTAAGTTTTTAAATGGCCTATTACAGAAGTATGAACTTCCATCACTAATGATGGCCTAAGGCATTCTAAACCAAGAAAGGATATTTTCTTTTAAAAATCGAATGACTCTACGATGGTCATTGTTCCAGTACGGGAATGCTTTGACCACTTAGTGACATATTCTACCGCTACTAAAATGTATAAATTTCTAAAAGATTGGGGAAATGGCCCCATGAAATCGATGCCCCAACAATCAAATGCTTCAATGATAAGAACGGGGTTCAGAGGCATCATATTTCGAAGGGACAATGCACCCAATTTCTGAAAATGCTCATAAGTTTTGAAAAACTCATGAGTGTCCTTGAACATAGTGGGCCAATTAAAGTCGTACTGTAGAATTTTAGCTGTGATCTTTTTAGCAGAAAAGTGACCACCACAGGCCTGCAAATGACAGAATGAGATGACACTTTGGTGTTCATCGTCTAACACGCATCTCCTTAGAATTTGGTCTGGACAATATCTGAATAAATACAGGTCATCCCAGAAGAATTTATGAACTTTAGTGAAGAATTTTTTCTTATCTTGTGCATTCCAATGAGTCAGTGTGAAACCTGTGACAAGTTAATTAACAATATCAACAAACTAAGATAATTGGGAGAGTTTAAACAATTGTTCATCAAGGAACATATCGTTTATAGGTGACCTTTCAAGGGAATCAGGGAGATCAAGTCTCAAAAGATGATCAGCCACTACATTTTCTACTCCCTTTTTGTCCCGTATTTCTAAATCAAATTTCTAAAGTAGGAGGATCCATCTTATCAAGTGGGGCTTAACATCATTCTTAGAGAGAAGGTACTTCAACGCCACATAATCAGTGTAAATAACGATCTTGGATCCGATCAAGTAGGACCTAAATTTGTCCAAATCGAACACTATGACTAAGAATTCCTTCTCCATAGTAGAGTAGTTCACTAGGGTAGGATTTAGAGTTTTACTTGCATAGTGAATAACGTAAGGCTTCTTTTCTTTTCTCTGGCCTAACATCGCCCCAATAGCATAGTCAGACCCATCACACATAATCTCAAAAGGAATGCTCTAATCGGGTGGCTACATGATAGGTACGATAGTCAACATGCCCTTGAGCTTAGTAAAAGCTTCCTGACATTGCTCAGTCCACTTGTATTGTACATCCTTTTGAAGTAGATTGCATAAAGGATGAGAGAGGTGATAAATTCTTTTATGAATCGTATATAAAATCTAGCATGCCGTAAGAAGAATCGCATGTCTCGTATGCTTTTGGGTGAAGTTAGGTTAGAGATAAGATCAATTTTAGCCTTATCTACCTCAATTCCCTTAAACGAGATGACATATTCAAGAACAATTTCCTTACGAACCATGAAATGACACTTCTCCCAATTTAGTACCAAAATCTTTTCCTCACATTGCTTCAGCACATTTTTCAGATTTTCTAAACACTCATTGAAGGATGGACCAAAGACAGAAGTCGTCCATAAAGACCTCTAAATATTGTCCCACCATGTTAGAAAATATACTAAACATGCATCACTGAAAAGTGGTGGGGGCATTACACAGTCCAAATAACATCATTTGGTAAGCAAAGGTGCTAAAAGGCCATGTGAATGTAGTCTTTTCTTAATCTTCAGCAGCTATCTCTATCTGAAGGTATCCCGAATATCCGTCAAAAAAGCAATAGTAAAGGTGACTCTAATGCCCCAGTTTTTGGAACCTGAGTATATGACTCGTTATCCAAAATTCGCATGTTAGCCTTTAAAATTCAGTGTAAATTTGAACCAATTATCATTAATCAGAGTTGGCATCAAATGTTGTCAGAATAAATCATGCATTGTATAAAAACATTCTGATCATCACAAAATTCCAAATGTAACGCCCACATAGGACTTATACAATCCCAAATGACAAATTTTATTAAATAAAGATAGAAATCTATCGTCTAATGATGGAGCTCAACATGGGTCATAGAGACCCAATCTAGCTCTTTAGCTACCCGATCTGCTCTAACGACCCAGTGAACGACATCGGCTTGCTTTACACCTGCATCAACTATTACAGTTTGATAACATCAATGGCTATCACAGTGAGGAGTACCCTCTAAGATTGCGCACTCATTATTCATAATCCAGCATAAATCACAATATGTGAGAAAAGACATTAAACAATGCAATTTAAAATCATGATCATATATTTAGAAATAAGGTAATTAACATAATTTCAACATTATGGAAATGTAATAGAAATCGTAATACAAGTGGACATGATTAGATAGTCAAATAATCAATCATACAAACTTCGCAAAATGGCTAGAAAATCAAGCTTTAAATCTCTACTTCACCCAGAAATCATATCCTATGTGAACACCAAAAGATGGATAGAAAATCGATAAGCGAACTTTAGCTCCACCTGAAAATCACAATATAACTAAACACCGCAAGATGAAGAGAGAATTAACATACAAACATATACTTCACTCAGAAATCATATCATAGATGAACACCACAAGATAGCTAGAAAATTGATAAGTAAACTCCCACTCCACCCAGAAATCACATACGATTGAACGCCACAAGTTGAAGAGGAAATCAACATATAAACTCTAGACCACCCGAAAATCATATCATATGTGAAAACTGCAAGATGGCTAGAAAATCAAAAAGTGAACTCTCGCTCCACCCAAAAATCACAGTACGACTAAATACCGCAAGATAGCTAGAAAACCAACATACAAAACTCTACTTCATCTGAAAATCATATCATATGTGAACACCGTAAGATGGCTAGAAAATTGATAGGCGAACTTCAGCTCTATCCGAAAATCACCACACGATTGAACACCGCAAGATGAAGAGAGACAACATACAGACTCTAAACCATCTAGAAATCATATCGTATGTGAACACCATAAGATGGCTAGAAAATCAATAAGCAGACTCCCACTCCACTTGAAAATCACAGTATGACTGAACACCGCAAGATAGTTAGAAAACCAACATACATAACTCTACTTCACTCAGAAATCATATTATATGTGAACACCGCAAGATGGCTAGAAAATTGACAAGTGAACTTCAGCTCCACCCGAAAATCACCATACGACTGAACACCGTAAGATGAAGAGAAACCAACATACAGACTCTAGACTACCTGAAAATCATATCATAGGTGAACACTGCGGGATGGCTAAAAAATCGGTAAGCAAACTCTCGCTCTACCTGAAAATCACAATACGATTGAACACCACAAGATAACTAGAAAACAACAAGATCCGCGAATATAACCAACAAGTCACAAAAGGGCACCAATATCCATCAAATCCACGAAGGTTAAATAAGCAATCCGAGCCACGTAGGGCGAATATGCGGTCCAATCCATGTAGGGAAAATATACGGTCCAAGCCATATAAGGAAAGTATACAATCAAACTGCGTAGGTCGAATATAGACCGCAAGATGGTAAGTCCACAACAAGTCTCATTCAATCCATCAAATGATTGAAAGAAACAACATCTAATCAATTAGCATGTTATACAACTGAAAATAGCATGTGAACATCAAATCAGTTATGCCTGCCAAAATTAAAGAGACATGTCCATTATCTAACATAGGAATCAATTGCGTAACAGATTAGCATATTCATATAGTAAGATAAGGAACTCAATGAGAAAAATCAATACATCATCTATGTCTATATAGATGAACTTAAGTGGGAAGCTCAAAGGGTGAGTCATCACCTTAGAGCATAGATTTATTTCTTATTTGGTTGGAAATCATTAAAGGACTCAAAACACTTGATTAACCTAAAATATCACATGTCAATGGTTAGGGTAGAATAGATTTGGATGCGTCCAAATAATTAAGGTTCCCAATGTGTATTCGGGTTAGATTCAAATTGGCACAACTAAATAAGTCAAAGCATAATTTAAATCTAAGAAATGTGTAATCTCAAATATTAAATTAGTCACTAATTAGTTATAATGAACATTCTAGATAGAGTAGGGCTTGCTTACCAAAATCCAAGTTAACTTGGGTCTAGCCCAGCTCAAAATGATATGTTCTTCTCAATGAAAATGATCTGCACCAATATCATTCACATACTTGCAACTAAAGAACTGACTAAATATTTAATTGAATTAACTCAGGGTTAATCATTGCAAGAAGCTAACTTGACTCACCTCAAACTGGATCAACTCATTTGGGCTGGGCAAGCTTGAGTCGAGTAGACTCATTAGGCCCACTCTCTTCCCCCTTGCCCCTCTTTTCCTACTGGAACCAGGCTGGACTAGGCCTACCGCAACACTGTCAAACTTAGTCTCTATCGAGTCGACTCGGTTTTAACCAGACAGCAACCCCAACCTCCCTTCCCTCTCTCTCCCTTCTTCTTCTTCTTCTTCTTCTTCTTCTTCTTCTTCTTCCTCACTCCTCTTCTTTTGTTAGAACACCCAGTACCCCAGCCTAAAACAAGGCTTTTAACCTTGCTGAATACCCAACTAGGTCAAGTCGGCAAGTCAGCTCGACCCGCCAGTGCACCTGTTTGGTTGAGGCAGACCAGTTAGAACTAGTCTCGATTTACCCAACAACCCAATTCACAACCCCCTCTCTATCTTCTCGTTCTCTGGATTTCGATAGGTCCTGGACGTGAACCACCTCCAGAACTCTCCAACTCAGTGAGTTAGACTGAGCCAGCAACTGTCTTACCCCAACAGCCTATTACAACACCCAGAGCATGACCTTCTTTGTGCTTCTTCCCTCATCTCTGCTCTTCTTACTTCTTTCTTTCCTTTCTTCTCCTTCTTCCTAAAGTTTGTGGAGCTCTGGACTTGGTCCAAATTCAGCAACACCACGGTTAAAGGTACGGTCATCATGAAGAAAGAGGACAGTGTCCTCTCTCTCGCTTTCTCGTTTCTTTCTTCTTTCTCTTTATCTTCTCTCTCGACTTTTCTTTCTCTCTTTCCTTCCTTACTCTCTCCCTCTACTACTTACAGCGACGTCTGGACTAAGTTCCCCTCACTCGAGATGGTACGGCAGTGGTGCTCTCACCTTCTCTCATTTTTCTTTTATTTATTTTGAATCACAGTCCTAAAAGAGTGGGTTTTATAAGCCACATTAATCTTATTTTAGAGAGCTTGAAGCAACTAATCAAGCAGTTAGTTGAGTTATTAATCAATTTCATTTTGAGATGGGTTAGAAAAGATTGGCTAGGTAGGGGCTGTTTTGAATGTATGGATGACATGTAACCTTGGGGATGATCATCTGTTGAAGTGGCCCTCCAAATGAATGTCTCCGATCGGCAAATGGGGCCCATTGGAGTACGATGGGTATACCCAATTGACGGAGAAGATGACACCCTCAATCATGGAAGTTTCTGATCGGGAGGGTCATCATCCATTCCAAGGTGTCTGGATGGCTTGGATTGGGCCTCTAAACACTATGGGACCCTCTAAATGGACGGTGATTAACAATTTTGTTTAATGGGCTTTGGTTCGATGTGTGACGGCGGCGGGAGTAAAAATTCAAACTACAACTGGGAAGCCCTAACTTGGAGGGTTGGGATGGATTTGCAATGAATGGTTGGGATGCTACAGAGGCAACCGACGCAGATCGCCAGCATGTAAAGAGAGAAAAATGGCTTTTTTCATTTTTGGCAAAACAACCGCACACAACAACCTTCTTGCACAGGTGTTTATGGTCACACGTGTATGAGCCAGCAAGTGAAACTGGGCAGGGATTGTTCGTCCACGTTCCCTCTACAAGATGAATGGATCAGATCACCCGAGTCATTGATCATGGTGGGCCACAACTTGCCCCAAACGGAAGCAGTCCGTTTAAAAAATACATAAGTGGGAAAGGAAGAAGGAAATTTCCTTTTTCCGTTGGATCAAACCGGTTTGATCGGGTCTTCCAAGACTAGTGCTCAACGAGTGCATGCATGGGTCATGCATAGGCATCAAAGGTGGGGCCCACAGAGGTGTCGTAACAAAAATTCACTCTGTTCATTCGTCTTATCAGGTCAAATTAGGGCCTAGCCCAAAGAAGGAGGCCAATCCAAGTCTTAGGTCGGCCATATCAACTAAAAAATGGCCTTTGAGTGCCAATTATTGTTAATCCAATGAAGATCTGTGGTCCAATCCCATTATCACAGCCGTTCATCCAACTGGTGAGTCAATCAGGGTCGCTATCTATCCTAGGTTGATATTATCTTGGACAGATGGACACAAAACGTTTGTTCTTGGGTCCAGCTCGTGATTTCCATTCACCTGATGGTCAGATTATTTCCACACTTGATCTCCAAGGCCTCTACAATTCCATTGCCTATTCTGAAGGGAATCTAATGGTGGTTACCATAGTTAGATAGATAATATGCATGTTTAAGCAGCCATTTGCACTTCCAAGGGTCTTAAAGCTGGTAAACTGTGGACCAAGTGACTATTCATCCAAAAAATGATTTTGGCATGACTTAATCAACCTGAAGAGGTGTTATCTATCATTTTATGCCAGTTGAATCCCTAAGAATAAGCCTTCTAAGGTTCGGTGCGAATCCTTTAATGTTCTAATGGTCAAACTTGAAATTCGACAATGGGATGTCTCGATCTACGAATAAAGATTTTCCTTAACCGTTGGATTCAAGTTAAAGTGAGGGTAAATGTCCAGACCAATCGGGTTTGCATTTATACTAAATTAGGTTCTTACGATAATACTCAAGTATTAAAAAATACGGGCTGTTACAGTGACTAGCTAGCCTTTCCAAGATTTGATCAATGAAGGGCAAAGGAAAGTGGTCATTCCTCATGACAGTATTCAACTTTTTATAGTTAATGCACATTCTCCAAACACTAGTAACTCTAGTTGGCACGAGTTCATTCTCGGCATTGGCTACGATAGTGATTTCGGACTTCTTAGGAACCACCTGAGTTGGACTCACCCATTGGCTTTCGGATATGGGGTATATAATACCTACATCCAACAACTTAAGTACCTCGGCCTTAACCATTTCCTTCATGTTTGGATTTAATCGGTGTTGTGGTTATCGAGAGGTCTTCGCATTATTCTCAAGATGAATGCAGTGAGTACAAATCAAAGGGTTGATTCCTTTGAGGCCTGCAATCGATCATCCAATGGCTCCTTTATACTTAATAAGAGTACAAATTAGCATACTCTCTTGTTCTTGCTCAAGGTGGGAAGAAATCACCACCAGGTATATCTCATCTTGACCTAAATAGACATATTTAAGATCAGAGGGCAAAGGTTTTAGGTCAACCTCGACGCTTTGAGGCTAGACGGTAGAGGTACTACATTAGTTTGGGGTAATTCTTCAAATTATGGCCTCCACCGGATAACTTCAAGTACAGGCGTAGTATCAAGCATGACATCCATCTCCCTAATCATGTCATCATCCAAATCAAGGGAGTGGGCCAAGCACATCTCTAGAGTGTCAGAGTATAGAGTCAAAAGTTCTCTATCTTTTACGAAAGAATCGATCATGTTAACGTCATGGGTATCATCATTATCCTCTAACTATTTGCTCATATTGAAACAGATGTTGAGCTCCAATGTCATATTTTCGAAAGATAGATTCATAATCTCATTCCTACAATTAATGATAGCATTTGATGTTATAAGAAAGGGGCGACCAAGAATGACAGGTATTCGAGTGCTCACATCTATGATGGGGTTGAGTATTCAGAATAATAAAATTTATTGGGTATCCTCGATCATCCCTCTCGATACACGAACTGATCGATCAGTAAGTTGTAAAGTGTTCCAGGTGGGTTTTAATTCACCATGATCTAGTTGTTCGTAGACCGAGTAAGGAATCAGATTTACACTCACCCCCAAGTCAAGAAGAGCATGCTCAATCCGGTAATTCCCAATTACACAAGTGATGGTTGGACTACCAGGATCTTTGTGTTTTTATAGCACATCTTGCTTGAGGATGGCACTCATTTTTTCTGTCAAAAAAATTTTCTTTTGTATGTTTTGTCGTCTTTTAGTAGTACATAGATCTTTCAAAAATTTAGCATATAAAGGGATTTATTTAACAACATCCAATAGAGGCATGTTGACCTTCACTTGTTTAAGCACGTCTAGAATATCTTGAGAGTTAGAAAGATTTTTTGGTGCAATCAACCGCTGGGGGAATAACGCAATCGGCTTACCTTGAGATTCTGTTTTCAACCCATGTAGGGCATTGCTAGGTCTATCATTCTTAATTTCTTTTGGGTCCTTAGGTTTTTCAACCCTTACCGGAATCGATTTATCAATTGTCTTTCTACTTCTAAGAGTGGTGATAGACTTGGCTTGCTCCATTTGATTTGAAGAGCTTAGGTTACTAATTTCACATTTTAGTTTTAGATTGGATAGGGGTTGGACCAGAAGCATCCCTTTCTCCTCACTTGCTAAGTGTGAATCAATCCTTTGAATGGACGATGCAAACATTCTCATTATTGTTTTGAGATCCTGGAATGCATGCACCATATTTTGGTTGAATAGCTCTTGATTTTACATGAATTTTTTAACCGTCTCTTCTTGAGGCCTCTTTTAATTTAAGAATTGCGTAAGGGCCTCTTGAGGGTTAGCCATTTGTCCATTCCTCTAACTGAAATTTGGATGGTTTCTCCAGCTGGAATTATATGTATTTGAGGTGGGTCCACTGAAAGGTCTTTGGTAGTTGTTCACGACATTCAATTGCTCATTCAATATCTCTTGAAAAATAGAAATTGTTGGGTAATTCTCAGTTGTATGTATGTTACAAGCACAAATATCACAAACAACTTCCGCGGTCTTATCAGATGTGATAGGTTCTGTCATCTAAAGTTTTATGGCCTCAACTTTTCTTGTGAGATTGGCCACTTTGCACTCATATCATCTTCTTCTTTTATAACATAAATTCCTCCCCTTTCCTTTCATTTAGTAGGCTTATAAGTGGTGAGTCTTGGAGAGGTGTCTCATGATTGTGTGTTTTCTGTCAATGATCAAGGCAATCCCACGCATCATCGACCTCTTTGTTCATGAATTCACCATTACACATCATTTCTATAAACTGACACATTGGTGAAGTTAATTCGTTATAGAAAAAGCTTATTGTTCGCCAATCTTCATAGCCATGATGTGGACAGGAATTCGTGAGATCTTTGAACCTTTCCCAGCATTGGAAGAATGTCTCTTCCTCTTTTTAGGCAAAGTTCATGATTGCTTTCCTTAAAGTATTAATTTTATGAAATGGAAAAAACTTTTTAAGAAATTCTCATGTCATCTTGTCCCATGTACCGATGGATCTTAACTTTAAGGAGTGCGCCCACATCTTAGCCTTCTCTTTCAATGAACAAGGAAACAATTTAAGTCGCACTGTGTCCTTAGACATGTTTGGAAAGTGTAATGTGGCGACTATCTCATCAAACTCCTTGATGTGAAAATATGGACTTTCAGAATCTAGTCTATGAAACTTAGGAAGGAGTTGTATCACTCCAGGTTTTATATCCACGTTTCCTACATTAAGTGGAAAGACCAAGTAGGAAGGTGTACTCACCCTCGCCGGTTGTAAATAATCATATAGAGTGTGAGGCGGGGGTGCATTATGCACCTTGTTTTCATCTTAAACTTCCTTAACTGGTGGTTGAGGTTGATTTGCATCCATCACTTTAATTAACAGAGAGGATCTCAAGTGATGTCTAATCTTTTAATGGATAAGCAACCCTTTGACTAATCCTCCTTCACTCAAGAGACGTTGACTGTTCTCACGAACCCACTTGGGCATGAAACACGCACAACCTTCAAGTAATTAAACAATTAAACCTTTAAAAATGAAAAATAAAATTAGAAAAATTAAAACAAATAAGAGATTTTTTTAAAAAAAATAATAACAGAGAGGGTTGGAACAAAATTACTGAATAAGAGTTGCTATGTTAGGAATCCTACAAAACAGAAAACAATGTTAGTTTCTAAAAATAATTTCAGAAAAAATCATAACCTAAAAACATAGCAGAAAAAAAAATATTAATCTTAACCTAATTCTAATACCAATTAATTATAGAAAAATGTAGTCATAATCCCTGGCAACGGCGCTAAAAACTTCTTCACAACCTTAAGTGTAAGGTGGCGATATAGTAATAACTCATGAGAACGAGCTCGAATCCACAGGGACTAAACTCATACGTATTTTGAAAAGAATTATAACTAGAACTAGAAGAAGATCTAAATCTGAATTCTGAAATAAAAGAGAGTAATTGTGAATAATGTTTAAACTATTAATTAAAGGTGAGAACTAGTGTGCCAATGATCCACTTGTAACTATTAAGATGTTACCTTGCTTGTTTCAATAAGCACAATTGAAATTGGAGTCTTATCCTATCTAATTGGAAGATAAAGCAACTTAAATCAAGTCTGAACATTTCATTGACATAATTCTCATTGGAGGAAAATTGTGAAGATTGAAAGGGATTCCATCACCCTACCATGTCCATGAGACGATGGTGAACAATGAGATTTACCAATCTCACTATCTCAAAATAGGAAAAGAATATATCCGAAGCTATCACAGCATCTATTGTAATTTAAGTCACAATAAATCATAAAAAACTGAAAATATTCCTTTAATATCAAACTATAAATCAATGAAGTTCAATAAGAACAAGAATCAAAGAAAAATAAACATCATAACACGCTACAAGCTTCACCTCTTAGCCCTAGCTAAGAGATTTAACCAACCATAGACATAATTGGAACCAAATCTCTTAAACAAAGCATGAAAAATAAACTAGGGAAGAAGAAAAACTCTTTGACGGTTGCTCCACCCTTGTGCTATGCTCCTTGAAACATTTTTAAACCCTAGAAGATGCTTTAAAGCATCCTAAGGAGTTCTATTTATAGTTGTGGAACTCCAACTTTCGTACTTAGTTGAAAAAATCTAGAAATCGCTTCGAATTTATACACTCTCCGCATTTTGTTAAATTAAACTTCACTCTGCACAGTTTTCTACAATATACTTCACTGTGCTAGCTAAAATAGACTCCAAATTTCAGAATATGCTCTTTCATGATAATTTAAGAATTTCTTTTCTTCACTTCAAATCTTTAATTTTCTTCATTCCTCACTTAGTTTTATTAGATATTTGGGATGTGAACTCTTCATTAATGACTTCCAAATCTTCAAATCTTCATTTAGTAATCCTTTAAGCATAAATCTTCCTTTTGGCATCAATTTCACCTTAAGCTCTCGAAATCACCTCGCACATGAAAACATACATAATTAAATCAATTAAGCACTATCATATTTATAAGACCAATGTATAAATAGAAAGAAATATGCAATATTTCTCACTCAACATTTTTATTGTGATAGCCCGTTAAAATCACAAGGAGCTATATTAGGTTGTTGAGGTGAACATGTAAAAACCTTATATAGTAAAAGCCAAAATAACAAGGGTATTTTTTTGGAGTGGATTAGGTGTGGTTGTTTTAATCACCAAACCACTATAACTTCTTGTGTCTTTTGGTGAATGCTTTATTCTTTTGGTAGTTGATGTTATTTATTTTATTCTTGTGGTGAATGTTATAATCATTTTATATTCTCTTGCTAGTTTGAAAAATTAATATTAAATACATTCGTGAAATAAGGTTGTCATGCCTCATATTTAATGTGAAGGTTGTCTTACGAATCATTTAGAATCAAGGTTTCAGTACTCAGGCGATTGAGATTTTTGTATTCTTTACATATTCTGCATTTATTTCGATTATTTGGCATTGTCCTATTCCTCCCCCTCCCCTTTAGGACATCGCTAGCTCTCATTTTCAATAGGATTATATTAAATATTCACAAAACTAAGTTGTTAGATCTCAATCAACTAAATTCTTACTTAGGCAATCACACCTCTCTAATCACATCCTGCAGACCATTTGCTTCGATCATCTGTTCTTATAGATGGATCAGGTATTTATCTCTCATTTGTTTTTTTCTCTAGGTTATTTTTTATACTTTGTCGATTGTAATGAGCCACATATTCAACTAATAATTAAAAAAATAGCATTGTTTAGCCTTTTAGTTGTTTACTTGTTCATCTTTATTTCTTTAAGAAATTTATTTTATTCACTGATGAAAGAACAAGTCCTTAAACAAAAGGCAAAGAGAATCCATCAGAAAGAACAGACCTGATGGAGGGACATGTGATGACCTAATCTTATATGCATGTATAACCAGGTTAAAGAATGTTCAAGTAAATAAATGAATCAACTAACCGTTTCCAATCAAAGGAATTAAGTAAATTTTAAAACAAAGATGAGGTCACTCCGTCAGAATCATGCCCCTTAGCATAAAATCGCATAAACAATAAAAAGGGAGGACCTAAGGATATGAGGATATCCAGTAAAAGTCAGTCCACAGTCAAGTTTGGATCTGATTTTATTGACTAATCATTCTTCTTTTCCATTTAAACTAGATAAGAGGTATTCAAACAAAAACGAAAGGGGTGAAGAATGAAGGTTTCGATATTAAAACAGTACAGGTCCTTTTATCGTCAAAAGAAAAGAAGGATGATTCTTACATTTTTCCTACACCTCGAATATCTGAAAAGAAGGAAATCTAAAATCGAGGTGGAATCCTCAACGCCTAAGAGTCAATCCTGCAACCCTAATATCTTGAATAAAAAGAAAGAAAAATACGAATTTTTATTCATTCAATAATAATGAAAATAGGGTTCTTACAACGTATATATAAACTACAGAAAAAGTAAAAGTGCACTAAAGCCCCTGAAAATAAAATTAAAAAAAAAATGCCTAAAACTAAAACACCCATGTAGTATGATGTGAAAGTCGACCCATGGATCTATGGTCAGGGTGCGGTCCTGTACTCGTAGTGCGTTAAAAAATGGGTCCAATGGACTCAACGTCCATCCACATCAACTCCTCTGCTTGGGTACTCTATCAGCGACGCCTCCTCCTCTGGTACACTCTAAAGGTGCACCACTGATGTCCGCATCATAACCCCTACCCTTTCGCAAATTGCATAATCATTTATCACAATCAATGGTTAAGAGGATAGTTAGATCCTGCTTTCAATCCTTGATCAATCTGAGTCAACAGGGGAGGAGAATGACGCAGGGAAGGGTGTGAAGGGATATTAAAAAGATAATCGTCTTCCTCAAGTGAATAAGCCCTTAAATTCATAAGGCGTAATGGCTCTCAAATCCACAAGAGTTAAGAAAATACATAAATACTTTATTGAAATCTATCTCTCAAACAAGATTTTTGAGCTTTAGATAATAAAACGAAATTCTAATTAATTGACCTAACGTAAATAAACTAAAATAATACAACTTACTAAAAATATAAAGTTATAATCTAACTACGCATGTTAATTCCTTGCATGATAAGAAGCAAACTCTAAAAAAACACGAAATGTTAAAGCTCTAAGAATAAAAAGTTACGTCTAATCTAAATTTTATTAAAAGTAGTGAGTTTTTTTTTAAATGGCAGACTTGAGCAGAAAGGAGTTTCTCACGAAATGGAGCCACACGACATGCTTATAGTGTTGGTTGGCCTCGGAATGAAATTTCAGTTAAAATTCATAGGTCGTGCGTCCAATAATTCATTCTATATTAAAAGTTATGGTTAGTTTATGGTTTGCACTTTGAACGACATTTTTTTAAAATTCAAAATGAATTGTTCCGATCTGGATATGCCTGGGGCTCAGTTATATAATGCCTCACGTAAGCCTGGGCCCAAATCTGATGGATTACACCCACTTCCATTCAAGCTTTTCTCGATCCATCTGGGCTGGGAATAGGTTTGCAGCATGCTCTACATCAGTCAAGTATGACTCTGGTACGCCCGCACATAGTAACCGTACACAATATAAATACAGGCCCTCGCTCACAAACATGGCCTTGTGTTTGATTGAATTCAATCAACAACATGCATAAAAGCCAAATACACTTAGTCCAAATTAGCGAGTACTATAGTTCAGTGATCAATACAGTTTATTTTGTCACGTCCCACCATGGATGTGATGCCTAAAATTTTAATATCTTATAACATCGTAAAACTTCAATCAATGGCTTAAAACAAGATGGTTAAGAAATAGATATCATAGTTTGGAAAAGTCGAGGTTGGATGGCTAGGATCTAAATCTTGAGAGTTTCCAAGAAAAATATAGGCATTCATGATAGGCCCATCTGATCAACTATTTTGTAGGGATGTCAATGTGTCTGTTTAAGGTTGGATTGGTGGACCTTTGTTTGGACCCAACAAAGGAATTTTGATTTGGATCCACCATGCCCTCATACGGTCATCATAGTACTATCATATATTATCCGTTATCTGATTGGATTTGGGACCCATTAGTTCCTACCACATGTATTTTACCATAGTTCTAAAACTCGTTGAATCAACTCAAAACTTGGCAGAGATATTGACTCATTGTGATCTTGATTTGAGCGGGCCTACTCGATATGGCTTGAATTGAATCCCTCGCTGGCCAAATTTTATTTTATTTTTACATTTAAAAAAAAAAGAAAAAGAAAAAAAGAAAGATTCTAACCCACAGCCTCAACCACACCATACCAAGGAAATATCATTCTTGATTTAGCCATTAAATATGGATTGAAATGGATCCTTATTCTTGTTCCGGTGGTAGACTCTCAGGAGTTTCAACAACCAGTCAAGGATTCAAGTATCCATGGGTGGTTAAATTCCACTACAGTGTGAGTCTGTGGGGTGCGCGAGCGTTTGTGTGTGTGTGTGTGTGTGTGTATAGAATCGAATAGAGATTTCGATTCGGCTCGGTTCAACCAGATCCAGCTGGATAGTGAGTCAAGTCCAGTTTTTGAGTTTTTGAACCATGAATTAGGACTCGGATCATAATTATGTTTAGAATTGGGTCCATGTCACAAATACGCCTTCGAAATTTTCAAATAATTAGTAAAATAAATTGATAAAACTAAGAAAATTCATATATATCAGACCCAGTACTGAGTCGAGTATCTGACCCATGTCTGGATCTAAGTTGTTGGACCCGAACATGACGTGATTATTTATCAGGCGAAAGATATGATCGAATCTGATACAATGCTTCGAATGAGTGCCGGCAGATCCAAGTACCCATTGACAGCTCTATCATTTTGTTCATAGAACATTGGCCAACTTCTAGACAGGAAAAAAAAAAGGCTGTTTTATTGGGATGAGTTTTGGCTAGTGACCCTGGTGTCAAAGCTCTGTAGGCCCCGCCATGATGTGTGTGTTTTATCTACGCCATCCATCTAATTTTCCACCTAAAATTTGAAGATCTGCCTCATGTTTAATGCCCTAAAATGAGATGAAATAAAAAATGTATGGACAACATGAATAAAACACATGCATCATGGTAGGGCTCACAAGGCATTGACATCGGCTTGCTGGTTTTGGGTCACTATTCAAACCACGTCCATCTTATTCACCTCTTTGAAACTGAATATATACAGTATATAAGCGACCTATATACGTCTTATACACTATACATAGTATTTACAAGGAGTCTATATATTGAAATATTATGTGGACCCACTTTTGCATTATCTCTACACTTTGATCTATCCTGACCCTATAATACCTCTCCTTCATGATTTTATTTTTTTATTATTTATTTATTTATTTATTTATTTTATTTTTATTATTATTATTATTATTGAGCCAAAGGCTGATAGCTTGCAAGGACCATCTCAATGTGTGAAATGAGCCCCCACCTAATGTGATGGTCCCTGTTGTGGTGGTGTGTGGCTCCACTTCAACAACTGATGGTGACTCTAATGGTGACTCTAGTCATTGTGGACAATAATGTGAGAGGACTGTTAAAGTGGGCCATAAAAATAAAAGTTTAAACTATTTGTAGCACATCCATCCATCTATCTATCCATTCATTTAAAGGAAACCCAAGTGCATTGCAGATTATGAACCTGATGACATTTTTAATAATTGGATCTAGATGCTAAGCCCAACCTACTAGCATTTGGGTCAGGTTTGGATTAGGTGTAGACCATGGTTTAAAGACTCAGTGACTTGGTCTTGTTCAGCCCTCAGCTGGGTGACTTGGGGTATAACCTGATCGGGTTAGACTGAGTCCTCTTTCCAAATGGGCTTTTAGATATGTTGTTAAACTTTAGTTAAGATGAAAATTTTCAACTACATTGTGAATTTGATGGGCTAGGTCTGAATTGACCCAAGTTCAGGTCTAGTAGGTCCATTTCTAAGTAGTCCAAATGTGATGTAGAACAGGTTGTGGATGATTTCATGGCCAAGATGGACCAAAAAAGGCTCAATCGGATGCGAAAGTGATCCGGACCGTCAGAACCTTAAAACGAACGTATCTCGCAAACCGGAATGAGTTATCTGGCGTGCCATATATGCTTTTGGGGTAGGACAAGCTAATTTAGCCACCCAACCCACTATGTCAGGTTTCCCACGCTGAATTTGCACGATTCCATCAGATCGATGGTTGAATTTTCATTTTATTTTCATCTTTACTATTTATAGTAAGTTTTAGTTTAATTATAACTCTTCTTCCGTTGGGCTTTAGAAGTTGCATCCAACATGAAAAGTGCTTAGAATAATTAGAAGAATCACATGGTTGGGCCAAACAGGAAACTTACTATTTTTGGTCGAAAACCTTGATGACCGGCCGTCTATAAAATAGTAAGTCACAATTTTTAGGAGTTTTAGTTGTAGTTTAATTCCGAAACTACTTCCAAGGTATAGTATCCCTATTTAAAGGGTTGTAAACTCGCTTATTTTAATTATTAGTCAATTTAAAAATTTCTAGAAATTATTTTTATTTTCTTCTTTTCCACGTGGATTCAAGGTATCTCTCCAAGGAGTCTAGAGAAGCTCCACGGATTCAAAGTAGTTACCCCCCCCCCCCCCCCCCCCCCCCCGAGGAAGATGGTGCTTGACCTCATCAAGTTCATCCCTGAATCAAAATGCTAACTGACCCCTTCCAAAAGTCAGGTTTGAGTCGAGTGAATTTTAAGAGGTTCCACATCTAACCCATTTAATAATTAGGTCTGGGTTTTGGGCTCAAACTGGACAGTTGATCTTGAGTCCATATTCATCAACGTTCATCATCAGATGGGGTGGCCCATTGCATCAATCCAAAACCTATTTGCACCCTAGATTTCCTTTCTTGCAAGGTTTAAATGATGGACCCAACAGGTCTAGAACCTCTCAAAATCGAACCAACCCAACCTACATGGTCAGATTTCGACCGTTCAAAAATGGACCGTATGTAATTGTGACTCAAACTCAATCTAGAACTAACCGTTAAAAAATATTTCTTCAAGATACTTAAAAGTAATTTCTTTTTTAATACCCACATACTCATACTGTCATACACATTTCAGGCCGTTGATTATTAGAAGCTTGATGTGGCTATCCATTTTCAAAGAAAAAGAATTAAGTGTTAAAAGGATTGAAATAATCAAATGCAAGAGTTTTTGTATTTTAGTAAATTCATATGAATGGTTTGGATCATTGAAAAATGACTCCAAGTACATCAATACCTTAGGATCTATATATTCTATCAAACCTCTAAAGGAAAACATGCAGTTTGGTGCATTTGTCACTTAAACATTACAATTTGGAATCAAATCCTAATTTGTGTTGTGTCTTTGGATTTATAAAATAGGCACTAAATAGCTAACTCGATAAAAACCATGCACAAGAATCCTTTTGCGGAAACCCTCTTTGGGGGAAGTGCATCCAAACGAGCCCTTGGTGCTAACCCAAACCCAGATTAGAGATAAATGAGTTGAGTTTGAATCCTCTTAAAATTGGCTAGAATGCTAAGGCTTAGACCCAGCTTTTTTAAACTTCAACCCTACTTAGACTCAACCCTGTTTACTAATATATGAAATTTAGGGCTGAACTTTGACCCCATTATTAAATGGGTTGGGTCCAGATCTCCCCTCAACCCAAGTCAGGTGGACCATTCCATAGACACATGTTTCTTTATCAAATCTCCCCCACTTTTATACCTTAACCGGATCCCCTGCTTATCACATAGAAAAATCTGTTTGTTGCATTGTGATTGAGCCGCATCATCACTGATTACATTTAATGCAGCAGTGTTAACAACCCCAATGATGACGTGGACAAATCACAATGCAGGAAAACAGGTTTTTACTGTTTGTGGCCAGTAGAGGATCTGGATTCTTTTATACTCATACATTCCTGATTCCATTACAAGGTGATACTGTTACAAGGTGGACCAATCAAAATACACTTGAGTTGGTTTTTTTCCCAAGTGGCATTACTCATTTCTTAATCCATCCTTCCATCCACCCATCTGTCAAATCATGTGCCCATCCATCCATCTGTTTCCATCAATGCACATCATCAATGAAACCCACTTTTAAGAGTTTAAAGATACACAGGCAGCCCAAGATACTTGATATGCAGGCACTCATAAACTATACACATGGCATGAATGAACTCACAATCACAAGACTCCTTTTTCATGGACGTTTGTGTAAACAAGACATTGGATATTTTCATTTTTAACCGTCTAACAAGTAGCGACCAATCTAATAGTCAGATAATCAAATAAGAATATTTTTTATTTATTATACATCTAAATTGAAAATTATAATTTTTACAATTTAAATCACTTAATTGTATACCACCTATACAATTTGTATGTAATTTTTAGGCGCCTGTGTATCATTCAACGTATGCCACCCGAGTATTAAAGTTCTTTCTCCCTTTTATTTTCTTGTTTGAGCATTGTCAGGCTGTCCTTTTCACCCATCATTTTCTACTCCCTCCTAACACCACTTCCTTCTGAAAATCATAATCCTATTAAAGAGAGGTTGGAATCTGCCTTCTTTCACATAACAGTGTAAAAGAAGAAAAAAAAAAAAAAAAAGGATGTTAGTGAATGGCCCACCTGAGTTTTGGAATGGTCTGAGTTATGGTGTGTCCATTCTTGCTGGTGGGGTACACCTGATGACTGGTTTAGATGGTACATACAAAATGCAATAAGTCTCTATGTTACATCTGGAAGTTTTTATGGTGGGTATCCCCTATTGTTCCTTTTGGTGTGGCCCACCTGAGTTATGGATCGATCACGATGGATTTCAGAATCTAGGGGAGTAGCATCTTATGGACGGATTGGATGGCACTAAAAAATCATGATGGCCCCATATCTCGAATATATTTTAGTTACCGTACGGTTGTGATGTTTCCCACATCTTGATTTCTTCTATGTTACGAGGAATCTCATGTTGTGAAATCACATGAAGAGATGGGTCTCCTGTTCATTGCTGAGGTGACGTTTTCTAACTCCTTTGACAGTTTACCACCATTTTAAAAATTGGTGACTCTTGTAGGCGCCCGTGGGACAGTAGTATAGTAATCCAGACCGTTCAAATCGCTGATCCAATTGTCGATGGAACATATAATCCAGAAAATTATTATGAGAAGACGATATCTGAGCTTTCCCTTGAAATTTGGACCACTTGCAGTTCTACTTTAGCCATACATATTGTGCCTATAAATTGGAAGGTTGGGATTGCCTGATCAGTTTGATTTTAAAGATACGGTCCATCCATAGTGTGCCCTACAATTTGGATGGTCTGGATAGAGCTGTGCATGAGCAGCACATGGAAGGAGGATTGGGTGTTTAGCTAGTAGTCAAATGGCTACTGAGGTAACGTCACCACGCCACGTAGACTCCACCATAATGCATATGTTATTACCGTACCGTCCGATCATTCTTAGAGATCTTTTATGGCATTAAAAAGAGAATGAGATAGATTCCAAGTGAACCATAGTAGAAAACTGCATCCAATTACACCCATAATTGAAATGTTTATAAGGCCCACCCTGACGTATTTTTGAGATTGAATTTATTTATAAGTAAATGTAGAGATAAATAAAATGAAAATAAAATTATTAGTTTAATTGAAAATTATCATAACTTCTAAGAAATTTTGAACGGTGGAAATTACTGTCCTTATTATTTTCTATGGTGGGATATGCTTGAGCTTTAAATCTATCTTACTTTCTTTTTAATGTTACGAAACGACCTCTAAAAATAGTTGTACAATGTGAATACAACGCATGCATCATGGTGAGTTTATAAAGTTATATGATGTCACTTTCGTAGTGATTTGGCTACTGACCTTGTAAGTATCCAATCCGTGTCCATTCTTACTTGGGCGTAGGATTGGCTACTACCAAGTTGAGTAGGGAGACTGCTACCAAAGTGATGTCATCAAGTTTTGTGAGCCGCACCATGATATATGTTTTGTATCCACACTGTCCATCCATTTGAAGAGATCATTTTAAGATAATATACCGAGAATGAATCACATCCAAAGCTCCAAGTGAACCCCACTAGAGAAAACAATGGAGAGAGTGACACCACCGTTAAAAGCTTCTATTGTCCACGAAAGTTTTATATCAAGTTGATATTTGTTTTTTCCTTTCTTTAATGTCTTTGTTAACTTTTAAATGAACTAGATTTCGAAAAAACATCATGGTGAGCCTTAGAAAGGTTTCAACGGTGGGCATTAATCTTCCTGTTATTTTCTTTGGTGGGGTCCACTAAAGCTTTCGATCTGTCTCATTCTTGGGTCATGCCTTAAAATAATATATCCAAATGAATGTACGTTGTGGATACAACACATACATCATAGTGGGTCCACAGAGCTGGTGACGGAGTCTTGCTGCTCAACCTGTCAGTATTTAATCCGCGTCCTCTTACCTGTGGCACACGTGCCTATGTGTCACGTGGGTATGTGAATCCTCCGTCTGTAGGCCATGAGGCCACCGTGCCAATGTTTTGGCCCAAAAATCTGATTCATCCAGTAATCATTTGGACCATGCATGTGCGCTGAATACAGACCATTGAACTTTTCTTTCTAACCGTTCATTTTCTACAGTGCATATGGCCGTACCTGATGATTTGACCATCCTAGTTTATGCAAGAGCATGTTCATGGTGGGCCATAACTGATTACTGGCTCGGATCATACACACACGAGGTTGATACATGTGGGGAGTGTACCATTTTCTTGGATACTCTCGCGGATTCCTGCAACCTGTTACAGTCACTTCCTGCCACAAGAAGCCTTGTGGGGCCCAAATAGAGGTCCATATAAAATCCATACCGTCCATCATTTTCTGCAGATTATGTTAGGAACAGAGCCTAAAAATGAGGTAGATCCAAGATCCAACCATGGAAAACAGCAGGGAAGGAAAAGCCTATCATTCAAGTCTTCCTGGTGCTCACCGTGATGTTCATATTCCATCCAACCCGTTCATGAGGTGAATCCCACCATGTTGAAGGGGAGATAAAAATATCAGCCAGATCCCAAACTTCCGTGGGGCCAATTAAAATTCAACAGTGGCCGTCCAGTCCCCACATTATCTAACGGCGTGGCTCACTTGAAATCTTGGATCTCATTTATTTTTAGGCCCTCATTGTAAAACGATCCAGAAAAACTGATGGACGAAGTAGATTTTACATGACATCACGGCAAGGGCCCACAGCTCATTGTATGGCAGGAGCTCCCTCCAAAAGGTGTAGGTACTTACTCTTGCTCGGGTGGTAGACTCTCGGGAGTTTCAACTCCCGGTCAAGAGTTCGAGTACCCGTAGGTGGTGAAATTCCACCAGCGTGAGTGTGTGGGGTGTGTGTGCACGTGTTAAAAAAATAAAAATAAATAAATAAACTCATAGACAAACAACGATCCAGTGCTTTCCGAGCATGACAAGTTATAGTGCTGCTCCTGGGGTCCTTACTCTTGCTCGAGTGGTAGACTCTCACGAGTTTCAACTCTCAGTCAAAGGTTCGAGTACCCATAGGTGGTAAAATTCCACCAGCGTGAGTGTGTGTGCGTGTGTTAAAAAAAAAAAGAAAAAAAGTTATAGTGCACCTAGTTGCATGGGCTCATTTGGACAGCCTAATCGATTGATCTGAACGGTTCATTAAGCTTAAACAGCTACCATGCGAAACATCACTGATTGGATGATCTAATCCGTCATTTATTTGGCCTTATTTTCTATAGCTATGGATGGGATGGTTATGATTGCCTAACAAAAATAATTGTCTAGAATCATAAGCAATCCAAGATGGTTCCTAACAAATAAATAGAACAGATTGTTGATTGGACCTATTTTTGCATAAATGATCTTGATCGTCCATCTTAAAAGGCATTCATCCAACCGCTAATATATTTCAGACCAGTTTGATGCTTTCATGGTTGCTCATGAAATTTGCGCTGAACCTAATGAACCGTCTAGATCAATGAATCGAGCTGTATCCCAATGCAACGGGAGCATCTCTCATTGTAGCTTGAAAGTCCACAAAAGAAGAAAAGAAAGAAAGAAAAAGAAAAAGAAAGGAAAAAAAAATGACTTTTTAAAGATGATTTTGGAAGCTGGGCCACAGGAATTTACCAGTGTGGCCCACCATGACAGGGTCATCATGGTTAGTTGCAATAACTGCAATTGCTAGAATTTTGGGTGGCAGACATACTTAGAAGATACTTTTGCACGAACCGTCCTATCAACTGATTGAGGCAATGTGGCATCTCAGGTGAGACTTTTTTACTCTCTTGGCAAGATCCTTCCAGAATCTACAAATGGAAATTTACCACCTTACGTCATGCGTGGGCTACCTTGGCATCTCCTCTCAAGGGGCCATTTTCTGTTGCAATTGGTGATGTTGGTCTGGTGGGCCACCACTAGAGGTGTACACGAGTGGATCTTTGCCCAGCTTGGCTTGACTCGGCCAACAAGATACCTCAACTCGAACTCGGTTCAGCTCGATCATCAAACCTGGATTCGCAGCTCAGCTTGGCTCGGTCAGCAACTCAGTCTAGTTCGAGTCAAGTTTAAGTTCAAGTTCGAGCTTTCGAGCCAAATTCAAGTTTGAGTTTTTGGATGGGGCATGGCTGTCTAATTGGGCCATAGCCACTAGGCCAGTGGTTGGGTGAGGTCCGCTAATCGGACGGACGCTGGAGAATAGAGAGAGGAGTAAGGGAGAGTACCTTTCAATTGTTGGTTGTCCAAGTGGACACTGAAGAATAGAGAAGGTATAGGAGAGTAGTCGTCCATCATCGTTCAGGTGCTAGAGACAGAGAGAGAGAGGGGGGGGGGGGGGGGGGGGGGGGGGGGTCTGGGTTGGGAGCTACCGCTAGACGGCTGGAGTGGATTAGGATTTTTAGGGTCGGGTGTTAGAAAATGGCCGAGACTCAAGTGGTTGAGGATTTAAAAAATATATTTTTTTGAAATATATATATCCGGTAAAAAAATCAAGTCAAGCCAAACCAAGTCGATTTCAAGCTCAAGACCGAACGTTGATCGTGTCTCCGCTCAACTATTTTATAATGTACATTAGTGTGCTGTTGATGCCCCAACTAAGATAGTTTTGTAGATAAAAAATTTTCAACTATGCTCTATAAATTTGATGGCCCACCACATCAACAATTTTGATCACCCCCAAAATGCCAAATGGACGTTGGAGATGTTGGACATGGGCAAGCAACCAACTGAGACTTCAATTACCCAAAATGTCTTCAAAATTTTATTTATTTGATCCAAACTTGTATTGGTAAAAATAAAATGAAATTGCAGGTATGACTTGTTTTGAAAGTGGATCGGTGGATCGTGCAGTCCCAATCTTCAATAGGTGCTACTTGCATTCATGTATGAGGCATGGATATACTTGAGCCATTGAATTAGCTCAGGTGATTTCTAATAATTTCATCTGCCTCACATGGGCTAATAATGTTGTTGGATGTTTAGCTTGTGGGGCCTACCATTACTAACCAATCCTTCTATAGTCACTTTGATCTAATGATCCTATCCATCTTCATGGATAGTAAATGTACAACACATTGATTATAAATATCTGATCGGTGTTTTGTATTGTCCATCTGATTCACCCACCTTTGATTAACAATTCATTTTAAAAATTACTTTGATTGGATGATTCTAACCACCTGATCCATGAATTTAAAAAAAATAAATAAATAATGGGCAATTAAAATTTTTATTCTACCAAAAGTTAGAGCAATGATATGAACCGTCCATTGTGTGGGGTCCAATATGGATTGCCAGCTCCTATTGATAGTCACTTTGATACGGTGATTCTAACCGTGAGAGTTTCTATGTTGTACCTGTGTGGATGAGGGGTATATGCATAGATGAGTATTTTTGTCCTTTTACATAGTTTTGAGTCCTTTGTATGTATTGCATGAGAACGAGTTGCATGGGCCTAACCGTGATGTTCTTCGCACATCCACCCCATCAATCATATGCGGGCCACGGGCCTAAAAATCAAGCCAATCAATGACATAAGGGGACCGCACCATAGACAACAGCTAATAGTAGATATACATACACCCACAGAAACCTTCATAATCATTCATAGCTCATGCTTTTTTGTTGTCTTTGTTAATGATTATTTTAGTTAAATATAGATTTATGTGATACATAATCGAGTAAAACTCATAAAAATTATATTTCAAATTTTGTGTCATAATTCATGTTGAATTCTACTCCAACATATATATATATATATATATATATATATATATATATATATATATATATATATATATATATATATATATATATATATATATATAGCATGTTTCCCAAAGCAACGTCGAACTTCCTTGTATCCATCCCATGGACCAATCCTCAATGGTCCTTTCCTCATCTCCTCAATAAAATTGCATTGCTGAATGAAAATATCGGCACATTCTCAACACTACATGTTTTATGAAACCAAGGCCGTCCTTATTGCAGTTTATTTTATCAAGCTTATTCCTTTTTCTGTCATCCCTTATGTTTTTTCATTTAAACGATTATTATCATCATCATCCTGACTACTCCTAAATCTTCTAAAGTTCTTGTTTTTATTTATTTTCACTGTCTGAAGGTGACAAATTATCTCTAGATCCCCACAATATATTTTTTAAGGTATGGAATCCATCAAAAGAGGTATAGATGTCCACGACCTAGATATCTTTGGGTTTCTTACCATATCTCATTCCTTCAAAAAAATAAAAATTAAAAATAAAAATTAAAAAAAATCATTTTTTATATCTCACTTCTTTATTTAATCGACTATTTGGAGATTAGTATCAAGTCTTTGTCCCTCCACACTTTTGTCCCTTGAATTCATTGTTTTAGACATTCGTACCACCCGTAGCCCAAAAGCTTTCATAAATATATTCGATACAACCAGCCCATGATTCTATCTCTATGCTCGATACCAACTCAAAGATATCCTTCAATCTCATCTCCCTCAAATAAATAATCACTGTGGATGGTTGACTTCCAATGAGTCATTCTCCAAATTAATATAAATCCATTCTTATAATAAAACTATGTTATCCTGAAGAGGCAATGACAAAAGACTTTAAAATTCTAAAAAAGGACTTTACGTGAAACTTAATCTCCTTTTCTTTAAATAAAAATAAAATAAAATAAAATCAATTGGTTGCAAATGGATTTTTATTTTTATTTTTTTAAAAAAAAAAAAAAAAAAAACAAACAAACAAACAAAAAACAAAAAAATTTGCTTGCAAAAATTTTTTTTTTTTAAAATAAAATAAAATAAAAGGCTAGCTTGAATTCTAAGGGCAATAATTAAGAAGATAGGATTGATTATGATGGGACATTTGCTGCGGGCACCAAAATGGTGTCTTTTCACACTCTAATTATGGTTATTGTAGTTAAGTGGTAGAAGATATTCTGAATGGATGTGAAGGGTCTTTTTCTTCATGGTAACTTCCATGAGGAGGTGTATAGGGTTCCTCCTCCATGTCTTCTACACTCCCGTAAGTTTGTTGCTTAGGTCATGCTCCATTGGTCTTTCGTTCTAATACCACTTTTGTGAAGGGCCTACATGATTCTAAATTCAAGATCATTCAAGGGCCCACTTTTTATCATGATCAAGGTCCATTGAACCAATCCATTCCAATGTGTCCAACATGTTTTGGGCATCAAATTGATGTGGACATCCTTAGATAGACATGTAGATCATGAGAAAAATAAATTTTCTAATTAGTTGTCCATTGATCGGGCTATATCTCACTATCCGTATGTAGATTGACCTAAAAATTGGTCACTTCGAACATTTCTACGAGATCCATGAGATGATCCGATTGGATAGGATATTTCACATCCAGCTCGAGATTAGATTTAATTAGAGCTATTTATCTTGATTTTTGTGAATCTTTAGCCTGAAACTTGAACCCTAGCCCAATGGATGCATGTTGAAGAAATATAATGGCTCACATTGCTCGATTGAAGCCATGAATTGTTATTGCATGACAACTTCCGAGCCATAATCCTTGGTGTGGATGTTGTCACTCTTAATCGAGAGTATAGAGGTTACAATGTATGGTAAATTTTATGTCCTATCACCATTATCTAAGTCTTATACCAATTACTTGGGGGTTTGGCTATATGAATGTTGGTATGTCATTCTACTCTATTAAGGGTCATACCTTTAGTTAGGTACTTAGGTTATAGTTTAAAGTTTTTTCTTACTAGCCCACCCATGTCCTTGTAGGCCTTTTCCTTGCTTTTTTAAAGCTTGTAACTTTACCAATTCACTTTTTCTAACCCATGTAATTATTCGTCTCTATTGCATGTCGCTAAATCATCCAAATCTACTTTCCCTCATCTTATTACCTAATGGTGTTGCTCTTTAAGTTCCCTTGAATGCACGCATTTATAACCCTATCCTTCCTCGTCTTATCACTCTCCCATCTCAACATCCTCATTTAGCTACAATCATCTTATAGACATTATGTTTCATAAGACAGGACTAGTCTTATAACTATCTTAAAAAATTCATCTTTCAATTTGAGTGATACAAGCATATCTCCATTTCTTCCACCCAGCTTTGAATTATATCCTAACCTCCTTTGCAATCTCTCCCCTCTCATGAATTATTGACTAAGGTGTCAAAAAATTATTATGGGAAACTTTTTGGTCAGCAATCTTAATTAATCCTCATTTTAACTCCTATTGTTACTAAAAATACAACTTCATATACTTTATTTTAGTCTAACTTTAAATCCTATAGATCCTAGAGCACCCCTCCATATATATTTTTGTCTAACTGAAGCCATGGTCATTGATAGAGTGGAATGGAACAAGATTCATGTAGATAACCCTAATCAATTAGGATAAGGCTTTAATGATGATGACAAAATGAGTTTAAATAAATAAATAAAATAAAATAATTAATTAAAATAGTTAAAATTTCTAAATGCATAAGCAATGATGTACATTTGCAATTGAATAGATGGTTAATGCTATCTTTTGCCTCTCTTAAATCCTTCCTTTTCTAATATTCCCCATATAAATCAATCCATCTTTATTAAAATCGTATTCCACTTACTCAATTGTTTCATAATGGGTGACCACCAATTTCTATTTTTAAAATATTCCTAAAAGTTTTTTTAATAAAATGTTTTTAATTTAGTTTGCCTAAAAAAAGAGTCTATTTTCCCATAAAAATACGAAGTTTTAAATGGTCAATTATATTAACTTTTTTTCAAAAAATACAATCTAAAATGGGTTTTACTAACAAAAGGATCCGACCCATTGCCACCTTTGCTTGAAATGAGGCCAAAACAAAGTTCCCACACAGGACTATAATGTAATCCTGGGTTCAGTTGGCATTCTCAAATGATAATCATTAATCAAAGAGAGGACATGGATTGGTGGGCCACCCATAACTCAATCGGTACCATCGCATTTTATGCAAGCCGTGAATTGTCCATTCAGGTTTCTAATATTTTCTGATGATATGTAGCTACATTTGAGTTACATGTGCAACTCATTGCTACACAGCCCAACCATTGTTGAAAGGAAAGGTTTCAGTCTTGCGCATGTTCCCACAGTTATTGAGATTGGATGATCACGACTGTCCAATTAAGAGCCTGCAATATGGTCGGATGGAAAAATTAGAGCGGCCCTCTAAGTAATGAACATGCACTAAAAGGACCTGATGAATGCCCCTAATCCCGCACATGTGCCACATTGGCATAGCAAATTGGGTATTTTTATCCATGAAAATGGCTTAAGTTAATATGCATAAATGAGAAAGGAAAACATCACATTATGGAAAATCTAATATGTGAGAGAGAATCCTAAAATCAACTTTTCCTATGTAAAACCTAAGAAGCAGATAATTCAGAGAATTCTCACTTTTTGACCATTGATTATATATATATATAGAGAGAGAGAGAGAGAGAGAGAGAGAGAGAGAGAGAGAGAGAGAGAGAGAGAGAGAGGAATGCTCACCTGCGCACCTTCTAATGTCAGCACCTGCGCACCTTTGCACACATGTCATGGGCACATAATCTGAACGGTCGACATGATGTGGCACCCCTTGAAACTCTTTGGGCCAATTTTCAGCCTGATCCAAAACCCTGGTGAGTCATAGCAAAAAGAAATACAAATAAAGGGAGGAAACTATTTCCTTTTGCCATGGCCCACCAGGGTTTTGTATTGGGCTGAAAGTTGGGTTAGTGAGGTTTAATGGGTTCACATTTTGTACCTAAGACACGTGTGCAAAGGTGCACACGGGTGATCACATAAGGTGTTGGTGACCATTCCCCTCTCTCTCCATGCGCGCGTGTGTGGAATGCTCAGTAGCGCACCAGTTTGCATGGAACTCGCCCTACACACACACACACACACACACAAAGTGAATCTGATCCAAGTCTTATCGATTCGAATAGGGTCAAGATTCGAGTCGAGTTGAGTCGAATTCAGTCTAGCTTGGACTTGGCTCAATTTTTTCGAGCTCAAAAAATCGGCTCGACTCGACTCGAATCCAATTGCAAGTCAAGTTAAGAGCGAGTTAACTGAGCTAACTCGGTTCATCTACAGCTCTACCATCAGCTTTGAAGCCATTGACTCTGCTATTGAAAAGAATTGCACAAGTGCCCTAATTCCTGATAGGAAGACGAAAGAAATGAACAAAATGCCAGAGCCATTATCCTTTGAAATGATGACTAGGGGTAGAAATGGGCTGGGTTTGGCCCGGGCTTAGCTATGTGCGGGCCTGATATGAAGCTTATGACCCAAATGTCCAAGCTCGAACCCAAAAAAAAAAAAAAATGACAAAAACCCCTAATTCCCAATTCTATGTTACTAATCTATCCACAGTTCAAGTGGGGATACATGCAAAGAAAATAACATTTCACAAGAATGAAACTGACGGTCAACATTCAAGATGATGGGTTCCCTAAGGATTGCAATTGCATATTTGCAGCTGAGCCCAAGCTAAAACTGAAAATTGATCAGGCAATGCATTTTGAAGCCCAAGTCCGGCCCACCGCCCACATGCTTGGCTAGTGGTTCCATGCCTAGTCCATGGGCACGTTGGGCAGGCTACCCGGCCCATTTTCACCCTTATAATGATAAACCATTCATCGAACGGATGCCCACTCACATGGGTGGGTGACACACCTGCCACACATCCGTGCGTATGACACGTGTTAGAAATCCAGGCCATCGATTAAGGTACACAGTGAAGCGTACCATCAATAGGTCACAATCCCACACTCAGATGTTCAAAGGATCCCAACCATTGATTCATATTGGAGTCCTTCCAGTAATCAGTTTCCAAGTTCCATGCAAGATGGAACTTCCCATGCCTTGTCGCTGGTTTTATTTCTTTTTTTTTTTTACTCCTTCCTGTTCAACACTTGCTGAATACTTGCTGCTCATGGAACTGATTTCCATGAGAACTCGTGAGCACTTTTTGAGAACTCACCAAGCATGATATGTATATGCAATCCAATCAGTCCACTAGATAAGCCACCTCATGAAACCACCTCATGAAACCCCTACAGCCCAAAACCCGGTCCAAAAATGTAGCGGGCCATATCGAAGTGTGAGGCAAATCAAAGAAGTAAATTACCCCTCGTTTTGCTATGGCCCACCAGGTTTTTACATCAGGCTAACTTTTGGGCTCTGGGAGTTTTCTAAGGTAATTCATCCAATGCACCATTTGGATTTTGTGCACACATCACGTGTCAAAAAGTTCTCAAGAGTTTTCATGAGAACCAGTGCAGAGCTAACCATTTCAATATATATATATATATATATATATATATATATATATAAAGAAAAGGTTGAGAGATGAATTTCACGAGCAATAAGTGCCCAAGAGAAAGTAGTAAAAAAAAAAAGATGAGAAAAAAGATAGTGGTATGAGGTGTCATTACCAACAACGAGGGATGGCAAGTTCCATCAACATCTTACAAGATAAGGAAACTTGGAAGTTGTTCTGTCATGCCATTTACACTTCCCTGTGAAAAAAGACAACATTTAGCGGTCCTCAGTAATCCGTAGTCCTGAAATACCATGACCTTCCATTGGCGGACGAAATATGGAGCCCTTAGGTCCTGTCAACAATTTACTAGAACTAGCAACCTTTTCTCCCGTATGATAACCAAATGGCCAAAATAAATCCAATCACCACTAACAAAATAATAGTGAAGTAGAATCAAGAGTTCCCATTGCATGCATACGGGGTTTTATAGCTAACAATTCCAAATTACTAACAAGTAGATACTTACATTTGTAAATTATATATCATCAGCTTACATTTGTATATTATATATCATCAGCATCATCATCATCTAAGCCTTATCCCAACTAATTAGGGTCAGCTATATGAACCCTTCTCTGTCATTCCAGTCTATCAATGGCAATAACTTCAATCAAACCAGAGGTCACTAGGTCTTTTCAAACTACCTCCACTCACGTCCTTTTCGTCCTTCCCCTTGCCCTTTTAGATCCTTCAACTTGTACCAACTCACTTTTAACTAGCATAGTTCTTAAGTCTCTATTGCACATGACCAAGCCATCTAAGTCTACTTTCCCTTATTACCCATTAGTGCTACTCCTAAGTTCCCTTGAATGCATTCTTTTCTAATTCTATCCTTACTCGTCTTGCCAGTCACCCATCTCAACATCCTCATTTCAACTACACTCATCTGATGAACATGTTGTTCCTTAACTGCCCAACATTGTCCTATGTGAAATAGCGGTGAAGACCACTTGAGTTGAAGTAGAAATATGACAACATGTCCTAGAGGGGGGTGAATAAGACTTTTTAAAGATTTATGAATTATATTAAAATCCTATCACTCTAATCCTAACAGGTATGCAATTTTCAGGATTACTCAAATGTAACTCTACTTGCTTCCAAGCCCAGTAAAAAATTCAATCACAAAATTATTCAATTAATAAGCATGAAGCAGTCATAGTCTATGATGGATGTGACTGTGTGTGTGAAGTGTGAGCAGATATGAATGCAATTAACATAATCACACAAATGATCAAGCACAAGAATCAATCACAGACACAGTCGTTTTTATAGTGGTTCGACTACTTGTCTACTCCACTCCCGGTTGCCACACTCAACCCTTGAGTGTACTGAATTTCACTAAGGAGATTTTCCATGGTTTACCTCAAACCTAAGGTTTTAAATCAGGTTCACCTTCAACCTTTACAACCTACACAGAGGTTGACTGTTTATGCTCTCACGAGCAAGGGTCAACACATAGCACCCAGTTTAGGCACACTGGCCAAGGATCTTATCCTAAGACCTTAACATAGGTTTTACACGGTTCACCTCATAACCCAGAGTTTTACTGGTTCACTCCTAACCAGATGTTTATACCCACACAGAGCAAGGGTCCACACAACGCACCCACACGTACACTCCTGCCGGAGGCCTCCTCTGAGGACTTCAAAGGGTGAGCAACACTTAAGACCTAATCTTAAAAAGGAATGATCACAAGTGTCCTCTGGACTATAAATACTTATAGATAAGTTGATGAGTCCCTTTTAGCGCAGTGATGAAGATTTTCTTCTTATTGATGAAGAGTCTTCAGCTCCCTTGATCCGCAACACAAAAGATGTACCAATACTAGGCTTCAGGTCGGGTCAAGGTTATGATGAAATTTCATTCTCTAAAGATTTTCCTATTAGGAAGATAGAGTGATTCCAATCATCTATGCATTTAAAGCATCCCAACTTAATGATTTGTCATTAAGGTAGTAGCTGGAGGATCCTTGAATGCGAAAGTTCATTCCCCAATCCACTCTATTGAATATCAATGACGAGGGTGGATTGGAGGATGAACTCTCTGAGATAAAGGGCTTAAGATAAATGATATGAAGTTTAAAACACTCAGAAGCACTCTCTTCTTTCTCTACCAGCAATAAAGACTAACCTTTTTATATATAGGCAAAAGGTTCCAACGGATATAAAACGGTCACATTTATGACAGAGTTCGATATCATCGAGCAGGGTCGATATCATCGAGCGTATACTCCCGATAGTATCGACTGATCTCTCGATGATACAAACTCAAATGTCATTTTCGTTTTTAAAAACCTTTTGTCAACTGGTCGATGGAATCGAGACACACATCGATGTTATCGGATTTCGAACTCCGATTCCATCGATAGAGGGATCGATCTATCGACAGGTGAAAACAAGAGAGACAAGCCTTGACGAATTTTAGGTTCTAAAGATATGATCGAGGAACAGCCGATGTCATCGGAATTTGTATATCGATGATATCGGAGTCCGTGTCGATGAGATTGATAAATCGTATAAATTTACCTATAAGTTTGCTGGACGGTTTATGTCCGGTCTTGATCTAATCGACCAGGCCTCGATATGATCGACATATGAATATCAATTTCTCGACTGGCCCCCTCAATCAACGTTTAAAACACCGTGAAATATTTGGTGGAGGAAACATGCACCCATTGTCGATATGATCGAATGACTTCCGATATGATCGATATTTGAATTCAAATTGAATCGGACAGTCATCGATATATCGAAGCTTATGGTAGTTTTCTTTAGAAAAACAGGGGCGCCGAAAAACTATCTGTCGATATTATCAATCCACTTTTGATGAGATCGATATTCGAATATCGATGATATCGATTGAGAATCCGATATATCGATAAATCGTCCAGATGAATGTTTGATTGTTAGACTCTTTTTGTCCTCACTCAATTATATCGATTGAGACGCCGAGGACATTGACAGAGTAGGTCGATCATATCGAAAGGTGTATCGATACAATCGACAGGATAAAAAAAACTTGAAGATTTTTTGGTTTGGTAAAAAATTTTCTTACAATAAAATCGTAAGATGTTCTACTTAGTTTTAAGAATTTTAATCACCTGGTGTTTTAGGACATAGGATGTGAGGCTATAATTTACCTATGGCGAGCTTCCACACATCCAGTTGAGGCAGACACTTGAATTAATCTTTCTGTTAGACGCTGTTGTCCGACTGACTCAACTTACACCGTAATTGACAAACCAGGACACTAGTAGGTGCACTTTCACTATGAAGCAAGGCTAATCTTATAGCTATCCTATAAAAATTTTCCTTTTAATTTGAGTGGTACAAGACAAAGTGCATAAAAACTTTGAAGCCCTTTTAGTTTTGAGTGGTACACAACAATTGCATAAAAACTCGAGATGCACAACATCCTTCTTAAATTTTTATTTTTATTTTTCATTTTTAACCGTCTGACAAAATTTCCACCAATCCTATACCTAGGTAATCAAATAAGCCTACGTTTTATCCCGTGATACATCAAAACTGACATGCACAATTTGGATAGTTTAAATTGAAGTTCCTGTATGCATTGCATGCAATTTCTACGTAATTTTTTGGATAGTTTATATTGAAGTTCCTGTATGCAATGCATGCAATTTCTACAAAATTTCAAACTACTTGAATATCATCCATCTCTATCGAAAATGTCTTTTTTTCCCGTCTTTTAATGCCTTCTAACACATTCTCTTACTCTTATGTTAGTCTTGCACCATTTTAAAAATGGTGGCGACTCTTCAACTGTGCACAGCTGTACAGCAATCCATGCCATCCAAAATAGCAGAACCAACTTTGGATGGGGCATGACTGAAAGTCCTCACTAAAAAAACACAATGCTAAATTTTTTTCCTTTTCAATTCAAACCCCTCACCAACTATTTGAATAGTCTTGATTGGCCTCTCTCACCTTTCACATAGGTTGAAAACCCCTCACCAACTATTTGAATAGTCTTGATTGGACACTCTCACCTTTCACATAGGGCAAACATGATAGGATGCAATCCATGCCATTCATTAGTTAGGATGCACTGTGTATGCCATATACCAAAAATTGGTGAAGGGCAATGTTACAGTGTGCCCAACGGTCTAATGAATGATGCATGGATGCATCACAGGTGTGCCACTGCTTGTGTGAGTGATGCTCACTAGATGGACGTCCCCCAAAAATCCCAAGCCAAACACCCTCTTTTTAAAAGGATGGCATAATGGTAATTTCCCTTTTCAGCAGCAACGGCATAACGGCTGTTAATGGCCCATTGCAGCAGAGGGTAACTACAGTTGTTAGCAAACATTGGGGAAGGTGGATACAAATATGAAGATATGAGGGGAAATCTCTGATTATCACAAAAGTGAGGGTATATATAAATTTCCCTTTCTACTCCTCGAGGGACTCAAGACTGACACGTTAAAAGTATTAATGGATATGAAATCCTAGTACTCCATTGTCGGCCCCCACAAAGATGTCCTGTTGCAAAATTCAGACCGGTCTGCTTCCCAATGTACATGTACAAAACGAATGGGTGGTTAGAAAACGTCCAACAGCATTACAAATTCAGATGTGTGTCCCACCCACAGATGAGTGGAGTTGCCAGATGCTTGAGCCGGGATAGAGCCTGCACGATGAGCTGCTTGGATCCATGCATGTGTTACAACTCGGCATACATGAGACACAAGTCGCCTGGGTGCAGCCTTCACATTTGTTACTCTATCATAAAAAGCGCCATATGATCCAGCATACTCAGGTTTCCCGTGCCTAAAAGCTGGACCAACAGATCATTGATCCAGAGTATAGGTTTGACACCATTCACTGCAGATGGATTAAACCTCTCTCAATCACATCTTTGCTGTTTCTCCTTTGAACATTCAAAGAATGAGCAATCAGAAATGATAATATGATCACTATAAGATGTATGTATGATAAAATGTTATAGAGTGATTGTATACATTCATACACTGTATATGAGAAAATGTCTAAACTTAGATGTGTTTGACTTGGTCAACGTACTTACATGGTTAGACAAGTATATTATAGATAGTGCTTGCAATTTAAGCAACTTACGATGATTGCCCTAAAGAGATCCCTTTATGACAAGGAAAGTTGAGTGTCATAAACTACAATGAGTCTATAAATATGGGAGAATAACCTCTCTTTTTTTACACACATACACACCCACCCACATGGGCACTCAAACCCATGACTTCAGTGTTAGAACGTGCATCTATCACTAACCCATGCATTGAGACCCCAATATAGAGCTCTACAAGGTATCAAGCTCTCGAAGGGCTCCTTTAGCACATAGATTAGGAATTCTGCGATTGTTGTCCTCTTCAACCATCATTAAATGTTTTTTTTTTCATTTTTTTTTATTTATATTATTATTCATGCATGCCTAGAAGTAAATCCAATTTGATTTTTTGTTGCTTTTGTCATGTGAAAACTCTTTTAAAATGATAAGAAAGTGAATCTACACTTTGCAAGTCTTAAAAAGTGTGAATTTTATCAAAACTAAGTATTTATCAAACACAAGAAAATGACCAATTTAGCCTAGTAGGGTCAGGATTCGCACCCACCTGAGTGCGAGTATCATGTAGACACGTCCGATTGATTGATTTTCTGATCGATTTTTCCCTTCAACAGAAGTTGCACATGCATACGGGCTACAGCATGTTATAAGAATATTCACATGGCTTAAGAAATATATCTTTATAACGCTCAACTTTTCTCATCATCTTTCTATTTACGATAAAGAAAACTGCAAGCAACTATGAGAAACCCACATGCTTGAAAACCTACATTAAAAAATAATTTTTAAAAAAAAAAAAAAACATTTATGGGCTTTTTTTTTTGGCATGAGATTTGATCATACGACATGTTAATATGCTATATGTCAAGATTCACAATAAATGGAATTAATGTTATGGACTTTAATTCAAGGGTTTTGATCGTATCGAAATCTTTTTTCTTAGATGTGCAAAAGTTGTCTCAACTTCGAGTTGCTAGATTTTGCAGATTTATATCAGGTCGGTATGAAATTTTAACCGTGGTTTGCATAATGTATCATGCTTACAATTTTAGCCCAATCCAACAGCTAGATTGGTTGGAATTACATTTGTACTAAACGTTTAGGGCGCATTTGGTTTTCCAATTACAACGATAATTGGCTGGAAATGGGTAAATGATTACATACCCCTGTAATTGTGTGATGACATCACTTACATTTGACTGCAATGATTATATTCTACCACTATTTGTTTCACAAAGCATCACTGCAAAAATGTTAATTTTATAATATAAAAATGTAATAATTACAATTTCCTTTACCACTCTCATTTTTTGTGCCTTAGTTCTCTCTTCAACAAATACGCACAAAGGATAATAATGAAGGCTCATTTACTTTGAATTATGCTAGAAATTGGAAAACCAAACACCCCCTAATAGAATTTGGACTAGAAATAACGGTCTACAATATCTCCTAAAATACACATCTAATTAATGTGAAATTGTATACGTAAATATTATAGAAAGATTATGTAGTGTACGTATATTAAGGTAGTGGTAGTGTGTGGGTGTGAGTACACTATCTTTGTGCTCCTCTGAGTATGTAATAGTGCCCTCTTCTAATATAATAAAGTGAGTGTATTAGGGTGTGGAAGGCCCTAAGGCATAATTCTCTCAAAATCTCCTCTCCATCTTCTTCTCTCTTCCTTTTCTTCCTTTCCCTTCCAAACCTCTCAAATCTACTTGGTATCAAAGCCTGGTGCATCACATTGACAGGTGTTAAGGGAGATTGTTGATGTCAGCAATTGTACGGATCGTATGGCACCCTTTCGATTGAGAAGAACATGGGTTGGTGGATCTTGATTTTAGGAAATTTATGGCGATTTTTGTGAGATTTTTAGGAATCATCTGAGGTATGGTACACTCACTTTTCCCTTCTGGCGGAAAAAACCCCAAATCTCGATTTATTTTTTTTCAATTTCTACCAAATCAGTAGTTTCTCTGAATTCTTCTCACATGGTGTTGGTTTGACTATATTTGACTCTCCATGATGTTGTTTTGGAGGGAGGATGTGATTTGGAGGGACTATGAAGCCAAATTTGGTCCGGCTGTACCATTTGTTTTTTTTTAGTAGTCAAGAAGAAGAACTCAGCAAAACAAGTCATTACAGGGTGAACCCAACACAAACATGTCTCACATATGAGAATCAACCACCAAGGCACACACCAAACACGTCTCGCATATGAGAATCAACCACCAGCACATAAACCAAGAGTTCTGGTGTACCCTAGAGTTTGTTTGTTGTGTGGCCGTATGGAGGACAAGATGTTATCGGGTACTGGTGTGGCACCCTCAGAATCTCATCATTTGTTGATCACCACCGTAAAGTTGAATGGTGACAACTATTTACAGTAGGCTTCATCGGTAAAGTTGTTTTTAGGGGTCCGAGATAAGACTTTCGTATATATTGAATGACGCTTCAAATTCTATCGATGCAAATTTTTAAGTATTGGACCAAGAACCAACTGTGAGTAACTCCATCATGTTTTTAACTTAGCAAAAAGGATATGGGATACACTTCATGACACGTAGTCGAAAGCTCAGAATATATCAAGAATGTTTACATTGATCTCAGATACTAGAAGGTTTTAACAAGATTCACGATTCCTGAATCGGAGTACTTTGTTCTTTGGAGTATGTGGGATGAGTTGGACTTCTATCCTCCTCTTCCCTCTAACTGCACTACAGACTATGAGCTCGCTTGGAAGTAGTGTGAAGAAACCAGAAGTATGTTATTTCTTTTTTAGCTCAACCCTGAGTATTATGGTGTGCATAGACAAATCATTGTCATGAATCCTCTTCCCTCTTTAACAGCTATCTACGCAATGTATCAAAGGGTCACTACATCATTCGACCCTCCTTTTGTTTCCTTGAATCAATCCGCACATGCTATTGGAGATCAATGTTTATTTTTCCATGATACTAAAGTTCCTACATAGAATGCTCAAGGATGTGGACGTGATTCTGGATTGACTACTCAAGGCAGGGGGCGTGATGTTGATCGTGGAGGACGTGGTAATCATGGTCGCAGTGGACAGACGTGGACGTGATGGTCCTCGTTATTGCACTCATTGTGGAGGTACCAACCACTCTGTCGATTGTTGCTGGAAGCTTGTTGGTCGCCCATCTTAGGCAAGTATGTCTATGGCTGGTACCGTCTCCACTATTGTATATGGATCCAGTTACATCAAGCTCTCTCCTATTATGAATGTCCTCCGTTTTGCATGTTCTTGGTTTCCCTCTCAATCTATTATCCATTAGCTCTCTTACTCAATCCTTAAATTGTTCAATAACCTTCTTCCCTTCTCACTGTGTGTTTCAGGACCTCCAAACGAAGCGGATGATTGGTGGGGCCCTAAACGTGGAGGAATTTATTTGTTTGATGATGCACCTGCAATAGCTTCTAGTTCCTTGTCCCTAGATAAGGAGTCAGTTTCCAGATGGCATTGCCGTTTAGGGCATCCATCCATGCCCAGGCTAAAACTTTTGTTTCGTACCATATTTGTATCTAAACCTTTGTCTTAGAGGAAAACTATGCCATTTGAGTTGGTCCACTTGGATATTTGGGGTCCTGCTCTTGTTACCTCATTTTTTTATATATATAAATATTTTGTTACATTCATTGATGATTGCACACGAATTACCTGGGTTTCTCTCTTAGAATCCAAGGGTGAAGTTTTTGATATGTTCAAGTTCTTTTACAATGAAGTGCTCAATCAGTTTCAATGCTTTATTAAGGCTTTACATTCAGATAATGGCGAGTATATGTCGACTGCTTTTCTGTCTTTCTTGCAGGATCATGATATCATGTCCTGTACAACATGCCCTCACACCCCTCAACAAAATAGTGTAGCTAAGCAAAAAACCCGTCACCTGGGAGTAATGATAAGTTGAGTCCTCGGGCCATAAAGTGTGTTTTCTTAGGTTATGCTAGGTCTTAAAAGTGGTACAGGTGTTATGATCTCTTAACCTGTAAAAGGTATGTATCTGCAGATGTCACCTTCTTTGAAGAAATTCCATACTTTTTTACTGAAGGGAGATCTCTGCACAATCATTTTGCTAGTCAAGGGGAGGTTATACAATCTAATTATACACTTCTTCCAGTTGTTTGTCCTAACGATGATGTGGTATCTTCCCCGTCTGTTTCAAAACCTATTGTGTGTCATCGATGAACTAAAACTTCTACTGATCACCCTCCTGCCAGTTCGTTCGCTCGTCCTGGTGGTTCAGGTATAAGCTCTCACCCTGATCCTCATCCTCATGACAATCTTCTCATCGCTTTACATAAGCCTTCCCAGACATGTATAAGCTCTCACCCTGATCCTCATCCTCATGACAATCTTCTCATCGCTTTACATAAGCCTTCCCAGACATGTATAAAGCATCTCATTAGTAATTTTGTCTCCTACCGTCATCTTTCACCTTCTTTCAAGTCTTTTACGGCTTCCATATCCTCCTATGCTACCATGTGCACTTTAAGGGAAGCCATGTGTAGCCTTGACTAGACTAAGGCGATGATGGAAGAAATGCATGCTCTGGAGAAGAATAATACTTGGGAGCTGGTTCATTTACTTGAGGGAAAACAAACTGCTGAATGCCGATAGGTTTACACCACCAAGTATCGTCCCGATGGTTTGGTCAACCATTAAGGTGTGATTGGTCGCAAAGAGTTTTAGTCAAACATATGGTGTAAACTACTTTGAGGCATTCTCTCCAATGGCAAAACTTAAACTCTGTTCATGTGGTTATCTCTATGGCTGTGAAGGTCGTGGCCCATATTCTAGTTAGATGTAAAAAATGCCTTCCTACATAGTGATCTTGTTGAAGAAGTCTATATGTATCAACCCCTAGGTTTTTCATGCCTCGGGGTCTCCTGATTCACCCCTTGTGTGTCAACTAAAGAAATCAATTAATGGTCTCAAACAATCTCCACGTGCTTTGTTTGACTAGTTCAGTAGTGCTTTTCTGGAATTTGAATTTATTCAAAGCCAAGCCAATCCTTCTCTCTTCGTGTGTCTCGTCGACCCACAAGGGTTATTGCGTTAATTATCTATGTGGATGACATTGTACTATCTGGAGATGATATAAATGGAATGATGGATGTCATATAATATTTTCTCAAAACTCATTTTGAGATCAAGGACCTCGGGACTCTTCGGTACCTCTTAGGGATTGAAGTCGCTCGGTCAAAGTCAAGTGTGGTTCTCTCTCAAAGAAAATATGCTCTTGACTCTCCGAGACATAGATGTTAGGATGCAAGCTTGCCGCTACACCTATGGATACTACAATGAAACTCTCTCGTGATGATGGCACTTGCCTCTCTGATCCGGGGGATGTACAGTCAGTTGGTTGGCAAACTTATTTATCTCACTATCACTTGGTCGGATCTTTCTTATGTCGTTGGTGTTTTCTGACAATTCATGCATTCCCCTCGTATCACACATCCAACACTTGTGTATCATATCCTTCGATATCTCAAGTCTGCCCCTGGTAAGGATTTTCTCTTTCAGCAGCGTGATCATCTTCATCTTTTAGGCTACTCCGATGATGATTGTATTGGAAGTCCACATGATCGACAATCTACAGCTGGATATTGTACATTCGTTGGTGGCAATCTTGTCACCTGGAAGAGTAAGAAGCAGTTTGTTGTTGCTCGCTCTTCTGTTGAAGCCGACTATAGGGCAATGGCTTATACAACATGTGAACTTGTTTGGCTTCGCACCCTGTTACAATAACTCGGCTATCCTCCTTCCAATCCCATTCCTTTGCACTATGATAATCAGGTTGCCATTCACATTGTCGGCAATCTTGTGTTTCATGAGTGCATGAAGCACATTGAGGTTAATAGTAACTTCATTCGGGAGAGAGTGGCTAAAAAGGAAATTGCAACTCCCTTCATTTGCTCTGGGGACCAACTGGCCGACGTCCTAACCAAGTCTCTCAAGTGGGATGCTCTTCTCTATATTACTAGCAAGTTGGGCATGATTGACATCAATGCTCCAACTTGAGGGGGAGTATAGAAAGATTATGCAGTGTATGTATATTAATGTAATGCTAGTGTGTGAGTGTGAGTACACAGTCTTTTGTACTGCTTTGGAGTACGTAATAGTGCCCTCTTCCAATACATGATAAGTATTAATTAACATAAAATGAGTTTTGGAGTATGTTTTCAAGTAAAAATAAACTTTTGGGTTTCTCATGGTTGCTAGTACTTTTCTTTGTCCACGTGAAAGGATAACTTCATGATAACAAGAAAAACTTAAGCTTTGTAAAGGTTCATCTTCCTTTAACCTTGTTAATAACTTCATGTGCTTACACTAAGCTCTATCCCATATATACATGCAAGCTCAACTCGAGGGCAAAACCGACTAGAAAACCAGTTAACCAGGCACATTTGCATGATATTGGCATGCGAGGGGGTACTAATAGCCCTGTTATACTAAATCATGCTTTTCCTTGAATCTAGTAAAGGCTTAGTTTTGTCAAAATCTCCATCTTTTTTTAAGACATGCAAAGACTAAATCTACTGTAATATCACTTAGAAAGAGTTTGTGCATGGCAGAAGCAAAACAAAATCAAATCAAATCTACTTCTAGGCATGCATGAATTAATAAAATCGTAAAAACACACCATGATTGATGGTCGGAAGAGGGTGAACGGGGTGGCACTTTTGCTCCTTGTAATCTCTACTCTCTTTCCATAATTCCTACTATATGTACCAAGGGAGCCTTCTGGGGGTGTGGAGCTCTGTGAAGTTTCCTAGGCTACTCTCCCACATTTAAAAACTTATTGCCTATGGCACCTAGGCTTTTCTTGTCATAGAAGGATCTCTTTAGGACAATCCTCATATATGACTTAAATCACAAGCAACACCCACAATATACTTGCTTGATCATGCAAGGACTTTGACCAAGTCAAACCCATCCAAGTTTTAACAATTCCTCATGTACATTGCATGGATTTATGCAATCACCCTATTGCATGCTATCATACACACATCCTTCTACGTACCACCTTAAGGCCTAGTCCAATGTAGGTGACTTAGCTTATGGCTCCAACTCAATATAATGATCCACCTCCCTTTGTAGAGGTAGCAATTTCCACAACCTTAAACTCAGCAAGGACCTCAATCTCCTTGGGAAGAGCTTCACTTGTCGCACTCTCCTCTTACTCTACCAAGCCGCGAGGTAGGTGGTCTCTCCCTTCTTAAGACCGGTCATAAGTTGTAAGGCTGAGATGGTCTCTATCTTTGCCTTACTGGCATGCACAACAAGGACCATATGAGGAAATCCCTCATCCATGACACCATGACACTGAGGAAGGGCAGAGGTGTCACCTTCGCTATGACTTGAAACTCCATGCTCAAGATCACTTTAAAATCATCCATTGGAAGTGAGGAGAAGTTAGCCCTTCCAATCCATCCACCAACGCGTAGCTCAAAATCCTTCATAACACTATGAATGGGTCAGGCCTCCAAGTTCACCATCTTCATATTGTTGGACTCCTTAACCAATTGTAACCCCAAGCAGTCTGCCCCTCACCTGAGACAAAGTTGTGAGTTGCACCCTTATTAACTAAAGCACGAATCGGCTTCATGTTGATGTAGATGGCCGCGTACATCAACCCTTGCCTTAGTGGTTTGGCATCTTTCACCAGTGGACTCTTCAAGTCATTCAACAATTGGATCGCCCCCATCCTTGACTCCTCACCATCCTCCTTGGCTTAGACTATGTTCATCGCCTTACTTTGTGGGCATTCCCTGGCCTGATGAACCCCATCACATATAGAACACCCTAAATTCTTCAAGGGAGTTTTGGTCTTGCCCTTGTCTTGTGGCTTTGAAGGCCTTCCCATCATTGGGCATCTTGTCTCTCCCACCTTTTACCTTGTTGAAGCAGTTGGCCTACTTGGACTTGGAAGCTCCATCACTCTTGTTGTTGAACTGCACAGGTCACTTGGCTGATATCATAGAAGAGGCAGGACCTTTCACCCCATGCCGTTGCAACTAGACCATCCATGAAGAAGAAGAGCTTGTCTTTCTCTGTCATGTCTGTGAAGTCCGGCAACAGTGTCATGAATTACTTTACAGTCCTTGATCGATCTAGTGTGCCTAAGTTGCTTAGGACTCTCCCTAGCCAAGTACTCCACATTCTCAGGAAGGAATTGCAACTTGAATTCATTCTTGAGATCCTCCCAAGTAGTGAAGGTGCTGAAACACCTTTTGATGCTGCCATGCTTCCTACCAACGCAACTAGAACATTGCATGGTCAGAGGTACATGATCGTGATTTGCATCTTGGCTTCCTCATCCTCCAACTTGGAAGCTTTAAAGTATTGCACTATCTGCCACAAAAAGTTCTCCAAGCCCTTGGCATCCCTACACCCTTTGTAGCACTTAGGTTACAGACCCTGAGCCAAGTCGCCTGCCCTGGAGTAGGCCCACTGTCAGCCAGTCTTTTCAAAGATGGAAACTTAAGTACACAGCACCTTAATCTCCTTCCACATTTCTTCACGAAGGTTGGCAATTTGAACCTTGACTGCCTCCATCGTACTTGCCATAGTGTCATCAACTTGCTTGAATGCCTCGGTGTGCTCTTGTTGGGTTGCCTCCTACTTCCTCAACCACTCCTCCTTCAGCTATGGCAACCCCCAACTTGCCGATGCAATCCTCTGATGTTCTAATGCCCATGCTCACCCTTGAGTCATTGGACCAATCCCTCTTGTGGTACCTATACTGATAGCACTTTTCTCTACATGCTCAAAACCATCTGATGACACCATGATGTCCTCATAGAACCATCTACACTCTAATAACAATTGTCATGGACTTGCTAAATCATTTGCTCCAATGCCCATGAGGCACTTGTGCAATGCCCCAAGGCGAGTGATCAGCCTAACTCCCACTTGCACCAACAAGTACTATGCCTAAGACTTGGTGAAAATTCAAGAGAGCACCAAAGGGAACACTACAGAGTGAAGTGGAACATGCATTGCACTAGAGTGAAGAATGCTTACAATTCTCAAGTGAGTTACAAATGAGGGGTCTCCTCCATATATGGACCCAAGAAAACTCTACAAACTCTAATCTACGGCTAGGATTGTGCATGTGGCACTCATCCAATGGTTGGTAAGACCTTACAAAAGTTCTAGACAATCCCACACAACTTTAGCACAAGATTCTCACTTTGTACTAGCCTCATATTGTACGAAGAAAGCTAAGAAATGGCTAAGTCATGAGAAACCCTCATTGTCTATTATGACAATCAACTAAAAATTGATGTGGGTTCAAGCTCACCAATTAATTGTAGTAGTCGTCACTTCAATATTGCAGTCCAGGTTCAAATCCAGGTTACCAAATTGATGTAAAATATCTCAAAGCATTAAAATAAAAGAGAAAACCAAAGAAATCTTAGGTTAGCCATTTTTTGTATTGTGTTCAATGAAGGCCTTTGTTTGTTTGAACAGTTAGTTTTAATAGGGGGCTAATACTAATAATATGAAATCAACGGAGTGCACCTAATCATAGCATGCCAAAGTGATTAGATTGTGATCGAGCCAGTTTAAACAAGGGAAATGACCAAACTGTAATAACCTATCCAAGTAATCACAATGAGGAGCCTCAAATTAAAGTTACCTTACTTTCAAGTACACATGGAAGTAACTAGAATTTCATCATTTCCACTTTGTTATATTCTGATTTGAAATCCAACTCAAGTGTGCACCAAGCATGCCCTTAGCCTCTCTTTGGGAGGTTAAGTAATAAATAGACCAATGTAAAGGGAGAAATTGTTCAGTGCTCTCAGAACCTATTAGTTTTAGCACTACTAGTTGCATTTATACAGTTGCACCAACTGACTGCACTACCTCAGTGAATCAGGACACTAGTCAAATACCTAAGAAAATATGGTGTTTCTAAGAATCAAACTCCTCCGATGCCGGAATCAGTTAAACCTTAGCCTTCACACATAATCCATCCAAAATAGCATACTCTCCACGAAACATGACACGAGTTGCAATCATAAAGACTCGCAAACATGGCCTTGAACATCTATATTAAATGGACCTGAAGAAATCATAATAAAGAAAAAAAGGAAACCAATAAAGTTATGAGCATGCTTCATGCAATACTCCTGTGAAGAGTTTTTGGGAATAGTACATACCCTGCCCCTCGTGATGTCGGTGGCCCACCACAGCCCATGTATAAGAAGTTGATGATGCAAGTGTCAGGAATTTCTCTAATGTTCTCCTTGTCAGTTGCATATATGGTCTTCTACATCACTGCCCTCGTCGTCGTCATCCTCTCTACTGAGATCAGCAAGCTCATCGACCGATTCCACAGGAAATAAATCACCCTCTCTACTTCGGTCTCCGACTGCCGGGGTTTTCATTGCACAGCTGCTTTTACCCTTGTTCATCTGTTAGTAAAAGGTGGTATTAGCATGGAGGTTGAAAAGGATGGGAAAAGGCAATTGTACAGCTGAAGTAGTTCCAATCAGTATAACATGGCAGCATCAATTCAAAACATGGACATAAATTTGCCATAAGTCATCCTAATGGGTTCATGGATCATGCCAGTTCTGATAAATCTATGACAATGCTTTGAGACATGGACACTTCTTGAATAGATAACAATCTCTTCCATATCAGGCAGGCGGAAATGAGAAGGATCTTAGAGAAAACACGAACAATAACTTCTTATTTAAGAATAAAAAAGATACAAGGGCACCTGAATCCAGTGCTTTAAAAAGCAAATATGTGAAGGAAGCCATCTAGACCTCCTAAGAGGCAATGCACATGCCTCTTCACAGTTCACACACATACGAAATTATCTTTTATTTTCTTTAATTAAAAGATCAAATTATGGAAAAACTGGAGGAATTTAAGAAAATGTTAAAAGTACAGAAAAATAATTGAAGCACAGGATGTCAATATACCATGACATTGAAAGAACATACTATAGGTGATTATTTATGTCATGTAATAGTATAGTTAATGATATAAAATGGGGAAAAGGTCACTCAATTGTATGGTTAGGATCTTCCCATAAATGAAATTTCCCCATTGTGACAGTTCCGTAGTAGGATGTGGACAGTGAAATGTCTAGATCCTTGAACATCTAACCATGTGTTTCGCCAATTACCCCAGTAACTGAAGGGAAAAGCGATTTTACCACCATCAAACCAAACACAGGAATCGTCAGTCAAATTCAGATGTATTCAAGAGACAGGTAAAGGACTATAATAGGTGATTATTTATGTCATGTAATAGTATAGTTAATGATATACAATGGGGAAAAGGTCACTCAATTGTATGGTTAGGATCTTCCCATAAGTGAAATTTCCCCATTGTGACCGTTCCATAGTAGGATGCGGACAGTGAAATGTCTAGATCCTTGAACATCTAACCATGTGTTTCGCCAATTACCCCAGTAATTGAAGGAAAAAGTGATTTTACCACCATCAAACCAAACACAGGAATTGTCAATCAAATTCAGATGCATTCAAGAGACAGGTAAAGGAATTTATAATCATTGCACTTTTTCATGGCTTTACCATGAAAACTCGAATCCAAACAGCAACATCATTATATTTTGGTGATGATTTGATATTAAAATAATGTAAAAATGTCATCATTATGATTTTTGGGTGGTACTTTTTTCAGCTTTGACTTTTGTCTTAGCAGTTTTTCAATAAAAATAAATCTATTACCCTTTTTACAAAAAAAAAAAAAAACCATCATTACAATTTTACCATTGATAGACCAAACATAGGAATCAGTAGTCAAATACAGATGTTGTTAGGAGATGGGTAGAGTAATTTGTAATCATTGCACATTTCCTTTACCATGGTAACTGAAGAAAACAAATAGGCCCTAAACAATTAAAAAAAAAAATTAGGAACAGTAAATAAAACACTACAAGAACTTGTTCTTCCATCACCACCAAGGTATTCAATAATGGTAACGGTGGCTATAATGGCTAGCATTATGGCCATTACAATACGGGCCGTAACAGCCATTGCAGCCCCTATAAAGGCTATTATGGACTTGTAATAGTAAAAAATTCAAAGGAAGAAAATGTATCAGACCATCACGGGCCCGTATCGGCCTTTACAGTCATTACGGCTCCATTACGGACCAATTTTTTCAGAATGGCCGTTACGACCCTGTTTTGCGTAACGGCTTCCACCGTGACTAGTACATAACAGCTGTTACCATGGTGATGACATGAAGATTTCAATCAAAAAAGTCTGAACAAACACATAAACATGTTGCAGGTAGACGAGAATGGATTGCACCCATGATCTCATGGTTGCACCATCCAATTAAGCAATGCTTCCAACCCTAAAAAATATCTTAGTAAGTTCAAGAAGAAAACAGATGAGAAAAAAGAAGATAAGGAATAAAATGATTAAAAGCATCTAGTTTTTAAAATTTCAGCCCCTTGATTGAAAAAGATATCTCAATTGGCCTGAGGCTTAGGAGAGGCCTATGCCTCACAAGTGCATTACACCTTGAGGATTACTTGGGGGCTGTGAGGTGAGGGATTTGGGGCAGGTATTTAAATTGAAATCCATGGATTTCAAATCTCTTTTGTTTGTCTTTTGTTGGGGATTTGCCAAATCTATGGATTTCCCAAATCCACACCTCCATGAATCCATGGATTTCAGGTAAATTCAAATCCCAAAAGAACTAAAGACATAGCAAATCCTCTGAAGTGACAGCGATCTGATCGTGCGCAGGGTGCATATAGCACTTGGCTTGTTTTTTCATAGTCAAGGGTCAAAGTAATTCTTTTGAAATAAATGTTCTACCATAGCAATAAATGCTCCCTGAATCCATGGATTTATAGTTTGATTCCCAAACAATAGACTTTGGTATTTTCTAAATCCAAATCCAATACAAATCCATAAACTTAACTAGTTCATGGATTTACCAAATTCATATCCTCATTTCCTTGATCCCAAACAGGGCCTTGGGGTGTTTAGGAGTGATTCATGACATTCCCAAGTACTGATCAAATTATTTAAGTACCAATATAATTTCAGAGTTTTCAGCCACTATGTGGCATCTTGTATCTGTGTTTGGACAATGCAACATCATTTCAGTGACTTCTAGAAATTTCAGGAGCAAAACCCAAAGAGAGAAGTTAAAACTCTCACGGCATAAAAATCCACAGATGGTGAGTTTCAAAAGTCAACTTCAGCGAGAAATCTTCCTCCTCAAAATTAGTGGAAGCTGCAGCATTGAGCAATGGGATGTGGGGTCTTCCAGTTCTGCTGCCCCGATACATAGTACGGGAATGGGTACATGGTACACTACTTCCTCCAATACATGGTACACTAGAAGTGGGATCATGTGGGCTGCTCCAGTACATACACTAGGCATATTTAATACAAATTCATGTTCTAATTTATACATGAAATGATTAATGTTATTAATACAGACACTGCAGGCATAGTACCATGTCATTTGCATGCTTTTGCATGATCAAAGTATCAATCTTTACATTCTAGATATAATTTCAGATTACAAAACACTAGGGGTGAAGAACCATAATTTTGGGTGGTAAATATAGCAACCAAGATCGCAAATGACTCATGATCTGGACGGCGTGATTCGGAACAGAAAACATTGGGGATTGGGATACTGGTAATATTGCCTCAACCCCTCGATTATTGCAAGGGATTCCAGCTTTCGTTAACTTAGAGATGCATACAAGTTAACATCACATAAGAGGTCTCAGGCACAACAGCACAGAAACCTGAAATGCTAACATATATATGATTTTTGTTTTCTTTGAGAGGTAACCAATTATATTGAAATTGGATAAGGGAAATGTTAATTCCACCCTACCAAGGTAATTTGGTCAAGATAACTCTTTTAATATGACTAGACTTATCAATTTATGCAATGACCAAATTACTCCAGTAACTGATAATTTTAGGGGAGCGGATTAGGTGAGACCCCGGACTCACCCAAGACAGTGCGACCCTTACCGTGGGCCCCACCTTGATGTATGCATTCTGTATCCATGCTGTCCATCTGTTATTCCAGATCATTTTTCGGCATTATCCCAAAAATGAAGCAGATCCAATTATCAGGTGGACTATACCATAGGAAGCAGCAGTAATTGAACGTCCTACCATTAAAAACTTAGTAGGGCGCACCTTAATGTTCCAGTAGCGTTTATTTGCCATCCAATCTGTTGATAAGGTCACATGAGCCTGGATGAAGGGGGAAAAAACAAATATCAGCTTGATCTAAAACTTTTGTGGCCCATTAATGGTCAATTACCACTCTTTCCTATGATATGGTCCACCTGATGATTGGATCTGCTTCATTTAGGGATAATGCCCTAAAATGATCTGGAAAAACAGATGGACAGCATGGATACAGAATACATACATCAAGATGGCCCCCACGATAAGGGCCGCACCATCTTGGGTGAGTTTGGGGGTCTCACCTAATCCACTCCCTAATTTTTGAGGGTGGAAATAACAAATGCCAATTGACAAATACTTTTATATGAATAAATATTATTAGATCATAAAGGCAGTAATATATGCTATCAAATCTGATTCCCATTCTTCATAAATGAGTCCTTTGAAATACAATCCATAAATAGATGGTTTCATGTTTATAAACACTCTCGCAGCTTCATCAATTATAAAATTAGCAAAAGCAACGCAACCCATAAAAAATCTTACTGCTCGTAGTAGCGTTCTCCGATCTCTCTCTCGAGCACTCCTAATTGCCTGCATACAATCACAATTAAAGCTCGCTTAGTAGTTGAGTTGGTTAGGGCATGCCCTTTCTACTCATTGATGTACTGGTTTCGGTCTGCCTAATTCGATTATGAGATCCAACCAAAGATAAAGACAAAAAATCCAACCTCATCAAGAACCTTTTGCTCAGCCTCTACTTCCATAATATCTCTACATAATCACAAGATCAATAACATCAATGAGTAAATTCAATTTACAGATAAAAACCTTAAAACAAGTTTCTCATTGAAACCTTCCAATGATGCGATCCACGTGGCAAGAACATTTAGCGCAAACGCCCAAAGCCTTCGAACACGCTGCAGAATGAGAAACAACAGAATCAAAAAAAGAAATGACAAGAAAAAACCAAAATTCAAGGAAAACTGATGTATGCTAATAATTCAAACATAAAATGAACTTTCCAGAACAGATGCTATGGTACGCTTGTCGAACTGCCCGTTTTCCACACCGTTGACTACACATTCAAAGTAGATATGTTTCACAACACAAGAAGAGAATAAAATAAAAATCAATTGCACAGAACAAATTAGTCCAACTTAGTAGTCCACTGGACTCCCGAAAATTGTCATCTACTACCTGCGAGGGTGGGCCCACTAAAGTGAAGGACAAGTAGATATAATATCAGCAGCCACATTGACTACCTGCTTTTTCCATTAACACAGACCAGTTTAGTAGTCAATGGGGTTTCTAAAAATTGTAATCCGTTGGCCCCCCAAGGACTCATCCAGTTAGGAGTTCAGCATCAAGGGGGCCATCCATGATGGAGCGCTGGGAGAATGGCTCATACCAATTTCAAACCAATTGATGGTGGGTCCTATGCTCCACCAAGGGCCTGAGAAACAAATTTTCAGGAAGGCCTCCAGACTACTAGCTTTTCCATACCAAAAGGAATTGCATGTGCTGTACGTACCATTTTGCAGGCTCAACAAGAGACTTGTATTTACCGTACCTACATAGAAGGGAAAGCACTTAAGTGTAGGAGAGATTTTTTATTCTGTTAATTATCAATTTAGTTGAGATTATCATCCTAATTTTAGTTTTCAAGTTTGTGTGGTGCAAAGTAGTTCTTGCTGCACTTAGTTTAGAGGCAGCCTCTGTTAATTATCAATTTAGTTGAGATTATCATCCTAATTTTAGTTTTCAAGTTTGTGTAGTGCAAAGTAGTTCTTGCTGCACTTAGTTTAGAGGCAGCCCCTGGTATACACTTTGAGGAATATTTCGTAATTTATTTAAATTTTTAGCTATTAGAGTTTTCACATTAGAAGCTAAGAAAAATGATTCTAGGCATGTATTAAGTCTATAAATATGCTTTGTGTCAGGGGAACACAGAAGATGTTTAACTCGTAGAGACAAGGAGACTCCTCATCTCAAAGTTACAGGGAGATACAGTAAAGAAGTGCTTTATTGCAGCCCAATTGGAAAATCGGAGTTAAGAACAGGTTTTTATTGCATAGATTTGTGGGGATAACTGGTGACAAAATCATAAAATCTGTAGAAGCAAATAGCAATGCGATGACATCAATGATGATGATGTAATGATAGATGGGTGTCATCCTGAAAGGCCAAACAAAAAAGAAAAGAGGCATTGAGGTAAAGTCATCTACGGACCCAGATTTTGCTCAAGAAACCATTGTTGTTAAAATCTTATGACTTATATTTAGATTCTTGCAATTCACTTCTGATCTTATGGGAAATTATTTGAATCTTAGTTTAGCACGCTGGCACGCCCACAGCAGCACGGCAGCAGCACGCCAGCACGCTAGCACGCCCACAGCAGCATGCCAACACAACGGCAGCACGCCAGCACGACGAATGACAGCCGCCGCTGTCCCGACTCGAGGTCGGGCAGCGGAGCCGGCCGTCCTTCGCTGGGAGCGACTGAAGGAAGAGGCGGGGTTTCAGAGCCCGACCGACAACATCCTCCGCATCCGAAAGCACGTGGTCGTTGGTCGAAGGAGCCGTGGACGCGCAGCCACCGCTTTGAGGCCCGTCGATGGGGAACTAGTTGGATCTAGGTTAAACGATTCAATCATAAAACAAGGATCATGGTTGCGGGCTAAACCATGATCCATCAAATTGCTATTTGCTTCCTTTTTTTCTTTCAGAAGTTGTTTGGGGCCTTTAAGCCTACATAACATCTCTCGCACTTGCATTAAGCACTTGTTAGAGGTGTTTCAGTTTTGTATCATTTCAAAATGCATTAAACATGGACGACTCAAGACAAAGAAGCCAATTCAACTGAAATTGATTGACTATTTGCAGAGATTGAGATTTGAGAGCTTACCTTTCATTCATCAGGGGTTTTAGGTTTTTTTTTTTTTTTTTTTTTTTTTGGGTTAGCTTGTTAGTACACACCTCACTGTCAGTACACACTCCACCATTAGCCACCCCCACTAGGGAATCGATACCATGACCTCAGTGTTAAAACGAGGTATCTTCTCTCAGCCTACCACTAGAGATAGTTTTTGGAACTGGTAACTATAAAGTTGGAAGTTCAAAAAAAAAATGTGTATTATTGACTTAAACAGCAACAGATAATTTGCTGTCATATTATGTTGATATTTTGCACATATCCTAATGTGGTATGACAAATTTTAGAAGATCTGATCATATTCCATTTTTTATGTTTTAATATTATTATATTGTTACCTTTTAAAAATATTGTTATATTTTTCTATATCTCATGAAACAAAATCATAAATATCCTACAAGCTTGCGATTTACAATTCAGGATTTACGATCTCATCTCTCTTACAATTTTAGGATCTAATACCACTTTCCAAACATTACAGGAAATAGAAACTAGGTTGCATGTCAATAGCCATTTTTAGTTTTTCATAGGATTTTTAGAGTAGAAGTGTTCATGGAATTACCAATGTGGGGCAAAATGGGGGTGTTTAGGGATTCTTACAACTGACAAGACTTTCACAGCTAAGTTAGGAATGTAGCTGTGCTGTGTTAGGACTGTTTTAGATGAAAAGAAAATAGAAGCTTTGGAATTGGTTTTTTAAATTAATTAAATTGATACAAAAGTATGATATTTATAGGCTTCTCGAGTCTACTTAGGAAGATTCTAGAAATCTTCTCAAGCTTATCTAGAGAGATCTTGAAGAACTTCTCAAGCCTATCTAAAAGATTTTCAAAGATTATGAGAAGACCTTCATAAGTACACAAAGAATGCCCTTATCGAATTACACCACTATTTCTCAATGCTCCCTCTCAAACTGTAAGAACAAAGGCTACTTTCTATTCTAGTGATGACCATTTGAAGGAAGCTGCGTAGTACAAATATCAGTCAACTACTGAGAAGAAGGAACAAAAATAATGCGAATATTCCCTGAAGAAACTTGCACAAAATGATGGTCAATTTTGATGCATTTGTGCATGCATGAAATACCGATTTTGCCACAATATAAATAGTACTAACATTATCACAACGAAGAATTGAAGGCCGGGCAATGAAATATGAAGATCCTAAAGTAGATATTGTAGCCGATTGCAGTTGTAGATGATGTAGCAATCAACTAGAGTGTGAAATAATTGATTGTTTCTTGGCACATTATGGGAGAAGAGTGCACCCAAGAAATACATAGTAGCTAGAAGCAGATAGTCGGCCAACAAGTGATCCATCCTAGTCAAAATCAAAGTATGCAGGTAAGGAAAGAGAGAAACTTGAGCTAATGTGAAGAACATGAGAAAGATTACCTTCATACACCAAAGAACACACTTTACAAGATTGAAATAGGACGTAGTAGGAGTCTAGGACGATGCATAAACTGACACTTTAAATTCACAACATAACTCAAGCCAAGTAAGATAGACATACTATAAATCCCCAACCATACCGATACTCGGGTCAAGGAGAGGAAAGAGAAGGCTTAAAGGTAAGAGCAATAGTAGTAGTGAGAGGTTTGCAATCAACCATGTCAGTGTGAGATAGATTATCCTAAAATATTTCGATACAACAAAGCTCAAGTAATGAGATCGCATGAAGAGTGGGCCTTGTCAATCCCAACATCTTAGGTCCCACATGAGGATTTGATGACTCATTTGGAACCAGTTTCCTGATCTTATCTCATTTCCCCTTATTTTAGTGTTTCTCATCTAATTAATTAGTTATGAGATTAACTTGGGCTTTAAGTAGAAGATCGTCTAGAATTTGAGCTTTAGTAAGACTTGAAGTTAACCCCTCTTAAATCTATTGGTATGTGTAATTTGGATACTTCGCTACAGTTAACGAATTGATTATTTCTTCTACAAATTTGAGATTATCTTAGCTAGTTTTCCAACAAGCACGCCGAAGCTTGATGTCTAGGTCCTATTGAGCCACTCATAGGCCTTTCTGTTGATTGGGTGTCACTAATGTTGTCAAATGGCATATATAATCCCATGCGACCCAGGAGGGCTACGCCCATGCGACCACATAATCGCATATGTGGTCGCACAACCACTTGAACTTTTTTTTTCTTGAAAAGAATTTTAAAAAATTGAAAAACAAAGGGAAAATGGAAAATTTTATGAAAAATATGTAAAAATACTACAAGCATAGGGAATTATTTTTTATTGTTTTATTACCAATTTCATTATATTTATCATATTTATTAAATCTATTAGGCTATTAGACGATAACAACTTGTAAGTCAAGTAACAAGTACTCAAATAAATACATATACTAAAAATTTTGGGGAAAAAAACAACATAGAAATTTTATTGATGTAGCAAATACATTATACAAATTCAAAATTTTAAAATTTTAATTAATGTAGAAATACATTATACAAATTCAAACTTTAAATTCAAAATAGGTAATACACATTGATCCCTAATCCATTGTGGCACATCTACACCATCATTGGCATCATCATCATCATTGCCATCATCATCAAAGTCATCTCCTTTTTCAATGCATACTTCCTCTTCATATATTTCTTTGTCATTAGTTCCCACTAGGAGAGAGACTTCTAGGCTTGTAACTTCAAAGAGTCACTTTGATTCTTGAAACTTAAAAGAGTGAGACCCTTCTTCTCAACCATGTAGACTTATAGTCTTGGATAGAATGAGGGGAACTTTACCATCAAATTCCTCAAGAATTGATATTTTACCAAATAATGGTTGGATGATTAGAAATCACAAGGAGGTGTTTTTCTAGGGAGGAAATTACAAGAATGCCCTCATTTAATTATTTTTTTCTTTAAAACTAATGAAAATTGAGACTTATTGGGCCCACGTGGTATGCGTATAATGTCCAAGCCATCCAACATATGCACCCAACCATACTGATCGTACGAACCAAAAGTCAGGTAGATCAAATCATCAGATGGGCTACATTTGAACTTAGATGTTTTGAATGGTGTCTATTATTTTTATGGGCATGCCCACCTTATGATTGGATCAACCTTTTTTTTGTTTGCCTAATAATTATGTTGGTGTGCATCTTTTGGATAGGTGGGGTGTCAGGCATCCCATGTGGGCTCCACTATTTTGAATTCTCCACTTTGTAAAGGCAAATTAAATAAGGGCAGTAATATAATTTTTCCTTTGAAAGAGCATCATGCAGGAATATCAATTCCGGAGGCGTTGTTACATAAAATCCAAATTGTAGAAGAATTTGCAGTAAAAATCCATATAATGAGAGATAAAGAGTAAGAGATCTGAGAGAGAATGAAGGCATTAGAGTAAGAGGGGAAGAGTAAGAGAGTAAGAGATTTAAGAGAAATTGAGAGAATGAGTACTAGAGGGGAGCGATGGAGAGATCTAAGAGAGTGTGAGAGCATTAGAACAAGAGAGTTAAGAGAGATCGAGAGAATGAGTACTGGTGGGGGGGGTATTTGTATTACAGAGAGAGAGTGGCACAGCCGGCTGATGGGAAGGATCCGCCCAAACATAGGCACCTTCAATCTTAAGCACAAGAATATAATCAAATAAAAGAGAACAACTAAAGAGATTTGTTTCAATTTCCAAATCCTCCATACTACTCGTCTCAAACCCTTATATAGGTTTTTAAGACATACATACAAGGAAAAATATAATGTTAGTGACAATCAATGATTTATTACAAATATGGAAAAGAGACTAAAAAGATAAGAATGCATTAAAAACATTTGACTACTGTATTATTCTTAGCTAGCATATTGATTTCACTAGCTAACTATCTAAATAGGCTATCTACCTAAATAGGAGGCTTGGGTCTCCTTATTGATGGGCTAACTATTGGGCTTGGATTTAATGGTCATGGGCCTGACCCATAGATCATGGATCAGAGCAGCCTGCATCAGTCCTCCCTCGCTTGAAAGAACTCGACTCTGGCAAGTTAATGGCTTAATATTGCTTATAGATATCAGGCTTCATACGCTGGAAGTCGGTAGCTATGATCCATGTGGCATCGGAGAGAGGTCGTCCTTGCCAACGGACGAGAAACTTCTGGTAACCACCTTGGTGCGTGGAGACAATCTGATCATCGAGAACATCAATGATCGTATCGGTAGGTGGCAAAACAGTCAAAAGTGTGATGGCTTGTTCTTCACTACCATTGTTAGTATGATGCCCATGATAGATCCAAAGATCTTCCACATTAAAAGTAGGGTTGACAGGTAAATCTAGTGGGAGATCTAAAACATAAGCATTGGCACTGATCTTCTTTATGATTTTGAATGGTCTCGCGTTACGAGGATGGAGCTTCTTTGAGGTGCTGGGAGGCAACCATTCAGGATGAATATGGGCCATAACCATGTCACCTTCTGCAAATTCAACAAAACGACATCTCGTATCTGCATGATGCTTATCACTCTCATTACTTGAGGTGATATTGTGTCGAACTTTGTCATGCACTCGTTGCATATGGTGGATGAAGTCATCAGCTTCTGCGCTTGGTCTTGACTCTACAAGTAAAGCAAACAAATCAACTAGGAGATGCAGTCATGTACCAATTACTGCCTCAAAAGGTGACATTCATGTGGACTTGTTGATTGAGTTATTATAAGCAAATTCAGTCATTGGTATTATTAGGTCCCATGTAGCTATATGATTGAGGACAAAACACCATAGTAACTTGCCCAAGCTACGGTTGACCACTTCTGTTTGACCATTGGTCTGAGGGTGGTAAGCACTAGAGAACTTAAGCTTGGTTTTCGTCGCTACCCAAAGAGTTTTCCTGAAATAACTCATGAACTTAATATCACGATCAGACACAATTGTCTTTCGAAGCCCATGAAGATGAACAACCTCTCGAAAGAATAATTGAGCAATCTTGAGAGCATCTGTAGCATTCAAGCATGGTATGAAATGAGCCCTTTTTTAAAATCGATCAACTACCACAAATACTTAATCAACTTTCCGAGCAGTCTTTGGCAATCCCAGAATGAAGTCTGTGCTGAGATCTTCCCATGGAGCATGTAGGATCGACAATGGTTGATACAATCCATTGCTTTTCTTTTGACCCTTAGCGAGCTGACAAAACCTACAGAACTGGCAAATCTTAGCAACATCTGATTTTATACGAGGCCAAAAGTATCTATCTCTAACAAGAGCTAAGGTCTGTCTTATCACGAACCAAGTGTCCACTACACCCACCGGCATGCGACTCTTTTACAACATACTCACGGATGGATGTACTAGGTAAGCAAAGTTGCATTCTTTGGAACAAATAGCCATCATGAATGCTAAAATGCGGGTGTCTTGCATGCTCTCCACTAAAAACGTCGGTATAAATACGCCCAAAATCCTTGTCGTCAGCGTACTCATGCCGTATCTCTTCGAATCCCAGGACAGTGACCACCATCGATGACAATAGATGTGTGTGACAGCTTAATGCAGTAGCAACCTGATTGCCCTTGCCAGTCTTGTGACAAATGACAAAAGAAAACTCCTAAAGGTAAGCGCTCCACTTAACATAACAAGCACTCATCTTCCACTGGGAATTTAAGTACTTGAGACCTTCATGATATGAGTACAGGACAAACTCTTTGCCAACCAAATAGTGACGCCAATGCCGCAAAGTTTGAACAATAGCATAAAATTCCAAGTCATGAGTGGAGTATCGCTACTTCGCATCAAAGAGCTTTGCGCTGAAGAAAGCTATTGGATGACCCTCCTGACTGAGAACTCCACCAATACCGACATTAGAGGCATCACAAGTCACCTCAAATACCTTCTCAAAGTCTGGAAGGCGCAATACTGGAGCTTCGATCATCTTACATTTGATCCTATCAAATGCTTGTGTTGCTACACTTGTCCATCAAAACTCCCTTTGTTTCATACAATCGGTGATTAGAGCGATGATGTTGCTGGAGTTCCGCACAAAACGTCTATAAAATGTAGCGAGACCATGAAAACTATAGACCCCAGAGATGGTGGTAGGTGTCAGCCAATCAACTAGGGCTTTCACCTCGGCGAGGTCCACCTCTACGCCTTGCGACGAGACCATGTACCATAAGAAAACCACCGATGCACTCATGAAGGTACACTTTTTTAAGTTGATATAAAAGTGCTCGCGACGAAGGACTCTGAAGATAAGACGTAGGTGATTGAGGTGCTCATTTCTTGACGTACTATAGATAAGAATGTCATCGAAATAGACAATGATAAACTTACCATTAAAAGGGTGCAACAAATGTGTCATGACACGCATGAAATTGCTAGGCGCGTTTGTGAGACAGAATGGCATAATTAGCCACTCATAGAGGTCGTCTTTTGTCTTAAATGTCGTCTTCCATTCATCACCAAGTCGGATGCGAATCTAGTGGTATCCACTGCGAAGATTAATTTTGGAAAAGACGCTAGCACCTAGCATCAAGTCTAGCATATAATCAAGCCAAGGAATGGGGAAACGGTACTTCACTGTGATTTTATTAATAGCTCCGCTGTCTACACACATGCGCCAACTTCCATCCTTCTTGGGAGTAAGGAGGGTTGACACCGCACATGGGCTTAGGCTCTCTCGAATGTAGCCCTTTTTAAGCAACTCGTCAACCTGACGCTTCAACTAGACAAGACTCATCTGGTATGCCGATAGGTTGAGTAAGGATGCTCCAGGAACCAAATCTATAGAGTGCACTACTAAATATCTCACAACGGAGGAAACTCCTCAAGCAGATCATTGGGGGTCAAATCTTGGAAGTCATGTAGCATAGATTTGACTTCGTCAGGAATAGGCTTATCCTAGTCAATAACAGGCTCTTGCACCTGTTTTGTAACTAGAGCAAACATTACGCCTTTTTCCTTACTCTCTTCTTCAAACTTCCGCATGGTGAGAAAATAAGAGTTTGAAAGAGTAGCTGATGTCGATGATGAAGGCATACATGAAGGAGGTGACGTAGGTTACAACAGGCGAAGAAGGATACGATGACCTCGCTATAGGAAAGTATGCATGTTAGCTTCACCGTCGCTTTGTACCTTTAGGTCAAAGAGCCAAAGTCGACTGAGAAGGATGTGCGCGACATTCATCGGAATTATGTCACACCAAATATAATCCTCATATATGCCAATTTTAAATTATACCAAACACCTTCGAGTCACGAGGATGGTAGTGTCGTCGACCCACGCAACCTTAAATAGTTTTGGATGCTTTTCAGTTGGCAACTTGAGCTTATCAATCACCTCTTGAGATACAATATTCATTGCACTGCCACCATAAATGATCATATTACATAACCTGCCCTGGCATTTTACTCGCGTATGGAAAAAGTGGTCCATCGCCAATCTCTCTCCCTCTCCTTCTCCCTCCTCGATGGTGGTAAGGAGGCGGCGTATGATAAGAGTAGGAACTTCATTCCCAGCTTCAACTGCAGCTTTAGCAAAAGGGTCATCTAGCTGTGATGCAGGTTCTACATAAGGTTGTTCCATCCCGATGTGCTCATCGTAATACTCATGGTCGTTCGGGTAGTAGGGATCCTCCTCATTACCGCAATAATGGAGGTTCTTGGCTTGCGAACACTCATTGGAAAAGTGCCCCATTTGTCCGCAACGATAACAATCAACACCCCACCACTCTCTTCTGGGGGAAGGATTAGGATTAAGACCTCGCCCCCTGGTGTCATGTCTCGGCACCGATGATTGCTTTTGGTATGAATTATATAGCGGAGGGCATTGCAAAGGTTGAGGTTGCCTTATAAGAGGATCTTGCATCTGTGAGTGTGGTTGAAAAGGGTGGAGAGGTGGACAGTAACCCTTTGGTGGAGTTCGATTGAGATGCGGTCTGAACCCCTTCTCACAGAAGGTTCCCCAACCGAAGAACCAAAACCTCGGAGAGTATGCTGTTGCAGCTCCTATTCAACTTTTCAAGCCTTCCAATGAACATCATCAACTGACTCGAAATCATACATGACCATCTCGCGCTGGATCTCTTGGCGTAACCCTGCCTTATAACGGTTGGCTATTCCGCGGTTTATCTCTACAAGCTTACAATGGACAGAAAGCTCATTGAACTTTTTGTTGTAGCCATCCACCGATAAAGTTTCTTGTTTGAACGCAAGGAGCTCCTGGAGAAGAGTATCCATGTAATCTAAAGGCAAATACTTACTTTCCAAGTTCTCCCTCATGTCGATCCGCCTGGTAATAGCAAGACGACCCATGATGAGATTGTTGTTGTCAATACTTCGCCACCAGATTCTTACTGAGCTCTTTAACTTGACCTTAACAAAGGCCACTCGTTGGGCATCATCCATGTTGTACTATGCAAAATAATCTTCCAGCATTGTAATCCAATCGACAAAAGTCTTTGCATCAAGATGACCAATGAAGTCTGGAACTTCAACCCGTACTTTCTTAGTAATATCATCTTTCTTGGGCACCTCCATCGCAGTGTCATGAGCTCTTTCTACAACAAGTCGTTGCATGAAGACATAAACGGACTCCTGAGGACCGGCACCATTTTGATTCACCAAAGGTTCTGGTCGGAGCCCTTGTTGTGGATTTGGACCACCATCAGGATCTCTAATAGTATCAGGTTGCTCACCATGTTGTTCTCCATGTAGTTGGTCAACAACGATTTCCAGATTGGCTACCATTACAAATAGTTCGGTGATGCAATTGTCTCGTAGTTGATCGGTAAGTCTCCCTCGATGAATGTTACCACTACAAGTAGACATCGTGACGCTGGAAAGTAATGGACAGAATACGATTGATTTCTTCTTCTTTTTCTCATGTTTTTTTTTTTTTTTTTGTTTTGGGGGTTTCAATGGGATGGAATAGGCTTATTTTGGGATCTCAATGGAGCTGATTTTGGGATTTTAATGGGCTGGAATAGGGCTGATTTTGGGGGGTTTTAATGGGTTGGAATATGGCTGATTTTTGGGATTTTTTTAATGGGCGAACTAGTGCTGATTGTTTGGGTTTTAATGGGTTAGGCTAGGGCTGATTTTGGGGTTTTAATGGGTTGGAATGGTGCTGATTTTGGGGGTTGATGGCTGGAAACAAATTCAGCAGAGTCTACCCTTGTAAATTGGACTTTTGGGTTTTGTAAAAGAAAGAAAAAAGGTGAATGGGGGTAGGATTAATGGATGCAATGAAGTAAATAAAGGAGATTAGGCAGAATTTTATGATCAAAGAACTTGGAAACAATAATAGTGAGATTGTTGTTACTCCAGAACTTCAACCCAACCGTTAGAACCTGCTATAATACCAAACAGGCATAGCTGGCTGATAAAAAGGATCCGCTTAAACGTAGGCACCTTCCATCTTAAGCACGAGAACACAAACAAATAGAAGAAAACTCAAGAGATTTGTTTCAATTTTCAAATCCTCCGTACTACTTGTCTCAGGCCATTATATAGGCTTTCGAGACGTACATACAAGGAAAAACATAATATCATTGACAATCAATGACTTATTATAAATATGGAAAAAAGATTAAACAGATAAAAATACATTAAAAATGTTTAACTACTGGATTATTCTTAGTTATTTGATTGATTTCGTTAGCTAACTACCTAAATAGGAGGCTTAAGGCTCCTTATTGACAGGCCAACTATTGGGCTTAGATTTAATGGCCTTGGGCCTGACCCATGGATTGTGGCCCAGATTAGCCTGCATCAGAGAGAGAGTGCTAGTTAAGAGAATATATATTTGTATTACAGAGAGAGAGAGAGAGAGAGCAATAAAGTATGGAAAATTGAGTTGAGGGTTGTCTATTTATAGGCAAAAAGGGAGAAATGGAAATATATATATATATATATATATATATATATATATATATATATATATATATATATATATATATATATATATATATTTACGTCCCAAAGGTCATAAATCTGACCGCTTAGACATTATGCCATTGCATATTGAGAATGAGATGGCATAATCGCAAAATCATGCTTATGTAGTCACAAACTTCTCTATATGACCACGTAAAACCCAGCAGTCTAAAAACCACATATACCACTATGGCATATGCGGCCCATCCTCCCAAAATGTCATATGCGATCGCATATGACAACACTGGGTGTCACTATTTGCTAAGACACTCGTGAGGTTGCGTACCCAACTATTTCATGTTAATGTTATTGGAGTTCCAACGCAATTGTGGTTTCAAGCACGTCGACGTCTCAACCCATCGAAGCCCACATCCTCTGGTATCAAAGAAGTACAATCTCAGCGTCGTTCACCACCACCAACTCTCCACCCTTATCAACCATCACATCAACCTCAAACCTTTGTCCACAGCCCATCAACTTCCTAGTCAATCTACAACTCTTTTTAAAAAATTACAACAATTGTCTACCATCCTCACGCCCACTAACCCAACCACCTTTGCCAAACCTCTGCCTACACATCCCTTGCAAACCACTATCTCCAAACCCACCCAAAACCTCTTCATCCATCTGTTAGGATTGACCAACATCCAACAATCAGCATAGCCCATCTCTATAACTTAAATAAATCAAATCGCCCATCATTGTTGGCTGCATAGCAACTACACACCACCATCATCATATAGAAACCCCTTGTCCAACTGTAAAAAACTGATAGCCCACCCCATCCCTATCTTCAACTGCAAACCCTATACAGCCACCATCATCATCCCTACAATTTGCACGAAAACACCCATTCTTAGCCCACACTTGAGCCCAACCACCACCACAACCTCTGTCGGAATCTACCATCAATATGCGATTGTTGTCATAGTCACCAACACATGCCATTGTCTTCCTCCTTTGCAAATCCATCCATTGTTGTCTCTACAATTGGCCATTGCACAACCAACATCATCTTCTTCAACCATTAAGCAATGTCTTTGCCATTACCGACAACTACTATCAGAGAAACCCATTGGATTCGGTATCCCTCAACACCAAATCAATACCAATCCAATTGACATGTGGATCACCATCAGTGGTCAGACATTTTCAACTTGGTCGTTTAACGCAAGACAGGGTATCATCATCACTACCAATTCTTGAACCTATCAACAGATTCAACATCGATATCTTAATCTTCTCTAGCCACTACCTCGCAATGCCTCCACTACTGGACCCCTCTCTATTGAATGGGTCTAATGGACCTGGCGTCCATCCACATCAACTCTGCTTTGGTACTTTATCGGCAAGGCGTCCTCCTCTAGTACACCCTAAAGGGTGCACCACTGATGTCCGCATCAGGCACTACTAGAAATGCCATTTTGGTCATCTAAGTATTGTTTTTTTTTTTTTTTTTTCCTTTTTTGGTTAGAAAATAAACTTTCAATTTCACCAAGCGGCCGAAGAAACACATAGAAGAATCCAACATAAGAGTATTTACAAGCCACCAAGGGGGAACTCTCCTTCATTCTTGATAATTAGACATATCCAACAAGGCCAAAATGTCAGCCGCAACATTTTCTTCTCTAAAAACATCTCTCACTAAGTTCATGAAGCAGTAAGCAACAGTTCTGGATCATCCCCCTCGTTCTCCAACACAGCTCCTCCTGATAACAAAGAGAATTTACCATGAGATGAAAGTCACCTTCAACATGTAAGCTTTGTTTTCCTAGATTCCTCACAAGCTTGAGGCCAAGTAGTAGGGCCATACACTCAGCAACATTTGTTGAGAAATTGCATACCTTTGGTAGCGTAGGAAACTACAAATAGACCATGATGACCTCTAACTAATCCACTCACTTGAATCGATACATCTATGTTTGTGAAACCATCAAAATAAGTCTATAAGAGAACTTGGTTGAGGCAGATCCCATTTAACATGGATACATCTTGTCGGCTTAAGTGTAAGCCGAGAATCTTGATTCCACGTCTAGAGCCTATACGAGTCATGCCTTGAATATGCCTTTGCAACCTCGATACATACATACATTTATATATAGGTTCCTGACTAGCTCTGGGTTGTATCTTTTACCATTGAAGATGGACTTATTTATGGTCGTCCAGCTACCTCATAAAGTGTAGGCATAGATGGCCTTCCAGATAGATAGGATGTGACCTTTTCCCACCTTTTGGTTCCATCATAGAAATGCATCCCACACCAAGGATAGGTAATCTAAGAGGATCGAGAAGAAGTGAGCCCAATGTTGCCAGATTTGTTTTGGGAAAACTAACATTCTAAGAATAGGTGATGCCCATTTGATGCATTCTGTCTACAGAAAATTACACAATTTGATTGATCAATGATCTATCTCTGGACTAGTTTATCCTATGCCAAGGTCGAGTTGCATATGCATATCCAAAGGAAGAAACTTTGGACTGGCTGGAAATTTCCACATAGATCCCAAATGCCAGCATCCGATTCTGGATGAACCCCATCCTCCTCTACGAGTAACACATAAGCCAAATTACTTAAGAAGATGTTGTTCGAGGATTTGGCCTAGATCCTTGAGTCATTAGCTCTTCTCAAGCCAACAGGTGTCTGGAGGATCTAGTTCACAAGTGGTTCAGCCATCCATCCCTTATCACCAAGATCTTCCATGTGATTCTCTGCTCGTCTATTAGCTCACTAACTGTTATCAAGGGGTCCTTATTGGTGTTGCTAAGAGTGGGGTATTGGTTCAAGGGTTGGGGTCACATTGCCCATCAGCCAAAGGCTAGTAGAGTGGTCGTTGCCAAAATAGGCCGAGTCATTTTGGACATGCATACATGTGGCGAGAATATTTCTCCATATTGCAGATGCTTTGGCGCTAGCCTTTACTTCCCAAAAGGATTGGTTTTGGAGAGATTTGGCCCTAATGATGTTCCCCCATAGACAATCCTCCTCATTTGCAATTCAGCACCTTAGCTTCATGATAAAGGCAAGGTTGAATTTTGAAGCAATCGTATCCCTAGTCCTCCCATTCCAATTGGAAGGTAGACCTGGTTCTAGTCAATGAGGTGTTTGGTTGTTCTTCTATGAGCCGTATTCCGCATGAGATCCTGCTCAAGCTTCTCCATTTCAGCTAAGAACTTTGAGGGGAGTCTGGATGTTGACACTAGGTGCATTGGGATACCGGAAAGAGCATACTTCATTAATGTGAGACAACCCTCAGAGGAAAGGGTGCTGCTGGCTTTCCATCCCGCAATTTTTTTAGTGAATTTTTGCACCACTGGCATGTAATCGATCCATGAAAGTCTTACCTCACAATAGGGGACCCCAGGTGATGTAGGGTTCCACTGGCTCTAGGAATTTCAAATGCACTGCTAATGGATCGAGATTCTTTGTGGAGTGTTCCTCAAGAAATAAACCATAAACTTGGAAATGTTTATTGTTTGCCTACATCCCAACAATAATTAGCCATGATGTATATTGTGTTTCTGGAGGGCGAAAGTTTGGAGAAGAGAAATACATCGTCTACAAATAGGTGGGAGATCACTGGCCTATTCTTTGTGGATCATAGAAGGCTATACAAGCCTAATTCTGATAGCCTGGTTATTATATTGATATAGCTTCTACTAAGGTACTAAAAAAATGGTTACGTAATGGCCGTTACATAATTGTAACAGTGGGAACCATTGTGTGTTATGGGGCTGTAACGGTTGTTCAGGAAATAATGGGCCCCTAACAGCCTATTACAAACCGATACACCTTTTTTTTTTTATAAATGGCCGTAACAGCCATTGTGGCCTGTATTGCAACAGTAATTATGGTGGCTGTTACGGCCATCATTACTGTTATTGAATACCTTGCCTTCAATGCATAAGATGAACAGGTATGAGGACAACATGCCTCCTTGTTAGAGAACCTTCATGTGAATATAGTTTCGGAAGGAGAACCACAAATTAGGATCGAGAGGGTAGGCGTGGTTACACATTCATTGATCAACTCTATCCGTTTTTCCAAGAAGTCAAATTCTTTTACAACTTCCATGAGGAATGGGCCACTCAATACAATCATAGGCTTTCTCAATGTCAAGCTTAAGGTGCGTGAACATATGTTTGCCTCTTTTCATCAACATGGAGTGGAAAAGTTCCCCGGCGATCGGTATGCTGCCATGGATTTTATGGCCCGGTACAACGCTGCTAGAAGTGGTGATACTAGCTTGGTTAGCAGGTCCACATCTACAAAAGATTACCTCAAAGAGAAAAGAAGACGAAAAACAAAAAACGCATTATAAAAAAGAAGGAACCTCATCTTTTCACTGTATCTACTGGTTTTCAATTCTTCCAACCAGGGCCGTAGTTCAGTAATTCAGAACGTTGGTCTGTTGCTACCCACCATGAATTGCCTACACCACAAAAAACCTCAGGGAAATCTGTAAGCTTTAGCTTTGTGGCCTCTAGATAGACGCTTGGGAAGAGAAATACAGCGACGATCCAAATTCAACTAAAAAAATGCAAGATTGGTTGCCGGGATCTTCCAATATGAAAATTTTTGGTAGGACATGGTCAATCCACCTAGGGCTGCAACAGACCAATGGTCTGGATTGCTGGACCATGGGCCCCACTTGTCAGAATTGAAAACAGGCGTAGACGGCGCAAAGACGCTGGGCCACGAAAAGAGAACCTGCGTTTCCAATCGATCTGGTCTTTGCAGCGGGCGCATACACCGGTTATCTGTGAGTATGGTCGAAGCCTTCCTCCAACTTCCTACAGCCAATACAATAACCGTATCGTAACGTATCGGATCGAGAACGAAAAGTAGAAAGAAAGCGAAAAACAGAGAAATACCGTTTCGTTTATCTTGTGGCCGGCGTTGGGTTTCCAAGCGTGCTGGTTTTGGTGTTTCGGAGGGCCGTGACGATTCGATGACATTTCGTCTGATGGAAAGGAACTGATGCAGAGAGGGTTTTGGGGAGAGAGAGGCGCGGACGCCGTTTTCCTACAAACACATGTTATAGACGTTCAACATAAAGCTCGGTAGGGCCAACCGTGACAAGGGACTACTCGACTCGTCCGACTCGGTTAGACCCGAACCGACTGGAACCGAATGGCTGAGCCGGTTCGGGTCGAGTCGCCTTAGCCTGATCCGACTCGCCTGAAACTCAATCCGGTCAGAATCGACCCGATCAGAAACCTGACTCAACTCCGGTTGTCAAGCACGATATACACATACACACACGCGCGCGTGGAAACGCTCACATGTGAACCAGTTCGTACATATTACATAGAACTTTTTGGGAACTCATCATATCTGATAAGTCTTGCAAATCTGAATGGTCCACATGAAGACCTCATGAAACCCCTTAGTACGAATTTTTACTTTGATCCAAAACTTTAATGGGTCATGAAAAATGCACACAGTTTCTTCCCTTGATTTGAATTTCTCCTTGCTATGGCCCACCAGAATCTTATATCAGGGTGAAAATTCACCCCCTAAGGTTTCATGGGATTCCACGTCTTATGGACCGTTCGGATTCGACACTTACGACATGTGTGCAAAGGTGCGCACGCGCTTAGGTGGTAGGTGAGCATGCCTCTCTCTCTCTCTCTCTCTCTCTCTCTCTCTCTCTCTCTCTCTCTCTCTCTCTCTCTCTCTCTCTCTCTCTCTCTCTATATATATATATATATATATATATATATAAAAACAAAAAAACAAAAATATATCCTTCTCTCTACCCTACCCGTCGCACGCCCACCCCCGACTGAAAACTCCGATCCAAAGACCCATCCTGTCCAGCAGGCATCAGCAACCCCCCCCCCCCCCCTCTCTCTCTCTCTCTCTCTCTCTCTCTCTCATATTTCGAGCACGGGCCCTGGCATGCGACAACCACTCAATCAATGATTCAACAGTCCACCCACTTGATTCATAGGTAATTTTTAAGTTTTTTTTTACATATTAAATGTTAATATGGTCATGCTGGATCAGGTGCAGCCTGGGCTCATTGTGGTGCGTCTAAGCTTGCTCAAGTGTAGTTGGGCTCGCCGTGGTGTGTCTAGGCTAGCTTGAGTGCAGTCGGGCTAAAACCTAACCCTAATCCCTAATCCCTGATCCCTAAACACTAAAACCTAACCCTAATTCTAAACCCTAAACCCTAATCCTTATACTTAAACCCTAAACACTAAAACCTAATCCCTAAAATCTAAACCCTAACCTTGAACCCTAATCCTTAAACCTAAAACCTACCCTAACCCTAACCTTAAACCCCAAACCCTAAAACCTAAACCCTAAACCCTAAATCCTAATCCCTAAACCCTAAAACCTAAAACCTAAACCCTAAACTTAAATCCTGAACCCTAAAGGCCTAAACCCTAAATCTTAATCCCTAAACCCTAAACCCTAAACCCTAAATCCTAATCCTAAACCCTAAGACCTAAACTGTTAAACTTAACCCCTAAACCCTAAATTCTAAATTACTAATATGTTTTATTTATTTGAATTAAACAATTAGTGATTTATTAATATGAAATATGGATTACATTGCTTATTGGCTAGCATATTATTTCGCATTAGATATTTAGCTTAGTATGTATGGATTACATTACTTTTTTATTAGCTTATTATTGTGCATTAGATAATTAGCTTAATATGTATACATTACATTACTTTTTGCTTAGCTTATTATTGTGAGTTAGATAATTAGTTATCCATTTGAGGAAATATGGATATAGTGTGTTTTTAGTAGCGTAGAAATCTTTCAAATTGTCCCATTTTATACAATTTAAGATTAAATGTTCATGCTTGATCTGCACTCCATCTCCCAATTTCTCTTTGTATATGTTTATTTATTTGCATTTCTCATGTCAAATATCTTCATATTACTTAAATATTTGATATCGAAATGTAATGGAAGATCAACTTATCTGGAGGGACATGGGGAGATGCTGCCAGATTTTTGGCATGGGCATTTAAATGGAAATATGAAAATATTACAATCTATCTAACCTTGGATTTGTGATTAATTTAAGGTTTAATATAAACCTTCAAGGCATTAGAGTGTTAATGCAAATATGATTTAATATCTTTCAATTAGTAGATGGCTAGTGAGGAAATTTCCAATACCCCTAACGGTTCGTCAGTCACATTGTCGATAATCTTGAATGATGAAGGATTAAGTCTAAAAGACGAAGAGGTGCCCATTGATATGAGTACATCACAGTCACATATTATAGAAAAAGTTAAAGATCGGTAGTGTGGAAAAATTTTGAAGAAGCGACCTTGAAAAATGGCACAGTGAAGATACAATGCAAATATCCTAAGGCTCAATATGCTAAACAAGTAGATGTGTCGACCACAACTTTGAAAAAACACATTTTTGAAGTGTTATAAAAAAATGAGAAGTCATACCTCAAGGCAATAGACACTTTCATTTATCAAATCTTTAGTGGGTCCGTTGCAAGGTACATTGTTCATCTATAAGTATAACAGAGACCATGTGAATGAGTTGACAACCATATTTATTATTGTCAATGAAAGACCATTTCAGATGGTAAAGAGTCATTCTTTTGTCGAATTAGTCAGAGGCCTTAACCACATACACGAAAAGGTCTCCCATACAACAATAAAGAGAGTATGCATGAAGATGTATGTAAGCAAGAAGCTCAAGTTGAAAGGATAGTTGAAATCAGTTTCCTAAATCAAGCTGACATTAGATTTGTGGACGACATTCAATCAACGAAAGGGGTATATGTCACTAACTGCCCTTTACATTGATGCCTAATGGGGGCTATGCAAAAGAGTCATAAACTTTCGTTATCTTGCGCATCTTCACACTGGATTGATGATTTTAGACTGCATCTACAAATGTTTTGCAGAGTGAGGCATTGAGAATAAACTCTCCTTAATAACTTTAGACAATGCCTCTGCAAACGATAGCGTGATAACGAATTTGTGAAACCAGTTTAGGGTCATCAGTAACTTGTATTTTGGTGAAAAAATATTTTCATGTTATGTGTTCTGCCCACATCTTAAACTTGATTGTACAAGATTGATTTAAAAGAATTGAACCAACTGTCGAAAACATAAGAGAGAGTGTGAAGTACATATAGGGGTTACCTTCACGATTAAATACATGGAATGAGATTGTGAAAAGGTTGAATTTGTCATCTCAGAAAACGATGAAGCTAAATATCATGACACGTTGGAATTTAACTTACAAAATATTGGATTAGGGATAGCTTTCAGAGATACATTCTCTCACTATACGGAACGTGATAGTGCATATTAACAGTTGCCTTGTGATGATGATTGGACAAGAATTGAAGCAGTTTGTAAGTTCCTTTTACTTTTTTACGACACAACGAAGAAATTTTTAGGAAGTATCAAACAACAAATATATTTCTGCCAAAACTTTGGAGAGTTGGAGAGTGAAAGATATTTTGTACAGAAGTTGTAGTGGATCAGACTTTTTATAATTAATAGTTATGGGTATACAGTTAAAGCTTGATAAGTTTGGTTTAAGTGCAGTCTGGTAATGGTTGTTGTAGTCATTCTTAATCATCAATACAAGATATTCATGGTCATATTCATCTCTAATAAGTTATATGGTGAGAAGAGTGCCACTGAGGTCAATAAGATTCATAATGTAATTGATGATTTGTGTAATTTATATATATAAACTTTGGACACCGCAAAAACAATATTGTAGCCACACGTCTGACTCTTAAAGTGGGTTCTAGTTCTAGTGTTGATGAACAACGAAACACGATCAATGATTTCATGTATTTCATGGCATAAGTTGAGACTCAAATGTAAACAACCAAAACAAAACTTGATCACTATCTCAAGAAGCCACTTGTAAAGTACAAAGGAGACGAATTTGATATTTTAAACTAGTGGAAGTTGAAAGCTCGTGATTCACAGTACCATATTCTCTCGTTAACGGTATGAGACATATTATCAATTCCAATTGCAACCGTGGCATCAGAATCTACTTTTAGTACAAGGAGTAGAGTCATGAACAAGTATCGAAACTCCCTTACACCGTAATCAGTTGAAGTGCTCATTCGTACATAGGATTGACTGCATCCGATTTAGGAGAAAGGGAACTCTACTGATGAGGAGTTCGAGGAAGAGGAGAGTGACAAGCAAAATGAGACAGTACCTGCAACAATTGCATGAAGCATGATAAGATACTGCCTTCTATTTCTTTTACATTTACTTATAACAGGATTTTGACAATTATTTTTTATGGACTTAAATTGTAATATTTGATGGGTGGATAGATATTTTTCTCTTTATTTCAAACTACACATAGATATGTCATAAAAAGATGATCCATCGATAGATATTTGGGATTATGGAGCCCAAGTTTACTCCTAGGATGGAAAGATAAAGTTGTAATGTAAGTTATATGGAAAACAATTTGTAAGCAAACCATAACGATTAAATATATTTGGCTTGTCAGGGAGAAGACGCTACCCCATGTAGCAAAGTTCCTTAAAAAGTTTAAGATTTATTTCGAACCATTCTCGACTCAAATACAAAGACTCTCTCCACTCCTTCCCCTACAACCAATACAACTAGCTATAGAAGATATAAAAGTAGGTCTATTATAATTGAATAAGGGTTAAGCAGAGGAACTGCCTCCACAATTAGTAGAGAAGAACAAGAGAGACTATTAAGGGAACAAGAAGAACAATATTATAAAGAAGCCATAAAAGAAAGCTTGAAAATGGCATCTGAGGCTAAACAACAACCTCTTCCGAGACAACATGATGCCAAAGCAGGCATAAGTATGAGACATAAGCTAATCAATAAATTATTAAAGTTTCTTAAAGATCTCGCAGTATTTTATAAGCAGTTGAGAAACTCATACAAATCAGATCATAAAAAGAGGCTACAAAAACTTGTTGAATTTATGAATGAAGATGATGGAAATGCATCTCCATCATCCGATTTAGCAGAGGTAAACAAACATCTTTTGGACACCTTCAGCTTGGAATCAGCCTAGAGTTCTCCGGCAGTTGAAGTCGTAAAAAGACAACCAAAGGATGATTTTAACAATGAAGGTGGAGGAAGGGGTTACTATTATGAACAAGGTTATTCAGGACACGCCACAAATGTATTCATCATACAGAGAATATTGAATGAATGAAAGATTTATTGGTTTGTATATGAACGTGGTTTATTTACTTTTGATTTTTGACAATATTTATTTACATCGTTCATTTTATGAACATGGTTTATTTACTTTTGATTTCAAAATAGGATCAAGTAGGGTCAGCCTTAACTCAGTCCAACTCGACTCAATACCCATCTATGGTGGATTTGTCATGTTTTAATGATCAAATATTCAAAATCATGTGTATGAAACAAGCCTACATTTTCCGACCACTTCTCCTTTCCTCTCCCATTTAGTGTTAAGAGATTACTCATGCAAAATTTAAAATGAGCACAGTCGCATTTTCTACATGTTACAACTTGCAATGCAAAGAAGACTCCATTATGGCCTTGTGATAGTAACCCAGCTCGGCGACCCGATCCGACTTAGTGCCAACTCAATTCGACTCAGTATTTCTAACCGAGTTGGACTTAGTTCAGATCAGTCCATCCTAGACCTAGACTTGGATCGAGTCAGGCATGCTAGACTTGGTATCGAGTCAGATCGAGTTTGGGTCAGGCCTTTTTCAAAACCAGATCGGGTTAGGTTAGCCCTAACTCGATCCGACTCGACTTGATGTCATCTCTAGCGAGGGCATCGAGAGTGGATTAGGTGCAACCCTTATTGTGGGCCTCGTCAATTTTTCCATATCATTTTAGTTTAAGAGGCTAAAAATGAAGCAGATAGAAATCTTGGGCAACCATATTAGAAGAAATTGTGGTAATTGAACGCTTTACCATTAAAAAAATTCCTAAGCCCCATCATAATGTTTCCACGATATTTATTTTTCATCTAACTTGTTGATAAGGTCACATAAATTTGGATGATGGGGATATATATATATATATATATATATATATATCTCAATTCAAAACTTTTGTAGCCCACAAGACATTTTTAATGATTATTCACCATTGTTTCCTACCATATGGTCCATCTAAAACTCGGATATATTTATTTTTCTTAGCTTGTGCGATAAAATAATATAGAAAAAGAGATGAACGACATAGATATACATTACTTTCATTAGGGTGGGCCCCACGGTAAGTACTACACCGTCTTCAATTAGGGCAAGGCTACACCTAAATAGCTGCTGGGAAGTCGGAATTGGTAGTGACCAAATGCGGTTTGTCTAGTGACGCTACCATTCGCTGGGTGGTTAGTGCTATGTGGGCCCCACAATGATGTATGTGTTTCATACATGCCATCCATCCATTTTCCAAGTCTATTTAAGGGCTTGATCCCAAAAATTAAACAAATCTAAATCTTAGGTGGACCACACCATAGGAAAACAACAGTGATTGAATGTTTACTACTAAAAACCTCTTAAGGTCCACTGGAATGTTTATTTGACATCTAACATGTTGATTAGGTCATACAGAGATGGATGAAGAGAAAAAACAAATATTAGCTTGATCCCAAACTTTTGTGGCCACAAGAAGTTTTTAATAGTGGGTGTTCAATCAACATCGTTTCCTGTTATGTGGTACACTTAAGATTTGGATGTACCTCATTTTTAATATTACAACATAAAATAATATGAAAAATGGATGGACGACACAGATGAAACACATACATCATGGTGGGGCCCACATAACACTTGTTATAGGAGAAATGGACCGACCACCTTTCCGCAGGCCAAGTCAGCACTTTAAACAACAGCAGGTGCAACCCAATGATCCGACTCTCATCTCCTTGACCAAGTGTAGACAAGGGACAAACTTGACCTCTCGGCATAAGGTTGGGATAAACGTTGACCAACCATGATCTGAAAGAAACGAGCTACTTACCTGACCTCAATCGCATGAACCAGGTTGGGATAAACGTTGACCAACCATGTCTTTAGAGTATAATATGCTGTTTTGGTATAATCCCACTTATGTTTAAGGCACGAATACAGAAAATATTCAGTCATCATTATTTATGTTGCATACGTGATGTGTTAGAACTCAAGAGTTGGGCTCCTGCTCGACTCCCAATTTTTAAGGCATTACAAGTTGGTATCAGAGCATGATTTGGATTAAACTGGACTTGGGTTATGGTCACACGACACACATTGGCCACTTTAACTTAGGAGGGTGCGGTAAAACGTAGAGACAGTCCTAGGATTCCAAGTTTCACCCGAAACTAACCTTTACATTTCACCTCATAGGCGTATAAGACCATGTAAACTTAATCCCAATCCTTCTCTAACCCGTCAGTCGACGAGTTTAGGCGATAACTCAGTGAATCCCATGCTCAAAACACACTAGAAGCATGAATATGGGTGAGTTTATGTTCGAAAGTGCCCCGAACGGATGAGGGGGCCCACACCGCAATTTGCAGAGGGACCCAGGGGGGTCCCACATGTTTTTCACACCCTGTGGAAGAGGGGACACTGCCCTCAGGTGGGGCAACCACTGACGGGACAGAGCCCGGGCGGCGGCACCGCCCACTGCCCGGACAGGTGGGTCCTGACACGTGTAGGACCACTCCTCCCTCCTTTTAAACCCATTTTAGGGTGGTTTTAACCCATTGTAAGCCCCTTCACTCCATTTCCCCCCCAAATCCCTCAAACCTTCCTTTCTTCTCAAATCCTTGCATCTGTACATTTCAAACCTTAAAATATTCTTCCTTATTCATCATTCCTTCATTATTTCCCCATTTCATGCATTTCAAACCCCTCCTAAAACCCTCAAACCCTCATCTCTCTCTCAAATTTCCTCCTACACACAAACCCATCTTCCAAATCCTCTACCCATTACATCTACCCACCTCCATTGCCTTGAAACTAGTATTTTCATCCTTCTAGCTTCCCTACCTCAATCCTTTTGAGCACAAAAGCCCTCTATTGTGTCTCACAATCTTCCAAATCTATAAACCCGTCTCATTCTTCAAGTGCTTCCTCTTCTAATGGCTCTTTTAGAGGTTGTGGCCGCTATCTTCTCGATCTCCACGCTTCTTTCCCTTATAGGGAAGAAGAGAGCGGCCCCGGATGAGGCCGGACCGAGCCAACCATGCCATACTACAAGAAGGGGGACGCCGAAGCCAGTATAAGTGCTGAGCGTGAGCGGAGGTCCAAGCGGGACCTCGATCCTCGCATCCCATTGGAGAGGTCGCGTCTGTCAAACATCGAACTGGGTAAGTTCTGCAACCGCAAGGTCATTTTTGAGGCACATGTCGATGAGAAGATGTTTGTGACGTATCCAATCATCGACTTCCTCCTGGACCATGGGTGGGGTCCCATATTTGAAGAAACACTCATGTGAGTGAGGGCACTGTGCGTATCTTCTACGCCCTCATTTGGAATTCGCTGTTCAAGTCTCTCCAGTTTTCCATCCCTCTGGGGAGGCAGGAGATCATAATTGGTGTGGATGACATTGCCCGCGTTATGGGAGTCAAGAGGGCTGTGGTGCATGCCAGTGAGAAGAATCTCATTAGTGAACTAGAGAAAAGACTCTGCACACGCTTCCTATGTGGCCAACCCGAGCATTGGAGGCGGGGAAATAGTCTTGCTTCCTCTAAGAGGACGAATGACTTCCGCCTGCTCCACCACATATGCACGTATAACATGTACCCTAGGTGGAGCAACAACACCGAATGCACAAGGTTCATGGTAGATTTCTTGTTTAGAGTTGGGCAAGGAGAGAAAGTGTGTCTGCCTACGTTTGTCCTATTCCAGATCATCCACATTGTGTGGTCTGCTAGGGAGAGCTCCTCTCTGTCGTTTGGTCGACTTGTTTGTAAGATAGCCCGCCACTACTGTTTCCGACTTTATATGGAAGATGTAGGCCTAATCCACATATTAGCGAAAACACGCTCCACAATATGGGCATTGGCGAAAGGCGATGCCAAGCTTGCCTTGAAGAGCAGAGTGATGATACAGAAGAAGAAAGTGGTGATGTTGAAGGAACTGAAGGTGAGGAGGGGAGTGGCAACGAAGAAGAGGGAAGTGGTGGTGATGACAGTGAAGATGAGGGCAGTGGCTCAGGGGGAGATCAAGAGGAAGAAGAGGAGGCTTAAGAGCCTGATGAGGGACCTCTTCTTACTACTCATGACCCTCATTGTGGTCAGGCCACTAAAGAAGCTCGCTTGGCTTGGATAGAAGAAAGTTAGGCCTACTTGAAGAAGAAGTACAAGAAGATATCGTGCACATAAGAGCCATCCTGTGCTACGTGACAAGGGCGCCCCTCCACCATCACCCGAGTCAGACAACTAGTCATATGTATGGTCGTCTCTTATTTGTTCTGTGGCTTGTTTTCTTGTTTCTATGTTATAGCCTTGATGGGCTTAATAGTAGAATAGGTTGGTGGTGTGTTTATATTTAAAGCTTGATCAGGTTAGCTCACATGCGTTTTCCTATTATGATTCATGTGAAACTGTAACTCATGTATTGTGATAAATTTTGTAAATGAATGCATGCAGCCCTTTGTTTGGTATGAAATGTGTAGGTGTTTGTCAAATTGAGTATTACTATGCTAAATCTTACACAGGTTGCACCCTATGTTGTATATAGGGAATACTACCTAAGGCCACACGGAGTATGACACGTCTCACTCTTGGCAACTTGATTAACGGGGTTCCTCCCCTAAGCGATAGCCACACGGACCCCAGTTTGGGCTTGATTCACGAGAATATGCCGGATTCTCAGCCGGCCACTGGCTCCGCTAATGGGCCGACACTTGTTGCACCACCGGTTCTAGAGCAGAACCGTGTGTCTACTTCGACGCCGCACGTTCCTCAGTTGACTCCTCCTACTGATAGGTTGAAGCAAATGATGCTCTTGATGTAACAGCAGCAGTAACCATTTTTGGCCACCATTGTAGGGGTCTTTGCCCAAAGCATGGGTGTGGTTCCGCCTGCACCTCTTATGTAGCTTATTGACAATATGAGCGCTAACGGCCTGTTTGAGCGATTCTAGCACTTCCGACCTCCTACTTTTATGGGTACTCACAGACCCGAGGAGGCCGAGTATTAGCTTGACCGCATCTCTAAGATGCTGAAGTCGCTGCACTGCACTGAGGCAGAATAGGTGGAACTGGTTACCTACATGTTCAAGAAGGAGGTCAGCCTCTGGTGGGACAGCGTCCTTCAGACCATTGTTGTTGGTTACGTATGGACGTGGGAGGCATTTGAGACACGCTTCCATGAGAAGTACTTTCCCCTCACATATTGGCATGAGAAGGAGAGTGAGTTTCTTCGCCTCCGTCAGGGAGGGATGACAGTGGCAGAATACGAGAACAGATTCACAAAGTAGGCTAGGTATGCTCCATTGATATTAGCTGATCAGCTGATGCAGATGCTGTAATTTTCTGAGGGTCTGCGACCCGAGATATGCTTAAAGATGTGTTGCACTAGCATATCTACCTATGCTGAGCTAGTGGGCATGTCTCTGCGAGCTAAGTAGGATGGGGACAGACTGTCCCATACTCATGTGCCTATGGTTCCTAGGCCGCAACCAGATTTACCAAGCAGGCCATTCCTCGGCAAGAGGCCCCATGCTGACTCGCCTCCAAGACTTACAGCTCCACCAACCCCGATGAGGTGGGCAGACTTGTGGTGCACTTACTACAAGAAGGCTGGCCACACAGATACTTATTGTTTTACTAAGATGAGGGACAACGGCTTCTCGTTGCCTCAAAGGATCAACCACTGGCTTCCTCAAGCTATTGCAGCCCCACCTCTTCAGTCAACACTAGCACATCCGTCTTTCTAGCTGTCTGCACCTCGATTTAGGTCGCCTCAATGACCTATGGCACCGCAGTCGAGCCATTCACAGCAGGCTCATGTACACTCACTTTCGGCTGAGGCATCTGAGATGGCAGCTACGACACCATTGGCTTTCGAAGTCACCGTGCATATACAAGGTATACCAGTCTTCTTATTGGTGGACACAGGGTCCACTACCTCTATAGTATCATGCGCAGCAGTTAAGCGACTAAGGTTAGAAACTAGTCCTATGAAGGGAGTGAGACTTCTTGCCGCCATAGGAACCTTTTCAGACATTGCCAAGATGTGTAAGGATTACTCGATAGACTTAGGGAGTAGGACAATTCTTGTTGACCTGATCATTGCCCCACTATGACATTACGACATTATCCTTGGTATGGATTGACTCACCGAGATGAAGGCTGAGATCAATTGTGAAACCAGAGTGGTAACAGCCCACGTGCCTGAGGGCACGACCTTTGCTCTTGTAGTTCAGGTCAATTTTCCTTGCCGCCTGCATTGTTACGCTTCCTTGTTGAAGAATGTTGACGGTCCGATGCTTAGGAACATGCCAGTAGTTTAAGAATTCACGGATATGTTTAGGAAGATACCTGAATTTCCTCCTCAGCGCGAGATTGATTTTACCATCGATCTAGTGCCCAGTGCGACACCTATATCTCTTCCAATTTATTGCATGCCTCCATGTGAGATGAAGGAGCTGAGGAAACAGATCGATGATTTGTTGGATGCGGGCTTTATACGACCAAGTGTGTCTCCTTGGGGAGCACATATGTTGTTTGTGAAGAAGAAAGATGGTTCGCTGCGATTGTGTATTGATTATTACAGGAGTGAAGAACAAGTACCCTTTACCCAGGATTGATGATCTGTTCGATCAGTTGAAGGGGGCACAATATTTTTCAAAGGTTGATCTGCAGTCAGGGTATCACCAGTTGCGCGTTAGGGATGAGGACGCGTAGAAGACAGCTTTTAGGACCAGTTTTGGGCACTACGAGTTCCTAGTGATGTCGTTTGGACTCACGAATGCACCAACCATATTCATAGATCTGATGAATAGAGTGTTTCGACCGTACTTGTATGGCTTCATCGTTGTATTTATAGATGACATCCTGATATACTCCAAGAGTCAGAAGGAGCACGAGGAACACCTGCGAGCAGTCTTTGATACTCTTAGGAAGAACCAGTTGTTTGCACAGTACAAGAAGTGCGACTTCTGGAAAGAAGAAGTCAAGTTCTTGGGACAAGTGGTGTCCAAGGAAGGGATAGCTGTGGACCTTACTAAGGTAGCTGCAGTTCAGGACTGGGAGCAGCCTGGTTTGATTACCGAAGTGAGAAGTTTTCTTGGCCTAGCAGGTTACTACCGTCGATTCATTAGGGAATTTTCCAAGATAACCAGACTGTTGTCTTAGCTAGCTCGGAAGGATCTTAAGTTTGTCTGGAATGAGAAGGCAGAGGCAGCTTTTTAGGAGCTGAAGGACAAGTTGATGTCCGCCCTTATGCTAGTATTGTCAGAGTAAGGGGTCAAGTATACGATATACACTAACGCGTCTCGTGTTGGTTTGGGTAGTGTTCTGATGCAGAAGGACAGAGTTATTGCCTATGCATCGAAATAATTAAGGAAACACGAGGAAAACTACCCTACGCACAACTTAGAGTTAGAAGCCATCATCTTTGCATTGAAGCTCTGGAGACATTACCTTTATGGAGAGGAGTTCGAGCTCTTTTGCGACCACAAGAACCTCATGTACATATTCACGCAGAGGGACTTGAATATGAGGCAATGACGATGGATGAGAACCTTGAAGGACTTTAAGTTCGAGGTCTCCTACCATCCTGGCAAGGCTAACCTTGTCGCAGACGCGTTGAGCCGCAAGAAGGCTATAGCATTTGCGGCTTCACTGATGATAGGCGAGTAGAACATGATGAAATTTGTGAGAAACTTCGAGCAGAAGCTTACTGCAGATGAGCCATTCGAGAGCATCGCTCATGTTCATGTGCAGCCACTTATCGATAACTAAATCATAGTGGCTCAGGAAGAGGATAAATGGTTAGTAAAGATGAGGAAGTGAGCTAGTGACGAGGAAGACTTCAAATGGAGAATTGGTTCGGATGGGGGTTTACGTTATCGAGGCCACTTATGCATTCTGAGTCGTCATGACTTGAGGAGGGAAGTTCTTGAAGCTGCTTACAATTCGAGGATGACAATGTATCCTGGGAGTACGAGGATGTACCAAGACATGCAGCGTTCGTACTAGTGGGACAACATGAAGGTCCACATAGCAGAGCATGTATCACGTTATCTCATGTGCCAATAAGTCAAGGCCGAACATCGTCGACTTCCTGGACTGCTTCAGCCCATGCCCATAGCTGAATGGAAATGAGACTTCATCTCTATGGATTTTATCTCAAGGCTTCCGAAGATGAGGAAGGGACATGACTCTATATGGGTGATCATGGACCGGTTGATGAAATCGGCTCATTTTCTCCCCATCCGAGTTTCGAACTCAGCAGACGAGTTGGCTAGGTTGTACATCAAGGAGGTTGTGCGTTTGCATGGAGTTTCTATGGAGATCGTGTTGGATAGAGACACTCGATTCACATTTATCTTCTGGACTCGTATCCAGGAAGCCATGGGTGTGAAACTGAAGTTCAGTACTGCGTTCCACCCACAAACTGATGGGCAGAAGGAACGGGTAAATCAGGTGTTGGAAGATATGTTATGAGCTTGCATGCTTGATTTCAAGGATAGTTGGGATGACTGTCTTCCTTATGCAGAGTTCACTTATAACAATAGTTTTCAGGCGAGTATTGGCAGGGCTCCCTATTAGGCCTTGTATAGGCGTCCCTGTCGAGCATCACACTGCTGGACGGAGGTTGATGAGAAGAGCTTGATTGGCCCAGAGTTAGTTCAGATGACTTCAGAGAAGGCCGACATTATCAGGCGTTGACTTCTAACAACATAGAGTAGGTAGAAGAGCTATGCTGGTACGAGGCGGCGATAGTTAGAGTTTGAGGTTGGGGACCATATATTCCTGAAGGTTTTCCCAATGAAGGGAGTTCTTTAGTTTGACAAGAAGGGGAAGCTCACACCGAGATTCATTGATACATTCCAGATATTAGATCAGGTGGGTGTGGTAACGTATCGCCTTGCCTTGCCCACATCACTCGTAGGAGTGCATAACGTATTTTATGTGTCGATGTTGAAGAAATACGTTCCCAATCATTCTCACATTATCAGATGGGAGCAGGTACAATTGACTAAAGATGTGACTTATGTACTACGACCGACGCGTATTGTAGATAAGAAGGAGTAGGTGTTGCGTAGTAAAGTGATTCCACTTGTGAAGGTTCTATGGACACATCACACTGAGAAAGAGGCTACTTAGGAAACAGAAGCCGAGGTCCAAAAGAACTATCCTCAGATTCTTGAAGAGTACGAAAATGTACTAATTTCGAGGATGAAAGTTTCTTTAAGGGGAATAGATTATAATGTCTCGAAAAAATCCGTACAAAGACCCGAGTACTACCTCAGGCAGAAATCACTAAGGACCAAAACCTTTAGAAATTAGATGAGAATTAACAAAGTACTAAACTAGATTAGTTGTGAAATTAGTACTAATCACTTTAAATACGAACTGTAAGACCCAAAGCTAGTAAAATCGTTAACGCTGCGCTACCTAGAAACTTAGGATCCATCTCTAAACCCAGTTGCTCTCGGGAGCATCATGAAATTATGTATCGAACTGGGACCGCGCGTCAAAAGTTTGATTATTGTAAAATTATACGGTTATGACCATCTTGTTGGACTTGACTGCCATCTCAGAAATCAAGTCCTAAAGGTATCCAGAAACGCACAACTTGAGCTCAGAGTGAAGTGTGTGAGAAACGCGAATATCTTTAGGAAATGAACTGAAATGTAAGTAAATTGAATCATTCGCTTGCAGGCCAATTCTAAGGATTCAGACTATCGAAATCTGACCCAATTACACCCTCAGATCAGGAAAAATTTTCAACACATGTCAGTGTACTTGTGGCCCTAAATAAGTAACAGTGACCGTTGAACTGAAACAGGTCCTCTGCGGTCGATCCACTGATCCGATTGGGTCGAGATCTTAACCTGACCTAGATCTAATGTTAGGGGGCTTAATCCCGATCGCATGCAGAAAAGGGGCCTTTGGATGTGCTCCGTTGGATCGAAACGGCTACTCCTTGGTTATATCTTAAGTATATCATGGCCCTGGGGCCATTTCCATTAGTTCTTGGCCTATATAAGCGCCTTAAACCATTTTTCTCTCATTCCATATGAATTATAAACGCTAGGAGAGAGAAGAGAGCAAAAAGAGAAGGAAAGAGAGAAAGTGAGAGAGAAAGTGGGAGACTGTTCCTGGGATTCGATCCCACCACTCCACGTGCTTAACCACCGCTTTCATATCACCATATCAGTGATTCCGATCTTGTTCTTGGATAAGAAATCCTAACCCTAATCTGTTTTAGAGATTTAAGTAGAGCAAATGGTGAAATAACTAACCTATTTCATACTATAGGTTGTGCTTATGCGTAGACGAAGAGTTAGTGTTTGAACTGAGTTCGTTACGAGTCTACCGGTGAAAGGTGCAGACTATAAATGTTTAGATTGTGGTTTTCAAGGCTTTCAATGTCAGTCAATGATTTATAATTGACTTGATTACTATCACATATGCTTAGATATGATGTTTCCCATATATTGCACATACATGTAAATCATATTGATTTTAATGCCTTCCAAGTATTTATTGAAATGTTTAAATGAATATGGAATTTGGATTTGTGCTTGCCATGATTATTAATTGTGAACATATGATTATTGTGTATGTGACAACTCCTTTGTAAAAGGGCTTGCCATAATATATGTTATAACTAGTCTAATACCTGTGTGTCGATATGTGTAGTCTAAGTGTTTGGTAAAATGTTTAAATGAGTAATTGATTGATGAAATGACCTTATTAAAGGTGTTGAGATGAGTTTCTCAATCACCTTGGCTATATGAGTAGACTCCTTCTTGTAGTTTACATTTGGCTATATGATTCATATATGAAATGTGGCATTATGTGTTTATAAAATGATCAAATGAGACTTGTATGTGATTTAATTGTTAAAAGTTGTTTGACAGTCATATATGAATGCTTATTTCAACTAAGTGTGATTGGGGCTATGAGGTAGTCCAGGAAATCGATAATGATTCACTATCGGTGGTCGAGTTGTTCTAGCCATGACGGATAAGTTCAAGGAATCCGAGTCACATAGTAATTGTCGACAGTGGTTAGGCCGCGATGAGTGTGTATGCGCTCTATGTCGGTTAATTTAATGTACGATCGTACCAATCGAGCTTATCAAGCAACTCAATTGGCCTAATGTATGTTCACCATATATGGACGCCACTGTTTGAATCTAAGGTACTAATCTACCAGTGAAAATCCCGTTTAACCTTGGTACCTCGATCCACTAAGACTTATGAGCCGGACATGGTGGTGTATGAGACACCGTGGTCGCGCTGTCCGCCTACGCTGGGGCGACGAGCCTCCCCATAGTGACTAGTGAGCAACCCAAACTCATGAGCTGAATATGGTGGTATATGAGACACTATATTCATGCTGTCGGCCTACGCTAAGGTGACGAGTCTTTCCCGTAGTGACCTCGAGTATACACTAGGATTATGCTAAGGTGATGAGCCTTTTCGTATTAACTTTGAGTATAAATCAGGCCTGCACTAAGGTGACGAGTCGCTCTGTAGCGACCTGAAATTGTTCTTCGTATGTGATTAACTAGGATTGACTACCCTAGATGGATCAATGTTTAGGTTAATGATATAAAGGGAGGTACCTTAGCTTCCAAAGCCTGCTGTATAAATATGCTTAATCAAGAACTTGGTTAACACAACCATGCACCGCATTACATGTGCTTTGGCGAGGAAGTGCACATTTAGGGAGTTTACCATGCGCGATCGTGAGATGATGTTGCTGAGGGAGTGTAGGTGAGGGCATGCATTATTACAACATACCATTCTTATTTCAACAAGAGTACTTAGGATATGAGTGTTGTACTGCTTTATCATTACTGCTTGACTAAATTGATAACATGTTAACCTTTTCTTCATAGCTCTATTGAGTTGATCACTCACTCCCATGTTCTGGGACGGTGCTTTAAACACCAACCAGACTTTGTTGTAGTTGCATATGATGGTGAAGCTGAGCTTGACTTTTATGATGACGAGGAGTTCTCCTACATGCAACTCTCTGGTAGGTCTATGTAGGCTTGGAGTTATGCTGACGGGGCTACAGGGATATGGATTAGTAGACACTATATTTGAACATTTTGTGATTTTGGGAATTATATATGTAATTATTTGACCTGGTGACATGTTCATACTTAGGGGACTCACAACTATGCATATGCTTTATATAACTATCACAGTATTCCACTAGCATAATTTATCTGTCTCTAGAGTATAAAATGCTGTTTTGATATAATCCCACTCATGTTTAAGGCACGAATATAGACAACATTCACTCATCATTATTTATGTTGTATAAGTGATGTGTTGGAACTCAGGAGTTAGGCTCCTACTCGACCCCTGATTTTCAGGGCATTACAAGTTCTGTGACCCCCATCACAAGGTTAGTGTTATGTCCATACCATCCACCCGATCACATGTGACAGGTGTGGTATGGGACCCACCTTGACGCATGTATTCCCTATACACACCGTCCATCCAGATGGTGCTGTGAGGAGGCGACCATGATGTATGGGTCTTATCCTCACCGTCCAGATTGCTGGATGATGTGGCCCACCTTTGATTTATGTATTGTATACCCACACTGTCCATAGGCTGGGACGGGTGGGGTCCACCTCGTTGTATTATTTCATCTAGCCATCCATCTAAGGGACCCACATGATGTATGTTTTATCCACATCGTTCGTGAGACATGTGACCCATCTAATGTATGTATTCTATAACCACGTTGTCCATTACGTGTGAGACCCACCCGTTATATGCAGGGCCCACCTGCTGTATGTTTTGTATGCTCGCTGTACAGCGGGTAGGGCCCACCTACTGCACGTGTGCAGCCCATTGTGATGTGATGAGGCCCACCAGCTGTATGTAGGCCCACTAGACATATGTGAGGTCCACTCGCTAATGTAAAGAGGCCCATGTAATAAGGCCCTTATGTGCGGCCCACCGTGATGTATGTGTATCATACACACTGTTCATTCATTTTTCTTAGGGTTGTGAGCTTCATTTCCTTGAGAGGCCCACCCTATGTATGTACCCAACTGTGGGCTACTTCATGAGGCCCATCGTGATATATGTGTTGAATACATGTTATCTATCCATTTTTTTAAGGCCATGGGCTGCCTTATGAGACCCACGATGCTGTGTGTTTTATATACACACCATTTATCCATTTTAGGGGATGTGGTCTGCCTTGTGAGGTCCTTGTATGAGGCCCATTAGTGCGACCCATTGATGCGGCCCACTTGATGTATATGTGGCCCGTTGGTGTGACCCACTTGATGTATATGAAGACCATTGGTGTGGCCAGTGGATGCAACCCACTTGATGTATATGAGGCCCATTGGTGCGGCTCGTGGATGCGACCCACTTGATGTATTTGAAGCCCATTGGTGCGGCCCATGAATGCGGCCCACTTGATGTATATGAAACCCATTAGTGTGGCCCACTTGATGTATATAAGGCCCATTGGTGCGGCTCATGGATGTGACCCACTTGATGTATATGAAGCCCATTGGAGCGGCCGGTGGATGCGGCCCACTTGATGTATATGAGGCCCATTGGTGCGGCTCGTGGATGCGGCCCACTTTATGTATATGAGGCCCATGTGAGCGGTCATGTGGCCCTTGAGTGAGGCAAATTGTGATATATGTTGGGCCCTTGTGTGTGGCCATGGGCCCACTATATGTTGGGCTTTATGTGGGCCACTCCTTGGGAGCAATGTTTGTTAAATGTCTACATTGATGGAAAATGATGGTTAAATGTCCACATTGTGACCTTCCCTTAAGCCATTTATTAGGTTGATTATTGAGGCCGATTATCGATGCTGATTATCGATACCGATTGTGAGTATGTGACAACATATCATCATGATACATGCCCATATGCATCATCCGCATGTTTGTTATGAAATGTGATTAACCATTACATATGCCATAGGGCAGGTTATTTTTGGGACTCCCTGAGAGACGGAGTTGCCCACATGAGGGCATGGTATATGCAGGTTTGCGGTATGACTAGATGGTATGACTCATGCATTTCACATTTTGTGATATGACCACCATATACCCTAGCGACATCAGGGTCGTGCCCTTCACAGGCATATCGTGGATGGCCAGATGAGATACTAAAAATATTTAGTTCTAGCATACGGACGCTATAGATGTCCCTAGGTGGCCAGAAGACGCCCTAACGTCTAGACCGAGTGGATATATATGTGCACGTGAGGGCCGTATACCAGTAGGCCACGTCTTTCACTGTATCATGGTTGGTTGGGAGGGGGTGTGACCTTACCCGCCTGAATGAGTGGGCAATATATAGGTTAAATTTGACCATCTTAAGGAATGGGTTCGCTATCAATGAGTCGGGCCAAATATTGGTAGGCAGATAGTGAGGTCTCTTTCACTTACCCAGTTGTGCGCTCGGATAGGGACGACAAACTAGCTTAAAGTGTAATAGATCCCGATGATGATTCCAGAGATAAACGGTGCTGATATGAAGATTTATTGAGCAGGAGTTGCATACCCATTCATTTATTCATTCACTATCCACTCGGGCTGGTGGTGCGCGACTATTTTTAAATATACCTTTGCAATGGCCAGGATTTTGGTTGGGGCGCACGACTAACCTGAGATCAGGAGTTTACTACATTGAGTATGACTATCCAAATTTAGGTATGGGACTGGTTTGGATAGAAGTCCCTTGTGATGGACCCCGTAGCCTATGATACTACATACTATCATCCTTACTTCACACTCCAGCTTGGTCATGTCATTCGCACTGCATACTGCAATACATCCGTGACATATATTATTCTGGGTTGTTATGTTTCTGCATTATATGACCTAGATGAGGTTGACAATATTCGTGGACTCGTTAGGATTTTGCATATTATATTGTATCCTCAGTATATGATATTGACTTATTATGTTTTTGCATCGCATAACCTAGATAAGGCTGATGATATTTATGGACTTACCAGCATATTTTCACATTACTCTGATATTGTGAGATTTATGGATTGTCAGTATTTCCACTTATTCTAATATTTATATGCTTAACACGTGCATCACACATACTTTTACCACCCTCTAAGCTTTTTATATGCTTATGTACGATAGATGTGTGCAGGTGGTGTTAGGTCGCAATAATGTTAAGCTTGGAGTGTGCAACAGTCTTCTGGAGCTTTAATTTCTGATATTTGTGTTTTTCCTTTTAGCATTATATTCAACTGTTTATATTAGTGGATATGTGATGATGATGTTGCTTTTGTGATTTGGCTAAACTTGTGGTTATGTTTCTTACGAGATAAATGCATGTTGGAAAATCTTCCTTGTTGGATCCCAGGGTTAGAATCTGGCATATGCATGTTGGGAGTCGAGAATAGGATACTACGGAGGTTGTCGGCACCATATTCGATGATCAAAAATTTTGTGAGCCCGGTTTCTGAGTTTGGGGGGTGACACCCCACCTATAAATAAGAGTATCCTCGATGGTGAAAGTTACGCATAATCTACAACTCAAAGTTCTCTTTTGACTAAGACCCATATTCCCTGTCTAACTTAGGCATCGGAGGGTCCCCTGTGCAAGCCAGGGTCTTCCTTGCTTGTTCTATGTGCAGGTTCACTGGTCCAGGGAGGGTAACCAGATTTCTACATCAACAGTTTGGCGTCGTCTATGGTAATGACATTGAAAGCCGTCTTGTCTCTTCAGCCTCAATGACGACAAAAGGGAAGAAGAAGACGACCCCCTTCGCTGTTGGCCCTGATCTCGCACCATCAGAGCAGTTCACTAGCCATCAGGACTCCTCTTCCTAGCGTCAGGTTGACTGTCACGCCCCAAACTCAGAAACCGGGCTCACAAAATTTCCGATCGCCGAATCCGGCGCTGACAGCCTCCGTAGAACCCCATTCTCGGCTCCTAGCTCCCATTCGCCAGGTTCCGATCCTGGGATGCTACGAGGAGGATTTAAATACCAGTTTGTTTCGTAATAAGCATAACCAACGGCATAACCCACAAACAACAACCAAGAACTCCATCACATTTCCACTATGATCAAAAACTTTACAAGTACAATGAGCATAAAGGGAAATACAATGGTAAATAACAGAAAACTCCAAAATGATCAGCAACGCGCTCCTGCCTCAACGCTGCTGCGGTCCAACGTCACCTGCACGCAACGGTCGTGCATAAGCTTACAGAAAGCTTAGAGGGTGGTGAAAGTGTGTGCGCAAGGTAGTAATATGAATGCAATGTCAGAGTAATGCGGAATATGCAGATAGAACCAAAACGTCATGAGCCGTACCAAGGCTATGCAATGCAAGACATGAATGGTATCGGCCATCCCAAGGCCATGCAATGTACAATGCAACTCAAGCATACAGATACTCATCAATGTCCACAGGTCAATACAGCTCAAAGTATGGAATATCACCGGGGTCTAGTACACTCTAAACCAGATTGCCGCCACATCGCGCGCAATAATGTAAGTGGAAGAGACCTCACTATCCGTCTGCCAATATCGGGCGCGACTCGTCGATAGCGGACCCATTCCTCGAGCTGGTCAAACTCAGCCTAGTATTGCCCCCTACCCTCGGGCGGGTAAGGCCGCACCCCCTTCCAACCGACCACGACACAGTGGAGAGCGTAACTGTCTGGTATTCGGCACTCAACGCTCATCTACCCACTCGGTCTAGACGTTGGAGCAACCTCTTGGTACCATAAGGGTTTAGGGACTTTCACCCAGGGATATCTATAGTACCCCATGTAAGTCAAGATTTCCAGTATCCAATCCTGCCAACCACGATGCGTCTGTGGAGGCTACGGCCCTGATGTCGCTAGGGCGTACAACAACCATATCACACTAATGCGGAATGCATGAATCACGCCATCCAGTCATGCAACCAATCCTGCGCATACCGTGCGCTCATGTAGGGCAGCACCGCCTAATCGGGAGCCCATAAACAACCTGCCCGAAGGCAAATGCTATGATCAGTCAATCCTCATAACAAGCATACGTATGATGCGTATGATCATGAATCATGAACTGTATTAGTCATGGTATAATGAAATGAACTATCTTAATATGCAGATGGTCCTGGACGGCCTAAATATGATAAGTACGGCCCAGCAATGGACCCAAGGAGAGTCGTAATGTGGACATCCAACCAACATTAGACTCGCAATGTGGACGTCAAACCAACATTGTTTCTCAGGTACGATCTTCTTAAAACACCGCTACATAATCGGTATTCGGTTTACACATTGCAATGGACCTTATGTTCCTCCCACTGGGCCTTACATATATATCAAATGGGCCATAGCTTATGGGCTCTTATTCATCAGATGGGCCACAGAAATGGGCCAAACCAATGGGCCTTAAGTACATTGCAATGGGTTAAACCCGTGGGCCTTGGATTGCACCAATTGGACCTAGTCACATGAGTCTAATATGTATCAAATGGGCCACACCAATTGGACCCCCAAATGTATATCCAATGGGCCTCAATCCAGAGGCCTTATATGAGTCGAATGGGCCCAAATCCCTAGGCCTTAAGCAATTCAAATGAGCCTAATCCATGAGCTTGCACGTATGTCGAAGTGGGCCTAAACCCCTAGGCCTTACATATATCAATTGGCCTACCTCCATGGGCTTTAATTTCAGCAAAAAGGGTCCAATTACATGGGCCTTGAAGTACATCAAATGGGCCTAGTCCCAAGGACTTGCAACACATCAAATGGGCCTAGATCTAGGCCTTAAATGAATCCAATGGGCCTAGCCCATAAACATTCCATAAACCAAATAAGCCTAGCCCATAGCCCTTTCTAAATTCAATTGGGCCTAACCCATAGGCTAAAAATGATCATTTAAAGTGGATGGATAGTCTGGATGCGTCGTCTGTGACAATGGTGGGGCCCACAAGGAGGTGAACTATCGTATATATTATATAATATGTAAACTACATATAATATGATATATACAGTCTTATATGTAATATATATATATATATATATATATATATATATATATATAATATAATTTATATGTACACACACATGCGGCACCCAGCACCCACACGTGGGCGTGGACCCCACCGTTCAGTGGGGACGGTGTGGATTCAGCAAAATCACCGTGGGCATCACCGTCCACGGACCGTGGACGGTGTGAATAAAATACATAAATCACTATGGGTCCCATGCACGTGGCCCACCGTGATGTTTATTTGAAATCCAACCCGTTCATAAGGTCACTCAACCTGGACGAAGGGAAAAATATAAAATTTCAGCTTGATCCAACACTTATGTGGGCCCCAAAGAGGTTTCTAATGGTAGGCATCCAGGTCCACTGTTTTCTATGGTGTGGGCTGCCAGATCCTTGGATTGGCCTGAAATTCGAAGGGGGCCCACCTGAGATGGGGACCCACCCAATGGATGGCTTGGATAGCGTACAAACATCAAGGTGGGGCCCATGGCAGCAGCCGTGGGTGGCTGCACGGCACCCGCCCGCCTGTCGTCCCACGGCTGCACGCTGCTGCGTGCAGCGCTGCTTTGTCAGAGAGGCAGAGGCAGCGCCTCTTGAAAATTTTGGGAAAAACCCGATTTTCGGGGTTTTTCACACATGGGGCCCGCTTAAAAGAAATCCGCCCCGGCCATAGCATTCCTCGGCTCGCAACCATTCCAACGGGCCTAATATAGAGTATATTCTATGCTCAGAGAAATAAATAAATCGAAGAAATGATCTTTTATAAGGTAGGAATGCAACCCACAACGTTATGGCCCACCTGACCTCCTAATCAACCCCAAGTCTTGGCTCAACGCCTAAAATTAGATGGGGAATGGGATGGACGGTGTGGATTTCATACATACCTCAAGATGGGGCCTCAGCAAGTGGACCATCCCAAAAAGTGGCTTTTCCCTTCTTTTGTTTTTTTTTTGGTTTTTGTTACAGGGGCGTCTAGCGTCCCAGACGCTGGACGGTGGGCATCTTAAACAAATTAACCTTGTGGTGGGCCTTTTGAAGTGGGCCGCCACTAATGGATGATGGGAGTGGTACCACGTGCAAGGTGGGCCCCACTTGAAGGATTCTTGGACAAGATTGATACTTCACGGTGAGGTCCATTCAAGTGGGCCACACAATCCTCTTGCATAAAATAAAATAAAATAAAATAAAATAAAAGAAAGAGAGAGAGACATGGAGAGTGGGACACGGCTTGTGATGGAGGGACCCCGTCATTATGGGCCCTCCTTTAAAAGCAAATGATACAAAAGAAAGGTCCCTCAACACATGGGACCATCAAGATCGAGAATCAACGGTGGAGATCCTCCCTCCACCAAAATGGACGGTCTAGATGACCTTTCTTGAAGAAATAAACATCATGATGGGGTCCATGGAGAATGGCCCCATCATGGAATGATCATGATGATCCAGGTGGTCCATCGGCCACATTTTGGGGTCCCAAGTGAGATCCACACCATTGATCGGTGGGACTCACTTGGTCCACCATAAAAATAATAAAAACTACCATATGAAAGCACCCACCGTCCGATCTTCTCGCTCCTAGGGGTTCCTTGGCACCTTGTCTTCAACTTCAATGGCTAAGATGAAGAATGAAGGGTTGAGATGGGAGATTTTGGGGTAGGAAGGTGGGCCACTTGGAGCTTAAGGTCTTTGGAGAAATGCCATACGTGGGAGCTCTTTGAAATTTTTGTTGCTTGGTAGTTTTTGGAATGAGAAAGAGAGAAAGAGAGAGAGTGATGTAAAGGGAGAGAGAGAGAGTGATGGATGGATGGGTGAGTGATGGTTGTGCAAGAAAAGCTTGACTTTTGAGGCTTTGGTGTAAGAGAGGTATGGGTTGTGAAGACTTTTGAGGCTTTTTGTGTAAGAGAGGTATGGGATGTGAAGACTTTTGTGGTTGCTTGGGAAAATGGGTGAGAGTGATGTGTACTTGACATGTGATGGGTTGATGGGTGATTGATTGATGGGATTGATGTGATTGATGTGACACATCGTTGAGATTCCCTTGGTTTTCGCAACGCGCGGCGTTTTCTCGCACCGAACGTTGGCCCATAACTCTTGATCAGGGTATCGCCTCGGCGCACGAGTCGCGGTATCGGAACCGCAACGACGGCGCGGTCGCTATGGTATTGGTCTCGGGTTGAGTCGACTCAGGTTATCGGTACATGAATCCAGGTCGCGCGTCGATATTGTTTAAGGGTCGAAAGTTGCCGAAATTCGACCGGTACGACCGCGAGAGTGTACGGAAAGGTACGGACCAAGATACGGGTCTTACATTGACTCTGCGCCTGCAGGACCAATGCAGCGGACTAGGAGCTGGGGAGGTTGGCTTGTCTCTCTTGAACATCAAGTTGAGATTCTGAATAAAAACTTAAACTTAATGAAGCAGTTATTGGAACAATTGCAACCTCACCCCATCTAAAGGATTGGGCAAGCTTCAAGATGATCAACTACAGAAGTACTCGACTCATCCGAAGTGCTTGTTGGTTCTTAAAGAAGTAGGCAAATTGGAACCTCAAAGCCACCACCTTCTCATGTCTTGGGCACCGTTGCGTTGGCTGCATCTGACCTAGCCACGAATTAGAGAAAAAGAAACTCAGCAAAATTCCCGAGTAGTGACCGAGGTGATGATCGAGAGCGGAGAACCTTGGGAAGCCGAGCTTAATGTGTAACGACCCTAGTTCCCGTGCTATCCAAGAGAAGAGAATTCTCTCTCTTTTTCCCATATTTCCCATCGAAAGGGCGTTTGAATGAATAGCCTCTCTCTGGCGTCGTCTGTGACCCATCATGAACCCCATCTGGATAATCTGAATTGTTCATCAGGTGCGGGATTGACATCCGACCAAAACCTTGGTCACTCACACGTTTATACGCGCGTACGTACGAAGATGAATGGTGGGGGAGTTTTAAAATGAAAACAAATGCCGTGATGCATGCTGGCTCACCATCTTGAATCAGATTAACAATCCGAACCGTCCATCAGGAGTGGAAGGTGAATCTAACCAAGACCATTGAATTTGCCACACGAGTTGCACACACATGGGTGAGCAATTTCATCCGTAAATGGTGCCTTGTGAGCACGATTTTTCCAAAAATGGAAAGCTCTGTTTCTTCTTCTATTTTCCAGGTTGGCAATCTGAACGAAGAGAAGTTCTTTGATCTCAGCCCTTCAACTCATGCAATCCCAGCTGTCTAGGGTTGGCTTACTTTTAGGTTTTCCTCGGTGAAGGAAGAGACACGTGTGGAGGGAATCTTCCCGTTTTTTTATGCTGGCACCATCTCGACCGCCCTTTAACTTTTAGAAGCTCTTCCAGAGCATCCCGAGCATTAATCTTAGGGCTTCTAACAAACCCTTTCACTAGGGTAGAAATTCTCATGAGAAATCTCATAGCCGTGCGAGTTTTTGACCACAACTGAATATCTCAGATCCCACTGGGTTTTAAGAAAACCTCTACGAATGGTGGGTCCCACAATGATCAAGAGGCCCATTTGATTCATCCAGAAGAAGTGGATCATTAGATGGGGCCCTGGATAAGAAACCGCCATGATCGGCTGCCTCATCTTCTCTGTCCAAGCAAGAAACCCATCATCATGGGATGGACCTAATTCGTTGATCAGATACGTCATTTTGATGGGCCATACGATTAGAAGATCATCCATACCGTCTGATCACAGCCATGCAAACATGATTCAATTATAACAATGTAAAATGAAACAGATTAAAAAGCTATAGACCGTAACTAATCCCTTGATTAGTTACACTTCTGAAATGTCTAAAATAGGATTAAGAAGAGCCTATTAAAGGCAGTATTTTAGGGCAACCCTTTCTAAAAAGGGGAAAGTTTTAGAGAAAGGAAAGGAGCACCATTTTTCCTTGCAGCATTGAGTTAGTCGACTCGGTTCGAGTCATATTCTATGGCAAGCCAAGTCCAGGTCCTCTAGGTCGAGCAGCAAGAGAAAGAGAGAGAGAAGTAGAAGAAAGAAAGAGAAAGAAGAGAAGAGAAGGGAAGAAGACGGTGCGTGTAGTGATTGCTCGCTGCACTAGCTCGACTCGAGCGAGTCGAGGAGCTAAGTCAGACCGAGTCTGGGTTGTTTTAATCTGAGTATTGCTGGAATTCCAACAAAGAATGAGAGAGAGAGAGAGAGAGAGAGAGAGAGAGAGAGAGAGAGAGAGAGAGAGAGAGAGAGAGAGAGAGAGAGAGAAGAAAAGGAAGGTTAAAGAAGAAAAGGAAGATAAAGAAGAGGGAAAAGTAGAGAGGAAAAAGATAGAGAAAGAGAAAGTCATGGGTGGTTTCGAGTTCAAAAGCTTGACTTGTTGTTGAGTCTAACTTACCTCTATTGCACCCTTGTCTAGGAGAGTTACAGGACATGTCAAAAGAAAGAAGGTAGAAGAAGAAGGAAGAAAAAGGAAATGGCAAGGGGAGGAAGTAGTCAAACTAAGTCGACTCATTGAGTTTTCAGGCGAGTTGGGTTGAGTTTGGCTGAGTCTAGCAAACTGTTGGACATTTCAACAAGGATAAATAGAGAAATCAAGAAAGGGAAGAAAGGAAGTAGAGTAAGGAACAGAAAGAAGAAGAAAGAGAGGGTGAGGGAGTTGTGGGCCGCCGAGTTAAGCCGAATTGACTTAGTTGGGCCTGAGGAGTTAAGCATCTTATGCTATCTAGGTGGGGCTGATTCACTTCAACATCCCATCATCTGGTTCTTTAAATCCAAGCCTCTAAGTTCAGATCATAGTAGGAATCAATTAAAGCCTTTCCCCAAATTCCTCATTTAGGATGTGTTCTTATCAAGCGAGAAGAGTACCCACATCCTAAGGTGAGGAGTCACCCTCTTTACTTTCTGCATTCATTGAATTCCATGTTAGTTAAGTTTATTAAAATATAAAATTTGTAGAATATAATTATAATATGCAAAGTCTTGTGAACTTGATCTCATTGTAACTTATCCTGCTTTATTTAATAAATCTTGTGTGTTTACATTTACTTCTAATACTCATAATATAAGTCTTGGAAACATGTTATATTCTCTTATTACATCTTGTGAGAAATATCATGTTACAATATTCTTATCTTAGTTGGAGAATTGAAATTACTACATGGAACAAATACACATGTATGCTAGCGTTCTATACTTGAGTGATCCTATTCAATCTTAAAATAGAGGAATTATGAAGAATTATATCAAAGTGAGATCAAAGTCATGACCCAATGTTAAAGGTCTTACCAAGGACCTTAAGATTTGATAGAGACCACAAATTAAGGAACATTATTGTTAAATTTAAGAGTTGTGCATGAGAATCATGGTGCATAACATTCACACATAACATATGAGCTTTACTAGGTGCTTGATGTGAGCCACCTCCTGTTAGGTCTACTAAGAATTCTATCATTCTAGTATAACCCTTAGGTTGAATGCATTCATGCCACTATGGGTTGCTCTCTTTACATGAGGCTTTTTTGGGTTTTTAGGACCTCCTCGGGTGTATCCCAAATACTTTTTCAGGAGGCTAAATTACCTTGGGCACTCTCACTACATGATCTTTTCTAGGTAGTTAGTCTACCGCGGGTGACCCCTTCTTTTTGCAAGCTAGATGTGTATCCCTAGGTCTGTGACTTTAGACATACATCCATACATTCATGCATATGTTCATATGATATTACTCTAATTGTGAATTGCTAAGTTGGTTTAAGCTATATTGGAATACTCTAATATGCATGAAATCTTTGAGGGAAATTCCCATTGAGTTATCACTCACCCTATCATGTGGTTGCACCAAATAGATGCAGGTTTAATGATGGAGGAAGAACCTCTAGTTGAGATTCTAGAGGTGACTGAAGAGGAGTTTGATGAGGAAGGACTTTATGCTAGTGTAGTTGAGTCGTTGGAGCTTAATTAATACTTTAGGTTTACATACTTTCATTATTTAGACTTTATGTTTTGTTTAAATTTTGAGAATTGTAATTAAAATTCCCCGCTAAGGGATTTCATTTTGATTTCACTAAACTTCTTTGTTATTACTCATGATATCCTTAGCTTATGCAATGGTTGCCTTACTTTATGTTATGAAATTTATTATTAATTAGATATGTGGTAGTTCACTTCATAGCATATTACTCGGGTTCTCAACGAGGGTCGATCATCCTCGGGTTATGAGAACCAGGGTATTACACAATGACTTGCGGGGCTAAATTGGTAACATACGGTAGGCTTATTGCCCGATCGATCTGACCTCGGTCGAAGCGATACTAGAGAAAATTGAGCCACCATTTATTGCCGACATCATGCATGCCCAGCTACTACCGAGATTCTGGATGCCACAAATCACCCCGTACTCTGGGACCACTAATCTAGCCGAGCATCTGAAGTCCTTTAGGGCATGGACGGAACTCCACGGCGCATCAACCACAGTCATGTGCCGAGCATTTTCCTTAACCTTAACAAGAGTAGCTTGGAAGTTGTTCCGATAACTAAAGCTACAATTAATCAGCTCTTTTACATAGATCTACAAGGTATTATTCATTACCAACTTTATCAGAGGAAAAGAAAAACTAAAGCTGGTCTCTTGTCTCCTTAATGTTGTCCAGAAGGACAACAAACTGCTAAAAGACTACGTTAAGCATTTTAATTTAGAAACGATGCAAGTACAAGGACATTTAGAGGAGATTGCTTTGAACGCCCTGATGGGGGGCCTTAGAGAGGGAAGATTTCTCTTTTCACTCGACAAAAATTCTTCGACGACAATAGTTGACCTCCTCAATAAAGCTTATTAATACTCCAACGTCAAGGAGCTTGTGAGTCTACAAAAAGTTGCTCGGAATAAGGGAGGCTCGACCAGAGAAAAGTGACCTGAGGAGGAGCCAACCTTAACCAACGATAATAAAAGAAGCAAAGACAACGAGGTCTATCACGCCCCAAATTCGGAAACCAGACTCACAAAATTTTTGATCACCGAATTCGGTGTCGACAACCTCCGTAGTACCCCATTCTTAGCACCCAATGTCCATACGCCAGATTTTAATCCTGGGATCCTACAAGGTGGATTTTTCAATATACATTTAACTCGTAATAAAGCATAACCACAAGTATACCCAAATCACAAAGGCAACATCATCATCACATATCCACTAATAAAACATTTGAATACAATGCTGAAAGGAAAATACATATGTCAAACTCAAAGCTCCAGAAGACCGTTGCACGCTCTATGCTCGATGTTGCTGCAACCTAACGCCACCTACACGCATCTATCGTGCATAAGCTTATAGAAAGCTTAGTGGGTGGTGAAAGTGTGTGAGCAAGATAAGTGCCGAGTATGCAATACAATGCCATGAATCATACAATATTGAAATAGGTGGAAATACTAACAAGATTATGAATTATATGATATCAGAGTAAGTGGAAATATACTGATAAGTCCATGAGTGCCATCAGCCGTACCAAGGCTATGTAATGCAAGACATGAATACTAATGGCCATATCAATGCAGAAACATGACAACCCATAATGATAAATGCTGCGGATGCAATGTGATATATGGTGCGAATAAAATGAACAAGCTGGAGTGAATTCAGGATGATAGTACGTATATCACAGGCTATGGGCTCCATCACAAGAGACTTCTATCCAAACTAGTCCCATACCTAAATTTGAATAGTCAGACTCAATGTGGTAAACTCCTGATCTCAGGTTAGTCGCGCGCCCCAACCGAAACCCTGACTATTGTGAAGGTGCACATAATAAATAGTTACGCACCACTAGCCTGAGTGAATAGTGAATGGATGAATGAGTATGCAACTCCTGCTCAATAAGTCCACATATCAGCATTGTACATCTCTGAGATCATCATTGGGGTATAGTACACTCTAAGCTGGCTACCGCCCCAGCCGGTCTCTTAGCCCAGTGAGAAAAAGACCTCACTACCCGCCTGCCAGTAGTATACCAATGCCTACCCAGCTCATTGATAGCAGACCCATTTGGGAGCTAATCAAACTCAGCCTAGCTTATAGCCCCCTCACTTAGGTAAATAAGGCTAAACCCCTTCCCAACTGACCACGACACAGTGGGAGACGTGATCTACTGGTATTCGGCACTCGGGCGCTCATGTATCAACTAGGTCTAGACGTTGGGGCGTCTCTTGGCCTCGAAGGTTTATGAACTTTCACCCATGAACATCCAAAGTGCTCAGATGCTCGAACCAAACATTTTCAGTGTCCTATCTGTCATTCCATGATATGCCTGTGGAGGTCACAGCCCTGATGTCGCTAGGGCATACAGTAATCACAATCACATAATGTAAGATGCATGAGTCATGTAGTCCAATCATGCATCAATCTTGCATATATCGTGCACTCATGTGGGATAACTCCACCTATCAAGGAGTCTCATAAACCATTTATACTATAGTATATGCAAGGGTCAATCACATCTCACAATAAATATGCAGATGATCATGATGCGTATGGGTATGTATCATGATGCTATGCTGTCACATACTTATAATCGGTATCAATAACTGGCATTAATAATCGACCTCGATAATGTGGACATTTAACCAACATTATCCCCAAGGAATAGCCCACATAGACCCTAACATATAGTGGACCCATGGCCTCACACAAGGACCTAATATACAACACCATGGGCCTCACTCAAGAGATTAATACACATCACGATGGGCCTTTCACATAGATTTAATATACATCACAATGGACTCCATCACTTGGCCCTCAAATGCATCATAATGGGCCTCATCACATAAACCTCATATTCATCACATTAGGCCTTAAACACAGGCTGCATATACATTACATTGGTCTTGACAATCGGCCTCGACAATCGAAAACGGTCTCAACAACTGGAATCGATAATCAAAATCGGTCTCGATAATTGGCCTCGACAATCAGAATCGGCCTCGATACTCAGCCTCGACAATTGGAATCGGCTTATACAATCGGCCTCGACAAGTCAGAATCGGCCTCGATACTCGACCTTAATAATCGAATTGGCCTATATAATCAGCCTCGACAATCGGAATCGGCATCGATACTCAGTCTCAACAATCGAAATCGGCCTATATAATAAGCCTCGACAATCGGAGCTATACAAAAGACATTGATGATCAGAATCGGCCTCGATACTCGGCCTTGACAATCGAAATTGGCCTATACAATCAACTTCGATAATTAAAATCGGCCTCGACAATCGAAAGTGACCTATACAATCGGAATCTACCTCGATAATTGGCCTCGAAAATTAGAATTGGAATTGGTAATTGGTATCGATAATCAGCATTCATAATCGGCACAGACAATCAGCATATAAAGAAGGCAGGGTCTATAGATGGACAACCAAGTAACCATAATATAAAGATTGGCCCATAGCCATGGTTATATCAAATCTGATGGCATGGAGCCATCCGTCTATGATGAATGGGGCCAACTTATTAGGGTTAACCCATTAAGAGAATGATGAGAATGAGCCTAACAAAGCCTAAGGGAAGGTCACAATGAGGACATCTAACCATCATTTTCCATCAATGTGGGCGTCTAACCAACATTGCTCCCAAAGAGTGGCCTATATAAGGGATTCATACACAACATAATGACCACACATACATCATATTGGGCCTCATTCATGGGCCTCTCATATATCATGTTGGGTTTTATACAAGGGCCTCAAACGTATCACAATGGGCCATGCCCATGGGCTTCGAAAACATCACAATGCATACATCCAGGTGTGGCCCCACATGTGGGGTGGGTCCCACCGTCCAAGGATGGTGAGGATGGTCTAAACCTCAAGATGCGTCCACGTGGGGCCACCCTCATATAATATATATAAATATTAATATAATTTAATTATTTTAATTTTAATTTTTTTATTAGCTGGTTAGTACACTCCACCGTTAGTTCACACTACACTGTTAGCCACACCCCACTGTCAGTTCACACTCCTCTGCTGGCCACATCCAACGTCCATGGATGCTTGACGGATGGTGAGGATATATTTTATATATATATATATATATATATATATATATATATATATATATATATATATATATATATTAAGGTGGGTCCCACATGGACATGGCCCACCTAATTTGGATCAATCTGATATTTGTATTTTCCCTACATCCGAGCCGGGGCCTGTTTAGACGGGATGCCAGGTGGGTCCATTCGATGGATGGTAAGGATAAGATGCATACTTCATGGTGGAGACCATTCGGGTGGGCCACACGACCATATCATCATCAAACAGAATGAAAGAGGGAGAGAGAGAAAGAGAGACGAGTGATGGAGGGACCCGGACACTATGGGCCCTCCCTTTCATAATTCAAAACATACATCAAGTGGGGCCCATTACATTGGGCTCACTGATCAAAATCAACGGTAGAGTTCCTTTCTCCACAAAAATGCAAGGTCTAGATGGCCCTATCATACAAGGAAAATAAACATCATGATGGGGTCCATGGAGAATGACCTCACATGGAATGATCATGACAATCATGGTGGGCCATTGGCCACACCTAAGGTCCAAAGTGGGATCCATACCATCAATCAGTAGGCCCCACTTAGCCCCTCATCAAAATACAAAAATCTAAGCCTATGGAACACCCACCTTTGATCTTCTCCTCCTCCTTTAACCAAAGCATCCTAGAGTTCCAAAGGACGAACTTTAATGGTTGAGATAGGTTTTGGAGGGTGGGGATGGGAGATAGGAAATGGGCCACAAAGCTCTCTCTCATGGAGCTTGCTAAGACATGGGTTGCTTGGGAGAAAATGAGAGAGAGAGAGAGAGGTGTAAGAGAGAGATGGATGGGTGAGTGATGGGGTGTAATTGGTGAGTGAGTGATGGATGTGTACTTGTGTAAGAGAGAGCGTTGACTTTTGGGGAGGGTGGTTGTACTTGGGGATGGGATGAAGTGATGAGTTGTACTTTGATTGATTAATGTAACGTGTCATAGAGATTCTCTAGAAATTGTAACACGCGGTGTCTTCCTCGAACTGAACGCCGGCCCATATTTCTTTACCCAGGTATCGCCTTAACGCGTGAGACGCGGTGCCAGAACTGCGGCGACGGCGCGGTCAGACTGGTACAAGTCTCGAGTCGAGTCGACTTAGATATGTAGGACTCGGCTTAGGCTTGCGTGCAAACGTCAATTACAGGTCGCAGGTTGCCGAAATTCAACCTGGAGGACCGTAGAAGTATACGGAATGGTATGAACTAGGATTTGGGTCTTATAAGCTCCCTAGGAGCCAGCGCCCGAATTGACAAATTAAGAGCAGGTTCAGCTCATTCACCCCTATAAGTGTTATGGTTTCTTACTCCTTTGTTTATCAAATTTTATTGTGCCAAAACCACAATCTATGTCTTGTGTAGCACGTTGATATATATATGTTTAAGGCATTGCGTTACAATGCTTCAAGTCAAGAATGAAGATCTACTTCAAGAAATGCAATGTTAAGTACATTGTCCACTCTTGTATGCTTCAAAGTTCAGAGTTTTTAAAGTGCTACATCAAAACACAAGTTCTTGTTCAAGACTCAAGATGAAGTACAATTCAAGATGAAGCATAACTCAAATCCAAGCTTTAGAAGATCTCAAGTTAAAGTTACATCATGTGTCGAGATCTCAAGCTTCATAATCTTCCAAGGTCAACCATTATCTGAAGAAATGAAGACTCAATGTTCATACATCACTTTCAAGGTATGATTGACCTTAAACTGACCTTAGGGTAGGTCATTTTGTATACATAATTCAAATTGAATCACTTTATAAGTGTTTGGACTGTTCTAAGACTAGTCCTAAACCCTGTTCGACTAGTCCTAGCACTGGCTCGACCAGTCCAAGAAATTTCAGGACCAATCCTAAGTTTGTTGTAATTTTTTAAATTTTTTTATTCATCCACAACCAGTCTTGGACTCTTCTCGATCGGTCATATGAACAGTGCACGACTTGATACACAACCAGTCCAGCCGTTATGACTCAAAGTCCAGCAACTATTCCTAGCTCCTCATGACTAGTCATGGATAGGTCACGACCAGTCATGGAGGACTCACGACCGGTCGTGGACAGCCTTCGACCAGTCGTGGAATGATTTTATCTGATCGTGCTCAAAAATTAAAAAATCTGTTCAACCTTCGACCAGTTGAAGTGTCCTCAGGACCAGTCGTAGGTATGATTTCTGCAACTATAAATAGACGACGAATTTCAAAGTTTAATAATCTAATTCAAGTAAAATCAAGGCATTACTCTCAGAGTTATGTTTTTAAAGTTCTTAAGCTAGATTATGCATATTTAATATTCTCTTTTGTTAGCTTTTTATATTTGATTTTGTTTCTGCATTCCAATCTGATTTGAAAGAAGAATTATGATATTCCACTTCTTGGAATCAAAATCAAATAGAGTTAGCCCAACTTGGTTTAATGTAAAATTAATTAGAACCTAGAACCATTTCATAAGTGAGTATTAGACATTGAACTTCTATTCGAACTTTTACTCTGACTTAGTTCTTCCGGGCTGCAACTAAAGGAAAAATTCAGGTATTTTACATTTTTATAAATCTTTTATTATTTGGTTTCTTTTGAGATTAAGCCAGAAAAATTTCATTTGTTTGGTTATCTAAGGAGAACCAGAAAACTCAGAGTGGGGGTTTTTTAAATTTTGTAAGCCCACTTAAAAGACACAATTGTGAGGGTTTTAGGTGAACCTGGAAAAACCTATTTTCATAGTGAACGCTAATATCCACTGTGTGAGGATATTAGGAGTGAAGTAGCAAGCTGTGTGGTTGTTGTTTAACAGTTAGTGTATACACAGGCGAACCACTATAATTCTTTGTGTTTTGTAGATGTGTGGTTTATTTTTCATATCTTTTATCATTCAAGTTTGTGGGATGTACTTATGGATGTGAATGTTGTAATATTTACATTTCAAGCATTGTGGAGAATGTTGTAATAGTGTAGAATTTCTGTCTTGCTATTTCTTATTTCCTTTTCAATTTGAGTTTTTGATATTTAAATTGTTCTAGTAAGGTTATCCTGCCATAAGCCCTTGATTTTTATGGTGCAAGTTTGTCCTTAGAACAACATTGGTATTAACCTCTTTATTCTAGAATTCTAAGATTACTTTATATTTCAGTATTGTGGATTGTTTAAAGCGATATCTTTCCTGTAATTGTTTTAATTTTGCTGTTATCATTTTAATTTGGCATACTCCTATTCACCCCCCCTCTAGGACATATAGCTTGGCCTTTTCAACCTCTCTCAACATGGCGCTCGAGTAAGTCCTCATGGAAGTTTGGGACAAACGAATTCTCAAGTAGCTGAAAAAGATGAAATCTGACACCGACAAGTGAGATAAGCGGAAGTATTGTCATTTTCATCGCGACCACGACCATTCAACTGGTGACTGGTTCGATATGAAAGAATAAATTAAAGCTCTCATTCGCAATGGGCACTTATGCGAATACGTCACTAAAAGAGAAGAGCGGACAAACCCAAAGAATGAGCAGTCCATCAACAATAAGCCCAATGGGGAAATTCACACTATCATCGGCGGACCCGTTGGGGGAGGCGACTCAAACAAAGCTCAGAGGGCCCATGCCCGAAGTATCAGTCATTACGGCTTGGAACTCCAAATCTACATCACCAGTAGATCTCCGAAGGAGCAGAGAATGACATCATGCGATCCGACCTTCACTGAAGAGGACTCCAGACGTGTTCACTATCCCCATGACGACGAACTAGTGGTAGGTATGACCATAACCAACCACAAAGTTTTTAAATCTTGGTAAACACCAACAGCTCAGTAGAAATCCTCTTCACTGTAGTGTTTGACAGGATGGGGGTTGAAAGATCCTGACTCTGACCTATCAAAACCCCATTGCTCGGATTTACGGGGGATAAAGTCACCTCAAAAGGATTGGTTTAGCTTCCAATCACCGCGAGAAGGACAAAACCAAATGACAACCATGATCGATTTCCTGGTGGTCGACTGCCCCTTTATTTATAATGTCATCCTTAGGCGACCTTCTCTCAACACTTTCCGAGCAATCGTGTCAACATACCATCTCACAATGAAGTTCCCAGTCGATTACGACACTAAGATGGTCAAAGGGGATCAACAAGAAGCTCGACACAACTACTCTTTGGCATTGAGAAAGCAACATCAAGCAATGACCATCACTTCCCTCGATCCCTGAGAAGACTCTATCAAGAGAGGGTGTCCAATGGAGGACCCTATCAATTTCTCTCAACGAATCCGACCTGACCTGTACTGTTTAGGTTGACTCATCATTAACTCCGGCATTACGGGGATGAGATGATGTGCCTCCTCCAATGATAAGCCGATGTGTTTGCCTACTCACAACGGGACACGCCTGGCATCAACTCGAAGATAACAATTCATAAACTAGATGTCAATCCTGACCACCGAGTAGTCAGGAAAAAATGGAGGGCATTTGAAGCTGAACGATATGCCATCATAGGAGAAGAGGTTGAGAAACTCCTCGAAGCTGACTTTATAGAAGAAATATATTACCCAGACTGGATAGCCAACGTCGTCCTGGTGAAAAAGTCCAATGGAAAGTGGCAGGTCTATGTTGATTACACCAACCTAAACAAAGCCTACCCCAAGGATAGTTTTCCTCTCCCCCGGATCGACCAACTCATCGACAGCACGGCTGGACACAAACTTCTGAGCTTCATGGATGCATATTCAGGTTACAAGCAAATGGTGATGTACCCTTAAGACAAGCAGAAGATGACCTTCTTCACCGACAAAGGTCTCTATAGCTATAAAGTCATGCCCTTCGAGCTGAAGAACGCTTGGGCCATGTACCAACAACTTGTTAATAAGATGTTTGGTCAACAGATTGGGTACTCTATGGAAGTATATGTCGACGATATGCTAGTCAAGAGCATCAGAGCTGCAGACCACCCTTTCGACCTTGAGGAGATGTTCGCGATCTTGCAAAAATATCAAATGAAATTGAATCCAAGAAATTGTGCTTTTGGTGTTAGCTCGGGAAAATTCCTCGTATTCCTAGTTAGCCAAAGGGGAATAGAAGCAAGAATGATAAAGGAGATCCAATTCCTCACTGGAAGAATAGCCACGCTCAGTCGTTTTCTCTCCCAAGCCATGGATAAATTCCTTCCCTTCTTCAAATAGTTGAAAGGAAATAAAAAAGTAGAGTTAATAAAGGAATGCGATCTCACCTTTTAAAAGCTCAAGTAAGACATAAGGTCTCCATCGTTGCTTTCAAAGCTTGAATTGGGAGAGTTGCTTCTACTATACCTAGTAGTCTCATTAGTAGTGCTCAGCTCGACCCTCATTAGGGAGCATGGAGGGAAGTAATTTCCTATGTATTACGTTAGCAAGGCTCTGGTCCCGGTAGAAATCAGGTACTCAGGCATCGAAAAGCTCACCCTAGCCTTAGTTATTTCAACAAGATGCCTGCGACCATACTTTCAGGCCCACACCATCGTCGTCCCAACAGACCAACCCCTCCGCCATGTGATCTAGAAACCTAAAGTATCAGGAAGACTCAAGAAATGGGCAATCTAGCTCATCAAATTCAATATCAACAACCGACCCTGAACAACCATTAAAGGTCAAGCAGTGGCTAACTTCATTGTCGAGCTCATACCTAAAGACGATCTGAAAGCCAGCCGTAACGTTCAAACCGAACACTCCAAAGATTAGACTGCCAAGTCTAATTTACATACATGGACACTGCATGTAGATGATTTATCTAATTCTAAAGGCAGTGGGGCCAGGATAGTGTTGGAAGCCCCTGACCAGACTTGTATATAATATGCCTTAAGATTTGGATTCCAAGCGTCAAACAATGTAGCAGAATATGAGGCCCTATTGGCCAGACTCAGACAGGCAGCAATAATGGGAGCCCAAAATTTGGAAGTCCACAACTACTCATAGCTCATTTTCAGTCAGATAGCCAGTGAGAACCGAGCTAAAAAGGAAAGGATGAAAGCCTACTTGCAAAAAGTCTGAGAATTGGTTGAAAAATTCTTGAAGTACAATGTTGAGGGTCAAATATTACATATTATCCCCCATTTATGTTTTAGTTTTATGAACACGATAATACTTAATGTTTTATTTTACTCATTTTGTGTTACAAGGTGAATTTAAGAGCTTGGATTGAAAAGGGTACTAAAAGCATAGATTTGATACTCAAGAATTACCAAGGCAAGGGATAGATCTTAGGAGACCAAGATTGAAGAATTCACATGCCAAAGATTCAAAAAAACCAAGTGAGGAATGAAGAGAATAAAAGATTTGAAGTGAAGAAAAGGAATCCTGAAATCGTCATGAAAAAGTATATTCTAAAACTCTGGGTCATTTTATCAAATTGCGCAGAGTGAAGTCTATTTTAGAAAATTATACAGAATGAAGTCTATTTTGGTAAACTACATAAATTTGAGGCAATTTCTAGAGTTTTCTAACTAGGTGTGAAAGCTAGAGTTTCACAACTATAAATAGGACTCCTTAGGATGTTCCTAAGCATCTTCTAGGGTTTAAGGAGTGGAGCAAAAGGGTGGAGAAGCCGTTGCCAAGAGTTTTTCTTCTTCTTCCTTAATTGTTTTCATATTTTTCTTAAGAGACTTTGGTCCAATCATGTCTATGGTTGGCTAAATCCTTTAGATAAGGCTAAGTGGTGAAGCTTGTAGCATGATGAGAAGTTTCTATTGCTTTGATTCATGTTTATGTTAAACTTCATTGATTTTAATTTGATATTTAAGGAATACTTTCTGTTTTTAATGGTTTATTGTGACTAAAATTACATAGATCTGCAATAGCTTTGAGTATCTTCTTTTTCTGATTTGAGATTGTGAAATTAATAAGTCCTGTTGTTCGCCATCATCTCTTGGGCATGGTAAGGTAATGGAGTCCTTCATAATCTTCACAATTCTCTTACTTTGAGATTATGGGATTGATAAATCCTGTTGTTTGCCATTGTCTTATGGACATGGTTTAGTGATGGAATCCCTTCCAATTATCATAGTTCTCTTTCATTGAGAATTAGGTCAATGGAAGTTTATATTTGGTTTTATTGATGTATTTTCCAATTGGATATGATATGACTTAAATTCCAATTGTGTTACTTGAATCAAGTAAGGGAGCTCCCTTATCACTACAAGTGGATCCTTGACACTCTAGTTCCCACCTTTAAATTCTTAATTTTAACTACTCTATTCATAATTACTCTTTCAAATACTTTAGAATTAGTTTCATATCTTCTTCTAGTTCTATTTCTAGTTAATTTTAAAAATGTATGAGTTTTAATCCCTGTGGATTCAACCTCAATCTTACCAAGATTATTACCACATCGCGACCCTACATTTGGGGTTATGAACAAGTTTTTTGGTGCTGTAGCCGGGGATTGACAGTTGCATTTTCTGGATTTGATTAGTTTTGGAATTATGTTAAGATTAAGATTTTTCTACTTTCTATTTTTAGGTTAGGTTTTTTTTTTTTTCCAGAATTATTTTAGAAACTAACTTAGCTTTCTATTTCTAGGTTTAAAAACGTTTTTGTAGAAACTAATTTACTTTTTAATTCTAAGATAGAAACTTTCCTAATTTGTTTTTAGAAACTAATTTTTTATTTTTTAGAAATTTTCCCGTTTTTAGAAACTAATTTCCTTTCCTTTTTTCTATTTTTAGAAATTAACTTACTTTCTATTTTTAGAAACTTTATTTTTTCTTTTTTTTGAAACTAAGTTGCTTTCTTAGTTCTTTTTTAGAAACTAATTCACATTCCTTTTTCTTTTACACGATCCCAAATAAAAATTCCTAATTTGGTAACTTCTTCTATTTCCAGATTTAGAAACTTTCCTAATTTATTTTTAGAAACTAACTTTTCTTTCTATTTCCAGATTTAGAAACTTTCTTAATTTTTTTTTAAAACTAACTTTTCTTTCTATTTCTAAATTTAGAAACTTTTCTAATTTATTTTTATAAACTAACTTTTCTTTCTATTTTTAGATTTAGAAACTTTCATAATTTATTTTTAGAAACTTTTTTTTTTTCTATTTCTAGGTTTAGAAACTTTCCTAATTTTTTTTAGGACTAACTTTTTATTTTATTTTTAGGTTAGAGTTTTTTCTGATTTATTTTTAGAAACTGAGTTTTCAGTTTTGTAGGATCTTAACATAGAAATGTCCAATCTAGTAACCTCTTTCTAATCTCCTCTCTATTTTTTATTGCTTTATTTTTCTTTCTTCTTAGGTTAGGTTAAATTAGAAACTGAGGGTTGTGAGTGTTTCATGCCCAAGTGGGTCCGTGATAACACTTATCGTCTCTTGAGTGAAGGAGGACTAATTGAAGGATTGCCTATCCATCACAGGATTAGACATCCCTTGAGATCCTTTGAGTCAATACAAGTTATGGCTGCAAATCCACCTCAACTTCGAGTTGAGGAAGCTTAGATGAGAATGAGGTGTATCATGCACCCCCGCCTCGTACTCTATGAGATTATTTACAAATGGTGGGGTGATTACACCATCATACATGATTTTTCCAGAGAATGCAAGACATATGAATATCAAGCCGGGAGTGATTTAACTGCTTTCAAAATTCCATGGACTTGAATATGAAAATCCATATCTACACTTGAAAGAGTTTGATGAGATAATAGCCATTCTATACTTTCCTAATGTGTATGAGGACACAGTCAGGCGAAAACTCTTTTGCCTTCTCCTTAAAAGAAAATGCTAAGATGTGCTTGCACTCCTTACATCCATGATCGATTGGTAGATGGAACAATTTCAAGGGAGTTCACTAAGAAATTTTTTCCATATTATAAAATGAACACCCTTAGAAAGTCAATCATGAACTTTGCCCAAAAGGAAGATGAAACATTGTTCTAATGTTGTGAGCAGTTCAAGGATCTTGTCAGTTTATGCCCACAACATGGTTTTGAAACGTGGTATATCGTAAATTTTTTCTACGATGGACTGACATCTTCCATGCGCTAATTGGTCGAGACGATGTGCAATGGGGAATTCATGAACAAAGATGTTAATGATGTGTGGGATTATTTAGATAGACTTGCTGAAAACGTATAATCATGGGACATCTCTCCAAAATCCACCACTTATAAGCTTACTCAATTAAAGGAAATGGGAGGAATGTATGCTTTAAAAGAAGAAGATGGCTTGAGTGCAAGGGTGATCAATCTCACAAGAAGAGTCAAGGGTATGGAAGTTCAGAAGGAGAAGGCTAAGGAAGTAGTTTGCGGTATTCACGCTTGCAACATACATACAACTAAAAATTGTCCAACAATGCCTGCTTCCCATGAAATTCTGAATGAGCAGTTAAATGCTGTGAACAACTACCAAAGACTTTTCAGTGGACCCACCTCAAATACACACAACTCCAGCTGGAGGAATGGAAAAACTGCTACTCCTCAAGGATTCCCTAACCAATTCCTAAATCAAGGGAACCTTTAAGAGGATTCAGTCTTAAAACACCTTCAAAATCAAGAGCTTTTCAATCAGAGTATATTACAAGCCATTCAAGACCTTTCAAAGGCCATACAAGCGTGAGAGACAAAAATTTCAATTGAGGAGAAAGGGATCTTTCCAGTCCAACCTCACCCCAACACTAAACCACAATACGAAATTAGTCACCCAAGTTCTTCAAATCAATATGTGGAACAATTTAAGTCTATCACCACTCTTAGTAGTGGTAAAATAATTGACAAATCTATTCCGGTAAAGACTTAAAATTCTAAGGACCTATTGAAGACACGGACAATAGACCTAGCATTGCCCCACATGGGTTCGAATCGGAACCTCAAGGTAGGTCGATTGCTCCATTCTCTCAATGGTTGATTGCGCCAAAACCTTTATCAAGCTCTCAGGATATTATAGAGGTGCTTAAACAAGTGAAGGTCAAATTCCCTTTATGTTTCGACCAAAAATGAAAAGCATTTCATTTGGGGATTTATCATTCAATAATAATAAAGAAAATAGAAGAACATTCATAATAGATTTCATTAATCCTGAGTTTCAATTACATTCTTGAATTTCCCTTGATTTTGAAACAAAGTACAATGGATTTGTGCAAGCTTAAAAGGAGAAGCAGTTTAATGGCAATTTCGGTAGCATTTCGGCATGTTTTGCATCCGTCGTAGTGATAGAGGAGTTGTGCGAATCCAAAATCTTTGCTTTAAACTAACATACAAGAAGTGTATTCTTTAGAATATGAAGTGTGCGGAGAACCCACAAATCACATCACACGATTCACTCAAGTTGCATAGAGGCACACAACTCGCTCGAGTTGCGTGGGTCATCTCCACACATGCATCTTCTTTCATCGATACAATAAGAGAATGCAAAGAATCCCTTAAGAATTTTGAAATGACTTGAGGCATTCTAGAAAAAATAACATAGCATCGCTTCATAGGTCATCCACGCAACTCCTCGAGGAGTTGCGTGGGCCTACGCAACTCACGAGGAGCGCGGCTTGCCTTCTTTCTTATCTTCCTTCTCCCTCCTCTCTCTCCAATACCTGTCAGATGGATTGGTCTTCTGAAAATCCGATCCCTCAAATGAGGGGGGTAAGGGGTATTTATAGGCTTTCGCACGTGTGGGCCCTCGAATCTCGTGCTATGGACCCCACTTCACATCATTGCATGTCTTAACACAACCATCCCATGACAAATTATGCGGACTCGTGCAACTGTGATGAGTTACGCGGATCCGCACTACTCCTTGATTTCGCACAACTCAATTCTCCTGTGCAACTTGAATCTTTTGCAATTTTCTCCCCGCGCAACTTGTGATCCACGTAACTCGCTCCCAACACAACTTGATTCCCTTCTTCTAGCCTTTTCTTCTTTGTCTTTAATATCTTCTCCTCTCAAAATCTCTTCTTCATTACTTGTATTCTCGGCAACACACAATGAGAACTTCGTACATTTTTTGTTCACCGACAAATGCTCCTTTAATCCTTCTTTGAGTTGTACACAAAATCAAATGGAGGATCGATCTTCTTCTACACAAAAATCCTTTGCAAGCAAAGGACTCTTCATGAATGTAGAACTCATTACATATCAGAGAATGATTGCTTGAACGGAGAACTTCAACAGTTGAGTTCGAACGAGAGCAGTCAAAGGATGACTGGATGGTCAGGCTTGAACAGAAGACTAAATGATCGCACTCAAACAGAAGACTGAATGATCGCGCTCGAATGGAAGATTGAATGATCGCGCTCGAATGAAAGACTGAATGATCATATTCGAACGGAAGACTGAATGCCCCTAGTCAGAAGTACCGAGTGAATTCTTCAATAGGGAGGATAATGCAGCAACGAAAGCATGCTATCTTCATAGCGGTCAATTAGATGGAACGTCTTTCTACGAATAGAGCTTCAATTGCATCTTCCACAGTTTTAACTCCCTTATTCGTACAATTCTCTTTTCATCAAAACTTACCACTGTAATAGTTGTGGTGACTCCATCTTTAAGTAATTTGATTAGAGAACTGTCTTTCAATGCTGCTCCTACTACAAAAATCTCTTTGATCAACTCCGGCAACTCCTTTGAACTCCGTGGCTAGGGAATTGTTCTTTAATGCTGCTCTTACCGCAACAATCTCTTCGATTATCTCCTTTATTCATAGTTTGCATAATCCAAGATTTCGAATGGTAATCTTACAATATCATTACTAAAATGATGAGAAGTTACGACATCAGACCATATAACTGGGCATTGATATAAAGACAACTTTTGAATGTCAATACTAGGGCTGTACATTGAGCTGAGTCGAGTCGAGGTGGGCCAAGCTCGGCTTGACTCGTCCATGCTATACTCGAGTTCGAGCTTGAGCTCGAGCTTTCCCTTGAACTCAACATCGAAGCTTGGCTTGTTTTCCAAAGCTTTCAAGTCGAGTTCGAGTCGAGTCGAGTTTACCTCGGCAGGGTAAGACAAAGAAAAAGAGGGAATTGGGATGGGTTGGGTCGGGTAGGATTTTTTAGTAAAAACTTTTAAGTTTTAACTTCTTTTTTTTTTAAAAAAAAACTTAAATATTATATATATATATATTTAATATTAATATAATATATATAATATATATGATTAAAATATATTACTCGAGTCGAGTCGAGCTTCGAGTTGAGTCGAGTTGAAATACACCATGGTCAAACTTGGCTTGAACTCAACTTGTGCTTTAGTAAACAAGCTTGACTCGCCCTGAGTTGGCCTTTCAAGCCAAGTCAATCTGAGATGAGTTGAGCCGAGTCGAGTGAGATTTTCGAGCTAGCTTGACTCGTGTACAGCCCTAGTCAATACTGGATCTCGCTTCATAATTCCCGGCTATAACTATCCAGTCCATACTTCTTATTGCTGGATGCGTTGGTGGGTTCACCAATGTGATTTAGTGTGCAATTATTATCCAGTAGGCTATGCCATACATATTCTTCCACTGCACGTAAGAAATTATCAGAAAGACTAAGGTATAAGTTACTTTGAAGAGACAGATTATTCGTGCGTAAGAAATTATTAGAAAGACCAAGGTATAGGTTACTTTGAAGAGACAGATTATGCCCCCTCATGTCCAGGTTAGCTTTGCATAAGGATTTCCTTGAAAAATAGTACTTACGAAGGAAAGCATGCTGCTACTGTTGAAAGATGGATAAGACTCAGTGTTCCTTTAAGGAATTGAAAGAATATATCTGAGTCATCAAGCTGTCTAGAAGAAAATGATAATTCTTTGCTATGTTATTCTCTACCACCTTTGAGGATTTTACGAGATAATATTTCTTCAGCATCAAGAAGGCAAGAGACAGGAAGATCTCATGGCTCTTGTCAAAAGGATAAATATACTTTTGTCTGAACACATTGTAACTAGACAAGACTTGTCTGACTGGACTTGACTTGATTGGACTTGACTGGACTTGACTGGACTTGACTAGACTGAACTTGACTGGACTGGACATTTTCACACATAGTTTAAGCTCTTGAGTAGTTGGAGTGATCACAGTTTAAACTCGTAAGTAGTTGAAGCAATTATAGTTTAAGCTCATAAGTAGTTGGAGTCGAGTCTTACATGAATGGCCTCTGTAACTCTCTAGAGTTCACTGGGCTTATCGCGATCGGTGAATTCATAAACCGCGATCCATCAGAGGGGCCTAGTGAAGCTATCAGGGCAGTGAACTCGGTGGGTTTTATGTACAGGGCTGGTCACAATAACTCTCTAGAGTTCATGAGGCGCACAAGGCTACCTTTGGGCATCAAGTCCAGGGCTGCTAGTCTATCAATGAGGGGTCATCTTACTTCAGAGGCCTGTTCTCATGCATTACTACTGAAATCAAGCTAGGGATCTGGGGAATCATCTTGCTTTAGAGACTTATTCTGGGGAGTCATCTTGCTTTAGAGACTTACTTTTTCTTTGTCTGCAAGGTCAGACTCATTCACGAGAGGGAATTTTCAGCTTGACATCAATCATGGCGATACCAATGATGATCTGTAATAATATTTCACAATAGACGATGTCTTAGTGATCGTTGATACTTTGTAATAATTTTCATAACCAATGATTGTTGGCGATATCAGCAATGACCAACGCAATAGTTCTTTAACAGTTTGTAAGAATGATTTTGTCGATTGACCGATATAATATTCTGTCACGAAGAATAATATAAGGTGGATATTATCTTGTTGTCAATAATCGTCCCTTGCTGAAGATATAATATGGGCTCGACTTTGATAAATATTCAGGCGATAATGTGTTTATTGCGGCTATTTTATAATTGTTGTCTGATTTGCCCCCTTATGATTGGATAAAATTTTCTCTGAGAATCTTTACAATCAAAAATTTTTTTTACCTTTCGAGAAAAATAATTTTGATAAGATGAATATCCGCAAACATTCCAATGCCTTATTCATTTTGATCATTGGCTTGATAAGTTCTGTTGATATAATTTTCAATGATAATATATTGATTATATCATTTTGGATTTAAACTTGGCCCTGGTCTCGTAAGTAACTTTTAATAAATCCCAGTATATCATCTTTCTTGAAGAATATATGTTGAATCTCTTCGTGTCTTAATTGACATTATAAGCTCGATAATTGCCGATAATCTCGATATAGTTGTCGCTTTATAAATCTTGCAGATAACTAGCTAGGGCTTAAAAATAGTTTTGTAATAGCCTTTTTAAAGTATATAATTTTGAAGATACTTTTGAAGACCGCAGTGATAATCCAATTACAATAATAACCTCGTGCTTGAGTGTCAATATATAATAACTTAATCACGATAATGATTTAAGCCCCTGTGTTGACCTGCAAAAATTGATATCAACAATTATCATATAAGGGAATTAACAATTACCTTTTTTGGGATTAGGTAGATTGAGAATTTTACACAGATGTTTAGAAGAATATTCAGAAATTGTATATTTATCAAATTTCTTTATTTATTGATTATTCTTCATGAAGATGTATGATCGGAATATTGCTTGTCTTATCACATATTGCATAGTCATTCTGCTTTGCCTTCTTGCACATAAGCATGATGAACCATGCCACTACTAGAATCATGTCTTATTTCTTGAGGAGTTGCTAATACCATGTTTCAAATGAAAATTATATTAACTTGTCATTCTTCTCTTTCTATCATATTCTTCCATAACAATTTCACAATTGTCGATCATCCTTTGGAGTATATCTTTGATGACATAATAATTTCCAATCTGATGCCCGAACATTCAATGATAGTGAAAATATCCTTTTGCTCTCATCTTCTCTGTTTCTTTACGGTACTTTGACTATGGTAGCTTAATTTTCCCTCTAGCTAATAGTTGATTCTTCACAGGAAGTATATCTTCTTTTACGAATGCTCATTTCTTTTGGGTCTTACATTGTCTGCATTTTTTTATATCATTGTATGACCTTTTCAAATTTCTTCCACTATTTATTTCTTCATTCTGATAATCTTCTTTATTTTCTTCTTTGCTAGCGGCATTAGCTGACGTTTCATGAAGATTCGAGTATAGTGACTTTATGTAAAAGGTAGACACTTTTTTCAACCATCTTTTCAAAAGTATGAGCCTTGGTAGTAAGATCATGAAAGGTTTGTATATTTGCACTAATCAGGTTACATGCCACTTTTGGTCTTATACCTTCCAAGCATAGCTTAACCTGATTTGATTCTCCCATAAGATATTAACACGATGCCCCCAAGTATTTTCATTGACTAATGAATTCATCAACTGATTCGTCTTCTCGTTGGTGAGTAGAGGTTGATTCAGTTAAACTGACTTCTCTATCAAAAGAGAAGTTTTTCATAAAAATACTCTGCATCTTCTTTTAGATGTCTCAACTATCAATTCTTCATTGTTTGTCCTGTTGTGCCGTTAGTGAAGTAGAAACCATTTCGAACATCGCCTGACACTTCCTATCCTTGACCGTAACTGATTTAACCTTTTCTGGTACTTTCTGTAGTAGTGATCGCGTGTGGTCGATATAATCAACAACGAATCCATTAGGTGTGAAGTAAATAACTATATCAGTTGGGAGAAAAGCCATTATGGTTGTGTAAAGAGAAAATACATGTTGTTCAAAACAGAGCATTAGTTACTTTAATTAAAAAAAATTATACTTTGTTTCAGAGATGAAGGGGAGGATGTTCCCGTTGAGAGTCTCCATTTTGGCGTTTATTCGATGCCAAATAGTGATGAAAGTTCTCTTAATATTTTCTAAGCTATCATTGAATAATAACATATCCCCAGTGGAGTCGCCATTTGGTTTCAACCAGAAACAAAAAAAATTTCGTTTGAGGATTTATCATTCAATAATAATAAAGAAAATGGAAGAACATTCATCATAGATTTCATTAATCCTGAGTTTCAATTACATCCTTGTGTTTCCCTTGATTCTAAAAAAAAGTACAAAGGATCTGTGCATGCTTAAAAGGAGATGCAATTCAATGGCAATTTCGGCAGCATTTCGACGTGTTTTTCATCCGTCGTAGTGACAGAGGAGTTATGTAGATCCAAAATCCTTGCTTCAAACCAACATAAAAGAAGTGCATTCTTTAGAAGATGAAGTGTAAAGAGAACCCACAAAACTGCATCGCACAATTCACTCAAGTTGCATAGAGGCACACAACTCGCTCGAGTTGCGCAAGTCTTCTTTACAGATGCATCTTCTTTCATCAATACAATAAGAGAATGCCAAAAATCCCTTAAGAATTTCGGAATGACTTGAGGCATTTCGGAAAAAATAACATAGCATCGCTTCATAGGTCACTCGTGCAACTCGCAAGGAGCGTGGCTTTGTCTTCTTTCTTCTCTTCCTTCTCCTTCCTCTCTCTCCAATACTTGTCAGAAGGACTGGTCTTATGGAAATCCGATCCCTCAAATGAGGGGGGTAGGGGGTATTTATAGGCTTCTGCATGTGTGGGCCCTCGAATCTCATGCTGTTCACCCCACTTCGCATGATTGTTTGTCTCGACATAACCATCCCAATGACAAATTATGCAGACTCGTGTAACAGTGATTAGTTGCGCGGATCTGCGCTACTCCTTGATTCCTCACAACTCAATTCTCTAGTGCAACTTGAATCTTCTGCAATCTGCTCCCCACGCAACTTGTGATCCGCGCAACTTGTTCCTAGCGCAACTTGATTCCCTTCTTTCTTCTTCTGGCCTTTTCTTCTTTATCTTTGATATCTTCTCTTCTCTCAAAATCTCTTCTTCATTACTTGCATTCTCAACAGCACACAATAAGAACTTCATACATTTTTTAAGCACCAATACTCTACTGGATGTCGTTAAACAAATCCCTTCATATGCCAAATTTCTGAAAGATCTATGCATTACCAAGAGACAACAAACTATTCAATAGAGAATTTTTCTGACAGAAAAAGTGAGCGCCATCCTTAACCAAGATGTGCCACAAAAGTACAAAGACCCCGGTAGCCCAACCATCACTTGTGTAATTGGGAACTACTGAATCGAGCATGCACTTCTTGACTTGGGGCATGTGTAAGCCGCATATCCTAGACTGTACCATTCTATAGACTTCCGCGGTCTTTTTGGTCGAATTTCGACAACCTTCGACCCTTAACCTGTATTTGCGCATGACCTTGATTCACATGCCATCAACCCGAGTCGACTCAATCCAAGACTTGTACCCTAGCGACCGCACTGTCACCGTAGTTCCGATGCCGTGACTCGCACGTCGAGGCGATACCCTGGTCAGGAGATGTGGGCCAGCGTTCGGTGCGAGAAAAATGCCACGCATTGTAAAACTCAAGAGAATCTCTACAACATTTCACCTCAATCCATCAATTAATCCCATCAAGGGTCAAGACATGTCAAGTACACATCACCTTTCAACCTTTCCCAAGCAAGCCCCAAAGTCAAAAAGTTCTTACACAAGCCATACTTCTCTTACACCATTTGCCACAAAAGTAAAAAAAGGTCTCTTACACCCATCACTCACCACATCCATCCATCACCCATCACTCTCTCTCTCTCTCTCTCTCTCTCTCTCTCTCCTTCATTTTAACATTACCTTACCCAAGCAAGAGAGCTCCATACGTCCAAGCTCTCCAACTCTCCAAGAGAACTACAAGTGTGGCCCACCTTTCCTACCACTTCATCTCCCATCTTAACCATCCAAACCTCATCTCCTCCATTGGAATCGAAGCTAAGGAGCTAAGGATGCCAAGGCTACAAGAAGAAGCCGGTGGGTGATCTTTGATTTTTATCTTTCATCCATTTATTTAATTTAAGGGTTCATGTATGTGGGACCCACCTTGATGTATATTTTGTATCAAAGAGGGGCCCATAGTGGTGGGGCCCCTCCATCACCTCCGTTGTCTACTATCTCTCTTTCTCTCTTTTTCCCTTCTCTTTCTTTGATTATGGCCCACCTTGTGTGTATATCATCCATACCATCTACCGGTGGACCCCATCAATGTGGGGCACACTATGATGTTTATATGCCATCCCAACTGTCAATAAGGGGGGCTCACCTTGAGGTGGCTAATAGTGGGGGTGACCGCCAGTAAAGTGTGATCCACGTGGGCCCACCTAGCCCCATAGCTCACTGGAAGACTGAGTGGAAGATACCTCGTTTCACGTTGAGGTCTTGGTATTAATCTCTGTTGGTGGTAGCTAACATGGAGTGTGCACTGACATGGGTGTGAGGTGGCTGACATGGAGTGTGTACTAACATGTGTGTGCTGACAAGGGTGTGGGGTCCATGGGACCCATCCACCCCGTCCATCCATTTGGCGTGGCCCACATCACCATGCACGTGTGGTGTCCATCGTCCTTAGACGGTGGGAACCACCCCCTCGTGTGGGGCCCTCCCTGACGCCCAAATTCATAGCTCGACTAGCAGACGGAGTGAAAGATACCTCGTTTCAAACACTAAGGTCATGGTATCTATCCCTTGTGGCGGTGGCTAGCGTGGGGTCCATGGGACCCATCTCCATCGTCCGCCCATTTACTTGGGCCCACCGTGGTGCATGTATTGCATCCACCGTCCTTAGATGGTAGGACACACCCCCTATGTGGGGCCTATCCTTGATGTACGTGACTGTCCAGGCCACAGCCTGGACATTACTTTTATATAATATATATATTATTATATTGTAAATATATTATATTATATATATAATATATGCTATGGTGGTGGGCCCTACGTGGGACCCACCTTTGTCTTGTTATAGAACAGAAAAAGAAAAAAGAGAAAATAAAATAAAATAAAATAAAAGCAGCTATGCTGCTCGTTCAAGCAGCACGTGGCTGCTCTCTCTCTCTCTCTTTCTCTCTCTCGCCCTCTCTCCTCTCTCAATGACAGTTGCTAATTTTATGGGCCTCATACCCACTCCAGGTGTATGTGCTTCATCCATATGGTGTGAGCCCCAATGATGTATGTGCCATATCTACACCATCCACCATTTGAATGGTGGGTCCCAACATGATGCACACGTTGCATCCAAACCATCCAACCATTTTGAAGGCTCATTTTAGGGCTTGAGGCTAAGAATGAGTCAGATCTAAGGTTCAAGTAGACCCCACCACAAAAAAATAGTGGAGAGATGAATGCCCACCATTGAATTCCTTTTTGGACGATAGTAGTATTGGATTAAGGTGATATTTATTTTTCCTCCCAATCAACCTATGTGACTTTACTAACAGACTAGATGGGAAATAAACTTGGTGGTGGGCCTTGGGATTGTAAACGGTGAAAATCATTATCTCCACTACTATTTGTGGAATGGTCTAGATCCTTTAACATGATTCTTTTTGGGAATGTATGAGGCCTACCTTATTATATGTAAGGCCCATGGGTTGAGGCCCATTTGATGTATTAGGGGCCCATGGGTTAAGGCCCATTGAGATGTATTAGGGCCTATGGGTTGAGGCCCATTTGATGTACATATGGGGCCCAATTGGTGGCCCATTTGATACACATAAGGCCCATGTGATTAGGCCCATTTGATGCATTCTAAGGCCCACGGGTTATGGCCCATTGCAATGTACATAAGGCCCATTGGTGCGGCCCATTGATGTGGCCCACTTGATAAACATAAGGCCCATGTGATATGGCCCATTTGATGTATTTAAGGCCCAATGGGATGTACCTAAGGTCCATTGTAATGTGTGATCCCAACATGGTTTATGTAATGATGTTTACGACGGGCTATGACTTGAGAGCAATGATGGTTTAATGTCCACATTGCAAGTATAATGTTGGTTAAATGTCCGCATTACGACTCTCCGTAGGGTCCATTGATAGGCCCATACTTATTGTGTGTAGGCCGTCTAGGCCCATCTGCGTTGTAAGGATAGTTCACTACTTTATTACATGTTTAGTATAGTTCCATGACTCATGATCATACGCATTATATGTATGCTTGATATGAGAAGTGACTGATCATAGCATATGCCTTCGGGTGGATTATTTATGGGCTCCTGGTTAGGCGGTGTTCCCTTACATGAGCACACGATACGCACAGGATTGTTGTATAAATGGATAGTGTGATTCATGTATTTCGCATTGTGCGACATAGTTACTATACGCCCTAGCGACATTAGGGTCGTAGCCTCCACAGGCGTATTGTGGTTGGCAGGATTGGATATCAAAAATCTTGTTCTATATGGGATGCTATAGATATCCTTGGGTGAAAGTCTCTAAACCCTTATGGTACCAAGAGGTTACTCCAACATATAGGCTGAGTGGGTACAGGAGCGCCGAGTGTCGATTACCAAATGATCGCGCTTTCCACTGTGTCATGGTTGGTTGGAAGGGGGTGTGGCCTTACCCGCCCTAATGGAGGGGGCAAAGCTAGGCTGAGTTTGACCAGCTCGAGGAACGAGTCCGCTATCGACAAGCCGAGCCCGATATTGGCAGGCGAATAGTGAGGTCTCTTCCACTTACCTTATCATACGCGATGGGGCGGCGATCTGGTTTAGAGTGTACTAGACCCTGGTGATATTTCAGAGTTGAGCTGTATTGATATGTGGACTTAGATGAAGATTTCTATGCTTGAGTTGCATTTCGCATCGCATGACCTTGGTATGGCCGATATCATTCATGCTTTGCACCGTATGGCCTTAGTACGACTAATGGTATTCTCGGCTTTCATCAGCATGTTCCGCATTACTTTGATACTGCATAACTACATTATCACCTTACGTACAGACTTTCACCACCCTCTAAGTTTTCTATAAGCTTATGCACGACCGTTGCGTGCAGGTGACATTGGATCGCAACAGCATTGAGGCTTGAGCACGTGGTAGATTATTTTGGAGCTTTTGGTCTATCATTATTCTATTTCCCTTTATGCTCATTGCACTTGTAAAGTTTTTTTTATCATAGTAGAAATGTAATGGAGTTTTTGGTTGTTGTTTGTGGGTTATACCTTTGGTTATACTTATTACGAATCAAACTGGTGTTGAAAATCCTCCTCGTAGCATCCCAGGATCAGAACCTGACGAATGGGTGCTGGGAGCCGAGAACGGGATTCTACGGAGGTTGTCGGTGCCAAATTCAGTGATCAAAAATTTTGTGAGCTCAGTTTCTGAGTTTGGGGCGTGACAGCGTGTGTTAATCTGATTCCTTACTCTGTTTACGAACAACTGGGCCTAGGTGAACTAAAACCCACCCGGACCGCATTATAACTCGCCGATCGATCAGTTCGTGTACCAAGAGGGATCATTGATAATGTGTTGGTCCAGGTTGACAAATTCTACTATACTGTAGAATTTATTGTCCTGGATACTCAACTCATCATGGAAATGAGCACTCCGAATCCTGTCATTTTTAGCCACCCATTCCTTGCTACATCAAATGCAATCATTAATTGTAGGAATGAAGTTATGAGTTTATCTTTTAGAAATATGACTTGGAGCTTAATATCTTTTTCAATATGAGTAAACATGTAGAGGATGATGATGAAGCCCATGACATTAACATGATTGACTTGTTCGTGGAAGATAGAGTGCTCCCGACTCTATACTTCGACCCTCTTAAGGCGTGTTTGGTCCACTCCCCTGATTTGGATGATGAAACGATTAGGGAGATGGATATCATGCTTGAAATTGCGTTGGTACTTGAAGTTAATCGGCGGAGGCCATGATTTGAAGATTTACCCCAAATTGATGTAATACCTCTACCCTCTAGCTTCAAGATACCGAAGCTTGACCTAAAACCTTTGCATGCTAATCTTAAACATATTTATTTAGGTCAAGAAGAGACATACCCAATGGTATTTCATCCCACATTGAGAAAAACAGGAGAGTATGACTATTTCTACTCTCAAAAAAGATAAAGGAGTTATTGAGCATACCATCACAGACCACGATGTAGTGAATGAACTCCTTTGAATTGAATGTTTCAACTCTTTAGAAGATTTCTTGGCACACATTGAAGATTCAAATGATCCCATGATACAAAATATGGTGAATGCCTTATGAGACAATACCTCAGTAGTTGATACTGACCGAGCTTACTCTGAAGAACCTCCTTCCATAGATCCTGAATGTTTACCATCAAAGGAGGAGGAGCTAAAAATTGAACCTAAGTTTGAAACTTCGGAATGTGTTGAGGATACATCACCTACTGAGAATTTTTCTGAATTTTGCTTTCTTGTAGTCTCTGATTCACCATATTACTCTAACTTTGAAAATTTGTCTATTATAGGTGAATCATATATACTTTGGATACCTCAAGCGATTCATCGACAATTTTTTGCTAAGGCCCATAAATTTCTCCGAAAAATCATGCTCCAGGGCATCCAAGTCTATTGTAAAAAGGGCTTTTGGATGATTTTGTTAAGAAACCTACTAAGGAATTTATTAAGATACTGGCTGAAGGAGAAACCTTGTGACATGACTGAGTAGCTTTCCCTTATTTTCCTAGTTAGGTTTACTGCTTTCAAAGAATTTACGATTAGGACCGTTTTCTTTCCGTTGTTTTAGGATAGTTTGTTTATCTTCTGTTTGAGTCTTTTGTGCTAACCCATCTTCACGTTGAGATCATTGGAAAAGCCTCAAAATTTCTTCTTTAGGTATTATCTTTCCATCACTTCCCTTTTTCTTTTCATTACCTCTTTTACATTACATGCTTATTTCTTTTACATTGAGGACAATATAGATTTTAGGCTGGGGATGGGAGATTAGGTAAACTAATCAGTTATTTTATTAGTCCTTGAGCAAAAATTGTGAAAAGTACAATTTTTAAAAAATTAGAATTATAAGATGCTTGATGTTGATGATTTATGTCTCTTGGAGTCGGTTACTTGGAGATTTTAAAGTTAAGTTTAAATTATTAATCCACAAGTAGAAATTTTAAACATTGATCGAGTCATGATTCCACATGTCACATCTAGCTATCATATTAAAGTGTCAGTTTGATATTAAATTGTTAACTTGATGATTATTAAGCATGGAAGGAACCAACCTGGGGAATTTGTCCATCATGTTCAACGGAAAGAATTGAAAAGAAAGAAAAAGAAAATACCAAGATAAAAAATAGTCATCGTCGAAAAGGGCTACCTATTCAAGATCTTTAAAAATGTTGATATAGCGTGAAAGTCATCGATGGAAAAATCAAAAGCTGGAGGAATAAAAGAGGGAACTAAAAGATGAACTGTAAGGCAAGTTTTGATTTATGTTTTGGTTGTCTTGAATGCTCTTTTAATTATCAATGTTATCATGAAAGTGATGAATTGAACCTTTAATTGTGATAAGTCTAGACTTCATTATACACCCATGAAACTCAATGTTTAGAATTGTTCTAATTGGAGGATTAATGCTTTGAACTTGATTATGAAACTTACTGAGTGCTAAATTTTAGGAGAAGGTAATGTACAACATTGATGTATTTTAGAATTCTATTATCTGGATTGTATTTTTAAAAACTACTTGAGCTTATAGAAATTATCATGTGGTTCTCGAAATATTTTTCACATACTTTGCTCGGGACTAGCAAAATGCTAGTTGGAGATTATGTTGAGGGTCAAGTATTGCATATTATCCACAATTTATATCTTAGTTTTATGAACACGATAATGCTTAATGTTCTAATTTAGTTATGTTTGTGTTGCAAAATGAATTTAACAGATTGGATTGAAAAGGGTGCTAAAAGCATGAATTTGATGCTCAAGAATCACCAAGGCAAGAGATGGATCTTAGGAGACCAATATCAAATAATTCATATGCCAAAGATCTAAGAAAACCAAGTGAGGAATGAAGAGAATCAAAGATTTAAATTGAAGAAAAGGAATCCAAAAATCGTCCTGAAAAAGCATATTCTGAAACTCTGGGTCATTTTGTAAAATTGCGTAGAGTGAAGTCTATTTTGGGAAACTGCATAGAGCGAAGTTTATTTTAGTAAACTGTATAAATTTGAGGCTGTTTCTAGAGTTTTCCAACTAGGTGCGAGAGTCAGAGTTCTACAATTATAAATAAACTCCTTGGGATGTTCCTAGGCATCTTCTAGGGTTTAAGGAGTGGAGCAAAATGGTAGAAAAGTCACCGCTAAGAGTTTTTCTTCTTCCTTAGTTGTTTTCATGTTTTTCTTAAGAGACTTTGGTCCAATCATGTCTATGGTTGGCTAAACCTCTTCGCCATGGCTAAGTGGTGAAGCTTATAGGATGATGAGATGTTTTTATTGCTTTGATTCATGTGTATGTTAAACTTTATGGATTTTAATTTGATATTTAAGGAATACTTTCAATTTTTAATGGTTTATTGTTACTCAAATTACAGTAGATCTGTAATAGATTTGAATATCTTCTTTTCTTGATTTGATATTATGAAATTAGTAAGTCCTGTTGTTCACCATTGTTCCTTGGGCATGGTAGGATGATGGAATCTTTCCTAATCTTCACAATTCTCCTATTTTAAGATTATGGGATGGGTAAATCTTGTTGTTTGCCATTGTCTCCTGGGCATAGTTTGGTGATGAAATACCTGCCAATTATCATAGTTCTTCTTCATTAAAAATTAGGTCAATAGAAGTTTAGATTTGGTTTTATTAATGTATTTTCCAAATGAATAGGATAGAACTCCAATTCTAATTGTGTTACTTAAATCAAGTAAGAGGGCTCCCAAATCACTATAAGTGGATCCTTTGGACCCTAGTTCCAACCTTTAAATTCTTAGTTTTAATTACTCTATTAACAATTAATCTTTCAAATACTTTAGAATTAGTTTCACATCTTCTTCTAGTTCTACTTTTAGTTAATCTCAGAAACGTACAAGTTTCAGTCCCTGTAGATTCGACCTCGGTCTTACTGAGATTATTACTACATCGTGACCCTACACTTGGGATTGTGAACATGCAACATCAGCCTAATCCCCAGATCGAAAAACTCTAAGGCAGACATGCTAGCAAAGCTCGTCACAACAACAGAGGACAATATCTTGAAGTCAACCCTAGTCGAATTCCTAACCGAGCTGAGCATCAACAAGACTGACTCGAGCACAACCCTTCTAGTAAATTCAGGATCAACTTGGATGGACTCGATAATCGACTATCTCAAAAAAGGAAAACTACTTGAAGATCAACTAGAAGCATGAAGACTTCGGTCTAGAGTGGCCCGATACACTATGGTTGAAGACATTTTGTACAAAAAAGGATACTCCCTCCTTTACCTCAGATGCCTTTGACTTGATGAAGGCAAATATGTTCTAAGAGAAACCCACGAAAGCATCCATGGTAACCACTCTAGCAGTCAGGCTCTCACTCACAAAGTTATCCGACAGGGATATTTCTGTCTAACCATCCAGATAGATGCTAGATAATATACCCAGAAATGCGACAAGTGCCAGTGATTCGTGACGATACCTCGTCAACCCCCCAAGCAGCTAACCCTTATGACTGGACCGTGGCCCTTCACTCAATGGGGGATTACTACAAGTCGCGGTCGACTATTTCACTAAATAGGATGAGCTCGAGCTCCTGCCAAGATTACCAAATAGAAGATTACTGACTTAATCTAGAAATGCATCATATGCCGATATGAAATCCCCCACATGATCATCTTAGACAATGAGAGATAGTTCGACAACAACCGATTCCGAGACATGTGTGGAAACCTCAGAATATGGAATGTCTACTCATCACCTCGACACCCCTAGGCTAATGTACAGGTCGAAGCAGTTAATAAGATCATCAAGGGTCATCTTCGAACCGAGCTTGAAAAAGCCAAAAGAGCCTGAGCAGAAGAACTCCCCCTCGTCCTCTGGGCATACCGAACTATTGCCCGAGTGGCCACGGGAGAAACCCCTTTTTACCTGGCCTTCGATGCTGAAGCCAGTGCTAGTTGAGATTGGACTCCCAACTTCTTGGACCCACTCCTATGATGAACAACAGAACACCGAGCAGATGACATTAGACCTGTACTTAGTCAAAGAAAAAAGAGAGCAAGTCCAACTTAAAGTCGTAACTTGATAATAAAGTGTCCCGTGTTTCTACAACTCTAGAGTAAAGGTGAGAAGATTTTTCACATCTTCTTCTAGTTCTACTTCTAGTTAATCTCAGGAATGTACAAGTTTTAGTCCCTATGGATTCGACCTCGGTCTTACTGAGATTATTACTACATCGTGACCCTACACTTGGGATTGTGAACATGCAACATCAGCCTAATCCCCAGATTGAAAAACTCTAAGGCAGACATGCTAGCAAAGCTCGTCACAACAACAGAGGACAATATCTTGAAGTCAACCCTAGTCGAATTCCTAACCGAGCTGAGCATCAGCAAGACTGACTCAAGCACAACCCTTCTAGTAAATTCAGGATCGACTTGGATGGACTCGATAATCGACTATCTCAAAAAAGGAAAACTACTTGAAGATTAACTAGAAGCATGAAGACTTCGGTCTAGAGTGGCCCGATACACTACGGTTGAAGACATTTTGTACAAAAAAGGATACTCCCTCCTTTACCTCAGATGCCTTTGACTTGATGAAGGAAAGTATTTTTTAAGAGAAACCCACGAAAGCATCCATGGTAACCACTCTGGCAGTCAGGCTCTCACTCATAAAGTTATCCGATAGGGATATTTTTGTCCAACCATCCAGATAGACGCTAGATAATATACCCAGAAATGTGACAAGTGCCAGTGATTCTCCACAATACCTCGTCAACCCCCCAAGCAGCTAACCCTTATGACTGGACCGTGGCCCTTCGATCAATGGGGGATTACTACAAGTCGCGGTTGACTATTTCACTAAATGGGATGAGCTCGAGCTCCTGGCCAAGATTACCAAATAGAAGATTACTGACTTAATCTAGAAATGCATCATATGCCGGTATGGAATCCCCCACATGATCATCTCAGAAAATGAGAGATAGTTTGACAGCAACCGATTCCGAGACATGTGTGGAAACCTCATAATATGGAATGTCTAGTCATCACCTCAACACCCCTAGGCTAATGTACAGGTCGAAGCAGTTAATAAGATCATCAAGGGTCATCTTTGAACTGAGCTTGAAAAAGCCAAAAGAGCCTGAGCAGAAGAACTCCCCCTCGTCCTCTGGGCATACCGAACTACAGCTCGAGCGGCCACAGGAGAAACCCCTTTTTACCTGGCCTTCGATGCCGAAGCCGGTGCTAGTCGAGATCGGACTCCCAACTTCTTGGACCCACTCCTATGATGAACAACAGAACATCGAGCAGATGACATTAAACCTGTACTTAGTCTAAGAAAAAAGGGAGCAAGTCCAACTTAAAGTCGTAGCTTGACAATAACAAGTCCCGTGTTTCTACAAATCTAGAGTAAAGGTGAGAAGATTCTGAGCTGGGGACCTAGTCCTATGTAGGACCTTCCAAAATACCAAGGAGCTCAATTCAAGAACCCTAGGTCTAAACTAGGAAGGCCCCTCTGCAGTGACAAGCACGAGCCGACCAGGAACATACCGACTCGAGGACATAGAGGGATGACCCCTACTGTATCCATGGAACGCCGAGCCCCTAAAAATCTACCATGTGTGATTGACTAAGCCCCAGCTCAAAGTTTGCTTTTTTCTACTAGATTGAATCTATGATGTTAAAATCTACATACTTCTTTAAGAAATTACAATAACAATCCCAAGTCAAGGGAATTTTACACTACATTCCTGTTTACTGGTGCTCTACCTACAAAATCTACTAAGCGCTCCCCTTTTTACAGGGGAAAAATGCCCTCATTAATGACCCCACCCTTAAGGAAAAGTTCGGGCAAACAATTAAGTCGACTAATACAAGGGATATCCCTTTGATAAAAGGGAGAAGCAGTCCCTGACCAGTCGATCAACCCGTAATAGGGAGGTCAGACCTCCAACTATCGTTACTACAATAGCGTGGCTTAAAAAGGGTCAACCAACCACTAATGATATGTGAAATCGACCAACATACTTAGAAAATTTGCACAAGCAATCATTATAACCAAAAGTTTTTATTAATATGATTAAAAAAGTACAAAACTAAGTACACACAAGAAAAAAGATGGTAAAGCCAATCCTCAGGGAACATCCCCAGCCTTGAGCCCAGTAAAGGCATGAGCTTCAGTGGGGGCAAGAGCTTTGGCAGGAGCAGGAGTCTCGATGGCATGCTCAGCCAAGTCATCCAGATATATGCTCGGATGCTTCAGCTTGATCGACTCCTCACATCGAGTAAAATCCAAATTAAAATAATCCCTGAGTTCCTCTGTTCTCTCCTTAAAAGCCTTGAAAAGATTCCACCAGAGCCGTCCTTATGCCAGGGATAGAGGCTTCAACCTTAGCCAATCGAGCTGAAGTCTCCATTGACTTGGAGATCGCCTCCACAAGAGTAGCCTCTAGCCTTAACTTCTTGGCTTCCAAAGTAGCCTCCGACCTCAACTGCTTAGCTTTCAAATCCTTCAGAACGGACTGCCTCAAGGCTCTCTCCAAGAGGGCCTCATCCAACTGAGTTCTCAAGATCCTTCTATCCCCCCTAACACATGTAGGGCTCCTTATAAAGCCTCCGAATGGACCATGATGGTGTCCCTAACACTCGCCACGACCTTGAGTTCAGAGGTCATCGCTTAAAGAATGGCCTCTGGCTTCTCATAACCGAAGCCGACTTCCTTGAAAATCAGCCGAGTTGATAAGAGAGTGGGAGCCACCTGAAAACAAAAACAAAGTTAAAAACATACTACGTGAATAAGATTTAGAGGACCGTCTAAAAAAATACCTTTAGGAGAGAAATGGTCACCTCACGTAATGCATCCATTGGGTGTAGGGCAGACAAAGCGACAATCTCCTGCTCATCTACATGGCGAGAAGCCCACAGGCAAGCTTTGCCAAAGGGCCTGGCTCAAAATTCGATTCACTATCCTCCACCTCATAGGCGGGAATCCTGACGTTAGGAGTAGAGTGAGCTCCCCCCTCCACCTTGGGAGTAATATGGATCGCTCCTTCAATCTCCTGAGTAGGAGCTTTCTCTAGGAAAATGTGCTCCAGTTAAGGAGTAGCGACAACAGTGACAACAACTTCCTCTCTAGGTTGATCAACAAGCGGTGGGATCCTAAGCAGTGGTGGGTCACAACCCATGCCTACCCCTTAACCTGACGAGGGGCTCCCTCCTTCATCTGCTTCTTGAGCCGATCCACCTCAGCTGGGGAAAGGGAACTTCATCTTCTTTGGAGGACGGGGGTTGCCAGACATATTTACAAAGATGAAAACATCAGCAAGTGAAAGAACCAGAACTCGGGAAACGACGAAAAAATCATGACCATATCATACTCAGTGGCTTCGGAGAAACCTCGAAGATCCCGGCCTGGAACAAGGACTGAGGGGTGATTAACACCTTCTAACTTTATAGGGCAGGCTTCAACAACTATGCACGAGTGATGCACTAGAGCTAGGAAGAGGAGAGCTCAGGTTGTACAGGGGAAGAGGCCACTGCACAAATAAAAAGGAGGAAGATTAGCAAAAACCCAAACTTCACTCAACCTAGTTGCAACTCAACAAATCCGAACTTGGAATCGTGAACTCGGTGGGGACACCGATCGCCATATCCACCCACTCCCCGGACACGAAGAACCACTTGTCTTTCCTCCCTTTGTTTGATGAAAGGTTGCCAGTGATGAGAGCTTGACCTTGATTGACCCAGGTACAAAAGTAATACCACCCCAAGTTCACGTGGTTAACCTTCACTTTATACAAATACAAAAATTTTGCTACAGAAAACTCAGGAAAGCTGAGCTATTGTCAAAGAACACAAGTCCCAATCAATGCTCTCCAAGTATTCGGGATTAATTGACTCAGGGCCAACCTCATGGCCATGAGGACTATCTGAACTGTAGGATGCAGGGGTAAATGAATACTGCACTGCAGGGCTACGATGTATATGGTCAACTTGCCCATGCGAGACTGGCCCAATACCTTCCCCAATTCAGGAGCTCAGAGCATGATCGACTCGAGGATCTGATAATCCTCCCTCACTCGAGCCAGGTCAACCTCCGTCATGGTAGACCCAAAGTTGCCGACCTCTCTAACTTCAGCAACAGGACTCCCTGGCCCTGACTGAACTCCCTCGTCACTCAACCCTTGGAACTCCACCTATTCGTCCCCTAAGTTCAAAGATGAAGGAATAGGTATATTCGTTCATGTGTCCTCGAGGGAATGATATGAATTTTTGTGGAAAGTCCCCGACATCGACCTAACTCTAGACCAGTTTGACATCCCTGTCAAGCAAAAAAGAAAAAATAGGCCGAAAAAAGGAAAAAAATAGGTAAAAAAAGGGAAAACTGCCGAAAAGAGGGAAATAAAAAGGATTTTTGACTTACCAAAAATTGACTAGTTCGGTGGAGAGCAAGAAAAATAAGGAAAGTGAAGGGATCTAGGCACTCCTCCCCCCTTTCTAGCCACACCCAGCTCGACGCATTTATGGTCTGCAATCAATACCTCAGCATGAGGAACCATAACGTCGCGTGCCACCATCATCCTTGAGGACCATGTGGTAGGCTCTCGACTTGAGAGTGATCTCAAGTACTAGCCTGCATCCAGCTGGTGCTTGGCTATACGCTCAGCAATTAAATGATGTCATCTCTTTAATCAAGCCAGAAATGCTATCTTCACTAACTTTGCTATGAACCCCACGCTTGCTGTCTTCCCATCATTTATAATAATAGAGGAAGTGATCTGCCTTCTCGACCTCTTGACTTGCTCAATGATAAAGTTCACCAGCTGATCTCGAGCTTGTTCCCAACTTCAGCCTAATCTGCCTAAAATTCAAACTATTTATCAAGTTTTCTACACGAATTAGAAACAAGGAGGCTTACTATTATAGGAAAAATGGACCGACCAACTATCTGCAGGCCAGGTTAGCACTTCAAACAACAGTAGGTGAGACACAATGATTTGACTCTCATCTCCTCGACCAAGTATAGACAAGGGTGGAGCTCGACCTCTCAGCATAAGGTTAAGATAAATGTTGACCAACCATGATCTGAAAGAAATGAGCTACTCACCTTAGGTCGGTAAGACTCATCCTCTAACGGATATGACCTAACCTCAATTGCATCAACTAGGTTGGATCACCTCAGGTCAACAAGATGCGCCCTCTATGGGATTTGACCTGACCACTATTAGATCTGTTTGCGATCTTGGCCGAAGATCTAGGAAACCGACTCGAATATGGCTCTACCCGAGATTCTAGCTGAGGATCTAGAGAGATCCTCACACCAAGAAAGGAGTTTGAATCCTACTATATTCCATCCCTACCAAACAGGGAGAGGCCCTCCATGCCACCACCTCTCCTTACCTATAAATAATAGTATCCCTGATGGTGAAAGGTATGCTTAATCTCCAACTCAAATTTCTCCTTTCGACTAAGACCAAGATTCCCTGTCTGACTTAGGCATTGGAGGATCCCCTATGCGAGACGAGGTCTTCCTTGCCTATTATCTGTGCAGGTTCACTGGTCCAGGGAGGGCTAACTAGATTTCTGCATCAACAGCATTGACCACTAACCATTGGTTAGTGTCAAGGTCACTAGCTAATCCCCATTCTTAGGGACCCCTCCAGTACTGAGAAAATCGTATTGATTTGTACTATAGGTGTTGAGTGTGAAATATTGTATATTTTCCACTTATTATGCACTGATTTTGTCAACATGAATATGCTTAATAGATCTATTTTCTACATATTTTCTCTTGCGAGGTGATTTTAAGAGCTAAGGAGAAAAGGATGCCTTAAAAATGGATTTAATGCTCAAGGAATTACCAAGATGAAGATTTCAAGAGTCCAAGGAAACCAAGTGAAGAAGGAAGAAAATTAAGACTGCAAAGTGCATAAAATCGGAAGTGCTGAACTCAATGGTTCGAAGCCATCGATGACACGTTCGATGAAATCGAAGGTAGTTCGATCCTATCGTAAAACCCAGAGAAAATTCAATTTTCTTGTTGGACATATTTGAGCACCATTCGATGCCATCGAAGGAGTGTCCAATGCCATAGAAGCTAGTCCAATGTCAACATTAAAATCATGAAATTATGGTTTTGGTCACTGGACACTTTGGAGTATTCTTCGATGCCATCAAGGAGATGTTCGATGCCATTACAGCCAGATTCAATGCCATCGAAGGATGTGCGATGATATCGAGAGATTACATAGATTCAAAAGATGATTGCTAAACAGTTTCTCAATTCGACTCGAACTCTACGATGGGACTTTGATGCCATCAAAACTGCAATAGCTGCGTCAAATTAATGCAGTTTTAAAGTCGGTGCTAATCAAATCTATTTAAATGGATGTTTTAAGAGTTTTTAAGTACGAATTATGGTAGAATGAGTAGAGCAAGGAGTCGTGGTGCTTCAAGGAGTCCTTCCTCCTCTTCAATCTTTTGGTTCTAGTTAATTTTTATACTTTTCTTTAAGAGTTCTAGTTCAATCATGTCTATGGTTGGCTAATCTATTAACTAGAGTTAAGAGGTGAAGCTTGTAGTTCATTTTGATGTTTGTTTTACTTTGATTCTAGTTATTTGGTTTATATGTTGAATAATTCATGGATTTTTGTTTGAATGAAGAAGTATTTTCAGTTTACTTTGATCCATTGTCGACTCCGAGCACTTTGGATGCTTAGGAAAGTTGTCGATATGTTCTTACATGTTTTACAATTGTGTAATTTGTAAAATCCATTGATCTATCATCAACTCTGGGCATGGTAGATGTTTTGAATTCCCTGCAATCATTACATAAATGCTTTATGTGGGAACCAACCCGATGAATGTTTAGAATCTGTTTTGGAATATGAATGATGTTTCAACCGCTTTATCATCTGACTGGATTGATTAGGACTTCGATTCCAGTTGAAGTATATTGATTGAATTAAGTAGAATAACATTAACATGGCTATAAGTGGATCCTTAGAGTTATAATATTTCATCTTTGATAGTTTCACTTCACAATTACTCTCTACAGCAAATTCAACATTTAAATTAGCTTCTAATTTGAGTTGTAATATATTCTAGAATTTGCACATATAGAAACTTCCTATGGGTAAGACCTCAGTATCACCGAGTTATTACTACTTTGTAACCTTGCACTTGGGGTGAGAAGCGAATAGTGGGTCCCATCATGATGTATGTATTTTATCCACTCCTTTCATCCATTTTACTAGTACATTTTAAGGCATAAATCCAAAAATGAGGCAAATCTAAATCTCAGGAGGACCACACCACAAATAGAGTATTAATTGAGCACCCACCAATAAAAACTTCCTAGGGTCCACTATGATATTTAATTTCCATCCAATCCCTTAATTAGGTCACACCTACCTGGGTGAAGGGAAAACATGAATATCACCTTGATACAAAACTATTGTGGTCCCATGAAGTTTTTAATGGTGAGCATTCAATCACATGTTTACGATCTACCTAGGTTTATATCTGTTTCATTTTTTTATCTTTTGATGGGTGGTCAATGGGCCGGGTTAACCTGATGAGCCTCTAGGCCTAGCCGGCAATGGGTCGATTTGGGTTGGGTATTAGACTTGAATGGGTTTGGGCTTAAATCAAGAACCCAATTGTAATTTGGGTTGGGCTCGAATTTAACACCCTAAAAGTGTGAAAGCCTGACCTGACCTAATTGAAAAGCTCGTGATGTTTACCATATCTGTTGTGAGTAACTGTTCATTTTTCCTTTTCCCTCTAAGGTGTGCAGGGTAATTATTTGCAACTAAGGCTCAACATCGAGCCAAGTTGAGTGGGCCATGCTCAGCTCAAATCATCCATGCTATACTCGAGTTCAAGATCGAGCTCGCCCTCGATCTCAACATTGAAGCTTGGCTTGTTTGCCAAAGCTTTTAAGTCGAACTCGAGTCGAGCTAGTGGTTCGAGTCGAGCTGAATTTGTTCATATGTCAAATTATTATATTTTTGGCTAAAAAATATAAATCAAATATCGACAATATTAAATCTAAAATGTCTCATATGTCACATTACTAAGACAAAAAAAGAGTGTCACATAAACCCTTAGATACTATCATACCACATGTTGGTCCTCGACATCAAATCCAAAGAGTGAAAATATATTAGAAAATATACAACGTTAAATAAAAATTTTAAAGCTTACATTCCTTCAAACTATCATACCACATGTTGGTCCTCGACATCAAATCCAAAGAGTGAAAATATATTAGAAAATATACAATGTTAAATAAAAATTTTAAAGCTTATATTCCTTCAAACAGTTTTAGATGCATTCTGTACCTCGCCTTCACTTCCATTCTCCTCTTCATACTTTTCAACATCGAAACTGCTACAGCACCAAGATGGATGCAACCAATCATGCGTACATATCAATTCTTCAACTGTATTTAAGGTGAGTGAGCTTCAATACTTGCTAACAACCCTGCTTTGGGTGCTAAAAGCTGATTTTGATGCCACAGTCAAAATTAAAATTGATAAAATGTCTCATGCCATCACTTAAAGTCAAGGGCATTCACGAGCTCTCGACTTCCACCATTACAAAACATCGAAATCATCTTCTTATAGCCTTATGACCGGCTCTTTTAGATTCTTCTCTACTTCGGATTCAGTTTTATGAGTCTTTATTTCTTCTTCGCATAAAAAAACATAAAGTCACGAAGTTGCTTGCCCACAGTAGAAGTACTACCCGTAGTTTGAGAAGTATCTATTGTACTTGATGTTTCGACCGAATTACAAACATATGAAGTAAACATCTCTTCAACTGCAGCATTAATAATGGCGGTCTCTGCTAAAAATCTTTCAGAATTGGAATAAAGTGATATGAAAACAAATCTAACCATTGCCATCTTGTATCGTGGATCCATAACAATTGCAATGGCCATTAACAAGTGGCATTCAGCCCGATACTTATCAAATTTCATTTGCACTCTTATAGCCATCACTTGTAAAAGATACGGACCCTCACCCTGCCAGCATACTTTTTTAACACGATCATAATGAAAATAATTTTTGAAAGAAATTGAATTTCTATAAGATACTTATTTCCTGAAAAAATCTTTGTGCAGTCGTAAAAAACTTTGAGAAAATGATGAACTTCTTCAAGTTTCTTCCAATCTTCATCACTAGGCATATATGTATACATTTTATTACGTGCTACAAGTTTAGGGAATGCAACTTTAAATTCTAAAGCCATATCCAACATTTCATAAGTTGAATTCTAGTGTGTGTAGACATCCAACTTCAATTGGTGCTTAGGTTTCAAATCCAAACATTAGTTTATATCATTTCACGTATTTAGTTTGGAAGGTGACCCCCTTATATATTTAACGCTATCTTGTATGTTGGTAATCATTGAATCAATTGCTTTTAACCCTTCTTGCACAATCAAGTTAAGTATGTGAGCACAACATCTAACTTGAAATATTTTACTTTAGAAAAATAAATTTTTGACAGCCTTGAATTGAATAAGTAAGAAAGAAACTAAAGTATCGTTGGAAGAGGCATTATCTAAAGTAGTTAAAGAAATTTTCTTTTCAATACCCCACTCAACAAGACAATTGTAAATGTAGTCAGATAGTACCACACCAGTATGAGGAGGAGGAACGTAGAGGAAGTTTATAATTCTCTTTTTTAGTTTTCAATCCGCACCAACAAAGTATGCGTCAATGACATATAACCCTTTCTTTGATTCAATGTCATCTATATATCCGAAGTCAAACTTATTCTAGTTACGAATGCCAGAAGAGCTTTCAAGTTTGCCTTCTCAATCACATACATCTTCATATACTCTCTTTTCATAGTAATATAAGATACCTTCTCACATTTAAGATTTAAAAATTTACACAATTTCATGAAAACTTTACTTTCTACTATGCTAAATGGCTTCTCATTAACTATCATAAATCTCGCACACTATTCTTTCAGCTTTTTTAGTTCATACTTATACATGGAGAGTATAATTTGAGAGTCGTCATCTTTAAAAATGATAAAAGAAAGAAGTTGTTGGACTTCACCCTTTTGATATTCTTGGCCTCTTCACACATTTATCAATATACCTCTGATAGTGAGTTGTAGAAGAACCATAATGCTTGCTATAAAGAGTTCTACAAAACTTGCATCTAATATTGACTAAACCATCTGGTTGCGTGATCTCATCAAAAGATTTCCATATCGCTAATATTTTTTCCCTTTCATCGAACCTGAAGCTGTTTCAATCTTTTTTTTTTCTACTTTGTCTTCCTCCATGATAAAAGGAGATGTGATTGACGCACCAGGGCTAGGAGTACTTGGGTTTTATTCACTAGTCATCTATAAATCAAAAGATAACAAGGGTAGGGTAAGATCAGGGCTTTTATAGGTTAAAGTAATTAGTCAATCACATTTATATATATATATATATATATATATATATATATATATATATATATATATATATATATATATAAAAATATATAATACAAACAATATCATGCCTGTCTATAAGCTGCAAGACACAAGTGTCTCAAATAGTCCCCTAATAAATAAATCCATCGAGATACATACATATACATAACTATAAATTATCCATAAGTATTCCAAATTTTGTTTACTAATTGTCTCTAAATATCTCATATATTCCTACTTGTCTCTTTTCAGAGGTGCTAATTGTCTCTATCCCATTTGGTAACATACCATATACTGTTCCCATACAATTTATATGCGAGCTGAAATATCAGCAGCACCTCCCTATATTCTCTAGATATATGTAAAATTTAATACTAATTAATTGCCACACCTACATGTAATCCATTACACATGTAAAGAATTATATATCTAGAGAAAATATAGAGAAACACTACCGAAATTCTAACTACATGTAAATTGAATGAGGAAAACTAAAGTACATGATATAGTACTAAACCGTTTAAAATAGGACAATTTAGGAATCTATAAAGAACAAGTATTTTTAGTCGAATGATTGTACTTGTTCAATATAAATTTCTAAATGGGGGTATATTGCTAAACCACTAGGTGACCTAAATATTAATTAACAACATCAGATGTCAAAGAATCATAAGCGTCAATATTTAAAGAATAAATATCAAAATATATAAGAAAAAGTTTATTCATACAACTACAAGTCTATAAGTAAAAAATTTAAGAACAAATAAGAAGATAATGCATTTATGGTAGGCAAGTTAAGTTAGAGCATTATAGTAGGAAAGTTAAGTCAATATATTTACTCCAGATAAGTATAATTACAAGTCTACAAGACTACAACTAAAAAAATTAATACATCAAAGTTAAGTTTTAATATTCTTCTTATTCTAGTCTAGATTAGATCCATAATTTTTATCGTCCAAGATCGGGCTGGTGGTATCCTCTCCAATATGCTCATTAATCTCCCCTAAATCGGAAGGTGGGGAGACTTTTCCACCATACTCTTTTATAGATTCAACCATTTTTTTCAAACTATTTTTATGAGTTGATTTGTATGGAATACCCAATATCTCGTAGAATTAGGTGAGTTTGGGAATAAACTTTGATGGCTTCTTACATGTCGATTTTGGTCCTGCTTCTGCATCATGTTGTCGAGGAGTAAATCATTGATATCTTGATGCATTTGCCTCTTCCTTGCTTCACTTCAAGGCTATTTGTAATTGTTCTTCTTCCTGTCTTCTTTTTCTAGCTTCATTCTCCTCTTCCTCTTCCATATTGATTCTCTTCACCCTATCTTTTCAGATTCTTCATTGATTAGAACATGTCTGTTATGGTATATCTTATGGCTAGCTATATTCGGTGTGGGGGAGGGGGTGGAAGGCTTCTTGTTGGAGTCTACAAGAGCTTGGAATAAAAATCATACATCCTTTGATGCTTTGAGACATGGTTTTGCATCTCCCCCCAACCTAATTAGTGTAGTCTAAGCTGATTTGTTTTGTTAACAAATCTGGCCCCACAAAAATTACATTAAATTTTCATTCTTCCAAAGTCTAGGGAGTAGACATGGGATCCATAATCCCAAATATTGGTGGATGGATCATCTGAAGACATTGTTGCACACTATTTAAAATATTGTTATAAACAAATATTTGTGTGAAGTGTTCGACCCAAACCCCAACCCAACTCAACCCATCGCCCAACCTGACCTGACCCAGCACCCAACCCGACACAAACCAACCCCACCCTGACCTAAACCCAAACCCCTAACCCAACTCAACTCAGCGCCCAACTCGACTCAAACCAGCCCCACCTTGACCCAAACCCCTAACTCAACTCAACCCAATGCCCAACCCAGCCCCCACCCCGACCTAAACCCCAACCTGACTCCACCTAGCGACCATCCCGACCCAACCCATCACCCAACCAGACCTAATCATATTCAAAATATAAAAATAAAAAATCTCCAATAATATATATATATAAACACTAATCACCTACCTTTATGGTGGGCAAATGGGGTAACCCTGAGATTAGTCGTCAAGTCCGAATTAGGCATAGGTTGGTCGAAGTTGCTGAGTGGGTTGGCTAATTCGAATCAGGTTGGGACTATGCGGGTTGCTCGGAGAGATCCAAGAGAATGAGAGAAAAAGAGAGATAGAGAGGGACAAAGAGTTCCTCGGGTGGGCGGAGATGGTGAATGGCGGACTGTTGGGTGCGGACCGATATTATATATATATATATATATATATATATATATATATATATATATATATATATATATATATATATATATATATATATATATATATATATATATATATATATTAATCGCCTACCTTTGTGGTGGCCGAATGGGCTGAGCCTGAGACGAGTCGCCTAGTCAGGATTGGGCACGGGTTGTTCGAAGTCGCCGAGTGGGCTAGCTGACTCGAATCAGGTTGGGACTGTGCGGGTTGCTTAGAGAGATCCAGGAGAATGAGAGAGAGAGAGATAGACAGGGGTAGAGAGTTCCTCGGGCAGGCGGAGATGGCGACTGATAGGCTATTGGGTGCGGGCTGGGTAAGGTAAGGGAAAGAAAGGGAGGGAATGAGAATCGGGTATGGTTTTTTTATTTCAAGTTTTAACTTTTTTTTAAAGTTTTATACATATATATACATATATATATATATATATATATATATATATATATATATATATATATATATATATATATATATATATATATATATATATATATATATATATATATTACTCGAGCTTCGAGTCAAGTTGAGTCGATTTGAAATGCACCATGCTCGAACTCAACTCGAGCTTTAAAAAATAAGCTTGACTTGCCCTAAGTCGGTATTTCAAGCCGAGTCAATCCTAGCTGACTCGAGCCGACTCGAGCGAGCTTTTCGAGCTAACTCGACTCATGTACAACCCTATTTGCAACACGCACTCTAGCCCCTACTTGGCATTGATTATTCTCAATTGCACACTATCCCATCTCAAATCAAATGCACAATGACACATGGGAAGTTCCTGTAGTTAGAAGTTGTGTGGGTCCCATATAGATGCACGTGATAAATCTACTATATTAATTTATTTTTCAATGCCAGCAATAGGATAGAACTCTAAAATTCAAGTATATCCAATAATCATGTCACTACACCAAAATTGTTGATTAGGAACTGCCTTTTTTTGGTTTAGGAATGGTTTCCTAATGCAAACAGTTTTAAAACCATTCCTACATATTAAAATGTCCTAGGGCAAAGTTAAAACCCTCTATTATTTTTCTTTTCTTCCAATTTCTTTTCCTCCCATTTCTTCTCATCTCTTATCCGTTGGGACTCAATTATGGATTCTAAGCAAAGACCAAAAAAGGGGGAGAAGTGAAAATCTTGTCTTCTCTGCCATTTCTCCCTTAGATCGATCAAACCCTAACCCTAGTTTTCACTGCAGCTGCATCAGATCCGAGCTCTCAATTTTCATGGAGGGAGTCTCAAGCGGCGCCAGCGATGCATCTGCCAATCCTCTTGTGAAATGGAGAAGCAAATTCTCAAGGGTGTTTCAGTACTACCTAGATCGATCGACACCACCTGTTGGAATTGAATCTCACACTCAGCTCCAACAGCACCAATAGCCGCTTAGAAAAATTTGTGCTTATCATGATCATCCGACTTCTATTAGATGGCGCAACAATAGATGCAAGTTTGTACTAGTTTTCATGGGTAGTTCCTTCAAAAACAAGGTAAATAATTTTTTCTTTAGATTTATTTCTTTTGTTTATTCTATGTTGCAGACAACAATTTTTTGAAGAATGTAACTTTGATAGTTAATGTGGTCGAAATTTACTAGGGAATAATAATCTAACTGAGATGGAAATATGAAACACAAACAATTCAAATAAGTTAGCTGCATTCATCATCACTTGTATACCACCCGGATGAATAGATCAACATGACTCGTGAGTCTTGCCAACCCACTAAACTGTTATTTTAGAAACTAGATAGAATGCTGACCTGCTTTCATCTACGTTTGATTTAAACTTCCAACTAGCTCAGTTTAGGTCGACCCATGGCATTAAATTATGATGACAAAAGGAAAGCAAAAGGACGGGAGTTTCCTGTAAAGAGTGTTGTAGGGAGTCTGTGCAACAAGAAGCTCTGTAGGCCCACCATGATGTATGAGTGACATCTACTCCATCCATTAGTTGAGACAACTCATTTTAGGTCTTGAGCAAAAAGCTGAAAAATCTAAAACTCAAGCATGGTGTCTCATTGTTTCATGTGGTATTTCCCACATCAATCCTGATCATCCTAAAACTCAAGGAATAAGTTGTTTAGCTTCTGGCCTTATGACAGTGACAACCAAGAATAGAATGCAAAGTAAAATCCCTCTTTTGTTGTTGTCTCTGCCTTCAGCTCTGCTTAGGTAATGCTTTGGTAATATCAATCATTTCAGAAATAAGATATTTAGAGAACAGTTATGTTGCTATTTAATCATCATGTAACTTACACTGATGTACTAGTTAAGATTCTTTACATAGGGAAATTATCCCATTTACAACAACAATTTCAGAAAATTTTGAGAATAGTCTATCCATATGTATGTATGTATGTATATCATGTCTAAACCATATCACAAGAACTACTGAATGTGCCATATAAATAATTTCTTGATGGATCTTCGCATGGTGGCAGAAGGGGTGAGTAGGTTGGGCATGCCTCTAGGGGCAAAACTGTCTTAGTATTCTTCTCCAACGACCATGTTTTTTTTTAGCTTTCATGTTTGATGAATCATGACATTTTCTTAATTGGATTCTATTATTTTTAACTACCATTCTTTTTAAGGAAAAACCATTGAAGATGAGATTTTGAGGATAATTTGCTACCTTGACCCTTAATTATTCAAGAAGGGTATTTCTTCAAGCTTTTTGGTTATATTTTTTTCAACCAAAGTACATCATAGGAGAATTGATTGACTACTAGATTTTTTTTTCTTGGATGTCCTTGGGGAGATGGGCCAGTGGTTTTGAAGGGTTAAATGTGAATGAGATTTCATGTGGAAGCTTATGGTGTTTTTATCAGGCCTTAGATAGTGGGCCTCTCTCTTATAAAAGGAGTTGCTGCACAAGGAGGTATCTATTTGGATGGAACACTACCAGCTTACCACATGCATAGAGGGTATGGATCAGGGGCGAACAGTTGGCTCATACAATTGGAGCGAGGAGGCTGGTGCAATGATATTAGAAATTGTGTTTATCGCAAGACGACTCGATGTAGTTCATCGAATTACATCGACATGGCATGTTTGTAGGAGACCCAAGCTAATCATCATTGGGTGGGCCTCACTGTGTAGAAGCACTGGACAAAATATCAGACAGATGTACTCATCCAGTGAGCTATACATGTATGTTGAATTTGGATTGTGAGTCATTTCTTTTTGTACAGATGTTTCACACATGATGAGTGGCCTGACCTAATTTTCCAGGGTTGGTGATTCAAGTGGGGCTCACCTAATGAGTGTCTTGATCTCACATGTTCGCAAGGGTGGCTTGATCTAGTATTTGTGTACCACCAAAAGTAGAAAGAAAGGTGTTTGTATTCAAAAGGGTCCCTCTTTTTTACTTTCTATTGTTTTTTACTTTTTGGTATTAGATTAGTACATCTAATGCAGCCCCATTGATTCGTGTAGGATGCCAAGAATAAGAACATCAATCTTATGATTGAGATGTAGACTCATCTAGCTCGAGCTTTGAGTACCATGGAGATATGGATTCTTTCTTAAGAATTCAAATCCAGGATTGTAACTTCATCACCTAAGACGTGAAAATGTAAGTGTGGAGATGAAGTTACAATGCTTCTCTCTCACTATTCTGGACAACTTAGGTGGAATGGTATGTATCTTCTCTTTCGCTATCCAGGATTTTGCTTCTTTTTTTTTTCTTTTTTTTTTTTTCTATCAAGGAAAGAAATCAATGGCCATTTTTTTTATTAGTTCTGTTCCCGAATGCATTGTTTACGTATTGTGGATAAAATTAGACTAGTACAATGGTCAAGTTTACTGAATGCATATAGCAAATGTTGATAGTTTGTAAAAATTTTAGCCGTTCATTTCTTTCATAGACATGAACCTCATATCTAGGCCACAACTCTAGATGGTATGGTCCATTAGTTGAATGAATGGGGTGGATAGGAAATGAAATCCTACTGTTGCGACTAGTCATCATGAATGGGAATGCCATGCAATGTGAGATAAGAATGCAATAAATTGTTTTGCAAGCACACCTTACGAGCCAAGCATTGCATAAGATGTTGCGAAATGCCTTAAAAGATGGTTTTACTCAGAAGAAAATCAGATATAAGGTACTTTCCATTTTTTTCTCTATAGTGAGAAATCTACACGTATTGTTTTCATTTATATGTGTCGAATGGAGGATTTTAGAGAATTGTAGAAACATGTGAATTCTCTAGTCTAGTTGCATAGAATTATGATGCGGTGTCTTTTGCTTGGATGCAGATGCATTTGTCACAATCTAAGATGCGTGTGAGATCTGAACTTTCCATTTCTTAAGCTACACTTACTAGGAGAAAGATCTAAGGATTATTTCCAACATGATGGGATGGAAAGGTCATACTTAGGAAATCATTCATTTGTCTTGTTTGTTTGTGGGAACTAAAAACATGCATTTTAAAATCTATACTATCTTGTTTGACTTACTTCTTGACATGTTGTAGAGGTACCAATGCTGCTTGGTTGAAATGGTGTGTGGATAAAGAGGTTGGAGATAGTTGTATTGGCCAAGCAAGGAGTGGATGACATGGAGGATTTTTTAAAAAAAAATGTATTTAGACAAATTTCAACTTATTATTGTAAATATTATGTATCTTTTATTTAAAGTAGTATAATATTTCTTTAATATTTATTTTTAATTATAATGCAAAATTTTTTGGGTTTTAAATATTATAGAAAAAATATAGGTTCCAATTGGAAAAGAATTATAGGCTATTACCAGTGGTTGCACGGTTTTTACCAGTACTTCCTAAAAGGGTTCAAAACCATTTTGAAATTGCTGCTATATAGATTTTATGATGATTTTTTTTTTTTTTTCTAAAATTTGTGATAGTTTTCAACCATTCTTATTCAAAAATTTACAACGGTTTAGAACTGTTCCCATTCAAACATTTGTGACGATTTTCAAACGTTCCTATTCTAAAATTTACGTCGGTTTTCAACCGTTCCTTTTTTTGCGACACCCTATTTAGGAATAGTTTTAAACCGTTCCTAAATGATTCAGGAACGGTTTTCAGCCGTTCTTAAATAGGGATGTGTGGGCCATGCTACACGAAATTGAAGGGAATGAATGTTTGCCATTGGAAACTGTAGGGGCCACAAAAGTTTTGTATCATGATCATATTTGTTACTATAGTTTATCAGATTGATAATAACCTTATGAACAGTTTTGATGGAATATAAACATTATGGTCGACTCTAAAAAGGTTTCAACGGTATGCTTTCAATTCATACTCTTTCATTTTGTGTAGCTAACATGACTTTTAGATCTAACTGATTTTTAGAAACCCATCCTATTGTCGCCTTGAAAAACCAAGTGGATTTGTGACACCCATTTCTATGGCCCCATGCAACATTTCTACCACCTAATGTGTGTTATATATAGCTGTAAATCCCAAAAACTTTTTATCTTCCAAAAAAATAAAATGGATTAAGTGCCTACTCGCCTCACCTAAATAGTACTACCCTTGCTTGAGGCCCGTAAATGAATTATATATCTACATCATCCATGTGTTTTAGCATATGAGGCAAATCCAAAACTCAAACCATACAATAAGAAACAATGGCATTTGATCATTAAGATTATATAACTTATAATGGGCCACAAATGTTTTAAATCAAGATGATATTTGTTCTTTCCCTTCATCAAGGCTTGTGATCTTATCAATAGGTTAGATGGCAAATAAAAATTACAAAAAATGTTTTTAATGGTGAAACGTTCAATCACTATTGTTTCCTATGGTATGCTCTACCTAAAATTTGGATACGCTTCATCTTTTTTGCTCATTTAATAAAATGATATGAAAAATGGATGGACCGCACGGATATAAAATGAATGTATCAAGGTGGCCTGAACAACAAGGACCGCACTATCTTGGGTGAGGGTGGGACCGCACCTAATCCGCTCCCCCTCGATTCGGGTGTGGCTTCGGTGTATCCCCATATCCACCAACGTGGGTGGAATACCTAACCGTGGGGCCCACGTTGATGTATGTGCCTTATATCCACTCCGTCCATCCAATTTAAAATTTCATTTTATTACATTATCCTAAAAAATAAGAAGATCCAAATTTCCAGTGGATCATAAAATATGAAATAGTGGTAATCGATTATTAAAAACTTGTCATGGACCACAAAACTTTTGGATCAACTTGATATTTGTGTGGTATCTTCATCTAGGTCTTTATGACCTTTGTTATGAGAAAAATTGAATTGGCTTGCTATACAAAATATCTAACTGATCATAGAAGGGGTATTTTAGAGCTATGATGACTAAGAATACCTAAGCGAACTCCTTGCGTTATTGAGGAATCAACTATGAGATGAGCCGACCATGAGGACCGACGCCGAGTTGAACCGCTTAGGGTCAGAGGTTGGCAATCACCTTCCGAGTTTATTAGATCGACCCCGACCTGGAAGTCAGGATATTCGGAGAGAATCCCACCTTGAACTAAGAAAGGAAATATTCAATATGATTCTAACCGAAGATTATGCTGACTGAGGTGGGCTCAATGAGACTTTCGAAAAAAACCCCCCTTTAAATAAGGATCCTTCAACATATCTAGCATATTCCACTAGGATATGTAAGTCTAGCATATCCCACAAGGATACACTAGTTCAAAATCTACCTAAGAACCTTATAAATACACCCATTGCCATTGGAGAAAGGTATGCACCAAAAATCCTAAGTCATTTCCCGTTTCTACTTTAATTCGACTCGCCTGACTTAGGCATTGGAGGGTCCCTGGACATAACCAGTGTCCCCGTTGTCCTTTACATACTACTAGTGCAGGTACCTGTATGCCTCCAAGTGTAGCCTTTGACCATCTAGATTCGAGCAACAACAATCAACTAGTTGGATGGAAAATAAACATTCTTAAGGCACTCCATCTCTCTCTATCATTTTTGAAAATTAAATATTACAGAATTTATATCATGAACTTAGGTGCATACTGAGAAGAAAAGAAATAAAATTCCTATGTGGAGCGATTTGCAAAGAACATTCAACTATTGCTTCATCTTCCCTACTCATCTCATTTCCTCGTATCCGCATGCTCTAACCCACTCTCTCTCTCTCTCTCTCTCTCTCTCTCTCTCTCTCTCTCTATTTTGGGTTTGGGCTCGAGCTGGACTCGGGCCAGGCCTAACAAAAACATCCGGACCAGGCTTGGGCTGGCACAAATTTGGATAGAGCTTAGCCCACCCTAACTCGACCCATTGACACCCCTACCCAAATGAGCTAGGAAAATGGATAGACAACATTGATTAGATACATACATCATGGTGGGACTCACACAACTTTTCTAGCACCGACCAGTACCGAGGGAGGGGACACTACCAAATCCCAATCCCTAGGGGATAACATCCACTCTGTCCATCAATTGTGCCAGCTCCTTTTAGGTGATCCCATAAACCAAGCAGATCCAAAGTTAAAGTGAACCATACAATTGAAAATAGGGGCGTTGATTAACTAGTGTTGCCAACACCACCCCCAGTGGTAGTGTGTTGATGTGTTGGGTGTTGTGGGGCTAATATAATGTATGTATTTTATATCCACATCATCCATTTATTTTTCTAGCTCATTTAAGGGCATAAACCCAATAAATGAAGTAGATCTAAAGTTTAAGTGGACGACACCAAAGGAAATAGTGGGGATAATAACACCCACCATCGAATCCTTTCTAGGGCCCATGATAATGTTTATTAGTCATTTAACCTGTTGATAGGTCAATCAGATCTGGATGAAGGGAAAACATAAATATCAACCTAAACCAAAACTTTTGTGGCCTTAAGAAGTTTTTATCAGTGGGTGTCATTATCCCCACTGTTTCATGTGGTGTGGTCCACCTAAGCTTCAGATATGCTTCATTTTTGGGCTCATGCTCTAAAATGAGGGGGAAAAAGATGAAGGGCATGGATATAAAACACACATCATAGTGAGGATGGAGCTGCAACAGTACCCACAGTACCCAACACATTGATAACCACCGTTAGGGGTGGCGTCTGCAACACCATCTAATCTGTGTCCAGGAATAGTGAGGATGGAGCTGACCACTATTGAAACCTTCTAGGGCCCACCTTAATGTTAATATAATAGGTGAGTCCCACTTTAATGAATAGAAGACCAAGTATCCATCCCATTTAGTGTGCCCGAAAAGGTTTCAATTGTGCACATCATTATTCTTACTGTTTCCTTTGGTGTGACCCACTGTAGTCTTAGATCTACTTAATTTTTTAGGCTCACTTTGATACACCACTGTTGGGGTGGCGTCCACCTAATCTGCATCCAAGAACAATGGGGATGGAGTTGCCCACTATTGAAACCTTCCATGGTCCACCGTGATGTTAATATGTCATCTAATGAGGTAATAGGTGAGTCCCACATGGATGAGTGGAAGACCAAGTATCCATCTCATTTAGTGGGCCCGAGAAGGTTTTAATTGTGTTTATCATTATCTTAATGGTTTCCTTTGGTGCGACCCCCTTGAGTCTTGAATCTACTTAATTTTTTAGATTCACTTTCTAACATGAGCTGGTTGTGAAAGGCCTATAAGGTTTTTCCATAGCTAATATTTTACTTTTTGGTAGCCTAAGATACCTGGACATAAGTTTTACGGTATTTTAAAAGGAATTAAAGTTGTGTAAAATCTCTAAAATGGCCTTGAGCTAGATTTATGTGGAGTTCTTGATAACCTTCCTATAGTCTACCTAGCCATTAGAAACGTATCACTTAGCATAATCTTGACTTAGATTAGAACTTTTACATTTATTTTAGGCTTATTTAAGGGGAGAGGTGCCTCGTTTAACTCATTGGGAATTGTAAGGGCTCATTTAGCATCTTTATCCAATTTTAATAAGATCTTTTCAAATAAGAGATACTTTAATAAGCTCTTTTATTCTAGCTCTTATTTTAAAAAAGGCCATTTGGTAAAATTATGTTTTTTAAAAAACTCTTATTTGAAATATGCATGCTTGGTAAAATGTTCACATAATAGTTTTTTTTTAAACAGGTAGTTGTAACAACCCTAAATTTTGGTGCAAAAAAAACTATAATAAATATTTAAATATTTTATTTTTAAATAAAAAATAAAAATAAGTCAATAGTTGAGTTGGTAGAGACACTCTTAGTCGAGAGAGAGGCTTAGGGATCGATTCAAATTTTAAATTTAGGATAAGGGAGGATGTGTTCATCCTATCTTATCAAGATGGAGAGGTTTCTGCATAAGAAAAGAAGAGATAGGAAACCCTAAAGAAAAAGGGAGATGAGATTCGAAGAAGGCTTGATCAGGTAAGTTCCAACACTTAGATCATTGTATAGGTGTATAGAGAAATTTTTAACAAAGTGACGCTTTATGATTTCATATTTGGACAGTAATATTTTAGGAATAAATTTAATGGATAGAATCTGATTATGTTAATATAGATCTGAATGAGTCATTTGATCTTAAGCATCAAAAGATTACATTGCCTTGAATTTCATATCGATCCGACCATTGGATGGGCCACACAAGTCAAATCTATAAATGTTTAACAAAGAAAGTTTAGATTTTTGCGCAACTAATTGGTATCACTTAATGTAGAAAGTTGAGATGAGCCATCGATGTATATGTGGTTAGATCTACACCATTCATCGAATGTGTATAGACAAAATATATTAATACCTCAAGAATCTAGATGATCCAATCATCCGGTGGTCCACCTCGATTAGTCATTTGACATTTAATTTTAGGATCTTAAAAAGAAAATTTAAATTTTGATAATTAAATTCAACAAACATATAATTTTAATTATTTGATCATTTAGGGTTTGGCCACTTAAAGGTTGGCCCCACCATGTAATATAACCAGATGAATAATAATGTTATTAATATAACTGATAGGATCTCTGAATTCAAACCAACCTAATTACCTTGTGAATTTTACACTACCAGACTCAGGTGAGTAACCCAACGTGTCTCATGATTCATTGAAATTAAAATAAATTATTTGCGATTGTTTGATTGATTAATATATTGGTTTAAGTATTTTGTTGCAATATTATATGTTATGGTAAATCACTTGTTAATTTGTGTCAAATTACATGACTATGATAATTGTATATTAATTTCACATATGAATGGTCTTATCAAGATAAATATCTATGACAGTTATGAAAATGATACATTCATACATTATCCATCATTCATTGCATTTGCATTGTCGATTCTAAGAGTCCTCCCTAGAAGAAATGTCGATCTTGGTAGAATGTTACCAGATGCGGGTTATGCCCAAGCCTACCGAAAGGTGAAAACCCATCTGATGCATTCATACATCAGATATACGATCATCCCATCTGATGCATTCATACATCAGATATACGATCATCCCATCTAATGCATTCATACATCATTCCATCAATATCATTGTACATACTCTATTTCTAGTATATTTTAATTTCAATAAGCATGAATCATGCTGGGTTATTTTACTAAGCTTGGCCAGCTTATCTTTTTATTGATGAAAAAATTGCACAAATAGATGATGAGTTGGTGCCAGAACAAGAATAAGAAGTTATGATTGAACTGGTGCATGACACGCGTGAGACGTGACCATATTTGTCAGGAGAGGAATTGACTGCATTTGGACTGCTCCTACTTAATTAATTAGAATTTACTTTATTATGATGATTTGATTTATACATAATGAATGATGGTATTAGTTGTAGGACTTTTAAGTATTTGATTGATTTTATTTAATTGCATTATTATATATCTATAACAAGTATTCATTGGTAAGCTGTATTGACTGGTGAATGGTGCCTAATATATGCTAATTAAATGTTTATGTATGATGAGAATGGATGGATATTGGTGTTTAAATAATTTGTGTGAATGATTGTGAATGAACCTAGTTGGAATGTAAAAAAATAAATAAATATTACTTTTACCTCTTAATAATCATATAATAGAATGAAGTTAGTACACTTTATATACGAGTTAGGACTCGAAACTCGGGTTTGAGGGTATACACTCTGTACTCGAATTTTAGGGTGTGATAGTAGTTGATGTCATTTTTACATATTACAACAACTCCATTATAAGAGCAATATAAACGGTCGTTTTAGTAGATCTCATCATAGATTGATTATGCCGCAAATGGAAAAATAAATGAATGACTACAATTTTCGTGTTTTAAGACATTTTGGCCATCCATTATGTTGGACATTGGATGTGAATTGACCATCATATGGGGCTCACCTTTGATGTGAATCATCCATCACATAAGTCAAACCTTCATCCCCTTTATAATTTTAAATTGACTGTTTTCACTAGAAATTTTATATCCATTTATATCAAACTTTTTCAATAACAGAAGACTCTTTCGCATGTTCGGTATGTGTTGTACACTAGAAATTGTATGTGTGATACCATCAAACATATTAGTTATGACATATCTAATCCCAACAATTTTAGACGTGCTATCATCACCTGTGTAAAATTGTCCCGCCATCACATGACTAACGTGTACAAACAATCTCTGTGTTGAGTTATATGGAATGAAGCGCCTAAATCCATGATTTATTGATGGCTCAGATTCTCTTGTAGAATCAATGTAGACAACACTTCCCCATCCTCAAATGAATAGTCATTTTCGACTAGATTTCCTTGGGAACCCTTTGAATCCAATGCTCAATCTTGTGAATCAGGTTTAGAATTTTTCTGATTTACTTTTTTGAGTCTATAAATTTTATACATGTAGCCATTCTTTTCACAATTTCAACATTTACCTGTTTTATGCCCGTTCGACTTCAATCTTGTCTAAACTCTCCCATTGTTACCCTTTTAAGTAGATCTTCCATTAACCATCATAGCATTGGCAATAGATTCTCTTTGGATTTTTCTGTAAGACTCTTTGATAAGCAACGTGGACACAATTAACTCTATATTGAGATTTGAACCATTGCTGAGATTCATAATTAAACCACTCCATGAATCTAGCATTGAATATAGTAGAAGTGTGACCTTTTATTCACCATTAATTTTCGCATTGACCGTCGTGAATCTGCTAATCAGAGTCTTAAACCCATTCAATTGTTCTTTAAAAAAGGATGTCTCCTTCATCTTTAAGTTGTACAATTGTCATCAGAGAAAGATCTTATTTGACATTGATTTTTCTTCATAAAGGTTTCACAATTTGTCCTATAAACCTTTTGTATTAGCTTGATTGGGCATACTGAACAAAACTAGATCATTCATTGTAAGAAGAAGATCTATCATAGCTAATTGAATTTTCTCCTCAAATACCTCGTCTTTCTTCTTCACATGATTCTTTTATTTTCCTTGAATTGTAATCATATACATTCCTTCACCAACACTGCATTCGTCTTTAGTTTCTACAAAGTGTAATTGGATTTGTTGAACTTCGGCACATCAAATTTGGTAGAACCCAATCCAACCATATAAAGCACAACTACAAAACAAATGCCAACACCAGTGTTGAAAGGTTTCTCAACCTTTGTCTTGGATACCAATTGCTGTGGAAAAAATGAGAGAGAGAGAGAGAGAGAGAGAGAGAGAGAGAGAGAGAGAGAGAGAGAGAGAGAGAGATCTACTCCCCTACAACCACAATGTGGGTTCTCTCTCTCTACTCCCCTACAACCACATGGTGGACTAACCACAAGTAGGTTAGAAGCATTTTTTGTACAACCATATATCTCTTGCATTCTCGATTTTAAGGTTGTCCAGGCTGAGAATTACCATCATTGGCAAAGCTATTTGGATTGGCAGTGTTATATGAGAGATGACCATTTTACTTTTGTTGTTGAAGAAACCTTCCACTAATTTACAATTTCATCGCTAACTCAACTTCATAAAGGCATCCTCCAATTGAGTAATAACATTCACAACTCTCTCTATTAGTAAGTGCCCATTTGGATACTACTAAATAAGTAGTTTTTTTTATTGTACATAAGTTAATAAGTTATTTTTCTCAAATAAGTTAGTTTGATTATTAAACTTAGATAAGTAGATTTTTTTTTAAAAGTAACTTATTTTTTATCAGTTATTTTTCATTGCTTTTCAAATTTTAGAAGCAGCGTATTTCCTTCATTTTCATTAGTGATACAACAACCTAAGAATTATTTAAGTGAGTACTATGCTCTCTATGACCATGAACCCCTTCTAAATTCATGAGAAAGGAAAATCATCTAATGAATGGGTAGATAATATAGTGGGCTCCACGTGATGGTCAATCCACATCAAAGGTCCGACCCTAATGATGAATGGCCGACATCCAAGGAAAGGCCCACATGATGGGTAACCTGAAATTGCGGTAATGACCGCTTTAGTTGAAGTGGGAATATGCCAATATATCCTTGAGGGGGGTGAATAGGACTTTTCATATTTTTATGGTAATTTAAAATCCTATCAATCTTATCCTGAGAAAAATATGCATGTATCAGGATTTCTTCAAAGTAACTCTAATGGCTTCCAAGCCAAATAAAGGTTTCAGTCATAAAAATATTTGAAAGATGAATAAGATGCAAATCATAGTTAATGATGGATGTGACTGTGTGTGAGGTGTGATCTCAGATAATCAAATATGAAGACATTTATAGAAATCATACAAACAATAGAGGACAATAGTAATCTCAAACACAGTGGTTTTTATAGTGGTTTGACTATTTGTCTACTCCACTTCCGGCGGACGCACTCAACCCTTGAGTGTACCGGATCTCACTAACGAAGGTTTCACAATAAGTTATCCTCAAACTGTAGGTTTTAAATTAGGTTCACCTCAAACCTGTACAACCTACTTTACGCTGACTATAACGTGTCTACATGACACAAGTTTATGCCCAACACAGGAGCAAGGGTCAAAACTCAACACTCGAATTTTAGGCCACATAGGCCAAGGATCTACATAAGGAACCTCACTAGTTTATGCTCACATGAGCAAGGGTTAACACACAGCACCTGACTTTTAGACCACACAGGTCAAGGACCTACACAAGGACCTAAGAGTTTATGCTCTCCACAGAGAAAGGGTCAACATAAAGCACCCCTATGTACGCTCCCGTCAGAGGCATCCTACGAGGACTTGAAAGGGGTGAGAAGTACAGTAGACCCAATCCTACAAAAGGAATGATCACAAGGGTCCTTTTGACTCTAATGACTTACAGATAAGTAGATGAGCCCCATTCAGCAAGTCGATGAAGATCCTCCACCTTTGACAATGAAGAATCTTCAGCTCCCTTAAACCACAACTCATATGATTTACCAATGTAAGGCGACGAGTTAGGTTGAGACCCTGATAGAATCCTACTCTAGTAAATATTTTTCTATAAAGGAGATAGAGTGATTCTAATCATTTATGCATTCAAGGCATCCTAACTTAATGATTTGTGACTAAGATGGTAGCTACAGGATCCTTGAATGTGGAAGCTCATTCCCCAATCCACTCTATTGAATGTCAATGATGAGGGTGGATTGGAGGATGAACTTCCATGAGAGAAAAGGCTTAGGGTATATGATATGGGGTTAAACACTCAAAAGCACACTTTTTTTTTTCTCTGCCAACAACCAAGGGCAAGCTCTCATTAAATAGGCAAAAGGTTCTAACGGATATAAAAGGGTCACATTTTTGACAGAGTTCGATATCATTGAGCTGGGTCGATATCATTGAGCGTATACTCTCGATAGCATTGACTGTCCACTCGATGGTATGAACTCAACTGTCAAACACTTTTGAAACTTTTAGCCAACTGGTCGAGGAAATCAAACATGCTTCGATATCATCGGATTTCAAACTCCGATTTCATTAACATGAGGTTTGATTCCTCGACATTTGAAAATGTGAGAGCACTTGCCTTTGAAATAATCAGGTATAAGATATGATCGAGCATCACTCGATATCATCAGAATTTGAATGTCAATGATATCGATGATAGTGTTGATTCATCGATAATTCCAAGGAGTTTTCCTATCATCTTGCTAGACAGTTTTGTCCTATTTCGATGACATCAACCATGCCTCGATATGATCGATATTTGAATATCAATTTTATCGAGTGACCCTCGATTCGAGAAAGATTAACATGAAAACTTGCTGGATAGATTTTTGTCCTAATCTTATCTCATTGAAGGTCTACCGATATCATCGAGATTTGAATTCTGAGGATATCAAGGAGCCCTTTGATATATCGAGAATCACATGATTTACCTTAGCAACATTTTGGACACAACTGACCAGATGTCGATTTTATCGAGTTAACTTCGATGGACTCGAGATTCAAAATTCGATGATATCGAACAGTCCATCGATTCATCTATAATTCAGTCCAAAGATATTTGTGGTTGCTGGATATCTTAAGTCCTCATTTCGACAATATCGAGTAAGCTTCAAGGACATCGATAACAGGGTTCGATTTAATCGAGCCATGTATCGATAAATCGACAAAGGTAGAAAACTTAAAGATTTTCCTGATTTTGAAAAATAGTTTTCTTACCAAAAATCCTAGGATGTTTTATGCAATTTTAAGGGTTTTAATTACTTGGTGTTTTGGGACATGGGGATGTGAGGCTAAGATTTACCTGTGACGAGTTCGGGCACACATCCTGTTGAGGTAGACGCTTGATCAATCTTCCTATGGGGCTTCTTTATCTTGTTGACTCAACGCTCATGCTAATTGACAAACCAGGGCACTTTCATAACCTATATCAAAGGTGGGGTCCATATGATGGACAATTAATAATGGCCTAACAAATGTGAGTTTTTAGAATTACAAGCAATCCATGATGGCCTAACAAATACATGGATAGGATTGTTTATTGGACTTACCTACATGTAAATGATGGTGGCCGTCTCTATTACAGGCCATTAATTAATTGTTAACATTTGTACCATAGGAGATGTGCGGTCCACATTAATGAATTAGGTTGTCTTGGCATCCCAATGCGAGAAGCATTATAACTTCAATTTATAAAGTAAAATTTGAAAGTAGTGCCTTGTTAAGACTGTGATTTGCTTGCCCCAAATGCCATGAAATTTTGTGATGTTAATTATGAAATATCAAGGTGCAACCAAGCACACCCTTAAGCCTCTTTGGGTTGTAAGACTTCTATTAGGTGGGTCACATGTGATCAATGATTTGGATGACTTGACTGTTTGATATTTAGATGGATCATGTCCATGGACCCTATTACCATCGTGATTGATTCATATACATAATGGGGTGGTGCACTTGGACTGTGTTACGTATCCATAATACTTCAGTTGGATGTGGACTCTATCTAGTGTGGAGGCTCTTGAGGGTAGAGTATTTGTCAACGGTCGACCTACTTCACCTCATTTATAAATATGTCTTGGTCCCCAAACTCACATGAGTGAAAAATCAAGTCTTATTGAAAAGTTTTTCAGAAAGGTGTAGTGCGAAAGGCCATTTAAATTTTCATCGATTCATTGATTTGCATATAAATAATCTTATGCCTTATGGGTACGCATTTAAGATTCAATTATTCAATTTATAATCTCTATACTTGTTGCACAAAAGATTTATTATTCCACATTAAGTCTTACAATTGGTATCAGAGCCAACTATGCATCGATCATGCAGATTAATGTATATTGGTAACTTCGGTCAAAACCTTTTAAGGCTAGATTTGGACCATCCATTTATGGACCATCAGGATCAAATCTTAGCCACTTAATAGCCGTGGGGGTCAGTCAACCATGGGTTATTCAAATCTAGTGCCTTTTGTGTTTTTCATTCAGATAGGGTAGCCATAGCTAGACCCCCACCTTGGATTCTTCGGTCACCCCTAATGAGAGTCATGCCCATTCCATATGCCTCGCACATCTCGTGACCGGTGAGAGGCGTAGCAGCCATGAGAAATATGTCTGACATCTTTGGTGTCCATGTCTAGCTATGTTGGGTTTTGTACGATAATTTCTCACTATTCTATCCATCGTTGTGGCCGACGCAAGCACCAGAAATCATGGCTTCCCTAATGGTTGTGTTGAGCAATGACATCCACTGCCTTCTTCAAAATCCACCTCCATTTTTTTTTATCTTTAGCCACCTCTACATCTATCTGAGTGTTGGTGCACAAAAAATATATAAAGTTCGTAGGTGTTTTCTAAGAGGGTCCATTATGCGACCAAATCTCCAGCCAAGAGGGTCCATTGCGCGCCCACTCCTTGTGAATTTCCTCTTTGTTGCTCGCTCAGTTCTTCAGCTTGGAAGACCTATTGCGCGCCCAGCCTCCTTTGCTTGATTCCTCCCTGTTGCGTGCACCAGCCTCCAGGCCTTTCTCATCTGTTGCGTGCCCTTGCCAGATTGCAGTTCAGACTATTGAGCAGTCTGAATGAATCCTAGTCTTCTACCTCCTTCACCTTGTTGCGCGCCCACTCTTGTTGTGTTGGTGTGGAGGTTCTGTTGCACAGAATGGGGCCCGTTGTACAGAGATCGATACTTCACACTTGTGAAAGCCTATAAATACCGTTTCTTTCATCATTTGTAAGATCAGAAGTTTCAAAGAGATGTCAAGAGTAAGGAGAGACCGTGAGAGAGAGGAGAAGGTATCAGGAAGATACTCAGCCTATTGCGCACGTGTAACAGGAGTGTGTTGCACGCCTGCATAACAAGGCACACTATATGCTCGCGTAACAAGTGTCCCCACAACTCTATCCTTTGTAGTTTTGTGAATTCCTTTATAGTCCAACCTCCGATATATATATATATATATATATATATATATATATATATATATATATATATATATATATATATATATATATATATGCTCATGTAACAAGTGTCCCCACAACTCTATCCTTTATAGTTTTGTGAATTCCTTTACAGTCCAACTATATATATATATATATATATATATATATATATATATATATATATATATATATATATATATATATATATATATATATATAGAATGTCGGCACGAAGAGAGGATCTTGGACCCGCATGACCTATTTGTCACTCCGACAGATGCAAAACACGTTAAAATGCTGTCAAAATTGGCATTGAACTTCTTCTCTTTTCTTTAATCATACAGATTCATTGTACTCTATTTCAGATTCAAGAGAAATATGAGGATATAATCGAACCTAGAATTAATAAAATATTTATGATGATGAATGTTCTTTTATTTTCTTCGTTATTATTAAATGATAATTCCCCTATCAAAATACATTCATTTCTAGTCGAAACAAAATGGTGACTCTACTGGGCAATAATAACTCATTCAATATTAACTTAGAAATTATTTGGAGAACGATTATCATCAATCAGCGCTGTAATGATGACTCTAATGGGAACATCCTTCCCTTCATCTCTAAAATAAAGTACAATGTTATTTAATTAAAGTAACTGCTACTCTGTTTTGAATAGCAGATATTCTGTTGTTACACAATAGTAATGACATTTCTCTTGAATAATGTGTTTATCTACTTCACGCCCAACGAATTCACCGTGGATTATATCGACAATATGTAATCATTACAATAGAAAATACAAGTGAAAGTATAATCAGTTACGATCAGGAGTAGGCTATGTCATGTGATGTCCGGAATGGTCTTTGCTTCACTAGCAATGCAGTAGGACGATGAAGGATGGATGATGTGACATCTAGAAGACGAAGGGTTTGATTTTTCCCCACAAGAAGTATCATCCCACCAAGTACGGTTAAAGGGTTGATTATATGAAATGTCAAGAGATGCAGTCTCGCCTCAGTCACACAATCATTTCATTCGAGAAGGAATGAAAAGCCGGTCACTCTAGAAGGTCTTCTAGTACCGCCAACTACACTGTAAAGACATCCTCTGTAGAATCATTATGAATCCAGAAGAATAAAGGGAAAGCCATCGTGACAAGTAAGTGTTCGCTTACAATACCTCCCACAAAGAATTCAACGTGAGCTCGTGCATCAAGAATATTTCGATTTGAATCATTTTATCCTTTGAAGTGACAATATACAGGTTTCAAATTAAACAACAATTCATCTTCCTCAACATTACCAGCAATGCAACGCTAGTTTCCTCCTTCAATATTAGATGAGCATGTGGCTGAAGAAGTCCCTAATTTTCTAACAACGACCGCTATGGACAAAATTGAACCACAAGTAGGAAGACCAAAACCATGAGCGGATAGATTTCATGGACCGACACCTACTATTGCTCAAATCATAATGCAGGAAGAAATTCGACAGACGATCAACAAAACCATTCATTTAAAAAAGGAACAAAATCAGAATAAATGGTTCCAATACCAGATACTATATCCCCCAAAAATAGAAGAAATGCCATTTCTTGCTGATTTCAAACACCTAAACTTTTAGAAGTTTAATGGGGACGGGTCACCAGAAGAACATATGATGCACTTTATAACAATGGTGGAAAATTTCTTTGGAGTTCCTCAATTTTTTTTGCAATTATTCGAGTTATCCCTAATAAGGAAAGCCTTCAGATGGTATTTAGCTTTGGATCTAGGGTCTATTCATACTTGGGAATAGATGTAAGATGCTTTTATGATAAACTTTTTCTCTTCTGACAAAAAAGTTAGTTTGATCGAGTTGGCCTCTATTCGGCAAGGGGAAGACGAACTAGTCGAAGAATTTATCAGTCGATGGAAAGACTTGGGGGCATCATGTCGATATCTTCTGGGAGAATTAGAATAGGTTAAGTTATGTTTAGGAGGTATAAGACCAGAAATGGCACGCAACCTGATTAGTACAGATATGAAGACCTTTTGCGATCTTGCTATGAAGGCTCATGCTTTTAAAAAGATGGTTAAAAAAGTGTTTACTTTTTACATAAAGTCACTATATCAGAATTTTCATGAAATATCAGTCAACGCCGTTAGCAAAGAAGAAAAGAAAGAAGATTATTAAGATGGCGAAAGAAATATTGATGAAGAAGATAGAACCGGTCATGTGATTATGACAACATATAAAAGGTCTAGACAATATAAATACTATATGAAGTATGCATTCGCAAGAAAAGATGTACTTTATATGATGAATCAATTGTTGGCTATGAAGAGTATTGAATTACCTTGGTTAAAATACCTCAAAGCAATTGAAAAGACAAAAGGAAATGATTATTGTCATTACCATCGTATCTTTGGACGTCATTCAGAAAGTTATAATGCCCTCAGGAAAAAGCTACAAAAGATGATCAATAAGTGAGAAATTGCGATGGAAGAACATGATAGAAAGAGAAGAATGACCAGTCCAAAGCATTGATAATATTTTGGAAAAGGGAACAGGATTCTAGTATTAGCATGGTTCATCATGCTTATGCGTAAGAAGAAAAGCAGAATAGCTATGTAATAACATAATAAGATAAGTAATCTTGATACATAGTAATCTTTAGTCGTATATCTTCATAAGTTTTCATTCCTCAGTAAAGCAAAGATGAAGAATAATTAGCAAAAGGAAGAGTCAAAGAAAGATAATTTTTAAAAATCTTTTCGTCTACTATTTTAAAATAGTGGAACAAAATTCTCAATCTGCCTAATGTCAAAGAAGGTAATTGTTGATTTTTATAGATGAAAATTGTCAATTCTAATTCTTACAGGTCAACACTGGGGCTGGAATCATTACCATGATTGAGTTATTATATATCGACACTCAAGCCTGAGATTATTATTGCAATTGGATTATTGAACATGATAGAAAGAGAAGAATGACTAGTCCAAAGCATTGGTAATCTTTTGGGAAAGGGAACAGGATTCTAGTGTTGGCATGGTTCATCATGGTTATGCGTAAGAAGAAAAGCAAAATAGCTATTTAACAACATAATAAGATAAGTAATCTTGATATAGAGTAATCTTTAGTCATATATCTTCATAAGTTTTCATTCCTCAGTAAAGCAAAGATGAAGAATAATTAGCAAAACGAAGAGTCAAAGAAAGACAATTTTTAAAAATATTTTTGTATACTATTTTAAAATAGTAGAACAAAATTCTCAATCTGCCTAATCTCAAAGAAGGTAATTGTTGATTTTTGGACATGAAAATTGTCAATTCTAATTTTTACAGGTGAACATTGGGGCTAGAATCATTACCATGATTGAGTTATTATATATCGATACTCAAGCCCGAGATTATTATTGTAATTGGATTATTGCTGCGACCTTCAAAAGTATCTTCAGAATTATATATCTTGAAAAGGCTATCGCAAAATATTTTCGGATGATCACTGACAATCTCTGAGTCCTGGTCGACTATCTGTAAGATTTATTGAGCGACAATTATATGTAAATTATAAAAAATTATCAAGATTATAATGATAATCAAAATACAAAATGATTCAATATATATTCTTCAAGAAAGGCAATATACTGCGGTTTATTGAAGGACTTATCAATCCATGAAGAAGAATGAATAGGGCATCGGAATGCCTGCGGATATTTATCCTATCAAAATTATTATTTTTAAAAAGTAAAAGAGTTTTGATTGTAAAGATTCTCAGAGAAAATCTCATTCGATCAAAAGGAGGCAAATTAGGTAACAATTATACAATAGTCGTAATAAGCACACTATCACCTAAAACCTTATCAGATCAAAAGTCTATACACTATCTTCAACAAATGATGATTACAAAGGAACAAATATATAAGCATGATCCTTTTTGGACAATAATTAACAACAAGATGATAACCACCTTATATCATTCTTATAACAGAATATTATATTAGTCAACCGACAGAATCATTCTTACAAACTACTAAAGAACTATCACCTTATATATGTTACAAAGCATTAATGATTATCAAGATATCATTGATCATCGCTAATATCGCCAATGATCACTGACTATTATTAAAAAGCATCGACAATTGTAAGACATCGTCTATCATAGAATGTTATTACAGACAATCATTGATATTGCTATTAATACTGCTAAGTTGGTATTATCGCCTTGACAAAATGATGTTATCATTTATCAATGAGCTATTATTATCGTCGAACACTGTTAAACATCATCGCTTATTATCAACATAAGAAAAATTGTAGTTGCGTTAATGATATTACCGATTATCGATCATCACTGACTACACAACATTGATTATTTTATTGATTCAGTTATATACGGCAGCAGTGAGCACTTAAGAAGGCCAACCATGCCCTATATTATCAGTGATGATGATTCATTTATATACAGCAGCAATGAGCACCAAGAAGGCCAACCACGTTCTATAGTTTTAGCGATGGCGATTCATTTATATACAGCAGTGGTGAGTGCCCAAGAAGGCCAACCATGTCTTATATTATCAACGATTACGATTCATTTATATACGACAACGGTGAGCGCCCAAGAAAGTCAACCACGCCCTATATTATCAGCTATGACGATTTATCATTTACGGTCGTGGTGAGTGCACATGAAGGCCAACCACTCCCTATATTATCAACGATTATGATTTATCATTTACGACAGTGGTGAGCGCCCATAGAGGACAACCATGCATAAGACATATCATATTAACAATTCGCCAAATATCATATGGGCAGCGGAGAAAGCTAGCAACTCAAAGTCCATAGAGGCCAACCACGCATAAGACCTATATACAATGCTCCAACAACTTATGAGCGTAAACTGTGAATGCTCCGACAACTTATAAGCCTAAACTATGAATGCTCCAATACCTTATGACCTTAAACTATATTTGCTACTTTAACCCAGCCCTAAATCGGTAGTAAACCATATTTGCTACTTGAGCCCAGCTCGAAATCGGTAGTAAACTATATTTGCTCATTGAGCCAAGCCTGAAATCAGTAGTAAACTATATTTGCTCATTGAGCCGAGCCTGAAATCGATAGTAAACTATATTTTCTTATTAAGCCAAACCTAAAATCGACAGTAAACTATATTTGCTCTTTGAGCCCAACTCAAAATTGACGGTAAACTATATTTTCTCCTTGAGCCTAGCCCGAAATTGGCGGTAAACTACATTTACTCCTTGAGCCCAACCCAAAAGTGGTAGTAAACTATGTTTACTCTGTTGAGCCGAGTCAAGTGGACTTATCTCCAATCGAACTATGTCCAGTCAACTCAAGTTATCTTCAGTTGAAGTATGTTCAGTCAAAGTTGTATCCGCTCCAATACTTTATGGGCCTAACTCAAAATTTACATACTAATCTTACTGACTGAACTCTAAAATAGAGGATGCAACATTGACAAGCACGAAAAATGGAATGAATAAATCATTGTCATCTTATATACTGCAAGTTAAAAGGAACATGCAATTTAAACTATTATACGCACCAATTATTTCAGAATTGATAGACATTCCAATTATTCTAAAGCTATTAATACATCATCGTTATCTCAGAAATTGTCAATATATTACAATTATTCTGAAGCTTTCAATATATCTTGAATTTACCAAAACATCATGAAACTAAATTGAGAAATTGTGATATCCTAAGACATTAATTTTGATTAATTTGGTAAGAGAGATTATCACTAAAGATCCTAGAATATGCAGGCAATGAATGAAAGAGACATTCTCAATGAAAAAAGATATTTAATAGCTCAAGGATCGTTGCAGTAGGAGTAGCATTAATGGATAACTCCTTGGCCACGATGCTCAAGGAAAGAATTGTTGGATCTGATCAAAAGGACTACCGTAGGAGCAACGCTAGGAGATAGTTCTCTAATCAAGATGCTTAAAGCTGGAGTCACCATAACTGTCATAGCAGCAAGTTCTGATGAAAAGAGAATTACATGAACAAGGGAAATCAAAACTGTGGAAGATGCAATTGCAACCCTGTTCGTACATCAATATTTTTTCAAAAATTGTTAGAAGGATAATTAATAAGATCTGATTAATCACAATAAAGACAGAGTATTACATGAAGAAAGCATCATCACTACTATTGTCTACACCATTAAAAATAATTACTTGACCACTTGAGGGCATTCAGTCATCCCTTCGAGCCGAGTATGATTCTCTATTCAGACGTGAACAGCTAGTCATCCTTCGAGTATGATTCTTTGTTTAGAAGTGATCATCCAGTCATCGTTCATGCACAATTCCTTTGACTACGATCCGTCGATCACGATTCATTCAAGATTGACTCCTTCGACCATGATTCGAGCGTGATCCTCTATTCAAATGCAATTCTTCAGTCCTCTGTTCAAGCTCAATTCTTGAGTTTTCTGTTCAAGCGATCCTTCTTCGGTATACAACCAGCTTTACTTTCATGAAAAGTCCTTCTCTGTCATGAAAAGATTTTTGTGCAGAAGAAAATTGATCCTCCATTTGATTTCATAGATAAATCAAAGAAGGATCGAGGGGGCATCTGTTAGTGAACAAAAAATGTACAAAGTTCGTAGGTGTTTTTCAAGAGGGTCCATTGCATGGCCAACTCTCCAGCCAAGAGGGTCCATTGCGTGGCCAACTCTCCAGCCAAGAGGGTCCATTGCACGCCCACTCCTTGCCAGTTTCCTATTTGTTGTGCGCTCAACTCTTTAGCTTGGAAAACCTGTCGCGTGCCAGCCTCCTCTACATGATTCTTCTTTGTTGCACGCACCAACCTCCAAGCCTTTCTCATCTGTTGCGCACCCCTACTAGATTACAGTTCAAACTGTTGTACGGTCTGAATGAATCCCAGTCCTCTAGCTCCTTCACCTTGTTGCATGCCCACTCTTATTGCATGCTCAATTTTATCGTGCGATTATGGAGGTTCTGTTACACGGAATGGGGCCTGTGGTACATAGATTAGGACTTCACACATGTGAAAGCCTATAAATACCCATTCCCCTCCTCATTTGCAAGATCAAAAGTTTCAAAGAGGTGTCAGGAGCAAGGAGAGAGTAGAGAGAGAGAGAGAGGAGCAGGTATCAAGAAGATGCTCAGACTACCGCGCGTGCACAACAAGAGTGTGTTGTGCACTCATGCAACAGGGTACACTGTATGCTCGCACAACAAGTGTTCCCATAGCTCTATCCTTTGTAGTTTTGTGAATTCCCTCCCCCCCCCCCCCCTCCAAATATATATATATATATATCTCGAATGTCGACACGAAGAGAGGATCTTAGATCCGCACAACCCCTTTGTCACTTTAACGGATGCAAAATACACTGAAATATTGTCAAAATTGACATTGAACTACTTCTCTTTTCTCTCATTGTACTTTGTTTCAAAATCAAGAAAAATACGAGGATGTAAAGGAACATATAAGTACTAAAATATAATGAATGTTTTTCTATTTTATGCATTATTATTGAATGATAATTCCCCAGTCAAAATACATTTGTTTCTTGTCGAAACACCGAGATCGACAGTCTAGATCCACTCGTATTTTCTTCTTCTTCTTTTTTGACATCTGCTAAGGCAGCGTTGATGGCAGCCATGATTCACACCAAAAAAATCGTCCATTCCTGGAAGATGATGGAAGTCATGTGGGGTCTTGATACCACAGCTTGGGATGATGGAGGGGGATGTGGCATCAATTTCGGTGACTCCCACGATAACCATTAATGGTGGTAATGGATCTTAGGTCAATTTAGGGTTTCGATCGCATGGTGGTTGAATTTTAGCGGCGATTCCAATTGTTGTGCTAGAATGACGTTCTTTTCATCTCGCCTTTGCTGCCATGATCAATGAGAGTAATAGGTTTTCATTTTGGGATGGTGGCAAAAGAGAGGTTGGCTATTAGGTTTCTATCTCATGGTTGTCAAAGGGGAAGATGTTCTTTTATGGGTCATTGCTTTGAATGGGTTTGAAATGGGCCAACTGAAAGTGTTTCAATCTTGTTAGGTTTTTGGGTCTGGCTCCAGCAGGCTCTAATTCTGATATTGGGCCTGACTTATTTTAGATGATGAATTAATTTTGAGTTTAGGCCCGATTTCAGGTTTTGGGCCTAATATTGGGCTTGGGTATGATCATCATGTTTTTACCCCAATTCTGAGAACTGCACATGATTCCTCCTTTGCATTGCGCCTAGGCTTTATGTTTGCATTTCAAACTTTTGGGCTTGTCTATTCAATCCCTAAGTCATGTGTTATTTGCTTTAGGCATTGTCATTAGGTTTGACCTTTGAGTATGGCCATTTTGATTTGGGCCGATAAAGACGAGTTTGCAGTTGGTATTGTGGGCTTGCACCATGCATCTAGTTTTGGGTAAGTATCTGGACTTGGACCAAGCTTAGGATATGACCTATTTAGATTTCCCAATGGGATTAAGATCTTGATGGTCCTTTATATTATCGCCACATGTACAAATGGACCCACATATATGAGCCATTTAGTGGTAGGATGGTACACGTGGAGCCTTTATTGGATTTAATCTTTAATCGTTTATATATAGTGAGTGGGGTTAATGTCTTGTGGTTTATTTTGTTTGAGCTTTATGGACTAGATTATAGGTATTTTGGGCACTTTGCTCTGCTTAAGTCATCTTCGAGTCTATAGGGCCATTTGACCACTTTGGGATGTGGGCCTGCCCGGGAATCATCTATATAGCGAGTATCATTGAACATAGAGAAAAAAGTCCCCTTTCATGAATTTCTCGACCAATGGGGCAGAGGCCTCTAAGCTAGTAACGCCATGGAAAAGTCCCCTTTCATGAATTTCTTAAAGAAACATTGAGTTGGGGCACCTCTAAGCCAGTAACACCATCCGTGGTGCTAGGGTCCCGATGGAGCAACTAGTACTCCTATCTATGACACAATATCTTGAGTACCTATGATGGTGACCACATCTGCTGGTATATGATGTTTGGACATCGAATCGAGTCCTTGCGAATGCGCATTTCCAAGTGCTCTTATTTTACAACAGTAGGGACGATTGCTTACATTATTGATCAGAAGACACCAAATTCTCCTTTAGGTGCTTCAATAGAGGTATATATAGGTAAAAGGAGCTTGTAACGCCCTGGAAAAATTCGTACTTAGACTCGAGTACCAACTCGACCAGAAATCGCGTAAGATTAATTCCTTTGGAAAATAAGTGTAAGTTAGCTAGCGCAACGCTAGAGTAGCTGAGAAATAGTCCCTGATCACTTTAAATATATTCTATAAGACCCAAAGCGAGTAGAACCAATGACGCTATAATACTCTAAAACCTCGGATCAAACTCTAAACTGGTTTGTTCTCAGGACCTCTTTGAAACTTTGTATTGGATCTAGACCGCGCGTCGAAAGTCCGATACCTACAATCTTAGACCATTATAACCGCCTAGATGGACTTGACAATCATTTCGAAAATCAGGTCCAACCGACATTCAGAGGCTATTTCATTGAGCATGGAGTGAAGAGAGTGAGAATAGGGCTAGATTTGAAATTTAAAATTCAAATCTGGCACACGACTTGGCGCGTTATTATTAAGTGTTCTGACCGTCAGAATTCAGCCAAATTACACCCTTGGATCAGGAAAATTTTTTATTTCATATCATGAGACTTGTAGACCTGATCTACGGGCGATGACCGCTGAACTGAAACTGGACCGCCACGTGCGATCTACAAGCACTACTGGTCTGAAAATGGGATGTGAGTGACATCCGACATGCATGAGCTTAAGTCCGATCGCGTTCGGCCAGGGGACCTCTAGAAATGTCTTTTTGGATCGAAACAGCCCCGATTTGGTTAGGCATCAAGTAAACATTGTTCCCAAGCCTGTTTTGGGCATATTTTAGGTTATAAAAGGGGCTTAAACCCTCACTTCTCTCACCCATCCGAATTTGCTAGGAACCCTAGCTGGTGTGAGAGAAAAGGTGAGAGATTGTGAGAGAGAGTGAGAGAAAATTTCCTGCTGCTTGCACTACTTATTGCACGTGCTTAAGCAACGCGCCTCAATCACTTTTCGGCGATTTCGCCACATTTCTAGGTAAGAAAATATCCCAAACACTTGCTAATTTAAGGTTCCTTCAGTTCCTTAGCATGGTAGCTTATAGATCTTGTGTATTAGGTTCCCGGTTCGCCGTAGACGAAGTGTATACGCTCCATTCGAATCAATACACTTCTAGGATAAAAGGTGCGGATTCTAGACGCTTTGATTGACTATTTTCAATGCTTTCAATGTCGTTTAAAAGTAGATTATCGACGGCAACACTGTTTGACATGTACAACATGCTGTCCGTTTCCTGTTTCGTAAGCAGACGAAAAATATGAGATTTAGGGCATTTTAGTCATTTGTAGGAAATACTGTTTTCATCCATATTTTGCTGATATGATTGACATGGCTTCTTGTCCCATTAGGATATTAGGAATGCGTGCATAATCAGTTTGGCGAAGAGATTCGCCCAAATGCGCACTTTGAGTCGACATACTATATGTAGACTTAAGTGTGTAGACTAAGTGTTTGTATAAATGTTTGTATTAGTATGTATTGAATTAAATGGTGTTATGAATTAGTTTGAGCTTGAATTCTCAATTAATATGCTGATGTAAATGACTTCCTACATGTTAGTTATATGCATGATTTCATTATATGTATGAAATGCATGCGTTGGATGATTTACTTAAGTTGTATGTTATAACATGTGTTAACATGCTCACATTGTTGTATTTCACTTCCATTACTCTTATATGATTGCTGATGTGGATTCATAACTTTTTGGGACTATACCTAGTCCAGGCAGTCGATAACCGAGTAAATTTGTGGTTGGCTTATCTTTGCCACGAACGATGCGTCGATGAACGCGAGTTGTGTTTTGGAGTTGGCGGCAGTGGTTAGTTCACATAAAGTGTTTTATGCACTTCATGTCGTTCGACTTGAGATGCACTCGTGCTAGTCGAGCCCGTCAAGTAACCCGACTGGTCATTGTATGTTCACCCTGTATGAGTCATAACTGTTTGAACCTAGGGTACTGAACTTACCATTGTAAACCCTGTCAACCATGGTACCTTAATCCACGAAGACTTATGAGCCGGACATGGTGGTATGGGACACCGTGGTCGAGCTGTCGGCCTACGCTGGGGCCACAAACCTCCCCGTAGTGACCAGTGAGCACTTATGACTCGTGAGCAGATTATGGTGGTATGAGACATTATATTCTTGCTGTCGGCCTACACTGATCAGGCAACGAGCCCTTTGTAGTGACCGCGAGCGTATTCTGAGTCTACGGGAGGCGACGACCCTTCCGTAGTAATGAGAGTACAGTAGGCCTGTATTGATAAGGTGATGGGGGAGACGTGCAACGAGTGCGAGCAACAGCCCTGGCAGCCCTTGCAGCGACCTACAAAATACACATCGTATGAGATTACTAGGAATGACGACCCTAGACAGGATCTGTGTTGGGATTGATATAAGGGAAGTACCTTAGTTTCCCAATCCTGCTGTATGAATGGACTAATAATAACTCGGTAATCATAGCACCATCACATTGCATGTGCCTGGAAGATGTGGAGCACTGTGGGAAGAAAGCATGACGCGGGTATAAGATGGTGCCGTATGAGGGAGATCGTCGATGAGGGCATCCATCATGTCACGTCATATTGCATTAACAACAGTATTAAGAATGTTTGATTTATTGCTTTGCTATTATTGCATGATTGATTTGAGAATATGCTAATCTTTGCTCTATTATTCCACTGAGTTAGCTACTCACTCCCACGTTACGGGATGGTGTTTGCAACACCCACCAGACCCTGTCTTAGATGCAGATGAGGTAGCGATTCAGGAGGCAGAGCCGGATTATGATGAGGACCAGGACGAGTTCTCATATATGCAGTACCACAACGGCTTTGCTTAGGTGGCCTGGATTGACGGGACTTCTCAGTGGGACTACTTTTGACATTTTGATTTTGTTTATTTACATGTATATGAGACTCAGAGATGTATTCATACTTTGGAGACAGTTGAGATCTATTTTGTTTTTCATACAGTGATATGTATATCCTTTAGTCTTCCGCTTGCTTTTATCACTGAATCTGGAGTATGAATTGCAGTTTTGGTATACTTTTACTCATGTGAATGCTTTAACTCAGACAACATTAAATCATAATCATTTGTGTTGCATAAGTGACGGCCTGGAACTCGGGAGTCGGGTTTATACACGACCCTCGATTTTCAGGGTGTTACAGAGCTGGTACGGAAAAACTTTCCCGGTGTTTATGGTTGAGCCTCACAACCCATTGAACGGTTGGATCGATATATGGGGCTTCAAAATCACACCTTAAGTGGCCAATATTAGGTCAGTAGGTTGCAGTCCAATTTTGTCTAAAATTTTTCCTCCTTTTAGAAGATCTGATCTAGTGGTCTTATTCTACTCGATGAGAGCTTTAGAATGAGTAGCCATTCATCCTGATCAGGTCTCGGAATGGAAAGATATTGGACGAACAAGATCAATTGCTCATTAAGAGGGCCATATCTAGTGATTCAACGGTCATAATTGAGGAAAAATTAGTCAAAATAATACAAATATTATAATATTCAGTGTGGACAAATCAGATTATCAGATTGATCACAACCACTTACAAGGTATTTTGAACAAATCTAATTCATTTAATATTAGATCAGGTTAAAATTCATTTCCTGAGCCAATTAGGATGTTCTGAACACGTCTAATGGCTTGGATTGACTGAAGGATGATTGAATCAATGAGTTTTGATCGATCAAGTCTATATATAAAATTCTCAACTACTAAAATCTATTATACTTGGGCAACCAATTTCAGTACAAGTACCCAAGTAAATGATAGACAGGTGGTGGGTTCCACTTAATGGACAACTCTTGTAATTCAGTATAAATGGTATAATGCAATGGGGTTCTGATCTAACTGTCAATTTGAGGAAGATGATTACCGTCTATGGACATTTAACATTAGTCTAATCTTGGGCCAAATCAGGTCACTTAAGCATGGTTCATTGATGGTATGACCATGAGAGAAATCCTTAAGTCTGGATGTAGAGATTGAAACTTATTGTGTTAGCCACCAAAGTGACCTTAATTAGTGAATGTCTTTATTTTTAGACTTATTCATTGAGTTCAATGACTCTCCATAAGTTGTGTTTTATATTCATATAAATGGTGGTAAAAAAAAAAGAGATATAATCATTTGGTACAATACAGGAGGTGTGGAGTGATTGATGCTTGTATTATAAGTTTATAAATTCATCTCACTTAAAGGTATTGGGCATCTTATATTTATGTAATCTGCGTTGACCAATTTCACGTATAGTAGAGTCACTTGTGTGTTGTGACTACCGCTCAAAGGAGGAATCATGATGATAAGTCAGGCTCTTGCTAGAATTATAAAGTAGGCCAATCACCATTCTGGGTATTTCAATTAAATGGCCTAATCAATTAAATTATAGTATAACATTTGATATTCATTTTGTATTCACACGTTGCTTATATGAGACATGTTTATCAATTTGTGTGAGTATCTTGGTTTCGCTCTTACAATTATGAACTATTCCAACATTCTAACTCTCATGCCATCTTTAGATTGAACTACTTATCCCAAAATAGAAAGAGACCATTGAAATTGTCTTAGGTTGCATGGACCTGAACCATGCCTTGGAAGAGGATAAACATCCTAAGTCCAACTAAATGTATCTCAAGATCATGAAGTATTATATCTGTGAGACAATTGGAAGTTGTCACCGAATTCCAATGATCTCTTGACCAAAATAGGAAACTAATTTCATAAATCAGATAAAGTTGAAATGAGTTCGCTTCTAAACTATGGAAATTTTTTAGAGTATATATCGAAGTTTTTAAATATAGTATTGAAAATTTGGACATTAGGCCTAAATATAGAAGATGAGCTTCTAGTATCCGTCTTCAGTTTGGTCCATTTCAAATAAATTTTAACCCTAAAAAAGAAGTTGACATTGAACGAGCTGATTAATCAGTTCATCCAAGAGGAGGAAAGACTCAATAGGTAGTGCTTATACTCAATGTAGAATTATCAAATGTCTACAAAACTCATCCATGCGAAAGCAGATGATAACGGATTTACTCCTTAAAGGTCGTTCTGTCACGCTACTTATAAGACATGCCTTCTATGGAAGTTATCAACCCCAATGAAATACTAGATTAGTGGGAACTTTAGTTTAATCTGATTCATGTACATATATTGGGAGATCTCATTCATTTTAACAATTCTATTATATATATTATTTTTGCTTCTACCTGCACACTTTTTAAAGAAATAATAATTTGATTTATCTCATTGAAGACATAAAGCTCTCAACAGAGATAGTACGACTACTCAAGATAGGCGTGTATGATCGCATTAGATGTGTAATCTTCATACCAAACTCCATGTCCATAATCTATGTCATTAAGTTTGCTAGTATTTATGACTGTAATTTGTATCACTTTGTCAAAATTAAATATTGTAATGACCACCATAATCCAATATCGATAGTCTTAATAGGCTAGATATAAGAAGTGTTGGTTATATAATCCAAATGTAGTTTTTTGAAAAATATAGTGGGTACCTATTAGGAAACCTCAAACCAATGTGTGTTTATAAATTGTTTTCATAATATTTTTTTTTTAAATTTTTTATTTTAATATTGATCAGTGTGGCCCAAGTGGAAGAATGTAAGATTTCTATTAAGTGGGACCACATGTGATCAATGGTTTAGATGATTTAACCCTTGAATATTTGGATTGAGTATGCCGATGGACCCCATTATAGTTGTAATAAATTCAGATACGTAATGAGATGATGTGCTTGGATTGTATTATGTATCCACAATACTTTAGTTGGACATGGATTCTATTTAGAGTGTAAACTCATGAGGGAATAGTACTTATGATGGGTTGAACTACTCCAGGGCCCTTTTCAATAAACATATCTTGATCCCTAAACCCACTCGAGCGAAAACTCAACTTCCATTGAAAAGGTTTTAAGAAAGGGTGTGAAGTGCGGAAAGCCATGTACAGAAAGCTAATTAAGTTTGTTGTTTCATCAATCCACGTCTAAATAATCTGATGCCTTACAGGTACACATTTAAGATTTGATTATTCAGTTTATAATCTCCATAATTGTTGAATAGATAATCCATTATTCCTCATTTAATCTTACATGGTTACCATTAAAGTTTAACTTAGAACTTGCAAACACATTTGTCTAGCCCATGGGTGCTTTAATAAGCTTATACGGAGAGAATATTTTATTGTATTTACTAATGTTTGTCAAACACTATTTGAGGGCATGTTTGGATTACCTTTCCCACAATAAAGAAAAGTGGAATGGTAATTATTAAATATTACACGTGTTAGAATATACTGAGCAAAAATAAGAAATCGGGCTCCTCTTTTTACTAATTTGTCCTGCCAGCATAAACCAAGACGATGAGATGAATCTCAGCTCATTAATCTTGTAGAATACGTTATAACTTGGTGAGGCCATCCATCATACGGGATGTTGAGTGTTGTCCATCAAGTGGTCCCACATTTGATATGGATCATCAGGTCGGGCCCACCAAAAGATTCACATGCTTTGATACAGTTCGATTTTGCAAATATCCAACCATTTAAAAACCCGTACACTCTCATACCATAGTCCAACCATAAAAAAAAATCCATGCATTCTTATGCCAATTGATGTAGAGCAGGTCACAAACAGTTTCATGGCCAAGATGGATCAGAAAAGGCCCGGTAGACGGCAGAAGTGATCCGGATCGTTGGACCTTAGATCGGGCATATCTCGCAATTTGGAATGAGTTATCTGACATAAAATATATGATTTTGGGGTAGAACGAGCTACTTTAGCCAACCAACTTCGCTATGCCGGGTTGCGCAGCCTGGATTTACGAGAAACCCCCTGATCGACGGTCATTTTCTCGTTTTATTTTCATTTTTACTATATATAGTAAGTTTTAGTTTAACTATAGCTTTTCATCCATTGGGCTTTAGGAGTTGTGTCCAACATGAAAAGTGCTTAGGATAATTAGGAGAACGGTTTGGTGAAGCCAAATAGGACACTTACTATTTTTGGCCGAAAACCTTGCGCACTAGTAGACATCACGAACATCTATAAATAATAAGTTTACTATTTATAGTAAGTCGCGGATTCTAGGAGTTTTAGTTGTAGTTTGATTCTGATTTCTTTCCTATTGCTTGGTTCCCTTATTTAAAGGGTTGTGAACTCATTTTTATTCATTCATTAATCAATTTCAAATTTTATTAGAATTTATTTTTATTCTCTTGCTTTCTTTCCTCGTGGATTTGAGAAGTCTCTGTGAGGAGTTAAAAAAAACTCCGTGGATTCGGAGTAGTTATCATTGAGGAAGACGGTGATTGACCTCATCACGTTCATCCCTGCATCACCAATAGTCTTGTTTTATTCAAATGGGTTCATCGTCTGACTATTTACAAAAATCAACCAACCCATACAATGTTTTATCATGGTACAAGACAATCCAAACACGCACTGAATGAACATATATGGCTCTTGCATGCATTAGGCATATTGATACATGTGAATATGTAACACCATTTAGATTAATACTAGCATGTGTGACATGTGGGTAGGGCTATAAATGGTCGGGTTTGGGGTGGGTTTTGGCAAAACTAGATCTGTCAATTTACTAAATGGGTCTGACTCTAAATTTTAAACCTAAACCCTTTTACTAAATAGATAGGTTTGGGTCAGGTCTGAGTCAATCCCATCAGACCCATTTATAAATGGTTCCGGGTTTGGTAAAAGGATATCTAGTCAGACCCATTTTAAATGGGTTGGGTCTAACGGGTTTGGTTAAGGGATATCCAAACCCTGAGTTAATGTCCATTGTTTCATCTCGCGTGGCTCACTTGAGGTTTTTGATCCGCCTCATTTTCTATCTCATGTCCTAAACTGTGATGGCAAAATGGATGGATGGGGAAAATTTCTCACAAATATCATGATGGCCCCACTTAACATCCTAACTCAAGAACTTCCTGCAAAAGCCTTTCACATGCAATTCTCGTAAATCCTAATTCACTAATTCCACAATCTTGGACATGTTAATTCGGATTCCATAGTGCTCTGTATCATAAGCTAGACATAGGATGGATTTCTCATTTTCCCACATTACTTGTCAAGGTATGCAAGCATTTTTATTTGGTTTAAAACTGGGTCCGGATAGGTCCCTTGTAACATAGACCAGATCCTCCCATTTACTAAATGGATTCGAGTCGGTTCAGGCCTAATATAAAGGAAACGAGATCCAAACCCGTTTAGCAAATGGGTCTGTTTTTTAAACTAGACTTGTACCATTTAACAAACGAGTTGGGTCTGGATTGGGTTAATTAAATGGGTTGGGTCTGTGTACCCCATCAAGTATGTTGACCCATTTACAGCCCTACACATGGGTCAATTGACTATATATGGCGGAACATTCATATGAAAGGCTAATGTGACGCCTGTGCTATGCAAAATATAGCTGCTATTCTATTTATTGTATGAAAAATGAGCTAGAACAGATTTTATCCTAAAATGATTTTTGTCCAAAGTAATTTTTATTTGCCAATGATGGCTCTTGACAAACCATGAGTATGTGCTTATGACCGTACAAGTTCGTTTTAACGGAACCTTTTCAGTAACAAACTGCCAATTACACGTCACCTTAGTAATGAAATCCATCCTAATAAAATCCACGTTTTCTTTTGCTTGTGAGTGAAACACATAGCTGAAATAATAATTTCCCTAGTTTCCAAAGAAAATATCATACAACAAATAATCAAAAGAATCATTGTTGGAATCCATATTTTTCCATCTGCTGTGAATTCTACTGTAGTTTTTCATATATCCGTGTTTGGTTATCCATAAAAACAAGTAGGCCACATCTTAGAAAAGGAATTTTGTGGAGGAGGGATTTTGAGAATGCCATTTCCAGACCGACATGTTCAAGCGCCAAAAACAAACGCCCCCAGATGTGCCAATGACGTAAACAACTGCTAGATCCGGATCGTTCATCATCCTCTCCCCTTTGTGTATGTGTCTTATGTTGAAAAACAGACCAGCTCATACCATGCGATGGCCCACCTGATAAATGGGTTGGCTGGATTTTTTCTGATGTGAATGGTCACTGCAGCGATTACGATAATTAACGGTTCAGATCTCATACACACATTCCATGTAGGCACTCGTTTAAGCAATTTGCCTTCTCGCTTGACAAAGGGGCTTGAAATCAGCAATCCCCTTCACTAAAGCCACTCTATTCCTTTAATGGCCCACCTATGTTGCATTATTGTAGAATAACCACTTTATTACTTTTATGGCCCACTTATGTTGAATTATTGGACATAAAGCTATGATAACGAGAACAACGTTACTGACTAAAGTGCCCCTGGAATCCTCATTAAAATGAGAAGAAATAGTGTAGCCTTACAAGTGCAATGGGCATTCTTGTTTGTAAGAGCTTTGCTAAGTGCAAGTCAGGTAGGCCATAGTTCCAAGATCCAATCCATCCATCAGAAATGATCCAATATGTTGACCCACTGGTCAGGTGGGCCACAGTATACGAAGGCCGGACCAACCTGATGGGTGGATTGGATCTCGCACGTATGTGACATGTTGGCACATATAGCAAGCTCGTCCCACCATGAAAATGGGCCTGCACGCGCGCATCTGACTACACACATGTTCTACGAGTATATAACGATATGGCACGACACCGGTTGCCTACTCACACTGTTAGTGGCTAGTAGCTACTAGACGTGATCTGGCCCCACTATATTGCATGTATTTTATTCAGGACATCTTTTCATTTTTATAGCTCATTTTAAAGTATAATACCAAAAATAGGCAAATCTAAATCTCATGTGGACTACATTACAAGGAAAGAACCGGGATTGAACGGCCACCGTTGAAAACTTTCGGAAGACTTCAAAAGTTTTGGATGAAACTGATATTTATCTTTTCCCTACAGTGGGCTTTAGATCATTGTTTTCTAGTGATGTGGTCCCTTTAGATTTGAGTTTTCCTCAGTTTTTGGTTCATGGACGGAGAAACGGATTGGCTGGTGGCCATTATTCGCCTTATTTATTTATTTATTTTGTTAGCTTGTTAGTACACCCACTATCCGTTCAGACTTCAGTGTTAGCCACCCCTCTAGGGATCGATGCCAAGTCTTCAGTGTTGAAACGGGGTATCTTCCACTCAATCTACACTTGGTCTATGGACCTGGGTGCGAGGAAGAAAAGATATATATATATATAAATAAAGACCACCTTATGAATACCCTGGATCTAGCAATTGGTTACCGAATCACCCGAGCAACAACAGTGACTTGGTCCATGCCATAAAACATTAGTTCGCACTGCTACACTACACGTGTCATGTGATCTTTCAATCAATCAAGACCTTCCATCTAGTGGGACCCATTATGGATGACAATTTAAATTCAATTACGAAGAAAGAGGATGATCCTAGCCATCTAAACAATTAATGGCCATTCTGTAACGGTAGTGGAAAAAAGAAAATAATTAACGGTCAGCATGAAGTGATGGAAAGTATAGATAAGTGATGTTTTTGGATTTTTCGATAAGTTAACGAAGCCTCACTATTTTGACAGCTCAAATTGATGAATACTCTGCCACTGCCACTACCACCTGTAAAGATCATGTTCTGCTACTTTCCATCTCCACCCTATCACTTACTATGCAAATAATGAGATTGGCTGTCCACTATCTTTTAGATTTATTAAGGTGATAGTTTGAATTTTGGACACAAGTAATATTTTATAATTACAAGTCATTTGCGATCAGCCTAATTTTGTATAAATGATCTAAACCGTCCATGTTAAGGGCTAAAGATTAGAAAATTAGGACTGTCATATTAGTGAGATATTTGCATGGTAGTTCATAAAATCCGAGCCGGACATAATCTAGAGTCTAGATCAAGTGATTGGATTGTCCAAGTGCCCCAATGCAACTAGGAGCACTATAGTTATAATGCTCTAAGCTGGTACACAACAGGATAGCTTGGAACATTTTCCAAACTTAATAGACGGTTAAGATCGATGACTAGATTGTCACCGGGAACGGATGCAACTAGGAGCACCATAACTTGTAGTGCTCTCAAAACACTCAAGCATATCTCTACAAATAATTGAATAATTATACATAGAGAAGGTCTCAAGTCCAACAAATTGCATGAAAATTACAGTCCACCAGCTTCTCAATTCTCATGTCCGCACCACGTCCAACCATGTGCTAAAATCAGTCAATCTATTGATCGGTCACCTTGTGGCCCATTTAATAAGTGGATGGGGCTGATTTTTGCACAAGGTGTTCATTACAATAGGGCCAAACCTATTAGAAGTGTTGGATGTCTGGACACAATATAATAGGTTGGAAGTTATTCCTTAGGTGGACCATAAATTTTGATCCAACGGTTGGACCAGAGACCGGGGTGCAGGCAGAGGTAATACTCACACCCAACCTAGCCTAATTATAACATTGGATTCAAACTAACATCTAAGCCTGCATCCACACCCATTTCAAATCATTACTTTTGGTAAGTTTCGTAATCCTTTCCTTTTACTTAGATTACCAATTCTCTTATTTTCTTTACTCATTTTTAAAGATAGGAGAGTCGGATGTATAACATGTATCACTAGGCTTCTAATTTGTTATACATGTGGCTTGCCGATGATATTCCAAAACAATTAAATTATCAATTGAATTATTAAAATTACTTCATAAAATGGTACGATCAGTTAAAAATTTAACCATGTATATCAACAGTTAAAAATTATTGGTTAGTTGCTTATTTGTGATCCTACGCTTCTGGCCCATCCGAAGCTTGGAATTTCATCATTTTTTGCCAAAGTATATATTTCAACAGGATTATTATAATTATTATGTGAAACATCACATATGTACACTAATTAATGATATTTAAGTTGATTTAATAATTAAATTCAAACTCTTTAAATTTACTATATAATTTGGGTGCATAGCTATTTTTAGACTATAGGGAATTCTGAATTTAGAGTGCCAAAGAAGAATTTTGAATTTAAGGTATTTCCAATCCTAGGATTTTCCAAATCCATGGTGCCAAAGGATGCTCATATCACGAGGGGTCCAATTTTTGTACAAAATTCCAGCTGTAGGAGAGTGATACATATCTAGGAAGTACATCATCACCCTCGTCATCATCTATTGCAATTAATTGGCATCCGCATATTATATATATATATAGGTTAAAGTAGATTTCAGATTATCTATTAATATGAGGAATTATACAATACTCAGGCAGCCTATGACACTCAATACACATGCACTCAGAAATTATACATATGGCATGCATAAATTAACTCAATTCAAAACCAACTAAATCGTGTAACCAACTATGGCTTAGTCCCAGTTCTTAGTTAAACAATCCTAACCTCTGATTCATGGACACTTGTTTGTTGAAATAAGCCATTTAAATATTTTTCAGTATTAACTGTCCATTGAAAGTTAACCACCTGGATGGTCCAATAAAATCAAATAAGGGTATTTTTTGTTCATGACATGTATAAGTAAGGCAACATCATAATTCAAAAACTCGAAAACCCAATTCAATGTCTATCCAGGTTGGGTCAACTCAAAGACTCGACAGGACCGAGTCTTCCATTGACATGACTAGATATTTTAGTAATTAAAATTTTATTATTTAATGCATTTAAAAATAGTTGGAAATGGATAAAATAATAAAAATACCTAAGTAGCAAGTGCACATTGCAGAGCAGTAGTAGAGGATTCTTTGAAAATTCAAAAACTTAGACTCGACTCCACTCGATAGCTAGTCAGGTCGTGTTGACTCAGAGACTGGATTCAACTCGAGATTTAATAATTAACCCAGGAATTTAAGTACATTAATAATAAATACTTTAAATAATGTGATATAAATATATGCAAATTAAGAGCATAGAAGCAGTCCTTGGTCAAGTGACTCAGCCCAATTTCTGGTCGAGTCAAGTTGATTCAGCTTAGTTATGAGTCGTCACCAAGTTTTAAAACTATGTGGCAGATCGTTATAACTTATATAACCCGGTTACCTCTAAGAATTATGTGTAATAAATAGAAAGAATACAATGGAAAAAAACTCAAATCAACAATCATATAAGAACGCAAGATATACATGATTCATCATTTGGGATACATTCAAGAGCAATCTGCCAAAGAAACAATCTATTATAGCACTCGGCTCCAAATCTACCCGAGTCAAGTTGACTATGCGGACCCACCAAGTTCTTGAACTATGAGCAACACGATACATGGAATGGATGCACAACCTCACAACCATCAGCTAAGGACCAAGTTTCACCATGCATGATGAAATGCTGCACCACATCAGACTAATTAATAAGGAAATATCATGATATATGGTACAACCAAACGCACCCTAAAACAAAAATACAAGAAGAATAAGTTCAGACCGATGTGTGAAGAGAGAATGTTGAGATTTGTTTACTATCCTCCTCCCCTGCATCCATAAGTGGCCTTGCAGCCTCTACTGTAAGGTTGTCCTGCTTGAGGATCATCACCTGCACCGAATCCGTTCGGCCTCAAGGCACCATAACCGATGGAATTTGTTTGTTGGAGGAATCTCCTACTAATCTCAGACTCCATCAGAAACTCCTCATCATTTAAGCATCCACCAATGGATCCATTGCACTCACACCTTCCTCTCCACATGAGAAACCCAAACAGGATTCCAAGGACTCCAACATAAAAACAAACACCTCTCCTCATCTTTTCTCTGTCCCTCGCTCTTTCTCTCTGTCTCAAATGATCAACACAGTTCTTATAGTAGCTATACTAGCTTTATTCCAAAAAAAATAAGGACCCTTCCCATAGAAACGTTTCTAAGTTAAGTTTATACTACAAATCGATGTGTGGGTCATACCTTAGATATTTTAAAGAAATCCAATCAGTCCATCATTTGTGCACCCCTTATTTATTTCGTTGGAACCAAAAGCTCAGGTCGATCTAAAACTCAGGTGGACCACACCACTGGGAAATGTTGGGATGGGCATGCTCACCATTAAATGCCGTCTTGATTGTATGTGGGGTCCAATGTGTTTTTTGTATTCCATCTAGTCCATTCATAAGATGCATACGACTAAGGAATGGGCACCCAAAAAAATCAGCTCATTCCAAAGAGATTTTAAGCACGATTTTACATGGTGTGTCCTACTTTTGTTTTGGATCGATCTGAGTTTTGTGAAACAAGAACAATACGAGGGATTTCACATGATAGACGGATTAGATTTTTCCTTTTAAAACATGACGGTGGGGCCCGTAAGATAATTTCTACTTTTGTATATACATTAGTGGAAACGTTTGTATCGGGTCTGAGTTACTTCATTAGCTGGAGGGCACTTTGAAAGTACACTCATCTCACACGTGGAAAAGAGGAGCACTCGTGTGAGATCAGAGCCACTCATCAGGCTATCAAAGCAATGTAGATGACATGCGTAAGAGATTGGGCCTATATGATAATTGGGTGGGTCCGTTTGTACAAAATAAATGAACAGTTAAGGTAAATTAACACTGGTTCAAATTCTCTATTCGTGTGGCTAATCCGATAACCATATCTGCTTGATTTTAGATGGATGAAATTTAGACGGTCGGAATCACCTGAAGAGCAAGTTCGATCTTTAAGAGTCCACGTGTCAGTCAAGCAAGGGCAATTAGTATTTCTCGCGAGGGACACTCGAGCTATGAAGAGGGATGACTTCTTGGGTCATCTTCAAGTGGGCCCCACTTGACGTTGTAATAAATGAAGGGAAAGGGTCCAACCACCAAATACACTGAACTTTTTTTAGTCGTTTTGCAAACATGGATCGCACCGTAGGCTCACATGCATAGGTGCTCAGATGATCACAACCGTCCAAGTTTTGGTTGATGTCGTAAAAGTGATACTGCAATAAAATTACTTTGATTAGATTATTCTGACCATAGATATTTGTGGGAAAACGCAGACCATTGAAAGTAAACTTTTTAACGGCTCAAATTTAAATTAACAAATCAATGGTCAGGATGTTATAAAAAAGCATATGCAGGATGGACGCTTCCGATTATTCAACGACCATTGACTATGGGCCCGACACATCCTGGCGAACCTGAATCGCGACACACGCAAAACGATCTAATGCTCTTTCATGCCGGTCATGTGAGGGGTTTTTCACAAACGTCCGAAATGCCAACCTGTATTTGTGGGCAGATGATTCCTTTCGTACATCTTCCTCTCTCTGTTTGGTCGTGCGTGGGCCATGTAACGGATGTATGGGCTGAATTTGCGGACCATACGGCCACATTACAACCAATCCATTAAGATAAGATTCAAATGAAACCTGATAATTCTCATGCAATATCACACCAAGATCCATGGCTCAAGTGGTATACTGAGTGAAATATACATCGTTTCAACACCGAGGCCTTTTTATCGATTCCGTATTTGTATTGATTACCGCTAATGGATTATGACTAAATATTACCACTACTAGATTATTACTACTCCTATGATAGAGCCAAGTTATGTTTTTATTTTTATTTATTTATTTTATACATGCACACACACCCCCACACACTCACGCCACATGCACACACACCGCACTTTAAGGCAAGCAATCCATTCATGCTCATCCACTCGTTAAATGCACACTTTTTGTTAATGGTGGGCAAATTATTGTAATCGAGTAGTTACTGAATCCACTGAGCTTATCATTGCCAGTCTCTTTCCTTTTGTGACAAAGATAGAAACATGTGGCTAAGAGGAGAAAAATGGTGATTGAGGGAAATAAAAAAGCAACGGTATTGAAACTGGCCTTGTCCCAAAGTCAAAGAAAGGCACGGTGACAAAGAACAACATCGGTTAGTTTGATCATCCCCCTCCAACAACAACAAAGGTGGTCGATCTAACTCCTCCACAACCAAAACACCAAAAGGTTACGATCGTAGGTTTTCTTAAAACAAAATTACCAATTCAACCGACCTAGACACCCACAACTCTACTCGTACTTATGAAGATTTCTGACCTTGGACCTCTTTTAGGTCTCTCCCTAAACCTCATATTCCTTCAATTGTTTAAGATAGATTAATAAATCCTTCATCAACAACCAACAGAAGCGGTCGAGTTGTAGCACAGACTTCAGGTATCGCTTCTACAGCTGAGATTGTTTCTACCATTTCAAAACAAAGTATTGGTAAGGACTCACCCTTAGATTATGCTTGGAAAATAAAAGAAGCTCATAAAAAATATGAGGAAGCCCATTTCAATCGAGCTTTTAACAAATGGATGAAATATATGGAAAGGTTGAATGATCCCGATCTTCCTCTCGATCGCTAACTCAAACCTTATCGACCCAATACACTACCTTTTCCTACTTCTAGTCGGCCTCTGATGATACCTATCGGTGATCCTTCTAAAATTCAACCAATGATTGACTAATATTCTGCCATTACTATTTCTTCTGATTTAGGTTGATATTTTCCCTTTACTCTTTCTTTTTTGTTTTCTTTCTACTTTCTTTACCCTTTGTAACATTTCCTCGGCCATATATGCAGTGTAAGAGAATTGTCGACCACTGAGAAATAGGTAACCCCTGCAGTAGCCCCACAATCTTAACCAAAATTGTCAACCATTAATGTTATTACACCTAACAAAACTGGAACTCCCATGATGGAACTTCATGAGACTGATTCTGAAGTGATGGCAAGCAATATCCCTTAGCCTGGTGATCAAGCTCATGAAGACATAGAAGCCATTCAATCAACAGACCTCCTTCTTCATAGTCGAACTCGACATTCAAAAATTCACTACTGTAGCACAGGAGAAGGCCATCATTCGAGAGACTTTCACTCATACACTGTTATCAAGTGTTTTCTTGCTGGGTTGAAACTCTCTCAACCAAGATGCATATGCTTCATGAGTTCCTGAACTTAGTGCATGAGAATCAGGATATCAACATCACGGTCTACAAGATTCAGGCCGAGCACTTGATCATAGCCCTTAAATTAAAAGAAGTTACTGTTATTGGATAAAAAATCTCTACTACTTATGCTGATCTAAAGGAATTAGACATGAAAATGACCAATCTTACTACTCAAATAGTAATGTTGGAGGAAAGATTAGGGATATTGAAAAATCGTCATGAAGAATTGGTAAGGAATAAGAGACAACAAAAAAACCAAATTCAGCACCTTGGTCACCTTCATCTAAGACAACACTTTAGTTGTCGGTTAGGCTAGACATGTAGCCTCGAAAACTCAAATAGCTCTCAACTGACAAGAAGACAAGCGGTCCAATATATAAGAGAAAATGGTTGTTTTTTCCTCTTTTAATTTTCAATCTTAAATTGGCATGTATTACTGTCTTGATTAATGAAACTAACAAAAGTGCCAGTTTTGCTTTTTTATATCTTGACTACTTAGCATTTTTCTTCTCATGAGCTAAAAGTAATAACTGCCCTAATAACATGGCATAGAAATGAGGAGTCATAAGTCATTTCCTTTGCTGAAATAAATGCTAATATGGTTCCTCATCCTAACTCCTTAGAAGTCGATATAACATTTTGCATGCTATTATTGTGCATTGTGAGGCATTAAATTCGGGCATGATCCATATCCTAGGATATTTATATAAACACCACTTGGATTTTTTATTTTCCTCACACATCCAGATCCTCAGCCTCCAACTTTCCATACTTCTGTAAGTCCTTAACAACCATATCTTCTGCTAGAATCCTTTTTCCTCTCGCAAAGGCTCAAAGTTTCCTAAAGGAAATCTTTACTAATGATCTTGAGTCCTCTCTGCATTCCAACATCCAGCATGATATTTACCCATTCGTCCATGACCTCAAGGTGATTGCCAACACTGATGAGACTCTAAAAGAGCTTTTAGGGGGTTCTAAGAAGACTTCAAAGTCTTGGGACCTCCTTCTTCATAGTCGAACTCGACATTCAAAAATTCACTACTCTAGCATAGGAGAAGGCCATTGTCCATAGAGAGGCTTTCAGTCTCTCTGATGTTTACGACATTGCTTGAAACTGATTTCTCCATTAGAATTGACAACATCACTTCAATAAGATGGTGATGTGAACTCTCCAAGTCCCGTGCAAGAAACTGGACGAAGAAATCAAAAGGAATGAGTGCATCTACACTGGGAGAATCTACCCTAACTCTTTAAAGCCCGTAGAGTTCATCAAATCCCAGATCGAGATGTATAAAGAGCGGTCAAAAGAGAGTAACATTTATAAAAAAGATACAAAGAATAAGGTCATTTCCCTTGACCACCGAATTGACAACATCCAGTTCTTTCTCGATCATGCTCTGACTAAGGGAGAATCCTAAAAGGCCCAGAGGCAAGAGGACGATGTGATCAAGGAGTGGACCCTTAAGGAGTTCAAAGAACTAAAAGTAACATATGCTAGAACTCATATTCGGTCGGGCCCCCCTTCATTTTTTTTCTTATATTATTTTTTATGTAATCGTCTATAGACCCTTCTATCTTCCCCTTTTCCATATAAATAATAGAAGTTCTTTCAAAGTCTTTATCCTAATCGTATTTAATCTTCGGCTTATTGTTAACGGTAGGGATTTTATTAGTATTATTATTTCTTAGTTGACTGAATCTTGCACTACTTCCCACGTAGAAGGATAAAAACTTTTTAAGAACTTATTAATTAGAGTTTTGACAACTTTTCCTTCTTTGGTACAAAGTACGTAAGATCCTCTTCAGAGAACCTACACCTAGTGAACGGTCCCTCCCAAGTGGGCGACCATTTTTTACCGTAGGCATTCTCTTTTATCCTTAAAGGTAAACAACTTTTGAGAATTTATCTCATTCTTTGAAAGATTTGCCTTTTACTCTTTTGTTATAGGCTTAGGCGACTTTAGCCTTGTTAGCCATTATGGAATCTAAAGCCCTTAATCGTATCTCATATAATCCTTCCAGATCGACCAGCGTAACTTCTGTAAATTCAGTCGTTGTCAAGCCAGTTTAGTATACAACCCTTAAGGATGGCATAATAACCTCTAAAGGTAATACAAATACTGCATTATGTACATAAATGAGTGCAAATGGACTCATTCCAGTACTAGTTTGAGGTAAATTCCTATAAGTCCAAAGAGCTTTAGAAAGTTTGGTATGCCATTCTCGAGGATTGTTATCGATCATCTTCCTTAAGTTATTCCTGATTACTTTGTTACTAGCCTCGACCTGGCCATTAGCCTACGTGTAATATGGTGTTGAATGCGGTAACTTTATTTTGTACTGCTCGACCATTGCTTTTACCTCATTGGACAAAAATGCCACATCTTGGTCTAAAGTAATTGATTTAGGAATACCAAATTAGTGGATGATATATATCTCGATGAACTCAATTATTTCATTGTGGACAACTCCCTTCATGGGCAATGTCTCTATCCACTTAGTGAAATAATTAGTGGCCACGATGATGAAACAATCCATTTTATAAAGGTGGATATATTTAGTGTATTAAATAAATGACCCATCCTCGAAAAGGCCAAGGTTTGACAATAGGATGCAATTCGATCGCAGGTATATGTTGTATTGGGCAATTGTAAGTGCACCCAATGTTTCACACTTGTTTGTCAATCACGTGACTAGTTGTATCTTGTAGTCGGATGAGTTCTTGGCAAATGAAGACCGGTGACACAACTGGATCAGAAGCATCGAAGCTATATTGAAGACAAATGATTTCTTCTACATTATTAACCTTGCAAATAGATGATCCCAACCTAAATAGGAAAACCTACTTAGGTCATCTATTCAAAGCTAATTCCAAGTTTATAATTTTTATCTTTTACTCTTGGCTTTAGCAAGTCCCAATTTGGTGAATGATTTATTGAACAAACAGGAAAATTTTCTCACTGTTGGTAGGACGAAGGTACCACCGAATAGCACCTTCTGTACCACCGAAGATACCTTCGATGTTATCGAAGGGGCTCAAAATAGTCCAGTAAGCTTACACGTTAATTCGGTGTAACTAACTGCCACCGACAAACAAAGTTCTATGCCACCAAAAGGGACTGTTTTCAGTCAGAAACTTAGGGAATTAATTTGCTACTACCGAAAGATATTTCAACAAGTTTGGTGATACCGAAGTTCGCTTCGGTAGCATCACAAACAAGTCATTTTCTATCCGTTGGAACTTTTTATCTATAAAAGCGGCTTGAAAAAACTTGTAAAATTAGTAGAGATAGACATCATAGAGTCTCTAGTGTATCCCAAGCTTATCCCAACCATTTTAGAGTCTATCCATATGAGTTTCATATTCTCTTCATTGTGATCTTTCACTCGTATGAGCATTCAAGACTCTTATTAATGAAGAACATGAACCCGTGCCTTCTCTAGAGTACAAAAGCCAAACCAATAGGAAAACCCCTTCTCTTTTGATACTCTAGAGTATCCATAAGTTGAATCCCTTAGGAAATCCACTCATTATCCTAGATAAGAGATTTAACCAACTCATTACCTTGATCACCTTTATAGGTACATCTTATGCATAGTTCTTAATCGGGAAGCCAAACCAAATAGGTAAATCTAAGCTACGTGATCGGGGAAGCACCGAGAATTTGATTTAAGCATGAGAGCGCGAAGATCAAACATCCTAGGATGAGCTATAAAAGAGAGCTGTAAGACACGTATCCTACACCGTACCGTTTCGTTGACTTTCGCGATCTTTCCGTTTCAATTTCGGCAATCTTCGACCTGTATTCAACGTTTACGCTCGAACCTAAGCCGAGTCCCGCATATTAGAGTCGACTCGACCCGAAACCTGTACCTTAGCGACCGCGTTGTCGTCGCAGTTCTAATACCGTGACTCACGCATCGACCCGATACCCGGGGTAGAAGATATAGGCTCGCGTTCAATTCGAAGAAACACCGCACGTTGTGGATTATGAGAAAATCTCTACGAGATGTCCCATCAATGAATCAGTCAATCCCATCAATCAAGTACACATCATACATCAAGTCAAGCACAACAACCCATACCTTTCTCTTACACAAGCAAGCCCAAAGTCAACTTTCGCATCACCTCATCCATCACCAAACCCATCACCCATCACACCACATCACTCCATCACCCTTATCACCCATCACTTCCCTCACTCTCTCATTCATTCTCAAAATCTCTCCCAAGAAAATTTCACACGTCCAAGCTTCTTCTCCCAAATCCCAAGTGTGGCCCACCTTCTCATCTTCCATCTACACCTCCCATCTCTCATCCACACCATCAAAGGTCCATCATCCACCATCCAAAGTGAAGGCAAGGAGCTAAGGAGGCTAGGGGAGCAAGAAGAAGGAAAAGAGGTGGGTGATCCATCGTTAATTCATGTTTTTTTAGGGCCACTTGTTGTGCGACCCAAATTGATGTATACAATGTAGAGAGGGGCCCATGGTGGCGGGGTCCCTCTATCTCACCGTATATCTCTCTCTACCTCCCTCTTTTCCCTCCCTTGAATATGGTGGGCCCCACCAAGTTGTGCTAAATCAACTCCATCTATCAAATGGGTGGTCCATTACATTTTAGGTGAGATAACCTAAATGGTATGGTATATTGTATTTAGAAATATATATATATATATATATATATATATATATATATATATATATATATATATATACACGTATGTATATATGCATACATACATCAGGTGGGCCATGTCCTCGTGGGACCCACCGTTTGCATCTGTTTTAGCAAGATGTCCAGCGTCTCTGGACGCTGGACTGGCAACACACGGTACAAAAAAAAGAAGAATAGAAACGTACTCTTTTAGAGTGGGCCACTGATGCAGGCCCCACGTTGATGCATGTGCTTAATCCAAGCTGTCCATCCCATTCCCAGACTCATTTTAGACGTTGAGTCAAAATATGAGGCTAAGCCGATAATCAAGTGGGCCATACCATAGGGAATAGTAGTCTTATCGTTAAAAATCCACCTAGATCCTTCTATTCGTCAAAAGCAGGTCGCATATTGGTTTCATTTGGACGATCAGGAGCCGTAGAATCTAGTAGACGGTTTAGATTTTTTAGATGCGGGCCCCACATAAGAAAAACCACAGAATTAGTGGTTTCTTAAAAAAAATAATAATAAAGGAGCAGCAGCTGCTGCTGCTCTGACACAGACGCAGGCAGCGCCTGCGCTGCGTGGGCGGGTGGACGAGCCAGGCCACACAGCCCCAGCCGTGGGCCCCACCGTGATGCGTTTTGAATATCAACCCCGTGCAATGGGTGGGCCTCCCCTTTGGCCACGGTTCACCCACAAATCAGCCGTATACGGAACTCAGGTGGGCCACACCGTCTAAAATCATGTGGAGACATGCTTGAACTTATAAAAGCACTTGGTGGGACCTACTTGAAATTTGGATGCATTTTAAATTTGGGTTGAACGGTCCAACACGTGGGGCACACATGATAGACGGATTGGATCATTTTTTTGGGCCCCATATTTAAAAAAAAAAAAAAAAGAAAAGAAAGAAGCAGCTATTGCTGCTGTGCTAAGGCCGCCCAGCGTCCAGCACTGGGGCGGGCGAATGAGTTGGCTGGGGCTCACGGCCCCAGCAGTGGACCCCACGTGATGTGTTTCGAACATCCATCCCATTCATCTAGTGGTCCCTTAGGGCAGTGGGCCCCCTTCAAAATTCCAGCCATAAACAAAACTCAGGTGGGCCATACCATCTAAAATCATGTGAAGACATGCCTAAACCATATAGAAACACTTGGTGGGGCCTACCTGACTTTTGGATGCAGCTGAAACTTGGTCTGGACCCTCATCCAGGTGGGACTCGCATTATGAGTGGACTGGATTGGTGGGCCACATCACTGTTAGCCCCTGACCATGTGGTCTTACAAACAGGTTGGGTGGTAAATAAATATTACAGAGGGTCCCATTGGCCTGTGACCCTATCAACGGGTTGCATGGGAAATAAACACTGTGGTGGGCCCCTGGCCCATGTATCTTTATGAACAGATTGGATGGAAATAAACATGGTGGTGGGCCCGGATGAAAATAAACCTTGAGGTGGGCCCCTGGTTCATGTGCTCTCACCAACAGGTTGGTTGGAAAATAGGTATTATAGTGGGCCCTAAGCCACATAAGGTTGGAAAAATAAACGTTGCAGTGTGCTCCCGGTCCACGTGACCTTATGTACAGCTTGAATGACAAATAAATATTATAGTGGGCCCTACCCTGGTCCACGTGACCTTATGAATAGATTGGATTACAAATAAGACATTTCAGTGGGTCCTAGGCCCATGTGACCCTATGGACAGTTTGAATGGAAAATAAACATTATATTGGGCCCTAGATTGGGAGGAAAATAAACATTATGGCGAGCCTCACATGAGGCCCACTTCGGTATATATATGGGCCAATGTATTTAGGCCTATCCTGGCATGTGGGCTAATGTATTTAGGCCTATCCTGGCATGGCGTTCTAGTCAACCTTGATGTATATGGGCTAATGTATTTAGGCCTATCCTGGCACGGTGTTCCAGTCTCGATCGTTTCTGACTGAGACCCGAGGTTCACATCTCAGTTTTGGAGGAGCTTTCAGAGATCTCAGTACCGCGTATCATCCGCAGATCGATGGCCAGACCGAGAGGGTCAACCAGATACTTGAGGATATGCTTCGGGCCTGCGCGATTGATTTCGGGGGTAGCTGGGATGGGCATCTGCGATTGGCTGAGTTCGCATACAACAACAGTTACCAGGCGACCATTGGCATGGCTCCTTTTGAGGCATTGTATGGCAGACCATGCAGATCTCCTAGTTGTTGGACCTAGGTAGGAGAGCGGCGTCTCCTAGGTCCCGAGCTTGTGCAGCAGACATCCGAGGCTATCAATATTATCAGGCACAGGATGCGCACCGCTTAGAGCCGGCAGAAGAGTTTTGCTGATCGTCGGCGTCGTCCCTTTGAGTTCGATGTAGGGGACAGAGTGTATTCAATGTCTCGCCCATGAAGGGCGTGGTTCGATTTGGACTAAAGGGTAAGCTTGCCCCGAGATTTATAGGACCTTTTGAGATCACTAGGCGTGTTGGCGTCGTGGCCTACCGACTTGCCTTACCATCTGAGTTGTTTGGCATCCACAACATTTTTCACGTCTCTATGTTGAGGAAGTGTGGGTCAGATGTATTTCTTGTTATTGATTGACAGCCGCTAGAGGTTCGTGAGGACGCTTCTTACATTGAGCAGCCAGTTCGTATCCTTGATCGGAAGGAGCAGGTCCTCAGGACCAAGGTCATCCCCTTGGTGAAGGTTTAGTGGGGTCATCATTTCGTTGATGTGGCATCTTGGGACCGCGAGGCTGAGATTCGAGAGCGCTATCCCCATCTTTTTGATGATTAATCATTGTTGTATCTTGTATACTATCTCCGATTTTATATGACGATGCCTTATTTTCCTTCTATTATGAGTTATATTTTCTTGCGATGACTATACAAATTTCAAGGATGAAATTTTTATTTGGAGGGGAGAGTTGTAAGACCCGTATCCTAGACCGTACTGTTCCGTTAACTTCCGCGATCTTTCCGGTCGAATTCCGGCAATCTTCGACCTGTATTCAACGTTTACGCTCAAACCTAAGCCGAGTCCCGCATATCAGAGTCGACTCGACCCGAAACCTATACCTTAGCGACCGCGTCATCGTCGCGGTTCTAACGCCGCGACTCGCGCACCGACCCGATACCCGCGGCTCGCGTTCAATTCGAAGAAACACCGCACGTTGCGGATTACGAGAGAATCTCTACGAGATGTCCCATCAATCAATCAGTCAATCCCATCAATTAAGTACACATCATACATCAAGTCAAGTACAACAACCCATACCTTTCTCTTACACGAGCAAGCCCAAAGTCAACTTTCACATCACCTCATCCATCACCAAACCCATCACCCATCACACCACATCACTCCATCACCCTTATCACCCATCACTTCCCTCACTCTCTCATTCATTCTCAAAATCTCTACCAAGCAAATTTCACACGTCCAAGCTCCTTCTCCTAAATCCCAAGTGTGGCCCACCTTCTCATCTTCCATCTACACCTCTCATTTCTCATCCACACCATCAAAGATCCATCATCCACCATCCAAAGTGAAGGCAAGGAGCTAAGGAGGCTAGGGGAGTAAGAAGAAGGAAAAGAGGCGGGTGATTCACCGTTAATTCATGTTTTTTTAGGGCCACTTGTTATGCGACCCAAATTGATGTATACAATGTAGAGAGGGGCCCATAGTGGCGGGGTCCCTCTATCTCACCGTATATCTCTCTCTACCTCCCTCTTTTCCCTCCCTTGAATATGGTGGGCCCCACCAAGTTGTGCTAAATCAACTCCATCTATCAAATGGGTGGCCCATCACATTTTAGGTGAGATAACCTAAATGGTATGGTATATAGTATATATATATATATATATATATATATATATATATATATATATATATATATATATACATACATCAGGTGGGCCATGTCCCTGTGGGACCCACCGTTTGCATATGTTTTAGCAAGCTATCCAGCGTCTCCGGATGCTGGACTGGCAGCACACGGTATAAAAAAAAAAAAAAGAATAGAAACGTACACTTTTAGAGTGGGCCAGTGATGCAAGCCCCACGTTGATGTATGTGCTTGATCCAAGCCGTCCATCCCATTCCCAGACTCATTTTAGACGTTGAGTCAAAATATGAGGCCAAGCTGATAATCAAGTGGGCCATACCATAGGGAATAGTAGTCTTATCGTTAAAAATCCACCTGGATCCTTCTATTCGTCAAAAGCAGGTGGCATATTGGTCTCATTTGGACGATCAGGAGCTGTAGAATCTAGTAGACGGTTTAGATTTTTTAGATGTGGCCCCACATAAGAAAAACCACAGAATTAGTGGTTTCTTTAAAAAAAAACAAAAAAACAAAGGAGCAGCAGCTGCTGCTGCTCTGACACAGACGCAGGCAGCGTCTGCGCTGCATGGGAGGGCGAATGAGCCAGGCCACACGGCCCCAGCCGTGGGGCCCACCATGATGTGTTTCGAAAATCAACCCCGTGCAATGGGTGGGCCTCCCCTCTGGCCACGGTTCACCCAAAAATCACCCGTATACGGAACTCAGGTGGGCCACACCGTCTAAAATCATGTGGAGACATGCTTGAACTTATAAAAGCACTTGGTGGGACCTACTTGAAATTTGGATGCATTTTAAATTTGGGTTGAACGGTCCAACACGTGGGGCACACACAATTGAGCGGGGCAAACTAGAAATTGAGCGGGGCAAACTGGAAATTGAGCGGGGCAAACTAGAAATTGAGCGGGGCAAACTAGAAATTGAGCGGGGCAAACTGAAAATTGAGCGGGGTAAACTTGAAATTGAGCGGGGCAAACTAGAAATTGAGCGGGGTAAACTGAAAATTGAGCAGGACAAACATGAAATTGACCTAAACCTATAACCTAAACTAAAACCAAAACCTATGACCTAACCCGAACCCATTCTCAAATCCCAAAACCTATAACCTAAACCTAAACCTAAACCTTATCCTAAACCTATAACCTATAACCTAAACCAAAACCTTATCCTAAACCTATAACCTATAACCTAAACCAAAACCAAAACGTATAACCTAAACCTGAACCCATTCTCGAATACCAAAACCTATAACCTATCCCTAAACCTTAACCTATAACCTAATCTAAACCTATACTTATAACTTAAAACTATTTCCAAATCCCAAAACCTATAACCTAAACCTAACCTTTTCCTAAACCTATAACCTAAACTCAATTTCCTAAAGTAAAACCTACACCTAATTCTAATCTCAACTCCCTAACATAAATGTAAACCTAAACTTAAAAACTCAATCCCGAACCTGAACCCGATTTCCTAAACCTAAACCATAACCCATTCTCAAATCCAAAAACCTATAACCTAAACCAAAACTAAAACCAAAACCTATAACCAAAACCCGAACCCATTCTCAAATCCCAAAACCTATAACCTAAACCCGAACCTATTGTTAAATTCAAAAACCTATAGCCTAAATTGAGACCTATAACCTAAACCTGAACCCATTCTCAAATCCAAAAACCTATAACCTTAACCTAAACCTATAACCTATAACCTAAATCAAAATCAAAACCGAAACCTATAACCTACCCATTCTCAAATTCAAAAATTATATCGACGCAATTATAGCTACGGTTACAATCCGTAGCTAAAGTGTATCAAAAATTGTTATCCCTAAACCTAAATTTTCAAATCCCTAAACCTAAACTTACACCCTAAACCTAAATTTTCAGTTTGTCCCGTTTAATTTTCAGTTTGCCCTGCTCAATTTCCAGTTTGCCCCGCTCATATATGGACGGTTTGGATATAAGACATACATCATGATGGGACCTACAAAAGTAAAAAAATATATATTTCGGTTTACCCCGCTCAATTTCTAGTTTGCCCCGCTCAATTTAGCGGGGAAAACTAGAAATTGAGTGGGGCAAACTGAATTTATTTATTTTTTTGCTATGTTGCTTTTGTGCGAGGGAAGCTAGAAATCCATTGAGGCAATATATAAATTGAGCAAAGGAACCTAGGAATTGAGCGAGGCAACTTAGAAATTGAGCGAGGGAACCTAGAAATTGAGCGAGGTAACGTAGGAATTGAGATAGGAATCCTAGGATTTGATCAAGGGAAGCTAGAAATTGAGCGAGGCAACCTAGGATTTGAGCAAGGTAACCTAGGATTTGAGCGAGGAAACCTAGAAATTGAGCGAGGGAACCTAGAAATTGAGCGAGGCAACTTAGGAATTGAGTGAGGCAATGTAGGAATTCAACAAGATAACCTAGGAATTGAGCGAGGGAAGCTAGAAATTGAGCGAGGCAACCTAGCATTTGAGCAAGGTAACCTAGGATTTGAGCGAGGAAAGCTAGGAATTGAGTGAGGCAACCTAGGAATTGAGTGAGGCAACCTAGGAATTGAGCCAGGAATCGTAGGATTTAGCGAGGGAAGCTAGAAATTGAGCAAGGGAACCTAGGATTTGAGCGATGCGACCTAGAAATTAAGCGAGGCAACGTAGGGATTGAGCGAAAGAAGCTAGGAATTGAGCGAGGTAACGTAAAAATTTAGCAAGGAATTCTAGTTATTGAGCAAGGGAACTAAGAAATTCAGTAAGGCAACCTAGGATTTGAGCGAGGCGAGGGAAGCTACAAATTGTGCGAAGGAACCTAGAAATTGAGCGAGACAACCTACGAATTGAGCGAAGAAGCTAGAAATTGAGCGAGGCAACCTAGGATTTGAGCGAGGGAACATTGAAATTGGAGCGAGACAACTTAGGAATTGAGCGAGGGAAGCTAGAAATTGAGTGAAGAAAGCTAGAAATTGAGCGAGGCAAGCGAGGCGACGTAGAAATTAGAGCGAGGGAACATTAGAGTTGAGCAAGGCAACGAAAAAATTCAACGAGGCAATCGAGAAATTGAGCAAGGGAAACATCAATTTGAGCGAGGCAAGCTTGAAATTGGGTGAGGCTAACATGAATTGGAATGAACTTTAAATGTAATTGACCTAGCCTAACAATTTTCTTTGTTGAATTTGACCGATCAGTTAATGAAATTAACCGAGATTTACATGAAATTCTCTTCGGTGAATTTGATCGAGCAATTAATGAAATTGACCGAGTGGTTCATAAAATTTTCAGTACGCACTTATAGTGCTGAGTTAACTAAGTTGGGCACACCCAGATCCATAGCTCAATTGGCAGACTAAGTAGAGATACCTCATATCAACACTTGAGGTCCTGGTATCGATTCCTAGCGGGGGTGGCTAACATGGAGTGTGTGTATTGACATGGGTGTGTACTAATAAGCTAACCTAAAAAAACTTTTTTAAAAAAATTAACAGTAAAATATTAAAAAAATTAAAAAATTAAAAATATTGAGTTGGGCCCACTTTGAATGTATGTGGACTATCCATGACGTTCATCCATTTTTCCATCAAAGCAAGGGTTTCAGCCCAAAATGGTGGCATATTGAAATATCAAGTGGATCACACCATAGGAAACAGTGTTTCCACCATGGAAACCTTTTTATGCCCCTACAATGATGTTTTACTTGTCATCCATCATGTCCATAGGATGATTTTCGCATGGATGAACCAAAAACCAAGATGGGAGCTTCATTCGGCATTTCAATGGCCCACAAAAAAATTACGCCATTTAGATAAATGTATATCATACCTGTCATGCGTACTGTCTTCCGTGGAGGGAACATTTTCAGGAAAAACAAGATAATGTTGATGAATAGAGAGGGTGGGATTAGGGGTGTACATCGAGTCAAACCGAGTCGAGTTGGCCTCAGCTCGACTCGGCTCGAACAGTGGTTAACCTCAGCTTGAACTCGGCTCATCTCAGTCCTCGGGCCTGATTGGCCAGCTCAGCTCAATTCAATTAGCAGCTCGGGCTGAGTTCGAGCTAAGATCGAACCGAGTTTGCTATTGAGGCATTTCCACAAACACCTTAATTGCAACTTCAAAATCTTATTGTTTTACCTACAAAGGCAATGATTTTATAGGTATTTTATCAAACACCTTCTGAATAATAATAATAATAAAGAAAAAAAAAAGTATTTGTTCCATGTACATACCTTCCTTTCCACCTTGCCACTAGCCAAACCTTCATTGTCACCAGCCACATGTCGTTCAGTCATTTTATCAAACAGTTGGTGAGCAACATTAATGACAAAGTAACCAAGTCACCGAACTAGTTCGATCCAAGTTTGATTCAAGCTGGATTTGATCCAAGTCGAGTTGAGCTGGCCTGCTCGAACTCATTTTTGAGCTCAAAAAATCAATTCAGCCTTGCTTGAACTCAACACCGAATTGAATCGAGCTTTTTTCAGATTGAGTAGAGCGAGCTAACCGAGCTAGCTCGATTCGTGTACACCCCAAGGTGGGATCCAGCTAGAGCGTGGTGCGATCCAAGCAACAGATGTAGCGGTGGAGTTTTCGTCCTTTAAAAAAAAAAAAAATGGAGCGAGAGAAGGGAGGGAGAGGAAAAGCAACGGCAGTATAAAGGAGGGGTAGTTTCGTCCTCAAAGTCGCTGTCCGCACGTGCTAGTCTAAGTTGGTAACTTAAGTTTGTATTCCGCGATACAAACCGCTGGGTAAAAGGTTTTGTCTACAGTGGTCATTTTCTCAAAAAAATAAGGACCCTTCCCATAGAAACGTTTCTAAGTTAAGTTTATACTACAAATCGATGTGTGGGTCATACCTTAGATATTTTAAAGAAATCCAATCAGTCCATCATTTGTGCACCCCCTATTTATTTCGTTGGAACTAAAATCTCAGTCGATCTAAAACTCAGGTGGACCACACCACTGGGAAATGTTGGGATGGGCATGCTCACCATTAAATGCCGTCTTGATTGTATGTGGGGTCCAATGTGTTTTTTGTATTCCATCTAGTCCATTCATAAGATGCATACGACTAAGGAATAGGCACCCAAAAAAATCAGCTCATTCCAAAGACTTAGGTGGGCCATGAAACATGGTTTTATTGATTTTAAGCACGATTTTACATGGTGTGTCCTACTTTTGTTTTGGATCGATCTGAGTTTTGTGAAACAAGAACAATACGAGGGATTTCACATGATAGACGGATTAGATTTTTCCTTTTAAAACATGACGGTGGGGCCCGAAAGATAATTACTACTTTTGTATATACATTAGTGGAATCGTTTGTATCGGGTCTGAGTTACTTCATTAGCTGGAGGGCACTTTGAAAGTACACTCATCTCACACGTGGAAAAGAGGAGCACTCGTGTGAGATCAGAGCCACTCATCAGGCTATCAAAGCAATGTAGATGACATGCGTAAGAGATTGGGCCTATATGATAATTGGGTGGGTCCGTTTGTACAAAATAAATGAACAGTTAAGGTAAATTAACACTGGTTCAAATTCTCTATTCGTGTGGCTAATCCGATAACCATATCTGCTTGATTTTAGATGGATGAAATTTAGACGGTCGGAATCACCTGAAGAGCAAGTTCGATCTTTAAGAGTCCACGTGTCAGTCAAGCAAGGGCAATTAGTATTTCTCGCGAGGGACACTCGAGCTATGAAGAGGGATGACTTCTTGGGTCATCTTCAAGTGGGCCCCACTTGACGTTGTAATAAATGAAGGGAAAGGGTCCAACCACCAAATACACTGAACTTTTTTTAGTCGTTTTGCAAACATGGATCGCACCGTAGGCTCACATGCATAGGTGCTCAGATGATCACAACCGTCCAAGTTTTGGTTGATGTCGTAAAGGTGATACTGCAATAAAATTACTTTGATTAGATTATTCTGACCATAGATATTTGTGGGAAAACGCAGACCATTGAAAGTAAACTTTTTAACGGCTCAAATTTAAATTAACAAATCAATGGTCAGGATGTTATAAAAAAGCATATGCAGGATGGACGCTTCCGATTATTCAACGACCATTGACTATGGGCCCGACACATCCTGGCGAACCTGAATCGCGACACACGCAAAACGATCTAATGCTCTTTCATGCCGGTCATGTGAGGGGTTTTTCACAAACGTCCGAAATGCCAACCTGTATTTGTGGGCAGATGATTCCTTTCGTACATCTTCCTCTCTCTGTTTGGTCGTGCGTGGGCCATGTAACGGATGTATGGGATGAATTTGCGGACCATACGGCCACATTACAACCATTCCATTAAGATAAGATTCAAATGAAACCTGATCATTCTCATGCAATATCACACCAAGATCCTGGGCTCAAGTGGTAGACTGAGTGAAATATACATCGTTTCAACACCCAGGCCTTTTTATCGATTCCGCATTTATATTGATTACCGCTTATGGATCATGACTAAATATTACCACTACTAGATTATTACTACTACTATGATAGAGCCAAGTTATTTTTTTATTTTTATTTATTTATTTTACACATGCACACACACTCACACCACATGCACACACATCACATGCACATCGTGGGATTTCACCACCATGGGTACTCGAACCCTTGACCCGGTGTTGAAACTCCAAGGAGTCTACCACCATGATAGAGCTAAGTTATGATAAGGAATAATAATTAATTAATTGGTTTGATTGGTTTAATATGAGACGGCTTGCTTTATTGATCAGCTGTCGTGTTGGTCTTTCAGATCCTTCATTCTTTTCTTGACATGTGTCCTTTTAACCATTTTTTTTTTCGCTTGACACTTTTCACCTCTGGACTTCTTAGTTGTGCCTTGTTATCAGATGACGTGTATCATCATATTAATGCTAGTTGTAATTATGTGAAAAATGTTTTAAATATCTCTAAAAATCTTTCAAACACTATAATTTCTCGTGCAATGACAAGTGTTATTTTCTAAGTGGTTATCTCGGGAATAGTCAGAAATAAGGTACAACATTACCCCTCATGTTGCCTTTAGGCAAAAATGTAAAAGCGATGGTGGCTCTTTATTCAATATAATAAATAAAATCGGTCGTCTTTCCACATTTCAACTCCATATTGCTTCTACTTGACAAAGACAAAAATTGAAAGTGGTTTTGTTCCTTTTCTACAGCCATCATTGTCATGCGTGGCACATAATCACGTCGTACAAGGAGTCATAATTATCCTCTCATTAATACGCACATCCCTCACCGATATATATGCAATTTTGAATTATTTTTAACCTTTTTTTGACTCTTGCTTTTCACGCTTCTCCTTTCTCTTTTGAAATTTCTGTAATCTGTCATGGCCACTTCTTTTGCTCTAACTTATTATCAAGAAGATTTCATGAGAGAATTAAACTTTTTTTTTTCCTTCCGACTCAGTGATCAATGAATCATTTTAACATTCTTGTCGAACCCAACAAATCATTCCTTACTTTCGACCCATTTTTCCATCATGAAATTGTTGCTGAAAAGATACAATCCATAAACTCGTTCTTTCCTGTCTGTCTTAGGGAAAGTTTTTTTTTTTTTTTTCCAGTCTAATTCCCTTCTGGATCCTGCTAATGCTTTCAAGACCTCAAGATCTTGTTCAGAACCCATGAAAGGATGGCCAGAATAGTTGGACCGTGTGTTGATACATGGCAGCAGGTTAGAATCTACGAATGTATCAGTTTATCTTCGTAAGAGTATATAACGATATTCTCTTTTTGCCACAGTTTCTGCCTTCTTGAGTCAATTGACTAACACTTTCTATTTCGGATCCGATCCCATGAGCCCAATAATCATGGACATTTGCACTTTCGCCCATCTCCTTCCTTTTGGAGATACAGTCTATCCCAACTTTTCCCAAGAGGAGGAGCGTTACTTCATCTTTCTAGATAAGAACGAGCGAGCTTATTCTACCTTCATATCCACTCAGTGTAAATCTCATGATGTTGTTGATGACTGTTTAGACTCAAATATTGCATAATTTTCTCCATTAACATCTTAGTTTTATGAACATGATCAACTTAATGTTCTATTTTACTCATGTATGTGTTGCAAGATAAATTTAAGAGCTTGGATTGAAAAATGGTGCTAAAAAGCATGGATTTGATGATCAAGAATTACCAAGGCAAGGGATGGTTCTTAGGAGACCAAGATTGAAGAATTCACATACCAAAAATTCAAGAAAACTAAGTGAAGAATGAAGAAAATTGAAGATTTGAAGTGAAGAATCATGAAATCATTTTAAAAAAGTGTATTCTGAAGCTCTGAGGTCTATTTTGAAAAACTACGCAACAGAAAATTTATTTTAAACAAATTATACAGCGATATGTCTATTTTGGAAAACTAAACGTATATTTGAGGCGGTTTATAGGGTTTTTCAACTTTGTACGAAAATTGGAGTCTCATACTTATAAATAGGGCTTCCTAGGGCATTCTTAAATATCATTTAAGCCATTCCAAAATAAAATTTAGGGTTTTTAAAGAGTTTTTAATTTTATTAGAGTTTTATAAGTTATTTTTTTAAAATCTTTTCTATTTGCGTTTATTTTTTCTTTCTTATTTTAATTATTTTTTTCTAAGTTCCTTCTAGCCCAAGTTAGAAGGAAAGCACATGGGTTTAATGTTCACTCCCCAAGTGCAGGGTTGTGATGTAGTAATAACTCGGTAAGACCGAGGTCGAATCCCAAGGGACCGAATCTTGTACGCTATCTGAAACTAAATAGAACTAGAACTAGACTAAGATGCACTCTAAATCAAATAGAATTTTAAGAAATAATGATGGAATATTTATCTAAAATTTAGGAGAAATCAGAGAAAAGGAAACTAGGGATTCAGAGGATCCACTTGTAGAGATCAGGGAGATCTTATGCCTACTTCAAGAATTATGAAATTTACTGAACTGCCGTTGATCTAGTTTTCAAAGAGATGAAAGGTGTAGGAATTAGAATGGATTCCATCACCAAACCATGCCTGAGAGACTATGGCAGACAACAGAATTAAACTAATTTCTAACCAATCACATGTATGGGGGTTAGGAAGGGTACCGACATCCAACCATGCCCAGGAGACTATGGTGAACAACAGGGTTTTCTAACATCATAAACATGAAAAGGAAATAGAAATATTCAAAGCATCACAGACCTATTGTAATTTCAGTCACAATAGACCATTAAGAACTAAAAATATTCCCAAAATAAAATTAAAATTAAATCAAAATCAGTTCAATATTAAACAAAAGGCATAATTAAACATCTCCCATCACGCTACAAGCTTCACCTCTTAGCCCTAGTTAAGAGGTTTAGCCACACATAAATGGGCTGAACATCTTTTAAAACAAAATAAAAGAAAAAGAAAAGAAGAAAAACACACTCCCTGTGTCTCTCTCACTCCCGTTAAAACCCAAGCCTCAGCCGTCCTTTTTTCCTGATTGAATCTTCTTCCAGCCGAAGATGATCACCTTTTGTCGTAGAAGCGTAACGATTCGAATAGAACGTGTACGCTTTGTCAACGGCGTAAATGCGTCCTAATACACAAGTACATAAGCTACTTTGCCATTTGAATCGAAGGAATCCCTAAAACAACAAGTGGTTAGGGTTTTCTTACCTAAAAGTGCATTGGAAATCATCAGAAAAGTGATTTGAATACGTTGCTTTGGTACGTGTAATAGCTGGTGCAAGTGGCAAGAAATTCCTCCCACAACTCTCTCACAATCTCTCACTTTTTCTCTCTCTTTCTAGGGTTTAATCCAAATTCGGATGAGAGAGATATGAGAGGGTTTCAAGCCCTTATATAGGCTAAAACTTCACCAAAACAGACTTGGGACAAAGGTATACTTGGGTTATAACTGAATCAGGATTGTTCCGATCCAAAAGAGCATTTCGGGAGGTCCCCTAGCCGAACGCGGTCGGACTTAAGCTCATGGTTACTGGATCTAGCACACATCAAGTTTTCAGACCGGTAGAGTTCCCAGATCGCACGTGACGGACCAGTTTCAGTTCAGTGGTCGTCGTACCTAAATCAGGTCTACAAGTCTCATGATATGAAAGAAAAATTCTTCCTGATCCGAGGGTGAAATTTGGCTGAATTCTGACGGTCAGAACGCTTAATAATAACGCGTAAAGACACGAGCCAGATTTGAATTAAAATTTTAAATCTTTACCCATTTCTCACTCTCTTCACTCCAGGCTCAATGAAATAGCCTCAGAGCATCGGTTGGGCTTGATTTTCGAAACGATTGTCAAGTCCAGCTAAGCGGTCATAACGGTCTAAGATTGTAGATATCGAACTTTCGACGCGCGGTCTAAATCCAATACGAAGTTTCAAAGGGTTCCTAAGAGCAAACGGGTTTAGAGTTTGATCCTAAATTTCAGGGTATTGTAGTGTCATTTGTTCTACAAGTTTTGGGTCCTGCAGAACGTATTTAAAGCGATCAGGGATAATTTCACAGCTAATCTAACGCAGCGCTAGCTAATTCACGTTAAATTTCTAAAGAAATAAGTTCTAAATGATTTCTTTGGCTTTAGAATCGAATTTTGAGAGGTTACCAAGGTGCTATGGTTGACCCATTACCTAAGGACGTCTAACCCAGGTTGGCAAAAATTCAAAGTGTTACACCTAGGTCCCGAGGTTGTGCAGCAGACATCCGAGGCTATCGATATTATCAGGCAAAGGATGCGCACATCTCAGAGCTGGAAAAAGAGTTTTGCTGATCGCTGGCACCATCCTTTCGAGTTCGATGTAGGGGACAGTGTATCTCAAGGTCTCGCCCATGAAGGGCATGGTTCGATTTGGAGTGAAGGGAAAGCTTGCCCCGAGATTTATAAGACCTTTTGAGATCACTAGGCGTGTTGGCGTCGTGGCCTACCGACTTGCCTTACCATTTGAGTTGTCTGGCGTCCACAACATTTTTCACGTCTCTATGTTGAGGAAGTGTGGGTCAGATGTAGTTCCTGTTATTGATTGACAGCCGCTAGAGGTTCATGAGGACGCTTCTTACATTGAGCAGCCAGTTTATATCCTTGATCGGAAGGATCAGGTCCTCAGGACTAAGGTCATCCCCTTGGTGAAGGTTTAGTGGGGTCATCATTCCGTTGATGAGGCATCTTGGGAGCGCGAGGTTGAGATTCGAGAGTGCTATCCCTATCTTTTTAATGATTGATCATATGTTGTATCTTGTATACTGTCTCCGATTTTATATGACGATGCCTTATTTTCCTTCTATTATGAGTTATATTTTCTTGCGATGACTATGCAAATTTCAAGGATAAAATTTTTATTTGGAGAGGAGAGTTGTAAGACCCGTATCCTAGACCGTACCGTTCCGTTAACTTCCACGATCCTTCCGGTCGAATTCCGGCAATCTTCGACCTGTATTCGACGTTTACGCTCGAACCTAAGACGAGTCCCACATATCAGAGTCGACTCGACCCGAAACCTATACCTTAGCGACCGCGCCATCATCGCGGTTCTAACGCCGCGACTCGCGCACCGAACCAATACCCAGGGTAGAAGATATAGGCTCCCGTTCAATTCGAAGAAACACCGCACGTTGCGGATTACGAGGGAATCTCTATGAGATGTCCCATTAATCAATCAGTCAATCCCATCAATTAAGTACACATCATACATCAAGTCAAGTACAACAACCCATACCTTTCTCTTACACAAGCAAGCCCAAAGTCAACTTTTACATCACCTCATCCATCACCAAACCCATCACCCATCACACCACATCACTCCATCACCCTTATCACCCATCACTTCCCTCTCTCTCTCATTCATTCTCAAAATCTCTTCTAAGAAAATTTCACACGTCCAAGCTCTTTCTCCCAAATCCCAAGTGTGGCCCACCTTCTCATCTTCCATCTACACCTCTCATCTCTCATCCACACCATCAAAGGTCCATCATCCACCGTCCAAAGTGAAGGCAAGGAGCTAAGGAGGCTAGGGGAGCAAGAATAAGGAAAAGAGGTGGGTGATCCACCGTTAATTCATGTTTTTTTAGGGCCACTTGTTGTGGGACCCAAATTGATGTATACAATGTAGAGAGGGGCCCATACTGGCGGGGTCCCTCTATCTCACCGTATATCTCTCTCTACCTCCCTCTTTTCCCTCCCTTGAATATGGTGGGCCCCACCAAGTTGTGATAAATCAACTCCATCTATCAAATGGGTGGCCCATCACATTTTACGTGAGATAACCTAAATGGTATGGTATATTGTATTTAGAAATATATTTATGTATATATATATATATACACACACATACATCAGGTGGGCCATGTCCCTGTGGGACCCACCGTTTGCATCTGTTTTAGCAAGCTGTCTAGCGTCTCTGGACGCTGGACTGGCAGCACACGGAAAAAAAAAAAAAAGAATAGAAACGTATACCTTTAGAGTGGGCCAGTGATGCAGGCCCCACGTTGATGTATGTGCTTGATCCAAGCCGTCCATCCCATTCTCAGACTCATTTTAGACGTTGAGTCAAAATATGAGGCCAAGCTGATAATCAAGTGGGCCATACCATAGGGAATAGTAGTCTTATCATTAAAAATCCACCTGGATCCTTCTATTCGTCAAAAGCAGGTTGCATATTGGTCTCATTTGGACGATCAGGAGCCGTAGAATCTAGTAGACGGTTTCGATTTTTTAGATGCGGGCCCCACATAAGAAAAACCACAGAATTAGTGGTTTCTTTAAAAAAAAATAAAAATAAAGGAGCAGCAGCTGCTGCTGCTCTGACACAGACACAGGTAGCGCCTGCGCTGCGTGGGCGGGCGGACGAGCCTTAAATGTCCGCATTATCACTTTTCATAAGGCCCATTAATAGACCTGTATTTGTAGTCTACAGAACATTTAGGCCCATCTTCGTTTTAAGCAGAGACCACTATCATATCATAAGGTTAGTACCGTCCCATTATTCATGATCATACGCATCATATGTATGCTTGAGATAAGTAGTGACTGATCATAGCATATGCCTTCGGGCAAACTATTTATGGGCTCCTTGATAGGCGGGTTGCCCTACATGAGCATGTGCTTCACGCAGGATGGTTGCATGACTGATAGTGTGATACATGCACTTGCATATGTGTGGTTGTGATATGTCCTAGCGACATCAGGGCCATAGCCTCCACAGACATACCGTGGGTGGCTGGTTGGATACCGGAAACCTTGTTCTAAGCAATTGAGGCACCATATATGTCCCTGGGTGAAAGTCCCTAAACCCGATGGTACCAGAGGATGACTCCAACGTCGAGATCGAGTGGATATAAGAGCACAACAGGGCCGAATACTAGGAGGCCGCATCTCCCACTGTGTCGTGGTCGGTTGGAAAGGGGTGCGGCCTTACTCACCCGAGGGTAGGGGGCAACACTAGGCTGAGTTTGACCGGCTCGTGAATGAGTCCACTATTGATGTGCCGGATAGGTATTGGCAGACTATTGGCTAGGCAGATAGTGAGGTTTCTTACGCTCACTTGGACTGTGCGGCTAGGAGAGTGGCAGTGCCATTTGGAGTGTATTGAACCCCGGTGATTATCCAGAATGAGAACTGTACTGATATATGATGAGGATTGATATGCTTGACTTACATTTTTCACCGCATAGCCTTGGTACAGCTGATTGCATTTATGTGTTCATCAGCATGATTCCGTATTACTCTGACATTGCATTCTGAGCACGCTCTTATTGCGCACACATTTACACCACCCTCTAAGCTTTCTATAAGCTTATGCACGATTAATGCATGCAGGTGACGCTAAGATGCAGCCGTAGTATAGTAGTAGTTGGAGCGTGCAGTCGAGCTTCTGGAGTTTTTGTTATCGTCACTATTTTGTATTTCCCTTTCCTATGCATTGTACTTAAAGTTATTCGATCATAGTGGATTTTACGGTGGTGTCCTTGTGGTTATTGTTCGTGGGTTATGCTTATGTTATGCTCATTATGAATTAAATGGATATTAGAAATTCTCCTTATAGCATCCCAGGATCGAAACTTGGTATATGGGTGCCGGGAGTCAAGAATGGGGTACTACGGAGGCTGTCGGTGCTAGATTCGGTAATCAAAAATTTTGTGAGCCCGGTTTCCGAGTTTGGAGCGTGACAAGAGCTCTATTCGATAAGTAAGTATCATAGTTAATAGTTCAAAGTTTAATCTCTTTCCTCATGTAGGATTGAGGCTAAGAGTTTGCTATCAACAAACTCGTTTAGGTTTCTTGTGTGAGACCTTGGCCGGTGGGCCTAAACGTAGGTGTCTTGTGTAGGACCTTGGGTGGTGGGCCTAAACGTAGGTTCTTAGTATAGGACCTTTGCTCTTGCAGAGATCATAACTTAGTGTCCTTATTGTAGGACTGTAAAGTTTATTGGTGACCCTATTTAAAACCATTAATAGTAAAATCCGGTGCACTCTGGGATTGAGTGTGGATGCTGGGAGTGGAGTAGGTACATAGCCGAACCACTACAAATGCTTGTGTTTCGAATTGTCATTTGCACATTTGTTTAATCATGCTTAGATGTACTTGAACATTTTAACTTAAATTGAATGATTATTTAAGTTAGGCAATCAGGACTTTAAATAGGCAAAAATAATTGATAAAGTCCTATTCACCCCCCTCTAGGACCTTAATTCAGTTTTTTTTCTTTAGTATCAGCGGTATAAACCACAATTTTAATTGGTATCAGAGAGAGGTTCCTCTGAAAAAGGTTTAACAACTTAGAGGAAGATCTTAACTGAAGAAAGAATTATGGGCAAAGGAGAGAGACCATCTGTCTCAAGACCACCCATTTTTAATGGTACAAACTATGCATACTGGAAGGCCAGAATGATATTTTTTCTCTGGGCCTTAAATGATGATGTATGGGAGATTATTGAAAATGGATACAGTGCACATACAGAACAAATTGTTCTTAAGGATGGTGCAACAATCACCAAACCAAAACCAAAGGCCAAATGGACCCGGTATGATAAAGAGATGGGGATGTGTGAAGCCAAAGCCATGAATGCAACCTACTGCGGAGCTTCACGAGAAGTATTTTATCAAATAAGTATGTGTGCAAACTCTAAGGCAGCATGGGAGTTATTAGAAACCACCCATGAAGGAACCAATATGGTAAAAATGTCAAGGCTTCAACTCCTTACATCTCAATTTGAACAAATAAAGATGGAAGAAGATGAGAGTTCATGGAGTTTTCCTCAAAACTTAATGGTATATGCAACTCAATGGGTGGACTTGGAGAGAGAATCCTGGTACCCAAAATATGTAGAAAAATTCTAAGATCCCTATCGAATCGTTTTAACTCCAAGGTTATTATTATAGAAGAGTGTAGGAATATAGAAGAAATGAAAGTAGAAGAATTGGTAGGTTCCTTACAAACCTTTGAATTACATTTCAAACCTTCTACAAAAACCAAAAACAATGCACTCAAAATTGCCAAGGACATGAACATAATAGAGGAAGATGAAAATGAAGATGAAGATGTTGATAAGGAGATAGATCTGTTGGCTTAACATTTCAAAAAATTCTCCAAGAAGAACCATGGGAGACCATACAATAACAAAGGAATTCAACTGGACCATAAAAGCCAAATAAGTAAAACTATTAGGAAGTTCAAAAAACTCTAATGCTATAATTGCCAAAAGTATGGACATATATCCATTGAGTGTCCATCTAAGAAATCAAAAGGAAAAGCTATGGTAGTCGCATGGAATGACTCAGATGAATCTAATTCTGAAAAAAAATGAATCCAAAAGTGAAGATGACCAAAAGTCACTAAAAATACTTATGACATCTACAACTACAGTCATTCTCAACCTAAAGAATAAAATAGAAGAAAAACATTTAAATATGAAGAATGAGAGCCAAATGTGCAATCTATTGGCTCACATCACATCATCCCCTCAAGAATATTGAAAAGTGACCCCAGTGGTCCACGTGAGCGAAATCGTATATCTGAAGATCAGGCCCCCTATATAAGCATTAGAGTCAAACCCAAGGATTAAGCCTTATGTCTGGTCTAATTGTTAAATTTGAGGATTCCGTGCCTCTAAACATTTTTGGTGATTTCATGCTAATCTTATCATGAACACAATGTCTATATTAGGAAAATCTATTATAGCAATTTCTGAGTTCTAGGGATCTTTCGGTACTATCGAACCTACCTTTAGTACTACCAAAATTGAGCCGCATGAGGTTACTTAAATCCCTCACTGCCCATTCCTGTTTAGACTGTCACTTTTCTTATTTCTCCCAAAGTTTGGTTGAAGGGCTATACAACCAAAAATCAGCAAAAACTAAGGTATTTCCTAGTGCTTTCTCTATACATCTCAAAAATAGGATCAATTATCTTAGGTTTGTCTTTTCTTGATAGGTCTTTGTCATTCTACTTCATTTCTCCAAATGGAGTCATCACCATCTAGAAAAAACAGATCTAAGAGAAAGCATGACAGTGAGGATTCAACCAGAACTAAGCAAAAACTCTATGTTCCGAAGCATGGACGATCTTCTAACCAATCATCTAAACCTTCGTCTTCTTCAAACCCTGATTCTACTAGTCCCATTGCAGCTAGATCTTTGAAGAGAAGGATTGTATGTGAAAGAAAAGTAAATGCGAAATGTTTTGAAAATTTTAAAGTTCAGGAAATTCTTTCACAACAAGGATGGCTGCAAGTTTGTCATTTGGAGAGCCAGTAAATGAAATTTTAATTCAATCATTCTTGTCTTATTACTCTTTATCTAAGGGTTTCGAAGTTGACTGCGATGGTCGTATAGTCAAAATCACCCCATATTGCATTTCAACCCTTATATGAATACCATTGAGCTCCAAACAACCCACTGAATTAAACCTACCAACTGAAGCAAAAAAGAGCTGTTTCGATAAAATTTTTGTGCAATGGGAAGAATGTCCCTTGACATCACGGGAACGTACTTTGGGTCACAAATATGTCAAATGATTATCGTATACTTCATTTGATTTACATTTCCAGCATATATCCTAGATATAGAAATCATATTGAGCTTACACCATTCATGGTAAAAACCCTATATCATATCGATAAAGGGGAACCATTGTGTCTACCTACCTTGATATACGATAAAATAGTTTCAAGTTTTGAGTCTAACTTCACAGCAATACCTTTTGGTCATTTGCTTTGCAAGCTACCCATCAATGTGGATTCAAGGTGCCTAAAGGAGAATCCATATTAGCCCCAAAAATCAAAGAGAATAGTATTTGGAAAATGAATCTCTCTTCCATGAATGAAACTGATGTTCCAATATTGGCAGAAGAAGAGCTTCTGAGGAAGGAAGATGAAATGGTTAAAGAAGGCCTAGATACCCATTCACCAACATCGGCTCCTACAATTTCTACTTCTCAGAAGAATGCTCTCATGCAACTTTTGGAGGATCAATCAAAACTTGGTGAGATGATGAATTCAATGGAAGAAAAGCTCTACTCATCCAACATTTAATGGAACAAATTGCGACACATCTGTCATGCCCTAAAGAAGATACTAATAGATCTTCTTAGATTAACTATGTATCAGGATTATTTTTGTTGTGTGTATCTTTTTATTTTACAACTGGAAACTTATTTTGGTATATTGATACATCAATCATTCATAACTAATTTTCAAAGGAAATTAAAAGTCTCCAGCCCTTGGTTTTATTGATTCATAGTTGGTACTTTATTTTGAAGATAAGATCATCTAAAGTTGCATATGCATAACTTAATTCTTACTGAAATATTTCATCTACTCTTCTTGGTATATCTTAAAAAAATATGAAACTTCATATGCATACTGTTAAGCTTTGTTAACCCTTCCATTGATATTTCCAATATATGATTACAGCACAACAATGGTTAAAGAAAAAGGCAAGGCTCCTACCAAAGGAGAACACTCTAGTAGACAAACTAACATTTGTCGCTCTCCTTATTCCAACCCTACTGAAATGGCTATGTCAAACAAAACAATCTTTAACAGATTGATCAGATCCCTACTCATTGAACCATATGAGATTGATCTCTATTTAGGATCAATTGGGTGGCACAACCTACTATACTTTGGAGGAGAGGTTCAGTACGACCACATTCATCAATTTTTAAATTCTTGTCATCACACTCATGATGATTCTCCATCCATCAGCATCAACTTCATGAACCAAATCAAGGAGGTCACTCCTTTGGTGCTGAGTCAACTATTGCACCTCAGAGTTACACAAACTCCCCCAACTGATCGTCCTCTCAATCATCTTGGAGTTTAGGGTGAAATAACTCGAGTACTGTGTAATGCTGCCACAATCCCCTGGAATAAAAGAAACTTCCTCTCATCATCGCATTTGGACTCAACCACCAAAGCATTACATAACATTTTAAGTACAAATGCATACCCATGTGAAGTCTCTGGAGATATGATCTCTCAATTTGTTCTAAACATCCTGTATGACATCTTTCATAGGATTGAAATATGCCTACCGACCCTTATCTTGAAATAATTGATCCTAGTTGTCAAGGGTGTTCATTGTACTAGCCTTTCCTTTCCAAGTGAAATCTGTAAACTCTCAAAATTCCTTAGTTTGCCATCTATGAACGATACGGTATATCCTGCTGTATGTTTTACTAAGGAAACTCTAATTTAACTAAATGTGTTTGCAACTACATTTGATGAGAATAAGGAATGCAAGAGCGGTGAAGAAGCTCAAGACACTCCTATGGCCACTGGCAGAGACTTTTGTCTCACCGTAGTGCCTATACCAAGTCTATTATTAGTCAGCACTGGGCGTCTTCTTCGCCAAAATGATCCAGCTCATCAACTTCTTGAAGGACAATCAAATATAGAAGCTCGCCTCTGGCAGTGTGAAAATCGACTCTCCGAAATTGAACTGTGTTTTAACACTCTTCAACATACTAGGGAGCACATCACTGAACTACTTCTAATTCGTCATTCTTATATCCCTCCGTACGAGGGTGGATCGTCCAGATGATCTTTACAGTATTACTGCTGAATCATATTACATTTCTTTTTTAGATATTTATGCCCTTATGGGACTTATTGGCTTTTTGGATGATGGTTTATTCTACCCAATCTTGGGGTAGTAATTTTGATGCATTTATGATATTATCTTTTTTTCTCATGTTAGATACTCTCTTTATGGCTATCTTTTCTATCTAACATATGATTTGATTGCTTATGATGATATATTTTCTTGTTTGAATAAGGATCTTTAAGCTTATATCATTATATGACCTACCCATTTTACCCTTTGGATTATTATCTCTATGTTATTGGTTTATTTCTTGGTAAATCCTTTGCCAATAACTGACAAAAAAGGGGAGGAGAAACCTACCCACTAAAATAATGTTTGTTTTTGTAGAAATTATTTTTCCCTTTTAATAGGTTACTCTTGGCAGATACTAAGGGGGAGCAGCATGGCTTTGTATTACATTTCAAGTCTTGAGTTGTAAATTTTTATGTTCGATATGTAATTTTTATTTTTTTGGTATGTCATTGGCATGGAACATGACACGATCGTAGGTTAGGTAGTTTTTATCACGTAATTAACAAAGGGGGAGATTGTAATCGCACTCAACGTTGCACACTTGTTTTGTCAATCACGTAACTAGTTGTATCTTGTAATCAGATGAGTTCTTTGCAAATGAAGACCGGTGACACAACTAGATCAGAAGCATCGAAGCCATATTGAAGACAAAGGACTGCTTCTACGATCTTAACCTTGCAAATAAATGATCTCAACCTAAATAGAAAAACCTACTTAGGTCATCTATTCAAAGCCAATTCCAAGTTTATAGTTTTTATCTTTTAATAAAGGCTTTAAAAAGTCCTAAGTGTTGAGAAGTGGAGCCACATTTGGGGCCGCACACGACCGGTCGTGGCCCCTGCTCGACTGGTCGTAGAGCCCACTCAACTAGTCGTGACCATTCGTGGACTAACTTGACTCAAAGTCTAGTGACAATCAAATTTTGAGACTCGAGGTGCTCAACCGATCGTGGCCCATACTCGACCGGTCGTGGTGCCCTCTCGACCAGTCATGCACCCTGCATGACCAGTTATGGTTATGCAAATTCGTTTCCGGATTTGATGCGGACTGCGAAAATTTGAGTCAGTTTTTGCAAGGGTGTGAAAGAAAAGTTGTTTAAACTATAAATACGTGTCCTTAGGACCTTTCTAGGGTATGGGAAAGTAATTTTAAGGTGTGGGAAAAGGGTTTTCTCTATTTTTAAGGGAAATATTAGTATTTTTCCTTGTAATATTTATTTTTCTTCATAGTAGAAGTTTGCATCCGTGATTTTTTACCCTTGTTGGGGTTTTTCCATGTATATCTTGTCTTGTGATTTGTTTGGATTGCTTTTATTCTTTTCTAGTTTGTATTTCTTCCTGTTTATCGTTTGTGGGTGAGACCGGAGGTAAGATCTCGGTTCATTGTGTTGTTGGCATGGTGTACAACTAGTATCAGAACTATTGGTTTAGTTCCATTAGGAGCGATGATAGAAGAAGGGAAGACTAGAATTGAGAAGTTTGATGGTTCAAACTTTACCTTCTGGAAGATATAGATGGAGAATTATCTATATTAGAAGGACCTCTATATTCCTCTACGAGGAAAAGAGAAGAAACCAGAAAAGATGACAGATGATGAATGGTTTTTACTGGATAGGAAGGCTTTAGAAATGATCCGACTCTCTTTGTCTAAGAGCTTAGCCTTCAACATATCCAAGATGAAAACTACAAAAGAATTAATGGAAGCCCTAGCCACCATGTATGAAAAACTCTAAGCGTCCAACAAGGTTCATCTTATGAAACAGCTATTCAACATTAAGATGTCATATGGTGGGAGCATGGCTGAACATTTAAACGAGTTCAATACAGTCACGAGCCAGTTGGAATCCGTTGGCATTATTTTTTAGGATGAGGTTAAGGCGTTATTGATCTTATCCAGTTTTTCAGACAGTTGGGATGGTTTAGTGATTATTGTGAGCAATTCTTTAGGGTCAACGAAGCTAAAATTTGATAATATGGCCGGTCTAATTCTCAGCGAAGAATCTAAAAGAAAAGCATCGGGAGTTTCAGGGGATTTAGGGAATGCTCTAAACGTTGAAGGAACAGGAAGATCGCTGAACAAAGGAGGCAATAAACATGAATGTTCTAAATTAAGGAAGAAGTCCAAGGGACTGAAAGACAAAGACGGGTGTTAGCATTGCGACAAGAAGGGGCACATGAAACGTGATTGCAGGGCGCTCAAGAAATAAGAAGGCAACTCTTAAGGCAAGAAGGATTCAGTGAATCTATCTGAGGAGAGTGATACAAAGGCATTGATCTTGTCTCTTGATGCGAGGAATGAGTCTTGGGTCATAGACTCGGGTGCTTCATTTCATGTCACTTCATGTAAGGAAGTTCTGTATAATTATATATTAGGTGACTTCGGGAGAGTCTACCTAGTTGATGATGAGTCGTACAGTATTGTTGGAAAGGGAGACGTTCATATAAATCAAAAAGACAAAACAACGTTGAAATTGAAGGATGTCAGACATGTACTGAGTTTAAGAAGGAATCTGATCTCAGTAGAGCAGTTGACCGATACCGGTTATGTGACGACATTCATCAGTGATTCCTAGAAGATCACAAAAGGTGCCTTGGTAATATCTCAAGGCAAAAAGGAAGGTACTTTGTACATAACTTTAGGATCATATAGTTCACTCTCAGTCATATCAACTGGAGTGAATGGACAGTTATGACATCAGAGGTTGGGACATATGAGTGAGAGGAGAATAAAAGTACTATTGTCTAAAGGGAAGCTACTAGGGCTGAAGTCTATTGACTTGGAATTCTGTAAGGACTGCGTGTATGACAAGCAGAAGAGAATAAGCTTCAAGAAGACAGGACGCGCTCCAAAGACATATTTGTTGAAACTTGTACACACTGATGTGTGGGGACCGACACAGGTATTATCTCTTAGTGGCTCACATTATTTTTTTTTCTTTATTGATGATGCTAGTAGAAAACTGTGGGTCTATTTCTTAAAACATAAATCTGACGTATTTAATATATTTAAGAAGTGAAAAGTTATGGTAGAAAATGAAACAGGTAAAACTGTAAAATGTCTCAGATCTGATAATGGGGGAGAGTACCGTGATAAGAGATTTGAGGAGTATTGTGCAGCGAATAGAATCAAACATTAAAAAATGATTCCAGGGACACCACAGTAGAATGGTGTGGCTAAGCCCATTAACAGAACCATCCTTGAGCGTAACAGGAGCATGAGGTTACATGTAGGGTTGCCCAAGACCTTTTAGGTAGATTCTGTAAATATTGTCACATATTTCATCAATAGAAGTCGCTCAATACCATTGGATGGTGGGCTACTGGAAGAAGCGTGGACTGGGAAACAAGTGGACGTTGCACATCTTAGAGTGTTCGGTTGCACTTCATATGTCACATTGATGCAAAGCATAAAAATAAGTTGGATGCAAAGTCCATGAGGTACACGTTTATAGACTACGGACAATATGATTTTACCTACAGGTTTTGGGAAGCAGAAAATAAAAAAATCATCAGAAGCAAGGACGTAGTCTTCAATGAAAAAGTGATGCATAAGGACAGTGTGTAGGAAAATAAGGTTGAGAAAAAGGAATTCGTAAATTTGAAAGAGTTATCAGACACGAGTGTTACAACGCCACAGGATAATCATGTACAAGAGTATTATGAGGTAGAACTACAGACATCGGTTGTGAGGAGATCTACTCAAGAGAGGAGACCATGGTCCGATACTCACCCTCATCACATTATCTACTACTGATAAATAATGGTAAGCCAAAGTGTTTTGAAGAGGCGTTACAGTCGGATACACAGGTTAAGTGCGAGCAGGTCATGGATGAGGAGATGGACTCTCTTGAGTCCAATTGTACATGGGAGCTAGTTACTCTACCCAAGGGTAAGAAAGCTCTTCATAACAAGTGGGTTTACAGACTGAAGGAGGAGCACGATGGTTCGAAACGGTACAAGGTCAGGTTAGTTGTGAAAGGGTTTCAACAAAATGCAGGTATCGATTTCACCAAAATATTTTTACCTGTCGTGAAAATGTCTACGATTTGCATGGTCTCGAGTATAGTGACTACAAAGGACTTACATCTAGAGCAGTTAGATGTTAAGACAGCCTTTCTTCATGTGGACCTTAAAGAAGAGATATATATGCATTAGTCGACAGGATACATGGCACCAGGAAAGGAGAACAAAGTGTGTAGACTAAAGAAGAGTTTATATGGCCTGAAGTAGGCCCCGAGGTAGTGGTATAAGAAGTTTGATAGTTTTATGTCGAAAAATGGCTTTAGAAGATGTCATGCAGACCACTGTTGCTATTTGAAGAAGTTTGATACGTCATACATCATCCTTCTTCTGTACGTTGATGATATGCTTGTGACCGGTTCAAGCATGAAGGACATCTCAGATCTCAAAAGACACTAGAGAATTTATCCTGAAGGATTTAGGAGCTGCAAAACAAATCATAGGCATAAGAATAAAGCGTGACAGGAAAAATAAAAAACTGATTTTATCACAGGCAGAGTACATAGCCAAGGTACTTGCTCAATTCAATATGGGAGGTGCTGAGCCAGTTAGCACTCCATTAGCCAACCACTTCAAGCTATCTAAGGAGCAAGGGACAAATACACATGAGGAATGAGACTACATGGCTAAAGTCCCATACGCGTCAGCTATTGGGAGTCTCATGTATGCTATGGTGAGCACGAGACCAGACATTGCTCAAGTAGTGGGAGTTGTTAGCACGTTCATGAACAACCCTGGGAAAGAATATTGGGAAGTTGTGAAGTGGATCCTTAGATACCTGGTAGGTACTAAGGATGTAGGGCTGTGATATGGTGGATCGAAAATCAAGTTACAAGGCAACGTGGATTCAGATTTGCCAGGAGATATCAACAGTAGAAAAGGCACTATAAGTTATGTCATTACTCTAAGTAGTGTTGTAGTCAATTGGGTCTCTTAGTTACAGAAGATACTATCTATCAGTACGACAGAAACAAAATATGTTTCAGGTACAGAAGCGTGCAAGGAGATGGTGTGGATGCAAGATTTCATGAAGAAGTTGGGTAAGAAGTAAGCAGATTGTAATCTATACATTGACAGTCAGAGTGCAATACACTTGGCTAAGAATTCATCCTTTCAATCAAGGACCAAGCATATTGCCATCAGATATCACTTTATACGTTTGTTACTGGAAGATGGATCGATTGCTCTAGAGAATATTCATACAAGTGAGAATCCTGCGGATATGCTGACCAAGACAGTTATATGGAAAAGCTTGAAGCTCTGTTCAGCTTTGATTGGTCTTCAGGCTTGAAGACGGGAAAGTGGTGCACTCCGAATGAAAAAGACAAAGGTTTATAGTGATGTGTCTCCAAGTGGGAGACTGTTGAGAAGTGGAGCCACATCTGGGGCCGCGCATGACCGGTCGTGGAGCCCACTCGACCGATCGTGACCAGTCGTGGACTGGCTCGACTCAAAGTCCAGCGAGCATCAGATTTTGGGACTCGAGGTGCTCAACCGATCGTGGCCCATACTCGACCGGTCGTGGGGTCCTCTTGACCGGTCGTGCAGGCTGCACGACCAATTGTGGTTACGCAGATTCGTTTCTGGATTTGATGCGGACTGTGAAAATTTGAGTCAGTTTTCGCAAGGGTGCGAAAGGGAAGTTGCCTAAACTATAAATAGGTATCGCTAGGGCTTTTCTAGGGTATGAAAATGTAATTTTAAGGTGTGGGAAAAGGGTTTTCTCTATTTCTAAGGGAGAGGTTAGTATTTTTCCTTGTAATCTTTATTTTTCTTCATAATGAAAGTTTGTATCCGTTGTTTTTTACCCTTGTTCGGGTTTTTCCACGTATATCTTGTCTTGTAGTTTATTTGGATTGCTTTTATTCTTTTCTAGTTTATATTTCTTCCTGTTTATCGTTTGTGGGTGAGACCGAAAATTGGATCTCGGTTCACTGCGTCGTTGGCGTACTACGCAACACCAAGTTGGTGAATGATTTATTGGACAAAACAGGAAAATCTGTCCATTGTCGGTAGGATGAAAGTGTCACCAAATAACACCTTCAGTACCACCGAAGATACTTTCGGTGTTACCAAAGGGGCTCAAAACAGTCCATCAAGTTTACAATGTTAATTCGGTGTCACCGACTAGATATTTCGATGACACCGACTACCACCGACGAACAAAGTTCGGTGCCACCGAAAGGGACTATTTTTAGTCAACAACTTGGGGAATTAATTTAGTATTACCGAAAGATATTTCAGTACCATCGAAGTAATTTTGGTGATACTGAAGTTGGCTTCTGTAGCACCACAAACTAGCCATTTTCTATTCATTGAAATTTTTCATCTATAAAAGCAACTTGAAGAAACTTCCAAATTAGTGGAGATAGGCACCATAAAGTCTCTAGTGTATCCCAAGCTTATCCTATCCATTTTAGAGTCTATTCATATGAGTTTTATGTTCTCTTCATTTGATCTTTTACTCCTATGAGCATTTAAAGCTCTTATTAATGAAGAACATGAACCCGTGCCTTCTGTAGAGTATAAAAGCCAAACGAATAGGAAAACCCTTTGCCTTTTGATACTCTAAAGCATCCATAGGTTGAATCCCTTAGGAAATCCACTCATTATCCTAAATAGGAGATTCAACCAACTCTCATTACCTTGATCACCTTTATAGGTACATCTTATGCAAGGTTCTTGATCGTGAAGCCAAACCAAATAGGTAAATCCAAGCTATGTGATCGGGGGAGCACCGGGAAGCTAATTTAAGCATAAAGCGCGAAGATCAAGCATCCTAAGATGAGCTACAAAAGACAACTCTACCCGATAAGTAAGTGTCATAGTTAAGAGTTCAAAGTTCAGTCTCTTTTCTCATGTAGGATTGAGGCTAAGAGTTTGTTATTAACAAATTCATTTAGGTGCCTTGTGTGGGACCTTGGCTAGTGGGCCTAACCGTAGGTATCTTGTGTGGGACCTTAGCCAGTGGGCCTAAACATAGGTGCCTTGTATGGGACCTTAGCCGGTGGGCCTAAACGGTAGGTGCCTAATATGGGACCTTGGCCGGTGGACCTAAACGTGTGTTCTTAGTGTAAGACCTTTGTTCTTGCGGAGAGCATAAATTGGTGTCCTTAGTGTAGGATTGTAAAGGGTATTGGTGAATCTATTTAAAACCATTAATAGTGAAATCCGGTGCACTCTAGGATTGAGTGTGGATGTCGGGAGTGGAGTAGGCACGTAGCCGAACCACTATAAATGCATGTATTTGAAATTGTCATTTGCGCATCTGTTTAATCATGCTTATATATACTTGAACGTTTAACTTCTCATACATAATTGAATGAATGCTATGAATTGATAGGAAGCACATTCCACACACAAGCTTATAACACTAGGCTAGTTGTTATATTCTGCATATATTTAATAGCCTGTGTGATTGGAACCTCTAACTGGCTTGGAAGCCATTAGAGTTATATTGCCTTACTTGCTTTAAATTGAATGATTATTTAAGTTAGACAATCAGGACTTTAAATGGGCAAAAATAATTGATAAAGTCCTATTCACCCCTCTTTAGGACCTTAACTCAAATTCTTTCTTCAGTATCAGCGATATAAACCGCAATTTCAGCAATGTCTTTGATATGCTTCACATCCCTTATCATATTGGATACAGTTAGTTATCATCTTCAGCCAAAAATATCAATAACACCAAAGTGTAAACCTCATCTTTCTTCTAACTTAGTGCACTCCATATATTCCTTCATGTATTTCACCCATAGCCAACATGACCTCTTTTTTTACCTAAGCATCTTAAAAGCACACCATCGGCCACTCTTTGGTATAGTTTTTCTTCGATCATAAGATAAAATGTGGTCGTTCTTCTAATATGCCAGCTGGTTTTGGCCGAAGGACACTGAAGATAGTCCATTATTAGAATCCTCCAATCATCTTTGTCCATCTTGACTTGACAAAATTTCAGATTTGATTTCCTTTGAAAGACCTAAGGAAAAGACCTTTGCATAACAACTGTTCTTGTGTTAGTCCCTCAGGCAATTTAGAGTCTAGCTGCAAGTTATATCATTTTGTTGGCATCAATGTTATTTTTTCAAGTCACATGCCTTAGTTTGACCTCATCGAAATTGTCTATCGACTGTATTGCCAAAGCCTAATATGGTAGTAATGAAGTACTAGTGCATTTGAATAAACTCGGTACTTGATTTATCACTAATCACAAATTACCCATTACTGATATATTTCTGGCACCCAATTCGATTAATATTTTCAAACCAATTATCAAATCTTCATATTTGACTTGGTTATTAGTGCATTCAAACGCTAATTGGAATGTAAATTCTTACTTCTTACCATCTAAAGCAATCAGGATAATTCCTGCACATGAGGATTTTTCAGTCCTTAGAACCATCAAATATCAATCTTTAGTGCAATAGATGTACCATATATAGGTCCAATAATTCCAGAGGAAGTTGAATTTCAAATGTCAAATGGATGGTCAGCCAAGAAATTTGATATGGCATGTCCCTTTAGTGCTCTTTGAGGCACATACTGAAGATCAAACTCAAATAATGCTAACACCCATTTTCCGATTTAGCCATTCAAAATTAGCCAATTTAACATGTATTTGATCAAATCAGTTATTACAATTATATTAATCGATTCGACCAATAAATAATGTCGTAACTTAACAATTACAAAGTACAATGATAAATATAATTTATTTATCACAGATAATGTCTCTCAACATGTAGCAACGTTCGGCAGAGATAGTGAATAGCTTGTTCCTTTTGATCGTTATTGTCTTGTACTAGTAAGGCATCAATCAAGCCCACAACAGCGCAACATACAATTAAAGCGATCAACCTTAGACTAGCAACATTAACATTGGTGGCTTCATCAAGTACTTGATATGTTCAAAAGTCGACTGATGTTCTGGTTCTCATTTGAATTCATCTCCTTATTTCAGCTTCACCAATGAAGAAAATATGTTAGTCTTTCCTGCACAGTTGGAAATGAACTTATGCATAAAATTAACCTGGTTGAGAAAATGTTGTAATTCTATTTTATTTCTCGATGGTCGAGCATTTATAATTTCTTGGGCCTTAATCTGATCTATTTCAATTTCTCGCTGACGTATATCCTAAGAAATTTCTGGCTGATATGCCAAAAATGCATTAGAGGGGGTTCATGTTTAGCTTGTGGACCCTCATTTATTTAAATGATTTGTGCAAGTTAGCGAAATGTTCTACCACATTGTCTGATTTGACTATTATACTGTCGATGTATACTTTCATGAAATAGTCAATCATATCATGGAAAATTGCATCCATGGCCCTTTGGTAGTTAGTCCCTGCATTTTTAATTACAAATGGTATAACCATCCAACAGAAAGTCCCCAAAGGTCCAGGACATCTGAAAGTCGTCTTTGGTACATCCTCAAGTGCAATTCTTATTTGGTTATACATTAAATGGTCATCCATAAAGGAAACATTTGATGTCCAATTGCTCTGTCGATCAATTGATTAACCATATGCATTGGATATTCATACTTAAGTGTGACTTGATTTAAGTTCTTGAAGTCGATACAAACTTGGAGTTCACCATTTTTCTTAATAAACGAAATCATGTTGGAGATCCATTCGGCATATTTGATGGGTCTAATAAATACTGCCTTCAACAGCCGTTCGATTTATTCTTTTATTTTTTAAAGTATTCATCTAGGTGGTTGTTTATACGATCGATACCCTTCTTTTATGGATAACATGTACTTGACCATATTTCAATCTAGTTTAGGCATTTCATGGTAATTCCATGCGAAATAATGAGCAAATTCTCTTAGAAAATCAGAGAGTTCGCCCTGAACTTGTGGCTTCAATAAACTGTTGATAAAAGTATGCATATGGTTTTGTTGTCCTTAAGTTTACTTTAACTAGAAGATTCTGGACTTGGGCCTGAGACTCATATAACTTTTCTTGGGTCTGTTTAAGATCCTTCAATTCTATGCCATTTTGGGCTACCTCATAGGTCGGTATTATAATGTTAGCCATGTTGATAAAACATTCATTACCATACTCTTTCAAGCTCTCCTTGAGCTATCTTATTCTGGCCATGAACTCGGCCATTCATCCATTGACCGATGAGGGACTCAGCATGGGACTTCTTCTATAGTGTGAAAGTGCCCTTTGCAAGTGCCCTGGTTTGTCAATTATCATGAGTGTTGGGTTAGTCAGACTGTAGAGCCTCATAGGAAGATTAATTTAAGCGTCTGCCTCAACCGGATGTGTGGAAGCTCGCCATAAGTAAAATCTAAGCTTCACATCCCATGTCCCAAAACGCTAGGTGAATAAAACCCTTAAAACAAGTTAGAACATTATAGAGTTTTTAAGTGAGAAAACTTTTTTAAAAATTAAAACTTTGAGTTTTCTTGCTTTGTCGATCTTATCAATCCATAACTCGATATGATCGACTTGCGCTGTCGATGTCCTCGGTAACTAATCGATCCTATCGAAATAAGGACAAAAGTGTCCAGCAACCACATACATATCTAGATGAAATTATCGATGTATCGATATACCTATCGATATCATCGATATTTGAATCTCGAGTTAAACGAAGGTGACTTAATAATATCGACAAGCAAATCTTCGACATCCCTGTTTTTACTTAAGAAATTCATATATGCTTTGATATATCGAAGCCATCCTCAATACCACCAGAGTTCAAATCTCGATGATATTGGAAGGCTCTCGATGATATCGGTCATGGGTGCGAAATTGTCTAGCAACATTTTTCAGGTAGTTTTCAATTCTGATCGGAGGTCTCTTGATAGAATCGATATTCAAATATCGATGATATCGAGGCCAGATCGATTGCATATAGAATGGACACAAACTGTCCAACAAGCTCACTGGAAAATCCTTAGATTTATCGATGCATCGACACGACCTTCAATATCATCGAAATTCAAATTTCGATGATATCAAGTATCCCTCGATCATATCTGATGACCTAAAAAATATCAAGCAAGTCTTTCTCATTTTTCAAATGTCGAGGAATCGATCCTCGTATCGATAATATTGGAGTTCAAAATCCAATGGCATCAATACGAGTCTCGATTCCCTCAACCAGCTGGCAAGAGATTTTTAAAAGCGTATGACATTGAGTTTGTGTCATCGAGCGGACCATTGATATAATCAAAAGTATATGCTCGATGATATCGAACTCTGTCATAAATGTGACTATTTTATATTCGTTGGAACCTTTTGCCTATATAAACAGAGCTTGTCTGCTATTGCTGGTAGAGAAAGAAGAGAGTGCTTTTGAGTGTTTAACCTTAGATCATTTACCCAAAGCCCTTTCTCTTAAGGGAGTTCATCCTCCAATCCACCCTCATCATTGATATTCAATAGAGTGGATTGAGGAATGAACTTTCGCATTCAAGGATCCTCCAGCTACTATCTTAATGGCAAATCATTAAGCTGGGATGCCTTGAATGCATAGATGATTGGAATCGCTCTATCTTCCTGATAGAAAAATATTTAGAGAGTAGGATTCCATCATAACCTTGACCCAACCTGTAGCCATATATTGGTACATCATTTGAGTTGCGGATCAAGGAAGTAGAAGACTCTTCATCAAGAAGGAGGAGATCTTCGTCAACGTGCTGAATGAGACTTATCCACTTATCTGTAAGTATCTAGAGTCCAGAGGACCCTTTGATCATTCCTTTGTAGGATTGGGTTTAAGGTGTCTCTCACCCTTACAAGTCCTCTAGGAGGCCTCTGGCGGGAGTGTACGTGATGGGTGCGTTGTGTGGACCCTTGCTCGGTGAAGAGCATAAACATTTAGTTGAAGGTGAACCAATCAAAACCTTAGGTTTGAGGTGAACCATGTGAAACCTTGGGTTAGAGGTAAACTGCGTAAAACCTCCGTTAGGGTCTTATGGAAGATCCTTTGCCAATGTGCCTAAAAGTAGGTATGATGTGTTAATCCTTGCTCGTGAGAGCATAAACAGTCAGCCTCAGTGTAGGTTGTAAAGGTTGAAAGTGAACCTAATTTAAAACCTTAGGTTTGAGGTGAACCGCTGTGAAACCTCCTTAGAGAAATACCGGTGCACTCAAGGGTTGAGTGCGGTTACCGGGAGTAGAGTAGACAAGTAGTCGAAGCACTATAAAAATGATTGTGTTTGTAATTGCTATTCTTTTATGTATGTGATTTACTTCAATATTTCATATCTATATATCTAAGATCACACCTCGCACACATACATAGTCATATCCATCATAAACTAAATTACATATTGTTATTTCTTGAATAGTTTGTGATTGGATCCTCTACCGGGCTTGGAAGCTAGTAGAGTTATTTTTGAGTAATCCCGATAACTGCATATTGATAAGATTAGTGAAATAGGATTTTTAAATAAACTGTAAAAACTTTAAAAAGTCCTATTCACCCCCCTCTAGGACATATTGGCATATTCCTACTTTAACTCAAGCGATCTTCACCGCTATTTCATAGTGTAGCATAGAATTGCCTAATAAGACATTATAGCCTTCAATAGATCATTATTTAGGTGTAGTACAATAGCAATATCTTGCACTATGTTGTTTTGATTGATTGTTGTGTATATCCCAATTGGACATTCATATTTATCGTTTTTAGTAAAACGTATTGGTCCGAACTTGTTTCTATAGAAATAGGCTTCGACCGCATTGGATGTGGCTTAAAATGGCTTGTTATTAGCCAACACCAATTCGACATTACCTTTATTTTAAAAGATGACGAACTTGTGCAATGATGATGGGATGCATGAGAAAGAATGTATTGAGTCTCTTTCCAATAAGGCATATAATTTGATGAAGTGTCGATCACGAAGAAAGCACCCAACACCTTCTTAGTTCCCATAGTTAACTCAATAGGCAAGGCACCGTGTTTGTGCTACCTTTCTTGTAAAATTGTTGATTGTGACTTCGGTTGGAAATAGATCATCTAAGATTTTTTCCAATTTTGTCATTATTCTAGCTAGGAGGATTTTCACAGTCGCACCGTTGTCGACCAGGACCTTGGTGATTGAACATCCCTTCAAGTGGACAAAAATGTACATCAGCATCAAATGTTGAGGCATAGTATGTGTAGGCCTTTCTATGATTACTTTTTCAGAAGGCATACCCGCTTCAACAGTGACAGTTGATACATCCTTAACTTCCGCCTTTGAATGAAAAGAGCCATGCTATGTAATTATAGGAGGGGTAAGTTCCTTTACATTTTCTTCCATCTTGCTGGGCTGAGATGGTTTAGCCTAAAAACTTAATGGAACGATGAGTACCATATTACAGTTCATTACAACTGGTGGAAGCAACCCAAACTGTATCACATGATTCGGATATTGCCCCCAGGCATTTTCGAATTCAGTTGTTCTTCAATATCTTTAGTTGTTAGACTTGTTCTCTTTTCATCAGGATTGGGTGAAGTTTCGTCCAACAATTTCACTTTTGCAAGGAGTTTCTCAATCAATAGATCGTCACCCGAAAAACATTCATTGCTAAGGTATTCGGCCAATCCTTCAAGGTCACAACATTCTTTGTTAGATTGTTGGTTATTCACAACTGACTTATGCAGATCATACTCTATAGTGAAATCCACCATGTTCATAATTGTCTGTTTATCCCCTGATAGTGGAATCGTTGGCAACTGCCGTGGTCGTATAACCATTTTCTGAGATTGATTCTTTGCAGCGGTTAGATGTCTTCGCTTAACAGCCTGTTGCCTTTGCCAACACTGCTTCTGTGTGCGGGTCATTCCTTCAAGCACGACTGAGAACTTAGGGTGACCAACCCTTCTCTAGACTTCTTGCTGGGTAGGAAGAGGTTTGACTATCCTACATCGCAACATTGGAGCTGGTCGAAGACAATCACTCTGTTAAAGATAAGAGTAATTTTCCATCCTCTACATGAACCATGGTTTCATTTGGCTATTCGTCGAGGAAATTGCCTAATCGGCCAAATTGGCCTTTCGCATTGCTCGCACAAATGCGACATGCGATTAGTTGATGATGTTGCTTTTCGCTGTACTACCATTCTCATAGCCGCTTGCAAGGGAATCCTAGATCCTTTGTTGGGCTGTTGCACCTCAAAATGATCATCAAAAGGCCCAAGATTAACTTTCGTTGTGGTTGAACCAAGGTCTAAGATCAACTTTTTATCGCGGTTGAACCAACTTTTGAGGATTGATCGTGGCCATGTTGATATCTATGTTGAGTGGAAATGGATCAATGTCAATTTGTATTGCTTCTTTTTTCCTTCTCTGGGAATTTCAGTAATCCCCAGTTAATTGTCTTGGATAAAGTTTCTAAAAATGACATATTTTTTAATGGAATGGAAATGAGTTCCGTGTCATTTACAATACTTGGTCCTTTTACACTCTTAGACTGTGGGTATGTTATGGTTGATAGATTTTTTCATAAATTTCTCAGCGAACATTATACTTTGAGTTTTCTGTGTGGTCGGCGCAATTGTTTTTACTTTAACCCACGCTAAACAAACCAATGGCTACGTAGCCACTATTCCGCTAACCTCATAGTTAGGATCATAGTAGTATGTTTCAGCTGACAAATTCTTTTACCTTGTTCCCTCTTGAAGGAGAGCTTCATATCATGATACTTTTCTAGTTAAATCATATAGATCTATAAACTCCGTTCCGATGAACTTTTTATGAAGTTTATATTTCAAACCGTCCTGGGTGAGCTATACAAATTCAGCTCAGTTGTGACAACTTTACATCTGTTTTTCGCTCTTTTAAACCGAGCAATATTATTTTTGCATTAATTCATCTGGAAACTGCTGGAAATATGTAAGATTGGCAATAGAAATTTTCACATTCTTATAAAAGAATTGGGCATCGAATTTCTCTTCTATTTCTCGCCACTGTTTAGATGGAGTTTGGCGATCGATTAGAGTACCAATTAAAAGCCATTGTTGTCAAAGAATGGCCAAACAATTACAATTTGTAATAATCATCACTGGCTAGTTATCCACACTACATGGTAAATCGACCTATGTGCTCTATGGTCGATGAACAGTGTTACCTGTGAATAATGTAAAATCAATTTGATAATTTTTTGGTAATGTATATTGCTGATCATTCCATTCAGGATAAGATTTGTGATAGACAGTAGTAATAGTTAGGTTGAGAACATAACTTGCCACTTCTTGGACCAATTGCAAAACTTGGTTGTGGTTCAAATGGTGATGTTCGACCATCGGAGATGGCTCAGGACCTATCGAGTGTTGTTCCCCATTGTGAGGTATATTGCTAGGAAAGGGTTGCCCCTCAGGTATTCTTTGATTCCTGGCCTCAGGAATGAAATTCTCATTCTCCCGTTCAAGTTGTCTGAACTGAACAGGTGGAGGAACATTTCGCACTTTGTGTATTGGAGTAGGATGTGTGTTCCATTGTAAAAGAGGTATTGGCACCAAATTTTCGACAGAATTAGTATCAATAGTTTGTTGAGGCATGACATGTGTTCTTTTAGCAAAAATAGCCATCATCCCATTTAAAATCTCGGTCTGACTGACCATCCATCTATTGAAAATTTTAGCATGGATTTGAGAGTGCTCGGCCTGCTCATGACTACTTTGCAATATGCTAAACCCTCATTTACATATCTTGTAGCCCAACCGACATTATCTCAAGAGGATCAGTTTGAGATGAAGATGCCTTATCTTGATTTGAAGGATTGGGCACTGGGTTTGGTTGTGGATTTAACATTTCAGGTACCGGCTGCACCTAAATTTCCTCCTATGATGCAAGAGGTTCATTAGTCATGGAAACATCACGAGTATTTCTTTGACTCATATTTTACTATCACATCGGTATGTTTATGAAAAATCCGGAGTCCCACTGAGTGTGGCAAAAATTGTTCACACTCGGTTTGTTTTGGTCACATGTGGGGTGCGCGGGCATGCCAAAACCGATTATATGGCTCGATTCAAACTGAACAACTTGACCCCAGACGCCAATATAGGAAAATATGTCGAGTGAGATCTTATATGACCGGGATATGAGAATATCGGTTGCCTATTCAACCACTTGCAAGATAGTTATAAGATAATCAGATGATTGTCGGAGGGCAGGGTTCTTCCTCTAAAAATGGGTTACACTTGCCTTCCGTACGAAATAATTTTTATAAGTGGAAACCGTCGAACAAAAATGAAATACTTATGGTCGGCCATAAGGAGCAACTGCAAGAAGCTTTTTGAAAGATGAATTAATTGTAGATATCGGAAATAGTCCAACATAAAAAACATAAACTTAGATTAAATCTAAAGATTATTACTAATGGATTATGACTAAAGATTATTGCTACTGGTATGATAAAGCTAAGTTATTATAGGAAAAAATAATTTAATTAGTTTGATTGACTTTGTGTGAGATCACATGCTTCTTTGAATCCATTACTATTTATAAACCTTTATGATTGTTATTTCTAATATATTTTATTTTTTAATTAACAATTATAATAGCTGAATTGCTGACGTTGATCTTTTAAATCTTTTCCTTTTTGACACACGTCCCTTTAATTGATCTTTTTAATTTACTAATTTTTAACTTGGCCATGCCTTGTCATGAGACGACGTGTATCATCGGATCAATGCCCATAGTAATTAGGACGTATAAATAGCTTTTAAGTATTTAAAAAAATCTTTTGCCCACTGTATTTTCCATACAATGACACATGTACTCTTCGGGCTATCTTAGAACTGTCAGAAATAGGGTAGGTGGGAAATGGATTGGCTACTCCCCATGCCACTGCCCGTGGCTGGTGGTCGGTGCTTTGTAGGCCTCACAATGATGTATGTGTCTCATCTATTTCATTCATCCATTTTTATGGATCATTTCAACGCTTCTTAAAGGGGGATATAAATCTCATGTGGACCACATTACAGGAAAACACCACATTACAGGAAAACAATAGTAATTGGATATGCATTATTAAAATCCTCGTAATGCCCACTGTATTGTTTATTTGACATCTAATTTATTTATTAGGTTATACAGGCCAAGATTAAGGGAAAAAACAAATATCAGCTTGATCCAAAACTTTTATGGCCACCAAAAGGTTTTTAATGGTTGACATTCATTCAACAATGTTTCATGTAATGTGGTCCACTTAAGATTTAGATATACCTCATTTTTGGTCTCATACCATTAAATGATCAAAAAAAGTAGATGGATAGCATGGATGAAATACATACATCATGGTGCGGCCCACAGAGCACTAACCACTAGCCTTTGGCTGGTGGCAGAGGGAGTAGCTAATCCGTTTCTGGGTAGGCTACTCCCCCTGCCACGAGCCTCGTGGCTGGTGGTTGGTGATTTGTGGGCCCCACAATGATGTATGTGTTTCATCTATTTTATTCATCCATTTTTACGGATCATTTTAGGGCTTCTTAAAGAGAGATATAAATCTCACGTGGACCACACCACAGGAAAACAATAGTGATTGGATATGCATTATTAAAATCCTCCTAACGCCCACTGTACTGTTTATTTGACATCCAATCTATTTATTAGGTAATACAGGCCAGATTAAGGGAAAAAACAAATATCAGCTTGATCCAAAACTTTTATGGTCACCAAAAGGTTTTTATTGGTTGACACTCATTCAACAATGTTTCATGTAATGTGGTCCATTTAAGATTTAGATATACCTCGTTTTTGGTCTCATACCAGATCAGAAAAAGTAGATGGACGGCATGGATGAAATACATACATCATGGTGCGGCCCACAGAGCACTAACCACCAGCCATTAGCTGGTGGCAGGGGGAGCAGCCAATCCGTTTCCGGGTAAAACACCCGGATGAATAGCGTGGATGTTGCATGCACGGGAGAGCGGTCCCCGTCCAGTGGGCGCGCATTGCGTACTATCCCCGCCCGTCCCTAGCTCCGAACGGGCAGTTCTGTGGGGCGGGCCCACCATGATGTATCTGTACATCCAAGCCGTCAATCCATTTTCTCAGATTATTTTAAGGCATGAGCACATAAATGAGGCAGATCCAACGCTCAAGTGGACCACACCACATATGACTCTTGGAAACGCAATCCGCGTCCCCTGGATGGGGCCTACGATAACAGTTATTGTTTCAGGCTGAGAATCTACTGTTCAAGATCAATTTGATAAGGTCTAGTTTTAAGATCGGGGCCATTCATCAAGTGGGCCCCAATAACGTTGCTGAAAATCAGACCCTTCCTGATGGACAGCCTGGATGTCACCTGCACGTGAAGAGTGGCGTAGATAGAGCCTATGATATCAGTTCCTGTCACAGGTTACGTACGCGGATTGCCTGCGACACCCTGTTGCAGGAAGTTCTTGTTGTCAGAAGCTATGTGGGGCCCACCGTGATGTTTGTGAGAAATCCATCCCGTCCATCTTTTTTTACCAGATCATGTTAGGACATGGGCCTGATCAACAGGTAACCTTTGACTGGGATAAGTCAGAAGTCTACTGTTCAAGAGCAAGTTGACATGATCTAGTTGTAAGATCGGGGCCATTCATCACGTGGGCCCCCGTTATATATGCTCCCCGTCCCGAAAATCAGACCCCTCTTGGTGGACGGCCCGGATGGGTACACACGTGGAGAGTGGTCCTGGATGGGACCTATGGTAACAGTTACTGTTTCTGAGCGGATTAGGTGCGGCCGGGCCTCACCCGAGATGGTACGGCCCTTCATGTGGCCCAACTTGATACATGTATTCTGTATCCACGCCGCCCATCCATTTTTCCAGATCATTTTAGAGCATTATTCTAAAAAAGAAGAAGATTTAATTATCAAGTGGACCATATCATAGGAAACACTGGTGATTGACCATTAATGGGCTACAAAAGTTTTCAGTCAAGCTAATATTTGTTTTTTTACCTATGTGACTTTATGAACAGGTTTGGTGGAAAATAAACATTACAGGAAACATTACGATGTTTCGTAGGAAGTTTTTAATGCCGAGGCATTCCATCACACCACTGTTTTTTTTTATCGTATGGTCCACTTGAAGCTTGGATGTTTATCATTTTTGGGCTCATACCCTAAAATGATTAAAAAATAAATAATAAAATAATAAAATGAATGGCATATATATAGAATAAATACATTAAGGTAGGCCTCACAGTAAGGGCCGCACTTACTCCGGTCCCTATTGTTACAGGAAATGATGACCTAGACAAGTCACGGGTCTACTGTTCAAGGAGCAGGTTGGTAAGGTGTAGTTGTCCACCACTACAATAATCCATGTGTCATGAAATTTCAATAACGACAACAACAACAATAACAAAAATTTTAAATAATAAAATAAAATAAAATAAAATAAGATGGAAAGAAAAAACCATTTTTATTTCATGCATTGACGTCCGTCGACATCCTAATTCATAGGTCGAATCTCGTTACTTCATTACATCAGACCTAGTTTGGTGAAGAGGATTAACTGTACCGACATTTCACGTACTGACCCATATCAGTAAATGTGCTCGTTGATCCGAGCCGTTCATTACAACTGTCCCCTCTTAGATAAGTCAATATCCAAAACCCAATTTTATAACCATGCAAAAAGTAGCCAACGGTGTCCATCGAGTAATATTCATCGTCCAATTAGTGGTAATTTGGGCTGTTTCCTTCCGATCAATCCATGTTTGGGAGGTGGCCATTCTAATGAGCTGGCCTGGTACGCATGCAGGCAAGGCTTTAACACAGGTGAAACTTTACAAACCTCTTAAACTACTGTTTTACTTTAAACACTGTATTTGATAGCCATCAATTCAATGGTTCGGATTGCTTGGTCGGTGTAATTTTATAAACAAGCTCCATCCGTAGTGTCCCCACAATTTGGACAGTCTGGATTATGGTACATGAGTGCCGCACAAGAGGGTAAGTGAAAATGGTGAACTATGGTGGGAGTCTTAGGTGAGATATGGTGGTCTTGGCTCCTTTGTAAAACGGCCATTGAGATAGGGGGGCCCTAGAATGGCTGGACCTGACTTGAAACTCAACGTGAAAACTCTAATGTTTCGCTGGCAGTCCTAAATCCAACTAAAGAAAGGACGAAGATTGGATGGATTGGATCACCCACCCAGAGATTTTTGGAGGATGATCGATGCAGAAAGCAGCGCATTGAATCAACGGTCCGCATCAGGCAACCATGGGACCCCCTAATACAAACTGAACAGATCAACATGCTTGCAGACTGGTTGCTTCTCTTGTAACCAAATAAGAAAAAAATGAGCTCCAAAATGTTGATTCCTTTGGATATTTTTCTCCCACTGCGAGCATTGGAAGCGAACGGACGGTCGGATTCAGTCACGGACATACAACTATCACACGTCCAGAACGCAATGGACGACGTCCGGCCATGAAATCCAACTTCTTAGTAAACTGATATGGCAAGGAATTGCCAAAGCTCATATGCATAACCAACTTAAAATACTTCCCCAGCAATACTAGTTGAAATCGTTGCCGAATTCGCATGATTCGCTAAACATTCAAAATAACTGATACATAGATTTCAAAATCCGGATAAACGTAAATTACATTCCTCAGGAGGGAGAACCGTCATCCAAGCCACCGACTCTGTTTTTGAAGGATCCAAGTATCATAATGCATAGCCGCTTATCTTTCATTTCTGGCTCTTTTTTTTTTCTTTTTTTTTGTATATTACAACGGCCTTGGTTTGGGGCTGCAATTGTATGCACTGTTGAATTGTGTTGAAGTAACAATAACTAGTTGAAATTCATTAGAGAGGAAATGACCAGATACTAATTTTGAGGAGATGGCACAGAAATTACAATTACTTGGATCCTACTAGAAAGAAACCTAATTGAATTTTGGAGCAGAATCGCTCAATACAATTTGGTCATTTCTACCTTCTGTTCAAATAATTACTGGCTACTGCAGTCCGCGTCGCGGGACACTTCTACTTTACGGGTTTTTGCTGTGTTGCGCACAACACAACAGTTATCAAAATCAAAACAGACGAAACGTCCCAACAACGTGATCAAAAAGTGCCACATGCTGGATACTCAAGAGAGGTGTCCAAACATGTTCTCCACAATTCTTTCCTTTCTTCTTTCTCGATTTATTTTTCTTATTTATTATTTTATTTTGTGAGGCAGATAATCTCTCACATCTAGTCCTAACTTGCCTCCATTCTCTTAAAAACCTCTCACACTCTGCATTTTAGTTCATAACAAAATGCACAAGCTTTGTTATTTTTGCCTTTTGTCCTTTTGTTAAGGTCCTCTAATAGTTTAAGAGAGACACTTTAGGGAGTGTTTGGATCACCGGGACCTGACATACTGTATTGTTTTATTATTAATAGGCGTTTGAATTGGATTTGAAATCTACGTCTGTACGTGGCACGCGAATACAGCGCCAAACCAGAAATGCATGGACACGTGGTTCGAACGTACATTACGAAGACATCGGGCAGTGCAGCGAAGTCATTGCGCTGCACCGCCTCTTTCACCAAAGAAGTCTTTCAGAAGGCTGCGTGCTTCGCTGGTCCATCTCCTCTTCCTGCACCCTTGTTCTTCTTCTTCGTCGTTTTCAACCCTCCCGCGAGAGGAATGGATGGGTTTACAGCCACATTTTAGACGTACACATAGTTGTTTGCTTTGTCTTCTTTGCCTACATTAAAGATGGGATGTCCTCATCTTAGGGCCATCATTCCATAAACATGATTTTTCTTACGCCCAAAATATCTTACCCTAAGGGTAGAAGTGAAAGAGGATATGGGTTTCTCTTCCCACTATACAATCTGGGACAACAGCTGATCATTATTCTAAAAGGATCGTATTCATCCTCTCATTCATGGATACCGTTTCTCTTCGTATACCCTCTTTTACAGGAAGAGATGAGTACTTCCATATATACCTCTCTCCTATACCCTACGCAGAGGGTCTATCTGGCGAAACTTTTCAATTCGATTTTCTGTCATGTCTAGATTTTCATGAGATGAAATCGTATCTGAACTGAATCCTGTTGATGGATTCACCTCATGACTTGTAGGACATGACCACTGAATGTTATACACTGTTGGAATATTTATGATATCCATCTGCGGATGCTTACTCTTTTTCAAGTTTCGACCTATATCAGATGCTTCCCTCGTCCATTTCCTTCTACCCAAAAACCACTGTTCTATTGTCTTTTTCAAGGGTTTATTTCTTCCAGTGCTGCGTTGACTGTATAAGGTAATACTCCAACCTCAATATGTTACAATGCCTCAATACAGCAACCGAGTAAATACAAGTCGAAACCTACTGTTTCTAGATATTGTTGTCCATAATGCTATGAATATTCATCGCATATGATACATCTGTCTGAAAGACAATAAGATCAGATTTCTAGCGTTTTGTAAGTAAATTTTTTAATTTTGGATTAAACATCATTTTTATTCTACTTTCGAATTTCTTGTTGAAATCAGATTATTTTACAGAATTTTCTGACAACCATTGATGCAGAAACCACTATTTGCATACATGCAGATCGTTATACTACGTAGTTCATTAACAATGAACAGAAGTGCATATTTATACTCTGTCTAATCATGCCTAAATTCAATACATGTGTATGAGGCCATCATCTATTTCCTGATATATGTAATTTCTTGTTGGGCAACTGTTAAAATTTTCCTAATCAATGACTCATTTCTTTCCATTGTATCATGTGAGATTGCAAAGACTGTTTGCATTTTTTAATCCCCAAATTTACATATATCTCATATGTGCCTTTCCTGTTAAGAAATCGTATGTTGTGTTCATTTTTTTCTTTTTTAGTACACTTGTATTCATCGTTGTACATATACTCAAGTTATGTCGTATACATTAATAATTACAAAATAACTTAGAAGAATAACAGGAGAAGCCCCCATTTGACAAAATGGTGTCTCATAGTGAGAAAAATAACGGAGATCAGTCTTCCAGTAGTGAATGGAATGAAAACAAAATAGTTGTTGCATTAACCGTGATCGCAGAGTCTACGTGTGTCATGGGAGGTACTGAATATTACCGACGATATTGTATGAAGGCATCGCCTAAAGGTGGTGATATTGAGAGAAATAGATTCATAAATGGAATCATTAAAAAGAGTGACATTGACTGTTTAACGCAGTTAAGGATGGGTCGGGATAAGTTCTTCGAATTATGTTCTCTACTAAAAGATCGAAATTTGCTTTCGAATTCAAGAAGGTGCAGTTTCGATGAATAAGTGGTATTGTTTCTACATACAATAGGTCACAATGTAAGAAACCGGGTCATTAGTCACCGCTTTTCTAGGTTTGGTGAGATCGTTAGCTGTAATTTTCGAAGAGTTCTTGATGTTGTGATTAAACTTTATCTTGAATATGTAAAGTTTTCAGGTCTACATACACCGAAAGAGATATCTGATAATCCTATGTGGTCATCATATTTTCAGGTAAAATAATCAGTGATTTACATATTTGAATGGAATTAACTATATGCTAATTTTTAAATAACAACCTAAAAGTCATAACAACATTTTTGTAGGATTGTATTGATGCACTTGATGAGACTCATATACCTGCACATTTGCCTAAGGAAGCAAGTATCACATTTCGAAATTGAAAAGGTTATCTGTCTCAGAATGTAATGGCGGTTTGTACTTTTGATATGAAATTTGTATACATGCTTGCGGGTTGAGATTGTTCGGCATCTGATGCTCGTGTTTTGTATGATGCAATAACTCGTCGACCAGATTGTTTCCTTGTACCTCATAGTAACTAAATACCTTATCGAGGTGTCAGATATCATTTGAATGAGTTTTGTACCAGACGAAAGCCTTCAAATCAAAAAGAACTATTCAATTATCATTATGTACAGCTGTGAAATGTCATTGAACGTTGTTTTGGACGCTTGAAACACTGTTTCCCTACACTGTGTAGCACCACAATTCAATTTAAAAACTCAAGTAAAGATTGTTATATCATGTTGTGTAATACACAACTTCATCCGTGTATGTGGTGAAGATGTATTTACAGAAACAGTTAAGGATATTACAGACAGTGTTGATGAAATATCGCCATCTTTTGTAGACGTAAGTATGACCGAAGAAGACTGTGTTTTATCTCACGTGGCAGATAAAGCAAGAGAAGAGTGGACGGAAAAAAGGAATGACATCGTAGATAGGATGTGGGATGACAGTCTTCCTCAGACCCGACAGCGTCATTGACTTCGCCTTACTTCTGTTTATGTATTATGTTGTTTGTGTAACAACAAATTATCTTATTTTAAAAATTATATTTGGTTGGTGAGATTTTGAACTGGATTATTATTATTATTATTATTATTTTGGATTTGATAGTTACTTGATCATGCATGAATATTTTCTATAACACTAAATTTAATATTGATTGCATGCCAAGTTAACAGTAACTATCCTGTTATATTTCAAGATGCCTTAATCTTTACTTTATGTGGTTTCGTTTAAACTACAATTAAGTTATTATTTTAACTATTTCTATTCCCATTAACTGTTACTAATGCATATGTAATATGAATTTCTTAAGAAATACTTAAAAGGGAAAAAGGTGTTTGATTGAAATGGGTTGCCCAGGACGTGAGACATGTCCCCCCCCCCCTCAAAAAAAAAAAGCATCACCAAGTAAGCTTATTAGTAGCCATAGTAGGAAAAATCTGACAAGTGACAGCAAAAGTAAACGTTCAGTTGATAGAAAAACTAAGCGGATTCAATGGACAGACCATATAGACAATGCATTAGTTGATGCACTAGTAGAACAAGTAAACCTCGGGAGGAAAAGTGATATGAGATTCAAATTGGAGGCTCAAAAGGCTACCATAACAGAAATTTTCAATAGATGTGGTATTGATCTTGAGAACAAATATATTTCTAATCGATTGTGGATGTTAAAAAGATTTTTTTGGGCCATACATTTGTGGGTGGAGTGCTAGGAATATATGACAACTGAAAGGATGCTTAGGAACAGGTTGAAAATTCAGCGGGTCCAGACATCGATCATTCAAAATGCATAGTGAGGCTGTTAGAGAGTAAACCACATTCAAAGTATGAACCTAAATTACAAACGGAAAATTCTGAAAACAAGTCTAGGAATTTATGGTTTCTGTTACATTCATCCATTGTATCTAAGGTGTAATAGTAACTTGATTACATGTTATTATGCCACTCTGCAGCAAATTGGGTAGGGTAACATCGGTGGTGTACATAACAGGGTGTTATCAAACATGACAGGAAGACTATCGTGAAGAGTTGAAGGTGGTTCCATTCCCTTTCAACCCCCGCCAGGCACCGACGAACATCAAAATAGAGTGTAGGGCTTAGACGTCTTGATTTCAAATATGTTTCGAAATACTGATGATGAAGGGATTATGAATGACATCATCAAAATTATGATTGAAGTCGTCCTTATATACGCAGTAGTTGCATGGTTTATTTTAAGTTTCTTATGCTATAGGACCATTAGGTGGGGTGTAGCTAAGTGGAGAAAGCTCAAGAATTGCTTCCTCGTTATCCTTTTGGGACTGTCTTTTTTTTTTTTTTTTTTTTATTACACCCTCTAAACACTGCTCTCCCTTTATATATATATATATATATATATATATATATATATATATTCTCCTTTTCAGTTTACAACTAAATCGTTACATTATCTTTATTTATCATATTGCATATGTACTGTTTCTTTCGACTCTATTTTATTTGCTTCATTTGGTAATCGAATATTTAATTTTCAATAATTTTGTAATGGGTGAGTTGTTGTGTGTCCATGTGAAAGCAGAACCTCAATTAATGTTACATCCATGATCAGCCAAAAACATCAGTAGATGGATATCTAGCAGTACAAACCTCCATTGGCCCACTCTATAGTGATATTTGTATCCTATATATTGATTACATCGTGGAGGGCCAGATGAAGGGCCTATAGAAGCAAAATAACTGATCCTTGCAAGATATATTATTGCCTGGATAGGCCGATAAATTGGGTGTCTTTCTGTATGTTGATCTCTATAAGTTGATTGATAGTTTGGATGAAACCCATAAACCGTGATGGGGCCGACATAGATACGACCTGGTGCTCAATGGTACAATGAGTATATGTGGTTAAGACGAGCTCCATACCTTGTATTGTATGTAGTCTGCTTAACCGTCCATTTCAGATTGATCCTTCAACAAACAATGAATATGCATACATCCACTAATTACATATCCAAAGCCAGTCCTTCCCAAACAATCTGTTCATAAACGAAAAGGGCACTCGATACAATGTACATCCGCCGTTGTACATCTGCTGTATTGAATAACAATGCAATACAACCCTATACGCAAATCCATACAGACCCTTAAGTACACCCACTGTTAGTTCACGCTTCACTGTTGGCCACCCCACTAGGGAATCGATGCCAAGACCGTAGTGTTAATAGTTTAAGAGAGACTGATGTTCATTCAAACTATTATTTCTTGGGAGGATTATATATGAAAAATGAAAATTGATGTTATTTAATCAATCAATTTTTTTATTTTTTTAAAGTTTAGCTTGTAATTGATCTTCTTGGAACTGTGAATATTCTTTTCTAATTTCCTTTCTTTAATGGTTTCGTCATTTTTTTAACCTATTCGATTAAATGTCGTAGTTGTGAATGAAAGTGTCCCACTTGACTTCTAGAGTTTGCTGTGCGGGACAGTTTAGGAAACTTTGACGCTTCACACTCGTGCCACATGTCAGGGTCATTGACAACAGTTAAATTTAAGTAGCGCTCCCAACAATACGTCAACTTTTTTTTTTCCCCCCTAATATATATGTGTGTGTGTGTGTGTGTGTGTGTGTGTGTGTGTGTGAATTCGTACGTGTAAAGCAGCAACCGAAACAACATATAACCTGACTTGGATGTTCATCACTAAATTAAACAAAAATGAAATAATTTTTTTTTTGAAAGATAACACTACCAGGAATTGAACCCTGGATCACACAAACACACTACACAGTCTTCTAACAGCTCATCTAACAAGCGGGAGACAAATAATTAAATAATACGTAGACAACAAATACACAAATAGCCTACATGTAGGTGCGGCTACAACCGCAAAATTGTCCGAAGGGTATCACACAGGTTCTGAATTGTCTGCTGCTCCTGTGCCGCTTGCAGCTCTTCGAGCGGCATCTCCTCATAGCACCTGCAACAAATGAAACATGAAAGGAATCACAAATGCATTGATGATGATATATTCAGGAAAAGGCAACCCATAGTTTGAAAATTCGACTCAACTCGATGCCAGCCAGGTCAGGCGGACTCGAAGACTCAGTTGAGTCTTTACTTGACTTGATATCTAACTAATTGTTTTAATGATTTTTATTAAAAAAAATGATGTCCTCTATAAGATAAAATATAAACAGCTTGAAGAAATGACAAATAGGCAGCATTGGCATGCTGGATAGAGACGTCAGCTGTTCTTAGAGAGGGTCCCCGGTTAAAACTCTCCCTCTTACTTTTTATAAAGTCACTCTTTAAGAGTCACTCTTGGTTTGAGTCGTGGTGAGTTGATGAGTCATTGAGCTGACTCAACAAGTCACACCATGTTGAGACTGAGTCACTCAAAATCGAGTTTCATGAGGACTTGGCTCAAATTCTCATTGACACCCAAAGTTTTAAAACTATGGTGTGAACATGTTCATTCTTCAAGAACTTTTGAAGGTGATGCAAGATAAGCTCTCCACCTGCTCCAAATGGTTAGAAGTTAGAACCCATCATAGTGACAACTCATTCTAAGCGATGTCTTGGCATGGGAATTTCTTGGGAGATTTTCAGATTTTGACGTATTTCTCACGATAACATCAGCAAAAACTCTCTGAAAATAAAATATTTAAAATTATTTATTATAAATTAATGAATGGCTTTGAAAATTTAAAATTGGTAATATTGAAGTTAAAAGCAACCAAGATATTGAAAATCTCCGAAGTTAAAAGCAACCAAGATATTGAAAATCTCATGATATTATCATGGTAATATTGTTAATAAATTTCCTGCGAAAATGTCGTGATTTCTGATATCTTGGCAATATTCGTCACACTGGGACCCATGCCATGTGACCAGAGCATGCATACAGATACTCCACTCCAAGGATAGAGGGATGTCACTTACTTTGAGGGGTCTAGTTCTCTGAGGCTTCCAATTCTGTCCATGCGAGGGATATGGTTTGGTTATTGAGACTATTGGTCTGATGAGCTTGACAACATGTGGGGGATGCCCTTAAATGTCCTTCAGATTTGAAGATCCCAATACATCGACCTTTGGCCTTTTTAGAGCAGAATGTGGAGCTTAGCTGCTTTTCTTCTTTACATCTATTTCTATGGCACTCTCATCAAAGGATAGGATGTTTCAATCTGGGAGAGTTTTGGAGCATCAACCTTCCATGTGGGGCTCGTCATATCAACACTAGTGATAACTTGAACATGAGTACCAGATCTACAGGCAGGACTCTTCAATCCCTCTTTAGGAAACATGCTGGTCAGAAGATAAGCCTAGAATGAGCTTTATCAACAGCCCTTTCATTTGTTCGCAAGCTAATTATTAGGTTTTTGTGGATACATATGGATTCTAACTTGCACATGATAGACATGGATGTAAGACATGGAGTGAACAGAAAATTTCATACGTTTTATGATAAGCTAAAGCCTGCGCCAGATTCAATAGCGTCGAACTGGTAGTTAGCCTCTGATATACACTGGGGGGAAGGGGCATCTGCAGCACATCATGCGGAAAAGAAAAATCAAGAAATTAAAACCCATGACATGGCTATGAGATAAACAGATTAAGGTGGCTGAAGAACCTCGTTTTGTCCCCTTCGGCCTTTTTTAGCCTGCCCGTCACCGCTGAAAAGCTCCTGAACCGCTTCAAGGGCAACAGTGTCACTGTTATTTGGCTCTCTACCTCCAAGTATATTGTCCGACACCAAAGCCAGAGGAGATATGTCTGTAGCTTTCAAGAATGGTATCGGTACCGTATTTCCTGCCGCATAAATGGACCAGAGCTACAATGGCAACAGAATAATTCATAAGCCTTTAAATCATGCATGCCGCATCTTCTCTTGAATATTGAGCTTGCGACACTAGGGCTGTCAATGACTACCCAGATCCGCATGTACCCAATGCACCCGACCTGATTTTAACAGGTCTGGGTCCAATTATTTGGACCCTGTCAAGTCATTGAGTTGGGTTCGGATCTCAGCTTTTGGGACCTGGTTAATCTTGGGTCCAGTCAGGTTTGGGTCAGTCTAGTTAGTTTTAATGGAGTGGTGTGTGTGTGTGTGTGTGAAGAAGAGAGAGAGTTTATTCTAGGAATGGAATAAGGTATCCCTGCAAGTAAGTGAACCTGTTTACACACCACACATGTCAAAGTAGTACACGCGTGTGTGATCTAAAGCCATCCAATTGAGTGGGCCCATGTAAATTTTCATATTTGAGTCAAACCAACTATAAACCGAGATCAAAAGACCCAATTGGTATCTGATGGGTACCCAAACCCGATCTGAACCAGGTTCCTTTGCTCATTCTTTCTATTTTCAATGCTCTGTTTTACCTTTAGAACATTTTTATAGTGAACTCAACCGACAACATGGTTAAAAAGAACACACTGGTTCTTTCACCCAGTCCAATTAATCAGTATTAGCCCTTCACAGAATAGATAGTTAAGGCGAACTTGACAAAAAATCTCTCACTTTTGAAAACAAATAGACAGCTTTAAACCATCCGTGGTTTTTCCCTGGTTTCCTCTCCAAGCCAATCAATCGATTACTCTAGGTCTTCAAGAACGAGACCTGGACCCAACAAGACCTAGACCCAGTTAGCCTGGCACAGGTACTATAGGACCTGACCTGTTGACAGCCATAGCTATGATACTACCCTTCTTTTTTTTTTTTTTTTTGATACTACCCTCACCACCTGCTTGTGCGAGATCCAGATTGTTCTTCATGTGGACCTTTTGCAAATAAACATGTGAGCCCGAGACAACACATGGGAGGAGAAATTGCAACCCTTGGTTCATGTCCTCCAACATGAATCCATTGTGAGCAGAAAATCAGGCTGATCTGATCATAAGTTGGGTCATCCACATTATTAGGTGTGGCCCAAGGTCATTGTTGATCTGCTTAAGAGATTAGGTTCTCTGATACTACACTCGCCACCTGCTTATGTGAGATCTAGGTTGTTCTTCCGGTGGCCCTTATGCAAATAGACAACACATGGGAGGAGAAATTGCAACCCTTGGTTCATGTCATGGCCCAACGTGAATGTATTGTGAGCAGAAAATCAGGCTGATCTGATCCACGTTATTAGACATGGACTGAGGTCATTGTTTCACCGTCATTTTCTTGTACATATGTGACCCACCCGGGTGGACTGGTCTGGTTCCAAGACCAAGGCCCATATTTTTAACAGCCAGGATCTTGCATATACATGCAATGTGGCATGTGGTGTGAGAATAGGATTCAAAATCTTACCCTAGCAAAATTCTTTCAAATTTTCATTTTCTTTTCCATAGGATAACTGTCATTTTTTATTTTTTTTTGAAAGATAAATATACTAGTCATTTCTGGGAGAGTTGGGTGTTATTTGATTTCAAACTCAGCATCACTTGGGAGTTCTTTTGACAGAAAATGACTTAAATGGGAATATAAACCACCTTATCTTGCAGTGCAAAGGCATTCCGACTACTGGTTGCACTCTTCAAAGTGCCACTTCGACCCTGTAACTGCGAAAGGCTGTCCATCTTCAGATTCTGTGCAGGAGATTGATGTGCAGAAGGCAATGTCCCTTGAATGCCTTGTGCATTTGGATTCAGTTCTGCATCTGGGAAACTGTTGTGAATGTAACTAGTCATTTGTTCCATTCTGACATAATTGAAGTGCATTGTAGAAATTAAACAGATCAACACTTTCTAAAAACAAAAAGGTAGATGCGTGAGTACCGTATTTGTGTGTGAGTTCAGGGAAAATTTTCTATGAGAACACTTTCACTGAAATTACAGTGAAATCATTTCTGGGCCCCACCATGACATGTGCATGAATCCACTCTGAACATCAGATGTGTTGCCCTTCATTTGGTATACGCCCAAAAATCACAGCGGTCTGTGACTCAAAAGGGCCACACAACATGGAAACAGATGAGTAGTGACGTCCACCCTTGATTCTATGGAGGGTCCACTGGGTTTTGTATATGCCATCCAACCCATTCATTTGAAGCATTTGCCCTAGATGAAGGGATCCTATGCCCATCAGGCCATTTCAACACTCCAGTGGGCCCCATTGGGGATAAATGGTGGGCATTCCTCACAAATTGTTTCCTACCATGTGGCTCACCATACTTTTGGATTGATTTTTGGGCCCTGGGCAAAGCAAGCCAGGTGCATATGATGAACTGATTGGAAGTCATCAACACATCACAGTGGGCCCCACAACATTTTTACTGTAATTTTGGTAAAAACGTTACCACGGAATCATATAGATATAATTGTACACAAACAAGCACATACACACATACATATATATCAACGTCATCTATGCCTGAAGGTGGTGTTAGAAAAGGTTAAAGAGGCTAAGGTGCAAGTTTCAATGGTAGGGCACAGAAGACGAGAACAAATTCCACCTATTGTCTTGGGAGGAGGGGTGCAAATGTTATGATAGGGGAGGTGCAGGTATAAAAGGTTTATGGTGAATTAACCTGGCTCTCTTGGGGAAGTGGTAGTGGAGGTTTGGGACAGAGGGTGTGCTATGGAGGGAATCTATTGCTAGTAATTCGGCTGTACTGAGGGAGGATGGTGCAGTAAGGACTCATCCATGTACAAAGCTTCGACGATGTAGAAGGGGGTCACATCTGTGAAGGCAAAGTTCCTTAAGGGGATCGGCTTGTCACTTGGGAATGGGGAAGAAATCCAGTTTTGGAAGAATGTTTGGATTGGCGATGCCCTCTTGCAAGATTTGTTCTGATGATTTTGCCAGTTTGTCTACGATCCGCAATATTTCAGTTGCACATTGCTATTCTTATTGTGCAAAGTCTGTTGTGTGGTCCCTCTCATGCTGTAGATCTCTTAGCGATGAATAAGTGGACGAGTTTGTGTTGCTACTAGGTCGCATTCATCTGTGCCACCAGGTTAGTGAGGATCTGGATAAGATGATCTAGTGGATGGACAAATTTGAATGCTCTTCCATATGTTCGTTTTATGAAATGCATGAGCAGAGTAGGGAAGGGGGGCATTGTGCAAACACAGTATTTATGGTCATATGGAGCTCCCTCAAAGATTGCAGCTTTCGGTTGACTTGTCGGAAGGGATAGGGTTCTGACCTTGGATAATGTTAAAAAAATGATGAATAACTATCTTATGTGTATGGAAAATGTTGAAACGATCAACCATCTCTTCATTCATTGTCTGTTTGCACATCAAGTGTGGTTTGGTTTCCTTAGGAGCTTCCGCATTTCATGGACTATGCCAAGTTTTGTTGGAGGCCTTCTTATGGCTTCATGGTGTGGGTCTTCAGAAGCAGTATAGGGCCCCGTGGATGCAAAGTGTGCTGGCTGTCCTTTGGGCTTTATGGGAATAAGGGAATCAAGATCCTTTTGTAATGTCAGCAACAGTGTTGAGAGGGTTTTGAGGAGGGCAATGGGTTTTTTGTTGTGGAATGGGCTGAGAGTAATTTTCCTTTTTAGTTTGCAGTTTTACTCCATCTTAGTGCTCTTTTTAATAAAATAATTTTTTTTTTCTAAAAGATGATAATTTCATTAAAAGGCCGCAGCCAAATTGTACAAAAGAATAGAATGAACAAAAGAAAACAACACTGCTACCAACCCGACGAGAATTGGAACAAACTATCTGACCTCGACATCCATTCTATAACAAAAGTTTTAGCCCTCCTAAAAACATACCTCGCTTTCCCCTTCTTGTTCTTGAAACATCGACCATTCCATTCTAGCCATAATGTCCATAACCCCACCAAACAACTTAGCATCCATATCCTTTTCTCTGATTTTCCAAAACCATCTTCTTGCCATTATAGAAGAAAATTATCTATTGAGCCCAAGAGCGCACCCAAAGAACCCCGAAAAGTTGGAAAAAAGATCCCACACACCCCTTGAGAAAGGATAATGAAGGAACATGTGATTCACTAATTCCGCATCTTGGAAATAGAGAAGGCATACATTTCGAAGAACCATATTCCTCTTGCAGAGATTCTCAATAGTTAGCAGTTTGTTCCTCCCAACATGCCAACTGAAAGCCACCACCTTCAACAGAGCACCATATTGCCATACATATGTTGTCAAAGATATCTCTTCATTTTCCCCATCTTCGCTTAGGATTCGATACAATGATTTAATTGAAAATTTTCCCGATTTATTTTTTAACCATTTGATGAGGACATCGTGCACACGCACGCCCGCACACCACCACCCCTACGCACGTACGTACGCAGAAGGAGGACCCCACCATCGATCTGGCTCGATGACGACGTCCATGGAGGGTCTCCTAGGTAGAAGACAAGTTTTGGTTCAAAAAAAGTGGGACCGATAGTCAAAAAAAGCCATCATGGGATCTCATGATCGTGGCCCACTCATCGGATTGATTTCATATTTTAGATTTTGCTTATTGTTATTATTTAGAACATTGTGAACGCTTTAGATTTCTCTGTTTGGTTTTTATTTTAGTTTACTTCGTCGCCAAGTAATAGGTTGCGCACATGGTGCGAGTTTTAGGGTATAGGATTTTCCCTATAAATAGGCACCCCTTGTAGTTCTTTTGATTCATTGAAGATTAATAAAAATTCTGCGTTTTCCTACTCTCTGAGTTGTGAAGCCTAATTGGGTAAGAAGCCCTCCCTTCATTGAAGGGTTAACTACCGTGGTGCGAAGCCACATCGACCCCGATTCACCCCCATCCTCCATCATCTTCTTTTCCATCTTTCACCACCATCCATACTTTGAATTCGTCCCTTTTGTTGCATCAAATTTCTTCATTACAGCAGATTTTCAGATTTCGACCCGCCGGCGAGCCGAAACTTCGGCGGAGCGCCACGCACAAACCGTACATCGGATCGAGCTGATATTTGGGGGTTTTGGAGTCCATCCCTGGCCGACCAGGGCCAAGGTGGCCTTTTTCTGAATAGTGGACCCCACACATGTGCAGCCGTGATCACACGCACGAGCGTTTGGGCCATTGTTGCTGTCCGCGCGTGGGAAGTGTCTTTTGATTCAGGTTTTCTTCTTATTTTACCCTTTCATACCAGTTTTTCATAAACCCTAACCATAGATCGCATTATCCTTAATTTATTTGCCTCTTTTCTCACCCTAGGGTTCCCCGAATTGAAATTTCTGAATCCCTTGGATTAAGGGCTGATCACTATGCATGTGTGGGTGATTATTTCTTATCTTTGAGTGTCGTTTGGTTTATAATTTTTATTGATCCAGCCCTATCATGTGTAGGCCTGGACCCGCATAGATTCCCCTTAATTGAATGTTTGGACTTTCGTGTGGGATATGGAATTTGTGTAATTGTTTATGAACTAAAGTGATCTTAAGCCTGAAATCTTGCATATCACATTTAATTTTCATGTCCTGCATCAAATTTGGTATCAGAGCCTAGGGTTCTTGTAGGGGAATTCACCACATATTTAGGGTTTAGTTTGTTTGAGTCCTTCATGCATTCAGTCCATCATATATAGCTGAATTTTAATAAGAGTGTAGTCTCCTTCATATAGAGTCTCGTAGAGTCATTTAGTTTTTAGACGCATATAGTTGTCGTAGCAGGTCCTTAGGTTGAGCAATTCAGTGTATGCCCACACGTACGGGTCGCGGCTTTGGTTTGCACCCCACACTAAACATGGAGCAACTACAAGAAACAGTGGCCAAGTTAGCTCAGCAAGTTGAGTCCTTGAATAAGCATTTGGAACAATGCATAGATAGATGCCTCGAAGAAATAGAGGCCTCCTTCAGGGCAAACCCCACCACTGGGGAGGATGCCCAATCTCAGGCAGTTGGTCAGGAGCTTCGACCAAGGAATGGAGGCGGCCAAGGAGTTGGTCATGGGCGCATACCTGTGCACCCACCCCGTGAGGGACATCATGATCAATATGACCCAGATGCACAACTCTTCAAGGGAGTTAGGGTAGATGCCCCTACATTTGATGGCCACTTGGACCCTAAAGCCTTCCTAGATTGGCCGGCGGATATGGACCACTATTTTGAGTGGTATGACATGTCAGATGCTCGACGAGTCCGATTCGCTAAGATGAAGCTTGTGGGTCAAGCAAAGAGGTTTTGGGCGACAGTTGAGCGAAAAAAAGAAAGAGCGAGGGAACTCCCAATAGTCCATTGGGGAGAAATGAAAGAAACGTTGAAAGAGAAGTACCTCCCTTTCTCTTATCGACTGCGGTTGATTGAGGAGTGGCAGTCTCTTCGACAGGGTTCCATGAGTGTTGTTGACTATATTGAGAAATTCGAAGAGTACTTGACCCGTTGTGAGGTTGATGAGGACCCCGTACTCACCCTTGCTCTTTTTAAAACGGGCCTCTGTCCTGACATTAGGAGAGAATTGCTCGCCAAAGACATAGACACTATCGAACAGTTGTATCAAGTAGTGTTGGACGTCGAGCAGTATCTCAAAGCGTCTGTGGGAAGGCGGTTTGATTTTCGCGATTCTAGTGCTAAGGCCAATCCCTCTGGGGCTAAACCTAACACGGGAGTCCAAAACAGACCTTCCCCTAATGTTCAGCCCAGACCTAGAGATGATAAGGGTAAAGAGATTGTCGGGTCTAGTTCACGTGGAAGTGTGGCCACTAGGTGTTTTAGGTGTCAGGGGTTTGGTCATTTTGCTCACCAGTGCGGCACGAGAGAGGGCACCAAAGTACTCCTTATTGATGGACAAGTAGAAGTAGTGCCCCCAGAGAGTGATAGTGAGGAGGAATATGAGCCAGTCGAAACCCCTAGTGATGAGAAAGAGGGAGCACAAGAGTCTGTGACTCTCGCAATTGTGCGTTGCGCCCTGGCTCAAGACAAGAACACTGATGACTGGCGTCGCAACACGTTCTACACTTACGCAAAATGTGGGGAGAAGAGCTGTAAGATGATCGTGGATAGTAGTAGTTGTGCCAACGTGGCTTCGACTAGCACTGTGAGTCGCTTGGGCTTGAAGTTGGAAGCCCATCCTCAGCCCTATAGAGTCTCCTGGGTTGTTGAAACATCCATTCCAGTTTCGCACCGCTGTCTTGTCCCTATTCAGTTCGGATCATATAAAGACACAATTTGGTGTGATGTTGTTCCTATGGATGTGGGCCATATCATTCTGGGTAGGCCATGGCTCTATGACAGGGATGTTACCATATTTGGTCGCTCAAATGTGTGTACATTCTGGTTCGAGGGCAAGAAGGTCAAGGTAAATCCTCTGCCACCCAAGAATACAACTGGAAAAGAGCTTACCACACAAAGTGGTGTGAGCGGCCCAAAAGAAGCGAAGGAATCGAAGTCCAAGACCAAACCGCTCCATATTTTGAATGCCAAAGACTTTGAGCGAGAGACGGAGGCGGACTCGATGATATACGCCCTTGTGGCTAGGGAGAGTGTACCAGAGAATAGCGTAAAGTTACCCACTGAGGCCATTCAGGTAGTACATGAGTTTCGTGATGTCTTTCCTGATGATTTACCGAATGAGCTTCCCCCTATGAGGGATATACAGCATGCCATTGATTTAATCCCTGGGGCAACTCTACCAAACCTCCCGCATTACAGAATGAACTCGAAGGAGCACGCTGAGTTGAAGAGGCAAACTGATGAACTCCTAGAGAAGGGTTTCATTCGAGAGCGCATGAGTCCGTGTGCCGTGCCCGCCCTTCTTACACCTAAGAAGGATGGCACATGGAAGATGTGTGTTGATAGTAGGGCCATCAATAAAATCACGATCAAGTATCGGTTTTCCATACCGCGTCTTGATGACATGCTAGATATGATGGCCAATGCTACTGTCTTTTCAAAAATTGACCTCAAAAGTGGGTATCGCCAAATCCGTATACGCCCTGGTGATGAGTGGAAGACGGCCTTCAAGACGAAGGATGGGCTATATGAGTGGCTAGTTATGCCTTTTGGGCTAACTAATGCCCCAAGCACTTTCATGCGTGTGATGACCCAAGTGTTGAGACCCTTCATGGGGAAGTTCCTGGTCGTATACTTTGATGATATCTTAATTTATAGCATGACTAAGGAGCAACACCTCAACCATTTGAGGTAAGTTTGTGGGATCCTTAGGGCCGAGAAGTTGTACGCCAACTTAAAGAAGTGTGCGTTCTTGTCTAGTAGTGTGATCTTCTTAGGTTTTATTGTGTCAGCTGAGGGCGTATCGGCGGATCCCGAGAAGGTCAAGGCTATCGTTAATTGGCCTGAACCCCGCAATATTCATGAGGTGTGCAGCTTTCATGGCTTAGCCACTTTTTATAGGTGGTTCATTCGAAGCTTCAGTTCTATTGTGGCTCCCATCACGGACTGCATAAAAAAGGGAGAGTTTCAATGGACAAAGGCTGCCTCGAAGGCCTTCAAGGAAATAAAGGTCAAGATGACCGAAGCTCCAGTCACGCGACTTCCAGATTTTTCAAAAGCTTTTGAAATCGCATGTGACGCGTCAGGAGTCGGCATAGGAGTACTTAGCCAGGAAGGGCACCCTGTCGCCTTTTTTAGTGAGAAACTAAATGACGCGAAGCAAAGATATTCCACCTACGACAAGGAATTCTACGCGGTAGTGCAATCACTACGCCATTGGCGACATTACTTGTTACCTCAAGAATTCGTCTTGTTCTCAGATCACGAGGCCTTGAGATACTTAAACTCTCAAAAGAAATTAAGCCCTAGGCACGCTAAGTGGGTTCAATTTCTTCAAGAGTATACTTTTGTACTTAGGCACAAGGCCGGTGTAGAGAATAAGCCTGCCGACGCGTTGAGTCGTCGAGTCGCATTACTCAACTCCATAAGCGTTGAAGTTACGGGCCTTGAGCGCATCAAAGAAGAGTATTCTGAGTGCCCAGATTTTGGAGTTGTGTATACGTCTTTATTAGAGGGTCCGTCAGGAGCTAATAGTGAGTGTTTGATTTTGGATGGATATTTGTTTAGGAGTGACCGCTTGTGCATACCAAGCACCTCCCTTCGCGATTTTCTTGTCTGGGAGTTACATTCAGGGGGGGTCGCGGGTCATTTCGGTCGTGATAAGACCATCGCCCTAGTGGAGGATAGATTTCATTGGCCAAGCCTCAAGCGGGACGTGGCTAACCTTTTTTCCCAGCCTTTACCTCGCATACCTAACCTTCACACACCCAGAGAGGAAATAAAAGATATCCTGGACCATCAGATAGTTTCAACGTCGGACGGTGAGTTTCAGAAGTACCTGATTAAATGGAAGTTATGTCGAGCTTCAGACGGCACGTGGCTCACTGAGGAGGAGCTTCAGAGACTTGATCCTGACATCTTGAATCGGTTCAGGAGTTTTATTTAGCCCGTGGCGAAATCTTCGCAGCCGGGGAGAATTGATGGGGACATCATGTGCACACGTGCATGCACACCACCCCCTACGCACGTACGTAAGCAAAAGGAGGGCCCCACCATCGATCTGGCTCGATGGCGACGTCCAGGGAGGGCCTGCTAGCTAGAAGACGAAGTTTTGGTTCAAAAGGGTGGGCCCGATAGTCAAGAAAAGCCCATCATGGAATCTCATGATCATGGCCCACTTGTCGGATTGATGTCATATTTTAGGGTTTACTTATTGTTATTATTTAGAACATCGTGAACGCTTTAGATTTCTTTGTTTGGTTTTAATTTTAGTTTACTTCACCGCTAAGTAATAGGTTACGCACATGGTGCGAGTTTTGGGGTATATGATTTTTCCTATAAATAGGCACCCCTTGTAGTTCTTTTCATTGATTGAAGATTAATAAAAATTCTGTGTTTTCCTACTTTCTAAGTTGTGAAGCCTAATTGGGTGTGAAGCCCTCCCTTCATTAAAGGGTTAACTACCGTGGTGCGAAGCCACATCGACCCCGATTCACCCCCATCATCCATCATCTTCTTTTCCATCTTCCACCACCATCCATACTTCGAATTCGTCCCTTTTGTTGCATCAAATTTCTTCATTACAGCAGATTTTCAGATTTCGGTCCGCCGGCGAGCTGAAACTATGGCGGAGCACCACGCACAAACCGTACATCGGATCGAGCTGATATTTGGGGGTTTTGAAGTCCATCCCTGACCGACCAGGGCCAAGGTGGCCTTTTTCTGAATAGTGGGCCCCGTACACGTGCGGCCGTGATCACACGCACGTGCGTATGGGCCATTGTTGCTGTCCACACGCAGGAACGTCTTTTGGTTCAGGGTTCCCCGAATTGAAATTTTTGAATCCCTTGGATTAGGGACTGATTACCATGCATGTGTGGGTAATTATTTCTTATCTTTGAGTATCGTTTGGTTCATAATTTTTATTGATCCAGCCCTATTATGTGTAGGCCTGGACCCGACATCCTAGAGTTTTTTGTGCATCACATTCATTCATGGCATCAAAAAATCAGGCAGAAGATCATGACTAGTCATGAATATTACTCATTTTCTGCAGACCAACATAAATGTTTCAATGAATTCAATGTAAGGAACTCTGTCATGATCCGCCTCAGGCCAGAGCGGTACCCTCAGGGAGCCGTTCGAAAATTACACGTGTATAGCGCTGGACCATTCAAAATTATAAAACGAAACGGTCTCAATGCGTATGTGGAAAATCTTCCACCCTCTATGGGAATTAGTTCTACATTCAATGTGGAGGATTTAATTGCATTTCAAGGGGTCATTGATGCATTGTCCAACTTTTTGCTTAACCATCTTGATTCCTCAAACCTTTTCCTTGATCCATGGCCCCCTCCAGACCTATTTTCTCAGTCTTTACGTCCTATTCCTACCCGTCTCAACCCATTTTTTTAGCCTCTACCTCCCATACCTACCTATCCTGACCCATTTTTTCAGCCTCTACCTCTCATATATACCCCTACCAACCCGTTTTTTCAGTTTTTACGTCCCATATCTACCCGTCCCGACCTATTTTCCTAGCCTCTACCTCTCATACCTACTCTTCTCGACCTAGTGGCCAAAATTATAGGGCAATGCCGTACTTGTCAACTGGCAAAGCAGAGGAAACAGAATACAAGATTATATACACCTTTGCCAGTCCCATTCATTTTTTGGCAGGACATCAGTATGGACTTCGTGCTTGGACTTCCCAAGACTATTCGAAAGCATGACTCCATATTTGTTGTAGTGGACCGTTTCTCTAAAATGGCCCACTTCATTCCTTGTTCTAAGACCTCCGACGCCTCTCGTGTTGCCAAGCTGTTCTTTAGTGAGGTCGTCAAATTGCATGGGTTACCAAAAACCATAGTGTCTGACCGTGATGTGAGATTCATGAGTTACTTTTGGAAGACACTATGGCACGTGATGAATACTAGGCTCCAATTTTCTTCTGCCTACCACCCTCAGACCGATGGCCAGACTGAGGTGGTTAATAGGAGCCTAGGAAGTTTACTTCGATGTTTAGTGGGGGAGCATACCAGGACATGGGACGTCGTACTACCTATAGCCGAGTTTGCATACAATAGTTCTGTCAATAGGTCCACAGGTCTAAGTCCTTTTGAAGTCGTTACTGGTTACAAGCCTAGGAAGCCTATTGATCTTATCCCCATGTCATTGTCTCATAGGCCATCGGAGTCTGCAGAGTCTTTTGCACATCACATACATTCATTGCATCAAGAAATCAGGCGAAAGATCACTACTAGCAATGAACATTACAAATTTTTTGCAGACCAACATAGACGTTTCAAAGAATTCAATATTGGGGACTCTGTGATGGTCCGCATCAGGCCCTATCGGTACCCTCCAGGGGCTGTTCGTAAGTTACACGTGCGTAGCGCTGGGCCCTTCAAAATTATAAAGCGAAACGGTCTCAATGCATATGAGGTAGATCTTCCACCTTCCATGGGAATTAGTTCCACATTCAATGTGGAGGATCTAGTTGCTTTTCAGGGACCCACTGATACATTGTCCGGCCCTTCGGCAACCCATCCTGATTCCCCAGACTTACCCTTTGATCCATGGCCTCTTCCTGACCTTTCATCTCAACCTTTGCCTCTCATACCTAGCCTTCACACACCCAGAGAGGAAATCGAGGATATCCTGGACCATGAGATAATTTCAACGTCGGATGGTGGGTTTCAGAAATACCTAGTTAAATGGAAGTCACGCCCAGCTTCAGACAGCACGTGGCTCACTGAGAAGGAGCTTCAGAGACTTGATCCCGACATTCTAGAGTGGTTTAGGAGTTTTATTTCGCCAGTGGCGAAATCTTCGCCCCCCCCCCCCCCCCCCCCCAAGCCTGTACCCCCGTAAACTGAAAAAGATGTCCACCACTCCACTACCTTATCTGCAAACCCTTCTACCTCTAACCAAGCTAGATCAATTCTGAAAGGACGTGAACCCCAATTCTCCTCCTTTACCTCAAGCAATATCAAGCAGTGATTGGAAAAGGGTGTAGGCATACCGCTTTGATGAATAATTGGAAACTTCTCCACCCATTCCTTGATATAAGGAATCTGTCTAACTAGGACTTGGTCAGCTCGGCTCGGCCATTTGACCATGTAAATTTGACACCTCCCATCAGAAGGTCCACTAACTCATTTTTTAAGATCCAATCAGAAAATTTTCTCATACTTGTGGACGTTTGCGCCCTTGGACTTCTTGTGAATGAACTTGACCTCAGTGAAGTTCCCTCCCAAACACCAAGGTAAGCCCCATCCTTTTCGACACTTATACAGCTCATTACATAATTCACCACGTAATTTTGGTTTACACAGCCCATATATTGTTGTAAGTATCTATGGAAATCTTGATGCGATATCTTTCAACACAACTAACACCGAATAGTCACCTAAGCAATTGTCCTCTTTATTCCACACCGTTGAGTTACAAATCACCAAAGCACCTCCCACCAAACCCATTGCAACCACAACTACCCAATCCTTTTGCTTTCCCCACCATACCAAATTTATCAACTTCTGGTCTATATCTTTCATCTTAGTTTCCCGAAATGTTGCCAGTTGGATTTTGAATCTCTTATAAATCTTTAATTTGGCTCCGCTTTTGTGTGCAACCCTAGCCCCTGACATTCCATGTCATTATCTTCATATAAAACTATCTGAACTCGGTTTACGCCTACCCATCATGTTCTCTGTTTTAGCTCGATTTAGATTATTATCATCTGAACATATCGTATTCCTCAGACTGAACAGGACCTTCTTAGGAATTAAATGCCTCCCCATTTCCTCCACAAATTCAAAATAAGCCATATAATCTTCGAGCCTATCCCCAAATCTTACCCCCATTAATCGAGCCACCTCCATTGTTACCATGTTAATTCTTTTCATACCTTGCGCCATAGAAACCCTTTTATTCTGCAATTGAGTTAACTTTGAAGTATAGGGGGCCTTGCATGAAACACCAGCCTGTTTCCCGTTGTAACTGCATTTTTAGATTGTTGATTGATCGCCAGAGGCGGCATTAAGGTTAGGACTCCGAAAATCTTTTGCCTCTGATAGCACCACCACACCAGTTCACTGGTTAATCCCTCATAACTCGTCCATTGGGATTCGTACTTGATTTTGCCCCTAGTCTTCATATCCAACTATTCGACGACGAAGAGGAGAAAACTCGAGACCTGCTTCTATAGCCTCATAGACCTCATCTACAGACTCTATGACTGCTTCTTTATCTGCCGTAGAAATCATTTGTTGATTAATTGCAAATGGAACCACTACTTGCGCTACTACCAATTCAGATACCTCTCCCCAGGGTTTCATTTCTTGCACCAAGGGTTTGTGGCGAGGCATTTGATGATTTCGATTTTTCCCTGCTATGTTCGATAGCTTGAGGGATTTGATCTTGCATCTCAAAAGACTACTTCAATCCTTGTGTAGAAGCCTCTTGTGGCAAAGATTGAATAATCGTCTCATCCGTAGACAAGATGTACAACTGTTGCTGTCGAACCACAATCTCTTCTAGGTCTTCACACCATGGTGTGCCGTAAAGGTCATTATGCGTTACAGGATTGTAATGGCCGTAACAACCATTATGGAAAAAAAGACCCATAATTGTTGTTAATGGCATTTTACGTCCCCTATAAAGGCGATAACAGCCCTGTAATGGTCTATTACAGGGCGGATACAAGTTTTTTCATACTTTTTAATCAACACTATGGGACAGATACATGTTTTTCAAGGTTTTTTTGAAAAAAAAAAAAAAAACCATAACGGCTGTTATAGGGCCGTAACAGCCGTTATGCCCCGTATCATAAAGGTAACGGTGGTGGCCGTTACGACCACCATTACCGTTACGGAACACCTTGCTTCACACCAGGACTCACCACTCTCTTCTTCTTAAGGAACCAACTGAGAAAATACAGAGTCCTCTTAGCGAACTGCTTTGATGCTCAGTGAAATCAGCATGTTTCCTGCCTCAACTGTTCTTCCTCCACAAACCCCTTCTAAGAGAATGTCGAAATGGGAATGATTATCAAGATTTAGTTGCGGAAAGAGCTCACATGTTGCCTAATAAGATATTAGGGGCACGTGCGACAAAGAGAGGTATAGTCTCACATGAGATCTCTTTCGCATGTGCCAACGAGTGTGCGACCCGATTTCTCTTACGCCCTCTACTTGTGCCACATTTAATGATCTTAGACTTTTCTCAACATGCGTTGACTCTAGATCGACTCCCGTTCCCTCCTTACTATTTCATTTAATCCTACTAACAACGCTGATGATTTTTACTGCAACCCACCAAATGCCGTGCCCTCCATCAATTTCGCTGATGAGTTTTTCTTGTGGCCAATGGAATTTAGACACGACCTTTCATGATCGTCCAATAGTCTGGCAGAGCATTCTGTTCGTGCACCTTCATCATGTTTCCTTTTCGCCACCATTGATGATCTCTCTTCCTTCTTCCACGTCGTTTGCTTCCTGCTCCAGCAGCTCCTCTACTACTTTCACTTTGAAAACTATAGCCCCAACTTTAATCTTGATTGTTTCCAGTATTGGATTAATCTTTTGCATCTTGATCCTAAATCTCACAAACCGCAACTCCTCACTGTCTTCTATTCTTGGGTCGATTTCTACTGCAATACCCACACATGCTCCTAGCTCTCAAAAGATTTCAGAAGCCCAAAATTCCATTGGGATATTCCACAATTGGAACCGTTTCTCTTCCCACCCTAGTAGGATGGACCATTCCTCCCAACGTTGGATGTTGACGATGATACCTTTTCCATGCATTGGATTGACTGCAAGAACGGATTCGATGAGCTCACTACTTGTGAGAGAAAGCAGGAGCAAACTTCCAATGAATCTTTTTAAAACTATATCTTCTTCCATTCCAATGCAGTGTGTTGCAAGCCATTCCATAATGTCTTCATCTAAAGTACCCGAACAAGTTGCAGCAACTAAACTATAGTTAAATGATTTTAGGGACTCCGCCAGAAGCTTTTCGTGGATATGAACTTCTGGTCCCTCTTCCGAGTGCACTCTCCATACCTATTTTTCTTCCCCTGATTTTTGAGACTCCTCTACATCTGACCTAAGCTTTAACTCATGTTTTGACGAATTCTCCACCACTTCTTTGTAAGATTTTCCTCCGCCTTTAGCCATATGCAGCTTATCCGACTCTTCAGATATAAAGGAAACTCCCTTTTGATTGTCTTCCTTCCTTCCTGAAGCCTTCATCTTCTTGGTTATCATATGCTTTTCTCCTTCTTGTGTTTTTTAACTCTAGCCCATATCTTGCTTTCTGGAGTCGCAATTTAATCCCTCTAAACCTTTCTCCATTCAGCATTTGCACTTCCTTCTCTAACTCCTCTTTCGACAACATTCAAACAAAGGCAAATCTGCATGGAGAGGCTGAATACCTATCTCGTGGTATTACTACCTCCATGACTATTCCTGCTTGCCTGAAAACCCTCTTGAAGTTTACCGGCATGCATCCTTCTGGGAAATTGTCCACAGATAGCATTAGATATCCTGATAGCGTTCGCTTGTCCAATCCGCCAAATCCCTGTTTTCCGGCCCTCCTATATGACTCCGAGCGCAGAGATGTTGTTTGCTTCCCAAAGCCTTGCTGTTGAGATTGAGAGGCTCTTCTCGACAGCTCACCACCATTATCGTTATTATCTCTGCTACACTCATCCTGTTTCTCACACCACTTTCCTACCATGGTTTATTAGTCTCAAGGCTTTCACCTGGGACTCCTTGATAAAATCATTGTTACCTTTCATTAAAAAAGAATTTAAAAAAAAAAAAGAAAAAGCATAGCCGTCAAAAATCATAGTTTCAAAAATAGTGACCAGGAGAAATTTCAGTGACTCCAAAGTAATAATAAATATGAATGTGACTCTAGAAAGCAGGAGTGGGAGTGAATTCCAAAGAAGTTGCTAGAGTGGCACCTTGAACAGAAGGTTCTGGCAGCTAAGATTAAGATACCTCGTCGATGTTATTGTCTTGAAGGATTGGACAGACTGGAATTTTAGCAATCTGGTAATAGAAAGATTTGGTAGCTATGCAACACAACGGAAGGAATTGAAGTAAATAAGATTATGCACAGGAACCCTGCATATCTCACTGGCATGTTGGCATTTTTGGATTATGTTGACTTTGGGAAAAAGGAACTTCCAGAAGCACTTGGATACTTGATCAACAGATTCCCATGTATCGAGGCAAGACATGACGCTAGTTCCTTGAAACACCCCACCATTCATATTTAGATGAAACAAAACAAAAAAAAAAAAAAAAAAAAAAAAAGCACAACGAGTATCAAAATCCCAAGGCATATGTGGGGAATATAAGCTTATGCATGTCTGTTGAAACATGTGAGGGAGCGTATCAGATAAAAACATGTGAGGGCACGTATCAGACAAAACATGTGAGGGCACGTATTCTCGAAGGAATTGGTAGATGAAAAAACATGTGAGGGCATGTATCAGATAAAACATCTTACTGAATTAGAAGCTTTTAAAGTACGTTATCTTGGATATAGGTGCCTAAATGTACTGGCAGTAAGTATTGAGCAATAAACCTGACAGTAGCTGCTTTGTCTCCTGGGGCACCAGAACTTTCGACATCCATATCTGCGGGCAGGATCTGTTTTGCATCAGAAGCTGATTCTTCAATGGTTGCCTTATTTGTCTCAACTTCTGCATGAACTATAACAGTCCCAAAGTCGCCTGTATGTAGTAGATTGTGTATCTCAGAAAGATTGCCCCAACTAGTTATTAGAATCTTATGTTTTCTACATTGGTAGGAAAAAAAAAAAAGCAAGTCACAGTCACATATTGTTTGGCCTGGCTCACACAAATTGGACATGTGGCATGATAGTCCATGTCTGAGTCATAAATTGAGTGGTCTCACGATGGATGAAGCAGATGGAGCAGCAGTGGATGATACAACCCATCCAATTGTTAAGACCCTCTTGCATTAAATACTTCCCACTGACTACCTCTTAACATGCAATTATAGGTGATCAACCAGACAGTCGAATCTTGAGATTGTCCAATCAGTGAGATTCTTCCTACCGTGGCTGCTGCTGGTGCAAGGTGGGACACCAATATGATGAACAGTTCAGCTAATGAACAGTTGTGCTGCCCAGTGTTCGAAATATCGGTATTGCATTATGTATTGCATCCTTGGTATAGAGATACGTATCAGTTATCTTATGGGATATATCATTTGTATCGGGTAATTTATCGCACTTTTTATGAAACATGGGCAAACATTGGGAAAACGAATGAAATTTTCAATGGAACTTTATGGATTGTTATAAAAGACCTTAACACACTTTTAAATCATAACATCTCAAAAAAGAAGTACATGTAATAGGTTTCATTTGTATAGGGTCCTAAGTTATGCGTTGCCTGACCGAACTAATACAACTATATTCAAATTGAATGCATAACATTTAGAGTGTATGTGATGATCATTTCATCAAACACTTCTAAATACTTCGAAATTAGACTCAATTGACAGCTGGTTGAAGGGAAATTTCGAATTTATATATATATATATATAATTAAAAATGATTTTTATTTTTCAAAAATTGACAAGGACTTAACAAATCAGTAGATCAGCCCTCATACATGCTTGATTTCATGTTTGGAGTGCAACATTGCAAGCAATTTGGGAGAAATTGGGGAAATTTTGAATTTTCCCCAAATCGTACCACCAACACTGACATTTCGAAATTAGAGTGTATGTAATGATCATTTCATCAAATACTCCTAAATACTTCAAAACCAATCTTAATTGACAGCTGGTTGAAGGAAAATTTTGGAAAAAAAAAACATGGAGAACATTAAGAACCAATGGATATCAAAATCAAAACTCTAATTCCATGATTTTTCAAGCAAAACATGAAGAACCAATGGATTTGTATCCATTTGACACTAATTTAACATAATTTCAACAAAAAAGGGGATTGGATATTGAAAATGCTCATCGGATCAAACATGTGGGATACAAGATATATCGTGGGATATATTGGCTAATATCGTCGATATTTAAAACGATGGAGCTGCCTACCCAGTTTGATAGCGGTACTCTCAATTTAGGTTCCCTCTATTACAAGTAAACATCAGTACGTGTATATATATATATATATATATATATATATATATATATATATATATATATATATATATATGTGTGTGTGTGTGTGTGTGTGTGTGTGTGTGTGTGTGTGTGTGTGTGAAACAAATCTCGCAAACAGATTTTCCCCAACACATATATTGTGATACCACTGAATTAGATTACCATATAAGGATCATGGCAACATGAATATCTGGTCAGCAAGAATATGCAACAAGCCTGTACATGTCTGTTGTAAAGATAGAATGAGAGGATGTTGAAGATTCTGTTTCTAAAGTTATAGCCTTGTATGTAAAATGTACAATCAAGAAGCTAAGATTGAACAGCGAAAACATAAGAAAATAGAATTTGAGATATCCTCAAAAGCTCAGATTGAGCACTATCTGATAAGAAAAATTAATAATCCGACATAGAAACTATATCAGAGTATGTGTGGAAAAATAAACAGTTTGGGAAGGATAAAATCAAGAATAGGGTAATTTGAAGTAGCCTTAGAGTAGCCCCAATCAGTGTTCGAAATATCGGTATCGCATAATATATCACACCCTTGGGATACAGATATGTATCGGTTATTGCACGGGATATATCCTTTGTATCACGTAATTCATCGCACTTTTTGGAAAACATAGGGAACATTGGGAAAATGTTTGAATTTTTCAATAAAACTTCAGGGATTATATATATAAAAAAAAAAGTACGCATAATAGGTTTCCTTTGTATAGGGTCCTAAGTTATGCGTTGTCTGATTGAACTAAAACAACTATATTCAAATATGTTGGATAACATTTATAAATGCATCAAGACATGTATATCCACGCCGTCCATCTGTTTTGACACCTTAATTTACAGCACCATACCAAAAATGAAGCATATCCAATTATCAAGTGGACCATGCCATAGGAAACAATATTGATTGAAGGCCCTACCATTAAAACTTTCTTAGGGCTCAACTTAGTGTTTTCATAGTGTTTATTTACCATCCAATCTGTTATAAGTTCACATAAGCTTGGATGAAAGGAAAAAAACAAATATCAGATTGATCCAGAACTTTTGTGTCCCTTTAATAGTCAATCACAACTTTTTTCCTTTGGTATGGTCCACCTGAAAATTAGATGTGCTTCGTTTTTTGGATAATACACTAAAATGATTTGGAAAAAAGGATAAACGACATGGATGCATAATACATACATTAAGGTGGACCCCACAGCCGCACAGTCTTGGGTGAGTATTGGGTCTCACCTTATTAGCTCTCCTATTCCTAACTTTGACATCTATACCTTTTTATAGGTATTGACTCAAAAAATGAGGCGGATTGTGTGGCCCCCATGCATTGTATCCATGCTGTCCATTCATTTTTTGGATCATTTTAAAGCCTGAGAAAAAATGAGGCAGATCTAAAGATCAAGTGGACCACATCAGAGGATGTACATAATATGGTGGTACCTTGACTGTGGGGCCACCTCGACATAATATGGTGTATATACACCGTCAATTCATGTTGGCATATTATTTTAGGGAATGGGCCAAAAAATGAGCCAAATCCAAAAATGAGGTGGACCACACCACACGAAAAAGTGGTCATTGAATGGCCACCGTTAAAAAAAATTTAGGGGCTACAAAAGTTTTGGATCAAGCTAATATTTATGTTTTCCCTTCATCTAGGTCCGTTAGACCTTATGAACAGACTGGATGACAAATAAACATCACAATAGGCCCTATGAAAACTTCAACGGTGGATATCATTGCCACCACGACTTCTTGTCATGTGGTCCACTTGAGCCTTACATTTAACTACATTTTAGCTTATACTCAAAAATGACCTATCAAAATGGATGGACGGTGTGGATAAAACATATACATCATGGTGGGCCGTTCAGAGCCTCTGACAGGACCATCTGTTCAATCCGCGTCTGACGCAGATTTCCTGTAAAAGGCTTTCGCAGGAAGTTCCTGCGCTTGGATGCTAGGTGGGACCCACTGTGATGTTTGTGAGAAATCCAACCCGTCCATCCATTTTACGAGATCATTTTAGGAGATTCGACCGAAAATGAGGTGGATCCAAAACTCAAGTGGGCCATACGAGAGGGAAAACTGGGGAAAGAGTTTCCTACCGTTGAAACTTTCCTCAGATCCACCTTGATGTTTATATGTCATCCAAACTGTTTATGAGGTCATTCCCACTGGGATGAAGTGAAAACATAAAAACTTATCCTGATTCTAAACTTATGTGGCCCAAAAAATGTTTCAACGATGGTCACTGAATCCCTACTATTTCCTCTCATGTGGCCCACCTGAGTTTTGGATCCACCTCATTTTTGGTTGTATGTCCTAAAATCAGCTTGCAAAACAGATGGATGTGGCAGATTGCTCACAAACATCACAATGGGCCCCACCTATCATCCCAGCGCATGTACTTCTTGCGCGAATATCTTTCGCATGAAATCCACTTTCGACTGCTCGATTAAAAAAAGGCTCGGAAGCCCTATTTCAAAGCAGAGAGGGTTTTGCCCCTAAAACCCTAATTTCTCTCCCAAATCTCCGGATTTCTCCGGATTTTTTTCGAATTATCTTCCAAAATCAATTCCCTACAAACAACACACTTCGATTCAAATGGCCCACTAAATGCAGCTTCCGATCAGCGCAAACTCTTCTACAGGTACGGAAATCCACATTGTTGAAAGTTTCTCTTCTTTTTTTTTTCTGATTTTTTTGGATATTTACATACAATTAAAAAAATAATTCTTGGTATCTTTAGACGGGTTTCGTATCGCTGGGTTGCGATACCAATAATATCGGCCGATAGTATTGATATTGCGAATACTGGCCCCAATAGGACGTAGGAAGATAGATTACGATGGTTTAGCCGTGTGCTAAGGAAGTGAAGTCTGCACTTGCGAGGGAACTTTGATCAGGACTGAAGGACCCGGTAGGAGGATAAGGAAAGACATGAGAAATTGGATCGAGGTGGTAACAAAATATGAAAGGTTGTTCACTAACAAAGAATCAGACATTAGGAGATATTTGTGCCATGATTCTCAAAGCCGACACCAAATAGGTATCATAAGGCTATGACGATAGTGGCGGTGATTAAAAAACAAAGCAGAATGTCCAAATTAACATTCAATCAGTAACCACAAAAGTTAAAAATAGCTTGGGTAATCTCATCAAAAATAAAAAATAAAAGGAAAAGAAAAATGCAATGGTAATGAAATAAAAGCAATTCAAAAATTGAAAAAGTACCATAACCTACAAAGAGAAATGTTGAAAAAAGAAAGAAAGAAAAACACCATAAAGCGAAATACTTTTTGTGTAAGGCATGCTAGTATGTCTATATATTTGTGTGCATACATGCATGTGCGTGTGTGTGCATGCATGTGCCTGTGTGCAAACAGGTGTCTATAAGACCAACTGGTTGGACCACAAGTTACCATCCACCTGGAAGATAACTTCCAACTTGTTATGTGTCTGCATCATCCAAACTGTCCAATAGGTTGGCCACAACATGAAGATCAATGTGCAAAAATAGCACCATCCATTCATCAGTCAGACCGCTTTTGTATTTTATTATTTATCAGAAGCATTACATTTCTCAATGTCGCTCACCTGATAAGTGGAAGGGGCCATTTTTACACAGTAATCCTCATGGTGGGGCTAACCTATTAAAAGGGTTGGATGTTGCATGCACATAACATTAATAGGTTGGAAGTTAAACGCTGGGTGGACAGGGTCTTATGATCCAACTGGATGGACTTGAGACCTTGTCAAATGGCACAAGTGATCCCGTGCCACCCAAGGGGGTTGTGCACTTATGCGGAGGCATAATCGCATATGTAATGGCACAACACCCCAAACAAATTTTCTTTTGCAACAAAAAAAGAAGGAAAAATCAAGAAAAAATGAAAAACATATATGAAAAATTATGTCAAAAGAATACGTGTGGGGATTTTTTTTAAATTAGACTATAACAAGTCAACTAACAACTAGTCAAATGAATGCATATACTAAAAAAGTGTGAAAAGACAACATATGATTTTTATTTATGTCACTGAAGGAGAGAATGAATAATAGAATGAGAGAAAGAGAGAGAGCGCGCGTGCGGGGGGGGAGGGGGTGGTGTTGGGTGTTTGTCCCAACAGTTAGAAATCTAGCTGTTGGGAGGTCATGCCATTGCATACGGTGTACACAATGGTATGACCGCATAACTATGGCCTATCATGCAGTTGCATACTTCTTTGTGCGACCACATAAGCCCCAACGGCAAAATAACCACATATGCCACCATGGCATATGCGGTCCACTGGTCTAAAGTGGCATATGTTATGGCATAAGAGCTTATGCAATTGCATATGACAACATCGCACCCCACCCACACACTTAACTGAAAAATTCCACTATTTTCCTAATGTTTCCCTCAGACTGTGATACATTTCCAGGCACATGGATATTTTGATCCAATCGATATATGTTCCCAGTCTGATACATATATAACAATACTGCTACATAAAACATTGACCGGAACATGCCCTTGTATATTGATGCAGAGTTATTGTTGACATTTGAAATCACGTTACAACAAAACTGGAACATTGAACGTAGATTGAAGTATACTACAGAGAAATTTGACGATCCTTCATGGAAGGATGCTTAGAGCATCCTCAGGTACTCCATTTGTCAAGTGTGACCCACATCTAGGTGAACGAGATCATTGACATAACGTACTCCATAGTGGATGGATCATGCCCCAACAATCTCCTAACACTTGAATTTGTAGCAGACAAATAGATAGTTTAGAACAAAATATAGAAAACTGAAAAAGAAAAAGCCAAAGAGGAGGTGGTCGAGTGTCAGGATTTTTCAAGGCCTTCCAAACAAGCATCATCTGAAAGGATGAAGAAGTAGTTGATTATTTATTCATTCGTTTGCTTAAGATATTTGGAACTTCAATTTACTCGAGGAAAGCCGGGTCCAGTCAGGGGCGGTCGCAGATCTTTTCAAGGCTTGGGGGCATGCCATTCAAGATATACGGATTTTTTAGAGAGTGCTCTCTCACAAATCCTGTGGAGCATTTGGAATGAGCATTACAAAATAAATAAATGAATAAATATTGAGTCCGAGAATTCAATTTCTGATTATGGTCTTCATGGAAAAAATTAAACTTTAATCAATTGGGGTAGGGTGGAAAATGAGTTCAAAGGTGTTCTGTTGCTGAGCTTCAGCACTGTCGAATTGAAGTGCTAAATGATTGCTATAGTGGTAGTGGGCTGGATTCGAGTGCCAATTGCATTTTCCCTTTGCCAGGTTGGTGGAAGCTTAATGACTTGATGGTAGCTATCTGGGTAATCTTGGATGCAGGACCACTGTAACCAATATGACAAAGATTTTGAAAATCTAACGTACTTTCACGAGAAATTAACCAAACGATATTATTGTGTTAACATTGTGAAATTGTCAAAGTCAGCAGATTTTAATTTACCACAATTTTATAACGAAATTATCATAATTTTTATGTTAAATTTTTGTTACTTTTTTACATACATATCTATTTTGACAGCAATCAACTTAAAAAAAAAACCTTTTAGCAAGATTTTCATGATAATATCCCAAGAAAAACCGCAAATGTGAAAATTTGCTGAGAAATTGCGGAATAGAGAAATTTCCGATAATGGGATTTGTTGCTATGCTCAGGACAAAGGGACATCATTAGAGATGATCTGGTCAAACAAAATTTGTGCTCTCAGGCCCAGCCAGTAATGGTGATTCAAATGAGGCCAAGTTATGGGCAATAAAAACTGGGTTACAGCTTTCTTTGGATTTGTTCAAATCTTTATATAGGATAATTGTGGAGGGTGATTCGAAATGCATCATAAAATACACTTGATCAAATTTGTGCCCGTCAAAAAACTTCTTTAGGTTTCACCATGTAATTCTTTCAATATGATTCCTAGGGAGACCAAACCCATAGGTGATGCCTTGGCTAAGCTGATAAAGGTCGGGCATCTAGATTTTCCTTGTATGTGGTTGATGCTTAACTTGTTGATTGTAGTCAACCTATGTAATAGACTATTAGATAGCACTTGATGGTAATCAACCTACACAATTGTCTACTACATTAGGCCTATGGGAGTTTGTGCTCTCATTGCTGGTCCCCAACTTGGGTAAAGGAGGGTTGCGTGTGTCAGGTAGACAGTTGGCGTCAAACTTATGCCATAACTTTCATCGTGAATCCAAACAATATGACATTCCAAACTCATGCCAAGGTTCTCCCTCAAAGCGGCAGGCTACATCGGAACTTGGGTGTAGTGAGAATTGGAGAGGGTTGGCTAGGGCATCCCTCGAAAGCGACACGCTGCAACAACACCCAATTGATATGAAAAATAGGCAAGGGTTCCTACACCATTTTGGACAAACATGGATAAAGAAGCTAGTCCAACAGAACAGGATTCCTCTTACACATGGAATGTAGAAAAACTGATGGGTAAGAGTATGCAGTTAGTAGATACAATGAAATGAAGGAGGTTAACATAGCTTATGTTTAGAAGACCAAGTAGAAAATGACCAAAATGAGAATTGATGGATATAAACTTCCGTATATAGAAAAGGACAATAATAGAAATGGGTAGGGATGGTGGTAGATAAAGATTTAAACGATAAAGTTGTACATGTTAGGAGAGCAAGTAATAGGATCTTATTAATAAAACTTGTGTTAAGAGAGGAGGTAATCAACGTTATGAGTGCATACGCACTGTAGGTAGGGTTAGAGGATAGCATCAACAAACAATTTGGGGAGAATATAGATTTACTAATGCAATGAATTCCAAATGGAGAGAAGATATTTGTAGGAGACTTGAATGGCCATGTAAGAAAAAAGTAGAGAATATTCGTGAGCATGAAGGATATGGTTTTGGGAGAAGAATGAGACGGAGAATGCTATCCTTGATTTGTTATGGCATACAATCTAGCTCTAAAAAAAATGCATACTTTACAAAGAGAGATGAACGTTTAGTAACTTTCAAAAGTAAATGATATACAAGCCAAATAAATTTCTCTCTGTTTAGGAAAAAAATGATCAATATGTAAGGACTGTAAGGTTATATATTGGGAGAAAGTTTGACTGCAGAAAGTAGGTTAATGGTTATGGATGTTTCCATTAAGAGATAGGAGAAAAGGAGTGAAATTAATAGGTGTCCAAAAACTAGGTGGTGAAACTTAAAAGGAGAGAATATTATTCAAAATAAATTGATGGAACAAGGAAAGTGGAATGTCAAGGAAGAAGTAAATGTTATGTGGAATGAGATGGTTGAGAACATTAGAAAAGTGGTAAAAGATCTTTTAGGAGTATCTAGAGGGAAAGTTGATCATAAACAGAAACCTGGTGGTGTAATGACGATGTATAAAAAGCTATTCACAAAAAATATTAATGTTTCAAAGCCTAGCAAGGGATTCGAGACGATGAAAATTTGAACAACATTGCAATGCCAAAAGGTAGGAAGAGATCCCATGGTGTATGTTGTTTACAAATGACATAGTTTTGATTACAAGATGAGGAAGGGCATAAACACAAAGCTATATTTATGGAGGGATGCTTTAGAAGATAAAAGGATTTAAAATTAGGAAAAGTAAAATAGATTATAGAGTGTGCAATTTTAGTAATAAAATTGAGTGAGAAAGAACATGTTCACAGGATGTTTAGATGAAAAGTGAGGATGCTGAGATGGATGAGTGACAAGATGAGGAAGGATATAATTAGAAATAGATGCATTTGAGGTAACTTTAGCACTAATAGGTAATACGATGAGGGAAAATGGATTTAGATGGTTTGATAATGTGCAACAGAGACCAAGAAAAGCGATGGTTGGAAATGAGTTGGTACAGGCCAAAGGCTCTAAAAGTGCAAGGGGAAGGCCCAAAAAGGCATGGATCAGGTAGTAAGAAAAGACTCGGTGACCTATGGTCTAACTGAAGGTATGGCCCTTGATTGAGGGGAATAGCAGGACAAGATTCATGTAGCCGTGGGAGTCTAACCCTTGTATACTTTGAAACAATTCACCGAGAGTTTCGATCCAAGTCTTCGATTTCGCAGCTTTCTCAGGAGAAAAGGGCAGGCCAATTCTTCTTCCTGCTTCAGAAGCTACTTGCTTGCAGATTTGTCCAACAGATGAGGATGCAAGTGTGGTGGAGACGGCAAGCAAATGCAATTTCTTATCTAAAGACCAATGGGACAACAAAGAGGATTTGGGGGAAGAACAGACAATGGGGGCAATGTCGGCAGAAGATCAGTCAAGGGGGCAAATGATGTCAGTGGAGACCTTTTCTGGAGACCTAGTTCCAAGGATTTCGTTGGATGAGGCCATTATGCCACTCAGGGTTGCAAAACCTTTGGAGGTAGGGACACAAATGCCTTAATTTAGCAGTTTGTGTCTTCGGCCAATTGAGAAGTCCATTTGAGTAGTGATGCGATCACGGCAGCATGGTTTTGTGGGTCTAAAGACGTGCTCAAAAGGGTCACGGGATTGGTAGGGATGTGTTGTAGAGCGCGAGATGAAGACATTGATGTTTTCTTTCATTTTGTCAGAAGCACGGCGGCTTAGAGGCTCAATTGATGAGGAGCAGAAAATCTCCAAAGGGATTGGAGGGAACTTCTAAGCCTGGAGTGTTCAATCAATTACAATTCTACAAGAAAACCCAACGAGGCAAGCAAGAAAGAGTAGGTAAAGTTACTCCACAATGTTAGTAATCCTGGAATGTAAGAGAGTTGGGCTGTAATATCAAAAGAGCCCAGGTTAAGGTTTGTAAAAGCAAAGGCATAAATTATCTTTCTTCAGGAAACAAAGTTGCAGTCCACTGGCAGTGACACGATGCCAGATTCACAGCCAGCCACTGGCCCCACCAATGGGCCAACACCTTTTGCATCACCGGTTCCCGAACAGAACCGTGCATCTACCTTTACGCCACACATGCCTCAGGTGGCTTCTCCTCCTAATAGATTGGAGCAGATGATGCTCCTGATGCAGCATCGGCAACAAATTTGGACCACGATTGCAGGGGCCCTTGCCCAAAATATGAATATGGTCCCGCCTGCACCACATGTGCAGCCTACTGGGGATATGTATACCAACGATCTTTCTGAGCGCTTTTAGCGTTCCCGTCCTCCCACTTTTGCGGGTACTCACAGACTTGAGGAGGCTGAGTACTGGTTAGATCGCATCTCTAAGATGTTGAAGCCGCTGCACTGCACTGAGGCAAAACAAGTTGAGCTAGTCACCTATATGTTCGAGAAGGAGGCTAGTTTATGCTAGGATAGCATCCTACGAATAGTTCCCGTAGGACACGTGTGGACCTGGGATGCATTTGAGACACGCTTCCATGGGAAGTACTTCCCCCTCATTTATCGTAATGAAAAGGAGGGTGAGTTTCTCCGCCTCCGACAGGGAGGAATGATCGTGTCAGATTACGAGAATAAATTTACGGAGCTAGCTAGATACGCTCCTTTGATACTAGCAGATGAGCCGATGAAAATGCGGCATTTTTCAGATGAGCTACGGCCCGATATCCGCACCAAGATGTGTTGCGCTAGCATTCTCAATTATGCCGAGCTAGTCAACATGTCTCTACGAGTCGAACAAGATGGAGACTATTTCTCGGACACGTATACGAATGGGCCCAAGGCCTCAGCCCGAACTATAGCACTAGCCAGTCTTAGGTAAGAGGCCACATGTAGACTCACCTCATAGGCTCATGACTCCGTCGACACAGCAGAGACGAACTAGCCGTTGGTGTACATATTGCAACAAAGGGGGACACACTGACCCCTTCTGTTTTACCAAGATTAAAGACAATGATCTCACGCCACCTCAGAAGATCGACTGTCAGCCACCACGTGATATAGCGACTACACCTCTACGATCTGCACCACTAGCGCAGCCATTCAACCGACCACCTGTACCCCGAAATAGGCCACCTCAACAACCTATGGTAGCACAACCAAATCATCCTCAACAAGCCTGTGTGTATGCACTTGCAACTGAAGCACCCGAGTCAGCAACTGCAGCGCCTTTGGCTTTTGAGGTCACTGCCCACATTCAAGGTACAACTGTATTCCTAGTAATAGACATTGGGTCTATTAAACCAATTCATATGAAAGAATAGGCCTAATAATGGATTACTATAAAAAAAAATTATAAAAATAATATGGTAACTAGAGATGACAAATATGTTATAAATAATAGAAGGGTTGAAATGAAAAATTTCTACAACTTCGAGTTGCCCATAACCCCCTAGCCGTATGATCGAAATGGTGACATACAAATATAATTTTGGGAGATTGAAAACCCTTCTAGTATAGTCTTTTGACTATGAACACCATGGAAGAACTTATTATCCACCAAGTTAAACATAAGTTAAACAAGAACTCTCATTGAATAAGACCCAAATGACCACCTTATAAACATGAGGCTTGAACCTCCTAATGAATTATAATACTCCTTAAATACTTAGGATGATCAGATTTCGGAGTTTCAAAACTATATCCCTACGATGAGGCATTCGCGACTTAACTTAATTCTCAATCCTGGGTGATTACCAAAGGACTCACTGCTTTGACTGAATAGAAGACCAGGATTCCATCAGGATTAGGAAGGGATACAACGAATTGTCTACCCTGGTCAGGCGAGCAATCGACGTATCAAATTTGAGTCCACTACAACTGTCTTTCCGTATTAGCCCAATCATAAAGAGTAGATTATACCACTCTTAGGTAAACTTTATCATCAAACACTTAACACGATAATAATGATTGGGACATTTATTTTTAAACCTCAAAGGTAGAACTTTTAAGGGGGTAAGACCAATATGAGCTAGGCTGATGTAGTTATTATGTACCCTAATACGTATATAAACCTGAAACCAACAAAACTAAGCATATGAAATAATAAAAACCTTTACTTATTACCCTTAGGCAATTTCAAGGATGAAATTGTTTTTAAGGAGGGTAGATTGTAACGTCTCGGAAAAATCCGTGCAAAGACCCGAGTACCACCTCAGGCAAAAATCACTAGGGATCGAGTTCCGAAGAAATTAGATGAAAATTAATTAAGTATTAAACTGAATTAATTGGTAGATTAGCTTGAACCGCTTTCTATACAAACTGCAAGAACCAAAACCAGTGAAATCACTAACCCAACATTACCTAGAAACTTAGAATCAATCTCAAAACCCAGTTGCTCTTGAGAGCACATTGAAACTCCATATCAGACACTGACTGCGCGTCGAAAGTCCGATGGCCGTGAAGCTATACGGTTATGACCACCTTACTGGGCTTGACAACCATCGTGGGAATCGAATCCAAATAGTATCCAGAAACACACAACTTGAGCCTGGAGCAAAGTGTGTGAGAAATGCGAATATCTTTAGAAAATGAACGCGAATTTAAGTGATTTGGACCATTCGCTTGCAGACCAAATTTAAGGTTTCAGACCGTCAGATTTTGACCCAACTACACCCTTGGATCAGGAAAATTTCCCTATACAAGTCAATGTACTTGTGGCCTTGATCGAGTGACGTTAACCGTTGAACTAAAACTGGTCCTCCACGGTCGATCCACTAATCCAATTGGACCAAAATCTTAACTTGACATAGATCCATTGTCAGAGAACTTTCTCCTACCCGTATGCAGGTAATGGACCTCCAGATGAGCTCCGTTAGCCCAAAACAGTCGCCTTTTGGCTATAACCTAAGTATACCATGGTCCTGGGGCCATTGACATCGCTTCTGGGCCTATATAATGCCCTAAACCCACCCCTCTCATTTCATACGAATTTCCTAAACCCTAGGAGAGAGAAGAGAGAAAAGAGGAGGAAGGAGTGAGGAGAAGTGAGAGAAAGTTGTGGTTTGTTGTTGAGATTCATTCCCACCACTCCACGTGCTGAATCATCTCTCCCGTGTCGCTATACCGGCAATTTCAACTTTGTTTTTGGGTAAGAAATCCTAACCCTAATCTGTTTTAGGAATCCAAATAGGGAAACCGGTGAAATAATTAACCTATTTTAATGATTAGGTAGCCGTCGTGTCGTAGACAAAGACGTAGTGTTCAAACTGAGCTCAATACGGGTTTACCGACGAAAGGTGCTGACTATAAATGTTTAGGTTATGGTTTTCAAGACTTTCAATGTTAGCTAATGATTTATGCCTAACTTGATCGCTGCCGTACGATCTTATTTACGACGTTTTCGATATATTATAGATGTGTAAACTAGGTTGCATACAAAATACATTCCATGTGTTTGTTGAAATGTTTGAATGAATATGAAATCACGATTTGAACTTGCCATGACTATTAACCTAGGATTCATGTTTGTTGTATGTATGACAATCCCCTTGTGACAGGACTTGCCATAATGTATGTCGTAACTAATTTAGTCTATGTATAATACAAAATGCATTCCATGTGTTTTTTGAAATGTTTGACTGAGCATGAAATGGTGAATTGTGCTTGTCATGATTTCTAATCTAATATCCATGTTTGTTATATGCGTTATAGCCTATTTTGAGTAGAAAATTATTATAGTTCACGTCATAACTAATCTAGTGTATGTATTTGATAATGTATAAGCTAAGTGTTTGATAAAATGCCTGAATGAGATATGTTTGATGAATTGTATTTAATAAGGGTATTAAGATAGAATTCTCAATTACCTTATCTATATGTATAATTTCCTTCACGAAATTTTAATTTCAACTATGCAATTTATGGATGAATTGAAATGTTCGGTAGCATGTTCAATATGTTGATAAAATGCTCAAATGAGTGTTGTACTTGGATTGTTTGTTAAATGCCTATATGATAATCACATGTCTCTATATGCTGCATTTGAGTATTATTGGTACTACGTAGTCTAGTCAATTTGTAACAATTCTTGTTTGAGTGGCCGAATTAGTCTCGCTACATTAGATGTGTTCGGTGAATCCGAGTCGTACGATGATTGTTGACAGGGGTACCATATCGATTAATTCAGCGTACGCTCGTATTAGTTGAACTTGTCTAATAAACCGATTGGCCTATTGTGTGTTTACCATGTATGGACGCTACTGCTTGAATCTAAGGTACTACTTACCAATATAAAAGCCCGTTTCAACCATGGTACCACGATCCGCTAAGACTCATGAGCCGAGCATTGTGATATGGGACACCGTAGCGAGCTGTTGACCTACGCTGGGGTGACGAGCTTCCCCGTAGTGACCAGTGAGCAACCCAAACTCATGAGCTAAATACGGTGGTATGAGATACTGTATTCGAGCTGTTGGCCTACCCTGGCGTAGCCTGGCTACCGTCCTATCATGGGTTGGGGTGAACCATCTAATCTGGACCCCCTTTGAAAATAGCGCTCCAGTTGGTAGGGCGTTAGTGGAGTAATCTCGAGTATAAACTCATGAACTTGCCTATCCACTGTTTTTCAAATCAGGGGTAATGTTGCCCTATAACTTGCCTATCGTATGTGATTAACTAGGATTGACAACCCTAGATGGATCATTGTTTGGGTAAGTGATATAAGGGGATGTACCTTAGCTTTCCGAATCTCCTGTATGAATAAGCCTAATAAAGAACTTAGCTAACACGACCATGCACCACATTGCATGTGCCTTTAGCAAGGAAGAGCACAGTGGGAGTAGCATGTGCAACCGTGAGATGGTGTCGCTAAGGGAGTACAGGCGAGGGCATGCATCATTACGCGTATCATTCCTGCATTAACAAGAGTACTTAGGATATGATTGTTGTATTGCTTTATCATTACTACTTGACTGAATTGATAACATGTTAACCTTTGCTTTATAGTTTCACTGAATTAGCTACTCATTCCCACCTGGGATGGTGTTTTAAAATACCAACCAGACTCTGATTTAGATGCAGGTTCTGGCGAGGCTTACGCGGCGGAGCTAGATTTCATACACGAGGAGTTCTCCTACGTTCAGCTATCAAGCGGGTCTATGTAGACCATGTACTGATCGATGGGATTACAGGGACTATAAGGACTAATTGGACATTTACGTTTTTGTATTTTGTAAATTTTGGATCAACACATGTATATGTTTAGCCTGGTAACATACTCATACTCTAGGAATTGAGAAACACTTCCATACATCATATTCATATTTCAATCTTCCACTTGCTTAACTTAATTATCTCTGGAGTATGATATGTTGTTTTAGTATAATCTCACTCATGTTTAATGCGCTAATATGGACAACATTTAAACATCATTATCTATATTACATAAACGATGCATTGGAACTCGGGATTTGAGCTTCTGCTCGACCCCCGATTTTCAGGGCGTTACAAAAACAAAACGCAATTTTATCTTTTCTAGAGTCTAGACAGATTTCTTTACCGTTTGGTTAGTCAACAGGGGCTACCGAGATACGCTTTGGATCATCACCCTATCATCTTCGAAGTGTCCACTGATGACTGGGGTCCTAAACCTTTTAAATTTGAACTCACCTGGGCAGAAATTGAGGGCTTCAAGGATCTAATAGTTGAATGGTGGAATTCTTTGGAGGTTGAAGGATACGCAGGCTTTAGAATAAATAAAAAAAACTCAAACTTATAAAAGAAAAAGTTATAGCACGGAACAAGGAGGTTTTGGGGGCGAGAGAATCTGAGTTTGAAAACATGACCAAGGAAATTCACGAACTGGATCTTGTCGAGGAGGCTGTTTTTCTTTTGGAAGAGGATAAGGATAAAAGGGATTCCCTTCTTCGAAGTAATGCCAACCGGTCCAAAGAGGAGAAATCGAATGATGGCAACATCCGAGAGTAATTTGGCTCAAGGAAGGAGACAAAAACACCCACTACTATCATAGTATAGCAAGTGCTCGCCCGATGCAACCAAATTGGTAGCTTAGTTATAGATAGAGGCAAGACTTTGGATAGAGGAAAGATATGCAATTCCATTGTTAGCTTCTATAGTAAGTTGCTTTTTGGGAAAGTATGCAATAGGCCGCGGCTCGATTACTTGTCTTTCGATAAGCATTTGGAAAAGGAAGCTTCCTCCCCTGAATCATTGTTTTCCATAGAGGAAGTTCAAGCCACTATTGATTCCATGTGTGGCGATAAAGACCTAGGTCCCTATGGCTATCCTATAGCCTTTTTCCATATTTTTTACCCATCCTCTTGAGTAATGGATTTTGTCTTCAAGTTCTACGAGCGTAGTAAGCTTTCTGCAGACATGGAAGCTTCTTTTATTGCGCTTCTTCCTAAGATTGACAGAGCGGAGCAACTTGAAGATTTTCAGCCTATTAGCCTAATAGGCAGCCCGTGCAAGTTTTCAGCGAAGATTCTAGCATTTCGGGTCTGGGATTTATTGTCTAAGGTTATAGCCGACAATCAAGAGGCATTTGTTACGGGGAGACACATTCTTGATAGCACGCTCATTACTCATGAATGAATTGATTCTAGACACACAGGAGAAGCGGTGTAGTATGCAAGTTGGACTTGGAAAAGGCCTACGACCACATCAATTGGGATTTTTTGGATTACATGTTGGATTGACTGGGTTGCAGTCAAAAGTGGAGGGGTTGGATAAGGTCGTGTTCACTTTTTCTATGTTAGTCAATGACTCTCCTAAAGGATTCTTCAAGGCTTCCAGAGGTCTCATGTATGGGGATTCGCTCTCTCCCTATCTCTTTGTGGTTGTTGGTGAGACCCTAAGAAAAATGCTCCATAAAGGGGACGAGTGTGGTTTAGTAAGTGGTTTCAGAGTTTCGGAAGGTGGGCTACAAATCAATCACCTTCAATATGTGGATGATGCTATATAGTTCTATGATGCGGATGCGGATGCGGATGCAGTTGCTGTTAATAATCTTATAAAAATTCTTTTTTGTTTTGAAGTTGTGTCAAGGCTTAAGATTAGCGTTGCCAAGAGTGAGATGCTAGGGGTGCATGCTTCTAATGAGGAGCATCACTCTTTGGCTATATTTTTCGGGTGCAAGTTAGGAACGTTTCCCTCTACGTACTTGGGCCTACCTTTATGCATTGGGAAGCCTGCTAAGCATCTATGGGGACAAAGTGGTGGAGAGGATAGAGAGGAAACTGCCTAGTTGCCAATGTCGGTATCTCTCCTTTGGAGGGAGGCTAACTCTCATCAAGGTGGTTTTCAAACATGCCTTTATACTACATGTCTTTATTCAAGTGCTCTAGCTCAATGTTGGAAAGGCTAGAAAAGTTGAGAAGGAGCTTCCTTGGAAAGGGAATATGGATGGGAAAAAGTTCAACCTTTTCCATTGGGGAGAGGTTTGCAAGCCTATTTCCAAAGGAGGGGCTAGAATAAAAAATTTGGGGATCATTAACCTTGCTCTCTTAGGGAAGTGGATCTGGAAGTATGGAACCAAAGAGGGCAAACTTTGGAGATAGATCATTGTCAATAAGTATGGAACTCAAGAAGGTGGTTGGTCTATGAACAAATCATCCCTTTACCCAACATCTAGTATTTGGAAAGTTATAGCGTTGATAGAGCATCTGGTTCACAAAAATAGTCTTCATCATTGGGGGTGGGAATCAGATCCAATTCTAGTCAGCTATTGGGTGTGGGGATAGGCCACTACAGGATAACTTCCCAAGAATAGTCGCTCCTGCATTAGATCATAGCATTGCAGCCTCTTGATGCTTTTCTTCTTGTGGATACATGATAGTGTGGTTGTCCTCCATGTTGTAGGAATCTTTCAGATGACGAGGCGTTGAAGTAAATTGATTTGCTAGATCATCTCAAGCTAGTTGTTCCCTCACCTCAGGAGGAGGATTCCTTGATTTGAAAAGGCCACCGTTCCGACAAATTCTCTGTTTGCTCCTTTTTCAAGGTTTCGACAGAGTTAGACAGGGCTCTCGACCTATCACGTCCATTCCACCTCTGGTTTTATAGAGCCCCTCCTCACCTAGCAGTTTTTGTTTGGGTGGTAAGTCATAAAAGAGTGTTGACCATCGATAATCTTCAGTGAAGATCCCTTGTTCTCCAAAACATTTGTTTGTTACGTACGACAGGTGCAAAAAAAAAAAATAATAATAATAAAATAAAGGTAAAAAAAATTTTGGTTGTTTCAGACTAGAATCCCATCGAAACAATACTAAAAACCATTTCAATCAAATCGTGATTGATTTGATCTCGACTCAGGGTGTTTTTTTTTCGAAGGATTTTTCTGAAATTTTCAAAAAATAAAATAAGATGTAATTATCATTTTTGTTGATTGTTGTTATGATGCTTGAAGGGTCTTTCAATAATATGGATCTACTGATTTGGTCTCAATTTAGGGTTTTTTTTTTTTTCTTTTTTCTTTTTTATGCATGAATTTTCTGTAAATAAAAAAAGTAATTTCTTTTCTCTATGGATTATTGTTATGGTGCTTGAGTCTTCTAATACTATGGATCTAATGATTTCACACATGTATTGATTAAATATATATATATATATATATATATATATATATATATATATATATATATTTTTTTTTTTTCTACTTTTTTTTTTTTTTTACTATTTTTGGGTTGAATTTTTTGGCATTTTCTGATTTTTTTCAAAAATTATTTTAGGGAAATTATATGATTATGGTTGATAGATCTAGGTTAATATATATTTGTTTCGAACATAAATCTACCATTTACAACTAGATTTAAATTATTTTCTTATATTCAAGCCATGCTTATCCATTTTTTAGGCATTTTGATGGATTTTTTCATCCAAAATTTCTTTGGGAGAATGATAAGTCTATGTCATTTAAACATAGATCTAAGTTCTTTTAACAAATATTTACATTTTAGAGGCTGTAAATTTATTTATTTTTTAAAAAGTATTTTTACCTCTTTTTTTGGCAATTTTCAAAAGTTTTTTTATTGTTTTAAAAAAATCAAATCAGATATTACTTTCTTTTTCTCAAAATTTTCACCTCTTATGAAATATCAATACATGTTATATAGTTATACTCTTCTCTTAATCTAATAGCCCTAATGTCTTATTATTTTAAATAACTCCCTAATAGATAATCGTATTAACATTATATGATAGCGATTTCTGATATATATCAACAATTTATACCTGAAAAATTAACACCACACTTTACAGTAGGTCAATCCATCAAGACAACATTCTTACCAAAGAATGGTCTAAGATAAACCATTGAATACATCGTCAAAACACACACACACACACACACACACACACACACACACACACACACAAAAGAAGAAGAAGAAGATAGATTCTTGGATATCTCTTTTTTTTTTCCCCTAAATTTCTAATATTTTTTCATTTTTTTTTTCTTTAAAAGAAAACCTTACCGATATGGCCCCAATACCGATACATGACGTGATACCATATCATATCTTTTTTTGTCGGGCCAATACACCCGCTGATACCGACATTCAGAACCATGAAACAGACTTAACAATGATACTATGCCAATCCTAGGGTTGAGGATTCTATATTCTTCTCTACTAGTAGAATTGTTGTTTAGAAAGAGAACTACTACTTTCATCTTCTATTCGCTCATCCAAAGTCAAATCATGGTGACTTTCAAGTAGCACACCTACTGCTATGTGCTAACAGAATGTAAAACTGATATAAAATGCTGATGAAAATAGTCCACCTACCTTCTCCAGACAACTCTACAGCGTTATGTTTTCCTGAACGGCTATTTACGTGGAGTTCATTTGGAGATTTGTGAGATGGGATTTCTCGAGGTCTTGAAGGAACAGTCTCTCCATAATCTTCGTTCATACTTGGACCCTTAACTTCCTCCAGCTGTGCTACAAAGAAATGGAACACGAAAAAAAAAAAAAAAAACACATGAAGAAATGGAATAAAAAATAAAAAATAAATCAATGGGCACATATAATATCAAGAAGAACAATGAACGCTTCAGTCATACACCATCTGAACGAGTGCTCTCTGGAACATGATTATGTGCTTGAGCAGCCATTGTAGCTCTTATCTGCCTTGCTTTTTCAATCTTTGGCAATATTGATGAAGCTCCCCATTTGCATTTTTCAATGAACTTGTGCTGCAATTCAAATTCAATACCCAACTTTACATAGAATGGGGAACATATGAATTAATGAGAGGTTTCTCAAAAATATTAAACACTTAATGTACCATATGATAAAGCCCCTATGGGAAGCGTGAGCATGCTTCATTACATTAGTAACACAGCTAAGGGAACTTGGCAGATCTGATCATTGCCAAAATCTTTTGATTACCGGATGATAGAGCATAACACATGGGATAAGTTCAGTGCCACAATGAAGATGATGTGGCTGAAAAATTAGGAAATTCAACTCAGCATGATCTTTTTCTTCTTTTTTTATTTTCCATGTTGGAGTTCAAGTTCAGTTGGGACATGTATTCTATTTTATTTTATTTTAATTTAGATGTTAAATAGAGGGTTTTCAGGGAATAGGCAACTGAATGGTAGCTTAGGATATTCTATTTTCCTAATTAAACTAAAAGGATTATAATCATCATATAAATTGTTTAGATGGGGGAGGCAGACAACTGATTTTATTTCAGTAGTCTTTTGCATGATTTTCTGCATAACCATGTAGCTCCAACACTGAACAGCAGATTTTGCTCCAATCTTCCTTTGTTGTTTGTGGTTTGCTGCACTCACATCTTACATACCGCGATTTCTTGGAAGAATTTCTCTTTATTTGCATCAGTGATCCACTGTCTATTCTGCTCCTTTTTCTTGCCTGAATTCATGACTGGCTAATTTGGACATCATTTTTGGAGGAGCTGCCACAATTGGTCGGTTTCTTCTCAACAACCTTCAACATTTTTAAGACAGCCAACACTTCATAATGTAAACAAGAAGTTCAAGGCCAAGGCCTCAATATGAGAGGAACAAGTATCCAAAGTGGGCCCAAACAGTGTGGGGGAAGGAGCCCAACAGTCACTCTGACAGCAGCTTAACCTCAACATTTTATATCTGAAGAAAGGGAGAGTTTATGCAGAAGGCTTGGGGGGTGAAAAAGGATTCAAATCAGCATGACATTAACCAAAATCTTTCATGTGTGACAATTGTTTGAAGGCTTTTAAGCCTCTTATTGTTCCACAGGATAGCTCCCTCATCAGCATGACGTTAATTAAAATTTCTTAAGCCTCGTACTACGAGTTTTACTGTAAAAGTATGCCAGCTTTCAGATAGTTCAACAGATAACTCTGTCCACAATTAACCTAACATCTGACATGCAAGTTATAAACTGGATAATACATAAAAGGTGAATTAAATGTATGAATGCATGTGAAGGAATTTAATAGTAAAAAGATATGTTAAAATTAGACTTCTTCAACTTTATATTTGGCATTAGATGACAATTTTCCAGTCCATGAAAATCTCTCCTTTGACACTGCCATGTGAATGAATCCCCATTTTAAGATGTACCATCATCATCTAAGCCATATACCAACTAATTGAGGTCACCTGCATGAATCCCATTCTGCAACTCCACTCTATCAAGGGCCATAACTTCCATTAGATGAGGTCAACAATTCTTTTGTTACTACCTCCACTCAAATCCTTTTGGGCCTTTTCCCCTTGCCCTTTTAGAGCCTTCAACTTGCACCAACTCACTCTTAACTGATGCGGTTCTTGGTCTCCGTAGCACATGACCAAACCATCTAAGTCTACTTTCCCTCATCTTATTACCAATTGGTGCTACTCCCAAGTTCCCTCAAATCCTCCTCGTCTTGCCACTCATCCATCGCAACAATCACATTTCAACCACATTCACCCTATGAATACACTGTTCCTTAGCCACCCAACATTATGTCCCATAAAACATGGCTGGTCTTATAACTATCTAATGCAGGGGCATTTTCACACCAGGCTCGAGTGGGATGGCCTGTGGGATGTGGGGGCACACTCAGGGTGGGTGGCCCGCAAAACCCATGTAATTTGGGAACCATGACGAAATTGCATGCTTGTAGTGTAGGTCCATGTAAAATTTCGACAAGAGTAGGCTCTAATGCGTATGTGGTGGATCTTCCATCTGACATGGGCATTAGTGCAACATTCAATATGGAGGGCCTTGTAGATTATGACAGACCCACAAATCTATCTTCTAGCCTTCTTGCAAACCTTTCTCCTATGCCAGATGATAGTGTCCCTGATCCCGTCCCTAGCCCAAGGCCTTTACCAGACTTTACTTCCCACTCATTGCCTTCTCTTTCATCACTACCTGCTTGGAAAGAAGAGATCGGAGATGTTCTGGACCACTAAGCGGTCTCTACCCGCCATGGAGGATATTAGATATACCTCGTGAAGTGGAAGAACAGGTCGGAATCAGATAACACTTGAATTACAGAGGTAGAGTTCTAGGGCATTGATCCCTACCTCCTCGAACATTATCACAGCTTTATTTCACCAATGGCGAATTCTTCTCAGCCGGGGAGAATTGGTGGGGACATCAGAGGACCTACTCGGGTGTACCAAAGATGAAGACGACCACTCTCAGTAGCACAACTTTCTTTGTGGATGGGAGACAAGTTCCAAATAGGGCTCGCCGGGCCATTTTGAAGACCACACATGCATTAGACGTGCATTAGGAAGACCCCACTTTGGGATGATGCATGCGGGTTGTTTGGAGACCATTTTAGTCATGATTTTAATTTTGTGTCGATCCAACCGTTGGATCTTGTCAATTAGGTCATCGGGCCACCAGATCTTCTAGATCTAGGCCCCTTAGACTATGATCATACTTTCTTTATGTTTTTTGTTATTTTTATGATTTATTTAATGATTTATTTAATGGTTGAGATTGATGATAAATGTTTTGGTTTTCTTATTTTAGATGATGGGCCATTTCACTTTAGTGATTGGCATAATTATAATTATTTTAAAATTTTAATTATAAAAGCAATGAGGGTGGAGGTCCAACCCTGGTGGTGTTATTGAGAAAGAAAAAAGAGAGAAACTCTCTTATGTAAAGGAATTTTCCTCCTTGCATTTTATGTTTTGTGAGAAACCCTCCCTTCCAATTGAATCGTGGAAGGGTAACTTGTTTGGTGGTGGATTCCCCAAGGTACATCATTCCTCTTTCTCTTCTTCAAAAGGTATTCTTCTTTTTCTTCCTTTGTCTTCATCTTTCCTCTTCCATTATAACCTTTTAAACCCATCAAAACCCCACTCAATCCTCACTTTCTTTTTTCTCCTTTACCTAGACACGTGTGGGCCCCCGTTTGGGGTTTTCCCTCTTTGATTTTTCCTCCAAAACTCCCTTATCCCTAGATCCTTTGAATCCCTAAAAAACCCCATTCTTAAATCTCCACCCATGAATACAAAACCCTAATGAAAATCTAAATTTTTGTGGAACTTTCCCCAAACCAGAATTTTGCTTGCATCTTTGTCTATCCACGTGTTTGTTGCACTACCCACGCTAGATTGGAAGTCCCTACTTCTAAGTGGGCCACTCTTGAATTATTTTATATTTTTGTGCACCGCATATGTGATAACCTAGGATATCCATGTTATAAATCTGAATTTCCGAATCTATTATGTGGATATGCTTGATTTTACATGTTGATTTCTGGAATTAATGTGTAATTGATCTCTCATCTTGTATTTTAGGATAGTTTTCATCATCCTACATCAAATTTGATATCAGAGCAGGAGGTCTCATGTTCGAGACTCCTCACTAGGGGTGATTAATGCAGGGGCATTTTCACACCGGGCTCGAGTGGGGTGACCCGTGGGATGCGGGGGCACACTCGGGGTGGGCGGCCCACAGAACCTGTGTGATTTGGGGCCCTTGTGAGGTAGGTGGCTCGTGTGAGGCAGAACCCATGGATTTGGGGCCCACGAGAAGGGTTTGGCTGAGGACCTAACCCATGGATGTGGGGCCTCGGCTATGAGATAACGGGATTAATTTGCCATGCTCTATCAATTTGAGCTTTTAAAGCAAGTGATTAATTGTCCTGCATCACTATCATATACAATTTTTCCTTCAGTTTGAGTAGTACACATCATCATCTAAGCCTTATCCCAATTAATTGGGGTCAGCTACATAAATCTTGTTCTTCTATTCGACTCTATCAAGAGCCATACCTTCAATTAGACCATAAGTCATCAAGTCTTTTCTTACTACCTCCATCCACATCCTTTTGGGCCTTCCCCTTGCCCTTTTAGAGCCTTCAACTTATGCCGACTTACTCCTCTAACCAAAAGAGTTCTTGGTACTAAAGTAATAAATTGTGTCAAAGCCAACCCATCTATTCCATTTGAGATTGAGATCATGCTTCATGAGTAAAATGCATATAAGATTTCTACACATACCTTCAACATCTCAACAGCAGTAGGACGTAAACGTGGCTCTTTAGTAAGGCACTTTGCAATAAAATCATGGAATACAAGGGACCTGAACAAAAAAAAAACAGCTGAAACAAAATTAGTAGCATACACTAAATAGTAACAGTACTGAACACAAACAATAGGAAAAAAAAATATATGGAATTGTGTGCGTTTGATGCAAAAGATCAGTAATTAAAAAAGAAAAAAGAATGCAATGCACAAATTGTGAAAGCAAGATTGCATGAGTAGCAACTTTGAAAATAATGATGCAGAACTACTATGCATGTAATTGATCTATAAATTGACACTAAATCGAATAAAACAATCTTATTAATGAGAAAAACAGGACGATTTATAGACATGTGTACAAAATTAGTCTAATCACATATATGCTCCAGCATTACTTAATCCATTAAGAAGATCTAAATCTCAAATGGGCCACACGGTGGTAATTAAATTACTACCGTTGAAAAATTCTTAGGGACCACAGAAGTTTTAGATCAAGATTATATTTGTTTTTTCACTTCATCCAGGTGTATATGACCATATCAATGGGTTGGATGTAAAATAAACGACACAGTGGGCCCTAGGAAGGTTTCAACGGTGTGTGTCCTTAGCACCATTGTTTCCTATGGTGTAGTCCATTTGAGCCTTTGATATGCTTTATTTTTGGTCCAGTATTCTAGAATGATATGAAAAGAAAGATGGACGATGTGGATAAGATTCATACATCACGGTGGTCCCTCAATGGCCCTTGGATCGTTCGCCTGTCTCAAGCTCCGAACAGGCAGGGTAGTACCTAATCCATGCCCATCCGCTATACTCCAAAAGAAGTGAATTATGTAGTGAGAAAACTCTGTGAGGTCCACCTTGGTTTATGTATCTGATCTGCTCCTTCCATCAATTTTAATAGATAATATTAGGGCTTGACCCTAAAAATGAAACATATAGAATGTTCAAATGGACCACGCCGCAGGAAACAATTGAATTGAAAGTCTACCGTTGAAAAATTCTTGGGGGCCACAGAAGTTTTGGATCAAGCTTATATTTGTATTTTCCCTTCATCCATGTTTGTATGATCTTATGAACAGGTTGGATGACAAATAAACATCATTGTGGGGCCCAGAAAGGTTTCAACGGTTGAAATCATTAACCCCACCGTTTCCTATGGTATGATCCACTTGATCTTTGGATATGCTTCAATTTTGGTCTCAACCCCTTAAATTAGATTGAAAAACAGATGGACGGCGTAAAGAGACCACATACATTCAAGGTGGGCCCAACTGAGTTTATTTAGTACGATAAGAGCATATTGAGTAACTCGATGCGAAATCCGATTTCCCACAAAAACCCAAGAAAAGGCCAGTGCGAGAGGGATTCTCGCTCGAGGGAAAAAATAAAAAAATTAACCCTTCTATTGAAACAAAAAGAGGAAGACGGTGAGATAAGAGGGGTTTTGCGAGAGATTTCAAATCCCTAAATCATTCCCAAATCAAGAGTAAATCTCAATCAAATCTCTGATTTTTTGCCAAAATTGCGACATAGAGCTTTCAATTGAAATCGAAGAGGGAGATGGTGAAATTTTTCTTACCTTTGTCGTACGCATACCGGCTTTGTCGATCGAGAAGTTCTTGTTCCGACTCCCAATTAACCAGGTACGAAAATCACTCTCAATTTTTTTTTTCCCCCCAATTTTTACGTATTCACGCAATTTTAGCCCCGATATTCCAATTTTTCTTCTGATTTTTATCTATTTATCAGAGAAAAGAGGTAGTTAGCTATAATTTTCTCGTGATAGGTTGTGTGGTAGGTGGCTACAGTCGATATTCCAATAATATCACCCGTATTTTGATAATATCTCCCAATATTTCGTCAATAAGCTTGAAAGAAATGAAACATTCGGATAATATCGCCTGTGTGTGTGTGTGTGTGTGTGTGTGTGTGTGTGTATATATATATATATATATATATATATATATATATATATATATATATATATATATATAAATTGCCGATAATTCGTCGACAACTGGCAAAGAAACAAAAAAAGCAGTTTTCGGTGTTGCAACGTTGGCAACACCGATATTATCATTGATATTATTGACTTTTTGCCGATAACTTAAACACTATGTACAATATATAATAAGTAATCTCTCTCTCTCTCTCTCTCTCTCTCTCTCTCTCTCACACACACACACACACACACACACGCGCGCGCACACACACACACGCACACACACACACACACTAGAAAACTTTGATTTTGAAAGCTGATCAGAGTTCTCTCTCCTCCATCCAATAGATACAATCTTAAAGCTAGAGAAGCCTTTGACGCCACCAAATCTCGTCGAAGACCAGCCTATAACCTTCGAAACTTGTCAGAAACACCTCCTGACCCCAATTCTGGCGCCAAAACTAAACAAGAAGCATCTTAGAACCACCAGATCTTGCCGGAAACCAGCCCATAGCCTCCAACTTGCCAGAAACACCTCCAGACCTTGATTCAGGCACTGGAACTTCACTGGAAACAGTCCAACATTGCCAGAAATCATTGGAATCCTTTTCCCCTTCATTAGATCTAGTCCTGGGCTATTGGGTTTTCTAGTCAAGGCTCTTTTTGGGACCAAATTCAAGTCCAGGGGCCTCTATTGCTGCTGAGAGTGCCCTATGGACCACATATCAGGGTTCGATAAGAAGCACGAACCACCTTCACTTCTAGATCACTCATTGCTTCCATGCCTGTCATGCAAGGCTCTTTTCACACATCGAATCTGCTCTTAGGACCTTCGTTAGACACTGAGAGGCTACATCGAACTAGTGTTTTCCCTCTTCTTCTTCTTCTTCTTCTTTTTTTTTTCTTTTTGTTAAATGGGATAGAAAAACAAACTCGGATTCCATCTAGACACATGAATAGCCCTAGTCTTACAATAACTACAATAAAAATAGTTGAAATAAATTATTTGGAGTGGTCTTAAGCAATCTAAATGTATAATAGAGCATGGAAAAGACTGGGAATACATTACATGAACCAAGAAACAGCCCAATCATGACGATGCCACTTATGATGAATGGGAAAGTGAAAACTGGCTTATGTTGTCTTGGGTACTAAATTCTACCCTTATCAACTCCACCCAAAGATTAACAATCTCGAACAGGATGATGAAACTGTGGAGCAGCATTTTGCTAACTTGAACAAAAAATGGGAGGAATTGGATAATTGTCAAACAGCTATGCTAGAATTAGAAGATCTAAAAGCCATCTACAAAACTCAAAATCTTTAAATTTCATGTTGGTCTTCGTTCAGACTATGAACCTCAATGAATATAGATTTTTAGGAGAGAATCTCTTCTTACCCTTGAATCTGTATATAACCAACGTTCGAAATATCGGTATCGCGTTACGTATCGCACCCTTGGGATACGAATACATATCAGTTGTCGCATGGGATATATCGGTTGTATCGTGTAATGTATCGCTGTTGTTAGAAACATGGGGAAACGTTGGAAATTGGTTGATTTTTTCAATGAAATTTCAGTGATTGTTAAAAAAGACATCAATACACACTTACAAATCAAAACATTATAAAAAACAAATGCACATAATAGGTTTTCTTTCTATGAGGTCCTAATCTGTTAAAGAAGACATCAATACACACTTACAAATCAAAACATTACAAAAAACAAATGCACATAATAGGTTTTCTTTCTATGGGGTCCTAATCTATGCGTTATCTAACTGAATTGATGCAAGTATATTCAATGTCTATTCATATAATTTATAAATGTAAGAAGACATGCAAACACAACCAATACATTCAAAAGCAAAAGAAGAATCACTAGATTAGGTTACATACATGTTTGATTTTGATTTTTTTTTTCCAATTTTTCGCAACTCTGTCCTTCTCCAAATCTCAAAATCGAAGCTCCCAATCCATGATTTTTCATGTTAATCATGGATTTGTAACAATTCGACACCGATTTAACATGATTTACAAAAAAAAAAAAAATGCTCACCGGATCAAACATGTGGGATGTATCCCACTACTTGTGCATTTTGTATCGTAAATGAGAGATACAAGATATATCATGGGATATATCTGCCAATATCATCGATATTTAAAACACTGTATATAACAACATAGGCTAGATAATAGAATGGCCATGCAATCCTTCTAAAATGGCCAACCTTCTCTACAGAGTCCAAAAGTTTCAAGGGGCAAGGAACTAGACAGAAATATGGACAAAGATAAGCTTAAATGTACGCACTCTAGAAAAATACATCCAAAGAAATATTGTTGGGTTCTTCATCCTCGTCTTCAGCCAAAGGATGTCAAAATGAAGTCTTCTACTAATGTGAGCACAGCTTAAGAAACATTTGTTCATAGTGACCAAGACCTAAGTAGCAAAACCAACGGTGAGTTACAACAAGTGGCAACTCTCTAAGCCTCCATCTCTATTGCTAACTAGAGAGGGCAGTAAAGTACCTCTACAACTACAAACCACATCTCTCAGACATCCTAGATCAATGATTCAGGGGGATATGATCATATAACGGGAATGATTGATGGATACACTTCCTCCTATCTCCAGTAGTATTGGATTGGTTGATTATTCCTTTTCTAAAGCTCTATGAAAGGAAACTTTCCATCGTTCTGATTCCCTTTTTGTCTCTTTTGTAGTCCATGTTTTCTTGTTTCCATCTAATCTTCTTTTCCTTAGCTTTCCTAACCAAACAACTAAATTGTTGTGTCACTTTTTTATTTGTCCCATTGTGTTATTCAGGATCACAAAAAATAAAAATAAAAAATTGGTGGTGGTTTTGAAGATCGGGAGCTTTACCTTCTCAATCGTAAACAATTTGGTTGTGCTCATGTTTCAGCTTCCACCATTGAGAATAATGATTAGGTGACCCTCTCGCACACCCGTATAGGTCATTTATCTTTGCAATCATTATATCTTCTTCTTTTTTCTGGAAAGTTCAATTAAAGTGATACCTTACAATGTGAAACTTGTCCGTTATCCAAGCATTGTCGAATTACTTTTTTCCTCGAGTATTGCAAAGACATTGCATCCATTTCAACTTATCCATTCAAGGGTATGAGGACATGCTCCACTAGTCTTTGTATTTTGTTTCACATATTTCCTATCATTTATTGATGGTTTCCCATTATATACATGAATTTATCTCCTAAAGAGTCATGACGAAGTCCCATTGATTATAAAAAAAAGTTTCATCAGATGGTTTTAACCCAATATAACACGAAAATTAAAACATTTCGATCTAACAATGCCCAAGAATATTAACACCATGATTTACAGAAATATCTTATAGACCATTGTATAGAATTTTAATCCTTGTGCCCTTATATACCACAACAAAGCAAAGTGGTTGAACATAAAAAATTGGCACTTACTAGAGGTCATCCGGTCATTACTGATAGGCATGTCAATACCAAAAGCATTAAGATGAAGTCATTCTTCTTGCAACATATATAATCAATCGAACTCTAACCAATGTCCTTAAAGGTAACTTCCCATTACAAGTCATATAATTTCATGCATCTCTATTTATCCTGCCACAAAAAAGTGTTTGCATCCTCCTGCTATGTCCACATTCTTGGACCATCTTGTACCAAGATAAGACCATAATCAATAAAATGTGTACTCTTATGGTCCTCAAACTCTCAGAACGGATACAAATGTTTTTGTCCTATAAATCGAAAAAGAGATGTTTTAAGAATGTTACATTCTTTGAAAATGTACCTTATTCCAATTCACGATATAGCACATAACCTTCATGAACCTCTTTCATTTCCCGTAGACAAGTCTCACATTGATGAAGTACCAAGTTCTACTCCAACCAACGAACTCAAGGTCTACTCACGAAAGAAGAAAAATCCAACTCTTCCTGAGCACCACCACTCTTCAAATTTGGAACTAGAACGCATGGATTTGTCAATTGCCCTTTGCAAAGGAACTCGATCTTGTACGCACCATCCCATTGGTAATTGTCTCATACCAATATCTTTCTCCTACTTATTAGTTATACCCTTCATCTATATCATCTATCTCTATACCTACTAAGATTGTATATTTCCTAAGTAACCCTAAATGGAAAGAAACCATGGTAGAAGAGATGGTTGCCCTTGAAAAACATAATACTCAGGAATTAGTCACTCTTCCACTAGGCAAACACATCATTGGGTGCAAACGGGTGTTTACCATCGAATACAAGGGTAATAAATTGCTAGACAAATACCAAACACGGTTAGTTGCTAAAGTATGGAGAAGATTACGATGAAATTTTTGCCCCAGTAGAAAAATTAAGCTCTGTTCACATCCTATCGTCTATCACTGTGAATCATAATTGACCCATGCATCAGTTGGATATCAAAACACATTTCTACATAGTGATCTTCATGAAGAAATATATGTCACTTCTCCCAATTTCTGGCCTAAGAGGGAAAGTGGCAAAGTCTGTCATCTTCAGAAGGCATTGTACGGCCTCAAACTATCACCTCAGGCCTGGTTTGAAAAGCTAGGCAATACAATTTCCAAAATTGGATTTAAAAGGAGTACCTTTGATCATTCTCTGTTTGTAAAACAGATGGATAGCAATATGACAATTCTTATCATATATGTTGATGATATTATTCTAACTCGCATATGTTGAGATGGACATGTCAAGAAATTCTTGACCTTGTCATTCAAAATGAAGGAATTAGGGCTGCTAAAGTACTTCCTTTGAGTTGAAGTAGCTCACTCAGAATGTGGAATCTTCTTATCCAAACGCAAGTATGTGCTAGATCTTCTTTTCGAGGCTGGTTTACTTGATGCTCGTCCTATTGGCATACCCATTGAAGTAAATCACAAGTTGCACAAGAGACAATCATACGAAATTCATATACCCATTGAAGTAAACCATAAGTTACACGAGATAGTAAGACGAAATTAGTAATTCGGGCATGTATCATTGACCCACTATTCACCTAATTTATCTCAACTTTACTTGTCCAAACATCTCTTATGCTATTGGAATTGTAAACCAGTTTATGCAATGACATTGTCATCATCATCTTAAAGTAGTCTATCAAATCCTTCGTTACTTAGAAAGTTGCACCTGGCCATGGTCTTCTCTACTCAAATCATAACCATTTAAATATCAAGGATTTTTGCGATGTTGACTGGGCTATCTCCTCCTCTAATCGACAATCTATTGTAAGGTATTGCACATTTGTTGGAGGAAATCTAGTTACTTGGAAAAATAAGAAGCAATCCATTGTCGTTCGCTCCTCAACCAAAGCTGAATGTCGTGCAATGACTATGGTGAAAGCCATCCTCTAGGATATGGGATTCACGACATCATCCCAATTCCACTACAACGCGATAATCAAACAACCATTCATCTTGCATCCAATCAGTCTTCCATGAATGCACAAAGCACGTTGAAGCCAACCTGCACTTCATTCAAAAATAAAAATAAAAAAAATTGGCCGCCAAGCTCTTACATACACCCTTTGTTCAATTCAAAAGATCATTTAGCAGATGCCTTCACCAAAGCCACACTAACAGTGCACCTAGAGACCATCAGTATCAAGCTCGACATGAATGATATACATGCACCAACTTGAGGGGGAGTATTAGCGTGCAAATATTCTTGTGCACCTGCGTTGTACACTGATTCTTGTGCACCTGTGATGTACATTGATTCTCATGCACCTGTGGTGTGCCATATATAAGTAGGCTTAGATTTCCTAACTGCACTTATCTACCTATCTCTTTTAGTCTCCCACTGTGATTAGTCATCTCCTCGTAAAGCTTCTCTTCTATAAATAAAGGATTATGGAGAGGGAGGATATGCAAACCACCCACCTCTCTCTCTCTCTCTCTCTCTCTCTCTCTCTCTCTCTCTCTCTCTCTCTCTCTCTCTCTCTCCTCTCTCTCTCTAGGTTATCAAATACAAAGTTACCTAAAATATGAAACCCCCTATGTTTTCCAATACCGGATTGAGCATCCAGATTAGAGGTCGTTTGTAATCCAAATCAGCAAGACAAGAAAATAATGTTCCTGTGTTGACTAATTTCAACGGTCCATACAGTAAGTCCACATTTTTTCTACCGAGTGGCTCTTTAAAAATTACAGTTATAACTAAAAGGGAAGACCTAATATTGAACATCTGAGAGTGATTGACAGAGTAGATGTTGCCTATTTGAGTTCTCCAAGTCCTACACATCTTCCATGCTTAGTCATAATATAACACTAAGCATTCAAGGTCTATTACAATAACATTCATCATTTCATATATAAATGGCAATCATAGATAAAACTATATTGCATAGACAGTACGTGTATTGGAGTGACACACATGATCCTACCCCTAGAGTACCACGTATTGGAGGAAGTAGCACACCAAGTACCCGTTGACTCATGATCTAGGTAACCTTGGTATGATAATAAGTCAATAAAGTGTATATTTCTTGGATAGTCCAGTAACCAGTGTGGGTATAAATGTTGTGATCCTGCTACTGTTAAAAGAGTCGAATGTTTCTAGGAATGTGATTTTCTTTGAATAGTTCCATTTTTTCTGATAGAGGGAAAGAATAGTCAACCCTTGTCACTTCGTTGTATCTACTGTTTGCCATCTGCTCGGTAAGAAAGATCACCCACAAACCATTTAGGAGAATAATACGAGCAAGCTTACAAGGAGCTAATCAATCATAAATGAAACAGAAGCAGCAGCTTTTGTCAGTGTCTCTAGACTCATCAGACCAAGCACCTTTACCAAATTCAGGGAATGAAGATATTGTCTTCTCATTCTTCGGCTTCTCAATTAGATCTTCCAATTGCTATCAGAAAGGCTACTCTTTCTCAATTCTTATACTCAGTACTCACTAATTAATGATTGTCTCATACCAGAGCTTATGTCCTTTGCATCTCTTTTTTTCAGTTCTTGATTCTATTCACATTCTTTTAAATCTTGGGGAAGCGGTGTCTTTACCTGAGGTGGAGAAAACTCACGGTTGAGGAAATGACAACCCTGGAAAATAGCAACACGTGGGAAATTTTACAGCTTGAAGAGGAGAGAGCGATAAGCTCTAATCAAGTCTAGACTATTTTATTATACAGCAAATGGGGTGATTGATAGATATGAGGCATGTTAGCTCGTAGCCTTACCCAATCCCATGATATTGATTATCTAGAGACATTTGCACCTATGGCTAAGATGATATCCATTAGGATGATTCTCTACATGGTATCTAATAAATCATGAGCCTTTCACCAATTTAATGTTTATCAGATGAAGATAAGCTGAAAGCTCCTTTACAAGAACCGTGGGCAGGTTCACATAAGCCATCTTAAGGAGGATGAAATCAAACATTAAGAAAGACCATGGACGAATTGGCAAAAGGAAGGCAAAAAAAAAAAAAAAAAAAGGATAGTGTTTGTGATATGGTAGTCCAGTTCTATAAAGAATTATTGAATGACGAAGGTTGGGAAAGGCCAGTGTTAGATAATCTTCAATTTAAAAGTTTTTCAAGGGTGAAAGCAGATTCACTCTTCTTCTTTTCTTTTGAAGATGAGGTCAAGAAAGTTGTGGATTCCTGAGAAGGGATAAAGCCACTGGGACTGGATGGTTGTTAGCATTTTTTCATATCTTTTAGGAGAGTGTCAAAGGGGATGTGATGAGTATCATGGAGAGTCATAGTACGGGGAGGTTGTCCAAGGAATTGGGGGCTTCCTTCATTGCTTTAATTCTTAAAGTTACAGGAACAAAAAATTTAAAAGACTACAAACCCCCATAAGTCTAATTGGGAGCATTTATAAAATCCTTGCAAAGGTGTTATCTACTAGATTTAGAGGCATGCTAGTGGGAGTAATTTCCAAGTTCCAGGGTGCTTATGTGGAGGGGCATCAAATCCTTGACAGTGCTCTAATAGCTCATAAGTGTTTCGATTCTAGACATAAGGAGGGGTTGAGAGTAGTCTATAACTAGATATTGAGAAGGCTATCCTAACCTTTGAAAGTTCTCGAGTGTTACCATGAAGTTAACTTAATATGTACATGTGTACGATACCAATCTAGCTATCCTAACCTTATATCTAATCTCCAACGTAAATCAAACCGTTGGGAATAATCTCCATCCATATCTTAAGTCATCAAATCCATCGTTTATCAGGCCATGCACCCAATGTTGAAATCCACTACATAACGAGATAATCCAACCATCTGATTATGGAAACAACCGTTAGATTTAAACTAGGATCAATTAAGAACCCTTATAAACCATGAAGGTCAGACCCGAAGTTGACACGACCGTTGATTTTAAGACAAGATCATCCATCACGTGATTTGACATAGGTACCTTCCCTTGAAGAAATCGGCGAATAGCTCCCTATCCGTAATAATCTGGATGTAAGTCCATTTGTAAGAATTGTTTAGAAAGGCGCATACAACCACGTAGAACTGTTAGATTTCACAAAACTCTTATATATCAGCAAAAATTACGAAAATGCCATTAACCTAGGCCTCGAATTCTAGATCACAAGGTTCTCACGATCCGTTTGATGAGAAACCTTACACCATTCCAATATATCATAAATTAACCGTACATGCAAAATTTCAACCCTTGGATCGGCAAGATCAATGGTTAAAATGAATATTCACCAGAGGGTGGCCCACTTGAGCTTTAGATCTGCCTGATCTCTAACCAGGGGCCCCATTTGGACCCTAATATGGGCTGACAAAATGAATGGACGGAGTAGATTTCTCAAAAACGCCATTGTGGACCCCACATTAACCCCGAGTGTGCACAACGCACATGCACCAACGGTGCACTAAACAGGAAGTCGAGAAATCTCCAAAATAACCCGAGAATCTACCACGTTTTGGAAATTTAAACGAACAACATCCGTTTAAGGGACTAGTGGCCCACTTCCATGATTATCCAAGATGATCAGTACCGTTCATCACGACCAAGGGACAAATCCGACCAAACCTTGGTCCCTTCCACCCCAACTCAATAACGAAACCAAACACGATCCTCATCCAAGATTCCCGTGAGCCCTATTTTCGCGCGTTTCACGATTTGAACGGACATCATTCGTTAATGATCATTGTGACCCTCCATCATGACTATGATGGAAGATCTGAGCCGTCCATCAGGTCCGAGACATGGATTCGTCCAACACCTTGGTCCTTTCACAACCCATGCAATCAGATGGATGTCCGTTGCAAAGTCTACACAAAAGTACCGAGAAGGAGATACCATTTTAGTCTTTCCGCATAGGAAATCCACACCAAACATCTTGGCCCTAATCTAGGCCATCTAAAAGAAAGAGAAGGGGATTTCGAATCTCCCCATGTCGGCAACGAAAGGATGAAAGAGGTACGTGAAGACCGACGCCTCCGGATCTCTACGCAGATAACTGCGTTAGGCTTCTCTATAGGGCCACTTCCTGATTGGCCTGGCAATCAAAGGTTTGACCGCAAGCCTCCATCTGTGGGCACATCCAAGGACGATGCAATGCCGTCCAGATCTGACTTGATCTGCGAAAGAAGAGAAGGTAATCCGGAAGGGGGAAAAAAAAAAAGACCACTAGAACAACGATTGCACTGTTTCGCAAAAACAGAGACTGCGTCCGTTTTCTTTGCTACAAAAACACGATTGCGTAAAAAGTTTCACAGAAAAGTCTGGAGACTCTTTCGCCTATAAAACCATCCGTCCGATAATGGGAGGAGGCGCCACAGCAAGAAAAGAAAGAGAGAAAAGAAAAGAATAGAAAAGAGAGGAAGAGAAACGTGAGATAGAGAGAGAGAGAGAACTCCGGCCAACCAGTGGCAATAGCAAGAGAGAGAGAGAGAGAGGGAGAGAGAAAGAAAGAAAGAAGGAAAGAAACAAAGAAAGAAGAAGCATCGTTCCGTCGGACGCCAGCGGCAATTCAAGTCAGGCTGAACTCGTCAATAGGTGAAAAGCTTTCCTCTTTTCCCTAGATAACTCTCCTTCAAACTTCTTTTACCTGCAGTAGTGGAGAACTCCACCATGGTAGGACCCAGTTGACGCGGTGGAAGAACATCCGAGTCCCAAATAACTTGGGTTATGCAAAGTTAAATTCTAAACTCATCTCGTCAAATTCAAAACAGGTGAATCAATATTCTAAAAGTTGCCTGAACATTAAACCTTAAAAGAACATCCAAGCGACCAAGGCGAGGGCTTTATCCTTTAAGATTTCCTTAATTTTAGTATGATTTAATTGTCTTTTTTTTGCATGTTTTTATATTACAATGATTCTCTCCTTGCAATCGTATAATTTTACCACAATCAATTGTCGATCCCTTAGAAATTACGATATGACCTTAATTATATGTGATCTTTATGAATTTACGTGAGGGTTTTTCCTTTAAGCTTACCTTGAGTTGATATGAATTTTCTTGCATTTTAATTGTTTTCATGATTTTCTCTCTACAATCATTATTTACCCTCTAAAATTATGATATGGCGTTAATTGCAAGCGATCTTTATGAATTTATGTGGGGCGATGGATACAAGCCTTGCCCTTGCCTTTACCAATTTTGTTGAGTTAGCCCTTGCTACTCATCCCTTTGTTGAGTTGGCCTTTGCCACTCTTCTCTTTATTGAGTTGGTCATTACCACTCTCCTCTTTATTGAGTTGGCCATTGCCACTCTCACTTTGTTGAGTTAGCCATTGCTACTCTCCTCTTTATTGAGTTGGCAATTGTCACTCTCCTCTTGTTGAATTAGTCATCGTTACTCTCCTCTTTGTATTATTAGCCTTGTAATATCTTTAAGGCTTGGGCATGTGTCTAGGAATTTCAAAACCCCCATAATTCAGTTTATATTCTCTATCAATGCAAGTGATGTGTTAAATGTATCACAACTAGTGATTCAAATATTTATCGTGGACGTAATACGTTACAGGTAGTGGCCCTCTTGGTCAGCACGTAATTTTGGGGGTTGGTTGGCGTGGTGCACAATCGATGTAAGTAAATCGTTATGCGTGTTACATCACTTCTCGAGATTGGATGTCACAAATAGTCGCTCTATGAACACATCGTGTTACGTAAATCCCTCAATTGCGTTGTTGTGTCGCCTTGAGATGTTTGCATAAATCCACATTAATGTCGGACACGCCGGCGAATATCCATAGTTATGGGATGCAGGTCGAGTCGGGTTTTCTATAAATTATATTCCACATTATGATGATCACTATGTATAATGAGCCGCACACACTTTGCTAAGCATGCATCTCATGTAGATTATTTGCGCATGTTGATACCCCTTGTAGTAGTGGAGTACAAGACGTATCAGAACCCCTTACATTGCTTTTATGGATCTCTTAAATTATTGTTAATCTTAAAGGATAACTATCACTATGAGTAAGGCGTTGACCCACTCTAATCATACAGATGATGCAAGTGATATACAGATCGAAGACCTAGAGGACCGTCTTCCTATGGAAGACTATACTGAAAGAATACGAAGATAGTTTTATAATTTAGTTTTATACTTCTGCTACAAACTCGATAAATGTAATAAGCTTCCATTGAAAAGGCATTCGATTATTTACTGAATTTTGATACTCTGATGAAGTAATCAATACAGTCGATTTTATTGTCATGAATGTTACCTTCATGAATATATCTGGATGTGATCTAAATGAAAAAAAATAAAATAAATAAAATAAGGTGCGATTTTTAAAGCATCCGATTCATACATTATTAACACCCCGTTTTCTCGGGCACGAGTATAAACTCTGACCGTGAAATTTCGGGATATTACATATGATCATGTGGATTGGGCCTGCTTGTATCATATGCTCGGGAACATTGGATGTGGGATGACGTGGAGAGTTTGGGTAAAGGAATGCATCAATTTTGCTAGATTCTTAGTGTTGGTTAATGGATCACCCAAAGTTTTTTTCCAAAGATCGAGAGGAATTCGGCAAGGGGACTCACTCTATCCTCTTCCGTTTGTGGTGATAACTGAAGCATTAGGTAAGATGCTTAAACATAGTCAAGAGGTGAGTCTCTTATGAGGTTTTTATGTTAATAGGTTGAGCCCCCGAGTTTCTTATCTTCAATTCATTGGAGATACTCTCGTGTTTTGCGATGTAGATGAGGTCAAAGTGGAAAATCTAAGAGTGATTATTTGATGTTTTGAAGTTGTTTCTTAATTGAAGGTCAACATCAATAAAAGTGTGATGTTGAGTGTTCGTATGCAGACAAAGGTCTTAATGGGGTTTGCTAAAGTGTTTAGCTATGAAGAGGAATCATTTCCTTCATTTTATATTGGCTTGCCACTTTGCATAGAGAAGCTAGTAAAACATTTGTGGGATGTGGTAATGGAAAGGATTGAAAGGAAACTTGGGTGGTGGAAATGCCAATACTTTTCCCTTGAGGGTCGGATAACTCTCATCGATTTTATGTCAATGTTTTTGTGCCCATAGTCAGTTTTAGAGAGGCTGGATAGGCTTAAACATGATTTTTTTATTTTTTTATTTTTTTGGACAGGGTTAAGAAGGAACATCTAAATTCCATTTATTCAGTTGGGGAGAACTATCTAGGCCTTATAATGGAGGGGCAAGAATTAGGAATTTGGAGATGATATGGCGTTGTTGGGGAAATGGCTGTGGAGGTTTGGGATAGAGGAACGTGCATTTTGGAGGGATACAAATGCTAGCAAATACAGATGCGGTGGGGGAGGGTGGTGCATTAATGATTGATCTGCATAAAAATCCCCAACGATTTGAAAAGGGACTAATTTAGTAAAGTTAAATTTTGGCGAAGGGGTTGGTTTTGCTCTTGGGGATGGGTAGAGGAATCTATTTAGGCAGGATGTGTGAATTGAGGATGTGGCGCTGCAAGCTTTGTTCCCAAAATTTGCTCACTTGTCCTTGAACAATATTGCGGTAGCACAATGTTTTTCAACGTGTGGTAATTCTGGAGTGAGGTCCCCCTCTTTGTTGTTTGTACCTTGCAAGCAACGAGGTGGACAAGTTGACCTCACTTTTAAACCGTTCATTTGTGTTTCTATAAGGTGGTGTTAAGGAATGGATGATTTGGTGAAAAGGGAGATCAAGAAGCTTCTCAGTCAAGTCCCTTTACAATATTCTACACAAGTTAGATTTGGATGAAGCTTTTTCAGATACTAGGTATGTATGGTTTTTTTTTTTTTTTTTTTTTGTGCTCCTTTGAAGACTGCAACTTTTGATTGGCTAGTTGGAAGGGAAAGGGTATTTGACTGTGGATAATATCCAAAAAAGGGGGATGGTCTTACCTTATGTTTGCTTATTATGTGTTGCAAACTCTGAATCAATTTACCATCTATTCATCCATTGCCCGTTTGCCTCCAAGATATGGAATAGATTCTTATTTAAGTTTAAGGTCTCTCGGGTCATGCTGTACTCAGCAAGAAAATTTCTTCTGGTTTGGCACGATGTGAAGCTTGGAAAGGAGGTGAAGACTTTGGTGGCATTTGTGTTTATTGGTGGGCCTTTGGAAAATCTGGGAAGAAATTAATGGAAGATGCTTCCCTAATGTTAAACACAATTCTAGGTGGGTGCTTGCAAGGGTAATCGGTTTTGTTGTCGAATGGGGCTTGGTAATTTGTGGGGAGTGTTGTTTAGAACTCGTTTTATGTGTTTGTGTAATTTGTGGGGAGTGTTTTTTGTGTTTTGTTCTCTCTTTATACTTTTGGTGCTTTCTTTGTACTTTCCTAATAAAGTTGTTACTTTTCAAAAAATAAAAATACAATGTGTTTCTGCCTGGTGATCTGGAAAAAGTTTAGTTTGCATATTTTTTCCTCCAGATCTTTGTTGTTAGGGGAAGGGAACTGTTGGTAGTGAGACGAATGTTTCCCATCAAAGATTTGGGTGAACTACATATTTCAAGAGTATTGAGGTGGCAAGGTCAAAAAGAGGGATCTATATGTCTCAGAGAAAATATTCCTTTTACTTGTTACAAAGGACTAGTTTCTTAGTTGATAAACTGGTTCATTCACCAATTGAATTTATTTATTTATTTGAATGATGAGAATTCACCAATGGAAGTTAATCATGAGTTAACTTCAAACGAGTGAGATCATGTCCAGGATGTGGTTGCTTATCAAATACTGATTGATAAGCTAGTTTACCTGACAATTATCTATCCTAATATATCTTATGCTGTGGAGGTTTTTCATGGGATTCTCGAGTTTATGAATGATCTCATGCCTCCCATATGGAAGTTTATCGTTCTTTGATTTTAATTTTTAAAAGTTTCTTATGGATCATGCTATTTTGCATGCTTCTCATGGCTATCTTTCCAATTTCACATTCTGTGATGATGATTGGGCTGCTTTAGTTAATGAATGGAAATCAAGATTCAGTTATTTCACCTTTTGTTGGCTATAACTTGGTTGCTGGGATAAGAAACAATATGTTATAAGCAAATTGATTGCTGCAGAAAAATATCATGCTATGGCGCATGCTTATTTGGCTTCAGTCATAGACAACAAAGCTTGGTTTCGGTTCTTCTTTCCCCATGACTTTTGTTAGTGATAATCAAGCAGCTATCCACATTGCTTCTAATATAGTAGTTCTTGAAAAAACTAAGCACGTTGAAGTCATTGCCTTTTCGTACAGGAGAAATTCATCAGTAATCAAAATTGCACAAGTCAAGTTCGACAATCAAGTTGCAAATATTTTCTCCTTTCTTTTCATTTCTTTTCTTTCTTTCTTTCTTATTTATTTATTTTGTTCAATTAAGTTGCTGATTTGTTTGCTGAAGCTCTTTACAGGTTTTGGCTCCTTTGGTTATTGGACAAGCTGGCAAGTTGTGATGTCTGTGCACCAGCTTGAGGGAGAGTATTAGAGCAGTTGTTTGTGTGTCTGTGCATGTGTATATAGTTTGACTATACATGTGTGTATGGTGGTGTTTTAGTTGATTGCTGGTGCTTAACAACATTTCTGTCCTTTTACTTGTTTCTGTTAGTGAAGTTGTGACCCTAGTTACCCTTCTCACCTCTTGTCCCTCTCACACATTTTTCCTAATTCTATCCTCTTTTTTTATTTTTTTTTCATTCTCATTCATTCCTTCACCGTCATATTTACTTCCATTGGAATCAGTAAACAGATAAATGTGTTTGATAATAAACATGCAATCAACCTTCCTCGGAAAGCACATACATGAAAACAGGCAAGAATTCAGGATATCAAAAATGCATGTTATATATAATTGATGTCTTGAAATACAAGGGACAGACAAACCATTTTTCCTTATCCTCAAGCATTGGAGCAGGCTCAATGGATATCATGAATAGTACCTATCAACAAATAGGCATACATCAGCCTACCACTACCACATGCCAACCACAGCATAAAATGAAGTAGATGATTCATGAGAAAGAGTATACCCAAAAAATAATAATAATAATAAGTAGAAAACAAATGGTATGGTTATCCCCTACAACATGATTGGATTTCTGGTACACCAAGGATGTCATTAAGTGATTAAGTGTCAGTACCAGGTCAAGTTTACCAATTCACATGGTATGACTCCTAAACTATTTAATGAAGTGTGCATTCCATATCAAAAATACCCAGATGAATGTAAGTATTAAAATATTGTTCACCAACATCAAAAGCAATACAATGTTTTGCATGTATGAGGAGAGAATGTGTCGTGGGTTACCTAGACAGCATAAAGAGCTACATAAGCTAATGAAAAGTCTTTCCCAATCATGATGCAGGACGTGAATTTAAATATGATATACAAGATTTCAGGCTTAGATCACACCAATTCAGGAACAATCACACAAATTCCACATCCCACATGAAAATCCAAACATTCAATTAAAGGGGAATCTATGCGGATCTAGGCCTACACACGTTAGGGCTGGATCAATGAAAATTATGAACCAAACAATACTCAGAGGGAAATAGAAATCAACCACTCATGCATAAGAATCAGTCCCTAATCCAAGAGATTCCCCAATCTCTATTCAAGGAGCCCTAGGATGAGAAAATGGGCAAATCAATTAGGGATAATGTAATTTGGGGTTAGGATTTATGAAATCATGTATAAAAGAGAAGAAAATAGGAAGGAACTTGAACCCGAGACAGTCACTGTGTGTGGATAGCGAGCTAGGTGCAGGTGCACATGCGCCTAAGGCTGTCCACACGTGTGGTGGGGGATGGAATCCAGAAACGGATTGTTAGGCCTTGGTCAGCCGGGCTTGGGCTGCAAAACCCCCAAATCTGACGTCGATCCGAGCTCTGGTCTGAGCGTGGTGCTCCGCTGAAGTTTCAGCTCGCCTGCGGGCCGAAATCTAGAAACCTGCTATAATGAAGAAATCCGATACAACAAAAGGGGCGAATTTGAAGTATGGATTGTGGGGAAAGATGAGAAAAAAAATGATGGAGGATGGAGTGAATCGGGATCGATGTGGCTTCTCACCACAGTAATTAGCCCTTCGAAAAGGGAGGGCTTCGCACCTACTTTTGAATTCTTCCACAACTCACAAAGTGAGCAAAAAAATAAAGCAGGAATTTTTTTTATTAACTTCAATGTATCAAAAGAACTACAGGGGATGCCTATTTTTAGGGAAAATCTTATACCCCAAAACTCGCACCATGTGCGCAACCCATTACTTGGCGATGAAGTAAACTAAAATAAAAACAAACAGAAAAATCTAAAGCATTCACCATATTCTAAATAATAACAATAAGCAAAACCTAAAATACGAAATCAATCCGACGAGTGAGTTACGATCATGAGATCCCATGATGGGCTTTTCTTGACTATCGGGCCCACTTATTTTTGAACCAAAACTTGTCTTCTAACTAGGAGGCCCTCCTTGGACGTCGTCATCGAGCCAGATCGATGGTGGGGTCCTCCTTCTGCATACTTACATGCGTAGGGGTGGTGGTGTGCGAGTGTGCGTGTGCACGATGTCCTCATCAAATCAAGATCAGTCCCAATAATGGAACATTCAGAAACCATGTTACTCAGGTGTAAGTGTTGGATTCAGGTCAGGTACCAGTCTACCTGTCAATAGATGTTGATCACCAAACCTCAAGGGTACACAAATTAATTATGTGAATATAAAAATAAAAAAAATCACGAAAAAAATTAATAAATAATCGACTCTTGAATGCAGATAGTAACCTCTTCATCCTACTGTTTTTCCATAGAATATTATCTTGTTTTTCTCAAGCCCATGTTCCACAAAACAGCCTAAATGGAAGGTTCCGATAAACTTTCCTTAATGAGCACAGCATCAACTCCACCACCTCTAGGATAACCCAATCAATGCACCCTATATAACCCAGGTGGAAAGGCACATTATAAAACATGGTTAACCATCATTTCCACTTTTAAACACACTGAGCATCAACAGTCCTTTGACTGGAATGAGGATGTTGAGATGGATGAGTGATAAGATGAGGAAGGATAGAATTAGAAATGGGGGAACTTAGGAGTAGCAACAATAGTCAACAAGATGATGGAAAGTACTCAAAGTAGACTTTGATGGTTTTATCATGCACAACGGAGACCAAGAGCTGCGACGGTTAGAAGTTCGTACGAGTTGAAGCCTCTAAAAGGGCAAGAGGAAGACCCAAAAGGATATGGGTGAAGGTAGTAAGAAAATACTTGATGACCTATGGTCTAACTGAAGTTATGGCCCTTGGTAGAGTGGAATGGCGGAAAAGGATTCAAGTAGCCGACCCCTTACGATAAGGCTTAGATGATGACAATGATGAGTTGTGTGAATCTTGTCAAAGATCACCACAAATTAGAAAGCATTAACTTGGGGTAGGAAAATGGTATTCCAAACCCTTAATTATGGAGAATCATCCCAGCCTCTTCTCCTAAAAGATTTCATAGATAGGTCTGACAAAAACAGGTATGCAAGTGTTTGAAACAAAAAATCTTTTGATCCATCCCATTGGAGGGAAAGTATCCTGCATCATAGAAGAGAGATGCGAAGTCAATTTTCTTAAGGCCAGCTAAAGTTGGTGTTTACATCCAGCAGATCATGGCCAGATCAAAGAATCCAAAAGATGCCATGTGTTAGCCATCTCACACATGGTGTAGATGAACTTCCAAGGGAGGTGTTAGAGACGTATACATGTAGGAGCATTAAATGCTAGAGTTTTGTCAAAAACAACTCTCTACAAAACAAGAAATTCACTCTGCAAGTATTAAATGCTAGAGTTCTGTCAAAAGAAACTCTCTATAAAGTAAGAATCCTATCAAAGCAAGTCTCCAGCAAAAGACTCTGCAAGCATTAAATGTTAAGAGTCCCCATAAAGCAACTCTCGTTGTTCCCCAGCAAAGCTTTTTTATGCAAGAGTTTAAGCATGTCAAAACTCTAGCAAGGCTTCCAATGCGCACTGTGAGACCGGAATGGCAAGAGGTGTATGCAATCTCTTTCACACATAGCCATACACAATGGGCTATGCTTATGTGGAGAATCAAGGAGATTTACATAGCCAACTATCCAAATCTCTCATGTTGTTGAATCATACGTAAAGCCACTGCCTCCCAGAAGCCTATAAGAGAAGCATACGAAGAAGAGCTCCGGGACGCACCAACACAATCAAACCCAATTGTATGCTACCTCATCTATCTGTCCACCATGGACACTTATCTCTTTATTTTATTTTAGTTTAGCCCCCCATCGTTGCTCAAAGCATAGGGCCCTAGTTTTTAATTCTTAGTTTAACTCTCCACTCTCCATCCATAGCATCTTGTAGGATTGTAGGGAAGATCGCTCAGTCTCGAACAGAAGGCTATGGGGCTTTCCTACTATGTGCTAGGGACTCCCTCGGCCATCTCACCACAAAGTTTGGTCCACACTAGGCGACGAATAGTTGAATCACAACCATCTTGCCACGTGCTTGGTTCCCACTAAGTCCATGAACAAACTGTCACCCCACCGGCCATTTCGCCACAAAGCCTGATTTTCAACTGAGCGACGAACTGATTGCTGAAGATCCACCCTCCATCAGCCTTCTCACCACGAAGCCCAATTTTTTATCAAGCAACGAATAGATGACCATCCCACACGTCAAGACCATCCTACTACAAAGCTCAGCCCACGCTGGGCAATGAATGGATCATCATCCCTCAAGCCAATCATGGGTGTCAATATTATAAAATTTATTAATGAAATACTTTCGACTTTTATCCTCTTTCTCAATTGTTCAATTGTTGAACTACAATTACAATCACATGAATATTAAAGTCATTTCAACCGAAAGGCAAGAAAAAGAATATATTTGAAGGACGAACCCTTCCCTTTGCAAGTCACTTGATCACACTACGACCGGTGGCTAGATAGACAGTCGATCTTCACAGATCCAGACTTAATCAGTCTATCTCAGTGCCTAGGGCTACAATGAGTTCAGTTCAAATCGAGCCACATCCAACTCTAGCACACCCAACACACGCACGACCAAATTTGAGCCAAACTGTTGGCAGCTCAAGTTAAGTAGAAATTTGGGCCATTAAAATGGGGTTTTTATCTTTCCAAAGAATCATTATTCAGGTAGGTGCCTATCGAAGGTGACTCTAGGAATGCCATCTCAAGGACATCTAGGGATATAAAGCACAAACTCATTATACTAATGCATGTGAATTCTTATCCCCTCATCACACAAGCATCAAAATTTCACAACAGTGCCATGATACACATCATGAGGCTTCTTGCAAGTACTTAAGGTCTCCAAAGAGGCATTTCTAAGGTACATGCATAATTTTCTAGCAAATACATTCATGCAGTGCTTTATAACACCATTTTGCTACTATTTTAATCAATCGTTCCACCATTAACAACAACAAAATACTAAATTTTTTGAAAATGATGTTTCAATACAATCATAAAATTTTGAAACAAATAGAATCCCTCTTTACATAGATGCCAATTGAAGTAGAAGTGGAGTTTAAGGATAAGTATGAAGAAGAATGCAGATTATGCAAGCTAGATAAGATTTTAGGGATTTTTATTTTTATTTTTATTTTTTTTTTCCCAAAATGAAGGTATGTTGACAATTTTCAAATTTCTTTTTGTAGCTCCATAAGCATATAGGAAGTGTTTATCAGTCCAATCCTAAGAAGAAAATTATAGTATGCTGGAATTAAGACAATAAACAACCATAGAAAAGATGGCATGTAGCCATTCATGAAAAAGAAAACAGAGCATGTAGTTAAAACTTAAAAATAAATTGAGTGGATGTGTATCTGGGACATAAGCAATAAATCAAATTGCTTCTGACGTATGAAAAAAAAAAAAAAAAGCAGTAGTGAAATACTTAATTAAGAAGCAAGTCCAAGAGCATGTACTAACTCTCATTGGATGCACAGTGGATCTTGGTGGGAGTACCTGCAATTGATAAAAGCAAGAAAAGCATAAGAAATAAAGAGTTACTTCTTTTAATCTTAATGAAGAGTCACTGCTGATCATGGGAATCAAGTGCATACAATGGAATGAAAAGAAAACAGAGGCAAGTGCACTTTACAGGGACGAAAGACTCACACATGCCAATGTGGAACATGTGCACCAGATCCAAGCCGTTCATCAGCACGGCTACACCATGTATATGCATTGACCAAGAGATTACACTAGCCATGCATCAGGTGAGCAAAATGTGTACGTTGAATATGGACTGCAAGTAGTTCTTTCATAATCTTCCATTTTTTAGTACTTCCTTGGCTTATCTGATGGATGAGCCTAATTTCAAGACCAGTGTGACTACACGGCTGATGAGTGCTTGGATCCCATACAAGTGTGCCATGTTGGCAACTGTGAGCTGTGAGTCCCTCAGAAAGTGCACTTTCTCGAGTCCGCTTAGCCGGGCTCATATAAACTATCAGTGGATTTTTTTTAGCCAGAGCTCAAAGGATGGTAACATTGTGAATGTGGAAAAAAGAATATGCATATCATCATCATAGCCTTGTCCCAGCTATTTGGAGTCAGCTTCTCACGATTGCTTGCAGAAATTCGACGACCGGCTGCCAACCTGACATCAACCATCCTCCTTTACCCAGGCTGGGGATAAGCTAGCACATAGCTATAAGGCAGAGTTGACAAGACAAGATGCTCTAGATGACTTTAGAAATTTGCAAACTAACCAAAAAAATCAATAGATGAAACTGTTCCAATGACATTCCTTTTAATTCATGGATATAGCATAAATTGAGGGGCATGTAGTTCAAATTTCCTTTAGTTTGAAACCATTAAAATATATTCCATGGGATAAAAAGGTCCTAAAGTGGGAGTGGAAAGTCGGCAGACAAATAAAGAATGATGTGGCAACAATTGTGCTTTTTAACCATGGAGTACCGGTTGTTTGCTTGATAACAATGCTACTGAACAACAAGTCTTGCAGTAACATTGTCATTTAGCCATTATTCAGGCTGAATATTTCAATTTTCCTAAATCCTAAATTTGATAATGTTCTTACTACTATTGTTGGGCATTAGGAGTGTAATTAAGTATCGGGAGATCCTCTTGCCCTACTGAAATTTCCCCTATTTTGTAACAATTTCAGTAATCGATCAAACAAAAATATGAGGATGATAATGTTGGTGGTCGTCTTGTGTTGACTATCACATCACCATTATTCCGGGCTAAACATTTTCCTTAATGCAAATTATGCTAACATTGATACTATAACCATTGCTAAGGAATGAATTAGGCCACTACAATTATGTATTGAGGATTCTGTTCTCCTGGTATCATTTCCCTTTTCAGTAAACTCAGTTATTCATCAAAAGGAAACAATGTTACAACTCAAATCTTGTGGTGACTTTGTCATGTAGCCATTATTCAAGTCCCAACATTTCATTTGTCTCATCCCATATCCCGATAACATTGTTTCTATTACCATTCCAAGGAGAGCATTAGGCGACTGAAATTAAGAATAGAGGATCCTTTCCCACTAGTGCAATCTCCCTTCTTTTGTAATAATTTCAGTTATATATCAAGAAAGGAAACAATGCTACTGGGAAAGGAATATCCGAATATGGATATAAACACCTAAAACTACTCTAAAGGGAACAGTCAACTGTTTTGTATATTGGAGTAAGAAAACATACCTCTGCCATTTCAATTGCTGACACACCAAGGGCCCATACGTCTACCTGGAAAATTTACAATATTTTACAGAAGCTAATGCAATATGCTAGTTATGATAATAAGAATTACACTAGCAAATGTGATTCCCAACATAAAAAAGCACCTTTCCATCATATTGAGTACAAGGACTAAAGCACTCAAAAAACGACTACCTACTCTAGGGCCAACTAACGAAACAGTACCTTTCCATCATATCGACTTTCTTGAATAACTTCTGGAGCCATCCAATGTGGAGTGCCAATAAACTGAAAAGACGAACAAGAAATTCCTATTAGCCATTACAAGGAAATGGAAACGTTGAACAAGAGACCAAAGCTAATCTGGAAACTAAATAGACAAGAATTTGTAAAACATAAAACATGAGTAGAAAAATAAATATTCTTTTCCTAGAATAGGCGTGATGCAATCATGGCACATCCCACACGTGCACACTCCACACGTATGCAGAGGAAAAGGACCAATTCCCTTTTTTAACTTGTTTCTAATTTCCTTTCTTTCATATTTCTATGTTAGGAAAAATGTCTCTATGCTATGAAATAAGTATTATTAGATTTTTCATGTTTAAGGGTTTTCTTATTTTAGAGATCCTAGCTAGAAAGGAATTCTATCGTTAGATTCCTTAGATTATGCTGGATATTTTCTGAAGGAGGACACCTTGTAAACACTCATCAGAAATAAGGCATAAGCTCTATGTAGTAAGACGCGGTTGAATGATATTTTCTTGAGCAAGTTCTCTTGTTTCTCTATCGGGTGAGGATGATCTCTAGTATAAGACTAGAGGGACCAAAGCATTAAAAAACGATTATGTTACAAGCGTAACGGCCGTTACATAACGGTAACGGCACAAGCCGTTACGCGTTATGGAGTAAAAACGGGCCATGCTGAAAACAGGACCCATAACGACCATTAGGGTGTAACCATAAAAAAACGGCACTCTTTTTTTTTTTCTTTTTTCTTTTTTAAGGGGACTACATTTGTCGATTTTTTCCACTTCTCTCTGATTTTCTTTGTTCCTAAGTTGATTCTATATTGATTTTGGGTCCTTCCACCATACTTTTGAATATTAAAACTTCAAATCAAATATGTTTCGTCGAATCGAAGATCGAGTGAGCGGTGGGCGATTTTGGGGATTTTCGAAATAGAGGTTAGTATTTGTTTTTTTCTTCTGATTTCTTGCTAAAATTGATGAAACACCTAATCGACAGTGTTGCTGAAAGTTATGTATTTTTCTTTTTCTTTTTCTTTTTTTGGTATTTTTCACCATTTATTGGTGAATTACGAAAAAATATGAAGAAAAAAAAATTTATTATTATTATTTTTTTTTGCTGATTTGAAAGGGTTATGGTTAGAAATGCATGGAATGTTTGAATGCAATAATAGATTTGATATATCTATGCTTTTTTAATTTTATTTTTTTTTAAATTGTATTTTCGCACATTTATTGGTGATTTATGAAAATGCGAAAAAATTGGTTTTTTTTTTTTTTTTTTTGTTGATTTTAAAGGGTTAAGGTTAGGAATGCATGGAATGTTAGAATGCAATAATAGATATGATATTTGTAAGCTTTTTTCTATCTATTTTATTTATTTATTGCACATTTATTGGTGATTTATGAAATATGCGAAAAAAATAGAAGGAAAAAAAAATTGGTTTTTTTTTTTTTTTTTTTTTTTAAAGGCTTAACGTTAGGAATGCATACAATGTCGGAATGCAATGATAGATATGATGTTTGTAAGCTTTTTTCAAATTTTTATTTTTTTGTATTTTCGCACATTTATTGGTGATTTATTAAAAATGCGAAAAAAATAGAAAATTTAGTTTTTTTTTTTTTTTTGGCTGATTTTAAAAGGTTAAGGTTAGGAATGCATGGAATGTTAGAATGCAATAATACATGTGATGTTTGTATGCTTTTCTAATTTTATTTTATTTTTTTATTTTTTTTGTATTTTCACACATTTATTGGTGATTTATGAAAAATGCAAAAAAAAAAAAAATAATAAATAAAAGGTATTTTTTTTTTGTTGATTTTAAAGGGTTAAGGTTAGGAATGCGTGAAATGTTAGAATGCAATAATAGCTATGATGTTTGTAAGCTTTTTTCTATATATATATATATATATATATATATATAGATTGTATTTTTTGAATTTATTTATTTTTTTGGTGATTTATGAAATATGCGAAAAAATTAGAAAAAAAAAAGTTTTTTTTTTTTCCCTGATTTTAAAGGGTTAATGTTATGAATGCATGGAATGTTGGAATGCAATAATAGATATGATGTTTGTAAGCTTCTTTTTTTTTTTTTGTAGCACATTTATTGGCGATTTATGAAAAATGCGAAAAAAAAATAGAAAAAATTATTTTTTTTTTCTGATTTTAAATGGTCAAGGAGGTTAGGAATGCATGGAATGTTAGAATGCAATAATAGATCTGATGTTTGTAAGCTGTTTGCATTTTCATTTTTTTTTTGTATTTTCGCACATTTATCGGTGACTTATGAAAAATGCAAAAAAAAATAGAAAAAATGGTTTTTTTTTTTTTTTTTTTGCTGATTTTAAAGGGTTATGGTTAGAAATGCATGGAATATTAGATCTGATGTTTCTATGCTTTTTGTATATATATATTTTTTTATGTATTTTCGTACCATTTGTTGGTGATATATGAAAAATACAAAAATTTTTTTTTTTTTTGAATGGGTTTTAGTTAGAATTGCATGGAAAAGTAGAAATTTAGAAGGCAATATTAGATTTTAATGATGTTTGTAACTTTGTATGCTTCTTTCAAGTCTTCTAATTTTTAATTTTTAATTTTTTAGAAGATGGCAAGAGGGGCTAGTGATGCAGGACAATTAGCCACTTGCTCTAAAAGCTCGAACTGTTAGAGCATGGCGAATCGATTCCTTTGTCTCATAGCCCAGGCCCCACATCACACAGGTTAGGACCTTAGCCGAACCTCCCTCATGGACCCGAAATCACATAGGTAGCGCCTCACACAGGTGGGGCCCGCCTCACACAGGCCACCCACCCCAAGTGTGCCCCTGCATCCCACAGGCCACCCCATTCGAGCCCGGTGTGAAAATGCCCCTGCATTAGCTAGCCAACGTGAAAGTGATGATATTGGATGACGGCATCGTGAGAGAGTAGGTGAGTTAGGCACGGCATGAAGTGCAACTATGTGGCCTGTGGCCGAGTAATAATTGGAGGAATAACACGAGTGAAGCAACATTTGGCACATCAAAAAGGACAAGTCACAGGGTGCCTTAGCATACCAAAAGAAATAATGTTATTGATGTAGCATAATTTACAAGTGAAATAGAAAACAAGTGCGCGGTCTAGGAGAAAAGACATGATGCTCTTGAGGCGACCCAACAAGAGGTGTTCAGACCTGTACTTGACTACATGGGTGTTGATCCAGATGATATTGTTTAGTCTGATGATGATTCTGATCGGGAGGTCACATTAGCAAGGAGGGAGAGTATACACTCCATTCGTGAAGATGAGCAACATCATATGTTTGGTGGTAAGGGGAGGGATTGGGAGTGGGATGGGTGGTGGAAGTGGTGGTATGTTTAATGGTTTATGGTGTGCCTTTAGCTTAAAGGAATTACGACATGTTTCTGTGGAAGATGTGGATAATGTTGTAAAGCTCGGGAGGCCGTCATGTGATCCAATTCTCTTTAGGAAGGAAACCACAAAACATGAAAAAAATCAACAAATGTGGACAAGAACTACAATTGAGAAGCTTGGGAGGGCAGCGGCCAAGCTATTTATGCATGGCAACATAGCTCCAAATGTTGCCTACTCCCCATACTGGCAAGTGGTGATTGTAGTAGCAACTGAGGCAAGCAAAGGAGTGAAGGCTCCGACAGCTCGTGAAATTAGGGAGAAGTGGACGAATGCACAATATGAAGATGTGAAAGCATATGTCAACACCTTTAGAGCCATATGACAGACAAGAGGATGCACTATTATGTGCGATGGTTGGACTGGCTCAACAATACGTAGCATGGTCAATTTCATGGTATATTGTCATTTGGGTACAATATTCCATAAATCGATTGATGCATCGGTTGAAATCAAGGATGCAAATTATATATTCAGCCTTATGGATAAGATGGGGGATGAGATTGAAGAGGCAAATGCAGTGCAAATTGTGACCGACAATGAAGCAACATATAGACCAGTGGGAAGCAAGTTGATGATGAAGAGACCAAATTTGTTTTGGTCACCATGTGTCGCGCACTACATTAACCTCATATTAGAAGATATTGGAAAGTAGGGGAATGTTTGAAAGGGGAAAGGAAGTAACAACATTCATATAATACAAACACAAACTACTCGTTGCCATAATGAGGAAGTACACAAGGGGGAGAGAGCTTCTTAGGCATGCACCAACAAGACTTGCGACAAACTTTATAGCCCTTCAAAGTTTATATGAGCATTGAGAAGAGTTGTCTGAGATGTTTGCTTATAAGATTGGCTAAATACAAAATACGGTAAGAAGACATCCGAGATGTTGCAATTATCTTTTGGTAATTATTTTTTGTCGAAATGCCAAGATTATCTTTACTCATATCTAAGTCCGCTATTTTTATGGTCACTACTCTGATTTATTTTGCATATGGGATGAATGTTAATTTGAATAAGTACACATGTGGGAGATTTCCCCATGTGCGGCATTCCTAAGCGACACTCAAGTTGGCGCAGTTAGGGCATCGTTCTCAAGCGGCAAAACATGAGCATTGTCAGTGTCGATGCCAATGCACTTGACCGGTTTAGTGTTAACCCTCAAGACTTGGGATCTGAGCCTTTGAACTCGGGTGCCAAGTTTTGGGGCGTTACATGATCTCTATAGATAAAGAGACATAGAAATAGAATGGAGAGGAGGCTGGGGTTGCTAGAATTTTCATCAGGAAGAAAAGGGTTGAGGCTGCTCCCACTGCCATTAAGATTGCGACGGGAAATGATGTCCTAGTGTTGAGGGTGGAAAGGGAGGAGGGGAGGAATCATATCCCAAGATGGGGCGAGATTTGGTATAGCACTAGCAGGGAGAGGTTGGCTACATCGAGAAGCTGCAAGAGACGAAGATCACAAGGACCACCATTTTCTTGCTCCGGCAAACCACTGGGTGAAGAGCAAATGATGTGCCCCCATCCCATTGGCAAAGCGCTGGTAGGTGAAGTATTGGCGAATGAAGAAGCGCCATTTAATGCAAAATGCTCTACAGGAATTGCTCTCAACATTAACGTGACACCAAGCCTCCAGGTATATGGTTCAGAGACTAAACCTATCCCCGATTGTAGTCGTGTGGTGACGCTTAGTAGTTCTGAGATTGGTTCGAGCATGGTTCGAACCACATGTTAGGGAAAGGAGTAAGCTCTTGCTTCGGCCCCACGGGAAGACATGTTGCAGCCTTCTTCCATGGAGATCTTGGCACGTGGCTTATCACACGTGCAAATCTCAAAAGCTTTCATCTTATCTCCACCAAGTGCAGATAACTCGGCTCTGCAAGCTCGTGTCTTTAGTTGTGGGGTGGGATGGTGCGCCCCTTAAAGCTCAAGCAATTGAACAACCCTTTCGATTTCAGTTAACAGAGTTTCAAAACACTCCAGCAAAGCAAGCTCCGCTTAATCTCTCTCATAATTCCAACGCTTCCACCGTACAAAACTTGGAGTTGGGATCAGCAACAAGAGACTCGGTTTCAGACAAAATAGACGAAATCGCATCAGAGCAATGTCAAAGCAAAGATGATCAGAGCAATGGTCCTCCAAACAGATGAGCAGATGTTAATGCAGCTGAAGACATGGAGGAGTCGGAGGTGAAAGATTTGTTGGATGAGGCAGTTATCATCACGCCACTTTGCCATCCAATGTCAATGATGTCTTGGAGATCGAAGATCGCATGCAACTAACAGTGATCGACAACAATTGTCGACACATTCCAAATGAAAATTCCATCATAGAAGAACAATTTCAATGGTCCAAGGATGTTCTCGATAGGGTTGGGGGCATGGTAGGTATGTCCTTTGGGGCTTGCAATGAGTATGTTCTCGATTTTCACTGTCAGAAATAAAGCAATTGAAAGACAGCGAGAGCTACAGAATTTGAAGGGCAAAAGGTCTCCTAAAGGCTTTAGGGAGCTCCTCAGCCTCAAATGTTCCATCAATTACGAGTCGGCAAGCAGACCAGGCTCGAGTCTAGTGCACTTATTTAGAAACAAGATGGAGTTCCACCACCCTAATCAAAATTAGATACCACATGGAATCAAATAACAGAAGGGACCACCATCCCAATCAGAAATCAAGTCAGTCTCGTGCAGTCATGCCTTAATCAGAAACTAAGTACCAAATGAACTCACCCCCTAGTCACGAGCATTACCAAATACTATAAGAGATCCTCCCCTAAACAAATATCAGATGGATCCAATGATCCAATTGCACGCACAGGAAGGAGGAAGTTGTTTCAAGTTGAAAGCTCTAAAAGGGCAAGAGGAAGGCCCGCAAGTGGTTGGAAGTAGTAAGAAAAGATTTAATGACCTGTGGTTTAACTGAGGGATTGATCCATAATAGAACGGAATGACGGAATACGGTTCATATAGCCGACCCCAATTAATTAGGATATGGCTCAAATGACAACAATGACGATAACAAGGCTAGAACTGTAGTCTTTTTTACCCCTTTTCACCCTTCAAGAAAAAACTATATTGTTTTTAAACCAACAACCAACCAAAACAATGCAACTCTAAAATAAGGACTGCATGCAAATTAGAGAGTGCTAAACATTGAAAGCATAGTGCAAAGTGCGAAGTCCTAAACACTAAATCCATATTGCAAAGTGCTAGATTGCGAAGGCAGAGTGTGGAGAACTAAATACCGCATGCATAGTACAAAGGAAAACCAGAGGTAGAACTCTAAAGAAACAAATGCAGATGTAGAACATTAGGTGCAGGACACTTGGCACCAAATGCAATTCACATCTGAAGGCACCCTCCCCTTTTAGAAACTTTCGAGGAAAAAAGGTATTATTACATAAGGAGGAAAAAGGAATGAAAGAAAATGAAGGTACAGGAAAAAGCAGAGATCTTGAAGTCGTTAACGTTTAAACTTGTAAGCTCTCATACATGTAAATTAAGAGAAAGAAGAGCAGTATAGCTCTGTCAGGAAAAAAATAAATAAATAAATAAAAAATCCAAGAGCTGTGTATTCCTATCAGAACAAGCATGCAAATAAAAATAACCAAAACACAGCAACACCGAAAACGGGCCACCTACCTAATCGAACCAAACACTAACCACTTTCATCAACCAATCATCAACCAAACTAAGAGGAATCACTTCCCTATACCAAACATCCTACTATAACAGGACTAAGAGGATGCCCACCAAAGGGATTGAGGGTGAAACTCTAGATCGTGAGTGGCACGTTAGGTAGAAGATGTATAATACTATGATCAAAAACAAAGAATATAATGGTTTGTGTGGGACTTGTATGAGATATCTAATTCAGGTCTTTGTTTTCTTTCCCAACAATCATTGATAAGTTTACCATTTACTAGGACAAGGGATGGGTGCTTCCTGTCCAAAAACTTACTTTACCATTCAACTATAGTTGTACAAAGCATGAAGCAAAGTGTCAATAGATTTAGGAATGGAGAGGGGAACCGTTTGTTTCAAAACGTTAGCCAAGTATAAACAGCTAGGAAGCAGAGGGAGAATGAATCGAAAGTGCTATTGGTAGCAGGAGTGACACTTGGTTAGAAGTTAGGAATAAAAGTATACTAAAGTATCATCCCATAAAATACGTAGAAGACTTTTCGAACTAGATGAAAAGTTGATATTGAAAATGCCAATAAAATATTTGGTTCGAGAACTACAATATCAATCAAATTTTCTTGTTACATCAACAGATAAACACCATTAACAAAATCAAAAGATGCCAAGAAAATATATATCAATGATTTTTACTCTAAGCTCCTCAAGAAGTTAAAAGCTATCCTAAACTTCCTACTCAAACTAAAACAAAAGCCCCTCTCTTGTTGAAAGTGATAATTACCCTAAGCTCCCTCTAGCTTGTTTTGGTGTTTTACATTCCAAAAACCCCCCTCTCCCTCTAATTACCTCCCTCTTCAAACACAACCAATCTCTCTAGAGATGAACACAGAAGGTTGTGGTTGTTTTCTTTTCAAATGACTTCTATATGTTTTTAGCAGTTAGCCAGTTACAAAAAGATAATTTTTTTTCCCAATGTTTTTAGAACTGAGCTTGTTCTTTAAACCCTTACTGTGAATTTTGCATAAATCTAACCTAGTTTTTTTTTCCCTAAAATATGGAAGTTTTAGGATTGAAACTAAATAAATTCAAAAGTGGGGATTTTTTTATTACTCAATTGCTTTCTTAGCTTAAGAGAGGGAGCACTTTCATCTCCTCAACTTCTCTTCATCAATTGTGAAAATTGCACCTTTGAATGTTCCTACCCACAATTTGTGGCTTGTGCGATGGTTATACCAAAAGAGATCTTTTCCCTTTTTTATCATCTACTTGTTGGCTCCTTTTGGATGGTTAGGATCCTTTTGGGGAGATAGTATGGCGCTCATTCAGGTAAAGGTGAGTTGCATCGGATGGACAATCATGATCATCAAATCACGGTGTCATGCAATGGTGATGAAGGATGGATCACAATTCTAGGTTGCAGTAATGAGACAAATTTCTTTTCACTTTGCCTTTCTCAAGGGAGAGGACAATGGGAAATTTAGAAAAATGAAATGTTTAGTGATGGACGGTAGGGTTAGAAATGGGCCGGGCTCGGACTAGGCAAAATCGAAATTTTGAATAGGCCCGGCCAAACAGTTCAAAATCCGAGTTGAAGCCAACCCCAGGCCCAGTAATGAGGACATCACTTCACATACACTTTTGCATACGTATTAGAGGAGGAGGCGGGCCACAACGATTTCCCTATGGCTAGGCGAGTACCCGTGATCGTGTTAAAGACCCCATGTGCATGTGCGAGCATCTAAGGGATGTGACAATCGGGTCGTGGGATCGGATGGATCATATGATCAGGCCATTGATTGTAGATCATCCACATTAGTTTTTTAGATTTATCATCTTTTAAGATTTAGTTTTGATTATTTTATGTTTGGACACCTTCATGTAGGGCTATTTTTATTAAAATTCATAAGGCAATGTGTTATTTGTAATTTTGAAACTTCTAGGAACTATAAAAGAAGTGGGGGGGGGGGGTGAGTGTTGCTCATTTTCTTCCTGTCCTTCCATCTTCATGAGATTTGAAGATACTTCCATGTAATTTGTAAGGGAGATTGGTGTGAGGCTCTCCATCTATCCCCACATCATCATCATCATCATCCCTTCATGTATTTTCTTCAAATTTCTTCGATTCTCCCATCACAAATCTTCACCATCTTCTAAACCTAACTTTCCCTTACCAATCAACAATCCAAACCTTAAAGGACCTAAACCCATCCAACCTAGCCACAAGTGTGACCATACGACCACACGTGTGAATCCCTCGGGTTGGCTATATAGCCACACCTTGTCCATTTTGGTTTCCCATCACCCTTGAAACAAAACCCTCTTCTTCCTTTCCCTAAACCCTAACCTAAATCTAGAAATCCATAACTCTCCTATTTTCCCGAACTACCAAACCCTAATTCTCTCATTCTTCAATTCACCCAAAATCCTTACACCCCTTCTACCCAAAACCGGAATTACATCTCCTAACATCTAAACTCTTTAACCAATTCATCATATTTGATCCCATAAACCTTATATCCTAGATTTTCCCAATCTCCCAAACCCTAATTTTACCCTAGGTAGTATTAGGTCTTTTACTTTGAAATAGGTTTTACCCTATGCTAATTAAATGTCCCTACATCCATTAGATCCTAGTTTCCTTTATTTAAATATCTTGCATGACGATGTTCGGTAACCTAGGCTAGGATTATGCATGATATTCTTATGGTTTTCTTGGTATCAGTGATGATAATGGCAAGTTTTATGTTTTTTTGTTAATTACTTTAATTTTCCTACTTGATCTCACATAATATTTGGTTCATGCATTGGTCCTACATCACCCAGCCTGTCGACAGCCCCAATGGCCAGGGAAGTAGCGGTCTGAAATAGAGTGTTCTAATTTTGATAATGGGTTGGTAGCGAGGTCTGGGTAGTTATGGTATTTAATAGTGTATAAAAATTTTAAAAAAAAAAAAAAACACACACTCCAAGGATCCACAATCATTTTTTTGGTTCTCAAATTGCATCCCTTGTTGAAAAGCAAGTAGAGAAATATGCGGAAATGCACAGAACTCCCCATAACAGTTGGATTCTATTCTTCAAAAGCAGAAAGGTAAATAAATGATGACCGTTATGTATGTTACCTTGGCTAAATAGTTTGAAAAAGGTGTTTCACTTTCAATAATTAATTAGGAATCGCATGAAACCCCATATAGAGGCTCAATAGAGCTTATTATTACATGGCTCCACCATTACTTTCTAGAATGTGGAACAGAATTTTCAAACAGTGGGAGAACCAAGGAAAACGTCGTATTGATTTTTGCACACAATAATATCCATTATCCACAGATAAAATTTAACTGCATTAATAGCAAAGGAAACCTACTGTGTTGCGCTTTGACATTGTCCTAGTAAGCTGGGCAGCAACGCCAAAATCAGCTGTGAAAATTATTGTGGCAATAACACCATATTTCATGTGTCAGTAAATTATTTCATTTACATACAATTACAGATGTTTTTTTTTTTTTTTGGAAAGAGAATAACAGACATAATATAGCATCAACAATGTTAAAACCAAAAAGGGTTACATGAAATTTCGCTTCTTTCAGAATATGGTACAATAACATAATACAGATAAGCAGATCCGTGCCATGTTATCAGCTGTGTTTAGTCATAATCAAAAGTCTAAAAGACACATTACTCTCTTTACCATTATTAGGATGATTTACCTTATACATTCTTGGCTTATCATCTTCAGTAATGTAATACTGTAATTTGGAATGAATAAATAACAAGCTACCCAATAGGATTTGTATGATTTGAATCCCCATTTTCTTGTTTTCCTCTCTCACATAGCATTCGATGTCGGTATCGCTGCAAGTTTTGTTGGCCGGGGATACATAAACAATATTGATATCGCCAACAAAAAGAAATGCGTGGAAACATTGGGGAAATATGGGAAAATGGTGGAATTTTTCAGTGAAACTTCAGGAGATGCTAAAATACACATATTTGCATATTTGGGAATCAAAAATTACAAAATAATGCATACATAATAAGTAACCATTTAATGGGGGCCCAAATATGTGCTATTGTAAAAAATCAGTCCAACCATACCATCAATCCCATCTATCCATCTAACTATCCATCCAAGCATCCAACCTTCCATCCAAACATCCATCGATATTTCAGAATATTGACAACACACGATATTTTACCGAGAAATCGTCAACAACTAAAAAGGAAACAAAAGACTGTGATCTAGATATCGCCCATGTTGAGATAACGATAGTATTGGGATATTATCGATATTATAGTCGACAATTTGAACACTACATACAACCATGAGCCCATGAAAAAATATTGAAAAGGAAATTTTTTTTTTTTTTTTAATAAACAGATTTTTAGTGATATCATACATTGGCAATACAAGCGACACTTGGAATTTACACAGTCGAAAACATTGGCGATATCCATACATTGCCGATACTTAGATACATCACCAATACCAGGAATTTCTGATATTACTAATGTTATCAGTATCACTACTACTGTTATCAGTATCTTCGAGCTGGAGATACATATAATAGTGGGGATATTTCAATAATCAGGGATGCTCCAAATAATGCCCTCACATGACATCTTAGCATTAAAGCAACAAAGCCCAAGATCTAGTTTTCCAAGGATTCTCCTACCAAGGATTCTCCTAAGGATGGGAGATCACTAGTAAAATATCATGGAAGCTTCAATAAAAGGCGATCTATAGTGGCATGTAGTCTTATGTATGGACCACACAGTTGTATATTTGGTGGCAACAGTTGCATGGCCTACATTTACGATTCTGGCCAACCATAAAATAAGTCTACATGTATCGAGATTAGTGGTTTATTTTGACAATTTTTTTTAACATAAGTTTCATCCTTTATTTTCAGGAAATTCAATGAGCTCTATTTCTATTCCAGTGAACTATGTGTACAAGAATTTCCAGACCTAAGATCGATAGGTTCAATCATATCCAATTCTCTATTCTTGGGTTTCTTGGTCTGTTGGACCATTTTTCTCACATACACAGAATTTATATGACCCACAGCCCCTTTCATTGGTAATACCAATTTTCTCATAATCACTTTACTCAAGTTTGCATGGAAGATTCGCAGTTGGACCACCAAATGATGTTGTAATGGCAACTTAAATAAATAATAAGCAAAGTATGCAAAAATTGTCACGTAACAGCCATTAATAAATAGTTACATAACAAAAATGGCATGATCGTTATGCAATATGGGTTCAAGGTTTAGGGTTTAGGGTTTGTAATAAATAGTTACGTAACGAAAACAGCATGATCGTTATGCAACATGGGTTCATAAAGGTCTGTGCTAAGAATTTTGGACTGTAACAGTCCCAAAATGGTCCATTATGGCGTCGCGTAGATATAAGTCCCCTTTTGAGGGTTGCTTTTCTTTTTTTTCCCCATTTCTCCTCCATTTTTGACATGTTTACTTCTTGGGACTCTTTTTAACCCATTTTCAACTAGATTTGTATAATCTTTGAATATTAAGACACAATATTTAAGACATTTTCAAAGAATCGAAGATCCAAGGCCAAATTTGGGGAATATATATATATATATATATATATATATATATATATATATATATATATATATATATATATATATATATATATATATATATATAATATGAAAAAATTATTTTTTTCCTTGCTACAAACTTTTTTTTTTTTTAAAGGTGATGATTTTATTAATAATGGTTGAACCAAAAGAATAACAAATAGACCGAGAATGAGGAAAAGAAGAACCACCACCTACTATTTTTTATGTTAAATCCCATCCCATAACATGAGATTTAGCCCTATTAAAAATCACCGCAGCCCTCCCACTATGGTTGCTAAAACAATGATTGTTTCACTCCCCTAAAATGAACCAAATTCCAGCCAACAACAGGAGCCTCCAATCTCCCAACCTTTCCCACTCCACCCCATGCCAAACTAGAATCAAATTCCCATTTGAGCCCGGCATCACCCAAAACACACCAAATAAATCAAAGAAGCTTTCCCACTTTCTTTGGCAAATGAGAAATGGATGAAGAGATGATCAAGCGACTCCTTGATCTTTTCTTTTCTTTTTAAAGATTACAAAACTTCATTAAAAAGGTGAAAACCGACTCCTCATTCTTGAAACATATCACACAAACATTCAGAGACACCATCATCCTCTTTCGAAGGTAATCGATGGTGAGCACCTCGTTCCAACCCACAAGCCAAGTGACAGCAACAACCTTGGGAGGAGCACATTAATGTCACATGTGAGCGGTGAACCGCTCCTTCCCTTCAGAGGAAGGACCAACAATTAACCTATAGAACTGGTCGAAAATCGACCAACTTCTCTTTCACCCACTCCATCACATCCTTTCTTCTATCAAAGGAAAGACTCTGTGCAGCCGCTCTAAAAGCCTCACAAACTCTTCTGACTCATAGCCTGATAGGCTCCTACCATAAGGAGGAGCCCAAATCACCTCCCTACCTAACAGGTAGAAGCACCATGCAACCAGAATATCCACCTCCATGGCTACTCTAGCTTATCTTGGAAATTCTTCTCTCAATGCTTTTTTGCCCAACCAAACATCTTCCCAAAACCTTATATTCTTACCATCTCCCAAGGAAAACCCACCCCCTCCGAAAACTTTAATCTCAAATTGACTAGAGTTTTTGCGCAAGAGTTTTTGTCTCAAGCTTTCCGGGTCCAAATAACTTCATTCTTCCACATATAAATCTTGCCTTTAAGAAGTCTTCAAGTTTTTGAAATAGCAAGACATCCACAAACCCTTCCACCTCAAAGGGACCACCACTCCTTTACCCACTTCAGGAATCCCTAAATCTCAAGCCAAGAGACGTAGAACCTAAATGGTCGTAGAGCCCAACCTCTCTAATCCACCTCCAGAGTAACCGAGCAATGATAGAAGGTCGGTCTAGGAAGACCCCTTCAATGCACTAGTAGAAACTTCTTTGCCCAATCCATGGAAAATTAAAAACCATTCTAAATTTGACTTCACCACTCTTGCTTGCCCATTAGACCAAGTGTATCTCACCTTCGACCATTTCGTTTCTAAGGATCCAATTTGAGAATTCTTTCAAGCTTCTAATGATACAGCAACAGCTAGATTTCTCAGAGGTGACTCCTCATCACTATCCCCAGAGGTGACCCCCAACATTCTCCCACATTCCCCAAGGCCATCTTCACCCATTTCATATCTTCACTCATTTCAAACCCTGAGCCACAGAAACGTGCCACTCATTCCCCCCTTCAAGACAATAAGCATTGCAGCTAATTGACCTTACAACCATTCGAGTCTCCTCGCCAAGCTCCACTGCCGCTTATAGCGAGGTCACCTTCAAGGTCTCTAGAAGCCCTTCACTGATCAATTGCCCTTCCAAACGAGACAGATCCACATCTCCCAATCCATCACAACTGACTTTGAAATTCAATATCGACCTTGCTGCCAATTGCTCCTTCCTACCAACTTTATAAACTACCAAGGCCTTAGCAACTGGCCCTAGTAGGCCCCTCGAATTGAGTCTCAACCCCTCCCTAGAAGATTCAGATATGCGAAGAAGAGAAACAGGTAGCAGAATTACACTCCAGAGTAGGCATTTGTGACTCCACTGGCCCATGAGCTCTCCCATCTACAACAAGAGCCTCCCCATAGTTGGAGGAGTCTTCCAATGCAAGGAGTTACAAAACTCTAGCCACAGGTATCACCCTATAAGTTGTTGCCCACACAAACTGCAAAGGAAAACAACTCTACACGTGAAGCCTCCACCGCACAGGTGAATGTGGATTCAGAATCACCTATCGAATCATGAGTGGGACCCCCAGCTGCTTCACAGACCCTCCCCACCAGCTCATGTGTCAGTCACCTCGAGACAATCGTCGTCACCATGCAAACATCCTCCACCACATGCAACCAGCATAGAGTCCCCCCGCCCGACACACACACACAAAAAAAAAAAAAATCTCGTGCTCCCACAACCCCTCCTCTTCATCTAGTGTTCTGCAAGAGCACCGATCTTGAGCTTCATCTTCCTTCAAAGTTGTTATCAGCAGATGCTCGTGGCCCACATGCAATGCATGGCACCCCAACCTATGCTATTTGACCTCCAAGTCAATCCTTGGTTTCATAACCACTCAAATCATAAGCCAATCATTCTTGATGCAAATGGAGATTTTCTCCGATAATGACTCGAGCTTTTTCTTCCTGAAGTAGATTCTAGTGAATCAAAGCATCTTGCATCCTTCCATCCTCAAATCAATTGTACTACTTGAACAAAATTCAAGTTCACCACCATGAAAAAATCCATGATAAAAAACTCCCACGCGAGTTCCCATATCTAATACCATGATTCTTCCCATCCAAAGTCCGACAATTCCTCCCACTTGTAAATCTCCCAAACTATGTTATCCTTGAACAGATTGCTAGCAAAAATGTTGTCAATGTTCACCTAAGGGGAAAGAGACATCCAGATGGAAGAGTGCTCAAGTGCCTAATGACTCGTCTTCTTCATCCACGCTTCAGTTCTGCGACAACCAATTTCCCACTTCCTCATCCGAAGCTCCTGGTCTAACGGATGCCACCAAACACTATTAAATGGATCTCCATGCCTAGTCGAGCACCGTCAAGTTGATGCTCACCTCTAGACTTCCAGCCACGACGCTTCTCCACACCCATCTATCCAACAAGGGAGAGATATCGCCATTCTCCCTGACATTAATGGCGACATCTTAGCTACTCGAGCATCCAACCAGCGTGTCATGGAACGATTTACCTCTGGCTGTACTTCATTTGATTTACCTTAAGTTTCCTTCCCCTAAATCGAGCACCATTCATGACTTTAATTGCTCCCTTCATATCTATTCCCCCCGCCGCAAAACCTCAAATCACTGCCAATACCCAAATACTAGGAATGATAACCTCTTTCACTTCCCTTAACTTCCCAAAACCCATCTAAAATGTAGTTCAGACCATTCCTCTGGAAAATTAACAACAAACATTGATAGTAGCTCCTATAGTCCTTGGCTTCTACACCCATGGATTGCTCAACCTTTGACTTAGTGTTATGACCTATCGGGATCCATTCATCGTCCCCCAACTCATCAATTCCTTTAGCTTCCACAAACTGCCCAACATCGTTGTCGTTCTCTCCTACACCGAGGGTTCCCATTTCATGCTCAGTTTCCATCACTTTCCCTTTTCCTCCAACATCAACCAACTCCTTACCATTATTGTAATGAAAGAGAAAAAGGAGCGGAAATTCCTCTGCTACAGTCATTCCTTGTTTGCAAAAGGCTAACATTATCGCACCAACCAATACCATAAAATCAATAATTATATTACCGAATCGACAAAATCTTTGCTAGATTTGTGTACAAAAATATATGGCATAAAAGCTTCGACTAAAGTTAAATCTGCTCTGTTAGGGAAGTGGCTATGGCGCTTTGGTACTGAGGCAGGAAACTGGTGGAGGGAAATCATAACTGAAAAATATGGGCTAGAGGGAGGGTGGTTCACCACGCCCTCCTCCAACTATCGTGCCTCCTCATTTCGGAAAGTTATCTCCAAGCTTAAGAACCTCTTCCCAGAAGGTATCTCTTTTAGTCTTGGAGATGGTACGAGGATAAGGTTCTGGCTTGAGCAATGGATTTTAGACAGACCCCTCTTCTTTATTTCTGAGGTTAGCTAGAGTCTCCCCCAATCCCTCTATCTTTGTTTCTGATTGTTATTCTCTCGTTGGCTTAGGGGCATGGTGCCCTTATTGTAGAAGAGACCTCAGGGAGGAACAATCTGAGGATTTTCTAGAGCTTCTTCAGCTTCTCCATGGCATCCAACCTTCCTTCGGCAGTTTCTCTGTTAAATTGTTCTTCAACACCATTAGAGGATCTTCTTCCATTCAAAATTTTGAATTCCCTTCCTTCATTTGGTCATACAAAGTTCCCCCGAAGATTTTTGCCTTTGTCTAGCTTCTTGCAAGAGGAAGGGTTTTAACAGTGGACAAACTTCAACGTCAAGGCCTTGTTCTCCCTAACATATGTCATTTGTGTCTGGGCAATGCGGAGTCCATCCCTCATCTTTTCCTCCATTGTCCTTTTGCTACTAGAGTTTGGTCAGCTGTCTTCGACACATTTCAAATCCCTTAGGTTATGCCTGGTTCAATTCTTTTTCATATGTTCAACTACAACAGATTGGCCCTTAAGAAAGACCAAAAAATGGTGTGGAAGTTCGCAGTCGTGGCTACCTTTCGGGCTATTTAGAAAGAAAGGAATAATCGTTGCTTCCAAGATATTGCACCCTCCTCTTCTTCGATTTCGAATCAGATAATCTGGGACCTCAAGGATTGGTTGTTTAGTCTAAATCTCTTAGACAAAACAGTCATCACCTCCTTTCTGGATTAGAGTTGTTTTGCTTCTAATTTCTGCTCTTCATGTTGGTCTTCAAGTTTTATAGTAATTTTTCTAGGTTTTTCTTCTTTTTTCTTGTTTTGTTTTGTTTTGGAGTTTTTTGCCCTTTTTGCCTTTTTAATATATTTCTTTGTATTCTTCAAAAATAAAAATAAAAATTGTTTGTATAATTTTCAATTTTTTTTCTACTTTTACTGCTTTAAAAATAATTTCTAGCAATTTTCAAAGAAATTTACTTTTTGTAAAATATTTGGAGGGTAGATATTTAAATACATGTGGAGTTTCGATCTAGAGATGCATGCACTAAATCAATTTTATTTTTTTTTCATCTCTTTCTTTTTTTTCTCTTTGTATTTTTGGTAATCTCGGGCCATTTTTATGATGAATAGTGATAGATCAAATTTCATAAGGGTAATAAAAACTTCGGCCCATTTTGGGGGCATTCAAGTGGTCTAAAATCGGCCCATTTTGGAGGCATTCAAGTGGTCCAAAATCAGCCCAATAGTAATTTTGATTTTTCCTCAAATTTCATGCGGAAAATGGTATCAAATCAAGGTATTCAATAACAATAATGATAATGGTTGATTTGATTAACCATGTAACTAATCTTTCAAAAAAAAAAAAATGATTAACCATGTAACGTTTATAATACAAGCCACAACTGTCATTACACACCCGGAACAGCCATTACGGCCTCATAACAATAATATATATATAAGGAAAAAAAGATAAAAAGATATTGGAATTTTAAAATAATAATAATAATAATAAATGAAAGGATCTGAAATACGTATTCCTTTCTTAGTTTTGAACATGTATTTGATGGTGTGATGGGCCATTCTTTGGCAAGAATGATATCTTTGGTTGCCTGATACTAATAACCTGAGACTGACTTTAAAACAGTAAACTCCCATATTTAAGCTTCCAAGCATCTAATATCAATATATAATAAAGACTGTAAGTCTATGTATGATTAATGATTAGTTGATGACACAATTATAGGTGGTGGATTAGGGCCCATTTATATAAGTACAACAAAACAAATATGGAAAATGAAGGTTCTAATATCCCCTAATATGGTCCACTCTCCTTTAGTTCATTGAATCCCAAATAATTTTGTATTTTGATCCTTCATCTAGTTTAAACTTAGTTTTCAAACTTCATGTTTGACATAAATAAAAAAGTGGGAAACGAGTGAAAATTTGAAAATAAAAATTGTCAAAATGGGCCCTTTATGGTCGTATCCGTCTGTAACAGCATATCTTCCCCGTAACAATGCCGATATGGCCCATTTCTTCATAACAGACTAATTCACCCCCATATCGCATAATGGGGTGACCTTTTCCTTTACATAACAGCCCCTATGTTCGTAATGTAACCATTTTTTAATATCATGTATCAAATGGTTGGAGATATGCATTAGCATGATGAGTTCCACAAATTGCACAAATTTTAGGTTGTTTTGGAAGCATTCGAGTGGTCCCAAATATGTCCAAGACATTATTCATCCAAATTTTAATTTTAAATTTTTTTTCTCTCAAATTTCTCAAGGGAAATAGTGCCAAATAGTTAGGGACATGCATTAGTAAGATAAACCTATGAATTGCATGAATTTCAGCCCGTTTTGGGGATATTCGAGTGGCCCTAAATTGGCCTGACACTACTCATCCCAATTTAATTTTTAATTTTTTCCTCGAATTTCTTGAGGGAAATGATGTCAAATGGTTAAGGATATGCATTAGTGAGATGTGGGGAGTAATGTTTGTCTATTTATCTTTGTCATTTGACATCACTCTATTACTTATGAGTTCACTTCATAGTTCATGCATTAACATTTTATGGACTTATACAATCATTTATGGTTGCTTGCGGTAAAATAGTTATATAAATATCAATATAATTGTTTCATCATTAGATTCATACTCATATAATCTTATTTATATTGAATCACATATATTAGATATTTAGAAAATTAAATATAGGAGCTTTGAAGTCAATCTAAGCCTCTCAAATTAATAATATCGTCAAGTAGCCCGAGATAATATCCTTACCAAAGAATGTGCCATTAAACCATCATAAACATGTTTAAAACCATAAAAGAATGCAAATTTGGATTCCTCTCTTTTCTTTTCTTTTCTTTTTTTTTTTTTTTTGAATTTTTCTAATATAAAAAAAAAAAGGACATTTGCGAGGGTTGTAACGGTTGTTATGGCCTATAACATAACATTTCAATGGCTGATCATTACTCTGGCCGTTACCATTACTGAATAATTTGTAAATGTGGCAAGATACACTCACAAATTTTGTCAACAAAAGGCCCATTTACATCCATGCATTGGTCAATGCCAGTGTTTTAAATAGTGAATAGCATGCAGTGTAGAGTTCACGCCTCTGAAGCATGAGACATAAGCTATATAGCATGTAGTACTTCTAGATTTTTCATCAAAGTTGCGCATGGTTGCACCAATTTCATGATATTCACCAAATTAGACTGATTAATAATGAAATTTAACAAAAATCCATGATATTTAGTGCAACCAAACACAACCTATATAACAGGAAAGGGTAATCGTACAAAGGTAAAGAAAGAACGACAAAGAGGGTCCGTAACGGAACATAACAGCCATTACATAACGGTAACGGCCATAACCGTTACACGTTATTGGGCCAAAACGGTCATAACAGAAAAATAGCCCACAACAACCCCATAATGGTCTCGTAAACGGCCCTTAATAGCCTCGAAACAGGTTTTTCCAAAAATAAAAAATAAAAAAAGGTCATAATGGCCCGTCTCGTAACTGTTGGAGTAAACCAACTCCTTATCACACCACAATGATGTAAACCTGAGCCACAACAAACCCAGATCAAACCCTAGGTATTACAAATTTGGATTTAACACCACTGATAATCCATGCACTTTGCAAAATCACAATAAACGAAGATAGAACAATATAATAAAGCAGATGACCAAACCAAAAGTAATCAAACACAGAACAAACAATATTTTAAACGGAAAACCCTTGTGGGAAAAAACAACGGCACAAAGCGACAAAGATCTCAACTATAATCAAAAACTTAAAGTACAACACTCACCTTCTTTGTTTACAAGATCGTCTGATCTCCCTTTGCGATGCACAACCCTTGGAAAACCCTTTCCAAGCCCTTACAAACGTTGGAAACCCTCTCACCTCGCAAACCCTTGCCCTCAGAGAGTAATATGAACATATTATAAAAGCCCTAATCCAAACCAAACTTAAATACCCTAATTTGCATAAAACCGTGCAATCCAACAGTCGCACCTTCAGTTGATCGAGCTTTCAATAGACAGTCGCGGTCAACTGTCAATAGCCCGCGATCGACCAAATTGCTCCTGCAACAACTTGGGAGGCAGATCTAAGGCATCCTGTTCAATAGTAACGGTAATAGTGGTGGTTGTTATGACCATTGTTACCATTATAGAACACCTTTTATTAAAGACACATCAATATCTAACATTTGATGACCAAAATAAAATCTCCGGAAAAAAAAAATTAACTCAACAAATCATAGAAAATGGTATATCCAAATACTAATAGAGGCCACTAAAAACACACCAACAACAACACTTGATTTGATCACGGCTTCAATCATGGGAAACTAAGGCAATCCAGTAAATATGAAAGAGATAAGACAGCTGTGTGAGACACAAAACTTACTTGGAAATGGCCAGTAAACACTTCGGAAATAGTAAAAAATAAATGTAAATAAATAAATAAAAAGGAATCATGCTATGTAAGAGTACTCTTTTTCCAAGATCATGCAGAGTTTTGAGTCGATAATTTATGCATTGTCGTTATCCATAAAAAATAGTAAATAATAATAAATAAAATAAATTGTTTTAGACATTCCCAAAAATTTTAGGAATCAATCTGGAATCCTCTTACAAAAAAAAGATCTTGAAGCAAGTTTACAAATGGGTTTATTCAGTTATATTTGTTGTTAAGCAGTCATTAGATTGCACTCATCTAAAGTCAATAGATGTTATCTCTTTCCGTTGCCCCAGTACAGAAATACTGCAATGGAAAGTTGGAAAGAGATAAACTACAAATAAAGTCGTCGTCCAAAGAATCTACAATCAGATTCAAGTTACAGCACATTCAATGAAGTAAATTCAATTATGCATACAAGTATCACATGACATCAATGTAGCATAAAGAGTTGAAAGAGAGATACTTGCGAGAAATGTAAATCTCATAACATTTTTTTTTTCCTTGAGTAAAAATAATAATAATCAATTGAAACAAATGTTTGAAGAAGAGGGAAAACCTTAATTTGAAATGCCATTTTCAATATTTCAGAATTTATTACATCTTCTAGATTCTAAAATGGTAAATGACTCTTGACTTGCCAGCTCTAGTCTAAACTATTTTGCAAAGAAAATGATGAGGCACTCAACATAGACTTTCTTTTGCCAATAACAATGCCAAGTGCGTTCATATTGAGATTTACTTACCAAGTTTTACCTCTCCTTGGTCGGTGAGCAAGATATTTCCACCCTTTATGTCTCTATGGACCTTGTAAATTGAGTGCAAATACAATAGACCCTGCATCAAAGTAAACAGAAGTTCCAAGTCACAAAAACAAGCACTCATGGATAAAATTTCATGTAAATACTTGATATCAATTCAATCTTGGAAATTTAATTTAACCCGGACCCTCATTGACTCTTTTTTCGGCCACGCATTGTAAAAGCATTAATTACTTCAGCCATGTAGACTAAAAAGAGAAGAAGAAGAAGAAGCTAAGAGGCCAAAGTTTTTGCTCAACTCATTGACTTGACCAAATGAAAAACCTTCAGCTAGTCATCCTTTTCCGTAGAAGTCATTATAATAACAACCAATAACCCAAATAAAACTTAAAGACATTTTCTTTTATCCCACTTGAAATCATCTTTCAGTAGATCCAACAGCCAAGATGGACTGAAGATTTCACCGTCTCTGGTGGAAGGAGAGGCACCATAATACCTTGCCAGTTGCCATCCAGACACTGAAAGAACTGATTAACTGCAGCCCCTTTATTGACAAACAGCGAATACAAAATATCAAGCCTCTTGCATAGAAGCACATCCACACACCAAAGGTCTAGCCAAAAACACACTCTAGACCCATTCCCTACTCTAAATCTGAAATTGTTAGAGAAGAAAAATTGAGCATACAAAATAGAACTCCAAATGGAAGAACCAGCACTGCAAGATAAACAGACATTCCACTCATTTTCGCTTGCACCATACTATGCTAAAAAAACTCCTAAAGACTCCCCCGTTTCCCACTCTCCACCCCAACTTACCCAATCAAGCTAAATTGGTTGTCTTTACATTTTTTAGGCCCGGGCAGCCATACCTGATTGGGTTACAAATATCTTCCCACACCACCAGATGATATTTGTGTCTTGGTTATATTCCATAGGGATTGCTTTTGAATATAGTCAACTTTTTCCAGTGACCTTAACCAAACATCTAAGGATAGAATTCAGATATACCAGAAAGCTCAAAAGGACTGATTCAATTAGAGATATTCTCCCACCCAAAGATAACACTACAATATAGAAGATGAGCGGGGTCGCCCTTCAGATACCGTTCTCATACTTGGAGTCATTTGGATTGAGAGCATTTGCATCCCTGGATATTTCAATTACTGGGTATTGTTATGCCTGGTTATTGTAATTGCTGGCAATTATAATTTCTTTGTTTTGGTAGTCTCCTAAATAGCCTAATTGGGCACTGTAATTTCCAGAAACTATAATGCCAGTGATTAGTTGGCTTACAAGTTAGGAATCACATGTATCGTAATGCTTATTTATTTGAGAAGCATCCAAAGTAAATGAACGGGTGCGCCGCACTATCACCTAATCAACTTCAACTCTCAAATATAAATTGTATATCATGCTATCAAACGGACGCATGGGTTAGATGTTGACCATGTGCAAAAAAATTGCATGTGTTACAACGGCTAGGGAAATGAACAGCCCATATTGATCATAATACCTCTGATCATTAATCTACACCGTCCATCATGTGGTTCTCACCCTTGATCACCCATCTTGTAAAAGATCGCTGTTATTGGAAGATCCTGACCGTCCATTCAATGGTTAGTGAAATGGGCGCCCATATTCATCATACTACAAACAGTCAAATGATTGGCCTAGACCATCCATCATGTGGTTTCACCCTGGACAGTCCACTAAAAAATATCACTTCTGACGAATGATCTTTAGCCGTCCATTCAATGGTTGGGGAATTGGACAGTCCTTATTGATCATATAGAAAATGGTCTGATCATTGACCTAAGCTATCCACAATGTGCGTCCACCCTTGATTATTCATCCCTCTAAAAAATCACTTCCATTGGACAATACTAACCATCCATTCAATGCAAAGGAAAATTGATGGTCCATATTGATCACATGGAAAATGATCTGATCATATTGATCTAGACCATCCACTAAATTAACACCATCAACTAAACTTTCCCTTTGTGTCGTCTTCCACCTTTCTTCTCCTCTGCCTATTTTGTATTCCTCCTATGCTACACCAAATGAGAGCGCCGTTTTAGAACTTCTCTTTGATCTCCACAGCTCTCCACCTTAGACGCCCCAATTGGCCACTTCCAACTTTTCATCTTCCACCAACTTGTTAAAGGTAACAATTTCTGCCAGCGATCCCTTCTTCTTGGCAAGATGATGGCTGCTTCTCAGAACGAACATCTCCATGATGATCTCCTTCTCACCTTCAATAGTGTCCAGCAAAGGAGACCATTGATGGGAAGATTCTTTGGTTTTTCCTAAAGCCTCACCCCTGTAACTGATTCTACTAAAGTTGCATTCCAAAAACTTCATCTTCATTCAGCTAATAGTTATGCCTCTAGACTCTACAGCCTTCCTTCAGACCTCCAGTTTAGCATTTGCCCCTTGACTAATCGGCAACCAACACTACCATGTCTGCAAACAAAATAAACTAAGGGACCTCATCTTGGACATTTTGGTTAGTTCATCTATAACAAGTGCAAAAGGCTGAGGGTTCAATGTCGACCCTTAAGAAAGAGACTAGTAATGTTTGTTTGTTTGTTCGTTTTTTTTTTTTTTTTTTTTTTTTTTTTTTTTTTTTTTTTTTTTTTTTTTTTTTTTTTTTTTTGTTTTTTTTAGAATTGATAACTTATTAAAGAAGCCAAAAGGCAGAGAAACAACAAGAAAGAAAAGAAACCACAAAATACAAAAGGCCGCAGCCATCCAAAAACCCAGAAATCATGAAACCCATTCCCCGATCTGAAGGAAAACTTTCTTGATAATACTACCCAAGGGCTCACTGCAATTTTTAAAGCATTTGTTATTCCTTTCCAACCAAATAGACCACAAAACCACAAGCAATGACAATAGCCAATTTTGCATATCATTGGATGAAGGGCCCCCTTAAAGTCACAAAAGGAGCTGTCCCAAGGAACCAAGCACAATGCACGGGATGCTAAAGTAATTTACGTGGGTCCAGATGATAGACGATCTACATAAAAAGTGATGTTGCAAAAGTAATTTATGTGTGATGTAATTCATGGATTCTTTTTGGGATTAATTATATTGTTTACCAAACATACTTGCGCTGAATAAGTAGAAACCAAGATCAGCTACTTGGCGCATAAGTAGTAGAAACAAAATGACTTACAATCCAAATGCACCCTAAATGACTGGATATTTAATAGAAGGCCCTCAAATGGGATTGATCTTTGATTAAACAAAAATGGAACCATCTTGTGGTCTCCCATTGGATGATTAGACCGTCTTGCATCAGTTCTTATCGCTTAGAAAGAGCTCAACCTTGTGTTTAGAGCCAGCATTGAAACATTGCATGCTCTGCCTTATCTTGTGCCTTTGTAGGCTTTGGTAGAAGTTGATGAAACCAACATGTCAATGATAGACTTTTTCACTTGTAAACATGGTAAGTATGCCATCCTTGAGTTTAGAGACTCCTCCGTCAATTCCCATCGGCTTGGAAAGAGCTCATGCTTGAGTTTAGAGCCAGCATCGAAACTTTGCCATGTTCTACCTTATCTTGCGCCTTTATAGGCTTTGGTAGGAGTTGATGAAGCCAACATGTCAATGATAGACTTTTTTTACTGTTAAGTATGCCACTTTTGCCTCTTTGTTGTTCTCCATGTCCTAGGTGTCGGTCAGATTACATTTCTTCTTTGGCATGGAATTGCATGCCTTGGATGTTGGATCAGCCATGGAAGCTTCTTCCTTCACTTTGACTTCTCCGCATCATCTTTCTCAACTCAATTCTCTGATCCGCATACTCCAATTGCTGTTTGGATGGGTTAGTGCATCCATCTCTTCTTTCTCTTTGACTACTCCATCCTGGGCATCAAGTTCGACATCTTCTTTGGCCTGGAGTTGCTTGCCTTAGATGTTGGATAGTCAAGTGTAGCTTCTTCCTTCACCTGCAATCAGCTTCATGACTTCACAAGTTTCTGATCGGCATATTCTGCTTGCTGTTTGTGTGGGTTAATGCATCCAGCTAAATATCAACATTCTCCTTAGAATTTGCCAATATAATCATTGAGTCATCAATTATCTTTTCTTCCACCTCAATTTTTAATTCACCATCGTTTCATCGTCAAACTTTTCTGCAGTTTTGCCAATGAATCAAACAGGAATGTCCTCAATTGATCCACCTGTGGATCTATCAAACAATTTCATTGCATTCATTTTGGATTGTCACACCATTAGACACGAAGGCATCTGGATTTCAAACTGGAAATTTTTTTTTATTGAATGAGAAGAAAAGATGCAAAATAGAAAAAGGGCAAACAAGCACATAAGCACCAAGACACTCACGAAAAAGCCCACCCCACAACACAATCACAGTATAACCAGTTACCAATGCAAAGAGTCCCTGATAACTCCTTGCTAATCCAGCAAATCTGCCTTGGAGTTCACCTCTCAATGAACGTGTGAGAAAGGGAGTGATGTCCATACACAAATCTTTGAAGAGCCTGAACTCATCAACCAGATTTGCAACTACACAAAAAAAAAATGTCCACAGGCAATGGGCAGACTTGGCCCATTTGATAGAGTTTGCACATTTACCTTCCACCATAAGCGGGCTAAGCTAACAGTTTGTGATCTCAATGCCTGGAAACAAAGTTGTAGCCTCATCAAAAATAGAACTCCAATGATCGATTGGGACCAAGATCATAATCGTATGTGCATATATCCCGATGATCTCTGAAAATTCCACACAAACCAACAGCCCCAGGTTTCCCAAAGTACCGTCAAACAATTTGATCAGAGCATTAGTGTGGACATCCGTTGGAATGTGATGTTTGAAATGGATAACCTAAAAGGGCACTTCCTTTTTTTATGCCCTCAATCATTTTTGGCAACATGCTAGGCAACATCATCTTCCATGCATCAATCTAGCATAGCTGAGAATGAGATTCTTCCCTAACTTAGCACTTGGCACTTAGCACAATGGCAGGGTGGCACATTGCAAATGTAGCATATTTGGCAATGTGGCACATCTGGGACACTTCAAGATGTATGGGACACGTGTTGCATGTGTGGTGTGCTTGAAGCTAGGCGGTGGCACAAGGCACATGCAAATGCTAACATCTAATGAGCTCGGGCATTTATCAAGATGGAAATGGTAAATGAAAGCACTAGGTCTTAAAATGGAATGTAAACAATTCTTTTTCTTCTTTTTTTTTTGTAGAAATGAAAATGAGAAAATCAGTTTTCACCAAAATCGGACATTTTTAGGATTCACATATGCAAGGAATACGGTGCTTCCCTGGAAATGCATCTCCACAGTTTCATTTGAACAAATCGAAATGGGCCCTCATAAAAAAGGAAAAACGAAAACAATTTTCCAAATGTAGGAACTTAATGCACCCAGGCCACCTACAAAACATGTATACCAGATGTCCAAATTGGACCCCAACTGGCAGACATGAGTCAGGGAGCCAGTTTTGGAGTGTCCAATTGGGCTGTGGGGCCCACAGGTCCAATCATAAGCCTTTTCTACAATATATGTCCTATTTTTAGCATGTCTACGTTCTATTTACATGTATGAGAATCATCTCCAGTACCCACAGCCTATCTATGGAAAGACAATCCTTCCGCATACCATTTTTAGTAGCAGGAGCAGTTATTTTGGTTGTTTTTGAAAAATATACAGAGTTTTGAGATTTCCCATCAGTAGCCAGTTGATATTTTTGGAAGATTTACACAATCCATATGGCCCTATGGCCCTATATGGTTAGCATTGTGGAAAGAATCTAAGCAGATCTTAGCATGTCACCAGATCTTTAGTATTATTTCTTTTTAGAGGATTTTCTGCAGAGATTAGTGTGTTTTTGTAATAGAAGCTCATTTAGATCTACATTAAGGTACAAGGACTCTGTGTGGCTCATAAAAAGACCAAAGTCCCTGTATGCGAGACCCTGTATGTGAGTCCCTGTATGTGAATCTACTTTGTTTATTCATGAAAATCTTTCTTGAGCTCTTCTTTTGTGTGTGGTACTTATGTTCTGCAGGTACTAGATTTATTTATTTTTTAACAAAACCATTTCTTATCTCATTAATAAGCAAGATATACAATCTGACCTTCGGTGAGGCCCAACAAAAAGGGCGAGCCCCACCTATCATATGCAACACCTAAACACAACACCAAAGGAAAACAGACTACCTCGAAGACCTTTTCCTGATTGCCCCAAGCCCCACTCTATCAAGGAAAAGGCGACCCCTAACTTCGTGGGGGAGGTCAGGAAAAGAGAAGAATAGGGAAGATCCTTGAGTGGAGCTGCCCATGTTCGCTAAACTATCCGCCGGCCCATTTCCTTCTCTTAATACATGAGAAAACCTTACCTAACAGTGGGTTGTGAGAGTGTGGATTCGATCTATCCAATACCTCCACTTCCACCCCGCTTGGGAAGAGTCCGTCAGCATTTGCACCACAAGGAGGGAGTCCGATTCCAGGCAGATGTTCTCCAGCCCCTGAGCAGGTACTAGATTTGATCTGGTAGGCTGCTGAGTATCAACCCAGAGTCCCTCATTTACATTGACAGCTTAATCATGAAGCTTAATTAGAGGGAAATAGAACTACACACTTGGTATATATGCATCCCAACTTTTCAAGATAGGTTAATTGTAAAGCTTAATTGGAGGGGAATACATCTGCGGATTTGGTATATATGCATCCAAACTTGTCAAGATCAGTTTCTATGTCAGTTTTATTGCATCAGTTTGATAACTAGGGTTATATTAGGGCGTCTTTTTCTTTTCAGAAAGAAGTATATATGATGCAGGACAATTAACCATTTGCTCTAAAAGCACGAGCTATTAGAGTATTACGAATTAATCCCTTTATCTCATAGCCCAGGCCCCACATCTCGTGGGTTAGGACCTCGACAAAACCCGCCTCGTAGGCTCGTGGGCCCCAAATCACATGGGCCGCCCACCCCAAGTGTGTCCCTGCATCTCACAGGCTACCCCACTCGAGCCCGGTGTTAAATGCCCCTGCATTAATCACCCTCGGTGAGGAGTCTCGAACACAAGACCTCCCTCGTAGGCCCCGAATCACATGGGTCACCCACCCCGAGTGTGTCCCCGCATCCCACGAGCTACCCCACTCGAGCCCGGTGTGTAAAATGTCCCTACATTAATCACAGCCAGTGAGGAGTCTCGAACATGAGACCTCCCGCTCTGATACCAATTTGATGCAGGACAATTAACCACTTGCTCTAAAAGCTCAAACTATTACAGTATGGCAAATTAATCCCTTTATCTCATAGCCTAGGACCCACATCTCATGAGTTAGGACCTCAGCCGAACCCCCCTCGTGGGCTCGTGGGCCCCAAATCACATGGGCCGCCCACCCCAAGTGTGTCCCCACATACCACGGGCTACCCCACTCAAGCCCGGTGTGAAATGCCCCTGCATTAATCACCTCCGGTGAGGAGTCTTGAACACAAGACTTTCCCCGTGGGCCCCAAATCACATGGGTCACCCACTCCGAGTGTGTCCCCGCATCCCACGGGCTACCCCACTCGAGCTCGGTGTGTAAAATGCCCCCACATTAATATAAACATGTAAAAAATCATTTACAATGATACTTTTGATGACTGGTTTAAATACAAGTGGTTTGAATACAAGTGCTTATTTTTAGTATGAGTTGCTTCTAGCATTAGTTGCTTTAGTTTTCTAACATGTGTTCTTTCCATCCCAAGCACGTCTAGCTATGATAGTTGCTTTGACCTATCTTTTTAGTGGAATAAACTAGAAAGCTGCTGGAAATTCTCTTCCACAATGTATTGTAGGCATACTTTGACAAGATTGATCATCTGAAGTGGTAAGTATCTTAATGTCATGCAATAGGACTCAATTCCATCAAGTTTGTTGCATCATCATGAGTAGTGTTTAAGTTATTGGAGAGAAATCAATAATATCACCGATAATTTCGGTGTCGCCACGAAACCTACTAATTTCGTTTCTCTTCCAAATGTCGCTGAAATTTTGGCAATTTTTGCAATAAAATGGGTTGTTGGAGATAAATTCGTTGTAGATACCTTACCATGAGAATTTCGGCGACAGTGTAAATTTGTAATAAAAAAAAAAAATTTCTTTCATTTTTAATTTCTTTGAAGTTTAGAGAGTGTGTGTGATTTCCGGTACCTATAGAAGAGGATTGGTTGATCGCAAACAGTATTTGGTAGGCCAATCGCAAATCCATCGAAAGTAGTAGGCCCGAATTCCATAGATATGAAAAAACCCTCCAATTTCCCCCCTCTTTTTTTTTTTTTTTTTCCTTCGATTAGATAATATATTTCAAACGCAATAGGGATTTCGACGAATCTTCAGCGATTTTTTTTATAGATTTTTGGTCGAGATTTGGGCAGGAGAATAGGGTTTTGAAACAGTGCGTTTGGAACCCTTTTTTCCCCAAATTACTTCCACTTTCATTTTTAAGGGGACAACGCTAGGCGCGGATTAGATACTAACAGGTTGAGTAGCGAGACTCGCTACTGAAGTGACGTCGCCAAGTTCTGTGGACCCCACTATGATGTATGTGTTGTATCCACAACGTCCATTCATTTGGATATATTATTTGAAGGCATGACCCAAAGAACGAGGCAGATCCAAAGCTTTAGTGGACCCCACCAAAGAAAACAGTAGGAAGATTGATGCCCACCGTTGAAACCTTCTTGAGGCCCATCATGATGTTTTTTCGGAATCCAACTTGTTCAAAAGTTAACAAAGACATTAAAGAAGGGAAAACACAAATATCAGCTTGATATAAAACTTTTGTGGACTTCAGAAGTTTTTAACGGTGGTGTCACTCTCCCCACTGTTTTCTCTAGTGGGGTCCACTGGAGCTTTGGATGTGACTCATTCTTTGGATATTACCCTAAAATGATCTCTCCAGATGGACAGATAGCATGGATACAAAACATACATCATGGTGGGGCCCACAGAACTTGGTGACATCACTTCAGTAGCAGTCTCACTACTCAACTTGTCAATAGCGAATCTGCGCCCGACGACGCTGATGCGATTTGCGATATGGAATGGCCCACCTTTAACGCCCTATGGGCCACACTATAATATTATGTGCTTTATCCGCGCCGTCCATCTAATTTGTAAGGCCATTTAAGGGCATGAGCCTAAAAATGAGTCATATCCACATTTCAAGTGGACCATACCAAAAGAAACAATGGTGATTGAACGCTTACCATTAAAAACTTATTTGGGCCCACCGTAATGTTTATTTTCCATCCAACTCATTCATTAGGTCAAGTAGACTTGGATGAAGGGAAAACATAAATATCAGCTTGATCGAAAATTTTGTGGCCCCCAAGAAGCTTTTAATGGTGTCCATTTAATGACCATTGTTTCCTATGGTGTGGTCCACCTGAGATTTGGATCTGCCTCATTTTTTGCCTAATGCCCTAAAATGATCTGAAAAAATGAATGTATGGCGTGGATATACAATGAAATGCATCTAGGTGGGCCCGTTGTCAGGGTCCCGTGAACCTCCCTGGTGCACAACTCGTCTCTAGCAATCAATGGATTGTCTGGAAGCTTTCTCGGGAACTTCCTGGCAAAGGAGCACAGCTTAAGCTGCAATCCGAAACCATCCAAGTGGATGGAACCCTGACTATAGGGCCCGCCTCGATGTATGAATTGTATATCCATGTCATCCATCATTTTGGCCAGGTTATTGTAGGGCATGGTACGAAAAATGAAGCAAATACAAATTTTAGGGGGACCACACCACAGGAAACAATGGCCATTGGACACTCACCATTTATAACTTCCTAAGGTCTACTCTAGTGTTTATTGACCATCAAACCTACTGAAAAGGTAACAATAACATAGACCTAGATGAAAGGCAAAAACAAATATCACCTTGAGCAAAAATTTGTGGTCCAAAATAGGTTTTTAATGGTGGCCATTCAATGACCACTCTTTCATGTGGTGCAGTCCACCTGAAATTTGTATCTGCTTCAATATTTGCACCACGCCCTAAAATAGGCTGGCAAAAAAGATGGACGTCATCGATATACAATACATATACTGAGGTGGGCCCTACCATTAGGTTCCGACGGTGGTCGCAGACTCACAACCACAATGCTGGTCGACCAGATTTTTTTCGCATGCCTATTTGAGGATTTCTATCCCATATGCAGACATATTTTAACAATCTGAGCCATTCTTCATCTTGAAAATTGAATGGACTAGTCACAACTTACAACTTTAAATCCAAAATTCTTAATGAATGGATGATTCTATATATATTTTTTAAATAGATGAGTACTCACCCTCACACATGAAATCCTTTTGTGAGATCCGAGCCACTCACCAGATTGGACCCACTATGTACATGCATTATGTCAAATGATAAGCCATTCTAATCATGTAAGACAATTATATGAATTCCCACCAATCTGATGTCTCAAGTGGACCACCCCACATGAAATAGTGGTCACTGAATGCCCACCATTAAAAACTTATTTCAGCCCACAAATGTTTGGAATGGATGCATAGATTGGATGGTTGGATGGATGGATAAATGGGATGGATGGATTATATGGTTGGACGTGATGGTTTGGATGGATGGTTGGATGGATAGTAGAATTTTGATTATTATTGAAGTGATTTCTTACGGTAGCGCATGCTTTTAGGTTTTCATTAAATAAAAACTTATTATGTATGCATTCTTTTTATAATTTTTTTATTCCTAAATATGCAAATATGTGTATTCGGCATCTCTTGAAGTTTCACTAAAAGATTCCAGCATTTTCCTCATGTTTCTCCTTGTTTCCCCTGCATTTCCAGTTATCGGCGATAACGATATTATATCTTTATCTCCAGCCAGCGAAACTTGTAACGATACCGACAACTCGAACACTAATCATGAGTACAACAACTTCACTGGTTCACCCCTCCTAAGGAAACCCTTAGTAATGCCTCAAGGACCCAATTCCTGCAGAGCCTAAAATTACCAATAAAACTCCAATATTTAACTTATGGCTAGAAGTCCACATTAAAATCTTAAAAGCCCTGCAGAGATAGTGGTTAAGCACTATTTTGCAGGAGACATGGATTATTGGGTCTCGTCTCCCAGTTCCATTGCAATCCTCATTACAGTTGCAGGAAGTGTGATGGGAAGTGGCAGCAGATTCAAGTGCATGATCTGGGAAGCATCTGTTTCAAAACATTACAAAGTATGAACAGCTAGGGAGGGGGAGCAGGAGCATGAGATTGAGTTTGGAGGAATAGCAGCACCTAGGTTGAAGGTTACTTCAATTCCTTCTTAAATGCAGCAAGTATGATCTCCCTTCCATCTGCTTCCCTAAAGTGAAGTGTGCATGATTCATACAAACATGTGTTCAAACAATCAACTTACCGTAATTTTGTACTACAATACAAAAAAGAAACTAAGGATTACTACAATGATAAGCATCCATATACTCTAATGGGTCCTTTTGTCTAGGATCTAGCATTCTCGTTATCTATATTTCTAAGCTTGTCCTTAATAATTTTCCATGTTCAATTGTAATAAATGAAAGAAAATGGTACCTTTAATGCCTCTCTGCAAATGAAAGCTATTTGATGCTCCTCCAAAGGCTCCTCTGTTACATTCATCAAGTCAGCAACACTACCACCCCCACAATACTCCATTACTATCTGCCAGCACAAACTTTCACATTAATGAGAAACTAGGAAAAACCTACATTCCAACTTGTCACAATGTACAATCTACTCTTAAAAGGGAAAACAAGATTTATAAATACAAATGATCATGTTATGGAGACTGGCAATCATGGGAAGTGTCATAAATAAGTACTCAAATGAACTTGGTAAAATCCAGTTTCCAAAACAAGATCGATTATAAGCACGAGGAAGAACCACTAGCAATTCAATGAAATCAAATGAGCAATTTTGGTTCTTACAAAGAGAAGAAGGATTTAAACTATGCATGAACATGTAACTATTCCATCCTTTGATTTCAAAAGAATTTATTCAAAACAGGAATCATAAAGCCAACCCCAAACAGCTGGGACAGGGCTACGTGGCTTAAAACACCGACTTGCCTGATTCAGTCCTCTCTGAGTTGCAATGAGTCAGTCCAAAACTCTAATAACATGATGCTCATCTGAATCACCTAATATGGACAAGTTGCACTGTACATGTCACCAATCTGGAGAAGTCATATTGGAGATACAGATGCATTGCATAGCACTATGCATATCACTGATACAGACGAGTCAAACTGAGTATGTATTTGTACAGAAGAGTCAGAGTGCAACTTGACTGAGTCCAAAAGAGTCCCCAAGAAGTAATATTCAGATAGAGTAAGATTCTTAGAAAAATGAGTCCTCAGGGTCAGACTGCGACTCAACTGAGTTAAAACAAGTCCATATGAACAGTGACGAGTAGACTGTACAAAGGTCAGGTCATTCGTCACAGGTAGGACCTAAGAATCAATTTTTGGAAAGAGAGGGGTTCATATGGACTGCCTGGCTGATAGAAGTCCTACCCTATATCATCTCCAACCTAGGGAACACAGACTTCCCAATCTGTTTAGTGTGTAAAAAAGAGGAGAAATTTTCATCACTGATTCATTCACTGTTATGAAGCGAGGAAAAGTTTAGGATTACTTTCTCCATTGCTTTGAGGTTTCTGGTTGTTTCTAGGGATCTCTTAGGGAAGTGCTAAAAGGTTGTTGAGGAGGCCCTTTCGTGGAGGATGCTTCCTCTTCTTTATGTTGGGAGATTTGGAAGCAGAGAAATGATCACATTTCCAACAATGTATTGTCACCAATCCACAAACTTACAAAAAGAATTAAAGCAGCATCATGAAATGGTCTATTCTTTCCCTGGATTTTGGGGGATGTTGGGTCAGATATTTTGCTACCATTTGGATAAGGTGATAAACAGCAGAGAAGCTAATTCCCTCTAAAATCAAAGTGGAAATCTCCTCCTACAGGTTTTTTGGGAGCTCAATTTTGATGGGTCCTCCCTAGGAAACCCAGGACCATGAGATATCAGAGGTGGGATTAAAGATGAGAATTAAGTAAAACATTACATCTTTATATTGCAACTACTAAAGAGAAACAGAGAAAAAAATAATAATAATAATAATATATATATATATATATATATATATATATATATATATATATATATATATATATATATATATATATATATATATATATATATATATATATATATATATATATATATATATATATATATATATGAGTTTGAAGTAGGAAGACATAAATTTTCAGTCAATGCAATTGCTCACACCCAAAGGTATTCGTCTGCTTGGTAGCTTCCAAGGTAGCGAACCACATTTGGATGACTGCACTGTTGCAACATCTCGATCTCCCCACAAATGTCTTCATATCCCTCCTCCTGATTGTGATACATTCATCAATACAGCAATCAAGAGCGTTTCAAGTTTCAACAAAGCATATAGCACTACTTATTTGCAGAAATCCTTGCACCAAATAAAATTCAAACCATAAAGACAAGCACGCACAACAAACCTACCCCTTCGCTCAATGATATCACTTTGATAGCAACCAGCTCAGACGTCTTTATATCTCTGGCTTTATAAACAGCACCATATGAACCCTTCCCTGCCATTCACTCTCCAACAATCAAACTGAATGAGAAGTCACAGATTAAACAAAGAGATAACTAATGTTATATTCCTCAAACTAAAAATTAAATGGAATTATAAAAAATAATTAAAAAAAATTAAAAAAAAAAAAATAGGCCAACCAATTTTTTTAAGAAAAACCTATCCAACAATGTTAGCACACTCAAAATTGCATTTCAAACAAAACCATACTTATCAAACTAATGCTCCGCCACCCAAATTACAAAATTGAACAAAAAATAGGGGTGACAATTGTCAATCCCAGAGAAATCCAGGCCTGGGCTGTTGCCAGGCCTGAATAAAATCCAACCAATTTGACTAGTCTACTATGGCCACTAAAACAAGACCCGACTAAATTGAAGGGAAAATTTTATAGGAAGCTATAACCAATGTTTTAAATATTGTTATCGCGTAATGTATCGCACCCTTGGGATACAGATACATATCAGTTATCGCATGGGATATATCGGTTGTATCGCGTAATGTATTGCTATTGTTAGGAAACATGGGAACATTGGGAAATTGGTTGAATTTTTCAAGGAAACTTCAAGGATTGTTGAAAAAGACATCAATACACACATAAAAATCAAAACATTACAAAACAAGTGCACATAATAGGGGTTTCCTTTGTATGGGGTCCTAATACATGCACTGTCCAACTAACTGATGCAAGTATATTTAAAGTCTATTCATATAATTTATAAATGTAAAAAAAAATATGTATAGAAACACAAGCAATACATTCAAAAGCAAAAGAAGAATCACTAGATCAGATTACATGTTTGATTTTGTGTTTGGATACAAAGATTGCAACTGATTTGCGAGAAATTTCATTTTTTTCCAATTTTCCGCAACTTGCCCCATCTCCCCCAAATCTCAAAATTGAAGCTCCAAATCCATGATTTTTAATGGAAAACATGAAGATTCATAGATTTGTAACCATTTGACATTGATTTAATGTGATTTACAAAAAAAAAAAAAAAAAACGAAAATCAAAAATCGAAAATGTTCACTAGATCGAATAAGTGGGATATATTGGCACCACCTATGCATTTCGTATCGCACATGTGGGATACAAGATATATCGTGGGATATCTCGGCCGATATCGTTGATATTTAAAACACTGGCTATAACTATACGAAAAGCCATGCTTTATGGGATCGAAGGCCACCTTTACAGTAATCACTCAAATCACAAAATTTGACTAATAGAATATGCAATCACACTCAAGTGAAAGACCAAACCAATACCAAGTAATGTAACTAATGCTATCATCACACATACAAATAGCAAACCTGCAGACAAACCAACTAATTCAAGTAACACTTTCATACTCGGAAAATTAAAAAACTAAACTATGTTTTTTAAGGAAAAAAAATGGTGAAACCAGACCAAAATTATTGCACGACTCACAAACTGAACAAAACCAAACAAATTCAAGTAGAGGTATTTGAAAATGATCAAGTCGAGGTATTTGAAAATGATCAACTAAGAATATCCACAGTATACTCAAGATTTCAGTTTGTACAAGTAGGACCATGGTTTTGTGATCTAAACCATTGATATTATGAATCCACCATGGATGCCCAACACACTAAAACTCTTCCAGATCAGAAGATCATGGTTATTGAATCTTATGCATTTTCAGTTGAATATTGATCTTTTTTGTGTTTTATTTCTTAATAATCTATCTGCATTTTGCTGCCAACAAATTGAACAGTGATGTTCTTATCAAGATTTTCTTCTTCTTTTTCCTTTTTTCATTTTCTTTTTTACAGGAGAAAAGGAGGGAAGGTCGTCCTTGTGTAGAGATACACGGTTTTGGGATTAATTTGGATCCTAATTCCCATTCTCAACCAAACAATGCATAGGAATTAGTGTTAGATATAACCAGTAGGTAATAAACTTCCTAACTTCTATCTAACAACCTCTAGTCATAGAATGATGAAGAAAACTTCAATAAATAAACGAATTGGTTATATGCACGACACATGAGCGGTCTACATAACATTCTTGAGGTATTATACAAAAGCTTGATGCAAGAATGTCGAGAGTATGGTAAGGGTTTCAGTTTTTTACAAGTGGAGAATTTCATCACAAAGCAGTTGGAGGATATGGAGGCTCGTTTCACATCCAAAATACATACTCTGGAAGGATGGGCTATTGTTCTTGAAGCAAGAAAAAGAATCAATCCAAACTGTCAAACATCTATGGATGGCTATGAGAGAGACTTAGAATTTAAGAATGTTGACTCAAGGCATCTTGGTCGACATGGTGATCTCCACAAGGAAGAGTGTAAGCCTAGCTATAGGATCCAACAACATTGCTACGTGCAACCAAAACAAGAGGAATGAACAACCTCTGATGGGACTATAAAATTATCTCGAAAGAGGGCGGAATGTTTGCATTGCGGATCCCACTAAGCATGTCAAGATTGAGATTCTGAATTACGATGGTAATCTAGATCCTAAGGTGCTCGATGACTGGCTAAAGTCAATGGAGTGATATAATCGCTAGTGTGAAATAAAAGCAAACAAGCTACGTTTTATGGCCTTAAAACTTAAGGACGCAGCTCGAGACTGGTGGTACACTATTGAAGAAGGCTTACAATGATGTGACTTTCCTCCATAAGAAATTAGGAGGAAATAAAGGCAAGATTGAAGCAAAGGTTTTTGTCATTGGATTATGAGACAACTTTCCAAGATCTCCTCACGCTATAGTAAGACAACCTGAGTGTGGAGAAATACACACAACATATTTATGACTTAATAATTTGTTGTTCCCTGATTAAGACCAGAAAGCAACAAGTGTCACGTTATTGCAATGAACAACAATTCAATATTCAAAGAGAACCAGTGACCATTTGGCTCAAAAGTGTAAACGAAGCATATTAGATGACACGAAAAGTGTAAGAGCAAAATTTAGTGATAAGACGTAGTAGCACTCAAGTCAGAGGCTATACATCCACCCATCCTACTATTAGCGACTCCAAAGCGCGCTTGCGACCAGTCGCACCCTGCGGTAACTTGGGATTACAAATTGGCCAAAATTCTGCCTCTCATCTTTTCCCGAAGTAGTGACACAAAGGGAAAGTTTGTTGCAACAACTCATGGGAGGTCAATCAACACTTGCTTCAAGTGTGGTAATTGTAGAAATTATGCAACAGGGTATCCCTCACACAATATCCAATTTTACGAGGGTCAAGAGGGTGAATGGTAAAAAGAAAACTTCATTATAGATCAAGTGGAAGGTGAATTGGAAAGCAAACTAGAATATCAAGAACCTGAGGAAGGCATAGATGGCCTTAAAGAAAATAAATTGTCATAATGGTTAGGAAGATTATGATGGCACCAAAAGAGGAGGCCCAAGAAGTCTAGTTGAGAACTACCATCTTCCATACACGAGTATCATGTGGTAGAAAAGTTTGTCAAAATCATTATTGATGAAGGCAGCAATATGAACATGGCCTCGCAAAGCATCGTGGACAAGTTGAAGCTAAAATCTCACGAGCATCCCAAGCCATACAAGATTACATGGGTGAATGACACATTCATCCCCGTGACCAAGTGGTGCATAGTGAACTTCCCTCTATCTCATTACAAAGAATCACTATGGTGTGACATCATTCCAATGAAAGTCACACATATATTACTAGGGCCCTCGTGGATATACAACAGGAATGTAACTTTATGTACAAAAGAAAGCACATTAAATGAAGGATGACAAACTTGAAGAGGCAAATTGGGGCTCCACAATCTTGAGTATGGCCCGATTCGTGGAGGAAAGATGGGAATGGGGAATCATATATGCTCCGGTAGGATGCAAAATCGATCTAACTAGTGATGTTGTTGTCCAATAACCTGAGATTCAAGACATTCTGTCCCAATTTCAGGAGTTGATCCTTGATCCCCCCCCCCCCCCCCCCCCCCCCCCCCCCCCCAATGTGCATCATTCAACATGTGACTGATTTGGTACCCAAAGTGTCATTAGAGCTTTTGCCAACAAATGAGGGAATTGCTAGCCAAGGGTTTCATTCGTGATTTCCTTAGCTTGTGTCGCAACACCATTATTGACACCAAAGAAGGATGGTAGTGGGCTTGACAGTTGCACCATCAATAAGATAATGGTTTAGTACAAAATGACTCGTAACCACCGTTAAAGGCCCGTTACATCCCCTATAAAGGGCATAACATCCCTGTAATGGTCTGTTACAAGGCAGGGACAAGTTTTTTGGACATTTTTTTTCAACATTACAGGCATATACATGTTTTTCAGATTTTTTTTTCAATTAAAGAGAGAGAGAGAGAGCGTAATGGCCGTTACAGGGGCCGTAACAACTGTTATGACTCGTATCATAAAAGTAACGATGATGACCGTTATGGAATACCTTAATCACGACTGCTATTTTCTTGCAAATCTCTACATTAGGAAATTTCCGTTTTCTTTCATATCTTTAAATTACACAAGAAGTAGTTTCAGATTTTTCTTATTTAGGCGCTTTCTTAATTACAGTGTTTTCTTATTTATTAGGTAGTTTCCTATTTTCTTAGATCTTGGCTAGCTATGAATTCTATTTTTAAATTCCACAACTTCTATTACAGATTGTAAGGACTGAATAGAAATAAGGCCTATGGCCTAGGGAATAAGACAAGTTGAATGATAATTGTGTGTGTGTGCTGGAGGGGGTGCATTCGTGGTCTCTAGCATTCAGCTAGAGGATCGTTGGGTCCTTTCCCACAAACTCTTTCATCTTTTCTTTTATCTATTTGCTTCCCCTTTTGAGGTTTGCATTAAATTGGTATTAGAGCAAGTTCTGCTCTTGGGAAACTCAGAGAATGTAATTTTAAAATCTCAATATTACCCATTGGTCTACCCTTCCTCAATCATTCATCTTCCATTTTCTTTTCTTTCCCTTTTCCCATCCCAAAATCACCATACCCTACCCTACACCCAACCTTTCGAAAACCTTTCCCCCAAAAAACAAAAAAGGGAAAAGAGAGAGAGAGAAACAAAACCTTCTCACATGCTTTGCGAAAGCCTTTTGTCTTATGCGCACTAGAAAAGGGACGATTTACAATCATGTGATGGCTACGCAACCTCAAGATGGGACTGTCTCAACCTTGCAACAAGTGGTCGATTTGATCACGAAACAGTTGGATGATCTAGAGACCTGTTCCATGACCATAATGAATGCTTTGGAAGGACATATTATTGTTCTCGTAAAGGCAAACAAGGGAATCAATCCAGGCTGCCAAATCTCTATGGATGTCCTTGAATGAGATTTGGAGTTTGGGAATGTTGACTCAAGGCATCCTAGCCGGAATGGTGATCTCCAAGAAGAAGAATATGAGCCTAGCTATAGGGCCCAACAACATCATTATGTGCGGCCAAGAGACAGAGGAATGAACTACCTCGGACAGGATTATCCAATTAATCCCGAAGGAGGAAGGAATTTTCATACTTCGGATCCCGCTAAACATGTCAAGATTGACATTCCATATTACCATGGTAATTTGAATCCCAAGGTGTTCAATGACTGGCTCAAGTCAATGGAGCGATATTTTCATTGGTATGAAATGAAAGAAGTTGTCGAGTTATGTTTTGCTGCCTTGAAACTTAAGGATGCAGCTCAAGACTGGCGGTACGCCACCAAAGAAGATTTGCAATGGTGTGGCCTTCCTCCCATAAGCAATTGGGAGGAAGTGAAGGCAAGATTGAAGTGAAGGCTTCTACCGCTGGATTATGAGACGACTTCTTTCCAAAAGCTTCTTATGCTTCGATAGGACAATCTAACCATGGAGTCACACAACGTTATTATGACTTGGTTATTCGTTGCCGCCAAACAGAAACTGAAAGACAACAAGGGACGCATTATTGTAATAGGCTACGATTCAAGATTTGAAGAGAACTGGTGACCGTTTGGCTCAATAGCGTAAACGAAGTGTATCAAATGGCCCAAAAAGTGTAGGAACAAAAGTTGGTGATAAGGAGCGGTAGTCCTAAAGGCGGGGGCTATGCATCCACCCGCCCCACTACTACTAGCTCCACTTCACGTCCACGACCATTCATGCCCCACAAAAACTTGCCTCAGGATTACAAAATTGGTCAAAACTCTGCCTCCTATCCTCTTTCCCAAAACGATGATACAAAGGGAAAGTTTGTTGCAGCAACACGGGAGAGGTCGACCAACACTTGCTTTAAGTGTGGTGGTCGTGGACATTATGCGACAAAGTGTCCCTCCTGCAATCTCCAATTTTGCAAGGCAGGAAACTTCACTATGGACCAAGTGGAAGATGAACATGAAAATGATTCAGAAGATGAAAAGCAGCAACTTGAGGAAAGCCTAGATGGCCTTTATGAAAACAAGTTATCATTGGTAGTCAGAAGAATTCTAACGGCACCAGGAAGCCCAAGAAGACTGGTTGAGAACCAATATTTTCCATACACGAGTATCATATGGTGGAAAGGTTGTCAAGGTAATTATTGGCGGAGGCAGCAGTAGAGACCTGACCTCGTAAAGCATGGTGGACAAATTAAAATCGAAACCTCAAACGCATCCCAAGCCATACAAGATTGCGTGGGTGAATGATCGTTCATCCCTGTGACTAAGAGGTGCTTAGTAAGCTTCTCTTGGGGTCATTATAAAGAATCGCTTTGGTGTGACATCATTCCAATGAAGGTCACACATACATTATTGGCGCGCTCGTAGATATACAACATGAATGTAATTCATAAGGGTCACAAGAACACATACAGTTTTATGTACAAAGGAAAGCCCATTACTCTTAACGGATGACAAATTTGAAGAGGCAAAGCCGGCTTCCACAGTGTTGAGTATGACCCAATTCATGAAGGAGAGTCATGAATGGGGAATCATATATGCTCTGATAGGATAAAAAACTGATCCAATTGGTAATGTTGTTGTTCAACCACCTGAGATTAAGGACATTCTATCCCAATTTCAGGATTTGGTCCCTGATGAACTACCAAGTGAGCTTCAACTCATTCGTGACATTCAGCATGCAATTAATTTGGTAAATCTTCCAGCATACCGAATGAACCCAACAAAGCATGCAGAGCTTCGTCAACAGGTAGAGGAATTGCTAACAAAGGGTTTCATTCGTGATAGCCTCAGCCTATGTGCCATGCCGGCATTGTTGACACCATAGTTTCATCATGGCGCCCATTACTGAATGTATGAAGTTTGATCCATTTTAGTGCACTAAATCAACAACAAAGGCATTTCAAGAAATCAAGCAGAAAATGACAGAAGCACAAATTCTTAGATTCCTAATTTTGAAAAGGTGTTCGAAGTTGCCTACGATGGATCCCACATGGGCATAGGATTAGCTAGGAAGGACATCCGATGGCCTTTCTTAGTGACAAACTCAATGAGGCATGAAAGAAATATTCTACATACGATGTGTAGTTTTATGTTATTGTATAGGCCTTGAAGCATTGGCGTCGATACCTCATTCATTGGGAGTTTGTGCTCTATTCGAATCATGAGGTATTACGTTACTTGAATTCTCAAGAGAAATTTAGCGCAAGGCATGCTAAGGGAGTGCTTTATCACTACACTAATTTGTGCATCTTGTTTATCAGTCAAGTGAGTATATGTCATGTAGTCGGTTGAGCCCTTAGAAGCTGAAGACCAAAGACACAAGAGGCCATAAGCATCAAGGAGCAAAGAATAGAAAAATGTGGTGCCTTGGTGACCCTAAGCCTTGACCAAAAACAACCCCTCCAACCTTTAGAAGATCTTTATCCTTATAGGTAAACCTAATTGATCATCCCTTAGCCTTAAAAGCTTAATTGGAACATGATAAGTAAGGTTATAAGAGGTGCAAAGCTGTTGTGAAATCTTATGCCCAAAACAGCAGATTTCGAGTGGTGTTCGATCTCATTGAGCAGTCTCCGAGGGGTCTTTGATGGCATCGAAGACCACTCGATGCAATTGAGTATGTAACTTAGACCTATCTAGCATGGTGATCTTTATCTGAGTTACGCGATGGCGTCGAAGACCCATCGAAGGGTCCCCTCGATGCCATCGAAGTCCACTCGATGGCATCGAATAGTAATGAAAAAACTGCCCAGTAATAATTTAGCTAGAAATTTGATTTTCTTGATGCCATCGAAAGCACACTCGATGCCATCGATAGAGCCGTTATTAGGCTTTTTTATCGTAGGAGCTCGAACTCCTTATAAAGGGCATTCGATTCTTAGGCATTTGAATGGATTTTCGGAGTAATAGAAGCTTAGGTGATTCCATGATCATATCCCTCATCCCAAGCCTCTTAGTCCATGAGATCTCATTTATCTTCCTTTTGATTTATCACTTGAAGGAGGATTCCATCCTCAAAGATGAAGATGAACTTGTTCTCCACCTTGTACTAGATATTAGACTTGAACCAATAGTTAAATTATTATCCAAACCCTCTACAATACCCATTTAGGTAAATCTTCTAGGCATTACAACTTCTCATTAGTCGTAGGAGATTCTACTCAACCTCCCATCACCTTGGTCACCGCACCGGAGCATCTCATGCAAGTTGTTTGATCTTAGAGCTGAAGCATTGGCAATGCATCGGCATCATAATCGAGGGAGTAATTGAGGATCGGATTCAAGAACGAGAGAGCTTTGAAGAAGCGACTCAATAACAGCGCATAACTCAATTCGACAAGTGTCACTGAGTGATTCCATACTCTCTTTCCTTGTGTAGGATTAAGGGTAAGAGTTTGAATTACCAAACATGATAAATTCTTGTGTAGAACCTAGCCTATTGTGTAGAGCCGAATTCACCGATCATGGGTGCAAATGTATTAGTCTCCGTGGGAGCCTCCAGCGGGAGTAAACGTAGGTCTTTAAAATGGGACCGAGGTCGTTGGTTGGCCGATAGAAAACCAACTCAAGTCTCTTACGAGAGCCTCCGGGGAGAGTGTGCATCAATAGTTTCTTGTGTTGGACCGAGGTTTGTAGCGAGCCTATAGAAAACCACGTAGAGTCTCTTGCGGGAACCGATCCTTCTGTAAAATTGTAAAGGTTAGAAGTGAACTTGATTTAAAACCTCCGATAGTGAAATCTGGTACACTCATGCGTTGAATGCGCCCATCGAGAGTGGAGTAGGGAAAGTGAACCACTATACATGCTTGTGTTTGAAAATTTCTTTGAACACTTGTTTAATTATGTTTATATGATTGAATGTTTTATTATATGTATGCATGATTTGATGAATACTAGGAGTTGATGAGTAGCACATCCCACACACACATTTATACGATCATTTATTAACTAATTGCTTCATTAGCATATCATTTGTAGGCTATGTGATTAGACCTACTAATGGCTTGGAAGCCTTAGTGTTAAATTGTTTTACTTGGTTTAATTTGCACATTAGTTTAAGTTAAGCAATTGTATCTTAAAAGGCATAATTTTTATTTGGTCCTAATCAACCAAATTCCCCCACCCCACCCCCCCCCCCCCCCCCCCTAAAAAAAAAAAAAGAACATAGGCATCTTTCCTTAACTCAACTAAGCTTCTGCGCACAACCTGTGGGCCCATCATATGTAATTTCATGCTTATCTTTAAGAGTTTACATCCAAACAAAAACATCGTGCCAACACCGAAAATAACGTAGCAGTCGCCCTCAATCAAAAATCACACATATTGTCTGCCTTATCAGTTTTCGTTGTTGGGTTTGAAGAACTTCAAAGGGACTATGCTATAGATGATGATTTCGGGAAGGTATTTTCAACACTCATTTCCGGCGCAAGCGCCGAGTATCCAAGATTTAGCTTGCACAATGGGTAATTAATTTTATGATATGAGGTTGTGTCTTCCTAAGAGTTCCTTACGAGAGCTTGTTATACATGAGCTTGATTCAGGTGACCTAGGTGGTCACTTTGGTATACATAAAACAACAGCTCTGGTTGAAGATTTTTTTACACTGGCCAGGTTTGAAGAAAGATGTGGGATTGTTTTTCATCAAAGTTGAGCATGCTAGCTAGGTAAAGTTAACAAGCATAATAATGGTTTTTATACGCCGTTACCTATTCCAGATGCTCTATGAGAAGACATCGATATGGATTTCATCTTGGGATTGCCTAAGACTCAACGTGGCTATGACTCTATTTATGTTGTGGTTGACAGGTTTTCGAAGATGGCTCATTTTATCCTTTGTAAGAAGACATCAGACGCCAGACACATCGCCAATGTTTTCTTCAAAGAGGTGGTTCGTCTACATGGTGTTCCCAAAACGATTGTATCTTATCGTGATGTTAAGTTTATGAGCTACGTTTGGCACACTGTATGATCTAAGATGGGAATTAAGTTGAAGTTCTCAAGTACTTATCATCCGCAAACAAATGAGCAAACTAAAGTTGTTAACCGTAGTCTTGAGAATCTACTTCAATGTCTGGTTAGTGATCATATCAACTCATGGGACACCATGTTTACCAGAAGATGACTTTGCTTATAACAATTATGTGAACCGCACTACGAGACTCTCCTTCCGAAATTGAGACGAGTATGCGACCGTGACAACCTATTGATTTAGTCTCACTTCCTAGTACAACTCAATCGAGCTAGGATGTTGAAGCGTTTGCACAACATGTTAAGGAGGTGGGCAGATTAGGTGAGACCCCGGTCTCACCCAGGACGGTGCGGCGTGGGGTTACTGTGGGGCCCACCTTGATGTATGTATTATGTATCCACGCCGTCCATCCATTTTTCCATATCATTTTACGACATTATCTAAAAAATGAAACAAAACCAATTATCAGGTGGACCATACTATAGGCAACAGTGTTGATTAACCATTAATGGGCGACAAAAGTTTTAGATCAAGCTGATATTTGTTTTTCCCCTTCATTCGGGCTTATGTGAGCTTATCAAGTGATTGAATGGTAAATAAACACTACATAAACATTAAGGTGAGCCCTAAGAAGTTTTTAATGGTAGGATAGTCAATCACCAATGTTTCTTATGGTATGGTCCACCTGATAATTGGATTTGCATCATTTGTTTGGATAATGCCCTAAAATTATCTGGAAAAACAGATGGATGGCGTGGATACATAATACATACATCAAGGTGGGCCCCATAGTAAGGGTCGCACCATCCAGGATGAGGTCGGGGTCTCACCTAATCTGCTCTCGTTAAGGAGATATAAGAAGTTAGGCGAAAGATCACCCTTGGAATTGAAAATTACAAGGGACATGCAAATGTTCGATGACGTTCTGCACAATTCCAAGAAGGATATAGAGTCATGGTGCAACTTAAGCCTGAGAAGTTTCCACTAGACTCTTATACAAAGCTCCACTTTAGAAAGGCAGGTCCTTACCATATTTTAAAGAAGCTAGGTGATAATGCATACCTAATCGAGATTCTACCCAAAATGAAGATTAGCCCCATTTTTAGTGTGGAAGACCTTATAGCTTATCTTGGACATCATGCAAACAAGGGCATGGAAGAACAAGCTATCCAGATACTTGAGGTACCATGCCAACTCGAAGAAATTATTGAAGACGTGGTGGATGATTAGATAGTGTCCACACTCCAAGGAGGATATCAAAAGTTTCTTGTCAAATGGAATGGCCGACCAAGATCTGACAGCACGTGGATTTCAACGGATGATTTCAAGCGCATCAACCCAAAACTTTATGAAGAGTACATTGTCATTAACTCGACGAAGCAGAGTTTTTCCAAGTCGGGGGGGATTGATGCAATTAGCCCACATCCACGTGTGCATACTCCGCACGTGTGTAAAAGAAAAGGACCACTTTTCCTTTTTAGCCTATCACTACTTTCCTTTTCTTTCAAACCTTTACATTAGGAATTTTCTTTTTTCTTTCATATCTTTATATTAGGCAACAAGTGATTCTAGATTTCTCTTATTTAAGTACTTTTTAATTTAGGTAGTTTTCAATTTTCTCACATCTTGGCTAGCTAGGAATTCTATTTTTAGATTCCATAGCTATTATTACAGATTGTAAGAGCGATTATAAATAAGGCTTATGGCCTATGGAACAAGACGGGTTGAATAATATTTTCTTTGAGTAATTCCCTATTTCCATATAGTGGTCATTCGCAGCAGTCTCTAGCATTTAGCTAGAGGATTGTTGGGTCCTTTCCCACAATCCTTTCGTCTTTTCTTTGATTTATTTGCTTCCCATTTCAAGGTTTGCATTACTTTTCCAATTAGCCATCTGAAGGCCACAATTTTCGAGGGAGCCCCTTAATGCCATACCTTGGCCATGACCACTCTCAAGCTATCCTTCTCCGAGTGCCGCAAGAGACCATAGAAGGACCGAACCAAAAAGTGACCAGAGTTTTACTTCATCCAAAGCATTTTGTCCCCTTCTTCCCCCACTAGCATACAAAGGTGAAGATAATTGAGGAGGCTCACAAACTCCTCCGCTTCACCATCTGTCACGTTCCTACGGCATGGTGGAGACCAAACCATAGCATTGCCTAAGTCAGAGTGGCAATTAGATACCATAATGTTCCTACCCAAGGAAAGATGAGCTACTCTAGGGAATACATTTTGTAGAGAGAACTCTCCGATCCACACGTCTTCCCAAAAGCGAACTCTCTCCTTGTTGCCAATAGCAAAGCCAATCCTTATACTAAACATATGCTTGATCCTAGATCCCTTTCCAGATCCATGAGGCTCTATAGTGGGAAGAATCCTTAAACCCACACCCCCCTTCTTGGCGCCCGTACTTTTTAGCTATAACCCTATGCCAAAGGGAGTCTTCCTCAATCCGGAATTGCCAAAGCCATTTTCCCAGAAGAGCTAAGTTCATCTTTTCCAAATCCCTTATACCAGCCCCTCCCTCCTCATAGGGTCTACACACTTCTTTCCACGTCATAAGTGAAACATTTCCTTATCGTCCATTGTGTGCCGTAAAAAATTACGTCTCAACTTTTCCAACATTGCCAAAATAGATTTCAAGCAATTGAATAGGCACATGAAATATAATGGAAGAATTGACAAAGCTGCTTTAATAAGGATGATTCAACCACCCAATGAAAGTTACCAAGATTCCTTTCAAATCTCTCCACCACCACAACCCACTGGTGCTTTGCCATCTTCCTAATACAAAGGGGAAGCCCAAGATAGGTAGAAGGGAAAGCCTCTGCTCGACATCCAAAAATCCTTGTCAACTACTCGACTTCCTACTTGACCATATGCATCCCCAACATCTCACTTTTTGCAATATTTATCTTCAAACTCAAGACCACTTCAAAGCATAATATAATCATTCTTAGTTGTTCACCATAACTTCACTTGCTTTACAAAAAAGCATACCATTGTTAGCAAACCAGCGATGGGAGCAATGTTCGAAGTATCCCTAATATTATCCGTATCTCCAGCTCAGCGATATCAGTAATACTGGTAGTGATACCGATAGTGTCGGTATTTTCAAAAATTCCAGGTATCAGGGAAGTATCGCCAATGTATCAATATTGCTAATGTATCGCCAATATTTTCGACTGTGTAAATTCCAAGTGTCATTTATACCACCAATGTATCGATATCAACAATATTTTCGACTATTTAAATTCCAAGTGTCATTTGTATCACCAATGTATAGATATCAACAATATTTTCGACTATTTAAATTCCAGGTGTTGTTTGTATCGCCAATGCATCAACGATATTTCATTAATATCACCAATGTATCGATATCGCCAAAAATCTTTTTTTATGAAAAAATTTCCATTTCAATTTTTTATTATGGCCACATGGTTGTATGCAACGTTCAAGTTGTCAACAATAATATTGATCATATCACAATATTATCGTTACGGCAACATGGGCGATATCGAGACCACAATCTTTAATTTCCTTTCCAATTGTCGACAATTTCTCCGCGAAATATCATGCGTTGTTGATATTTTAAAATATCCATGCATGTTTGGATGGAACGTTGGATGGTTGGATGGATAAATGGGGATGGATGGGATGGTTGGATTAGTTTCTTATGAAGCACATGCTTTTAGGCCTCCATCAAATGAAAACTTATTATGTATGCATTCCTTTTACAATTTTTTTATTCTAAAAAAATGTAAATATGTGTATATTAGCATCTATAGAAGTTTCGCCAAAAAATTCCACCATTTTCCCCATGTTTCCCCGCATTTCCGATTGTTGGCAATAGTATCAGCAATATCAATATTGTTTCCATATCCCCGACCAGCTAAACTTGTGGCAATACCGATACTTCAAACACTAGATGGGAGATTGGGGCACTTGCCCTGTTCGGCCTAAAACCGCAAATGATGCCTGCATCCTGACCTTTGGCTAACATTATACTTAGAAATTCCACCACCACTGCAAAAAAAGGGGGAGAGAGGATCCCCCCGCCAAATACTCCAAAAATTTAGCCGATCGGATACGTTCCCTCATTCAATCCCTCCACTTCAACCCACATCTCATTCGACCCAACAAGTCCAAGAATTTCCAATTGACATAATCATACGCCTTCTCTGTGTCCAATTTGCACACTAATCTTTCCACACCTTCCTTGTATCAGAACTATCGATGCACTATCCAAAAGCTAAATGTCTATAATGAATGCACCATGGTTCCAAAATATGACAGAATCTAACATCGCCCTAAATTTCAACACCAACATTTTTCCAAGAATCTTACGTGGCCCCCCAATCAAGTTGATCGGCTTGAAGTTCTTCAAATTGTCCTCTCCAAACACCTTCAAGATAATAGCGACAAAGGAAGCTCCCAGCTCCATCGCTAGACGACTCCTCTCGTGAAACTCTGCCATAAAGTCCATGACATCACTCTTCACCACCTCCCAAAAATCTTAGAAGGCCAATGTAAAGCCATCTAGACCTGGCGCCTTGTCACACCCCATTGAGTCCATTTTCGCCTTGATTTCATCTTCTGAAAACAATTTCTCCAAAGAGGCGAGTTCGAGGTCAGAAAGGCCCTCAAACTCTTAGTCATCAAGAGTGGGTCTCTCCCTCCCATCCATCCGTGAAAAGGAATTTGTAGTAGTTAACCACCTTGTCGCACACCTACTCATTCTCTTCAATGCTTCTACCATCCAACATTGCATGTCCAATCTTGTTGCTCCTTGCCCATGCACTAGCAATGCTATGGAAAATTTTGTATGTCCCCCTCCTTAAGCCAAGTTGCCTTCGATCTTTGTCTCCATTTAATCCTTTCCACCTTTAGTTGATTTGAATAGTCTTGCAATAAGTTCATAATAAGGATTTTTTTTTCATCCTCCGAAAGCTCTAGATCTTCCGCCTTTAAGTCCGGGGACTGAATCTTCGTCAGAATGTCCCCTAACTCATTTTCTCAACTTCCAACACCTCCCTTTTCCATATCAGGATCTTGCCTTTCAAAAGCTTTAACTTCGAACTCAATCTAAAACTAGCGTCGCCCTCCACTTCAAAGGACCTTCACCACTCCTTGATTTGATTTGAAAGGGCCTCTACTTCTAGCCACGCAACCACATACCTAAAAGATTTCAGCCCCAACTCTCCACCACACCGTCCAACATAATAGGGTAGTAATCAGAAGTTGTTCTCGGTCTCAAAAAAGCCAATGGAAATTTCTCCTCCCAGTCAGCCGATACCAAAAAATGGTATAATTTGGACATGATTGGACAATATTACCATTCATCCACATAAATTTCTTATCGATCATCGGCAAATCAATCAACTACTGCAAGCTAACCCAATCGAAGAAATCCCTCATGCTTCGAGTGATTCCTCCTCCACTAGATTTCTTAAAGACCTAGTAACATTAAAGTCTCCAAATATGCACAAAGGGAGGTCGAACCTACAACAAACTGAAGTAAGCTCGTACCAGAAATCTTGTCTTCTTGCTGCCATATTTGGACCATAGATGGTCGTAAAGCACCAATGGAACCCTTCATGGCATCTTGCAGGACCAACAAGACCAAAAACAAGGGACACTATCATCTCAAGGACAGAGTTCTCAAATTCAAGGGTAGGATCATGGTTCCTCAAGAAACAAGTTTGGGTTGACAAGCTCTAATTTGAGTTTCATTCAGCTCCAAAGGTAGGCCATTCCGGGGTTACATGGATTTATAAAAGGCTAGTTCGTGCTTTTTATTGGCCTCATATGAAGTATTGAGTACGGAATATGTAAAACAATGCAATGTTTGTCAACATAGAAAGGTGGAAACCCTTTCACCACCGAGTCTGTTAGAACCTCTTCCCATTCCCAAATTGATATGTCCGATATTTCCATGGACTTCATCAAAGGACTATCAAACTCTCCAGGTAAAACAGCAATTTTTGTGGTAGTGGATAGGCTGTCCAAGTATGTGCATTTTATCGCATTTTTGCATCCATATACGACTGCTTCTATTGCTCACATTCATATTCAAGAAATTCCTACATTGATCGTCAGTAATTAGGATAAGATCTTTCTTAGACAAATTTGGCAGGAACTCTTTTTCTTATAGGGCACTACACTTTGTATGAGAAGTGCGTATCACCCTCAATACGATGGTTGGGCTAAGGTAGTTAACCGATACCCTAAGACTTACCTCTTGGTGGAGACACAACCCAAATATTGGATTAAATGGTTTTCATGGGCCAAGTGGCAGTACAACACCACCTTCCACAAGTCTATTTGTATGACCCCCTTTCAAGCTATGTATGAACGCCCTCCGCCAGTTACTGCCAGCTATTCAGCGAGGGGAACTATGGTCAAACAATTGGAAGCTGAGTTATTCAATCGTTACATGATCCTCCGCCACCTCAAGGAACACCTTGCTATCACCTAAGCCCATATGAAGTAGCAAACAAAAAAACATTGTACTACTATACACAAGGTGAGTTCAAGGTTGGTGATTGGGTCTACCTATTTTTACAGCATTATAGAAAAACAACTGTAGCTGTTTGTGCTAATATGAAACTCGCACCCAAGTTCTTCGGACCTTTCAAGGTTGTGCAGCACATCAGCCTAGTTTCGTATAAGTTGGAATTACCACCTTCTTCCAAAATCCACTCTGTTTTCCATGTTTCTTGATTCAAGAAGAAGTTGGGTGCTCTAATTCAATCTCAAGTGGAATTACCTCCACTAACTAAAGAAGGAAATCTTCAACTAGAATCAGCCATTATTTTAGACCATCGGATCGTCAAACACCGTAATCGTGCGGCTACTGAATTGCTTATCCAATGGCAAGGGATGCTGAAAGAAGAAGCCACATGGGAGCCTTGGTTCGATCTGCACAACAGATTCACTTCCTTCCAACCATGAGGACATGAGTCACATGACTACTCTTTAGGAGGGGGTATTGTTACGTACACGACTCATGTGTCATGCACATAACCAACTCATTTAGGGGTCGTTTAGATGGTGGTAAATGAGGCAAGTTGTAAATAATTTACTAGTAAATCATTTACAACCTGCATTTAGATGCCCTAAAATGCTTGTAAATCATTTACTATTTGTAAATGATTTACCACCTTTTCCCCCTTTTTCATTTGCTAGCAAAAAGCTGGGATTTCATTTTGCTAGGCCTCCAATAAGAACCTCCCTCTCTCCATCGCATCTAAGAACTCCAACAGCTCTCTCTCTCTCTCTCTCTCTCTCTCTCTCTCTCTCTCTCTCTCTCTCTCTCTCTCTCTCTCTCTCTCTCTCTCTCTCTCTCTCTCTCTCCAACAGCAGCAGATCTTGCTACCAGCCTTATAAAAGAGCATTTGAATTCCTAGGCCCACTTCTATGGCTCACCTACTGCTTGGTTTTATGTGAGGATCAACCCTAAGCTTTAGTGAGATGGGCTTAACCCAATGATCCGCTTTAAAATCCACTCTCATATGCCATTTGAATGTTTTTTAATGAATTACTTACCTAAACTATCTCAGGTGTGAATACACAATTATAGCATATAAACCATTAACAGGCTATCCAAACACTGTAAATGATTTACTAGTAAATCATTTACAACTTAAAGCCAAACAGACAAGTCGTAAATCAGTTACAACTTAAACCATTAACCACCATCCAAACGACCCCTTAGTTATTTAAAGTTTTCTTTATCCTTCCGTAATTAGAGGTTATTAGCTGTAATTTAGGAGAATTATTAGCTAGTGGTTATCTCCAACTCTGATCCCTATAAATGGTTTGATTGAGAATGAGAACTAGGATCAGAATTATTCTCAAAACTGTGCATCTCTAAACAAGAAGACATCCTTTCCCTCTTTCACATGGGCATTGGTGGCATAAGAACCCTAATCAAAGAAATGCAGCAACCACACTCCAGAAAATGGGAACAAAAGAGAAATCTTTTCACAAGATTCGGTCCGAATTTCACTCACCTAGCTCATTAAGCAGCTCATACTTCGTCGACGGGTCTTCCCTCGTGACACTCTCCGGAATCGAACCTACCGAAATCTTCCTCAACGGCTGCTGCTGATGTGTTGGCCAACTCTCCTCCTTCCTCCCTTCCCCTCGGAAGGAAGGGTAGAACCCACCGCCAGTCCGCCGAATCATAGTACTCCCCAACCCCGACTCCCTCAAGCTGCCACGTCCATCGCTCAATCCTCTTGACCGAACCGTTGATTTCACAACAAAAGTCGAGTACGGGTCTTCATCAACAGGGATGCAAGGGATCGAACGGTTACGATCCAAGAAGGGGGGATTGGACAAGCGGCGGGGGATGGACGAGCGGTTGCGACGGACGATGAAGGTGCCGGATGAGAATTCTGGGTCGTCATCGTCAGGAGTCGTACCGAAGTCTTTGGGGAGGCGTTGGAGGAGAGGAGGGAGAGAGGAAGAGTCTTCTTCTTCAAAGTCTTCTTTGGAGGGTTTGAAGACTGTGGTGGCGTAGATGTCTGGTTCGTCGGCGTTGGACGGGTTTTGGTCCGTCTCTGAGGAGGAGGAAGATGAGTGGTGGATTACCACGGTCGAGTACACGTCGGGTTTGAACTTGGGTTTGCGGGAAGAAGACGGAGGTGGGAAATCCATGGATTGAGAGAGAGAGAGAGAGAGGGATGCGATTTGGAAAATGAAATCTGTGAAAATGGTCTGTCGCCCTCGAGGTTATTTGCACTGCATGCTGATGACGGCAAGGCATGGCATCTGTAAATCTAAGCCTGATGTTCCAGGTCGGGCTTGGACAAGGCCAGTGATGAATGGCCCAAACCGGCCCATTGGTCTAGATAAATGGACGTGGTTTGGCTGGTGTCAAAGCTCCGTAGTGCCACGTGTATGTGTTTTCCATCTATTTTGACCACTCATTTTACCGCATGAGCCCAAAAACGAGGCACATTCGAAGCTCAGGTGGACCACACCACACAAAACAGTGGGGAAAATGATGCCAACCGTTGAAAAGCCCACCGTGATGTATATTTGTCATCTAACGTGTTTATAAGATCACACAAGTCTTAAATAAAGTAAAACACAAATATCAGCTTGATCCAAAAATTTTGTAAGAGCCCACGGTGATGTATATTTGTCATCTAACGTGTTTATAAGATCACACAAGTTATCAGCTTGATCCAAAAATTTTGTAGCCACTGAAAAGTTTTCCTAGTAAGGGTCCAATCCCTGTCATATCTTTTGTGGTGTGGTACACTTGATGAGCTTTGAATATGCTTCATTTTTGGTCTCATGTGCTCAAATTTGCTAGAAAAATGTATGGACAACTTGACTAAAAAATTTAAAAAAAAAAAAACAAAACATACATAAAGGTAGGCCCATGGAACTTTGACACCAGCTGGCTGACTGGTATTGGAGTCACTGGCCAAATTATTTTGGAACTTTGATCATGTCACTCTTTTCTTTTAGGGGGTTGGTCTATAAGGACTAGGGCAAAGCTAATGCCTTCTCAACCAAATTAGCACCAACTCTGTCTTTGGGGCTGGGCTAGGGTTAACCCAACCCATTGTCCACCTCCAAAATTGGAGCTTATAAAGGGAAATGAAATTGTAACCCAGCTCTTTGGAGTTCACCAAGTTATGTTATGTGTGTAACATTCACTCCGGTCATCAAGTAAGAACCATTATTTGGATCATACTTGTTGAGTCAATTGGACATGGATACAATGGATACACATAGTTTTTATGTTTTTTCAATGAGTCTAACATTAGGAACAACCCGAATACAATAATATCATATTTCTCAACATGATTAACTACGAGGATGATTTAAAATCATTCAAATTTGAATGATTGCATTGACGACTCTTCAATGAAGATCTATTGTCAATATCGTTCTTCTGATTGAATGAGACACTCCCTAATCTATTACAATTGTAGGAGGTGAAGAAACGTGATGTTGTATCTCTTTCAAGAACCGAGATCAACGCACACACAGTCTACTAAAATAGACCCTCATGTGTGAAAAGAACGAGAAGAAGAATGGGTGAAGAAAACGCACCTCTATCTCTGTCTCTCTTTATTAGTATTGTTGAAGCAATCTAGGGCTTCTCTATCTACAAAGCTCCTCTCTACATTAGGATCTTATATAAGGATGAGTTAGAATTTCAGAGGAATATACTTGTACGGCACTCTGCCTTCATAAGAACTTTTATATATCCCATTATGAAGAAAGTCTGTTAAACCACCTCATTCACACATGCATTTGTGTACCAATCCCTCCACTATCATAGCCATCCATCATTAATCAAGAGCTCATATTGATCAAGAAGTGGACCATTAGATTTAAGCAATCATGTCATCATCAAATCCAATTTAAAAAAAAAAACATTCATAATAGTTAAAACAAAAATTTTACAATTAAAATCGTCCATAAAGTCTATTAAAACCTTTAGGTGCAATGTCTTATGGCAACAAAAAACTTAACAGTGCCATGATTTAATAAATCTAACCACAAAGTGAGTCTCACGGTAAACTTAGTGGATCTTATGTTTGTCAATGCAATAATAAAAAAAACTTGATTGACATATCTAACATCACCCACCTTTAGTGACTATGCAATGACCTCGTAAAGTGAACCAAAGCCGTCGGTCAAGATCACTACCCTCATACATCATAAAGTCTAAGAATCAATTCACCTTTCATGCACTATCAAGTCCATGATCAAATAATTATAGTCCTAACAAATGGCCCATGGACTATTGACTTGAACTCCAATTCTTATAATGTAAGTGTCTAAGAGGTACACATTAGGATCATGTATTCATGGCGAATTCACACTTCCACATAGGGTAAGGTTAAAGGCATGATCGATGTGAAATCGGCTCTTAATGGTAGAGACGTTCCATCCTGACTTGAGTCTATCCCTTTAAATAAGATGATTGTACATCTCAAAAATTAGTGTCAACGATTGTATTTTAATTGTTTATGTCAGTTATCAAACATCAATGTATTGAGATCTATGGAACACAATTCTCTCCGATCAATCTTAAGTCTCGAAAGACCATGGGATTTAATTATCACTTAACTCAAGTGATCATTAGTTTAAGATAAAACCATATATGGTTGAAGGTAAATCACATCTGTCTAAAAGACACATAATTATAAAGGGCAACGACTAAGATCAATTGTATCAGATCCACATAGCTAGTTAATCAAGCTACACATTGTTTTTCCAATACACAATTTCAAATATCTCCCACTTACCCTAAAACTAATATTTGCTCAAATCCACCAAGCACACGTGTTGAAAAGGTGACTTATGTTGGGGAACCGTCGAAGCACACAAAGACGAATTAATCAAGGTACTACCAATCACATAACCAAGTCCAAACATAAACAATCCAAATTTTATATGAAAAACCCCTTTAAGAAAAAAAAAACCATGACATAAAGCGACAAGTGATGCACTATAAAATCAGAAATTACAAGAGACAGTATTACCGATTCGAATAAGCCTAGAATCCACTTTACAAGCCTAAGCTATGCTCTTGAAACCCTTAGGAATGAATTAAAAAGCCCTAGAACTCTTATACTACTTCTCAAATCGTGATTACACCCGATACATAGTATCATATAGTATCACAATCAGAATAGGAAACAAATCTCGCACTTATGCAATTTTGCACATGTACTCAATGGGACCTTCGATGGGATTGATGATCTACCGATTACATCAAACACCTTTAATGGCATCAAGTAACTAACATGTATTTTTTCAGATTTTTTCAATGGCATCGAGTCGTATATCGATAGCATCGATAAACCATGTTGTCTACAGATTTAAGATATCAATAACAATCTCCACCATGTTTTCAATCTTCATTCTTCATATCTCATTTTTCTCATCTCTAATTTCGTCTTGCATCATAGCTCCACCATCGCTTCTTTTGCACACTCCATCTTCCATTTACACATTCGTCAAGCTCCGTCTTTCATTTACCCAAACCTTGGCATCTCCAAAGGCATGCTATCGATGAGATCCTTCGATGCTGTTGAGAAATTTCAGATTTTAAATTTGAAATTGCTGGACATTTTGAGCCAATTTCTCGATGTCATCAAATGGCCTTCGATGCCATCAAAGAGACCATTCGATGTTATCGAAAAAATTGTAACGCCCTGAAAATTAGGGGTCGAGTTCCAACGCATCACTTATGCAACATAGATAATGATGATTGAATGTTGTTCGTATTAGTGCATTAAACATGAGTGAGATTACACCAAAACAACATATTATACTCCAGAGACAGTTAAATTACGCAAGCGGAAGACTGTGATAGATATATAAAATATATAAACTGTTGTAAGTCTCCAGCATGTGAACATGTTACCAGGTTAAATATATATGTACACTCCAAAAATGAACAAAATGAATATACATGGGTGTTCTAAAAGTATAAAATAACAAGTGTAATGACATCTAATCAGCATCCTTGTAGCCTCGTTGATCAGAGCATAGTCTACATAGACCTGCTCGATAGCTGCAAATAGGAGAAACCCTCCTCATCATCATAAAAGTTCGACTCTGCCTCATACGCATCGTCATCATTTGAAACTAAAATAGGGTCTGGTGGGTGTTTAAAATATCATCCCGTAACGTGGGAGTGAGTGATGAACTCAGTGGAACAATAAAGCAAAAGTTAACATGTTATCAATTCAGTCAAGCAGTAATGATAACATAATACAACAATCAGGTCCTAAGTACTCTTGTTAATGCAAGAATGATATGAAATAATGATGCATGTCCTCACCTGCACTCCCTCAGCGTCTTCATCTTACGGCGCGCATGACAACCACCCGAAAGTGTTCTTCCTCGCCAAAGTACATGAATGCGATGCATGCTCATGTTAGCCCATAATTAATTAAGTTTCTTCATATAGCAGTGTTGGGAAGCTAAGGTACCTCCCTTATATCAATTCTCAAATAATGATCCATTCTAGGGTCGTCAGTCCTAATAAATCTTATACGATGTTGTGGTTCTAGGTCATTACAAAGGGCTCGTCACTTGATCAGTGTAGGCCTAGTTTATACTCTAGTGGCTACGGAAAGGCTCGTCGCCTCAACGCAGTCTTAGAGTATGATCGAGGTCACTATAAAGGTCTCGTCACCTAATTAATGCAGGCCGACAGCTCGAATACAGTGTCTCATACCACCGTATTCGGCTCACAAGTCTGGTTTATTCATTGGTCACTACGGGTGGGCTCATCACCCTGGCGTAGGCCGATAGCTAGACCACGGTATCCCATACCACCATGCCTGGCTCATGAGTCTTAGCGGATCGAGGTACCAAGGTTAAAGTGGCTTTTCACTGGTAAGTTTGGTACCTTAGGTTCAAGTAGTGGCGTTCGTATATGGTGAATATTATTCATTCGTCTACGGCACAACAACCACCTATAACAGGGAATATGTTAGCTATTCCACCATCTGTTTTATTTGAATCTCTAAAATAGGTTAAGGTTAGGATTTCTTACCTAAGAATGGAGTCGGAATCGCCGGAATAGTCATGTAGAAGGGTTGGTGCAGCCCGTGGAGCGATAGGGAAGGATCCCCATGATAAACGCCAATACTCTCTCTCACTTCTCCTCACTTTCTTCTCTCTTTGCTCTCTTCTCTCTCCTATGGTTTTCCAAATTCGTATGGAATAGAAATGGGGTGGGTTTAGGCCTTTATATATGCCCAGGACTGATGGAAATGGCTCCAGGGCCAAGGTATACTTAGGTTATAGCCAAATAGGCTCTGTTTCGATTCAACAGAGCACTTCTGGAGGCCCCTTTGCTGAATGCAGTAAGACTTAAGCTCCCTGACATTGGATCTAGGTTAGGCGAAGTTTTTAGTCCGATCAGATTTACAGATCACCCGTGGCGGACCAGTTTCAGTTCAACGGTCACCCACACTCGATCAGGGCCACAAGTGCACTGACATGTATGGGACATTTTCTCTGATCCAAGGGTGTAATTGAGTCAAATTCTGACGGTCTAAATCCTTATATTTGGCCCGCAAGCGAACCAACTCAATTCACTTAAGTTTCAGTTCATTTCCTAAAGATATTTGTGTTTCTCACACACTTTGCTCCGGGCTCAAGTTGTGCATTTCTGGGTACTATTACAACTTAATTTTTGAGGTGGTTGTCAAGTCCAATAAGGCTATCATAACCGTATAGTTTCAGAGTAATCGGATTTTCGGCGTGTGGTCCAGGTCCGATACGGAGTTTCAAGATGCTTCCGAGAGCAACTGGGTTTATAGATTGATCTTAGGTTTCTAGTTAATGTTGGGTTAACGGTTTTACTCATTTTGAGTCTTACAGTTCATATTTAAAGTGGTTCAAGCTAATTCTACTGAGTATTCCATTTAGTACTTAACCAAATTCTACCATAATTATGACAAAATAAGGTCTTAGGGCTATTCTATGCCCAATTTTGACACTTCTAGTTAGTATATTATTCCTTCGTCTACGGCACAACAACCACCTATAATAGGGAATAGATTAGCTATTCCACCATCTGTTTTATTTGAATCTCTAAAATATGTTAAGGTTAGGATTTTTTACTTAAGAATGGAGTCGAAATTGCCGGAATAGCGATGTAGAAGGGTTGGTGCAGCCCATGGAGCTATAAGGAAGGATCCTCAGGATAAACGCCAATGCTCTCTCTCACTTCTCCTCACTTTCTTCTCTCTTTACTCTCTTCTCTCTCCTATGGTTTTCCAAATGCGTATGGAATAGAAATGGGGTGGGTTTAGGCCTTTATATATGCCCAGGACTGATGGAAATGGCTCCAAGGCCAAGGTATACTTAGGTTATAGCCAAATAGGCTCTGTTTCGATTCAACAGAGCACTTCTGGAGGCCCCTTTGCTGAATGCAGTAAGACTTAAGCTCCCTGACATTGGATCTAGGTTAGGCGAAGTTTTTAGTCCGATCAGATTTACAGATCACCCGTGGCGGACCAGTTTCAGTTCAACGGTCACCCGCACTCGATCAGGGCCACAAGTGCACTGACATGTGTGGGACATTTTCTCTGATCCAAGGGTGTAATTGAGTTAGATTCTGACGATCTGAATCCTTATATTTGGCCCGCAAGCGAACCGACTCAATTCACTTAAGTTTCAGTTCATTTCCTAAAGATATTTGTGTTTCTCACACACTTTGCTCCGGGCTCAAGTTGTGCATTTCTGGGTACTATTACAACTTAATTTTTAAGGTGGTTGTCAAGTCCAATAAGGCTATCATAACCGTATAGTTTCAGAGTAATCGGACTTTCGACGTGTGGTCCAGGTCCGATATGGAGTTTCAAGATGCTTTCGAGAGCAACTGGGTTTAGAGATTGATCTTAGGTTTCTAGGTAATGTTGGGTTAACGGTTCTACTCATTTTGGGTCTTACAGTTCATATTTAAAGTGGTTCAAGCTAATTCTACTGAGTATTCCATTTAGTACTTAACTAAATTCTACCATAATTATGACAAAATAAGGTCCTAGGGCCATTTTATGCCCCTTTTTGGCACTTCTTGTTACTATATTATTTTAATTATTTTTTTAGTAGTTCATCATCAAGTTTACTTTGTCTCTACCAACTTTCATGAGGTTTCGTTTGTAGAAAATTTTTTAAAATTCCAGAAGCAGCAGCTGTCCAACAAATGATTTTCGGACATTTGTCACAACGACCTACTTTTAACTATATTAAATACTTTATTATATTTTTTACTTCTTTTTATATAAAAATAAGCTCAATTAGCTTCAATCTAACTTTTGAATCATCTAAATCGAAGTTATAACGAGGGAGATATGACTTTTTGAAGTTGGACGATATGCACAGAAAAAATGCAGAAAACGGACCGCCTGACCCGCTGTAGCCTGCCAGGTGGCGAGGCCTCGCGGAACCGGCGAGATCCTCGTTGACCGCTAGACCCTGGGGCGATGTCTTGACCCAAGGGTGATGTCCTCCTCCCCCTCCCCGGGGTGCCGGGAAATGTGGGACCCATCTTAGGTCTCCCCAATTTGCGTCGTTTAGGCCCTCAAATCCGTTTGATGTAGTTTCGTCAATCTGATATTTGAAATGGGTGTATCTTTTAATCTAGAATAGGTTACGTGACGTACAATAAATGATTTTAGGGTAGGAGAAGCTAATCTATCCAAATAACCTATTTATATCATGAGATTTCAAAAGGTTAATGGTTAAAAACCCAATTTAGTTATATATTCAATATTTAAATTAAATTTTAATTTTTTTTATTATTTTTCATCATTTAAACTTTAGTATTAGTGTCTAATATAAAATTGTTTTGAAAATTTGAAGAATAGGGTGATGAAAGGTAAGATTTTTGATGAAAATGTGAAAATTTGAAGGAAATGGGTTGAAAGGAGATTTGAGGCTTTAGGATTGAGTTCTGAGAAGTCAATTCAGGTATTATGATTGACTCATTACCTAAGAATGTCTAACTCCAGGTTGATAAAAATCAGGGGTGTTACAAAAATTCAGATTTATAACTTAAGGTTGCTAGACATTTTTGTCTGCCTATTCAATTCAATCGAACTGTCTTCGATGTCATCGAAGACACTTCAATGGGTGGTTAATGGGATTGAAAGTGAATTTTTTTTTGTGATTTTCTTTTTAAACAGTCTTCTTCCCATGACCACTTACTAGCACATATTGAATAGATTTTTCCTATGGAGTTGGCTAGATGGAATGTCAAGTTTTATAGGGTCAGTAAAGGTTTTTGAAGAGGTATCGGTACTTTACCATTTTAGTGCTTTGGACGCCTTCGATCTTCAAATCTTCAGTCTTGAATCTTCCTTGGGGCTCTCCAGACTCTATGACTCACAACACATGCTAATTGACAAACTATGGCACTTTCAATCTCTCCCTTGGTCAATTACGTAACAAAACCTATACAACCCAATAACTCATAACTTTACATGACTTTTCATAAAATTTACAAATTTACAAACTCAAGACCTTTACAACATGTACTTGGTATGCACTCTTCATTGCTCCCCCTAAATCTCTATACCACAAGTGTTACCAACAAGATACAATATAACACATGGTGGAAGTATGTTTCTCTCCCTTTTTGTCAGTGATTGACAAATGATTCATATATTAACATGTTATATCAGTTTAAGCTTGAAAATACGTGAAACCATAAAGTAGAAAAAGGAGAGAGACAATTATCAATTAAATACTCAAGGTTAGCAAACATATAAGTGATGTATAGAATAATCAAAATAATCATCCATACAATATTATCGAAAAAATGTACATGTAATATAAAAACGACTCATCTTCGATTAACCATAAATAGGTACAGGACCAAGATACAAATCAAACGACTCCGTTAAACCCCTATAACACTACTCCCCCTAACTAGAGGGTCCATGTCTTGAACTAGAGGCATCATCACCGTGACAAGTCAGCACACCCGAGATCTCATGGGTAGTCCACTGTAAGGTGTGAACCATATGCTTCATGCGAGTCAGAAGCTCCCTATGTCAAGCCTGCTCCACCCTAATCTTCGCTTGTCTCGTAAGTAGCTCCTCAATGCGATCTTGCTGCTAGGTAGAGTGCCTAGATAGGGTAGCATCGAGAGTGGCCTGTGATGAGGGCTCCTAAGTTAGTTTAGCTCCAGTGCTCATTTGCTCATGTCCTCCTGTTGCGGGTATGCCGGTGTCCGCTTCGGTATTTATTGCTATCAGAGCCAGAAGGTGCATTTTCTTAATATTGTCACTTGTGATCTTGGATGGAGAAATCGGTATATTCAGAAGTCGGTGAGAATCCAACCTCTCGAGCCACAAGACAAATGCGGTGTCCAAAGAAAAGATGTGTCAGTTGACTCCCTCTTAGTAGGTATGCCAGCTGATGTAGTATGGTGGTCCGGAGACACAGACGTACTCCTGTCCCTACATTGTAGATAATGTCTACCATGAGTGGGGTAAGATCCACTTAATTAGTTCCCCTTAAATAGTCGTTCGTAGAGAAAACAGAATGAAGGATGTGAAACTGACTAGATATAGTGGACGATCTGATGGAGTTTCCTTGGATCCATTGCTAATCCATCCCATTGTATAAAAAATTAGTCATAATGACCTGTATTTGTAGAGAGGGGATGTCGTAATCAGGTTATGGCTCCTTAGATAAGGGAACACCAATCCGAGTGGAAATGCATACCGGTGTGATCTTGATGAGACGACCACTAACATCAACTTTAAAGGATGGAGGTTGGAGAGTTGGGTTTCTACAGTTGGGCAGAAACTTATAGGTTTACTTCTTTTGGGTCATGCCTCCAAATTTCAAGACATTCTCCCATCTTATGACCCTTAACATACCATCTATGCCATAAGGTTAAACACATTGAATATCGATAGTTCTTTCAAATATGAGTTTTTGGCCCATGTATTTGGCCAATGGGGAGTCGGTCAAGGGCATTTTTGTCACCAAAGGCTCCTTAAGTTGACCAAGAGAGGGTTACGGAGAAGGTGATTAGTGTGTAGCATGATTTACCCTCTAAGGTGCCAACTTCTTGACTTGAGTGGGCCAAGAGGATTTGGCAACTGTCGAGGCCTTTCTCTTGTTATCTTTGGGCATAATGTTGATTTTTGAGATTTACAAGGACACTCATGAACCAACCAACCTACAGATGACAAACCATAGATACAACACAGAAGTAAATGAGGCAAATGTGATGCGACGAATCTAAGTGTGATAGTAAGGAGGATTTATAAATGATTCAACCTCTGGTTTGATGAGAATGAGTGTACAAAGAGGTGAAATCAAGACTACCTAGGAAGGAATGGAAGACAGTCAACTTTCTAACCAATGTGGGACACACTTGGAGTTGGGGAGAGCAAGGAGTTAATGCAAAAGGAGAATCGAAACAAGAGGAACCCAAGAATCCTTGTTTTGATAATGGCTATGAAGAACCATAGCACAAAAATCCCCAAATGTGGATTTGAAATTGAACAGCCATGCGTATTTTAAAACCTAGTCTTGACACTTTGATGGCATCGAGGTTCTCTTTGATAGCATTGAAGTTTGACTTTTAATGGTTGTTATGACAATCCCAAGCGTAGGGCTGCGATATAGTAATAACTTGGTGAGACTAATGTCGTACCCTCATAGACTTGCTTTTGTGTAATTTCCATAATATTTTAGAATTATAACTAGAATCTAAATTAACTACAAAAATATGGATTAAAGAGTAGATATGAAAGAAACTATTAGAGATAAAACACTAGAGTGTCAATGATCCACTTATAGCTTTCTTAATATTAAATTACTTGATTCAATTAGACCATATAACTGGAATCGAAGTCCTATCCTATCTAGTTACATAACGAAGCAGTTAAATCATTATTCATATACTTCAAAACATTTTTGAACATTCATTGAATTGGTTCCCTCATAAAGCATCAATGTATTGATCGCAGGGAATTCAAAGTATCTATCATGCTCAGAGTCAATGATAGATCAATGGATTTTACAGACCAAACAATAACAGAACATGTAAGAGAATATTTATAGTCTTCATAAGCATCAATGTATCAAAGTTCCTAAGGTCGACAATGGATCAAAGTAAATTAAATATACTTCTTTATTCAAACCAATATCTATGAATTATTCAACATAAAAAGTAAATAACTTCAATTTTGCCTCTTAGCTCTAGCTAAGAAATTAGCCAACCATACATATGATTGAACTAAAACTAAAACATATATATAAAAACTAACTAGAACCGAAGGATTGGAGAAGGACTCCTCGAAGCACCACAACTTCTTGCTTTACTCCTTCTACCCTAATTTGTGTTTAGAAACTCTTAAAATATCTCTTTATGTAGGCTTAATTTGCATCGACTTTAAAACCGGCTTGATTTGACATAGCTATTGCAGCTTCAATGACATCTAGCTCCCATCGAAGTGTTCAGGTGAAATCAGGAAACTTTCTAGCAATGAACTTTTAAAATTGCATATTTTCTTGATGTTATCAAACCTCCTTCAATGGGATCGAACTTGGCTTCAATGGTATCAAACATGTCTTCGATGGCATCGAAGAATGGAAAAATATATCTAGCAACAAAATCAAATTTTTCATGATTTTTGTAATGGGATCGAAGTGGCTTCGATGACATCGACACTCACTTCGATGGCATCGAAAGTGTCTCGATGTCATCGAATGGTCGATTTATACACTTTCGATTTTCTACATTTTGACTCCTTGATTTTCTTCCTTTCTTACTTGGTTTCTTTGGATTATGGACTCTTGAATTCTTCAATCTTGACCTCTATAGATCCAATCCTTCATTATCTTCTTTTGAGTTCTAAATCCATCCTTTTAAGAACATATTCATCATATGCTTCCAAATTACATCGCATGATGAAAACATATATAATTAGATCAAATTAACACTTAAATGTTAGGAAAACTAATGTAATTAAAGTGTTAAATATGTAATATTTAAGTCTCAAAACACCCCCTAACCAACATTTTTCTAGTCCCAAGAAAAATATGAAAAAGATATTCCAAAAATAAATAAATAATTTCCTTAAGCTCAAGCAGTTCTAAAAATAATCCAAATTATAGAAATCTAATATACATTAATGTTGAATACTGTTTTCTCCTAAACTCTAGCACTTTGTCAATATCCTAATCAAATTCAAAACATTCATTTATAATTAGTCAATTTCTAAACACTAAGTTCCATGTGCATTATGAAATCTAAACTTAACACAACTAAAGGTTTTAGCTTTCTACTTTGATGATAATGTTGATAATATAAAGATATTTAAGATAACCAAAACTTGCCTTATAGTTCAATACTTCATTCTTTCAGCTTTTAATTTTTTTCCATCAACGACTTTCACACTATTTTTACTTTTTTTCTTTTATGTCCATTCTCTTTATCTCTTTCATGGATATATCAATATTTAGCCCTTTTCGATAACAACTATTTTTTAGCTGAGTATTACCTTCTTCTTCTTTTTTCTTCCAATTCTTTTCGTTGAACATGATGGAAAATTTCCCAAGTCTAGTTTCTATCATTCTCAATAATCATCAAGTTAACAATTCAATATCAAACTTAAACTTTAACGTGTAACCTAGATGTGACATATGAATTCTATAACTCAATCAATATTTAAAACTCCAATTCAAAGATTAAAAACTTCAAACTTAATTTTTAAAATCTATCAAATAACTATAATACAAGAGTAAAAAAATTATTAGCATTAAGTATCTTATAATTTTAATCTTTGAATTATCTTCAAAACTACTTAAATTAATGAAAAATTCTAAAAATTTTGAAAAATTTTATAGCTCAAAATTTTAATAAGTTCAACACAAATTCAAAGAATTTTCGAAGGAAACCCTACCCCCAACCTAAATTCTACATTATCCTCAATGTATAAACATATGCAATAAAAGAAAAATTGACAGTAAGAAAAATAAAAAATAGATGAAAAGTACCTAAATGGTGATAGATAGATAAGCAGGTGCAAAATTCCTATCAAAAGATGTATCAACAATTAAACTAAACTAATATAAATTAAACTAATCCCAAGAAAGTAATAAATTCCTAATCCTAAACTAGGAAAGCAAGGAAAAATTACTCATTCTTAATAGATATTTTCCTCCTCTAGTCAGTATCTCGATAAATTTCTTAGTAAGTTTCTCAACAAGATCATCCAAAAGTTATTTTTGCAGTAGGCTTGGATGTCATAGAGCATGATCATCTAAAGAAATTTATGAACCTCAACGAAAAAAATCTTTAATTAATATTTTGAGGTTTCCAAAGTAGATAATATTCATTTGTGGTAGAACTTTTTTTAATGTTAGTACACCATAGTGAATCAGGGACTACAATTAGGTGAAATTCAGAAAAAATGTCATTAGGCAATATAGTATTTACAAATTTTGAAGTTTTAGACTTTGGTTCAAATTCCAGCTCATCCACCTTTAACAGTAAACATTCTTAATTGGTGGAAAGAGGCACTTCAGTATAGAATTTTCTCTGGTCAGTATCAACTACCGAAGTATCGTCTTGTAAGGCAACCACTATTTTTTTATTCATATTATTATTAAAATCCTTTGAGTGTGCAAAGCAAAATTCTACGAAGTTGGGAAACTCAATTGAGAGGGATTCATTGTCCACATTGAAATTAAGTGTGTCATGTAGGTGGAGCGAATCAACATTACTATATTTGAAAATTCATTGTGCCTCTCGATCATTAACTAGGACCTTAATTAGGATAAACTCTTGGAAAAACTAGACTGTAAACTCTTGAGCATACTCCAACTCATTCTTAAATTTAGTATACTCAACAAGCGATGTGAGATTACTCTTCTTGCATTATGTTTCTAGATTGGGTAGAGGCTGGGCTAAGTAAGCCTCTTCCTCATCAATGGGGTGTGATTGAATTTCTTAAATGGAAGATTCAAGTAACTCTAATGATGTTATAATATTTGTGAATGCTTACATGATGTGTTGGTTGAGTTATTCTTGAGAATTTATGAAATTCTAAAGTGACTCCTCCTGGGTTGTTTATGGTGAAATCTCATAAGTAGGATATCCAAGGGAATAATTATTAGAATCTATAGTTGGTTCACCTCTCCAATTTAAACTCCGATGTTTTCACCAATTGAAGTAATGCAGGTCATATGTGTGAGTATTTGATGTTTGTTGGTAAGCATTATCACCCATTTATTAATCATGCATTGTCTTTTTAACCGATGGATGAGAATTGTTCTCCTTCATATAATCATGTAATGATTTCTTAATCGGTGGACCATCATATTCCGGTCAGTTCTCGATCGAAGATTCAATTAATTTACAAGACGTAAGGCGTTTCCTAACATAATGATCTGACAACCCTTCAACTAATCTCTCATCTCTTAGAAGTTGAGTAGAGTATTCACGTGTCCACTATTGCATGAACATGATGAATCCCTGATAAAAAATTCTATAGAAAAATCTTACAGTAGTAAGGAAAACAAGTAGATATCGTAAGGATGTTACCAAATCAACGATTTTATGTTAGGTTCTACAAAACAAAAAAATAAGGTTAGTATTTAATGATTTAGAAAAATCTAATTTAGAAACACAAAAAAAGTTATACCTAATCTTAACTCAATTCTAATACTAATATATTTTAAATAATCACAACCGAAATTCCTAACAACAGTGCCAAAAACTTGTTATGACAACCCCAAGTGTAGGGCTGCAATGTAGTAATAACTCGGTGAGACCGAAGTCGTACCCACATGGAGTTGTTTTTGTGCGATTTCTAAAATACTTTAGAATTAGAACTAGAATTGAAACTAACTATAAAAATCTATATTAACGAGTAATTGTTAAAGAAACTATTAGAGATGAAATACTAGAGTGGCAAGGATTCACTCATAGCTTCCTTAATGTTAATTTATTTGATTCAATCAGATCACACAACTGGAATTGTAGTCCTATCCTATCCATTTGGATAATGGAATAGTTAAATGATCATTCATATATTTCAAAATAGATTTGAACTTTTATCGAATTGGTTTCCTCATAAAGCATCAATGTATTGATCATAGGGAATTCAAATCATCTATCATGCCCGTAGTTAATGATAGATCAATAGATTTTACAGACCAAACAATTACAAAACATGTAAGAGTATTTATAATCTTCACAGGCATCCAAAGTGCCCAGAGTCAACAATGGATTAAAGTAAACTAAAACTACTTCTTCATTCAAACCATTATCAATGAATTATTCAATATGAAAACCAAACAACTTAAATTAAAGTAAACTAAACATTAAAAAGAACTACAAGATTCATCTCTTAGCTCTAGCTAAAGAGATTAGCCAAATATAGATATGATTGAACTAAAAATAAAAAATAAAAATATAAAAACTAACTAGAATTGAAGGATTGGAGAAGGACTCCCTCGAGCACCACAACTCCTTGCTTTACTCCTACCATAATTTATGTTTAGAAACTCTGAAAACATCCCTTTATATAGGCTTGATTAGCACTAACTTCAAAACCGAATTGATTTTATGCAACTATATATTGTAACTTTGATAGCACCTTCTATGGCATCGAGATCACATCGAAGCGTCCGAGTGAAATCAGAAAATCGTCTAGCAATGAACTTTTGAAATTGCCTATTTTATCGATGTCATTGAACCTCCTTCGATGGGATCAAACTTGGCTTCGATGGTATCGAACATGTCTTTAATGGCATCAAAGAATGCACAAATATGTCCAGCAATAAAAATCTAATTTTTCATGATTTTTACGATGGGATAGAAGTGGCTTCGATGACATCGAAGGGTCGATTTTTACACTTCTGATTTTTTAAATTTTGACTCGTCGATTTTCTTCCTTCCTCACTTGGTTTCCTTGGATTATGGACTCTTTAATTCTTTAATCTTGACGTCCATAGATCCAATTCTTCATTATCTTCTTTTAAGATCTAAATCCATCATTTTAAGCACATATTCATCATAAGCTTCCAAATCACCTCGTATGATAAAAATTGATATAATTAAATCAAATTAATACTTAAATATTAGAAAAAACTAATATAATTGATGGGTTAAATATGTAATATTTGTGTCTCAACAATGGAATTAAAGTGCCATCAAAGTACCCATCGAGCATCAAAAATGTAAATGTTTTTTTTCAACTTTGCACATGACAGACTTTTGATGTGAGGTGTAAGTACAATTGGAGATCATAATTCACAATTACACACTCAAGCATGGCAAAAATAAAACATGAATAAAAAAATAAATTACAAAATGAGACTATAAATCCTCAGATATGTTAATAAGTCATAAAAAATTGATAATTACCTATGTAACACATACCCTAATGGACTTTTGGAGATCTCCAAATCAATTTTTGTCTAGGGGTTTAGTCAATATATCGACTAATCGCCTTTCAGTAGGCACATAATCCAGTGAGATGATATGCTCCTCAACAAGCTTTCGAATAAAATGATGCCAGAAATCTATGTGTTTCGACCTAGAATGTTGAACTAGATTTTTGGATATATTAATGGCACTAGTATTATCACTAAATAATGTCATTGTAGTTCATTCGATCCCATAATCCATCAATATTTGTTTCATCTACATAAGATGAGTGCAACAACTACATGCTGCAATACATTTGGCTTCGACGATAAATAAGGAAATGGAATTATGCTTTTTACTATGCCACAATACTAAGCAGTTTCTAATATAAAAACACCTGCCAATACTCAAATTTCTATCATCCATATTTCCAGCCCAGTCAATATCTAAGTACCCAACAATTGTGGTTGATGTGTCAAACGGGTACAAGAGGCCAAAATCTATGGTCCCAGCCACATATTTAATGATTCTCTTCACAATGCTTATATGCGATTATTTGGGGTTGGCCTGAAACTGAGCACACGCTCCTACACTAAAAGCAATTTTAGGTTGACTCGCTGTGAGATGGAGTAGGCTCCCTATCATGCTTCGATACAAGTGTTGATCCACTCTTTTCCAGATATGTCCCTGGATAACTTCAGTGTGGTGCTCATATGCATGTGATGCGTATGACCAGACCCAAGTCCAAAACGTTTTACTAATTCCTTTGCATACTTATTTGGCTCACAAAAATGTCATTCTCGAGCCGTTTGACTTGTAAGCCTAAAAAGAAATTCAGTTCTCCCACCAGGCTCATTTCAAATTCAAATTGCATCAAGTGGGAAAATTGATGTGTCATTTCCTCATATGTGGAACCAAATACAATGTCATCCACATAAATCTACGTAATAAGCATGGAATACCCAATCTTTTGAACAAAGAGTGTTTTATCCACACTCCCCCTAGAAAACTTATGGTCAATCAAGAATTGAGTTAACCTTTCATATCACGCACGAGGGGCTTGTTTAAGACTGTAAAGTGCTTTCTTTAATCTGTATACTTGATGAGGATATTTAGGATCAACAAATTCCTTTGGTTGTTCTACATATACCTCTTCCTAAGTACTCCATTTAAGAAGGCACTTTTTACATCCATCTAAAATAATTTAAATTATAAGGCACATGCTACAGACATAAGGATTCGAATAGACTTAAGTTGCACTACATGGACAAATGTTTCATTAAAATCAATTCTCTTAATATGAGACTATCCCTGTGCAACTAGCCTAGCTTTGTTTCTAACAATATTGCCATATTCATTTGATTTATTCTTGTATATCCACTTGGTTTCGATGATATTGGTGTTTTGTGGCCAGGGAATTAGTTGTCACATCTCATTTCTTTTAATTGCTGGTGCTCTTCTTGCATAGCTTGTATCCAATACTCATCTTGTAGAGCTTCAACAACATTCTTAGGTTTAATCTTAGAGGTGAAGTACGGATGACTATTTATGCTCTCAAGTTGCCTTATAGTTTTCACACCTATACCAGGATCTTCAATGATTTGATTGAAAAGATGATCTTTGATAACCGGAAGGTCAAATAAGGGTTGAGACACTCATGGAGAAGTGGGTTTTTTAATCAGATTTACCTATTTCACTCGGACCCATATGTTCATTCAAATCCATATCAGGACTAGATTTGTCAAGGGGTTGGTCGCCAACAACCACATTGATTGATTCTTATATTACCAGGGTCCTGAGATTGTACACCCTATAAGCTCGACTATTTAAGGAATATCCTACAAAAGATCCTATCATCTCTCTCGGGGTCAAACTTGCCTAAGTTTTCACAGTCTCTTAGAATGTAGCATTAACTAACGAAGACTTTGAAATACTTGTCACTAGGTGGCTTTCCATGCCACAACTCATATGTCATCTTTTTCAGCCCTTATCTTAAATAAACTTTGTTGATAGTATAGTAGGTTGTATTTACAACTTCGGCCCAGAACATTTTTGATAAGTCTTTACTATTTAACATTACTGAGGCCATTTCTTGAAGCACCTTATTTTTCATTTTAATAACTCCATTTTGATAAGGGGTTAGGGTGCGTAGAATTCATGCTGAATTCCAAATTCATCACAAAATGTTTGGAATCGGTCATTCTCAAATTCTCCCCCATGATCAGTCCTGATCCTATGTATCACATATCCTTTTTCATTCTAGAGTCGCCTCATAAGTTTCTTAAATTCTTCAAAAGTATATGATTTTTCCCTTAAGAAGCTGACCTAGGTGAACCTGGAGTAATCATCCACTAAAACCAAGAAGTGTCTTTAACACCCTAACTCTATACTCTAGTAGGACCAATAAGGTCCATGTGTAAGAGCTCGAGAGGCTTAGTAGTAGCCACAAAAGTTGTCTTTTTATGAGCGAATTTGATTTGTTTTCTCTTTTGACAGTCGCCACAGACAATCCTAGCCTTTTTTCCAATCTTAAGAAGCCCTCTCACCACATTCTTAGAGTTTAAGTGAGATAAATTTCTATAGTGGACATGGCCGAGTCTTTGGTGCCAAAGTTCATTCTCATTGTCTCGAGCCATGTGGCATCTAATTGGAAATACAGATCCTTCATTACTCTTAATGACATAAAAATTATCACTGGAGTGAAGACTTATCATAATTGATTTACCTATTGAAGAAAAGATCTCACACATTTCTTTTAAAAACCTTTCTGAATGTTCTTTGTTATAGATTTGCGATATGCTTAAGAGGTTGTGTTTTAATCCCTCCATGCAGAGAACATTTTCAATTTTAGGTAATCCTATCCCAACAATCGTTCCTTTGCCAATTATCCTAGTGGTGCTCCCATCTCCAAAAGTGACTGACCCACCATCAAAATCGATATAATGACAAAAGTGGGTTTGGTCGCTCGTCATGTGTCTCGAGCACCCACTATTTAGATACCATCTAATAGCACTACTAGCTTTAAGAAAGGTATGCATTTCTAAACAGTTTGCTTTGTCTTTGAAGACCCATTTGGAGACAACTTTGTTTGGGCCAGTATTGGGTTTTAGAGAGAAAGTGTCTTTCTTGGACTCATCTCTTACGGGCGAGTTTTTCTAAGGAGAATGGATTTTCATAGTCGAATGTTCAATGACTTGAATTACTTGAATCATCATTTCCTTTGTTTTTTTTTATTTTGCCAGGCAACTTGTATGAACCATTCTTTCATTTTCATATCCATTTTAAGAGGAGTGGGATACTTCCTCCTCTCATTTTCCTTTTGTGGTGGCTTTTTAGGTGGACTTCTCACAGTCTGCAACATTTTCCTAGTTGGGATATATTTACCTATTATGCTCATACCTGGGGTGGTTTGGGAGTGTCTAAATTCTAGACATTCAAATTTTAGATGTCCCACGTCACCACATGCATAACAGTCTGGAGATGATTGCAGTTTACTACCTGAAGCCCCTAATTCTTTTCTAATCACAGGAGGAGCACAAGTAGGACTTGTTCTATTGCTTTCATATCCTAATTCTCTCATATCCCTTGAACTCTTACTCATTCTTAAAACTTTTTCTAGTTTTTTCTCACTCTAGGTAAACCTGTGACTTATGTAGGCATAAGATTTGGATTTTTCTACCTTTAATTTCAAACCTTGATTGATAGTTTTCATCTTGCTAAGTTCTATTGCTAGGTCTTCATTCTTCTTTGTTAAGTCAGCTAAGTCGCTCTCGTATGAGGCATTTTCCATGGCATAGTTGGCACAATCTCTGATGTGTTCTTGAATCTCATAAGATAATTGTTCATTTTCGGCCTTAGCTTCTTCAAATTTCAATTCATGATCAAATGCTTATTTTAGGCCTCATCCTGACAAAGATTTTAAAGAACTTTTAAGCTTTGGGTGTAAAGTTGTTCGTAGGCTTCTTGTAGACCGACATTGTTAACTTCCTCCTCTTCTTCTTTAAAGGAAGATCTTTCTTCCATATATTCATCCATGTTTTCCATTTCCCATAATTCAGGGATGATTGTGGTGGTTGAGGCCATGAGTATTCCCAATGAGCCTTTGTCTCCATCACTTTGGGATTCATCTAAGTCTAAGTTTGAATCCTTAAAGTCATCCCATGTAGAGCTGGGCATCGAGTCAAGTAGGATCGAGTTAGGGTTGACTCGACTAGATTAGGTTTTGAAATAGGCCTGACCCAAACTCAATCCGACTTGATACCAAGTCTAGCATGCCTGACTCGATCCTAGTTTAGTCTTACTTGGACTGATCCGGATCAAGTCTGATCCAGTCAGAAGTACCAAGTCAGGTCGATTTGGCATCGAGTCGGATTGAGAGATGAGGGAGGGAGGGAGTGGAGAGGAGGAGGAGGAGGGTGATGGTGGTAGGTGGTTGCTTGGCTTGGAAGAGAAAGAGGAGGCGGATAAGGGAGGGAGGGAGGGAGGGGAGAGGAGAGAGATGAGGTGGAGGAGGAGGGTGATTGTCACGCCCCAGACTCAGTAATCGGACTCACAAGGAACCCGATGGCTGGTTCTGGCTACAACAGCCTCCATAGTACCCTATTCTCTGCTCCTGAGGCAGGTTTCGATTCTGGGATCCTACAAGGAGGATTTTCAAAATAGTATAAACATTCCAATACGAGTATGCATAAGATCACAACAAGTATATCTGAGAATAACAAGGCACACATCACAAAATCTACTAAGAATTTAAACTTTTACAAGCTTTCATAAGGTTTAAAAGGACATACATAAGATGATAGAAAAATGAGAAAAATATCAGCAACACTAGAGTCCTCAAGCTCAACACTACTCTAAGCTCTGTCGCTACAGTGCCTGCCTAGGATCTCCTGCACGCTGAAATAGTGATGAAGACCGCTTGAGTCGAAGTAGGAATATGCCAATATGTCCTAGAGGGGGGTAAATATGACTTTTTAAAATTTTATGAGATATTTAAAATCCTATTGCACTAATCCTATAAGATATACAATTATCAGGATTACTCAAATGTAACTCTACTGGCTTCCAAGCCTTGTCGAGGATCCAATTACAAACTGTTTGAAAGATAAACAAATTGCATTTAAGTTTGTGATGGATAGGACTGTGTGTGTATATGAGGTGTGATATTAGACAATCAAATATAAAAACATGTAAGGAATATCACATAATGAAAAATAATAATAAACTCAAACACAGTCATTTTTATAGTGGTTTGATTACTTGTCTACTCCACTCCCAGCTGTCTCACTCAACCCTTGAGTGTACCAAATTTTACTAAGGAGGTTTTCCATGGTTCACCTCAAACCTAAGGTTTTAAATCAGGTTCACCTTCAACCTTTACACGGAGGTTTCTACTCGGTTCACCTCTAACCCTGAAGTTTTACTGGTGCACTTCTAACCAGATGTTGATGCCCACACAGAGCACGGGTCCACATAACGCACCTAAATGTTTATGCCCACATAGAGCAAGGATCCACACGACGCACCTGAATGTTTATGCTCTCCACAGAGCAAGGGTCCACACGACACACCCACAACGTACACTCCCGCCAGAGGCCTCCTATGAGGACTTCAAAGGGTGAGCAACACTTAAGACCCAATCCTAGAAAGGAATGATCATAAGTGTTCTCTGGACTCTAGGTACTTACAAATAAGTTAATAAGTCCCTTTTAGCGCAGTGATGAAGATCTCCTTCTTGTTGTTGAAGAGTCTTCATTTCCCTTGATCTACAACACAAAAGATATACCAGTACTTGGCTTCGGGTTGGGTCAAGGTTAGGATGGAAATCTACTCTCTTAGAATTTTCTTATAAGGAAGATAGAGTGATTCCCGTCATCTATTCATTCAAGGCATCCTAGCTTAATGATATGCTGTTAAGATAGTTACTAAAGGATCCTTAAATGCGGAAGTTCATTTCTTAATCCACTCTATTGAATGTCAATGAATGAGAGTGGATTTGAAGATGAACTCCCATGAAAGAAAGGGCTTTGGGTATATGATCTAAAGGTAAAACACACAAGAGCACTCTCTTCTTTCTCTACCAGTAATATGGACAAGTCTCTCTTTATATAGGCAAAAGATTCCAACGGATATAAAACGGTCATATTTATGACAGAGTTCGATATCATCGAGCAGGGTCGATATCATCGAGCGTATACTCTCGATGGGATTGACTGTTTGCTTGATAACACAAACTCAAATGTTATACGCTTTTGAAACCTTTTGCCAACTGGTCAATGAGATCGATACTGGTGTCGATGTGATCAAATTTCGAACTCGATATCATCGATACTGGGATCGATCTATCGACATTTGAAAAATAAGAGAGACTATTCGAAATATTTCAGGTTTTATAGGAATGATCGAGGGTCAACCGATGTCATCAGAATTTGAATATCAATGATATCGAGACCGCGTCGATGGATCGATTAATTGTATAGATTTACCTATAATCACGCTGGATAGTTTGTGGCCAGTCTCGATCTAATCAACCAGGACTCGATAGCATCGATATAAGAATATCAATTTCCTCGAGTGACCCCCAATCAAAGATAAAAACATCCTGAAATATTTGCTGGAAGGACTCCGCGCCCAAGGTTGATATCATCAATGGACTTTCGATCTTATCGATATTTGACTTCAGATCATTTTGAAAGAGTATCGATATATCGAAGGACCTTATGATTTTCTTAAAAAAAATAGGGGCGTCGAAAATATGCCTGTCGATATTATCGACCCACTTCTGATGGGCTCGATATTTGAATATCGATGATATCGATTGATACTTCGATATATCGATAAATTGTCCAGATGAGTATGTAGTTGGTGGACGCTTTTTGTCCTCACTCGATTATATCGATTGAGATTCTGAGGACATCGACAGAGCAGGTCGATCACATCGAGAAGTGTTCTGATATGATCTATAGAGCAAGAAAACTTGAATATTTTCCTATTTGATAAAAGTTTTCTTACTATAAAATCCTAAGATGTTCTACTTAGTTTTAAGGGTTTTATTCACCTGGTGTTTTGGGACATGGAATGTGAGGCTATGATTTTCCTATGGCGAGCTTCCACATATCCGGTTGACGCAGACACTTAAATTGTTCTTCCTGTGAGGCTCTGTAGTCCGACTGACTCAACGCACACGCTAATTGACAAACCAGGGCACTAGTAGGTGCACTTTCACACACATCAATCATGCATAAGCTTATAGAAGCTTAGAGGGTGGCGACAGTGTATAACAATGGTGCACAAAAGAATACTAGGAGGTATAGGAAGGGAAACATGCTCCATTACAATATCACTAGTCGTACCAAGGCTTATCATGAATAAGATGCAATGAGTATTGGGCACCTTACCAAGGCAATGCATGAAGGCGCTTGTACAGCCGATGCGAATGAGGTGTATGCAATGCCAGTGCTCCTATCCAAACCACATGTCAAGTACATTTCCAATCATAAGGGAATCACCGGGGTCCATTACACTACTAAATGACTACCGCTCTATAGACCCCACATAGTCAAACGAGCGTAAGAGACCTCACTACCCGCATGTGGACAACCAATCACCAACAGGGCTCGACGGTAGCAGACTCATTTTATGAGCTGATTAGACTCAGCCTAATAATGCCCTCCCTTACAGGCGGATAAGGCCACATCCCTACCTAACCTAAAAGTGCCCTGGTTTGTTAATTAGTATGAGTGTTGAGTCAACTAGACAGGAAAGCTCCATAGGAAGATCAATCAGCCATCTGCCTCAATCGATGTGTGCCAAACTTGCCATAAGTAAATCTAAGCCTCACATCCCATGTCTCGAAACACCAGGTAAATAAAACCCTTAAAATCTATTAGAATATCATAGGGTTTTTGAGTTAGAAAACTTTTTTTAAAAAAATCAGAAAATCTCTAAGTTTTCTAGCTCTGTTGATTTATCGATATTAGGTTCAATAAAATTGATGTATGTTGTCGATGTCCTCAATGATCAATCCATACCATCGAAATGAGGACCAAAGATGTCTAGCAACCACATATTATCTAGTCAGAATTATCTATGTATCGATACCCCTATCGATATCATCGATATTTGAAAATCAAGTTTATCAAAATAGACTTGATATAATCGACAGCAGAGTATTTGTGTCCTTGTTTTTTTATAAGAAACTCATATGGACCTACGATATATCGATATACCCCTTGATATCCTCAGAATTCAAAAGCCGATGATATTAGAAGATCATCGATGATATTGGTCTTGGACACAGTTTGTCATGCCCCAGACTTGGTAACCGGACTCACAAGGAACCCGATGGCCGGTTCTGGCTGCAACAGCCTCCGCAGTACCCCATTCTCGACTCCTGAGGCAGGTTTCGATCTTGAGATCTTACAGGGAGGATTTCCATAATAGTATAATCATTTTCAATGTCAGCATACCCAAGATCACAGTAAGTACATCTAAAAATAACAAAGGATACACATCACAAAATCCATTAAGAATTTAAACTTTTAGAAGCTTACATCAGGTCTGAAAGGACATACATAAGATAATGGGAAAAGAGAGAAAAGGCTCAGCAACACTGGAGTCCTCAAGCTCAACTCTACTTCACACTTTGCTGCTACGTCACCTGCTTAGAGTCTCTTGTACGCATCAATCATGCATAAGCTTTTAGAAGCTTAGGGGGTGGTGTAAGTGTGTGATAATGGTGTACAGAAGAATAGCAGGAGGTATAGGGAAAGAAACATGCTCAATGAGAATATCACTAGCCTTACCAAGGCTTATCATGAATACGATGCAATGAGTACTGGACGCCAAACTAAGGCAATGTAAGAAGGGGCTTACACAACCAATGTTAATGCGATGTAAGTACTTCCAGTGCTCATATCCAAACCACATATCAAGTACATTTCTAATCATAAGGAAATCACCGGGGTCCATTACACTGTTGAATGACTGTCGCTCTACAGACCCACACAGTCAAACAGTATAAGAGACCTCACTACCTGCATGTGGACAACCAATCACCATCAAGGCTTGGCGATAGCGGACCCATTTCACGAGCTGGTCAGACTCAACCTAATAATGCCCTCCCTTACAGGCGGATAAGGCCATATCCCTACCCAACTAACTACACGACAGTGGGAGTCGCGGCCTAACGGTATAAGGCCCACGTGCACTCATAGTTTGCACTTAGTCATGGAGTTAGGGCATTCCCTTAGTACCATGAAAGTTTTAAAAATTTGACCCAAGGGCATCCTATGCACCCGGTATGCTCAAATAATATTTTCGGTAGCTCAAATAAGTGCTATAGTTTATAGCCCCTTGTTATTGTTAAATTTATGGTGACAAAGACACTGCTTTGAAGCTGTATATGTGATGAAAAAAAGATCCATTCAAGATCTCAGAAGCTTTCAAGTTTAAGGCCTTAGAAGCTTTCAAGTTCAAGATCTCAGACTTAATTATACTCAAAGGTCACTTGTCTTCAAGTTTCAATGTTCTTGCTTCACTATTGAGCTATGACTGACCTTAGGTTGACCTTCAGAGTAGGATATTTTGAATACATAATCTATATATATTTAATAAGTGAATTTGATCTGTTTTAAGACTAGTCCTGGACCTTGTTCGACTAGTCCTAGCAGTGGTTCGACCAGTCCAAGAAATTCCACGACTAGTCCTAAGTTGTTGAAGATTTTCAGAATTTCTTGGTTACTCCACGACCAGTCCTGGAGACTGTTCGACTAGTCGTAGGAACAATGTCGACTGGTTGTTCGACCAATCGTAGACCTTCGACTCAAAGTCCAACGTTAAAAAATGTCAGTCTATGACTAGTCGTATGCAACCTACGACCAGTCAAAGGTGACCTATGACCAGTCGTGAAACCGTCTGATCTTATCACGCCTGAAAATTTAAATTTCTGTTGGTTCTTCGACTAGTCATAGAGGTCCTAAGACCAGTCGAAGACGTGTTTCGCTCCGTTATAAATAGATCATGAATCTCAGAATAAGAGAGACAATTCAAGCTAATTAATTCGGCCTTCTGAGAGATAAGTCTGTGCTATATTTTAAGCTAAGTATGTGTAATTCATATTCTCTTTCTTTAGCTTTTTTAATTGATTTTGTTTTTAGTATTCCAATCTAATCTAAATAGAGGAGTTGTTATTTCCCTTTCTTTGGAATCAAAATCAATTAAAGCTAGCCCATTTTGGTTTAATTTAAAATCAATTAGAACTAAAACCATTGTAATGTGATTTTTGAACATTGAACTTGGACATTTAATCATCTACTCTGACTTGGTTCTTTGGGGCTGCTATAACGAAGGAGAAAATCAGGTATTTTACATTTAATTGTAAATTCCTTTCTGTTTTGGTTTATTTTGGGATTTGTCAGAAAAATCTCATTGTATTGGTTATCTAAGGAGAGCTAGGAAAACTTAGAAGTGGGGGTTTTTTTAATGTGTAAGCCCACAGAGAAAGACACAATTGTGAAAGTTTTGGGTGAACCTATAAAAACTTAATTTGATAGTGGACGTTAATATCCCCTATGTGAGGATATTAGGAGTGGAGTAGCATTCTGTGTGGCTATTATTTAACTGTTGGTGCACACACAGGCGAACCACTATAATCCCTTGTGTTTCGTGGTTGAATGGTTTATATTTCATATCTTTAATTATTCATTTGTGAGATGTATATGTGGATGTGAATGTCGTAATCATTTATTTCAAGCATGGTGGGAATGTTGTAATAATTTAGCATTTATTTCTTGCTATTCTTTCGTTTGCTTCCTTAATTATTCTAGTAAGGTTACCTTGTCATTTCTATGATGTATGGTTGTCCTTAGAACAAAATATATTTATAATTGCAGTTTATTCTTCAGTGCGGTTTGTATTTAATTTTTTATTATCATTTTTCTTCGATTTGAGATTTGATACAAAGACCTTTCTAGAAATAAAGTTGTCCTACCATAAACTCTGGTTTTTGGTGTAAGGTTGTCCTTAGAAGAACATTTGTATCAACCTCTCAAGATTTCAATTTTGGAGTTTTTTTACATTCTTGCATTATGGTTTGTTTATATTATTTGTTGGCTATCATATTTATTTAATTTTTTCTGTTACAAGTTTTATTTGGTATAGTCCTATTCACCCCTCCTCTAGGACATATAGCTAGGCCTCTTCAAGTGGTATCAAAGCCTAATAGCTTATTTTTTCTTAATTCTCGGATTTATTTCCCGAGCTAACGATTTAAGCTATTTAAGATGTCAAATTTTGATAGCCTATGAGTCACTAGGCCACTAACCTTTGATGGCTCCAACTATGCTTATTGGAAAGCCAGGATGAGAATATTCTTAAAATTCATGGATGAAAATGTGTGGCTGGCTATTGTGAATGGTTGGTACCCTCCTACCACTGAAGTAATTGGAGTTGATGGTTCAAAATCTATGAGAGTAACACCTTATTTCTCGTGGACCACACTTCAGAAAAGTGAGAGTAGTGCAAATGCGAAAGCACTAAATGCAATCACTTGTGCACTATCACCGGATGAATTTAAAAGAATTATATCCTATGATTCTTCAAAGAAAGCTTGGGATATATTAGAAATGACACACGAGGGTACTTTAATTGTCAAGAAATCGAAAGTCCAGCTCCTTACAACCAAATTTAAAGAAATTCATATGGAGGAAAATGAAATATTTATGGACTTTTATACACGATTAAATGATATTGTAAACTCTACGTGGGGTCTTGGTGATAAAATCCTAGAAAGTAAAGTGTGTACAAAAATACTACGCTCACTTCCTGAACGGTTCAACTCTAAATTAATTGTGATCCAGGAACTTCGTGATACGGACAATATGAGGGTTAAGGAATTATTTGGTTCGTTACAAGCCTACAAGTTAACTTTTAAAGATCCAAAAGGAAAATAAATTGCTCTTAAAACTTTTAAAAATAATTTTCAAGAAAATTCTGATTTAAATAACTCTGAAGATGATATGGCCCTTTTGACAAAAAAGTTTTATAAAATCTTCAAAAGTAAAAAAAGAGTTGATTTTCAAAAAGAAAATGATAAGAAAAGATCTAAATCTAAATTGAAAACTTAGAAATCTTTGAAAGATAGTCAATGTTACAACTGCCAAGAATATGGGCATTTGGCTAACAAGTGTCATAAAAAGGACAAACCCAAAAAGAAGGGTATGTTGACTACTTGGGATGAATCCTCTGATTCTAAAGCTTCTTCTGAATCTGAAGATTCTGAAATCGAGTCGGGCAATGAAGTGAAAGCCCTTATGACTCTAGCCAAATTCACATTTTCAGATAATGATTCAACAAGTGAATAAAATCTGAATAGTGAATGTGAAAATGAAGATGATCTTCAAGATGCCGATAATGCCCTATACAAGGAGAGTCATAAAATTGTGGTAAAATTGAAACTTCAAAAAGAGAAATTTTCTAAACTCAAAGAATCTTATGAATCTCTTGTTTTAGAAAAGTCCTATATTTCAGACTGTTTTGAAAAGATAAAATGCAATTTGGATTTTAAAACTTCTCAAGTTGAAAATCTTGAATATAAAAATGACCAACTAAAACATGAAGTCTCTTCTCTCTTGAGTTTAAAGAAAACTTGAAAATATGCCCAAGGTGATTCTAAATTAGAAAAACTCTTATCAGGATCGAGAAAATGTGGTGATCGATCCGGTCTGGGTTATGATAAGAATGTTTCTCCTAAACTGAAGAATGAACCTCCTAAGTTTGTAAAAGAAGGGACCTTAAACTCAAAAGGGAAAGGACAAGTGTTTTCTAAAGATTCTAAATCTGTTTAAAAACTTAAAGGAAATTATTTCAACTATAAGAAGCATAACCAAAATTCTTTGACTGAAAAGATAGTTGATTTACTTAAGGAGCTTCTAAAGTCTAACTCAATAGGTCATACTTATAAATCTTACAATTAAAAGAAGACCAACTATCCACCTAAACCCAAAATGGTTATGAAATGGATTCCAAAGGTCATTTGCTTGGTTGCCCACACCACTTTCAAATCTACGAGCCATTCAAAGTGGTACCTAGATAGTGGATGCTCCAGGCATATGATAGGCGACAAGACTTTATTCACCGATCTAAAAGATATAGCTAATGGTTCAGTCACATTTCGTGATGGTAGTAACTACAAAATTATGGGCTGAGGTACGGTTCAACTTTATAACCTTTCGTTATTTAAGAATGGCTTATATGTTGAAGGACTAAAACACAATTTGCTAAGCATATCTCAAATATGCGATAATCACCATAGTGTTCAGTTTTTTAATCAAAGCCGTGAGATTCTAAACAACAAGGGTTCTGTAATGCTAACTGGATGTAAAACGTCTGAAAACTGCTATATTGTTAGCGAATCCTGCTCATCTAATCAAACATGTTATATGGTCCATACAGACAAGACAAAATTGTGGCAGAAACGTCTTCGACATGTACACTATCAAAATTTATTTAGATTGAGCAAATGAGAACTAATAAGAGGTTTACCCAAACTTCAAAAATTAGATAAGATATGTGGTGAATGTCAGTTTGGCAAACAAACAAAGAACTCACACAAAAAGGTGAATTCTAATACCACATCGAGACCACTCGAACTTCTCCACATGGATCTGATAGGACTTACCAGAACGGAGAGTCGTGGTGGCAAAAGGTATATCTTAGTAATAGTAGATGACTTTACTAGATATACATGGGTAGTCTTCTTAAGGGACAAATCAGAAACCCTTAAAGAAGTCAGAAAAGTTCTCAAAAGGATTCAAACTGAAAAAGGTTCTCAAATCAGTAAGATTCATAGTGATCATGGATCTGAATTTGAGAATAGCGGTTTTTAGAAGTTCTGTAGCGACTAAGGAATATTACATGAATTCTCAGCACCCAAAACTCCACAACAAAATGGGATAGTGGAAACGAAAAATAGATTGCTGCAAGAAATGGCTAATGTCATGTTGAATAGCATGAAGCTCTCTAAGAATCTTTGGGCTAAAGCAGTAATACAGCTTACTATATTATTAACCGAGTTTACACTAGTAAAGGTAATAATAAAACGGCTTACGAAATATGGTTCGATAAGAAGCCTACTGTCAAATACTTTTGAGTTTTTGGCAGCAAGTGCTATATTTTACGAGATCGTGAAAATCTGAAAAAATTTGATGCGAAAAGTGATGAAGGGATGTTTCTAGGGTATTCTTTAAATAGTCGTGCTTATAGGGTTCTGAACAAAAGGACCAGTGTGATTCAAGATTCCATCAATGTGGTCATTGATGATCACTTATACACACCAATCTCAAGCTCAAATAATGATGAAGTTCTTGTAATTGATAAACTTGATACTTCATCTAATCAGACTGATTCTGAACTAAGGACTGTTAAAGATCATCTAACTACTCAAATTCTTGGAAACCCTCTCACTGGTATTCGTACTCGTAGACAACTTGAGGATATTTGTAATTATGTATGTTTTATATCCCAGATAGAACTATCTAGCGTAAAAGAAGCTCTTGTTGATAAAAACTGGATTGTTGCAATGCAAGAAGAACTTAACCAATTTGTAAGAAATGACGTTTGGTATCTCGTACCTAGACTCAAGGATAAACACATCATTGGAACAAAATGGATTTTTAAAAATAAGTCTGACGAGCTTGGAAATATAATTAGAAACAAGGCTAGGCTAGTGGTACAAGGTTACACTCAAATTGAAGGTCTTGATTTTGATTAAACCTTTGCACCAGTAGCACGTCTTGAATCAATCAGACTGTTTATATCCATTGCATGTTTTAGAAAGATTAAGATTTATCAAATGGATGTGAAAAGTGCTTTCTTAAATGGTGATTTGCATGAGGAAGTTTATGTTGAACAACCGATGAGTTTTGAAGATCCCAAAAATGTTGATCATGTGTATCATCTTAAAAAGACACTTTACGGATTAAAACAAGCTCCTAAGGGCATGGTATAAGAAACTAACAAAGTTTCTGTTTTTCCATAATTTTCAAATGGGATCTATTGATAAAACTTTGTTTGTTAAAAAACATAATGATCATATTTTAATGATTCAGATTTATGTTGATGATATCATTTATGGATCTACTTGTACTGACATGACTACTGAGTTTGCAGATTTGATGAAATCACAGTTTGAAATGAGTATGGTTGGGGAATTGAGTTATTTCCTAGGGTTGTAAGTAAAGAAACAACCTGATGGAATATTCATTTCTCAATATAAATATGCTTTGAATTTAATTAAGAGATTTGGATTTGAGAATGGTAAGAACTTTGATACTCCTATGAGTAGTACCTTGAAACTCTGAAAAGATTCTGTAGGTAAAAATGTTGATCCAAAATTATATTGGAGCATGATTGGTTGCCTATTGTATTTAACTGCTAGTAGACCTGATATTGCATTAAGTGTTGGTATTTGTGCTAGATATCAGTATGTCACGAGTACTGTTAATCTTGGTCTCTGGTATCCACATGAGACTAGTGTTTAATTAGTTGGGTACTCGGATGTTAATTGGGCTGATAATCTTGATGATAAAAAATCAACTAGTGGTGGTTGCTTTTTTATTGGAAACTGTTTAGTTTCTTGGTTTAGTAAGAAACAAAGTTCTATGTCACTTTCAACAGTTGAAGCTGAATACATCGCAGCTGGTAATGCGTGTACACAGCTTGTTTGGATGAATCGAATGCTAAGTGATTATGGAATTAAATAGGATTCTATGATATTATATTGTGATAATTCTAGTGCCATAAATATTTTAAAAAATCCTATTCAGCATTCTCATACTAAGCACATTGACATTAGATTTCATTATATCCGTGAATTAGTAGAAGAAAAGGTTATATCTTTGGAATATGTACCTATCGAGAATCAACATGCTGATATTTTTACTAAACCTCTCGACAAAAGCAGGTTTAACCAAATGAAATTTGATCTTGGCAAGTGCACTTTAAGATGATAATTGATCCCTTTTTGTATTATATTGTATATTCTTGTTAGTTTAGATTTCAATTTTTGCAAATCATGCAGAAAATTTTGTAAAACTCAAAGGGAAATTGTACTTTTGGCTGGTCCTCGACTGATCGTGAATATACATGACCAGTAGTGGTACGACCAGTCGTGTACATCCATGACTAGTCGAGAAACTTGTGAATACACTTTAATTTGGGGAAAACACTTCATCTTCCTCATTTCTTTTTCACTCACCAATGAGCTGTCATTCGACTAGTCGAAGCCAACCTTCTAAATCTTCATGGTTAGTGCTCCATGTACATTTTTCTTATAGATTTGTGTCTAGATTACTTCTTTTTATCTCTTGAAGTTATCTATTTTGAATTTTGTTGAGATATGGGGTTCTTCTTTTCAAAAATCTATTTTGAGAAAACTCTCTTCTTAATCCTTTACAACTTCTTGTCCTCTTGAAATTTTATTGCAAATGGCATCTAGGGGGAGAAAAATAACTTCCCATGGTCCATCTTTTTCCAGATCCGCCTCTATCACTACCCATCATCTTAGGGTTCTCGAGGATGATCCATCTTTTGTTCAGGACATCAGATTGTGTAATGTTATTGTTGAACATCCTGTTGATATTAATCATACTGTTCCTTTTGATATCCTTCCAATGCTCCAAGTTGTAGGTTGGGATAACTTATTGCGTTGGAGTGGGCCAGCATAATGGTCCATTGCCCCGTCCATGTTTGCTTGCATATATGAATTTTCACTGAAAAATCTAACATTTAAAATTGCCACAAGTGAAGGACCATTTGACATTGATCGTCACTTGATTTCATCTCTTATGGAAATTCCTGTGAATGATGAGGGAGTTTCCATTCATATATTATCTGAAAAATCCTCACAGACCGAAAAATGCATGTTAACTAAGGATTTATACAATCTGGATGTTCAATTGACGCATAAAGGAAATGCGCTCCCCTCAAGATTTTTGTTACCCAAATGCAGAGTTTTATACGATCTTTGTGTTGAACTTGTATCCTTGATCAGGTAATAAAACTAAGTTAATAGCTTTCATGGTATATGTTCTTCATAATATTGCCAAAGGTGCTCATCTGTGTTTACCATCAATGATTTGTCACTTTATCATTCAGTTTAGAATCCATCCTGGTCATAGTGATATCCCTTTTGGTTATTTGATGATTGTATTGGATACGCATATGTTAGTAGATATGCCGATTGGTGAAGCCCCTATCCATCATTTGATAATTAATAACTCTAATATCAATAAGATGAAGCTAGAATTTCTTCCTGGTCAAAGAGATGGTGGTGCCACTGAAGCTGAACATGAGGAAGAAGCTGGTGATCTTCCTCCTGATGATATTAACATGGATGATATTTTTGAAGAGCTTGATTCTGACTCTGCAAATGATCTAGATTTTGAGCCTTCTGCTTTTGATGCACGTTTGCATGCATTGGAAACAAAGGTTAAGAATATCAATGTTAGAATGGAAAACATGTCTATTGCCCATGATTTACAATTCAAGTATATGCGCAAGTATCTTAGGCGCTTGAATAAGGGCATGCATCAACTTGATCCTTCCATCCCTACTCCTTCATCTGGTTCAGATTAATTTCTTTTTATTCTCTGATTTGTAATAACTCTCTTACTATTGTGCTCACTTAACCTGACTGGTTACTGTAGCTTTAGTTGACTTGGCTCCGTTTATGCATTATGTGTGTTGCTTATGCTATGTTTTCTTATTTATCTCTTTACTTATTACTCCTTAGTCATCTCTTCTTTGCTTCCTTTGTCATATGGTGACAAAAAGGGGGAGAATGGATAATGATTCCTATGCTTCCCTCATGTTGGATTGGATTGGATTGCCTATGAGGAGTGAGTAGCATTGTGCACAGTGCATATTTTTTTGTAATATATGTTACTCAGGGGGAGTATGTGGAGTAGACTTGCAGGTTCATGAATGTGTGCCAGTTGATAACAACTGATGCATGATTCTTTAATTAGATATTCTGTGTTATGTATCATATCTTGAAAATGTGTTTTATCACTAATTTGACAAAGGGGAAGATTGTAAGTGCTATAGTTTATAGCCCCTTGTTATTGTGAAATTTGTGGTGACAAAGACACTACTTTGAAGCTGTTTATGTGATGAACAAAAGAACCATTCAAGATCTCATAAGCTTTCAAGTTCAAGACCTCAGAAGCTTTCAAGTTCAAAAAGCTTTCAAGTTCAAGATCTCAGGCTTAATTATACTTAAAGGTCACTTGTCTTCAAGTTTCAATGTCCTTGCTTCACTATTGAGGTATGACTGACCTTAGGTTGACCTTTAGAGTAGGACATTTTGAATACATAATCCACATAATTTTATAAGTGAAATTGGTCTGTTCTAAGACTAGTCGTGGACCTTGTTCGACTAGTCTTAGCATTGGTTCGACCAGTCCAAGAAATTTCACGACTAGTCCTAAGTTGTTGAAGAATTTAAGAATTTCTTGGTTACTCCACGACCAGTCCTAGAGACTGTTCGACTAGTCGTAGGAACAGTGTCGACTGGTTGTTCGACCAGTCGTAGACCTTCGACTCAAAGTCTAGCATTAAAAAATGTTAGTCTACAACCAGTCATATGCAACCTACGACCAGTCGAAGGTGACCTACGATCAGTCGTAGGGTACCTATGACCAGTCGTGAAACCGTCTGATCTTATCGCGCCTGAAAATTCAAATTTCTGTTGGTTCTTCGACCAGTCGTAGAGGTCCTAAGACTAGTCGAAGATGTGTTTCGCTCAGCTATAAATAGATCACAAATCTCAGAATAAGAGAGATAATTCAAGTTAATTAATTCGGCCTTCTGAGAGATAAGTCTGTGCTCTATTTTAAGCTAAGTGTGCGTAATTCATATTCTCTTTCTTTAGCTTTTTTAATTAATTTTGTTTTTGGTATTCCAATCTAATCTGAATAGAGGAATTGTTATTTTCTTTTCTTTAGAATCAAAATTAATTAAAGCTAGCCCATTTTGGTTTAATTTAAAATCAATTAGAACTAGAATCATTGTAATATGAGTTTTGGACATTGAACTTGGACATTCAATCATCTACTCTGACTTGGTTCTTTGGGGCTGCTACAACGAAGGAGAAAATCAGGTATTTTATATTTAATTGTAAATTCCTTTCTGTTTTGGTTTCTTTTAGGATTTTCTAGAAAAATCTCATTGTATTGGTTATCTGAGGAGAGCCAGGAAAACTCAGAAGTGGAGTTTTTTTTATTGCGTAAGCCCACAAAGAAAGACACAATTGTGAAGGTTTTGGGTGAACCTGTAAAAACCTAATTTGAGAGTGAACACTAATATCTCCTGTGTGAGGATATTAGGAGTAGAGTAGCATTCTATGTGGTTGTTGTTTAGCAGTTGGTGAACACACAGGAGAACCACTATAATCCCTTGTGTTTCGTGGTTGAATGGTTTATATTTCATATCTTTAATTATTCATTTGTGGGATGTATATGTGGATGTGAATGTTGTAATCATTTATTTTAAGCATGATGGAAATGTTGTAATAGTTTAGCATTTTTTTCTTGCTATTCCTTCATCTGCTTCCTTAATTATTCTAGTAAGGTTGCCTTATCATTTCTATGGTGTATGGTTGTCCTTAGAACAAAATATATTTGTAATTGCAGTTTATTCTTCAGTGCAGTTTGTATTTAATTTTTTATCATTCCTCTTTGATTTGAGATTTGATACAAAGACCTTTCTAGAAATAAGGTTGACCTATCATAAACTCTGGTTTTTGATGTAAGGTTGTCCTTAGAACAACATTTGTATCAACCTCTCAAGATTTGAATTTTGAGGTTACTTTACATTTTTGCATTGTGGTTTGTTTATATTATTTATTGGCTATCATATTTATTTAATTTCCACTGTTATAAGTTTTATTTGGCATAGTCCTATTCACCCCCCCTCTAGGATATATAGCTAGGCCTCTTCAATACATACGGTCATCCATGAGCGTCCCTGTGGAGGCAAGGCCTTGATGAAGCAAAGGCGGTTCATCGTGAAATGCGATGGCAATGCATGAGTCACACGCAAAATCATGCAATAGCTGCAGGCACACAATGTGCACCAAGGGAGAAACTCCACCCCTCAATGACCACCACACAATGAAATCAATTCATACAAATGATGCGTATGGATCATGTAAGTGTGTTACTTGTAGAACATGAAATCCCCCGTCCTAAGAAGGGACAAGGTTTAGGCACATACACAGGTGTTCTAAGAAGAAGAGAAGTCCTTTAGTGGGGGTTCAGTAATTTGGGATGACCCGCAAGCTAAGAGGGAGTCATGACCTTAAAGAGGGACGGTCCTAGCCAACCCAAGGTGGGCCTGTAACACCCTGAAAATCGGGGGTCGTGCATAAACCCGACTCCCGAGTTACAGACCGTCACTTATGCAACAAATATGATTATGATTCCCTGTTGTCTGAGTTAAAGCATTCGCATGAGTAAAATTATACCAAAACTGCAATCCATATTCCATATTCAGTGATAAAAGCAAGCGGAAGACTGAAGAATATATATATCACTGTATGAAAAGTAAAATAAATCTCAGCTGTCTCCAAAGTATGAATACATCTCTGAGTCTCATATACATGTAATAAAATAAAATCAAAATGTCAGAAGTCCAACTAGTATGTCCCGCCAATCCAGGCCACCTATGCAAAGCCGTCGTGAAACTGCATATATGAGAACTCGTCCTGGTCCTCATCATAATCCGGCTCTGCCTCCTGAATCGCCGCCTCACCTGCATCTAAGACAGGGTCTGGTGGGTGTTACAAACACCATCCCGTAACATGAGAGTGAGTGATCAACTCAGTGGAATAATAGAGCAGAGATTAGCATGTTCTTAAATCAATAATGCCATAATAGTAAAGTAATTAATCAAACATTCCTAAATACTGTTGTTAATGCAATATGACATGACATGATGGATGCCCTCACCAACGATCTCCCTCATACGGCACCATCTTACGCCCTCGGCATGCTTTCTTCCCACAGTACTCCACATCTTCCAGGAACATGTAATGTGATGGTGATATGATTACCGAGTTATCATTAGTCCATTCATACAGCAGTATTGAGAAACTAAGGTACCTTACTTATATCAATCCCAACACAGATCCTGTCTAGGGTCGTCACTCCTAGTAATCTCATACGATGTATATTTTGTAGGTCGCTGCAAGGGCTGCCAGGGTTGTTGCTCGCACTCGTTGCACCGCTCCCCCATCACCTTATCAATACAGGCCTACTGTACTCTCATTGCTACGGAAGGGTCGTCACCTCCCGTAGACTCAGAATACGCTCGTGGTTACTATAAAGGGCTCGTCACCTGATCAGTGTAGGCCGACAGCAAGAATATAGTGTCTCATACCACCATAATCTGCTTACGAGTCGTAGGTGCTCACTGGTCATTACGGGGAGGTTTGTGGCCCCAGCGTAGGCCGACAGCTCGACTACGGTGTCCTATACCATTATGCCCAGCTCATGAGTCTTTGTAGACCAAGGTACCATGGTTAACAGGGTTTTCAACGGTAAGTTCAGTACCCTAGGTTCAAGCAGTTATGATTCATACAGGGTGAACAATCAACGGCCAGTCGGGTTACTTAACGGGCTCGACTAGCACGAGCGCATCGCAAGTTGAATGACATGAAGTGCGTGAAACACTCCGCGTGGCCTAACCACTGCCGCCAACTCCAAACACGACTCGCGTTCATCGACGCGTCCTTCGTGGCAAATACAAACCAGCCACGAATTTTCTCTGTTACCGACTGCCTGGACTAAGTATAGCCCCAAACATTTGTGAATCCAAAACATCAATCATATAAGAGTAATGGAAATGAAATACAACAATATAAGCATGTTGAAACATTTTATAACATACAACTTAAGTGAATCATCTATCACATGCATTTCATACAGATAATGAAATCATGCATATCGCCAACATGAAGGAAATCATTTACATCAGCATATTATATGAGAATTCAATCTCAAACTAATTCACAACACCATTTAATTCAATACATACTAATACAAATATTTATACAAACACTTAGTCTACACACTTAAGTCTACATAGTGTATGTCGACTCAAAGTGCGCATTTGGGCGAATCTCTTTGCCAATCCAATTATACACGCATTCCTAATATCCTAATGCAACAAAAAGCCATGTCAACCATTTCAGCAAAATATGGATGTATACAGTATTTCCTACAAATGACTAAAATGTCCTAAATCTCATATTTTTCCTATGTTTACGAAACAAGAAACGGACAACATGTTGTACATGTCAAACGGCGTTGCTGTCGATAATCTACTATTAAACGACATTGAAAGCTTTGAAATCAGTCAATCAAAGCGTCTAAAATCCGCACCTTTTCCCCTAAAGGTGTATCGTTTCGAACGGAGCGTATACGCTTCGTCTACGGCGAACAGACAACCTAATACACAAGATTCGTAAGCTACATCGCTAAGGAATCGATGGAACCTTAAATCAGTAAGTAGTTAGGGTCTTTTCTTACCTAGAAATGCGGTGGAATCACCGGGAAAGTGATTGAGATGCATTTCTCAAGCACGTGCAACAGGTAGTGCAAGTGGCAGGAAGATCACTTCCACTTTCTCTCACAAACTCTCACTTTCTCCCTCACACCTGCTAGGGTTTCTAGCAAATTCGGATGGATGAGATAAGTGAGGGTTTAAAGCCCTTTTATAAGCCAAAACATTCCCAAAATAGGCTTGGGAACAATGTTTACTTGAGGTCTAACCAAATCGGGGCTATTCTGGTCCAAAAAGGTATTTCGGGAGGTCCCCTGGCCGAACGCGATCGGACTTAAGCTCTTAGTCGCCGGATGTTGCTCACATCCCATTTTCAGACCAGTAGCGTTCATAGATCGCACGTGGCGGTCCAGTTTCAGTTCAGCGATCATCGCACGTAGATCAGGTCTACAAGTCTCATGATATGAAAAAGAAATTTTTCCTGATCCGAGGGTGTAATTTGGCTAAATTCTGATGGTCAGAATGCTTAATAATAATGCGTCAAGTCACGTGCCAGATTTGAATTTAATTTCTTAAGCATTTGCCCTATTCTCACTCTCTTCACTTCAGGCTCAATGAAATAGCCTCTGAACGTCGGTTGGGCTTGATTTTCGAAATGATTGTCAAGTCCAGCTAAGCGGTATAACCATCTAAGATTATAAGTATCAGACTTTCGACGCGCGGTCTAGATCCAATACAAAGTTTCAAAGGGTTCCTGAGGATAAACCAGTTTAGAGTTTGATCCTATGTTTCAGGATATTTTAGCATCATGAATTCTACAAGTTTTGGGTCTTGTAGAACGTATTTAAAGTGATCAGGGACTATTTCACAGCTACTCTAGCATTGCGCTAGCTAACTTACGCTTATTTTCTAAAGGAATTAATCCTACGTGATTTCTGGTCGAGTTAGTACTTGAGTTTCAGTACGAATTTTTCCAGGGCATTACAGGGCCTTTAACCACCTATAAAGGCCTCTATGGGCCTACCTTAGGGCCACCAAGGAGGACATTCAACCTCAACTGGGTCCCAACAAGGTGGCCCGCTACGCATATGATAAGAGATCTAAGGTCTAAGCAATGTATAGTCTAGTGGGCCATACCCCAAGCCCAAATCATAGGCCATGTAGTGGGTCCTCAAGTGAGGTTTAGGCCCAACCATAATGATCATGGGTTCACTCATTGTGGTCGGCCCAATGGGTAGCCCATTATCCTAACATATGGGAAATTCTTATATTTAACACAAGTAAGTTAGGCCTCACATCTCAGCCTAAGTATGGATTTATTATAGTGGGCAAGCAAGGGCCCAACTACTTAAGTATTTGGCTCATAAGACCCATCACAATGGCGTGGTAAATATAGGACCCAAGGGCCCAACGGGCCTATCAAAATTTCCAGCCCAACCAAGGCTATAAGGCCCATTAACTAGAAGATTGGCATGAGAAGAATCCAATTGGAATGGGCCTTTAATCATGCACTAATTAAGACCAAAAATAAATTAAAATTTAGTGGGCCATATTACCCGAAAACAAACATTTATGGGGCAGAAACATTGGGCCCATTGCTGAATTTCCAGCCCACCTACTTTCGGGGTTTGTTGGAGTCTAACAAATAAATTATAGTATTTATTTTCCGATGACCCACACACATCACTGTGGGTCTCACCAGATGAGAGGGGAATGCACAACACACACTAGAAGTGGGCCATGCCACTGAAATACAGGCCTAGCAACTGCCCAAGGGAGGGGCATCCTATAGTGGGTAGTCCTACGGGCCTGGGTATTTGGCCTGAAACTGACCCAAATTTATAGGCTGCACCACGGACAGTACAAGGGCCCGATGGCCTTGAAAATTTGTAGGATGGTCCTTCCATATGTGGGCCACAATTTCACAAAATTTTATGATTTTGGACTGTCAAAAGTATTTTAATTAATTTAAATGAAACAGACTATCCAGAAATCCTAGTTAATCTAGACATTTGGACGTGGTGGGCTAGTTCGGCCCTTGCCATAGTATGCATAGGGGTCCATTGGTCCCAAAAATTTGTAAATGGGTCCCACCATGGGTAGATCATCTCCCTGTAAATTTTCATAATTTTTGGATACTTAAAAGTATTTTAATTAATTTAAAGAATATAATCTATACAGGGTGAAATATTGCTGGAATATAACTTTCCTGAATTTGTGCCATCCAATGGGTGGGTTCTGGGCCTCCAAAATTCCTAAAATTTGTACCCAAGGTCCCTCATCAAGCCTAAAACAATAGGAGACCTAGAAATATGGCCCACCTTCAAAGAAAGTATTTTAAAATTTTTATTTTTATGAGACTATGCTGCTGGACTGCACAACAGAAATTTCTGACAATCCATTATGTTGGCCTACCCTTTTGGATGCCCAAATCTGATCCGTTGGCCCTGAAATTGTACAGGTAGGTCCTTACATGGGTGGAACACCTACTTGTAAAGTTTTCACAATTTTTGGATACCCAAAACTATTTTAATCAAATTTAGAATTATAGACTGTCCACAAATTCTGCTAGGTGCACAATTTTGGATAGACCATGATTGTGCACCCAATGGGGTGGGCCCTGGATGTCTAAAAATTGGGAAAATTAAATTTTAACATTCTCTCATATATGTAGTACAAGGTGGGGTCCACCAAAGTGGCCCACCTGATCAGAAACTATTTTATAATTTTACATTTTTAAATTGTAACCTTGCTGGAATTATAGCAGAAATTTCAGCAAGTACCTATATTGACCCACCCATTTGGGGACCCAAATGAGGTCAATTAGGGCTAGAATTTGGCATGATTATAAGTGGGATACCCATATTCAAAAATTATATTTTACTTGATATACAATTCGTCACCAAAAGCCCCAAATCCTAGCCCCGAGTTGGCCCAAAATCTGTTCAGAGAGATTTGGACAGCAACCTGTACTTGAAAGAAATTGAATATAAACATCATATAAGAAGGGATTTAAGCCCCAAAAATCATGTTGTGGACCACCCCAGTGGGACCCAAACATATTCAGACTTTTCCCATCATCAAAAATCCCTTGCATGTGCCCTATTTAGGTGGATTTGGGGCCACATGTCTAAGGATGGACCACCATGGACGTCCGACCTCCATGGATGGTCTGGATTTTTGGTTGGTCCACAAGGTGGGCCACACATGCATGATTAGAATGCTAACATCAGAAAAATGAAGGATCGGCCATGGGGGTAGTGCCTTGCCACTAATGGGCCCTCCCAAGATTTAATCATACCCATGCAAGTATCTTGATTACACATGCAACCATAAAACTATCACATGCATGGTTTATATCTACAATTGATGGTTGAGATGTCATCCCAACATGATCTCTACGGTTTAGATGACCTTGAGATAGAGATGATCATGAAATACATCATGATGGGGTCCACGGAGAATGACCCCATCATGTATCATGACATGCATGTAGGATGGGTCCAAGGGCCACATCAATGGGGTCAAATGGGATCCTCACCATGGATTGGTGGGTCTCATATGATCCACACAAGAAGAAATATGAAGATTAAAAGTGAAAAATAAATCATCAAGATTAATAGTCACCCACTTCTTGGATCTTCAAGATTCTTCAACCGCCATGCTCCTAAAGCTTCAAGGAAGGAGGTTCAATGGTGATGATGGGTCTTTGATGGTTAGATTTAGGGGGAAAGAGATGAAAGAGGGCTGGAGAGAAAGCTCTCTCTCATGGGTGTTCAAGGGGCTTAGAGAAGAGAATGAGAGAAAAGAGAGGGAGAAATGGTATCTAGGAATGGAATGATTAGTTTTTGGGAGGATGGGAGCATGCTAGCAATCATGACAAGCAAGGCATGCTCTAGGTTCGGTAGGGATGACATCATGCTAGATTAGGGTGGTTATAGGCTAGCTTGTAACTTATATGGGGAATGAGGAATACTAGAGTGTGCACACATGGGAGAACGTGCAACAAGGATAAGGTGGGGCTCACATCATGATCAATGGTTCAAAAATTGCTCGGCCTACATCTTTTGATGGACACGTTGGATTTACGCATGAGACGCGGCGTTGGAATCGAGCGACAATGCGGTCGCAATGACATAGGTCTAGGGTTGATCCGAGTCGGGTTTATGTGATCGGACCCAAGGATGACTACAAACACAATTCGAGGGTCGCCAAAATTTGACTGGTTGGACCGCGGGACCAAAACGAACGAGATGCATACTCACACACACACACATGCACACATGCGAACTCGGGTCGGGTCTCACACAGTCTTTCCAGCAATAGTTTTCAGGTGGTTTTTATTTTAGATCGAGGGTCACTCGATAGAATCGATATTTAAATATCGATGATATCGAGGCCGGATTGATTGCATTGAGAAAGGATAAAAACTGTCAAGCAAGCTCACTAATAAAATCTATGGATTTATCGATGCATCGACACGACCTTCGATATCATTGACATTCAAATTTCGATGATATCGAGTATACCTTGATCATATCTTTTGACCTAAAAAATTTCAAAGCAAGTCTCTCTCATTTTTCAAATGTCAAGGAATCGATCCTTGTATCGATAATATCAGAGTTTGAAATTTGATGACATCGACGCGTTTTTCGATGCCCTCGATCGGCTCGTAAAAAGTTTCAAAAGCGTATGATATTTGAGTTTGTGTCATCGAGCGGCTAATCGATGTAATCGAGAGTATACACTCTATGATATCAAACTTTGTCATAAATGCGACCGTTTTATATCCGTTGAAACTTTTTGCCTATATATAGAGAGCTTGTCTTTAGTTGCTATGAGAGAAAGAAGAGAGTGCTTTTGAGTGTTTAACCTAGATCATTTATCCAAAGCCCTTTCTCTCAAGGGAGTTCATCCTCCAATCCAGCCTCATCATTGATATTCAATAGAGTGGATTGGGGAATGAACTTCCACATTCAAGGATCCTTCAGTTACTACCTTAATGGTAAATCATTAAGATGAGATGCCTTGAATGCATAGATGATTGGAATCACTCAATCTCCTTTATTAAAAAATATTTGAGAGTAGGATTCCATCATAACCTTGACCCAACCCGTCTCCATGCATTAGTATATCTTCTGAGTTGCTATTCAAGAAAGTAGAAGACTCTTCATTAACAAAGGATGAGATCTTCAAGAACGAGGTAAAAGGGACTCATCAGCTTATCTGTAATTTATTAGAGTCCGAAGGACCCGTGTGATCATTCCTTTGTAGGATTGGGTCTAAGGTGCTTCTCACCCTTGCAAGTCCTCTAGGAGGCCTTCGGTGGGAGTATACGTGGTGTTAACCCTTGCTCTGTGGAGAGCATAAACTTTAGGTTAAAGGTGAACCTATTTAAAACCATGGGTTAGAGGTGAACCATGTGAAACCTCCGTTAGGGTCTTGTGGAAGATCCTTGACCAGTGTGCCTAAAAGTGGGTGCGATGTGTTGACCCTTACTCGTGAGAGCATAAATAGTCAGCTTAGGTGTAGGTTGTAAAGGTTAAAGATGAACCTGATTTAAAACCTTGAGTTTAGGGTGAACCGTGAAAAGCCTCCTTAGTGAAATCTGGTACACTCAAGGGTTGAGTGCAGTTACCGGGAGTAGAGCAGACAAGTAGTCGAACCACTATAAAAATGACTGTGTTTGAGATTGCTATTCATTTGCTTGTGTGATTTCCTTTAATATTTTCATTCCTAATTGATTGAGATCACACCTCACATACACACAGAGTCATATCTATCATAAACTAGTTTGCATATTGTTCATCTCTCAAATTGTAACATCCCAAAAATCGGGAGTCGAGGATAAATTCCACTCCCGAGTTCCAGAACATCACTTATGCAACATTTTCAATGATAAATGAATGTCGCCTGTAATAGTGCATAAAACATGAAGTGAATTAAGCCAAAACAACATATCATACTCCAGAGACAGTTAAATTAACAAGCGGAAGAATGTGCTAGATATATAAAATATATGAACTGTTGTAAGTCTCCAGAGTGTGAACATGTTACCAGGTTAAATATCTACATGTATACTCCAAAAATGATCAAAAAGAATATATATGAGTGTTTAAATAAAAGGCAAAATACCAAGTATGTTAGCATCTTATCAGTAACCCTATAACCCCGTCGATCAGAACCTACATATAGGAGAAATCCTCCTCATCATCATAAAGTTCGGCTTTGCTTCGCAAGCAACGCTATCATCTGAAACTAAAACAGGGACTAGTTGGTGTGTACAACACCGTCCCGTAACGTGGGAGTGAGTGGCCAACTCAGTGAAATCATAGAGCAAAGGTTAACATGTTATCAAATCGATCAAGCGATAATGATAAAGCAAGTAAATCAAACATTCCTAAATACTATAATTAGTGCAAGAATGAAATGATATGATGGATGCCCTCGCCAACATACTCCCTCATGTGACACCATCTTACGTCCGCGGCATTATTTCTTCCCTCAGTGCTCCACATCTTCCAGGCACATGCAGTGCGATATGAATATAATTACCGAGTTGTTATTAGTCCTTTTCATACAGCAAGATTAGGAAACTAGGGTACTTCCCTTATATCATTCCTAACAAGGATCCTGTCTAGGGTCGTCACTCCTAGTAGTCCCATACGATGATATATTTTTAGGTCACTGCAAGGGCTGACAGGGCTGTTGCACGCACTCGTTGCTCCACTCCCCCATCACCTTATCAATACAGGCCTAGTTGTACTCTTGTTCGTACGGAAGGGTCGTCGCCTCACGTAGACTTAGAGTACGCTCGAGGTCACTACAAAGGGCTCGTCACCAATCAGGAATTCATTTACATCATCAAACTAGTTGAGAATCCAATCTCAACGCTAATCTACAACACCATTTACTCAATACTTACTAATATATACATTTATACAAACACTTAGTCTACACACATTAGTCTACATAGCATATGTCGGCCAATAATGTGCATTAGGGAGAATCTCTTTGCCAAACAGATCATACACGCATAACTAGCATAGGTACATGACAAATACTCATGGCAATCATATCAGCAGAATACGTACATATACAGTATTTCCTACAAATACCTAAAATACCCTAAATCTCATATTCTTCGTACGTATTCGAAATAAAAAATAGACAGCATGTTCTACATGTCAAACAGTATCCTTGTGAATAATCTACCATTAAACGGCATTGAAAGCTTTGAAAAATGACAACCTAAGCATCTAAAATCTGCACCTTATGCCGTAGAAGCGTAATGAATTGAATAGGTACTCTATGCTTCCGTCAACGTCGATATGACGACCTATAACACAAGGTGAGTCAGCTACTTAGCTACTTGTACCCATAGGAACCTTAAAACAGGTTAGGGTTAGGATTTTCTTACCTAGAAAGAAACTAGAATCGCCGGAATAACGATACAGAAGGGTAGATGAGGCACGTAGAAAGACTGGAAAGAATCCCAGGAAGCAGCACCGACTTCTCCTTCACTTTCTCTCTCTTTTCTCTCTTCTCACTCTCTAGGGTTTTAGAAATTAGTATGGGTTACAAAGCTAAGGGTTTAAGGCCCTTTTATAAGCCCAAACATAACGAAAACGGACTCCAAGTCAAGGTATGTTTAGATTATAATCAAAGTGGGTCTGTTTCGATCCAACAGAGCATTTCTGGAGGTCCTGTTATCAAATGTGGTCAGACTTAAGCTCACTAATATTGGATCTAGGTCCAACTAAGTTTTCAGTACGATCGGATTTCCAGATCGACCGTGGTGGACCACTTTCAGTTCATCGGTCACCGAAACTCGATCAGGTCGATAAGTACTATGACATGTAAGGGCCAACTTTCCTGATCCGAGGGTGAAATTTGGTCGAATTCTAACGGTTAGAACGCTTAAAAATGTCGCGCAAGGGACACGTGCCAGATTTATTAAAAATTGAATTAATTTTCTAAATATTTTCCTTTTCTCACTCTCTTCACTCCGGACTCAGTAAAATGGTCTCAGGATATCGGTTGGGCTTGATTTTTGAAATGATTGTCAAGTCCAACTAGGCGTTCATAATGGTCTAAGTTCATCGCTATCGGACTTTCGATGGGCGGTCCAGGTCCGATACGAAGTTTCTGAATGCTCCCGAGAGCAACTGGGTTTAGAGATTGATCCTGGGTTTCTAGGTAATATAGCGTTAGCGGTACTACTAATTTTGAGTCTTTTAGTTTATATTTAAAGTGATTCAAGTTAATTCTACTGAGTATTTAGTTTGGTACTTAACCAAATTCTACCCTAATAGGGCAGAATACGGTCCTAGGGCCATTTTATGTCCTATTTTGGGAACTTCTACTTATCATATTATTTTTATTATTTTTTTGGTAGTTCATCATCAAGTTTAACCTGTCTCTACAAAATATTATGAGATTTCGAGTTATAAAAAAATTCTAAAAATTGTTGAAGCAGCAGCTGTCCAATAAGTGATTTTCAGAAAGTTTGTCACAATGTCCTACTTTAAACTATATTAAATATTTTATTATATTTTTTACATATTTTTATATAAAACTAGACTCATTTAAATACAATTAGGTTTTTGAATCACCTAAATTGGATTTATAACGAAGGAGATATGATTTTTCAAAGTTGTAAGAAAGGTGTAGAAAAAAGTGTAGAAACTGGCATGCCAGACCGCTGTACGGACGAGGTCAGCGAGGCCTCGCCAAACCGGAGAGGTCCTCGCCGGTCACTGACCTATTTGGTGAGGAATTGCTCCAGGGGTGAGGTCCTCAGCCCCCAGGGATGCCGAAAATATGTGGGGCCCACTTTGGATCCCCCGAATTGAGTCGTTTGGGCCCACGAGTCCATCGAGTCCTTTATCGAGTCTCATTTAAAAATTGGAATGAGTTACACAACATACAATATATGATTTTGGGGAAGAAGAAGCTAATCCATACAAATAACCTATCTACATCATGAAATTCGAAATATTAAATAGTCAAAATCCCATTTTACGCATGTATTTACCATTTATAGTAAGTTTTAGTTTAAGTATAGTTCCTCACCTTTTAAACTTTAGGTTTGTGTCTAATATAAAAGTACTTGGAGAAATTTGAAGAATGGGGTAGAGAAATTTGAAGAATGAGGTAGTGAAAGGTGAGATTTTGAAGGAAATGGGTTGAAAAGCGATTTCTAGACTTTGGGATTGATCTTTAAGAGTGATATGGTTGACCCATTGCCTAAGGACGTCTTATTTTAGGTTGGTAAAAATTCGAGGTGTTACAATCTACCCCCCTTAAAAATAATTTCATCCCCAAAATTGGTAAATGGTAATGAGTAATGATTCTATTATGCCTTTTGCCTAAACTGTACTGATTTCAAGTTTATATGCATGGTGGGATAATATATCTAGACTAGTCTGGCACATTTTTGTCTATCCTCCTTAAAAATTCACTCTTTATCTCTTGCTTATACCCTGATGACTGACTACAATTGATTTCTTTATCTATTTGGAATCTTGACGATGAGTCCCATCTACTTAGAGTAATATATATATTTTCAATGGTTGACCTGTACGGAGAGGTGGTTGTAGTGGGCTCGATCCCGATACGTCGAATGTCCGCCTGGCCAGGGTAAATAACGTTGTATCCCTTCCTAATCCTGGTGGATCCTGGTCTTCTGCTCGGCTAAGCAGTGAGTCCATTGGTCGTCGTCTAAGATTGAGAATTGAGTCAAGCCGCGAATGCTTTGCCATTGTATATTTCAGTAACTCCGTATAATCTGATTACTTCAAAGCTTAGGGAATGCTCATCATTGAAAGGTTCCAATTTTCTATTTATAAGGTTGCTCTTTGGGTCTTAGTTTAAGGGAGTCCTCGTCTGAATCTATGTCCAAGGTAGTGGTTAATATGCATCCTAATAGATCATCCTAAAAGGATTTCTAATCGTATAGAGTTGGCCAAGGCTTCTATTATGTTTGTATTTAACGAGTAAGTTTATGGATACACTAACCTTCACTCACTCCCACTATTAGGCCTATGATTCAATATGAATGGGTTCAACACTAAAGCCTTAATTGTTTCCCTATAAAGACTTCACTATTGACATACTAAAGAAGATTCAGAATTCTAATTTAATGACCTAACCTTACGTATAACCTGAATCACTTTCTTCGATCCTGAGTCAGTGGGGAAAGGGCCAACCATGCTTCGCTGCACAGTTCTAACTCAACTGTTGTATTAGCTGACCTTATTAGATTGGGCTCATAAGGTTCTACCCCCCTTAAAAATTATTTCTACTCTCAAAGCTCAAGATTCTATGTCTCGATCCGTATATCGGAACAAGGTATAATTTAGGACCTATCCTCGACATGAAATGAGAAACAACCTCTCAATACATTAGTCTTTCTTTCATTGACGATGTATACTATGGCATTGGCACCTATGGTTATAGAAATGAGCCTAGTCTCTATTACGGTTGATTTCAGGGGCAGGTGTGAGTTGGTGGTAAGATATCTAATTCTCTACTGGCTACTCTACTGGCTATATGTCCTTAACATTTCCCAAAGGTAAAGCAATAACTTTTGGTTATAGGTAGTTGGGCCAACACGGAAGAAAAGTGGTGTAGTGGGTCTGAGCCGGATACATAGACTTTCTGTCTAGCTAGGACAGAAAACTTGTCGTATCAGTTTTTAATCCTAGTTGGTCTCGATCTTCTGCTTTATCAGAGCATTGAGTTCATTGGTAACTATCAGGATTAAGAAGTCGATTCAAACCGCGAATACCTAGCTCATATATAATTTCTCTACTTCGTGTTCCCAATTGTACTAAGTCCTTGGGAGCGAAAATCTAAGGGGCGTGCTGGTTTATCCTAGCATTTAATCTGAGGGGTATATAAGTTTTCTCTAAGCGTAACTAGTTCTGAGTCAAGCAAGCTTCCTAAGAGTTAATAAAGGAGCCTATAAGTATCAAGGGAATCCAACAAAAGAACGAGATCTCACTCTAACTAAATCAAAACAACTAACTACGTCTATATTCCAATTACCTTAGTAAAATCAGTCTTTTACATTCCTTAACTAAACCAGTAGTCTAGTCTTAATAAATTTAATGACGCTCAAGCACTTAACATATGTTTATACTAGCTAAGGAGGTCCTAGGGTTTACGTTTTTAATTTACTAGCTTTCCTATACCGTCATATTTTTCTAAATCTAAGAATACCCACTCTAGGTCCAAACTCTAAGGGCCTGTTTGGCTAGTGGTATAAGACTGTATTAAATGGATTGCGTCACTAATCCCACCTTGGGATTGGGAATGACATGTTTGGAAGGAGGGTGGGATGTGATTAAAATCAATTTCACAGGCTTTGGAAAATGAGCCTTGTGTTGGAGAGTGTGAGATGGGATTTCCAAATCCCATGATGATGAATGTCCAAGTGTAATTTGAAAGGAAATTCTGGAATTTACTGTTAATTGCATACATTCTAACCATGACATTGGAAACCATGGGATACACCCAATTTAGGGACAATACATTACACATACATTTTTTATTACTTTTATATTTCCATCTGCCCTAATCTTACCTAATGCAGTTGGTCGAACGACCCTAAATGTCCCATCATTTAGAAATGTGCAGGTTATGGGACACAAAAATATAAGTTTTGTGCCCATATGAGAGGGTATAAGGAGGGTGAAGAGTTGTAAAGAATAGTGGTGGATGTGTGTAGGATGTAGAAGAAGACGAAAGCTTGAGTGCATAGAAGTGGGGATGTGAGATCATTTTACATGGTCTCGGTTACATATGGGCTATACTATGATAGTTAATCTCGCTGGTCGGTGAAACTTGGGATTCTAATGTGGTTTCTAGATTCCATCGCCCCCTTCCTAAGTCAGAGTGCGTCAGGGTGTGTTGTGTTACCATAACCCAGGTCCGGTTTAATCCAAATCATGCTCTGATACCACCTGTAACATCCCAAAAATCGGGGGTCGAGGATAAACTCCACTCCCGAGTTCCAGAACATCACTTATGTAACATTTTCAATGATGAATGAATATAGGCTGTAATAGTGCATAAAACATGAAGTGGATTAAGACAAAACAACATATCATACTCCAGAGACAGTTAAATTAGCAAGCGGAAGAATGTGATAGATATATAAAATATATGAACTGTTGTAAGTCTCCAGAGTGTGAACATGTTACCAGGTTAAATATCTACATGTATACTCCAAAAATGATAAAAAAGAATATACATGAGTGTTTAAATAAAAGGTAAAATATCAAGTGTGTTAGCATCTAATTAGTAACCTTGTAACCCCTGCGATCAGAACCTGCATATAGGAGAAATCCTCCTCATCATCATAAAGTTCGGCTCTGCTTCGCAAGCAACGCCATCATTTGAAACTAAAACAGGGACTAGTTGGTGTGTACAACACCGTCCCGTAACATGGAAGTGAGTGGGCAACTCAGTGAAATTATAGAGCAAAGGTTAACATGTTATCAAATCAATCAAGCGATAATGATAAAGCAAGCAAATCAAACATTCCTAAATACTGTAATTAATGCAAGAATGAAATGACATGATGGATGACATCGCCAACATACTCCCTCATGCGACACCATCTTACGTCTGCGGCATACTTTCTTCCCTCAGTACTCCACATCTTCCAGGCACATGCAATGTGATATGAATATGATTACCGAGTTGTTATTAGTCCTTTTCATACAGCAGGATTGAGAAACTAGGGTACTTACTTATATCATTCCCAACAAGGATCCTGTCTAGAGTCGTCACTCCTAGTAGTCTCATACGATGATATATTTTATAGGTCGCTGCAAGGGCTGCCAGGGCTGTTGCACGCACTCGTTGCTTCGCTCCCCCATCACCTTATCAATACAGGCCTAGTTGTACTCTTGTTTCTACGGAAGGGTCATCGCCTCACGTAGACTCAGAGTACACTTGAAGTCACTACAAAGGGCTCGTCACTAATCAGAGTAGTCCGGCAGCTCGAATGTAGTGTCCCATACCACCACAATCGGCTCACGAGTCTAAGGTGCTCACTGGTCACTACGGGGAGGTTTGTGGCCCCAGCGTAGGCCGATAGCTCGACCACGGTGTCCCATACCACCATGCCCAGCTCATGAGTCTTAGTGGATCAAGGTACCACGGTTATCAGGGTTATCACTGGTAAGTTCAGTACCCTAGGTTTAAGCAGTTATGACCAATACAAGGTGAACATACAATGGTCAGTCAGGTTACTTGACGAGCTCGACTAGTACGAGCGCACCTCAAGCTGAACGACATGAAGTGTATAAACACCTCGCGTGGCCTAACTACTGCCGTCAACCAAAGCACGACTCGGGTTCGTCAACGCGTCCTTCGTGGAGAATAGAATCCAATCACGAATTCAAATCTGTTACTGACTGCCTGGACTAGAGTATAGCCCCAAACACTTGTAATCTAAATCAATAATCATATGAGATAGAAAGAATTGAAATAATAAGTAATTCAAGCATGTTAGCAACATGTTATAAGATACAACATAAGCAATTTAACCATACACAAGCATTTCAAACATAAGGTAATCAATTCAATACAACAAGCATGGAGGAATTCATGTACATCATCAAATTAGTTGAGAATCCAATCTCAACGCTAATCTACAACACCATTTACTCAATACTTACTAATACATACATTTATACAAACACTTAGTCTACACACATTAGTCTACATAGCATATGTCGGCTAATAATGTCCATTAGGACGAATCTCTTCGCCAAACAGATCATACATGCATAACTAGCATAGGTGCACGACAAATACTCATGGCAATCATATTAGCAAAATACGTATGTATACAGTATTTCCTATAAATACCTAAAATACCCTAAATCTCATATTCTTCGTACGTATTCGAAATAAAAAATAGATAGCATGTTCTACATGTCAAACAGTATCCTTGTCAACAATCTACCATTAAACGGCATTGAAAGCTTTAAAAAATGACAACCTAAGCATCTAAAATCCGCACCTTATGTCGTAAAAGCATAATGAATTGAATAGGTACTCTACGCTTCCGTCAATGTCGATATGACGACCTATAACATAAGGTGAGTCAGCTACTTAGCTACTTGTACCCATAGGAACCTTAAAACAGGTTAGGGTTAGGGTTTTCTTACCTAAAACGAAACCAGAATCGCCGGAATAACGATACAGAAGGGTGGATGAGGCACGTAGAGAGACTGGAAAGAATCCTAGGAAGCAGCACCGACTTCTCCTTCACTTTCTCTCTCTTTTCTCTCTTCTTACTCTCTAGGGTTTTGAAAATTCGTATGGGTTAGAAAGCTAAGGGTTTAAGGCCCTTTTATAAGCCCAAACATAACGAAAACGGACTCCAAGTCAAGGTATGTTTAGATTATAACCAAAGTGGGTCTGTTTCGATCCAACAGAGCATTTCTGGAGGTCCTGTTATCAAATGTAGTTGAACTTAAGCTCACTAATATTGGATCTAGGTCCAACTAAGTTTTCAGTACGGTCGGGTTTCCAGATCAACCGTGGCGGACTAGTTTTAGTTCAGCGGTCACCGAAACTCGATCAGGTCCATAAGTGATATGACATGTAAGGGCCAACTTTCCTGATCTGAGGGTGAAATTTGGTCAAATTCTAACGGTTAGAACACTTAAAAATGTTGCGCAAGCGACACGTGCCAGATTTATTAAAAATTGAATTAATTTTCTAAATATTTTCCTTTTCTCACTCTTTTCACTCCGGACTCAGTAAAATGGTCTCAGTATATCGGTTGGGCTTGATTTTCAAAATGATTGTCAAGTTCAACTAGGCGGTCATAATGGTCTAAGTTCATCGCTATCGGACTTTCGACGGGCGGTCCAGGTCCGATATGAAGTTTCTGAATGCTCCCAAGAGCAACTGGGTTTAAAGATTGATCCTGGGTTTCTAGGTAACATAGCATTGGCGGTCCTATTAATTTTGGATCTTTTAGTTTATATTTAAAGTGATTCAAGTTAATTTTACTGAGTATTCAGTTTGGTACTTAACCAAATTCTACCCTAATAAGGCAGGATACGGTCCTAGGGCCATTCTATGCCCTATTTTGGGAACTTCTAGTTATCATATTATTTTTATTATTTTTTTGGTGGTTCATAATCAAGTTTATCCTATCTCCACCAAATTTTATGTGATTTTGAGTTGTACAAAATTTAAAAATTCCCGAAGCAGCAGCTGTCCAACAAGTGATTTTTGAATAGTTTGTCACAATATCCTACTTTAAACTATATTAAATATTTTATTATATTTTTTACATATTTTTATATAAAACTATACTCATTTAGATACAATCAGGCTTTTGAATCACCTAAATTGGATTTATAACGAAGGAGATATGATTTTTCAAAGTTAGAAAAAATGTATAGAAAAAAGTGCAGAAACCGGCACGCCAGACCGCTGTACGGACGAGGTCGGCGAGGCCTCGCCAAACCGGTGAGGTCCTCGCCGGTCACTGACCTATTTGGTGTGGAATCACCCCAGGAGTGAGGTCCTCACTCCCCAGGGATGCCGAAAACATGTGGGGCCCACCTTGAGTCGTTTGGGCCGACGAGTCCGTCGAGGCGTTTATCGAGTCTCATTTGCAAATTGGAATGTATGATTTTGGGGTAGAAGAATCTAATCCATCCAAATAACCTATCTACATCATGAAATTCTAAATATTAAATAGTTAAAATCCTATTTTACGCATGTATTTACCATTTGTAGTAAGTTTTAGTTTAAGTATAGTTCCTCACCTTTTAAACTTTAGGTTTGTGTCTAATATGAAAGTACTTGGAGAAATTTGAAGAATGGGGTAGTGAAAGGTGAGATTTTGAAGGAAATGGGTTGAAAAGTGATTTCTAGACTTTAGGATTGATCTCTAAGAGTGATACGGTTGACCCATTGCCTAAGGACGTCTAATTCCAGATTGGTAAAAATCTGGGGTGTTACACAAATAGTTTGTGATTGGATCCTCTACCGAGCTTGGAAGCTAGTAGAGTTACTCTTGAGTAATCCTAATATATGCTTGTTGTTAGGATTATTGTGATAGGATTTTAAATTGGCATAAAATTATTAAATAGTCCTATTCACCCCCCTATAGGACATATTGGCATATTCTTACTTCAACTAAAGTGGTCTTTACTGCAATTTCAATTGGTATCAGAGTGGGTCTCTCTTTAAGGGCTTCACTGCCTCGAGAGTGATCTTGACTGAAGTTGGAATCATAACTGAAAGTGTCTCAGAGGATGTGACAGGTCAAAATAATTGCCTTGTAATCCATACTGCTCTGAAAGTTGAAAATAATTCAAAATGGTACCTTGATAATGGATGCTTCAGACACATGACTGGGGATCAAACTTTGATGGAGGACTAGTCACATTAGGAGATGGTAGCTTAGCCAAAATTGTGAGACAAGGAACAATAGCTGTACCAGGCCTTCCAAAAATTAAACATGTTCTCTATGTAGAAGGCTTGAAACATAATCTCCTTAATATCTTCCAAATTTGTGACAAAGAATATCTGGTCACTTTCTCAAAGGATGTGTGTAGGATCTTAGACTATACAGGAAAGTCTCTCATAAAAAGTTTATGTACTTATGATAACTATTATATCATCAAAAGTACAAATGAGAGTGTACTGTCCTTAAAATGTAATATGGCTGTAAAAAATGAATCCAAATTATGGCACCAAAGGTTAGGACATGTCCACTATCAAAATTTAGCCAAGCTTAGTTCAAAAAATTTGGTTAGAGGTCTCCCTAAGATAAAAAAAGAAGAAAAAGTTATTTGTGGTGAATGTCTAAAAGGAAAACAGATAAAAGTCAGTAACAAAAAGACAACCACCATAGCAGCAAAAAAACCTTTGGACTTACTGCACATGAATTTGATTGGTCCAACCAAAGTGGAAAGCCATGGTAAGAAAAGATACTTCCTGGTTGTAGTAGATGACTACACAAGATTTACTTGGGTCGCATTTCTTTAAGAGAAATCAAATGCCTTTGAAGAATTTGTGATCTTGGCTAAGCGACTTCAAAATGAAAAAGGATATGGTATCATTTGCATCCGAAGTGATCATAGTGGGAAATTTGAAAATGTGTAATTTGAAAATTATTGCAATGAAAAAGGAATTTGTCATGAATTCTCAGCCCTAAAAACCCCACAGTAAAATGGAGTCATTGAGAGAAAAAATTGAGTATTGTAGGAAATGGGGTCAGTTATGTTAAATGGAAAAGATATGGCAAAAAGCTTCTAGGCTGAAGCTGTCAATACTGCCTGCTACATCATAAACAGAGTATATCTTAGAGCAGATTTGAACAAAACTCCATACGAACTATGGTATGAGAAATAACCTAGTGTGAAATACTTTCGGATTTTTGGAAGTAAATGTTATATCTTAAGAGATACAGATCACCTAAGAAAATTTAAGTCTAAAAGTGATGAAGATATCTTCTTGGGGTATGCCTTGAATAGTCGTGCTTATAGAGTGTATAATCTAAGGACCCTCACCACTCAAGAATCAGTCAATGTGATAGTCAATGACTAATCTCATGAAGAAGATACTCCTGTGAATGAATTGGAAGATGGTGTAGACTCATGCATACTAGATAAATCTGATAACAAATCTCCATCATCCAATGAACCCCAACCATCATCGAACATACCCGTCATTAAGGATCACCCTCGAGAACAAATTATTGGGGATCCTAATGATAGTGTGAGAACACGACGACAGATAGAAAATATCTATAGTCACTTTTGCTTTACCTCAAAGATTGAACCTAAGAATATTGTGAAAGCTCTTCAAGATGAACACTGGATTAATGCTATGCAAGAAGAACTTCAACAATTTTAGAGAAATGAGGTATGACAATTGGTTTCCAAGCCACTTGATACTAATGTCATTGGAACCAAATGGGTCTTCAAGAATAAATCAAATGAATCAGGAAATGTGATTAGAAACAAGGCAAGGCTCGTGGCTCAAGGGTAGTCACAGATAGAAGGCATTGATTTTAATGAGGCATTTGCCCCTATAGCTTGTCTTAAGTCCATTAGAATACTTATGTCTGTGACATGTGCATTAAAGTTTAAATTATTTCAAATAGATGTAAAAAGTGCTTTTCTTAATGGGGATCTTGTTGAAAAAGTTTATGTAGAACAACCAAAGGGTTTCTTAGATCCTAAGTATCCCCATTATGTTTATCGTCTAAACAAAGCTCTTTATGGTCTCAAACAAGCACCTTGTGCCTGGTATTAACGATTGAAAAAATTTCTTTTGGACCATAAATTCTGCAGAGGAAGCTAGATAAAACATTATTTACTTAAACAACAAATGACTCACTTCTTATTGCACAAATTTATGTAGATGATATAGTCTCTGGTTCAACATGTGAAGATGTTGCTCTTAAATTTGTCAATCTCTTGAAATCAGAATTTGAAATGAGTATGGTTGGTGAATTAAACTTCTTCCTATGGTTACAGGTCAAGCAACTAAATGATGTAATCTTCATTTGTCAAACCAAGTACGTAAACGATTTGGTGAAAAGATTTGGTCTTGAATCTGGTCATTCTTATCACACTCCCATGAGCACCACACCCAAACTTTCTAAAGATAAAAATGACAAGAGTGTGGATTAACATCTCTACCAGGGTATGATTGGAAGCCTACTATGCCTCACAGCTAGTCGTCCTGGTATATCTTTTAGTGTGGAAATATGTGCTCGATATCAGGTAGATCTTAAGGAATCTCATATGACTGCTGTTAAGAGAATCATTAAATACATAGCAGGGACTACCTCCTTCGGACTATGGTATCCATTTGAAACATCCACCATTATTGCTGGATACTCTAATGCTGATTGGGCTGGTAATTTGGATGATCGAAAATCAACTAGTGGAGGATGTTTTTATATTGGAAATTGTCTGGTCTCCTGGCAGAATAAGACGCAAAATTCAATATCATTATCCACTGCTGAGGCTGAATACATTGCTGTAGGAAGTTGTTGTACACAACTCCTTTGGATGAAACAGATGTTGTTAGACTATGGGATCGAACAACCCAAATGAGTCTATTCTGTGATAACACAAGTGCGATCAACATTTCAAAGAATCCTATCCAATATTCTCGAACCAAGCACATTGACATCCGTCATCACTTTATCTGAGAACTTGTTGATGACAAGATTATTACATTGGATTATGTTTCCATAGAAAAGCAACTCGCGGATATCCTCACTAAACCCCTTGATACAAATAGGTTTAGTGATCTTTAGAAATCCAATAGAGTATGTACTCATTGAAAATATCCCAGTGTCCATTCTCTCCATAGATTAATCTTCACACTGGGACATTCATGGTTAAGTGTCAGCCACAAGTCCAAACCTCATGTATTAACCATGTTAGTTTTGGGATGATAGATTCTAACATTCTCAATTATATCTGAACTGTGTAGATATCATCAATGTTTACAGTTCGATGATATCGATATTTAACATTGATGAAATCGAAGAATCTCAGGAATGCAAGGTGATAACCAGCGGTCCTTCTGAACGGTTGGATTGAACTTATTTCCACTGGATATTGACCTTTTCCCAATGGTCATCAGTACGGTCTTTAATGTTATTTTGAGCGTGAGTTCGTTGTTATCGATGAGGGATCGATAAGATCGACAATATTGCTATAAGAACGAGGGTGTATTCAATTTCAAAATCTTATAGCCCCTCCCTTCTCTGGTTGCCTCTTCTTACCTATTACCTACTCCTCCTGAAAAAAAATTCAATCATGATCAAAGGTAAAGGTAAGTCTCTTCCTCAATCTTCAAAATTAAAGACCAAGCAACCCGGTAAGCATAAACTCATCTCTGCAGAAAGACATCTAGTCACTGTTGTTGAACATCTGGTTCTTAACAGTTCCATCGAGCCTTTTGGTGTGGACCTCCTCTTAGAAATAATAGGATGGTAGAATATTCTGAATCTAGGAGGTTCTTATCAACTAGGATTGATCCATGAATTTTTTAGTAAATGTCATGTTCTTCGTGATGATCCCCCGTCCATTCAACTCAAATTTTTACATTACTCAAAACTCATCACTCCCATCACTTTATGTAAGGTCTTGGAAAAAAATCCGTACAAAGACCCGAGTACCACCTCCGGCAGAAATTGCTAAGGACCAAATCCTTTAGAAATTAAACGAGACATAACTAGTGCTAAATTAGATTACTTGTGAACTTAGCATTAATCACTTTAAATATGATCCGTAAGACCCAAAACTTGTAGAATCGTTAATACTTCGTTACTCTGAAATCTAGGATCCATCTCTAAACCCAGTTGCTCTCGGGAGCACGATGAAATTTTGTATCGGACATGGAACGCACGTCGAAAGTCCGATTACCCTAAGACTATACGGTTATGACCACCTTGCTGGACTTGACAACCATCTCGAAAATCAAGTCCTAATAGTACCCAGAAATGCACAACTTGTGCCCAGAGCAAAGTGTGTGAGAAACGTGAATATCTTTATGAAATGAACTGAAACTTAAGTGAATTGAGTCTGTTCGCATGTAAGCCAAATCTAAGGATTCAGACCGTCAAAACCTGACCCAATTACACCCTCGGATTAGGAAAAATTTCCAACACATGTCAGTGTACTTATAACCCTGATCGAGCACCCGTGATCGCTGAACTGAAACTCGTCCACCACGGTCAATCTGCAAACTCGATTGGATCAAAGATTTAGCCTGACCTAGATCCATTGTAAGACCTGTATCCTAGCCCGTACTGTTTCATAGGCTTTTACGGTCCTTTCGGTCAAATTTCGACAACCCTCGACTTGTATCTGACATTTACGCGCGATCTTAGGCTGAGTCCCGCATATCAGAGTTGACTCGACTCAAAACCTATACCCCTGTGACCGCGCCGTCGCTGCGGTTCAGACGCCGTGACTCACGCACCAACCCAATACCCAGGCCAGGAGATGTGGGCCCATGTTCAGTTCGAGAAAAACACCACGCATTGCAATACCAAGGGAATCTCTACGACACCTCACATCAATCACCTCACTTGTCAAAAGTACACAACCCATCAAGTCAAGTACCCTATCCCATCTCCAAGTACACAACACCATCCCCAAAGTCAACCTTTCCATCCCATCTCTTACACATCCCATCACTCACTCCATCAATCTCATCTCTTTCTCATTTTTTTTAAAAACATCTCATAAGCAACCATGGGAGAGGTGGACGTCCATGGGAGAGAGGTGATGTGTGGCCCACCTCCCTACCACCATATCCAACCATCTAATCTCCATCATCCTTCATCAAAGCTGAAGCTAAGGAGTTTGGCGTTCCATCGGACCAAGAAGGTGACCAATAGGTGGGTGATTTTACTATTTGAGTTGTGATTTAAGGGCCCACATATGTGGGACCCATCTTAATGTATGTGTTGTTTCAAAGAGGGACCCTTAGTGGCGGGGTCCCTCCGCTACTCACGTCCATTCATCTCTCTCTCTCTCTCTCTCTCTCTCTCTCTCTCTCTCTCTTTTCCATACTCTATGGTCCACCTTGATGTACGATCCATGCCGTCCGCTAGTGGTGGAACCCACCTCGCTGCCTGTCCAGCGGACATGCTTGCTGCCCGTCCGTCTGGACAGGTCTAGATGAAGAGAAAACATAAATATCGGCTTGATCTAAGACTGTGAGGCCCACCCTAGTGGACCCCACTGTGACGTATGGGTTTCATCCCCCACCACTCAGCTTCAACGGCCCAAATCTCAACAGGTTATGATCTGTACTGCAGCAACAACAACACAGTCCCCTGCTGACCGCCTGGACGAGGAAACCACAAATATCAGCTTTATTCCAAGCTTCTGGTGGGCCCTACGCATGTGGACCCACCTTATGCATGCAGTAGACCTGGACTGTCCATCAGTGGGACGTCTAACAGCCGGACGTTGCTGTTGTGCAACGTCACTAAGCTCTGTGGGAACCCACCATTGATGCATGTGGAGAATCCACTCTGTCCTCCTGTGTGGCCCAGCCCACACGTGTGGGTGGGACCCACCTTGATTCATGTGCCATGCTAGGAGCCCCACCATCCATTTAAATCTGGACGGTGCAAAGGGACCACCGTGATGTATCTGTATCTGCACCGTCCATTGCTGCATGGTGCTGTGCAGAGGCCATCGTGATGTGTTGTATCAACGATCATCCATCCATTTCACTGGTGTGTCCCACACGTGTGGACTCACTTGCCACGTGGGGCCATCCTTAATGTATGTAATATGTACCATCCAGATTCATCTGGACGGTGGGTTCTGGGCAGCCTTCTGTCATTTTTTTAAATATATATAATGTATAATATTATGTAATATATTATATTACATTTTAAAGTAAATGTGAAGGTGGGTCCCACGTGGGACCCACTTGGCGTGAGAAGCGGAGTGGCTGGGTGCCTCAAACCAGCCATATAGCTGCTGTTGAGCCAGGGCCCCACCGTGGCACGTGTTACATTCACCACGTCCACCTGTCAGCGGACCACACCGTGATGGTGTGTTGTGATCCCAACCGTCCATCCAGCCCTTAGAGCCCATCATGATGCATGTGTTGTATCCATACCGTCCAACCTTCTGTAGAGACTGTTTTATGGCTATACAAGAGAATGAGATAGACCTAATTTCATGTAAGGGCCACCATGCTCATGCTGCATGTGTGGTGGGACCCCACTGAAATGCATTGCGTCCAGCCGTCCATCCAGTTTTCCAGATTATTTTGAGGGCTGGCCCACCCTGATTGTATGCATTTTACCCAACCGGCCCATCTAGCTAGGTGGATTGGTGGGCTGGCCCATGCCTTGGTGGACTCCATTGGAATGTTGTATTCGGGCCTGCACTGCCTTGGGGATGACCCAAATACCATGCGGGTCCATCGTCAATTGGGCCAGCAGTCAGCAAATCTGCTATGTGCATCATGATGTATATGTTTCATCCTTGCCAATTCAGTCATTTCATGGCCTACCTGATCTACGTATTTCACCTGCACCATTCAGATCATGTGTACCCCACTTGATGCATGTGCCCTTCATGCCGTCCACCCAACTAGCTCAGCAGGTGGGGGCCTTCATTGATGATGTGTTGTAAACACACCATCCCTTCATGGGACATCATGACCCATGTATGTGTGGACTCCACATGATGCATGTGTTCCTTCCAACCGTCCATCTATTCATCCAGCTGATGGGCATGGTCCACCATGATGCAAGTGTTTTATCCACTCTGTCCAGTCCATGGATGTGGACCACCATCACTGCGATATATGAGTTTCATCCTACCGTTCGTTTGTACCATGATATGTGTTATATCCTGATTGTCCATCTGGACAGTGCAGTCCCATGGCTGCTGGTTGACTCCAGCTAGCTCTGTGGGATACCATGATGTATGTGTTATTTCCATGCCATCTATTCGGCGGGCTACGTGGGGCACACCGTGATGCATTTGTGATCCACACCGTTCATCTATCAAGTAGACCACACTGCATAAGCAGCAGGAGATTGAATAGAAAATAAACATTATGGTGGGCCCTGTGGATTTTAAACAATGGAAATCATTATCTCCACTGCTATTTAGGGTGTGGTCCAAATGATCTTTCATTATGATTCATTTTTGGGTATATGATCTCCAAAAAAATAGATGTAGGGTGTAGATAGTTACGATGGGCCCGATTGGATGTATTTGAGGCCACCTATTGTGTACTTGAGGCCCATCGGTGTGACCTACTGATGCGGCCCACTTGATGTATACGAGGCCCATTCTGATATGTTTTCGGCCCATTTATTAAGGCCCGACTTAATGTGTATAAGGCCCATTAGTGCAGCACATTGAGCGGTCCATTGTGATATATGTTAGGCCCATTGGTGCGACACATTGTGATATATGTTAGACCCATTGGTGCGGCCATTAATTCGCCCCAACTGATGTATATTGAGGCCCATGGGTCATAACCCATTGTGATGTATATTTGAGGCCCAGATATGAGGCATATTGTGATGTAATTGTGTCCCATATGATGAGGCCTAGTATGATGTATCTGAGACTCATTTGGTAAGGCCCAATGAGATATATTTTCGGCCCATAAGATGTGGCCCATTGTGATGTACATAAGCCCAGGTATGTGGCCCGTTGTAAGGTATTTGTGGCCCTTTTGGCGAGGCCCAATGTGGTGTATATGTGGCCCTTGTATGAGACCCATTGCGATGTACATTAGGCCTTTGTGTAAGGCCATGGGCCCACTATATGTTTAACTCTATGTAGGCCACTGCTTGGGAGCAATGTTGGTTAAAGGTCCACGTTATTGGGAAATGATGGTTGGATGTCCACATTGTAACCTTTCCTTAAGCCTGGTTAGGCCCATTGTCATCATTCTCTAGTAGGTTAACCCAAACGAATGGGCCCCCATTGATATTGCTTGGACCATCATCGGTCGTCCATCCATGGACCCTGCCTTGCGTCAAGGCCGATTACTGATTCTGAGTTATCGTGGTCAAATTGCCGATTAGTGATCGAGGCTGATTATTGTGAACGATTTCCGATCCTGATTAACGTAGCCGATTTGTCGATCCTGATTATCGATCGAAGTTGATTACTGATTATTGATCGAGGCCGATTACCGATTCTGATTTATCTTGGCCGATTGCCAAATATCGATCGAGGCCGATTATTGTGATCGATTGCTGATCCTGATTAACGTGGCCGATTACCAATTCCGATTATGGAGGTCGATCATCGATCGAGGCCAATTACTGATTCCGAATGTTGTGGTCGATAGCCGATTCTGATTGACGAGGCCCAATGTAATGTATATGTGGCCCATATTTGAGGCCCGCTGTAATGTTTATTCATCCGGTGTTTAAGGCCTAATATGATGAATCCAAGATCTATGTGATGAGGCCCATTGTGATGCATTTGAGGGCCTGAAGATGGAGCCCGTTGTGTTGTATATTAGACCCATGTGAGAGGCTCATCGTGATGTATATTAAAATCTTGAGTGAGGCCCATGGTGTTATATATTTGGCCCTTGTGTGAGGCCATGGGTCCACTATATGTTAGGATCTATGAGGGCCATTCCTCAGAGGTAATGTTGGTTAAATGTCCACATTGTCGATGCCGATTATTGATACCGATTATGAGTATGTGACAGCATAACATCATGATACATGCCCATACGCATCATCTGCATGTTTGTTTGATCATTGCATATGCCATTGAGTATGTTGTTATGAGACTCCTTGATAGGTGGAGGTTATCTCACATGAGTGCACGACATGCAGTAGATTAATGTATGACTGGACTGTATGACTCATGCATCTTGCATTATGATTATTGTACGCCTTAGTGACATCAGAGCTGTAGCCTCCACAGGTATATCGTGGATGGCCAGATGAGACACCAGAAATCTGTTCGAGCATCGGGCTGCCATAGATGGCCCTGGGTGAAAATCCCTAAATACCCTCTTGGTACCAGTGGATGCCCCAACGTCGATACCGAGTGGATATATAAGAGCCCGAGTGCCGAATACGAGGAGGCCGCGTCTCCCACTGTGCTGTGGTCGGTTGGGAGGGGGTGTGGCCTTACTCGCCTGTGCACAGGGGGCATTTCTAGGCTGAGTTTGACCAGCTCATGAATGGGTCCGCTATCGACGTGCCGAATAGGTATTGACAGACTATTGGTCAGGTAGATAGTGAGGTTTCTTATGCTCACTTGGACTGTGCGGCTAGGGAGAGCGGCAGTGCCATTTGGAGTGTACTAAACCCCGATAATGATCCTAGAGAGGAACCGTACTGATATGTGGACTTATTAAGTAGGAGTTGCATGCTCATTCATTCATTCATTCACTATCCACTCGGGCTGGTGGTGTGCAGCTAATTATTGTGTACCTTCGTTATGGCAAGAATTTCGGTTGGACGCACGAGTAACCTGAGATCAGGAGTTTACCACATTGAGTCTGACTATCCAAATTTAGGTATGGGACTGGTTTGGATAGAAGTCCCTTGTGGTGGACCCCGTAGCCTGCGATACTACGCACTATCATCCCCACTTCACACTCCAGCATGGTCATATCATTCGCATCGAATATTGCATTACATCCTTGGTATTTGATATTTAGCTCTTTATGACTCCTTATTGCATAGCTGTTCTATATTACGTATTCTGATATTGATTGACTTATGGGCTTGTCCGTACTTCTACTTACTCTGTCATCGTATGATTTATGACCTGGTTAGTACTTCTGTTTACTCTGATAATTCATGCTCTTGTCAGTATTTCTGCTTACTCTGATAATTCATGATCTTATCAGTGTTTCTGCTTATTCAGACATTATATGGTTATGGATTACCGATTTTTTGGTATTGTATGATTATGACATTGTATTGAATACTTGACACTTACCTTGTGCACACACTTACACTACCCTCTAAGCTTTTATAAGCTTATGCTTAATAGATGCGTGCAGGTGATGTTAAGTTACAACAGTGTTGAGCTTGGAGCGTGCAGTGGTCTTCTGGAGCTTAATTTTTTATTTATGTATTTCCCTTTCAGTGTTGTACTTAAATAATTATATTAGTGGATATGTGATGATGATGTTGCTTTCATGAATTGGGTAATCTTGTGGTTATGCTTATTACTAGTTAAATGTACAAAAAAAATTCTCCTTGTAGGATCCCAGGATCGGAATCTGGCATATGAATATTAGGAGCCGAGAATGGGGTACTACGGAGGCTGTCGGCACTAAATTCTACGATCGGGATTCCTGTGAATCTGATTTTTGGGTTTGGGGCGTGACATCCATGGTCAGGGAGCTTAAGTCCAATCGCATGTAGAAAAGGGGCCTTCGAAAGTGCTCCGTTAGATTGAAACGGCCTGTATTTGGCTATAACCTAAGTATACCATGGCCCTAGGGCCATTCCCATCAGTTCTGGGCCTATATAAAGGGCTTAAACCCCCTCTCTCTCATTCCATACGAATTTGGAAAACCCTAAGGGAGAGGAGAGAAAAGAGAAGGAAAGAAAGAGAAAGTGAGGGTGAGAGTTAGAGTTCGTCCCTGGGATTAAATCCTGCCGCTCCACGTGCTTTACCACTGTTCCTGTATCGCTATACGAGTGATTCTGATTCCTTTCTTAGGTAAGAAAACTTAAACTTAATCTGTTTTAGGGTTTCAAATAGTGTAAGTGATGAAATAACTAACCTATTTCATGCTATAGGTGGTCGTCGTGCCGTAGATAAAGGCCTGATCTACAAACTAAGTTCGATACTTGTTTATCGACATAAGGTGTGGACTATAAATGTTTAGGTTATGGTTTTCAAGGCTTTCAATGTCAGTAATGATTTATAACTAGCTTGATTGCTATCATAAGTGCTTAGATACGAGGGTTTCTATGTATTATGCATATATATACACTATGTTGATTTATAATGCAGTCCATGTGTTTATAGAAATGTGTGATTGAGTATGGAATTATGATTTATGGTTGAAATTCTTGTTGACTAAGAATACATGATTGGTGTACGTATGGTGAACCCTTTGAAAAAGGGATTTGCTATAATAACTGGTAGAACTACTTTACTACATGTATATGATAGGTGAAGCCTAAGTGTTAGTTAATATGCCTGAATGGGATAATGCTTAGTTGAAAGCATGTATTGTGGGTGTTGAGATAGGATTCTCGATTCCCTTAACTATGTTATATTATCCTTTATATATAACCTACCTTACTACTATGTGCCGTTTGGATGAAATGCGTATGTATGACAATATGAGTGGTATGTGTTTGTTAAATTGCTCAAGTAAGATTTATATTTGATTTCAATTGTCACATGCGATTCAGGATTACTATATGTGAAGGCCGTTGTTTGGGGCTACGACGTAGTTCAGGTGATCGGTAATGATTTGTGTTAGTAGCTGAGGTTGTTTCACCACACAGGACGTGTTCAATGAATTCGAGTCGTACTTTGGATGTCGAAAGTGGTTAGGCCATCCGAAGTGCTTATGAACTTTATGTTGATCATCTCGACGTACGTTAGTACCATTCGAGCTTGTCAAGTAACCCGATTAGCCCGATGTATGTTCATCATATATGGACGCTACTGCTTGAATCAAAGATACCAAACTCACCAGTGAAAACCCGTTTAACCTTGGTACCTCAATCCACTAAGTCTCATGAGCCGAGCATGGTGGTATGGGACACCGTGGTCGAGCTGTCGGCCTTCGCTGGGATGACGAGCCCACCCGTAGTGACCAGTGAGCAACACCGCCTCATGAACCGAATACGGTGGTATGGGACACTATATTCTAGCTATCAGCCTACACTAATCAGGTGAGGAACCCTTTGTAGTGACCTCGAGCATACTCTGAGACTGCTTTGAGGTGATGAGTCTTTCCGTAGCCACTAGAGTATAAACTAGGCCTACACTGATCAGGTGATGAGCCCTTTATAGTGACCTAGAACCACAACATCGTATGAGATTTACTAGGATTGACAACCCTAGAATGGATCATTATTTAGGAATTGATATAAGGGAGGTACCTTAGCTTCCCAATCCTACTGTATGAATAAACCTAAGTAAGAACCTGACTAATCATGTGCATGCACCGTACTGCATGTGTTTTGTCGAGGAAGAGCACTTTCGGGAGGTTGCCATGCTTGCCGTGAGATGAAGACGCGGAGGGAGTGTAGGAAAGGGCATGCATCATTATTGCATATTATTCTTATATTAACAAGAGTATTTAGGATATGATTGCTGTACTACTTTATCATTACTGCTTGATTGAATTGATAACATGTTAACCTTTGCCTTATAGTTCCATTGAGTTGATCACTCAGTCCCACGTTCTGAGATGATGTTTTAAACACCCACCATAATCTGTTGTAGTTTCAGAGGATGACACGACTTATGAGGAGGAGCCAGACTTCGCGGATGATGAGGATGTGTTCTCCTATATGCAGCTGGTAGGTGGGTTTGTGTAGGCCCAGATCTGCGTAGACGGGGCTACAAGGGCATGGATAGATGATAAGACACTTCATTATTTTTTTTTTTATTTTGGAAACACACTTGTAATTACTTAACTTGGTGACGTTCATACTCTAAAGACTTACACTCACTTGTATGATTTATATACATATCACAGTCTTTCGCTTGCATCATTTAAATGCGTTTGGAGTATGACATGCTATTTTAGCTTAATCCCACTCATGTTTAATATACTAATACGGACAACATTAAATCATCATTTTTTATGTTGCATAAGTAATGTGTTGGAACTCGGGAGTTGGGCTCCTGCTCGACCCTCGATTTTCAGGGCATTACAAGTTGGTATCAAAGCATGATTTGGATTAAACTAGACCTGGGTTAACCAAAATCGAACTTAGAAATTGACCCCGTAGGCTTTCCCGATCGCATGAAACGATCCAACGCCTTTCTAGACCGTTAATCGACGGGTTTCGACGAAGATTTAACCCATTCCAACCTTAAACGACCCGGGAAACTCAAATGTACATGAGATAGGACCCGAAATGACTCGAACAGAGTCGGGAGCCCGCATGGTGCAAATTGGGGGGACCCAAAGTGGGTCCTGCACCATTCTAGTTCCCTTGGGGGGTATGCCATCGCCCAAAAGGGCAAGGGCTCACCGGAACCTCCAGGGACTGGCGATACCATCGCCGGGTCGATGAGGCCTCACCGGTCGGGCAGATCGGGCCTGTCGGGCCGGCGCGGGTCAGTCGGGCCGACGCTGGTGGGGTGCTGTGTGGTCCACTAAATCAAGTGAAAAGGGTTTTTTCCCTTCCATTTACTTCCCATCTTCATATCCTATCCCTCTAAGCTTTCCTTTCTTTCCAAAAACCCTTTTTTCCTCTCTCAAATCTCCCCTTCATTCTTCCATTTTCTCATTTTCTTCAAGACTTACGCCCCTCCACCGTTTTTATCAAAACCTCTCTCCTACTTCTATCATTTTCTCTCATTTTGAGTATAGAAACACCACTTTATGTCTCAAAAACCTTAGAATCCACCAACCCATCCCATTTCCCAAGTTTTTCTTCATCCTCGTGGCTCTTTTGAGTTAGTGGCAACGGTTTTCTCCATTTCCACTCTTCTTTCTCTCATGGGGAAGAAGAGGGCTCCCACAGATGAGGCCAGGCCTAGCCTCCTTACTCGATCTCGGAGGCCGAGGAGCACCGTCGCAGATGCAAGCATCAATCGAGAGATGAGGACTAAGCGGCATCTCGATCCCCAGGCTCCCCTTGAAAGGGCTCTATTAGTGGATTTGTCTCATGGAATTTATGAGGGCCGTAAGGTCCTTTTATAGGCACATGTGGATGAGAGGATCTTCGAACAATATCTGGTGATGGACCGCCTGGTGGATGCCAGGTGGGTCCCGTATTTGAGGGTAAGACAAAGGTAAATGTGAACACTGTCAGAGCCTTTTATGCGCATTTTCGGGAGCCGACACTAGAGCCTTTGTAGTTCAAATTCCCTGTGGGAAGGTGAGATCTCATAGTAAATGTTGCCTTGATAGCCCAAGTCATGGGATTGCCACTTGGCGAAGTCCATGCTAATGAGAAGAACCTTTCAAGTGCACATGAAATGGACCATCGCACATGATTCCTCCGAGGCCACCTGGTCCAATGAAATCCAAACAATAACCTCTTAGCATCCAAGATGACCGACGACTTCCGCCTACTCCACCACATCTTCATCTACAATGTGGACTTCTTATACCGTGTTGTGCAGGGAGACAACCTCTGCCTGCCTACCTTCATCCTACAAGAGATAGTCCTGACCGCTCGCTCTACTAGGTTGGCCATTTCACTCCCATTCGGCTGACTCATATGTACGCTTGCACGTGAGTTCTCTTACAGACTCAGTACAAAACTTCAGGTGCCGATTCATTTCATCAATGACACGACTCTCAACAACATGAAGATTGGGCCACGATAGCGTCGAGCCCGAAGTGAAGAGTGTGAAGATGAGGCGGAGAGTGAAGAGGAAGAGACTGACGAAGAGGGTGATGAGATAGAAGAAGAGCAAGAAGGAGAGGAAGAGGAAGCCCAGGACATTGATGAGGACTCTCCTCCCACTGCTACATAAGAGCATGATAGTGATCAGGCCGCCAGGGAAGCTCGCTTAGCTCAGATGGAAGTGGGCCAAGCTGCCCTGCGATAGGAGATCACACAGGTCAGAGCCAAAGTTGAGGAGACCGAGGCCTTTATGAAAAGGAAATTCAAGAAGATGTCTTGCACCTTGAGGGCCATCCTGTGCTTGTACAGGATAAGACTATACCTTCACCTTCGTTAGATTTCGATGACTAGTCCTACACATAGTTGTCCTTTTAGTTGCTTTATGTATTTCTTTCCTTGTTGCTTTGTATGGCCTCGATAGGCTTAATAGTGTGGTGGTTTGGTAGCATGTTTTAGTGTTTGAGTCTTGGTTGTATTAGCTCACATGCATCTTTTGTCATGATTCATGTAACGCTGTGTCTCATGTATTGTGACGATTTTGGTAAATGAAATGCATAGAGTTTCTTTAATCTGTATGAATGCTGTGTGAATGAGTTTATGAGTATGCTAAATCTAAATTGGGTTGTACCCTATGTTATATATAGGGAATGTCACATAAGGCTGCATAGAGTACGACATGTCTCACTTTTGGCGATTCGACTGACGGGGCACCTCCCCTGAGCGATAACCAGACGAACCCTAATTTGGGCCCGAATCACGCTACTATGCCGGATTCTCAGTCGGCCACTAACCCCACTAATGGGCCTGCACCTATTGCACCATCGGTTCTAGAGAAGAACCATGTGTCTACTTCGACACCGTGCATACCCCAGTCTGCTCCCCCCACTGATAAATTGGAGCAGATGATGCTCTTGATGCAGTAGCAGCAGCATCAGCAACAACAACAGCAGTTCATGACCTCTATGGCGGGTATCTTTGCCCAGAGCATGGGTGTGGCTCCACTTGCACCTTATATATATCTTGTAGGGAATGCAGGTGGTAGCGGCCACTTCGAGTGATTCCAGCGCTTACGGCCCCCTACTTTTGTGGGTACTCATTGACTCGAGGAGGCCGAATATTGGCTTGACCGCATCTCTAAGATGCTAAAGCCGCTGCACTATACTGAGGCTGAGAAGGTGGAACGGGTCACCTATATGTTTGAGAAAGAGGCCAGCTTCTGGTGGGACAGCATCCTACGGATTGTTGTAGGCGGTTATGTATGGACGTGGGTCGTGTTTGAGACCTGCTTCCATGAGAAGTACTACCCCCTCACTTATCAACACGAGATGGAGAGTGAGTTTCTTCTCCTCCATCAGGGAGGGATGTCTGTGTCCGAACATGAGAATTATAAGTATGCTCCATTGATACTGGGAGATCAGCCAATGCGGTTGTGGCAATTTTTTGAGGGTTTACGACCTGAGATCCGCTCGAAGATGTGTTGCGCTAACATACTTACCTATGCCGAGCTAGTGGGCATATCCTTGCGAGCGGAGAAGGATGGGGATAGATTATCTCGCACGCGTGTGCCTATGGCCCCTAGGCCCTGACTTGATTTCCCGACCAGGCCATTTCTTGGCTAGAGGCCATGGACAGACTCGCCTCCCAGGCTTGCGGCACCACCGGCTCAGCAGGGATGAATAGACTTATGATGCACATACTGCAGGAAGGAAGGTCATACAGATATGTATTATTTCACTAGGATGAGTGATAATGGGTTCTCACTGCCTCAGAGGATCAACCGCCCGATGCCTCAGACTATTTCCACTCCACCTCTACGGACAACACCAACACACCCCTCCTTTAGGCCACCTGCACTTCCCTTCAGGCCGCCTCAGCCACCTATGGCAACTAGTCGAACCATTCACAGCAGGTTCGTGTGCACTCACTTTCAGCTGAGGCATCTGAGACAGCAATTAAGACACTACTGGCTTTCGAAGTCACAACGTATATGTAAGGTATATTGGTCTTCTTATTGGTGGACACTGGGTCCACTACCTCTATAGTATCATGGAAACTAGTCCTAAGAAGGGGGTGAGACTTCTTGCCGCCATAGGGACTTTTTCAGACATTACCAAGATGTGTAAGGATTACTCGATAGACTTAGGGGGCAGGACAGTTCGCGTCGACCTGATCGTTGCCCCATTATGGAATTATGACGTTATTCTCGGTATGGACTGGCTCACTGAGATGTGAGCAGAGATCGATTGCGAGGTTAGGGTGGTGACAACCTATAGATCCGAGGGTACGACCTTCACTTTTGCAGTTCAGGTCAGTATGCCTTGCCGCTTTCATTGTTATGCTTCCTTGTTGAAGAATGTGGATGACTTAACACTTGAAGCTACGCCTGTAGTTTGAGATTTTGAGGATGTGTTCAGAAAGACACCTGGATTACCTCCTCGGTGTAAGATTGACTTTACTATCGACCTGGCACCCGGTGCGACATCCATTTCGCTATCGACATATCGCATGCCTCCATGGGAGATGGAAGAATTGAGGAAGCAGATTGATGACTTGTTAGTGGTAGGTTTCATACGACCGAGTGTGTCCCCTTGGGGAGCGCCCATGTTGTTCGTGAAGAAGAAAGACGGTTCACTGCCATTGTGTATTGATTATCGCAGGTTGAACCAGGTGATGGTGAAGAACAAGTATCCCTTGCCCTGGATTAATGATCTATTTAATCAGTTGAGAGGGGCACAGTATTTTTCGAAGATAGACTTACAGTCGAGGTAACATCAGCTACGCGTCAGGGAAGAGGACGTGTAGAAGACAACATTTAGGACCATCTTTGGGCATTAAGAGTTTCTTATGATGTCGTTCAGTCTTATGAACGCATCGGCATTGTTCATGGACCTGATGAAATGGTGTTTCGACCATATCTATTCCGATTCGTCATCGTGTTCATTGATGACATCCTGATATACTCTAAGAGTCAGGAGGATCACGAGGAGCACCTACGAACAGTCTTGGGTACTCTGAAGAAGAACCAGTTGTTTGCACAGTACAAGAAGTGCGACTTCTGAAAAGAAGAAGTCAAGTTCCTGGGACATGTGGTGTCCAAGGAAGGGATAGCAGTTGACCTCGCTAAGGTAGTTGTGGTTTAGGACTGGGAGCAGCCCGGTTTGGTTACTGAGGTGAGGAGATTTCTTGGTCTAGCAGGGTACTACCGTCGATTTATTAGGGACATCTCCAAGATTGTCAGACCGCTATCTCAGTTGACATGAAAGGATCTGAAGTTCGCCTAGAATGAGACGGCGGAAGCAGCTTTTTAGGAGCTAAAGGACAAGCTAACGTCTGCCCCTTTACAAGTATTTCAAGAGCAAGGGGTTAAGTATACTATATATACCGACGCATCTCGCGTTGGTTTGGGTCGTGTCCTTATGTAGAAGGATGGGGTGATTGTTTACGCCTCGAGACAATTGAGGAAACATGAGGAGAACTACCCTACGCAGACCTGGAATTAGCAGCTGTTATCTTTGTGCTGAAGCTCTGGAGACATTACCTCTATGGAGAGGAGTTCAAGCTCTTTTACGACCACAAGAGCCTCAGATACATATTCACTCAGTGGGACCTGAATATGAGGCAGCGATGATAGATAGAAACTTTGAAGGACTTCAAGTTCGAGGTTTCTTACCATCTGGGCAAGGCTAACCTTGTGGCTGACGCATTGAGCGGTAAGAAGACCATGAATCTTATGGCTCCGCTAATGGTGACAGAATGGGGTATGACAGAGTTCGTGTAGGACCTCGAGCAGAAACTCACTGTGGAAGAGCCGTTCAAGAGTGTCGCACATGTTCGTGTGTGGCCACTTATTGATGATAAGATCATTGAGGCCCAGAAGGATGATGGACAATTGTCTGAGCTTCGAGAGCAGGCTAACGAGGATGAGGATGCCGAGTGGAGAGTTGGTATGGATGGGGGTTTACGTTATCGTGGCCGCCTATGCGTCCCAAATCTTCATGACTTGAGATAGGAGGTTCTCAAGGCTGCACATAATTCGAAGATACTAATGCATTCTGGCAATACAAAGATGTACCGCGATATGAAGATATCTTACTGGTGGGACAACATGAAGGCCCACATAGCAGATTATGTGTCCTATTGTCTCACGTGCCAGCAGGTCAAGGCTAAACATCGCCGATCTCCTGGACTGCTTCAGCCCATGCGAATAGCTGAATGGAAGTGGGATTTTATCTTTATGGATTTCATATCAGGGCTGCCGAAGACGAAGAAGGGACATGACTTCATTTGGGTGATTGTGGACTGGTTGATGAAATCGGCTCATTTTCTCTCCATCAGAGTTTGGAACTCTGCAGACGAGTTGGCCAGGTTGTATATCAAGGAGATTGTGCGTCTGCATGGAGTTTCCCTGGAAATCATGTCGGACCGAGACATGTGATTCACATCTATCTTCTGGTCTCGTATCCTGGAGGCATTGGGTGTGGAGTTGAAGTTCAGTACCGCATTCCACCCACAGACTGATGGGCAGATGAAATGGGTAAATCAGGTATTAGAAGACATGCTGTGAGCTTATGTGCTAGATTTCAAGGATAGTTGGGATGACTGTCTCCCTTACGCAGAGTTTGCTTACAACAATAGTTTTCAGGTAAGTATTGACATGGCTCCATATGAGGCATTATATAGGTATCCTTGTCGGGCACCGTATTGCTGGGCAGAGGTTGGTGAGAAGAGTCTGATTGGCCCAGAGCTAGTTTAGGCGACTTTAGAGAAGATTGAATTATCAGGCGTCGACTTCTGGTAGCACAGAGCAGACAAAAGAGCTATGCCGATACGAGATGACGAAAGCTAGAGTTTGAGGTCGGGGACCATGTATTCCTTCGAGTTTACCCCATGAAGGGAGTCCTTTGGTTTGACAAGAAGGGGAAGCTCACGCTGAGATTTATTAGCCCATTCTAGATACTGGATCGAGTTGGGGCGGTAGCGTACCGCCTGGCATTTCCCACACCTCTCGTAGGCATGCACAACGTATTTCATGTATCTACGTTGAAGAAATACATTTCTGATCCTTCGCACATTATCAGATGAGAGCAGGTGCAGTTGAGTGAAGACGCTACTTATGTACTGCGTCAGACGCGCATCCTAGATAGGAAGGAACATGTGTTGCACAGTAAGGTGATTTCACTTGTGAAGGTATTGTGGACACATCATACTGAAGAGGAGGCTACTTGGGAGACAGAAGTCGAGGTCCGAAAGAACTACCCTCATGTCAGGCCCCAAACCCAGAAATCGGATTCATAGGAATCCTGATCACTGAATCCGGTGCCGACATCGTCCGTAGTACCCCATTCTCGATTCCTAGCATTCATATGCCAGATTCCGATCCTGGGATCCTATAATGAGAATTTTTTTTTATGTACATTTATCTAGTAATAAGCATAACCATAAGATTACCCAATTCATAAAGACAACGTCATCATCACATATCCACTAATATAATTATTTAATTATAACACTGAAAGGGAAATACATAAATAGAAAATCAAGCTCCAGAAGACCACTGCATGCTCCAAGCTCAACACTGCTGCAACCTAATATCACCTGCACGCATCTATCGTGCATAAGCTTATGTAAAGCTTAGGGGGTGGTGTAAGTGTGTGCACAAGGTAAGTGCCAAGTATTCAATACAATGCCATAATTATACAATACTAGAAAACAGGTAATCCATAAACCATACAATGTCTGAATAAGCAGAAACACTGACAAGAGCAGGAATTATCAGAGTAAGAGTAAGTAGAAATACTGACAAGATATAAATCATACCATAACAGAGTAAGCGGATGTATGGACAAGTCTATAAGTCAATCAATATCAGAATACGCGATATAGAACAACTATGCGATGAGGAGTCATAAAGAGTCAAATATCAGATGCTGAGGATGCAATGCAATATACAAATCCTGCTAAATCTGTCTAGGCCATATAAGTGTAGAAATAGTAACCCAAGATGCCATATGCCTGCGGATGTAATACAATATGTAATGCGAATGAAATAACCATGCTGGAGTGTGAAGTCGGGATGATATTACGTAGTATCGCAGGCTATGGGGTCCACCACAAGGGACTTCTATACAAACCAGTCTCATACCTAAATTTGGATAGTCAGACTCAACGTGGTAAACTCCTGATCTCAGGTTAGTCGCGCACCTAACTGAAATCCTTGCCATAATGAAGGTACACAACAATTAGTTGCACACCAAGTGAATGAATGAATGAATGAGCATGCAACTCCTACTCAATAAGTCCACATATCAGTACGGTTTCTCTCTGAGAAATCACCGGGGTCTATTACACTCCAAACCAGATTGCCGCCCCATCGCGCGCAATAAGGCGATTGAAAGAGACCTCACTATCCGCCTACTAATATCGGGCCCGGCTCGTCGATAGCGGTCCCATTCCTCGAGCTGGTCAAACTCAGCCTAGTTTTGCCCCATCCTCTCGGGCAGGTAAGGCTGCACCCCCTTCTAACCGACCACGATATAGTGGGAGACGCGACCTAATGGTATACGGCCCTCATGCGCTCATACATCCACTCGGTCTAGACGTTGGAGCAACCTCTGGAACCAAGAGGGTTTAAAGACTTTTGCCCAGGGATATCTATAACACCTCATGTAGAACAAATTTCTGGTGTCCCATCTGACCATCCACGAAATACCTGTAGAGGCTACGACCCTGATGTCGCTAGTGTGTATAGTGGTCATGTCACACAAAATGCAAAATGCATGAGTCACACAGTCCAATCATGCATCAATCTTGTGCATGCCATACTCTCATGTGGGTCAACTCCGCCTATCAGGGAGCCCTATGAACAACTCACCCTATGGTATATGCAATGGTCAATTACATCTCATAACAAACATGCAAATGATGTGTATGGGCATGTATCATGATGTTATGCTGTCACATACTCATAATTGATATCAATAATCGGCATCAACCATCGACCTCTACAATATGGACATTTAACCAACATTGCCCCTAAGGAAGGGCCCACATAGAGCCTAACAAATAGTGAACCCATGGCCTCACACAAGGACCTAATACACAACACCATGAGCCTCACTCAAGAGTTTAATATACGTCACATGGGCCTCTCACAAGGGCCTAACATACATCACAATGGGCCTTAAAGATGGGTAGAATGCACATCACAACAGGCTTTAAATACGAGCTGCATATACACCGCATTGAGCCTCAACAATCGGAATCGACAATCGGCCATGATAATCATAATCGACAATCGGCTATCATAATTAATCACGTCACTCGAAATCAGTAATCGGTTAGGATAATCGGCCTCGATCGCTAATCGGTAATCAATCATGATAATCGGTCTCGATCGCTAATAGACAATCGGTCAGGATAATCGGCCTCGATCATTAATCGGTAATCAGTCATGATAATCGGCCTCGATAGCAAATTGACAATCGGTCATGATAATCGACCTCGATCGCTAATCATCAATCAGTCATGATAATCGACCTCGATCGCTAACCGGTAATCGGTCATGATAATCGGCCTCGATTGCTAATCGGTAATTGGTCATGATAATCGGCCTCGATCGCTAATCGGTAATCGGTGATTCAAGGCCTAAGGAAAGGTCATAATGAGGACATCTAACCATCATTGCCCATCAATGTGGACATCTAACCAATATTGCTCCCAAGGAGTGGCCCACATAGAGGAAAACGTATCGTAGGCCCATGACCTCATACAAGGACCTAATACACATCACTATGGGTCTCATTCATGGGCCAAATACTCATCACAGTGGCCTAGGCACATCGGCCATGATTACATCACATTAGGCCTTGCCCATGAGTTTCGAATTCGTCAAATGGGCCTCGCCCATGGGCCTCAAGTACATCACAATGGGCCACAACCCATAGGCTTCAAATGCACAATAGGTGAGCCCTACACATGGTCCTTATACACATCAAGAGGGATACATCAATGGGTCGCATTAATGGGTCTCATACTCATCAAGTGGGCTACATCAATGGACCTCGAATGCATTACAATAGGCCACAACCATGGGCCTAATACCCAACAGGTGGGCTGCTTCCACGGGCCTCATACAAGGGCTACATATATAACACTATGAGATTATATACATCACAAAGGACCACATCATGGTGGGCCACATGCGTCATAGTTTGCCAAATCATGGTGGGCCATATACAATCCTGATGAGCCACATCATATAGATCACACCAACGGGCCTCATATACATCACATTGGGCCTTGTACAAATTAGATTGAGGTGGCCCTGCACACTCCAAATGGGCCCCATCAGATGGACGATCTGGATCGAACACGCACATTACGTGAGGCCCATGTCCCATATGGTTGGACAACTTGGAGAAATATATACATCATGGTTGGGGTCAGCACCGTTCCAGGTGTAGGTAAAATACATACATGATGGTGGATCCTGTCATCCTACTTAGATGGTATGTATACAACATATACGTCGATGTGGGACCCAAAGAACTTGCTGACATGAAGGCAGCAGCTGCGTGGTGGGATCCCCAGATGAATGGTTGGGATATAACACATCCCTCATGATCAGGGCCCACCTAACTGCTAGCGTTAGTACAGCAGCTATGCTGCTCGTCCAGTAGGTGGATGGCTTAAATAGAACACATATTGCATGGTAGGGCTCGTAGTTACTGAAGTCCAAACAGGTGGACGGTAGGGATATAAAACGTCCTCTAGTGGGTCCCATCGTCCACAGATGGACTGAGGATAAAATACATATATCCAGTGCATCCACCATCCCAACTGGACGGTGGAAATGCAACCCATACGTCAACGTGGATCCCATACTTCAGGTGGGTCCCACAGAACTTGGTGACGTCGTTCACACTAGCTGAATAGCTGGTGTGAGATAAACCAGCCAATCCCCTTCCACTCCACAACGTAGGGCCCACTTTAATGTACAAAATATATATATATATATATATATATATATATATATATATATATATATATATATATATATATATATATATATATATATATAAAATAATAATAAATGGTGGGTACCACAGCACCATCCATTCATTTCTAGCAAATCAGCACCGTCCAGGCATGAGACGATGCAGATAAAGCATACATCAGGGTGAGGTCCCATGCACCTTGCGTGGACGGTGCATGCACATAATACATGTATTTGGTGGGGTCCACGACCTAGTTGGACGGTGAGGATCTCACACATGTGGCTGGGTCCCACCGTGCAGCATATGAACAGACGGTTTTGATATAATATATACCTCATGATCACACCCACCTAATTAGGCTGCTGGTCCACCACCCTTAAATGGATGGTTTGGATGAAACACATACCTCAAGAGGGTCCTACAGGCCTTGCTGACATGGAGCAGTGGTTGCTGCATACTGTGTGGGACCCACCACCTGGATGGATGGTGTGAATAGGACACGTCACAGTGGCCCTTGCACAGCACCGTCCAGCATAGACAGTGTAGATATAGATACATTATGGTGGCCCTTAGCACCGTCCAGATTTCTCTGGACGATGGGACTCTTGGCACGACATATGGATCAAGGTAGGTCTCACCCACACGTGTCGGGTGGGCCACACAAGAGGGCAAGGTGGATATCACCACATGCATCAACGGTGGGCTCCCACAGAGTTGGTGACGTTGCACAACAGCAACGTCCGGCTGCTGGCCGTCCCACTGATGGACGGTCTGCATGCATAAGGTGGGTCCACACGTGTAGGACCCACCAGCAGCTTGGAATGAGGCTGATATTTATATTTTTCCTCATCCAGAAGGTCAGCAAGAGACGGTGTTGCTGCTGTAGTATAGCCCACAACCTACTGAGATTTGGGCCGTTGAAACTGAATGGTGGGGGATAAAACCCATACATCATTGTGGGGTCCACTAGCGTGGGCCTCACAGTCTTAGATCAAGCTGATATTTATGTTTTCTCTTCATCTAGACCTGTCCAAACGGATGGTCAGTAGGTCTATCCACTAGACAGGCAGTAAGGTAGGTTCCACCACCAGCGGACGGCCTAGATCGCATCAAGGTGGGCCATAGATTATGTGAAAGAGAGAGAGAGAGAGAGATGGAGGAACGTGAACAGTGGAGGGACCCCGCCACTATGGGTCCCTCTATGAACTATACATATATTAAAATGGGTCCCACCATATGTGGGCCCTCTAATCAACAAAATTACACAAAAAAAATCACCCACCTTTGAGCTCCTTCTTCCTTCTTCCGCCAATGTATGCAAGAGCTCTAAAGGAACGATTTCAATGGTCGATATTGGTTTTTGGAGGGTGGGGATGGGAGATAGGAAGTGGGCCACACAAAGCTCTCACATGGAGCTCTCATGGACGTTGGGTTGCTTGCTTGAAAATAGAGAAATGAGAGAGAGAGGGATGAGTGAGTGATGGGGTGTGATGGGTGAGTCATAGATGTGTACTTGTGTAAGAAGAGTGTTGACTTTTGGGGAGGGTAGTTGTACTTGGGGATGGGATGGAGTGATGGGTTGTACTTTGATTGATTGATGTGATCTGTCATAGAGATTCTCTTTGGATTACAACACGTGGTGTTTTCCTCAAACTGAACATGGGCCCACATCTCCTGGCCCGGGTATCACCTTGGTGCGAGAGACGTGACATTGGAACTGCGGCGACGTTGCGGTCATCGGGGTACAAGTCTCGAGTTGAGCCGACTCTGAAATACAGGATATGATCAGGATCGCGCGCTAATGTCGATAGTATATCGCGGGTCACCGGAATTCGACCGAGAGGACCGCGGAGGCATATGGAATGGTACGGGCTAAGATACGGGTCTTACACCTCATATTCTTGAGGAGTACGAAAATGTACTAATTTTGAGGATGAAATTTTTCTTTAAGGGGGTAGATTGTAACATCTGAGAAAAAATTTGTACAAAGACCCGAGTACCACCTCCGGCAGAAATCGCTAAGGACCAAATCCTTTAGAAATTAAACGAGACATAATTTGTGCTAAACTAGATTACCTGTGAACTTAGCATTAATCACTTCAAATACAATCTGCAAGACTAAGAACTTGTAGAATCGTTAACGCTATATTACCTTGAAATCTAGGATTCATCTCTAAACCCTAAGGGAGAGAAGATAGAAAAGAGAAGGAAAGAGAGAGAAAGTGAGGGTGAGAGTTGGAGTTTGTCCTTAGGATTAAATCCTGCCGCTCCTTGTGCTTCACCACTGTTCCTGTATTGCTATATGGACGATTCTGATTCTGTTCTTAGGTAAGAAAACCTAACCCTAATCTGTTTTAGGGTTTCAAATAGTATAAGTGATGAAATAGCTAACCAATTTCATGTTACAGGTAGTTGTCGTGCCGTAGACAAAGGCCTGATCTACAAACTGAGTTCGATACTTATTTATCGGCGTAAGGTGTAGACTATAAATGTTTAGGTTATGGTTTTCAAGGTTTTCAATGTTAGTAATGATTTATAACTGGCTTGATTGCTATCACAAGTGCTTAGATACGAGGGTTACCGTGTATTATGCATATATATACACTATGTTGATTTATAATGCATTTCATGTGTTTGTAGAAATGTGTGAATGAGTATGGAATTATGATTTAATCTTGGAATGCTTGTTGACTGAGAATACATGATTGGTGTATGTATGGTGAACCCTTTGAAAAAGGGATTTGCTATAATACCTGGTAGAACTACTTTACTACATGTATATGATAGGTGAAGCCTAAGTGTTTGTTAATATGCCTGAATGGAAAAATGCTTGGATGAATGCATGTATTGTGGGTGTTGAGATAGGATTCTCAATTCCCTTAACCATGATTATATTATCCTTTATATATAACCTACCTTACTACTATGTGCCATATGGATGAAATGCCTACGTATGATAATATAAGTGGTATGTGTTTGTTAAATTGCTCAAGTAAGATTTATATTTGATTTCGATTGTCACATGTTGTTCTGAATTACTATATGTGAAGGCTGTTGTTTGGGGCTACGACGTAGTCCAGGTGATCGGTAATGATTTCTGCGTTAGTGGCTGAGGTTGTTTTGCCACACAGGACGTGTTCAATGAATCCGAGTCGTACTTTGGATGTCGACAGTAGTTAGGCCACATGAAGTGCTTATGCACTTCATGTTGATCATTTAGATGTACATTCGTACCGGTCGAGCTTGTCAAGTAACCCAATTGGCCCGATGTATGTTCACCATGTATGGACGCTACTGCTTGAATCTAAGGTACCAAATTCACCAGTGAAAATCCATTTAACCTTGGTACCTCGATCCTCTATGACTCATGATCCGGGCATGGTTGTATGGGACACCGTGGTTGAGTTGTCATCTTACACCGAGGTGATAAGCCCACCCGTAGTGACCAGTAAGCAACACCGCCTCGTGAGTCAAATACGGTGGTATGAGACACTGTATTCGAGCTGTCGGTCTACACTGATCGGGTGACGAGCCCTTTGTAGTGACCTCGAGCATACTCTGAGACTGCGCTAAGGCGACGAGTTTTTTCGTAGCCACTAGAGTATAAACTAGGCTTACACTGATCTGGTGATGAGCCCTTTATAGTGACCTCGAGCATATTTTGAGACTGCGTTGAGGCGACGAGTTTTTTCGTAGCCACTAGAGTATAAACTAGGCTTACACTGATTAGGTGACGAGCCCTTTGTAGTGACCTAGAACTGTAATATCGTATGAGATTTACTAGGACTGACGACCCTAGAATGGATTATTGTTTGGGAATTAATATAAGGGAGGTACCTTAGCTTCTCAATCATGTTATATGAATAAACCTAAGTAAGAACCTAGCTAATTATGTGCATGCACCGCACTGCATGTGCTTTGATGAGGAAGAGCACTTTCTGAAGGTTGCCATGCGCGCCGTGAGATGAAGACGCTAAGGGAGTGTAGGCGAGGGCATGCATCATTATCGCATATCATTCTTGCATTAACAAGAGTATTTATGATATGATTGTTGTACTGCTTTATCATTACTGCTTGATTAAATTGATAACATGTTAACCTTTGCCTTATAGTTCCACTTAGTTGAACACTCATTTCCATATTTTGGGACGATGTTTTAAATACCCACCAAACTCTGTTGTAGTCTTAGAGGATGACATGACTTATGAGGCGGAGACAAACTTCACGAATGATGAGGGGGCGTTCTCCTATACGCAGCTGACGGGCGGGTTTGTGTAGGCCCGGATCTATGCAAACTAGGCAACAGGTGCATGGATAGATGACATGTCACTTCATTAATTTGTTTATTTTGAAAACACAGTTGTAATTACTTAACTTGGTGACGTTCATACTCTGAAGACTTAGACTCACTTATACGATTTATATACATATCATAGTCTTTTGCTTGCGTCATTTAAATGCCTTTAGAGTATGACACGTTGTTTTAGGTTAATCCCACTCATGTTTAATGCACTAATACAAACAACATTTAATCATCATTTTCTATGTTGCATAAGTGATGCGTTGGAACTTGGGAGTTGGGCTCCTGCTCGACCCTCAATTTTCAGGGCGTTACACTTTGGGTCATCTTCTAGATCTCGAGGTCACTCGAATTCTAGTCACCAATAGGAATCTCAATGGGCTGGGTATTTGGGGAGAGGTAACTCGCGCACTATGTCAAGGGACCACTGTTCCTCGCAATGATGATAACTCGCTTCACATTAATCATCTGGTGGCCACTTTTAAAATCCTCCATAGTATTTTTGAGACCAATGTATATCCTTATGACATGAATGGTAATAATCTTCCTCCCTTTGTGCTGAATGTGCTTTACAATGTATATCAAGAAGTTCAAGTGTGCTTCCTGATGCTTCTTCTCAGGTAATTAATTCGTATCATCCAAGGCGACCATCAGAATACACTAGCCTTTCCTGCACTTTTCTGAAAACTCGCTCATCATGTTGGACTCCCTGCCACATCTGATACCATTCATCCAGAGGCATGGTTTGATAGTGATGCAGCCCAGGTGGCTCAATAGTTATGTCTCACTTCATCTTTTCCCGAGAATAGTGCTCCCATGCAGTCGGCGACTCAACATGCTTAACCTTCATGTCCTCTTACTGCATTAGGATCAAATCAAACGCCACTGCTAAGTCCAGAGTCTATTACAAATCTCCAAGATCATCACCTCGAACGTCACCTATTGAATGGGATGGCTAGTATAGAGGAGTGCCTTTACAACTGTGAAAGGCGACTCACTGCGATTGAAGAGAAAGTTGATGTTCTTCAACAAACCAGCCCGTAAGTGGTAGATTTGCTCACACATGGTGATCCTCGGGGATAGTAGGAGCTGACTGGGAAGAACTATGTTGTTGTGCTTGTTTACAACATTTTTGTTTTGGTGTACATTTTGGTTTGGGGATCACATTGGATGGGTTTCTTGTTTACACCGACTGACTAGTATACTATTGCCAAACTGGGGTAGTGTGTTTTTTTTTTTTTGCTATTGTTGAATGGATGGATATAAATCACCTTTTTATAGCCATGATTATGTCTTAAAGATCCCCTGGTTTATCTAGTTTCTGATATGGAATGCATGTGATGTTTTTGATGATTATTTTATTTGCTTCTATCACTGCTTTAATTGCTCTAATATGCATCCATAGTTTCTGATAATGTTATCTGCTTAAAATGATTTAATCATTATACATCTATACTTTATATATGTATTCTCTCTAAATGTTGGGTCTCCCACGCTGCTTTAACTTCAGTCAATATCATCTAATATACCTTTACCAATGACTGAGAAAAAGGCTGAGAACAATTTAAACACACTTGCAAAGAAAATTGCATATTTACTTGAATTGTGATACAGGTGTTAGGGGGAGTAACTGCATCGAGATAGGGGAAGAATGCTATTAAGGGGGAGCAGCTACTGAGTTGTGTGTATGGTTTCACTAGACATTGTAAAATTGTATAAAATTCATGTACACACAATTAAGGATATGTTTGTCTAGATGCTGTTCTACGGTGCTTTGGTATTTTGTCATGTAATTGACAAATGGGGAGATTGAAAGTGCCCTGGTTTGTCAATTAGCGTGAGTGTTGAGTCAACTAGACAGAAAAGCTCCATAGAAAGATCAATCAGCTGTCTGCCTCAACCGGATGTGTGTTGAACTCGCCACAGGTAAATCTAAGCCTCACATCCCATGTCCCAAAACACCAGGTAAATAAAACCCTTAAAAATCTATTAGAATATCATAAGGTTTTTGAGTTAGAAAACTTTTTTACAAAAATCAAAAAAACTCTAAGTTTTCAATCTCTGTCGATTTATCGATATCAGGTTCGATAAAATTGATGTGTGTTGTCGATTTCCTCAATGATCAATCGATACCATCGAAATGAGGACCAAAGATATCCAGCAACCACATATTCATCTGGACAGAATTATCGTTGTATCGATACCCCTATTGATATCATCAATATTTGAAAATTGAGTTTATCGAAGTAGACTCGATATAATTAATAGAGGAGTATTTGTGTCCTTGCTCGTTATATGAAAATCATATAGACCTTCGATATCTCGATGTACCCCTTGATATCCTCGGAATTCAAAAATCGATGATATCGGAAGGCCATCGATGATATCGGTCTTGGACACAGTCTTTCCAGCAACATTTTTCAGATGGTTTTTATTTCAGATCGAGGGTTACTCAATAGAATCTATATTCAAATATCTAAGATATCGAGGGCGGATCGATTGTATCGAGAAAGGACAGAAACAATCCAGCATGCTCACTGATAAAATCTATGGATTTATCGATGCATCGACACGACCTTCGATATCATCGACATTCAAATTCTGATGATATCTACTGTATCTTGATCATATCTTTTGACCTGAAAATTTTTAAAGAAAGTCTCTCTCATTTTTTAAATGCCGAGGAATCGATCCTCGTATCAATAATATCAGAGTTCAAAATCTGATGACATCGACGCGTGTTTTGATGGCCTTGACCAGCTCGTAAAAAGTTTCAAAAGTGTATAACATTTGAGTTTGTGTCATCGAGTGGCCAGTCGATGTAATCGAGATTATACACTTGATGATATCGACCCTGCTCGATGATATCGAACTTTGTCATAAATGTGACCGTTTTATATCCATTGGAACTTTTTACCTATATATAGAGAGCTTATCTTTAGTTGCTGTGAGAGAAAGAAGAGAGTGCTTTTGAGTGTTTAACCATAGATCATTTACCCAAAGCCCTTTCTCTCAAGGGAGTTCATCCTCCAATCCACCCTCATAATTGATATTCAATAGAGTGGATTGGGGAATGAACTTCCACATTCAAGGATCCTTCATCTACTAGCTTAATGGTAAATCATTAAGCTAGGATGCCTTGCATGCATAGATGATTGGAATCACTTTACCTCCTTTATAGGAAAATATTGAGAGTAGGATTCCATCATAACCTTGACCCAACACGTCACCATGCATTGTTATATCTTCTGAGTTGCGGTTCAAGGAAGCAGAAGACTCTTCATAAACAAAGGAGGAGATCTTCAACAACAAGGTAAAAGGGACTCATCTTCTTATCTGTAAGTTATCAGAGTCCAATGGACCCTTGTGATCATTCCTTTATAGGATTGGGTCTAAGGTGTTTCTCACCCTCGTAAGTCCTCTAGGTGGCCTCCGGCTAGAGTGTACGTAATGGGTACGTAGTGTTGACCCTTACTCTATGGAGAGCATAAACTTTAGGTTAAAGGTGAACCTGTTTAAAACCATAGGTTAGAGGTGAACCATGTGAAACCTCCGTTAGGGTCTTGTGGAAGATCCTTGGCCAGTGTGCTTAAAAGTGGGTACGATGTGTTAACCCTTGCTCATGAGAGCTTAAACAGTCAACTTAGGTGTAGGTTGTAAAGGTTAAAGGTGAAACTGATTTAAAACCTTGAGTTTGGGGTGAACTGTGGGAAACCTCTTTAATGAAATCTGGTACACTCAAGGGTTGAGTGCGGTTACCGGGAGTGGAGTAGACAAGTAGTCGAACCACTATAAAAATGACTGTGTTTGAGATTGCTATTCATTTTCTTGTGTGATTTCCTTTAATATTTTTATTCCTAATTATCTGAGATCACACCTCACACACAGAGTCATATCTATCATAAACTAGTTTACATATTGTTCATCTCTCAAATAGTTTATGATTGGATCCTCTACTGGGCTTAGAAGCCATTAGAGTTACTCTTGAGTAATCCTAATATATGCTTATTGTTAGGATTAGTATGATAGGATTTTAAATTGGCATAAATTATTAAAAAGTCCTATGCACCCCCCCTTTAGGACATATTGGCATATTCTTACTTTAACTCAAGCGATCTTTATCATAATTTTACAACTGACTACATGACAATGAGAGTCGTACCCTACAGTTATAAGGCCCTCATGCGCTCATAGTTTCCAATTGGTCACGATGTTAAGGTAGTCCCTTGGTACCATTAAAGTTTTAGGAATTTCACCTATGGGCATCCTATGCACCCGGTATGCTCAAGTATCATTTCCGGTGTCCACACATCCAACCATCTATGAATATCCCTGTAGAGGCAAGGCTCTGATAAATCAAGGGCGATATCACCATGAAATGTGATATCAATACATGAGTCACACATACAGATCATGCACAAGCTTCAGGCACTCATTGTGCAAGAGGGGAAAAACTCCATCCCTCAAAGACCACTATACAATGTAATCAATTCATACAGATGATGCATATGAGTCACAATGAAGTAAGTGCACTACTTATAGAATACATTCCTCCTTTATAAGGAGGGACAAAGTCTAAATACATAGACAGGTACTCTAAGGAGAAGTGAAGTCCTCTTGTGGGGGTCCAATACTTTGAGGTGACCCACAAGCTAAGAATGTTATAATCCTGAGGAAACAATCTTAGCCAGGCCCAAGGTGGGCCTTCAACCACCTGTAACGACCCTATGGGCCTACCTTAGGGCCACCAAGGAGGACATCCAACCTCAACTGGGTTCCAAAAGGTAGCCCACTACGCATATAAGTAAGGTTTAGGCCCAAGCAATACATGGCCTAATGGGCTATACACAAAGTCCATCTTATAGACAATATGGTGGGCTCTCAAGCAAGGTTTGGGCCCAACCATATGAAATAACGATGAAGACTGCTTAAGTCAAAGTAGGAAAATCCCAATATGTCCTAGAGGGAGGGTGAATAGGATTTTTTAAAGTTTTTATGAATTACTAGAAATCCTATCACACTAATCCTATTTCAGGGTATAGATAAGGATTACTCAAAATTAACTCTACTGGCTTCCAAGCCTGGTAAAGGATCCAATCATAGAACTATTTAGATGATAAGCATGAAGTAGTTATAGTCTATGATAGATGTGATTGTGTGTGAAGTATGAGCAGATATGAATGTAATTAACATAATCACACAAATAATCAAGCATAAGAATCAAACACAAACACAGTCATTTTTATAGTGGTTCGACTACTTGTCTACTCCACTCCCGGCTTCCACACTCAACCCTTGAGTGATCGAATTTCACTAAGGAGGTTTCCCATGGTTCACCTCAAACCTAAGGTTTTAAATCAGGTTCACCATCAACCTTTACAGAGGTTTCTACTCGGTTCACCTCAAACCCTGGAGTTTTACTGGTGTACTCCTAACCAGATGTTTATGCCCACACAGAGCAAGGATCCACACAACGCACCCGGAGGTTTCTACTCGGTTCACCTCTAACCCTGGAGTTTTTCTTGCATACTCCTAACCAGATGTTTATGCTCTCCACAGAGCAAGGGTCCACACAACGCACCCCGCATGTACATTCCCGTCGGAGGCCTCCTTCGAGGACTTCAAAGGGTGAGCAACACTTAAAACCCAATCCTAGAAAGGAATGATCACAAGTGTCCTCTGGACTTTAGATACTTATAAATAAGTTGATGAGTCCCATTCAGCAGAATGTTGAAGATCTCCTCCTTGATGTTGAAGGGTCTTCAGCTCTCTTGATCCGTACAAAAAAGATATACTGACACTAGGCTTTAGGTTGGGTCAAGGTTATGATGGAATACCACTCTTTAAAGATTTTCCTATTAGGAAGATAGAGTGGTTCCAATCATCTATGCATTCAAGGCATCCCAGCTTAATGATTAAGGTAGTAGCTGGAGGATCCTTGAATGCGGAAGTTCATTCCCCAATCGACTCTATGTGATATCAATGATGAGGGTGGATTGGAGGATGAACTTCCTGAGAGAAAGGGCTTAGGTAAATGATAGGAAGGTTAAACCTCTCAAAAGCACTCTCTTCTTTCTCTACCAGCAATAAAGACTAATCTCTCTATATATAGGCAAAAGGTTCCAATGGATATAAACAGTCATATTTATGACTGAGTTCGATATCATCGAGCAGTCGTCGATATGATCAAGCGTATACTCTCGATTGTATCGGCAGACCTCTCGATGATACAAATTCAATTGTCATTTCACTTTTGAAAATCTTTCACCACTGGACGATGGGATCGAGACATACATTGATGTTATTGGATTTTGAACTCCGATTCCATCGAGAGATGGATCGATCTATCGACAGGTGAAAATAAGAGAGAAGCTTTGAAGAATTTCAGGTTCTACAGATATGATCGGAGAACAGTCGTTATCATCGGAATTTGTATATCGATCATATCAGAGACTGTGTCGATGGGATCAATAAATTGTATAAATTTACCTATAAGCTTGCTGGTCGATTTATGTCCAGACTCGATCCAATCGACCAGGTCTCGATATGATTGATATATGAATATCGATTTATCGACAGGCACCCCGATCATCATTAAAAATAACCTGAAATTTATGCTGGTGAAAACATGCGCCCACAATCGATATGATCGACCGACGTCCGATATGATCGACATTTGAGTTCAGATTGAATCGGACAGTCATCGATATATCGAAGCTTATGTTAGTTTTCTTTAAAAATATAGGGGCGCCGAAAAACAGTCTGTTGATATTATCGATCCTCTTCCGATAGGATCGATAATCGAATATCGATGATATCGACTCACCAGTCGATATATCGATAAATCGTCCAGATGATTGTTTGATTTTTGGACGCTTTTTATCCTCACTCGATTGTATTGATTTGAGATGCCGAGGACATCGACAGAGATGGTCGATCATATCGAAAGGGGAATCGATTTGATCGACAGTGTAAGAAAAAATTTAAAGATTTTTCTTTTTGATAAAAAGTTTTCTTACATAGATACCCTAAGATGTTCTAGTTCTTTTTAAGGGTTTTAATCAGCTGGTGTTTTGGGACATGGGATGTGAGGCTATGATTTACCTATGGCGAGCTTCCACACATCCAGTTGAGGCAGACGCTTGACTTGATCTTCCTACTAGGCGTTGTTGTCTGACTGACTCAACTTATAATGTAATTGACAAACCAGGGCACGTAGTAGGTGCACTTTCACCATAAAGGTCATCTAGGTCTCATGGGCAGCCCAGTAGTTCAACTATGTGGGCAATTTCACACTTGATATAAGTGAGTCGGGCCTCACACCTTGGCCCAAGTACAGGGTTAATTTGGTAGCCAGCCAAGGGCCCAACTAGATGCATATTATAGCCCATAAACCCATCACAATAGGTAGAAGAGTATAGGCCCAAAGGTCAATGGGCCTACTTAAAAGGTTCTAGTCCAAAAGGCTTAAAGAACTAACAACTAACCACATATAATGATCCAATAAAACCCAACTTAGGTGGGTCTCAAATAAGCACTAAGTAAGCACAAAAATACTGAAAGAAAAAGGTAATATAACTGATTAAATCAACCTCAAATCTGGTGGGCCATACGGCCCCAAACAAACATTTATGGTGTAACATCCTGAAAATCGGGGGTCGAACGGAAACTCAGCTCCCGAGTTCCAGATCATCACTTATGCAGCATTTTTTATGATGGATGAATGTCAGATGTATGAGTGCATAAAACATGAAGTGGATTAAGCCAAAACAGCATATCATACTCCAGAGAAAGTTAAATTTTGTAAGCGAAAGACTGTGATAAATATATAAAATGTATAATTGATTGTAAGTCTCTAGAGTGTGAACATGTTACCAGGTTAACTAGATACATGTATACTCAAAAAATGGAAAGAAAAAAATATACATGGGTGTTTAAATAAAAGATAAAATACCAAGTGTATTGGCATCTAATTAGTAACCCTGTAAACCCGTCGATCAGAACCTGCATATAGGAAAAATCCTCCTCAACAACATCAAGAAAGACCGACTCTGCCTCGCAAGCATCGTCGCCATCTGAAACTAAAACAGGAACTGGTTGGTGTGGCCAACACCGTCCCGTAACATGGAAATGAGTGATCAACTCAGTGGAAGCTATATACAGCAAAGGTTAACATGTTATCAATTCAATCAAGCAGTAATGATAAGGCAATATAATTAAACAAGTCCTAGATCTCTTGTTAATGCAAGGATGACATGAAGAATGATGTGTGCCCTCACCACAATCTCCTCTGCGACATCATCTAACGATCGCGGTATGACTCACTTCCTCAGTGCTCTATCACCAACACCGTTAGCACATGCAATGCAGTGTTATGAATATTCTTACCAAGTTCTTATTAGTCCTTCTCATACAGCAGGATTGGGAAGCTAAGGTACCTCCCTTATATTATTACTGAAACGGTGATCCATTCTCGAGTCGTCAGTCCGAGATAATCTCATACGATGTTATGGTTTTAGGTCACTGCAAGGGCTGCCAGGGCTGTTACGTGCAATCGTTGCTCCTCTCCCACATCACCTTATCAATACAGGCCTAGTTATATCCCACATACTGCAACAAGACTCGTTGCCCTTATGCACTATCAGGATATACTCGAGGTCACTACAGAGGGCTCGTCACCAATCAATGTAGGCTGACAACAAGAATATAGTGTCCCATACCACCATAATCTGCTCACGAGTATAAGTGCTCACTGGTCACTACAAAGGGCTCATCACCAATCAGAGTAGACCGACAACATGAATATAGTGTCCCATACCACCATAATCGGCTCATGAGTCTTAGCAGATCGAGGTACCAAGGTTAGAGGGGCTTTCCAATGGTAAGTTTGGTACCTTAGGTTCAAGCAGTAGCGACCAAACATGGTGAACAAACATCGGTCAATCGGGTTAGTTGAAAAGCTCAACTAGGCCAAGCGTACGTTGAGTTAAACGGCATGGGATGCATAAGCACTCCGTGTGGCCTAACCACTACCGAACATCCCAAGCACGACTCAGATTCGTTAAACTCATCCTACGTGGCGAACAACCTCAACCACCATTTGGAGTACGCTTACCGATTACTTAGACTGTAGTACAGCCCCAATCATGTACAAGCTCAATAACATGCATATGATTCATATCCTACATTCAGATGAACAATCATGAAATATGACTTGAACGTAAATGCAATACATGGAGGAAATCATACACGCAGTGGACATGGATAATCTAAGTTATACAGTCATGGAGGAAATCATACACATCATTGATGTAAATGAGATTCATATCTCAACTCGCATATAGGTACAGCTTACTAACTACTAACTCATTCAGACACTTTTACATACACTTAGTCTACACATTACATCATACATATTATGTAGTCATTAGCATACGTATTAGGGTAAATCCTTTCGTCAAAGGGTAGTCGCCCGTACAACAATCATATATCCACGACAGTTAGCCATGGCGGTCACGAAAGCCAATTCCATACTCATTCAATCATTTTCACATACACTTAGGCTACACATACTAAATACATAGCATACGTTGGCATATCATGTATTTGGACTAAACCTTTAACTCAGGAGTTGTTACACATACATCTAGCATACATAGACGGCAGTTAATCATGGAAAATACAAATTCATATTTCATACGTATACGGTATTTTCTACAAATACGAGGAATACAGTATTTTCAACATAGGTAATGTTTAACTGAAAAATGAAACGGACAACACTTTATACATGTAAAATAGCATCCTAGGAAAGAATAAATCATTACTTAACATTGAAAGTCTTGGAAGCTATAACCTAAACGTATATAGTCCGCACCTTAAACCAGAAAACGCGTAGAAGATATGATTCAGATGATAAGTCTTCATCAACGGCGGATATGCTACCTAAGGCATGAAGCAGGTTAGCTATAACATCGTTGGAACTATTCTAGGCTTCAAAATAGGTTAAGGTTAGCTTCACTTATCCAAAAATGGAATCAGAAATGTCGTAATAGTGATACGGTAGTTGTCGTGAAGCATACGGAGTGGTAGGGTAGAATCCCTGGGTGAATATCCTACTCTCTCTCTCTCTCTCTTTCTCTCTTTTCTCTCTCTTGATTTGTCTAGGGTTTAAAAATTCGTATGAGATTTGGAATGAGGGTTTTAAGCCCTATTTATAAGCCTAAACTTGATGAAAATAGACTTAAGGCCAAGGTATACTTAGGTTATAACCAAATCGGGTCTGTTCCGATCCAACGGAGCATTTCTGGAGGTTCTGTTACTAAATGCGGTCGGACTTAAGCTCTCTACTATCAGATCTAGGTCAAGCAAAGTTTTCATTCCGGTCGGGTTTCTAGATCGACCGTGGCGGACCAGTTTCAGTTCAACGGTTACGGGAACTCGATCAGAGTTACAAGTACTATGACATGTAAGGGCCACCTATCCTAATCCGAGGGTGAATTTGGGTCGAATTCTAACGGTCAGAATGCTTAAAAATAACATGTACGTGGAACGTTCCAGATTACTTAAAAATGGAATTAATTTTCTAAAAATCTTCATTTTCCTACTCTCTTTACTCCGGGATCAATAAAATGGTCTCAGGACATCATTTAGGCTTGATTTTCTAGGTGATTGACAAGCCCAACTAGGCGGTTGTAATGGTCTAAGTTCATAGCTATCGGACTCTCGATGTGTGGTCTAGATCCAATACAAAGTTACAAAGCATTTTTGAAAGAAACTGGGTTTAGATTTGGATCCTAGATTTTAGGGTAATATAGCGTTAACAATTCTAGAGGTTTTGGGTCTTACAGATCGTATTTAAAGTGGTTGGTGCTAATTTTATAGGAAATCTAGTGTAGAGCTGGCTAATACACGTTAAATTTCTAAAGAATTAGGTTCTAAATGATTTCTCTATCTTTGGACTCGAGTTTTGAGAAGTTAACAAGGTGCTATGGTTGACCCATTGCCTAAGGACGCCTAACTCCAGGTTAGTAAAAATCTGGGATGTTACAATCTACCCCCCTTAAAAATAATTTCGTCTCCGAAATTGGCTAAGGGTAATGAGTCCAGGTTCTATTATTCCTTTTGCCTAACAATATGTTCAATGGTCGACCCATACGGAGAGACAATTGTAGTGGGCTTGATCCTGATACGTTGAATGTCAACCTGACCTAGGTAGACAACTGTAACACCCCGGATTTTGGCCAACCTGGGATTAAACGTCCTTAGGCTATGGGTCAATTAAAACACCTGAAATTCGCTTAGAACCCAATTCCATAGCCAAAGAAATCACTTAGGATTAATTCCTTTAGAAAATAAGTGTAAGTTAGCTAGCGCGACGTTAGAATAGCTGGGAAATGGTCCCTGATCACTTTAAATACGTTCTACAAGGCCCAAAGCGAGTGGAACCAATGGTGCTATAATGTTCTAAAGCCTCGGATCAAACTCTAAACCGGTTTGTTCTCGGGACCTCTTTGAAACTTTGTATTGGATCTAGACCGCGCGTCGAAAGTCCGATACCTACCATCTTAGACCGTTATGACCACTTAGCTGGGCTTGGCAATCGTTTCGAAAATCAAGTCCAACTGACATTCTGAGGCTATTTCATTGAGCCTGGAGTGAAGAGAGTGAGAATAGGGTAGAGTTGTAATTTTGAAATTCAAATCTGGCACACAACTTGACGCATCAGTATTGAGCGTTCTGACCGTCAGAATTCAGCCAAATTATACCCTCGGATCAGGAAAAATTTCTATTTCATATCACGAGATTTGTAGACCTGATCTAGGTGCGATGACCGTTGAACTGAAATTGGACCGCCACGTGCGATCTGGGAACCCTACCGGTCTGAAAACTTGATGCGTGCTAGATCCAGTATGCATGAGCTTAAGTCCGACCGCATCTGGCCAGGGGACCTCCAGAAATGCTCTTTTGGACCGAAACAGCCCCGATTTGGTTACCCCTCAAGTGAACTTTGTTCCTGAGCCTATTTTGGGCATTTTTGAGCTTATAAAAGGGGTTGAAACCCTCACTCCTCTCTCCCATCCGAATTTGCAAAATCCCTAGATTGGGAGAGAGAAAAGGTGAGAGTTTGTGAGAGAAGGTGGGAGAGTTCTTCCTGCCACTTGTGCTACGTGTTGCACGTGCTAAAGCAACGCACCTCTATCGCTTTCTCGGCGACTCTTCCGCTTTCTCAGGTAAGAAAATACCCTAGAAGTTGCTGATTTGAGGTTCCTTTCATTTCCTAGCGAAGTAACTAATAGAACTTGTGTATTAGGTTCTCTAATCGCCGTAGAGGAAGCGTATACGCTCCGTTCGAACTCACACCCCAAAAAGGGAAAAGGTGCGGATTTTAGACGCTTTGATTGACTGTTTCCAAAGCTTTCAATGTCGTTTAATAGTAGATTCTTGACGGCAACGCCGTTTGACATGTACAACATGCTCTCCGTTTCCTGTTTCGTAAATTAACGAAGAATATGAGATTTAGGGCATTTTAGTCATTTGTAGGAAGTACGGTCTACATGCATATTTTGCTGACGTGATTGACATGGTTTGTTGCCGCATTAGGGAGTTAGGAATGCTTGCATAATCAGTTTGGCGAAGAGATTCGCCTAGTTGCGCACTTTGGGTCGACATACTATATGTAGACTTAAGTGTGTAGTGTATGTATTTGTATAAATGCTTGTACTAGTATGTATTGAATTAAATGATGTTATGTAGTAGTTTGAGAATGATTTCTTGATTAATATGCTGACCTAAATGATTTCCTATATGTTGACCATATGCGTGATTCCATTACATGCATGGAATGTAGGTGTTTGAAGATTTGCTTAAGTTGAATGTTATAACATGTGTTAACATGCTCACATGATTGTAATTCAATTCCAATACCTTTGCATATATTGTTGATGTGATTTCATAGATGTGTGGGACTAGACTTAGTCCAGGCAGTCGGTAACCGAGCGAATTCGTGGCTGACTGGTCATAGCCACGAGCGACGCGTCGATGAACGTGATTCGTGTTTAGAGTTGGCGGCAGTGGTTAGGCCACGCGAAGTGTTTTACGCACTTCATGTCGTTCGACTTGAGATGCGATCGCGCTAGTCGAGCCCGTCAAGTAACCCGACTGGCCGATGTATGTTCACCTTGTATGAGTCATAACTGCTTGAACCTGGGGTACTGAACTTACCATTGTAAACCCTGTTAACCATGGTACCTTGATCCACAAAGACTCATGAGCCGGGCATGGTGGTATGGGACACCGTGGTCGAGCTGTCGGCCTACGCTGGGGCCACAAACCTCCCCGTAGTGACCAGTGAGCACCTAGACTCGTGAGCAGATTATGGTGGTATGGGACACTATATTCTAGCTGTCGGCCTACACTGATCAGGCGACGAGCCCTTTGTAGTGACCGCGAGCGTATTCTGAGTCCACGGGAGGCGACGACCCTTCCGTTGCAGTAGAGTACGGTAGGCCTGTATTGATAAGGTGATGGGGGAGCGGTGTAACGAGTGCGAGCAACAGCCCTGGCAGCCCTTGCAGTGACCTACAAAATATACATCGTATGAGATTACTAGGAGTGACGACCCTAGACAGGATCTGTGTTGGGATTGATATAAGGGAAGTACCTTAGTTTCCCAATCCTGCTGTTTGAATGGACTAATAATAACTTGAAAATCATATCACCATAGCATTGCATGTGCCTGGAAGATGTGGAGCACTCTAGGGAGTGTGGCATGCCGCGGTCGTAAGATGTTGCCGCATGAGGGTGATCGTCGGTGAGGGCATACATCACGTCATGTCATAATTGCATTAACAACAGTATTAGGATTGTTTGATTTATTGCTTTACTATTATCGCGTGATTGATTTGAGAACATGTTAATCCTTGCTCTATTATTCCACTGAGTTAGCTACTCACTCCCACGTTACGGGACGGTGTTCCTGGACACCCACCAGACCTTTTGTGATTGCAGATGATGGCGCGGCCTGCGAGGCGGAGCTGGACTTGATGATGATGAGGAGGATCCCTCCTTTATGCATGTTCTGATCGACGGGATTACAGGGAGGTTGATTAGATACTTTGACATTTGTCATTTTATATTTTTAGCGCACTCATGTATATTCGTTTCATCTACTTTTGGAGTATACATGTATGTATATAATCTGGTAACATGTTCACACTCTGGAGACATACAACAGTTTATATATGTTATACATACTATTACAGACTTCCGCTGGTTAATTTAACTGTCTCTGGAGTATGATATGTTGTTCTGGCTTAATTTCACTCATGTTTAATACATTATCATAGACAACATTCAATCATACATATCTATGTTGCATAAATAACATTTTGGAACTCGGGAGTTGGGTTTTTGCTCGACCCCCCGATTTTCGGGATGTTACAACAACGTCGTATCCCTTCCTAATCCTGGTGGATCCTGGTCTTCTGCCCGGTCAAGCAGTGAGTCCATTGGTAGTCTGCCAGGTTTGAGAATTGGGTCAAGCCGCGAATGTTTCACATTCGTTCATTTCAGTAACTCCGTAGTCCGATCACTCTAAAAGCTTAGGGAATGCCAATCACTAAAAGGTTCAAAAGTCCTATTTATAAGGTTGTGCTTTGGGTCTTGATATAGGAGAGTCCTCGTCTGAATCTATGTCCAAGGTATGGATTAATAAACACTCTAATAGAGTATCCTAAGGGGCTTCTAATCGTATAGAATCGGCCAAGTCTTCTACTATGCTCGTATTTAACGAGTAGGTTTATGGATACACTGACCTTCACCCGCTCCCACTGCTAGGCTTATGATTTAATATGAATGGGTTCAATACTTAAGCCCTAATTATTTTCCTGAATTTCCTTCAATCCTGGGCCAGTGGAAAAAGGGCTAACCATGCTTTCGCTGTGCCACTCTGATCTAACGGTTGCAATAGCTGACCTAATTAGATTGGGCTCAAAATGTTCTACCCCCCTTAAAAATATTTCTACACAAGGCTCAAGAACCTATGTCTCGATCCGTATGTCGGAATCCTTGACATGAAATGGGAAACAATCTCTCGCTACATTGGTCTTCCTTTATTAATGATGCGTTCTATGGCATGGTACCTATGATTGTAGAAATGAGCCTAATCTCTATTGTGGTTGAGTTCAGGGGCAGGTGTGAGTTGGTGACAAGATGTTTAATTCTCTACTGGCTATAAGTCCTCAACATTTTCCAAAGATAAAGCAATAACTTTTGGTTGTAGGTGGTCAGGTCAACACGGAATAAAAGGTGTGTAGTGGGTCTGAGCTAGATACATAGACTTTCTATCTAGCTAGGAAAGAAAATTTGCCGTATCGGTTCTTAATCCTAGTCGATGCCGATCTTCTGCTTGATCAGAGCATTGGATTTATTGGTAACTACTAGGATTAAGAATGCAATTCAAACCGCGAATACATTGCTTACATACAGTTCCCTTACTTCGCGTTTCCGATTATAAGAAGTCCTTGGGAAGGCAATTCTAAGGGGTGTGCTGGTTTATCCTAGTGTTTCATCTGAGAGGTATATAAGTCTTCCCTACACGTGACTAGTTCTAAGTTAAGCAAGCTTCTTGAGAGTTACTAAAGGAGCCCATGAGTATTATGAGGATCTATCAAAGGAATGAAGTCCTACTCTAACCAAATTAACCTACTATTCCTTAGTATACTTTGTCTTCACACTACTTAATATAACTAGTAGCCTAGTCTGTAACTCACTAGCTATAATCCAAAGTCTAAGCTTATACGCTAGATGGTTTCATACCATTTATAATACCAGGAATTGTTCTATTGCTTAGGGTCAAGATTGTCTAATTGGACTTGGATTTCCTATATTGTCAGGTCTTTCAAAATCTAGAAGTACTATCTCTAGGCCTAGTACTAGATGGTCACTGTTTATGGACTAAGCTACTGCGTTAAGTCTCACCCGTCGGTAGAAGCAGAGAGATTGAGAAGATGGCTATAACTAACTCAAAAGGAGCCATGAAAAATTGATGAAATGGAAGAAAAGGCTGACCTAATGGGAAGGAGGAGTGTAATGGGTCAAAGAAAGGAAAACTAGAAGATAGGAAAGATCAAGATAGGAGGGGTTGGGGGCTGGCACGATTTTGGAGCTCAAATGGGAGCTATGGGAGCTCCAATTGCAGAAAATGGAAGAACTAGGTGCTGGATATCGCTGTAAACAATGGAGGGGTGAAGGAAATAATGAAAAATGAGAAAGGGAATGATTGGAAGGGAGGTTGGAGAGAGAAAACAATAACTTTGAAAGAAAAGAAGAGCTTGGGGGTCACTTTGTGAAGGAAGTAAAGGATTTGGAATGAAAGGAGGGTCGAACCCTGTACCATAGGGTCCTACTAGACCCCAAAGACGATCGGCCCGGGCGGCCTAGCCCGTACGACCCGTTGACCGGCAAGGCCTCACCAACCTCTGGACTAACTTGCGAGGGCTCGCCGGATGGGTGAGGTCCTCACCGTCCCCTTGGTCCAAAAAAGTTGGGGTCCCACCTTGGAACCCCCTGAAAGTTGATCGTTTGACCCCCTCTTCCGATTTGAACCGTTTCAGGTCATTTCGGAACTAATCTAATCTCTATTCACTATTATCGATTTATAACGGCTGGGATGGAATAAAATGCGGTCTATACCCGTCAATTGACGGTCTAAAAGTGATTTGGGGTTATCGTGTGTAATCAAGAGTGTGCACGGACTCGATCTCGGTGATCGTTTTCAATAAACTTTCGCCAACACACAAATTGGGGGTCCTAAACTTGTTGCTAGATTGTTCTCGCAACCTCCTACATTAAATTGGTGTCAGCGTGCGGTGTGTGACCATAACCCAGGTCCAGTTAAATCCAAATCATGCTCTGATACCATCTGTAACATCCTAAAAATCGGGGGTCAAGCGAAAACTCAGCTCCCGAGTTCCAGAACATCACTTATGTAGCATTTTTTATGATGGATGAATGTCAACTGTATGAGTGCATAAAACATGAAGTGGATTAAGACAAAATAACATATCATACTCCAGAGAAAGTTAAATTTCGCAAGCGAAAGATTGTGATAAACATATAAAATGTATAATTAATTGTAAGTCTCCAGAGTGTGAACATGTTACCAGGTTAACTAGATACATGTATACTCAAAAAATGGAAAGAAAAGAATATACATGAGTGTTTAAATAAAAGAAAAAATACCAAGTGTATTGGCATCTAATTAGTAACCATGTAAACCCATCGATCAAAACCTATATATAGGAGAAATCCTCCTCAACATCATCAAGAAAGACCGACTCTGCCTCGCAAGCATCGTCACCATCTAAAACTAAAACAAGGACTGGTTGGTGTGGCCAACACCGTCCCGTAACGTGGGAATGAGTGATCAACTCAGTGGAAGCTATATATAGCAAAGGTTAACATGTTATCAATTCAATCAAGCAGTAATGATAAGGCAGTACAATCAAACAAGTCCTAGATCTCTTATTAATGCAAGGATGACATGAAGAATGATGCATGCCCTCACAAAAATCCCCTCTGCGACTGTTACGCCCCAAACCCAGAAATCGGATTCATAGGAATCCCGATCGCCGAATCCGGTGCCGACAGCCTCCGTAGTACCCCATTCTCGGCTCCTAGCATTTATATGCCAGATTCTGATCCTGGGATCCTACAAGGAGAATTTTTTTTTTTTTAAATGTATATTTAACTAGTAATAAGCATAACCACAAGATTACCAATTCACAACGGCAACATTATCATCACATATCCACTAATATAATCATTTGAATACAATACTGAACGGGAAATACATAAATAGAGAATCAAGCTCTAGAAGACCATCGCACGCTCCAAGCTCAACACTGCTGCAGCTTATCATCACCTGCACGCATCTATCGTGCATAAGCTTATAGAAAGCTTAGAGAGTGGTGTAAGTGTGTGCACAAGGTAAGTGTCAAGTATTCAATATAATGTCATAATCATACAATATCAGAAAACTAGTAATCCATACACCATACAATGTCTGAATAAGCAAAAATACTGATGAAATCATGAATTATCAGAGTAAGCAAAAATACTGACAAGATAATAAACCATACGATAACAGAGTAAGCGGAAGTATGGACAAGTCCATAGGTCAGTTAATATCAAAATACGCAATATAGAACAGCTATGCGATGAGGAGTTATCAAGAGCCAAATATCAAATGCCGAGGATGCAATGCAATATACAAATCCTGCTAAGTCCGTCTAGGCCATGTAAGTGCAGAAACATAGCAACTCAAAATGTCATATGCCTCCAGTTGTAATGTAATATGCGATGCGGATGAAATGACTATGCGGGAATGTGAAGTCGGGATGTAGTACGTAGTATCGCAGGCTACGGGGTCCACCACAAGGGACTTTTATCCAAACCAGTCCCATACCTAAATTTGGATAGTCAGACTCAATGTGGTAAACTCCTGATCTCAAGTTAGTCGTGCGCCCAACTGAAATTCTTGCCATAACGAAGGTACACAATAATTGGTTGCGCACCACCAGCCCGAGTGGATAGTGAATGAATGAATGAATGGATGAGCATGCAACTCCTACTCAATAAGTCCACATATCAATACGGTTCCTCTCTAGGAAATCACCCGGGTCTATTACACTCCAAACCAAATTGTCGCCCCATCGCGCGCAATAAGGTGAGTGGAAGAGACCTCAGTATCCGCCTGCCAATATCGTTCCCAGATCATCAATAGCGGACCCATTCCTCAAGCTGGTCAGACTCAGCCTAGCATTGCCCCCTCCTCTCAGGCAGGTAAGGCCGCACCCCCTTCCAACCGACCACGACACAGTGGAGAGCGCAGCCATCTGGTAATCGGCACTCGGCGCTCATCTATCCACTCGGTCTAGACATTGGAGCAACCTCTAGAACCAAGAGGGTTTTGGGACTTTCACCCAAGGATATCTACAACATCCCATGTAGAATAGATTTTTGGTATCCCATCTGGCCATCCACGATATGTCTGTGGAGGCTACGACCCTGATGTCGCTAGGGCATATAGTAATCATAACACACAATACAAGGTGCATGAGTCATACAATCCAATCATGCATCAATCCTACACATATTGTGCGCTCATGTGAGACAATCTCTGCCTATCAGGGAGTCTCATAACGACATACTCAATGACATATGCAATGATCAACCACACCTCATAACAAACATACAGATGATGCGCATGGGCATGTATCATGATGCTATGCTGTCACATATTCATAATTGGTATCAATACCCTTCATCGACAATCAACCTCGACAATGTGGTCATTTAACCAACATTGCCCCGAAGGGTTGGCCCTCATGGAGCCAAACATATAATGGGCCCACAACCTCACACAAAGGCCTGATATACAACACAATGGGCCTTACTCAAGGGCCACATATACACAATAGGTGGGCCCTACTCAGGGGCCTCATAACATGTGGGCCCTACGTATGGGCCTCAAATACATCAAGTGGGCTATGCATCATAGGCCTAATACATATCACAATGGGCCTTTCATAAGGGCCTAACACACATCATATTGAGCCTTAGACACGGGCTGAATACACATCACGTCGGGCCTCAAATGCAGGTCGTATGCACATCACATTGGGCTCCGACAATTGAAATCGGCAATCATAATCGGTAATCGGCCATGATAATCGATCTCGATCGATAATCGGTCAATCGACCACAACCATCATAATCGGTAATCGGCCACGATAGTCAGAATCGATAATCGGTCTCAAGATGGGGTTTATAGATGGATGACCGATGATAGTCCAAGAAATACCAATGGGCCCTATTCGTTTGGGTTAACCCACTAGAGAATGATGAGAATGGGCCTAACCAGACTTAAGAAAAGGTCACAATGTAGACATCCAACCATCATTGCCCATCAATGTGGAGATTTAACCAACATTGCTCCCAAGGAGTAGTCCACATAGAACCAAACACATAGTGGGCCCACGGCCTCGCACAAGGGCCTAATATACATCAAATGGGTAACACCAACAGGCCGCATCATATAGACCTCGAACACATCACAATGGCCTCACTTAGGGTCCTCATATACACCACAGGTGGGCCCTACACATGAGCCTCAAATACATAACATGTGGGCCCTACACATGGGTCCATTATGCATCAAATGGGCCACGCATCTAGGCCTTGAATACATTAAGTGTGTTGCATCATGTGGACCTAAAATATAACTCAATGGGCGATGCCAAAAAGGGCCATAAATACATAACAGGCGGTGTAAGACCCGTATCATAATCCGTACTGTTCCGTCGCTTCCTGCGATCCTTCTCGTCAGATTCCGGCAATCCGTGACCTATAGTTGACGTTGCGCACGACATAAGTCGTATCCTATTCATTTGAGCCGACTTAATCCGAGACTTGTATCATTGCGACCGCACCGTCGCCGCGGTTCCAACGCCGCAACTCACGCACCGATCCGATACCCAGACGATGAGATGCGGACCCGCGTTCAGTTCGAGCAAAAACACCGCGCGTTGCAAATCCCAAGGAAATCTCTACAATATGTCCCATCAATCCCATCAATCAATCCCATCAATCACCTCTCATGTCAAGTACACCCACCCATGCTTTCTTTCTCCACAAGTTAAGCAACCACCAAAAGTCAACCAAGCTCTCACCTCACCCATCACTCACATCACACATCACTCACCTCACCCTTTCACCCATCACCCATCCCTCTTTCCTTACAACTCTCTCTCTCTCCTTCTCATTTTCTCATTTCGAAATCTCAAGCAAGAAAGCTCTCCCACGTCCAAGCCTTCCCATGGAGAGAAGTGCATGTGTGAGGCCCACTTTCCATCTCCAAATCCCATCATCCTAGCCATCCATTTCCCATCTCCACCATCAAAGTGAAGCTTTAGGAGACCGGCATCTCAACGGACCAAGAAGATCAAGTGGTGGGTGTTTCTTTAGACTACTTTTTATGTTTTTAAGATGGGCCAAGTGAGGCCAACCGATCAATGGTTTGGATCTCACTTGGGGCCTTAAGATGTGGCCAATGGCTCATCTTGATCATCAAGATCATTCCATGATGGGGCCATTCACCATGGACCCCATCATGATGTTTACTTTCCTTGTATTGAAGAGGTCATCTAGACCGTCCATTTCTAGTGGAGTGGGATCTCCACCGTTGATCTTTTGTTTGATGGTCCATATGCAATGGGCCCTTTGATGTATGATTGGATGATTGAAACGGAGGGCCCATAGTGCCGGGGTCCCTCCATCACGCGTGTCTCACTCTATCTCTCTCCCTCTCTTTCCATTTATTTCCTTGTGTGTGACGAAATGGCCGTATGGCCCACTTGGATGGACCCCACCTTTAAGTAAGTATTTTATCCAAGTCATCCATGAGTGGGCCCACCTTATATGCATTGTACCCACACCACCTAGTATGTGGTGGCCCACCTAGGCAAGGCCCACCTAAAATACATTTTTTTGCCCAAAAGAGTCTAGTGACGTCCAGACGTCACTGGAATAAAAACAAAAGAAAAAGGCTTGTTTCAAGCCATTGGGGTGGGCCATTTGTATAGGACCCACCTTAATGTATGTATACAATCCGAGCCGCCCATCCTCTTCCCCAACTCATTTTAGACGTTGAGCCGAAAAATGAGGATAATTTGACTCTCAGGTGGGCCATAGGATAGCAAACAGTGTGTTTGCCATTGAAATTTACCCTGACAATTTGATTCGCCAAAAAAATATGCAATATCGGACTCGTTTGGCTTGTCTTGAGTCATAGAGGCCATTGAGCGGGGTGGATCCATCATAGGTGGGCCCCACAGGTGAAAAACCGTGGAAAAACTGCTTTTCAAAAAAAAAAAAATGCAAGGCTGCTGCCGCAGGCTGCCTACGCTCACGCTAGCGGGCGGACGGGACCGACCCACGGCCCCTGCCGTGGGCCCCACATGATGTATATTCTGTATCCACGCCGTCCAATAGGTGGCCCACATTCTGAGGTGGGCCCTCCCCAAAAATGAGGTCCATCCAAGACTCAGGCGGCCCACACCACAAGAAACAGTGGTGATTAAATTCTGCCATTGAAATCCTTTTGGGGTCCACAGAAGTTTTTGATCAAACCGAAATTTATTTTTCCTATTCACTCAGGTCCCTGTGACCTTATAACGGGTTGGATGTATTATAAACATTATAGTGGGCCCCACATGGGACCCACAGTGATGTATGTGGCTATATTCCACCGTCCGTGCGGACGGTGGAGCCCACTGTTACTATGTGTGAGTGCGTGTGTGTGTAGATATATATATATATATATATATATATATATATATACTGTATATAAATTATATATTATATTAAACATAATATGATTATGATGGTGGGCCTTCATGTGACCCCCGCCATGATGCATGTGTTGCATCTAAATAGTCCATTTATTTATTTTTTTGTAAAATTATTTTATGGCTTGAGCCAAAATGAGCCAGATCTATGGTTCCAATGGGCCACCATGACATGTGTATAGGGCCCTTTATTGATTTAACTTTGGCCATTCATTGAGGCCTACCTTGGTATATATCTGAGGCCCAAATGATCAGGCCCATTTGATACATATAAGGGCTATGGTATTAAGCTCATTTGGCATGTATAATACCCATGGGTTTGGGCCCATTTGACATATGCGATGCCCATGGGATCCGGCCCACTTATTCTATATAAGGCCCACCGGGTTTCAAGCCCATTTGATACATATTAAAGCCCATGGGAACAAGCCCATTTGATGTGCATGGGGCACAAATGGAGTGGCCTAGTTGATATATTTATGTGTATGGGCCCATCTAACATATTTAAGGCCCAAGTAGGGAGGCCACTTTGATGTATTTCAAGGCCCATGGATAATGGACCACTGCAATGTACATAAGGCTCATTGGTGAGGCCCATTAATGCAACCCATTTGGTGAATGTGAGGCCCATGTAATACGACCCATTTGATATATCTAAGGCCCAGGGATCGAGGCCCAACGGATGTCCTTAGGGTCCATTGCAATGTACGTTTCTCATGGTTCGTGAAATGATATTTATGGCAAGCCGTGCCTAGGAAACAATGTTGGTTTGACGTCCACATTGTATGTACAATGTTGGTTAAATGTCCGCATTGTAACTCTCTTTAGGGCCCATTGATAGGTCCATACCCGTTGCTATTCATTGCCTTATAACATGCTTAGAATAATCTCGTGACTCATGCCCATACGCATCATATGTATGCTTGATATGAGTAATGACTGATCATAGCATACGCCATTGGGCAGACCATTTACGGGGCTCGTTATGTGACTGAGTGCCCCACATGATCGCGCAGTACGCGATGGATTGCTGCATGTTTTGACAGCGTGATTCATGCATCTCGCATACGTGTGACTTGATCACTGCACGCCCTAGCGACATCAGGGCCGTGGCTCCACAGGTACATCGTGGATGGCCGTATTGGATACCGAAAATACTTATTCTAGCACTATGGACACTTAGGATGTCCTTGAGTGAAAGTCCCAGAACCTTTTTGGTACCAGGAGATGCTCCAGCATCTAGACTGAGTGGATACATGAGCGCCCGAGTGCCGAATACCAGTAGGCCGCGTCTCCCACTGTGTCGTGGTCAGTTGGAAGGGGGTGTGGCCTAATCCGCCTGAGTGAGAGGGCTATAAGCTAGGCTGAGTTTGACTAGCTCGTAAATGAGTCTGCTATCGACGAGCCGGGTAGGTATTGGCATACTACTGGTCAGGCGGATAGTGAGGTTTTATCCGCTTGCTTGACTGTGCAGCTAGGGAGGTGGCAGTCTCTGCGAAGTGTATTAGACCCCGGTGATATCCAGAGAGGAACTGTACTGATATACGTACTTGAGGAGTACCGACTTGCTTGGATTGCATTTCGCATATGACATTCGGATATATGGGCCTTGCATTGTATCGGTGTGGCCGATGACATTCATATCTCATCGCATAGTTTTGGCATGGTTGATTCTATGGACTTACCACATACTTTCGCATTGTTCTGATACTGTACACTTGGCGTTTGCCTTACGCACACACTTACACCACCCTCTAAGCTTTTGTAAGCTTATGCACGATAGTTATGTGCAGGTAGCGTTGGACGGCAGCAGCGCTGAGACAGGAGTGCATATCAGGACCTTTTGGAGCTTTTGATCACCTTGTATTTTCCTTTCCGCATTGTACTTAAAATTTTGATATAGTGGATATGTGGTGATGTTGTTTTGTGACTTGGTTATGCTTGCGGTTATGCTCCATTACAAAAAAAAAAATTCATTCTGAAAATCCTCCTTGTAGGATCCCAGGATCGAAAATCTGGCATTTGATTACCAGGAGCCGAGAATGGGGCACTACGGAGGCTGTCGGCACCGGATTCGGCAATCGGGATTCATGTGAACCCGATTTTTGGATTTGGGGCGTGACAGGCGGGCCCTACACATGGGCCCAATATACATAACAGGTGGGCTCTGCACATGGGCCTAATGCACATCGCTATGGGGCTGCATCATATGGGCAGGGAATACATCTCAATAGGCCTCATCATATGAGCAGGCATATATCACAATGGGCCTCACTAAATGGGTCAGAAATACATCACAATGGGTCACGACGTATGGGCCAAGTATATATCTCAATGGAACACGACCCATGGGCCCCAGTACATCATGATGGGCCGCCACCCGCAGGCCTCAAATATAACAAGTGGGACACATCAAATGGCCTTATATACACCTCAGGTGGGCCCTGCTCATGGGCCTCAAATATATAACATGTGGGCCTTACATATGGGTCTCAAATATATACAACAGGTGGGCCTCAATGGGCGGGCCACAAATACATCAAGATGGGCCTAATCACATGGGCCTCATATATATATCGAATAGGCCGCAACAATTGGGCCTTACATATATTGCAATGGCCCATAACCCATGAGCCTCGCATACCTCACAATGGGCCTCAATATATATTAAGGTGGCCTCAACAACGGTCCTCATATACATCAAGGTTGACCTCAACAACGGGCCTCATACACATCAAGGTGGGCCTCAACAATGGGCCTTATAAACATATCAAAGGTAGGTCTCACACATGGGTCATAACATATCAAAGGTACGCCTCACGCATGGGCCATAAACATATCAAAGGTAGGCCTCACGCATGGGCCATAAACATATCAAAGGTATGCCTCATGCAAGGACTGCAAATGCATCTCAATGGGTTGGGCCCTGCTCATTCTAAATGGGCCCATCTATGAACAACTTGGGTAAAACACGTACATCACGTGAGGGCCACGTGAATGGACGGTGTGAATACAAAATACATACATCTAGGTGGACCTCCACCAATTTGTAGTTCACAAATTCATCTTATTCATAAGTTAACATATTGATAAATGAAGTGACGACAAATATCATTTTACTAAAAATTTACTGTGGCCCTTAAAAATTTTGAATGATGAATGTCACTGACTTCACTATTCACAATGGTGGGGTCCACTTGGACTTTAGATCTAACTCGTTCTTTAGCTCTTGCCATAAAATGAGCTTTCAAATTAGTTGGACGGTTTGGATGCAACACATGGATCATGGTGGGTCCCGTAGATGGACGACGAGGGTGAAACGGGTGGGGCCCACATAGCTTGGTGACGTCATATACTCCAACTGTATAGCTGGTGTGCAGCATGTCAGCCATTCCGCTTTATAAGGTGGGTCCATACGTGTGGCCAACTATAACATTTATTTTCCATCCAACTTGTTGGTAAGGTCATACAGACCCAGCCCACTAGAATGTTTACTTTCCACCCAACTGTTGGTACAGTCACATAGACGTGGGGCCCACCACAATGTTTATTTGCAGTCCAACCCATTAACAGGGTTACACAGACCTGGATAAAAGGGAAAGGAAAGAAAATAAGTTTCATGTTGGTCCAAAATTTCTTGACCACAAAAAGGGGCACAATAGTGGACATTTAATCAACACTGTTTCCTTAATGTGGGCCCACCAGATAAATGGCTGGATGGCGTGGATGGGACATGTACATCATGGTGGGACATAGGTCCCACCGTCCACACAATGGACGGTGCGGACGTAACACATTCATCACGGTGGTTTCCACCGTCCACAGCCGTGGACGGTGTGAGTAAAACACCTACATCAATGGTGGGTTCCACGTGGGGCCCACCATAATGTTTACTTCCCATCCGATCCGTTGATAAGGTCCCATGGACCCAGATGAATAGGAAAAACAAATTTCATGATGATCCAAAACTTTTAGGACACCCAAAAGGGTTTCAATGGCAGACGTTCAATTACACTGCTCCCTGTGAGGTGGGCCACTTAAGCACCACATATGGCTGATTTTCTGGGTGGCCAACCTTCCTAAAGGGGGCCACCAAATGGACAGTGCTGATGTCCACACACATTACGGTGGGGCCTACGTTTGGGGACCCATGTCCTTGCATCTCTCACCCGTCACGCAGCAGCAGCGTCCTGCGTTGCTGACGCTGCAGCAGCAGGTGTTGCATGATGATTTTTTTTTCCAATGGTTTTCCTTGGGTGGGGCCCACATCAATAAAATCCACGCCGACTACTAGTGTCCCCGGCTCGTAACAGAACTAACGAGCCAATATGCAATATTTTCGGTATATAAAAACGTCACAGTGGGCCTTAACCGTTTTTAAATAACCTAAAACCATTGTTTCTTACATTATGGCCTGCCAGAGGTTTAGATTGGCTTCACATTTCGGCTCAACGCCTGAAATGAGATGGGAAAAAGGGTGGATGGTGTGGATTAGATACATACATCAAAGTGGGGCCTACATGAGTGGCCCACCCAAAAGTTAAAATCAAACTGATATTTGTTTTTCCCCTACGCGCAGATAGACGTCCAGATAGGACCGGACGGTGTGGCTTCACAACACATTTATTAAAGTAGGCCCCACGTCCTTGCTGGACGGTGGGGGTACACTACGTACATCAGGGTGGGGTCCACATAGGTGGCCCGCCCAGCATAAAATTCATACTAATATTTGTATTATTTATTATTTTTATTTTTTTATAGCCAGGCCGACCCAAAAATCAGGCAACATAGCTGCTGGTTGGTGGACAGCAAGCTGGACCGATCCCGCAGGATGGACGATATCATCAGGTGGGCCACCCATCATAAAAAAAAGGGAAAGAGAGAGGGAGAGAAGTACCCACATCATAAAAATGGAGAAATCTAACCTAAAGATGCACCCACCTTTGATCTACCCTTCCTTCTTCCGCCAATGCATGATAGAGCTCCAAAGGTACAATTTTAACGGTTGAGATCGATTTTAGAGGGTGAGATTAAATGGTAGGAAGGTGGGCCACACTAGCTCTCTCATGGGGAGCTTGGACGTGGGTGGCTTGGGAGGAAAAATGAGAGAGAGAATGAAACAGAGAGAAATGAGAGATGTGATGTGAAGAGAGAGAGAGAGAGAGAGAGGGATGGGTAAGAGAGTGATGGAGTGATGGGGAGAGAGATGGGTGAGGTGATGAAAAAGTTGACTTTTGGGGATGGGTAGTTGTACTTAGGGATGGGTGTACTTTTGACAAATGATGTGATTGATGTGATGGATTTTCTTAGGATTAGCAACGCGCGGTATTTTCCTTGAACTGAACGCGGGCCCACAACTCCTAGCCTGGGTATCGCCTCAGCGCATAATACGCGGCGTCGAAATGGCGGCGACGGGGCGGTCGCACTGGTACAAGTCTCGGGTCGAGTTGACTCAGATATACGGGACACGGCTCAGGATCGTGCGTCAATGTCAGAAATAGATTGTGGGTGGCCAGAATTCGATCGAGAGGACCAAGGAAGACTACAAAACGGTACAGGCTTGGATATGAGTCTTACAGCGACATCATCTAACGATCGCGGCATGACTCACTTCCTCAGTGCTCTATCACTAACTTTGTTAGCATATGCAATGCGGTGTTATGAATATGCTTACCAAGTTCTTATTAGTCCTTTTCATACAGTAGGATTGGGAAGCTAAGGTACCTCCCTTGTATCATTACCCAAACGGTGATCCATTCTCAGGTCGTCAGTCCGAGATAATCTCATACGATGTTACGGTTCTAGGTCACTACAAGGGTTGCCAGGGCTGTTGCGTGCAATCATTGTTCCTCTCCCCCATCACCTTATCAATACAGGCCTAGTTATATCCCACATACTGCAACAAGACTCGTCGCCCTTATGCACTATCAGGATATACTCGAGGTCACTACAGAGGGCTCGTCACCAATCAATGTAGGCCGACAACAAGAACATAGTGTCCCATACCACCATAATCTGCTCAAGAGTATAGGTGCTCACTGGTCACTACAAAGGGCTCGTCACCAATCAGAGTAGGCCGACAGCATGAATATAGTGTCCCATACCACCATAATCGTCTCATGAGTCTTAGCGGATCGAGGTACCAAGGTTAGAGGGGCTTTTCAATGGTAAGTTTGGTACCTTAGGTTCAAGCAGTAGCAACCAAACATGGTGAACAAACATCGGTCAATCGGGTTAGTTGATAAGCTCAACTAGGCCAAGCGTACGTTGAGTTGAACGGCATGGGATGCATAAGCACTCCGTGTGGCCTAACCACTACCGAACATCCCAAGCACGACTCAGATTCGTTAAACTCATCCTACGTGGCGAACAACCTCAACCACCATTTGGAGTACGCTTACCGATTACTTAGACTGTAGTACAGCCCCAATCATGTACAAGCTCAATAGCAGGCATATGATTCATATCCTACATTCAGATGAACAATCATGAAATATGACTTGAACGTAAAGACAATACATGGAGGAAATCATACACGTAGTGGACATGGATAATCTAAGTTATACAGTCATGGAGGAAATCATACACATCATTGATGTAAATGAGATTCATATCTCAACCCGCATACAGGTACATCTTACTAACTACTAACTCATTCAGACACTTTTACATACACTTAGTCTACACATTGCATCATACATATTATGTAGTCATTAGCATACGTATTAGTGCAAATCCTTTTGTCAAAGGGTAGTCGCCCGTACAACAATCATATATCCACGACAGTTAGCCATGACGAGCACGAAAGCCAATTCCATAGTCATTCAATCATTTTCACATACACTTAGGCTACACATACTAAATACATATCATATGTTGGCATATCATGTATTTGGACTAAACCTTTAGCCCAAGAGTTGTTACACATACATCTAGCATACATAGACAGCAGTTAATCATGGAAAACACAAATTCATATTTCATACGTATACGGTATTTTCTACAAATACGAGGAATACAATATTTTCAACATAGGTAATGTTTAACTGAAAAATGAAATGGACAACACTTTATACATGTGAAAAGCATCCTAGGCAAGAACAAATCATTACTTAACATTAAAAGTCTTGGAAACCATAACCTAAACATATATAGTCCGCACCTTAAACCAGAAAACGCGTAGAAGATATAATTCAGATGATAAGTCTTCATCAACGGCGGATACGCTACCTAAGGCATGAAGCAGGTTAGATATAACATCGTTGGAACTATTCTAGGCTTCAAAACAGGTTAGGGTTAGCTTCACTTATCCAAAAATGAAATAAAAAATGTCGTAATAACGTTACGGTAGTGGTGTTGAAGCATATGGAGTGGCAGGGTAGAATTCCTAGGTGAATCTCCTACTCTCTCTCTCTCTCTCTTTCTCTCTCTTTTCTCTCTCTTGATTTGTCTAGGGTTTGAAAATTCATATGGGATTTGGAATGAGGGTTTTAAGCCCTATTTATAAGCCTAAACTTGATGAAAATAGACTTAAGGCCAAAGTATACTTAGGTTATAACCAAATCGGGTCTGTTCTGATCCATGGAGCATTTCTGGAGGTCTTGCTACTAAATGCGGTCGGACTTAAGCTCTCTAATATTATGACGCAGGGAAGGACGTGAGGTCGAGCACCGTCTTCCTCAAGATGATAAATATTCTGAATCCACGGAACTTCTCTGGACTCCTCACAGAGACTTCTCGAATCCACGAGGAAAGAAAGTAGAAAATAAGAATAATTTCTAATAAATTTAAAATTGATTAATTAATCCCTAAAATTGAGTTCACAACCCTTTAAATTAGGGAACCAAGCAATAAGAAAGAAATCAGACTCAAACTACAACTAAAACTCCTAGAATTCGCAACTTACTATAAATAGTAAAATTACTATTTATAGACGGTCATGATGTCTACTAGTGCGCAAGGTTTTCGGCCAAAAATAGTAAGTGTCCTATTTAGCTTCACCAAACCGTTCTCCTAATTATCCTAAGCACTTTTCATGTTGGACACAACTCCTAAAGCCCAACGGATGAAAAGTTATACTCAAACTAAAACTTACTATTTATAGTAAAAATAAAATTAAAACGAGGAAACGACCGTCGATCAGGGTGTTTCTCACAAATCCGGGTTGCAAAACTTGGCGTAGCTAGGTTGGTTGGCTAAAGTAGCTCGTTCTACCCCAAAATCATATATTTTACGTCGGATAACTCATTCCGGATTGTGAGACCGATCTAAGGTCCGATGGTCCGGATCACTTCTGTCGCCGACCGTGCCTTTTCTGATCCATCTTGGCCGTGAAATTGTCCGCGACCCGATCTACATCAGTCCCCTCCACTTGAAAAGAACTCGTCCTCGAGTTCTCCTCCTGCGCTGGTTCATGATACTCGGTCAGGTCCGCAACGTTGAAAGTCCGTGAGATCGCCATGTCATCTGGAAGATCAACAACATAAGCATTGTCATTGATCTTTCGGATGATCTGTACCGGTCCAATCTTCTTATTCTTCAGCTTGTTGTACGTCCCGGTTGGATATCTTTCTTTTCACAAATGGACCATTACCTGCTCGCCCACCTCAAACACCTTTTATCGACGATGCTTGTCCGCTTGTTCCTTGTACTTTTCGTTTGAGGCATGTAGCTTAGTCTACACTTCCGCATGAATACCCATGATCCTGTCTGCCATATGTTCTGCTGCAATACTCATGCCTGGGAGCTTGGGCAGAGGGACCAAGTCTAGTGTGTGGAGAGGTACTCATCCGTAAATAACCTGGAATGAGGATTTCCCTGTCGAGCGGTTCACCATGTTGTTGAATGCAAACTCCGCTTGAGACAAGGCCAAATCCCACTGCTTCGGCTTCTCTCCTGAAATACATCGAAGGAGGTTTCCCAAAGTGCGATTCACAAACTCAGTTTGACCATCAGTTTGTGGGTGGTAGGCACTGCTGAACTGAAGTCGTGTATCGAATCGAGTCCACAAAGTTTGCCAAAAGTGGCTTATGAACTTCGTGTCACGATCAGAAGTAATAGTCTTGGGAACCCCGTGTAGCCGCACAATTTCTTTAAAGAATAGATTCACCACGTGTGTTGCATCGAGAGTTTTCTTGCATGGAATAAAGTGCGCCATCTTAGAGAAACGATCTACTACCACGAACACCGAATCCATGCCACGTTGTGTTCGTGGGAGACCAAGCACGAAGTCCATTGATAAATCCTCCCAAGGGCCATCAGGCACGGGCAACGGGGTATAGAGGCCCATATTATGAGATTGCCCCTTGGAGGTTTGACAAATATAACAACGTCGGACTGCCCTTCCCACATCACGTACCAACTGCGGCCAGTAATACCGTTCTTCCACAAGAGCTCACATCTTGTCTCGCCCAAGGTGTCCACTGAGGCCACCTCCATGTAGCTCTTGGATTATCTGCTCTCTTAGCGAACTGTTCGGGATGCACAATCGATTTCCCTTGAAAAGGAACCCGGCATACATATGTAAGTCGTCGGAGTGACCTTCTTGGCATCTAACCCATGCGTCTCTAAAGTCGTCGTCATTGGCATAATGTCTTTGAGGCACTCGAACCCAACGACTTCATTGCTCATAGTTACTAACAAATTTGCACGGCGACTCAACGCATCAGCTACCTTGTTCTGTTGTCCTGACTTATGTTTTAGCACGAACGTGAATTCCTGTAAAAATGAGATCCATCTAGCATGCATACGGTTAATGTTAGCTTGACTATTAATAAATTTGAGAGCTTGATGGTCAGTGTAAAGTATGAATTCCCTTTGAATCAAATAATGTCGCCAATGTCGCAGTGCCTGGACCACCCCGTATAATTCGATCTCGTATGTAGACCACTTCTTGCGTGCATCGCTAAGTTTCTCACTGTAGAAGGCTACCGGCCTACCTTCTTGAGACAAAACTCCCCCAATTCCGACATATGAGGCATCACATTCGACTTCAAACAGTTTGTCGAAGTTGGGAAGTACAAGAATCAGGGTCGTAGATAATCTGCGCTTGATTTCGGCAAAGATCTTATTGGCTTCGTCAGTCCACTGAAACTGCCCTTTCTTCATGTAATCTGTGATTGGTGATACAATAGTACTGAAATTTCTCATGAATCGACGATAGAATGTCGTCAATCCATGAAAACTTCGCACTTCGTGAATATTTGTGAGAACTGGCCATTCTCTGATTGCCTTCACCTTTTCCTCATCCACTCGAATGCCCGTGGACGTTACGATAAAACCCAGAAACAATAGGCTATTAGTCATGAAGTTGCACTTCTTTAAATTAAGATACAGCTTATTTTCAGTAAGTACCTGAAGGACCTTCTTGAGGTGTTCCATATGGGTAGTTTCATCTTGACTATATATCAAAATATCATCAAAATAAACCACAACGAATCGTCTAATGAAAGGTTTCAGAACTTGGTTCATCAATCTCATGAACGTGCTAGGCACATTTGAAAGACCGAAGGGCATGACCATCCATTCATACAATCATTCCTTGGTCTTAAAGGCCGTTTTCCACTCATCACTCGGTCGTATTCGAATCTGATGATAGCCACTCCTTAGATCCAATTTAGAAAATATTTTGACACTCTTTAACATGTCCAGCATATCGTCCAACCGGGGTATAGGAAACCTGTACTTTATGATAATTTTGTTAATGGCTCGACTGTCGACACACATGCGCCAACTCCCATATTTCTTTAGAGTTAACAGAGCTGGTACAGCACATGGACTCATGCTTTCTCGAATAAGACCCTTATGGATCAACTCTTCCACTTGCCCTTGAAGAATCTCGGACTCATTCGATAATGAAGCCGATTGGGTAGATTGGACCCGGGGATAAAGTCGATATAGTGTTGGATATCCCGCATGGGAGGCAACCCAACGGGAAGGTCATCGGGCCAGATTTCTTTGAATTCATGTAGCAAGGGCTTTAGTTTTTCAGGGATGATGGTAGGCTCGAGTTCTTCCCCTTTTACAATTAATGCATAAGCCTGTCCTGTTTCTTTAGATTCTTCCACGAAGTCTCGTATGGTTAAGAGAAAATGACCCTCCACTTTAGAAGTTTCAGGTGGTCCCTCTGGATCTATAGGGGCCAATATGGTCTTCCGGCCATCCTTGACGAAGATATATATGTTATCTCGCCCTTTATGAGTAACATCATGGTCAGATTGCCAGGTTCAACTGAGTAGTATGTGACATGCTTCCATGTCAACCACATCGCATACTACTTCATCCTTATAATGTTTACCAATTGAAAAGGATATGGTGCACTATTCAGTTACCTTTGTTTCACTGACCTTCTTGATCCAACCGATTGTATATGGAGAGGGATGACGCTCTGTTTTCAATTGCAATTTCTCCACCATGACCTTGGAGATGATATTTTCACTGCTGCCACTATCAATAATCATGTCACAAACCTTTCGATTCACCGTACACCTAGTGCGGAAGATGTTATGCCTTTGTGGATGTACTTCTTTTCTTGGCCCATATAATAACCGCCTCACGACGAGTGACTCGCCGCGATCTTGCTGAACCCAACTTGATTCATCTACTTCATCCTCGATGGTATGCTCCTGCTCTTCATCATCTGGATCTTCATCGGCGTTATCAGCACTACATCATTGAGGGTGAGGTTCGCCACCTTTCGCTGGGGACAAGTATTTGATAGGTGGCCCAGTTGGCCACAACGATAGCAGTTGTTAGGCCGGGGTCGAGCGTAAGGGTTCGAGATTCTACTTGGACCAGCAGCAGTCGATACCCCCCTTTGGGGTCTAGCTTATCCGCTTCCCTGATCTCGGCTCTCAGACGAAGGAGGTTGAGTGCGTGCTCCTACGGGTTCCTTCCCCTTAGACTGTGAAGCTCCCTGGGGTAGACCCGCCGTAGTGATCCTTGTGGTAGAATAGGGCCGTGTGGTAGAACGTTCAAGTTGTGCTTCTGCCTGAGTAGCTAACTTGATCTCATCATTCATCGTCCAGACGGGTTGCATCTAGACCCGATCCTGGATCTTCATACGCAGTCCACCGTTGAATCGGGTGACTTGCTGCGATTCAGTCTCGACTAAATCGTTACGCGCCTCTAGGCGGTAAAATTCTTCTGCGTATTCTCTCACCGACCGACTACCCTGTCGATAATTTTGGTATTGTTGAAATAATACCTGATCGTAATCGCTAGGGAGGAATCGGGCACGTAATAGCTGCTTCATCCGCTACCATGTGCGGATTGGTGCTTTCATCTGTCTAGTTCGTGCGAGTTACAGTTGTTCCCACCAAGCTGAAGCTCCTCCTTTCAACTTGTAGGCCACAAGCTTAACCTTCTTTGCTTCAGGGATATCCATATAGTCGAAAAATCGCTCAACTTCAGAAAGCCAATCGAGGAAATCCTCAATGTGTAGTTGACCATTGAAGTTAGGAATATCAACCCGCATCTTAAATTCTCGATCTATCCGATCTACTCGATCACCACCTTGTCTGGGGTGTTGAAAGATTATGTCATCGATTTTCACCTCACTGGATCCCCCTTCCTCAGGAATGACCCGTGGATGCATTGCTGATACTATCCTGCGATCAGGGCGATTGCGAGTTTCAACAATCGGCGGTGGAAGATTACCACCAGGAACACGGAATTTCCCTAGGGTTTTCGCCAAGAGATTCACTATGCGGTCCATAGAAGCCTACAGCCCTTGTATGGCTTGTCGATTCTCTTGCATGGTTGCTTCGAAAACTGTCGCCGTTAAAGGTAAATTCCCTAGGGCACCGCCTATGGGATTGTTGCCCGACCCGTCGTTAGAAGTCATCGATCCGAGGAGAAACCTCGCTCTGATACCAAACTGACACACGGAAGGACGTGAGGTCGAGCACCGTCTTCCTCAAGATGATAAATATTCCGAATCCACAGAACTTCTCTGGACTCCTCACAGAGACTTCTCGAATCCACGAGGAAAGAAAGTAGAAAATAAGAATAATTTCTAATAAATTTAAAATTGATTAATTAATCCCTAAAATTGAGTTCACAACCCTTTAAATAAGGGAACCAAGCAATAAGAAAGAAATCAGACTCAAACTGCAACTAAAACTCCTAGAATTCGCAACTTACTATAAATAGTAAACTTACTATTTATAGACTGTCATGATGTCTACTAGTGTGCAAGGTTTTTGGCCAAAAATAGTAAGTGTCCTATTTGGCTTCACCAAACCGTTCTCCTAATTATCCTAAGCACTTTTCATGTTGGACACAACTCCTAAAGCCCAACGGATGAAAAGTTATACTCAAACTAAAACTTAGTATTTATAGTAAAAAAAAAATTAAAATGAGGAAACGACCGTCGATCAGGGGGTTTCTCATAAATTCGGGCTGCGAAACTCGGCATAGCTAGGTTGGTTGGCTAAAGTAGCTCGTTCTACCCCAAAATCATATATTTTACGTCGGATAACTCATTCCGGATTGTGAGATACGCCCGATCTAAGGTCCGATGGTCCGGATCACTTCTGTCGCCGATTGTGCCTTTTCTGATCCATCTTGGACATGAAATTGTCCGCGACCCACTCTACATCATATTAGATCTAGGTCAAGCTAAGTTTTCATTCCGGTCGGGTTTTCAGATCGACCGTGGCGGACCAGTTTCAGTTCAACGGTTACGGGAACTCGATCAGAGCTGCAAGTACTATGACATGTAAGGGCCATCTGTAAGGCCCGTATCTTGGTTCGTATCGTTCCGTAGACTTTCGCGGTCTTACCGGTCGAATTTCGGCAACCTTCGACCCTTAACCGATATCGACACGCGACCCTGATTCATGTGTCGACAACCCGAGTCAACTCAACCTGAGACCAATACCATAGCGACTGCGCCGTCGCCGCGGTTCCGATACCGCGACTTGCGCGCCGAGGCGATACCCTGGTCAAGAGATATGGGCCAACATTCGGTGCAAGAAAATGCTGCGCGTTGCGAAACCCAAGGGAATCTCAATGATGTGTCACATCAATCACATCAATCACATCAATCCCATCAATCAATCAATCTATCAAGCCATCACAAGTCAAGTACACATCACTTTCATCCCTTTTCCCAAGCAACCACAAAAGTCTTCACCACCCATACCTCTCTTACACAAAAAGCCACAAAAGTCAAGCTTTTCTTACACCTCCCATACTTCTCTTACACAAAAGCCTCAAAAGTCAAGTTTTTCTTACACAACCATCACTCACCACATCCATCCATCCATCACTCTCTCTCTCTCCCTTACATCACTCTCTCTCTTTCTCTCTTTCTCATTTCAAATTTCCAAGCAACAAAAGAGTTCTAAGAGACTCCATACGTATGGAATTTCTCCAAGCTCCCTAAACTCCAAGTGGTCCACCTCTTCATCCCAAGATCTCTCATCTCAACCCTCCATTCTTCATCTCATCCATTGAAGTTGAAGCTAAGGTGCCAAGGAACCCCTAGGAGTAAGAAGATCGGACGGTAGGTGCCTCTATAGGGTAGTTTTTCTTGTTTTTATGATGGGCCAAGTGAGGCCCACCGATCCATGGTGTGGATCTCACTTGGGACTCTAAATGGTGGTCGATGGACCACTTGGATCATCATGATCATTCCATGATGGGGCCATTCTCCACGGAACTCATCATGGTGTTTATTTTCATTTCAAAGGTCATCTAGACAGTCAATGTTGGTGGGGAAGGGATCTCCACCGTTGAGTTTGGATTTTGTTGGCCCCTCATGCTTTAAGGCCCATTTGATGTATGATTTCATGTCAGGGAGGGCCCATATTGTCGGGGTCCCTCCATCACAAGGCGTGTCCCACTCTCCATGTCTCTCTCTCTCTTTCATTCCTTTTATTTTATTTTATTTTATTTTTATGCAAGGGTTGTGTGGCCCACTTGAATGGACCTCACCTTGAGGTATTTATTTGGTCCAAGAGTCCTTCAAGTGGGGCCCACCTTGCATGTTGAACCCCCATCATCCATTAGTGGTGGCCCACTTCAAAAGGGCCCACCACCATGTGCATTTTAAAAAGGAGCTCACTGTCCAGCGTCTGGGACGCTAGACGTCCCTGCCTAAAAGAAAAGAAAAAGGGGGTTTTGGTGGGCCGGCTCATGCAAGCCCCACCTTGATGTATATATTCGATCCAAGCCGTCCATCCTCTTGCCCACATAGTTTTAACCGTCAAATAAAAGAATGGGACTGATCTGAATATCTTGTGGGCCATAGCAAGGGAAACATTGGCGGTTACCATTGAACAATTTTCTGGTGTTTCTATGCACCCAAAGAAATTGAACTTCGGATTCATTTCGATTGTTACGGGCCACAGAACGCAATGGCCGGGGCGGATTTCATTTTAGCGGGCCCCACATATGAAAAGCCTCGGGAAAATAATTTTTCCCCAAAAATGTAAAGAGGAAGAGCCTCTGCATTATTGTCAGCAGGTGGCAGCGCTGCACGCTGCTGCGTGCAGCCGTGCAGCGGCGGGCGGGCGTCCAGCTAGGGACCCACGGCTCCAGCCGTGGGCCCCACCTTGATGTTTGTTTTTCATCCGACCTGTTCACGAGGTGGGTCCCCTCCTGAGGTGGGCCCCCTCCAAAAATGAGATAGATCCAAAACTCAGGTGGCCCACACCACATGAAACAGTGTGAATGGAATTCTACCGTTGAAAAGTTTTTGGGGCCCACAGAAGTTTTGAATCAAGCTAAAATTTATGATGTCCCTTCATCCAGGTCCAAGTGACCTTATGAGTGGGTTGGATGCCAAGTAAAAAATTACGGGGTGGGCCCCACAAGGGACCCACAGTGATGTTTGTGAATGAATCCACCGTCCGTACGGACGGTGGAGTCCTGTAAAGCCCACACCGTCCAGCCATCTTTGTGGGCCGTTGGACGGTCAGTGGGCCCACCCATGATGTATGAGTTGCATCCTAATCATCCATTCATTTTTGTAATCTAAGGCATGAGCTAACCCTTAGGTCATGTGGACCCCCCCCCCACCATGATGCATGTGTTACATCTAAGCTATCCATTTATTTCTATTTTTATTTTTTTTTCTTTATGATTGGGCTAACAATGAGCCAGATCTATAGTCCAAGTGGGCCCACTTTGGTATGAGTATAGGGCCCATGTTGATCCATTTATGGGTATCCATTGGGGCCCACTTTGACGTGGATCTTAGGCCCATGCAATGGGGCCATCTGGTGTAATATGAGGCCCATGGGTTTGGACCCATTGATGCATTTTTAAAGCCCATGAAAGTATGCCCATTTGATTATATAAGGCCTATGGATTAGGCCCATTTGATATATACAAGGCCTAGGGGTTTAGGCCCACTTTGATATGCATGCAAGCTCATGGGTTAGGCCCATTTGATTTGTTTAGGGCCTAGGGATTTAGGCCCATTTGACTCATATAAGGCCTATGGGTTGAGGCCCATTTGATGTTCATGTGGGGGGCCAATTGGTGTGGCCAATTTGTTACATATTAGACGCATGAGACTAAGCTCATTTGATGCAATCCAAGGCCCACGGATTTTGACCCATTGCAATGCACATAAGACCCATTGGTATGACCCATTTATGTGGCCCATCTGATGAATAGAAGGCCCATAAGATATGACCCATTTAATATATATGTAAGGTCCAATGGGAAGAACCTACGGTCCATTGCAATGTGTAAATCCATTACAGACTAAGTACCGATGTTTACAAAGATCGTGCCTTAGGAGCAATGTTGGTTTGACGTCCACATTGCGAGTGTAATGTTGGTTGGATGTCCACATTACGACTCTCCTTAGGGCCCATTACTGGGCCGTACTTATCGTGTATAGGCCGTCCAGGTCCATCTGCATTGTAAGATAGTTCATTTTATTATAACATGTTAGTATAGTTTCATGACTCATGATCATACGCATCATATGTATGCTTGATATGAGGATTGACTGGTCATAGCATATGCCTTCAGGCAAGTTGTTTATGGGCTCCTGGTTAGGCAGAATTGCCCTACATGAGCGCACGATATGAGCATGAATTGTTGCATGACTAGATAGCGTGAATCATGCATTTCGCACTTGTGTGACATGGTTATTGTACGCCCTAGCGACATCGGGGTCGTAGCCTTCACAGACGCATCGTGGTTGGCAGGATTGGATACCAAAAATCTTGTTCTACATGGGGTACTATAGATATCCCTGGGTGAAAGTCCCTAAACCCTTATGGTACCAAGAGGTTTCTCCAGCGTCTAGACCGAGTGGGTAGATGAGCGTTGAGTGCCGATTACCAGACGGTTATGCTCTCCACTGTGTCGTGGTCAGTTGGAAGGGGGTGCGGCCTTACCCGCTCGAGTGTAGGGGGCAATGCTAGGCTGAGTCTGACCAGCTCGAGGAATGGGTCCGCTATCGACGAGTCGCGCCTGATATTGGCAGACGGATAGTGAGGTCTCTTCCACTTACCTTATTGCGCGCGATGTGGCGGCAATCTGGTTTAGAGTGTACTAGACCCCGGTGATATTCCATATTTGAGCTGTATTGATGTGTGGACATAGATGAGGATCTATATGCTTGAGTTACATTGCACATAGCATGGCCTTTGGATGGCCGATACCATTCATGTCTTGCATCGCATAGCCTTGGTACGGCTCATGATATTATGGATCCATCTGCATATTTCGCATTACTCCGACATTGCATATTCATACTACTACCTTGCGCACACACTTTCACCACCCTCTAAGCTTTCTGTAAGCTTATGCACGACTGTTGGGTGCAGGTGACGTTGGATCGCAGCAGCGCTAAGGCAGGAGCACATTGCTGATCATTTTGGAGTTTTTGATCTTTACCACTGTATTTCCCTTTATGCTCATTGTACTTGTAAAGTTTTTGATCATAGTGGAAATGTAATGGAGTACTTGGTTGTTGTTTGTGGGTTATACCTTTGGTTATGCTTATTACGAATCAAACTGACGTTAAAAATCCTCCTCGTAGCATCCCAGGATCGGAACCTGGTGAATGGGAGCTAGGAGTCGAGAATGGGGTTCTACGGAGGCTGTCGGCGCCGGATTCGGTGATCGAGAATTTTGTGAGCCTGGTATCCGAGTTTGGGGCGTGACAGAAGTTGGTATCAGAGCATAACTTGGGAATAATTAAGAACAACATTACATGTCTGCTATGAGTGTGAAATGACTAAGTCCCGAAGTTCGGATAGCTTCGCGACCCTCCAATACAGACCGTTAACGTGCGTACCTTCGAGAGTTTTGAAGTTGATAAGCGCCTTCCCTCTTTCCTGTAGGACATGGTGCCTGGGAGGGTTACCCGATCTACTCTCGCACCACCACCTGAGGATTCTGCTTCACCATCGGAGGCTCCAGCTTTACCCCCTGCGTCTCCCGTTCCACCCTCAGAGATCCCTGCTTCCTTCCCTGAGGATGACATTCCTCCACCCGAGGCCGATGAGGAGCTGACCGTGACTGTGAGTGCCTCTCAGTTACCGCAGATGTTACAGGCTGTGACAGCCGCACTCCAGGGGCAGGGCAGACGCCCAGTTGTTTCACCAACTCAGGTAGAGCAGGAGCACGCGAGCGCCTTACTTCGTGAGTTCAGACGGCTTGATCCCCCACGTTTTTAGGGCGACCCAGATCCGACTGCAGCAGAGAGATGGCACTCCGATGTGAAAAATATTTTCGACACCATGTCATGTACGACCGAGCAACGCTTTCAGTCAGCAGTATTTCTCTTCCAGGGTGAGGCCGAGTATTGGTGAACCTCCGTTACCCGTGTTGCCGGACCTGAGTATGTCTGGACATGGGAGGACTTTGTTGACCGATTCGAGGAGCAGTACTTCCCCGACCATATCCGCCGTCAGCGAGCTCTCGAGTTCGAGACTCTGGTGCAGGGAGACATGACTGTGGCGCAGTACACGGCTCGTTTTATGGCGCTATCTAGATTTGCACCATATATGGTTGATGAGGAGGGGTGGAAGGCCCGCCGTTTCGAGTACGGCTTACTTTACGGCCTTCGAGGTTGTGTTATTGGACATGAGCTCCCTACTTTCCAGTCAGTAGTGCAGAGAGCTCAGATTTACGAGACTGAGTGGGCCGGTTCTCAGTCTAATCGCGGTCAGAGGAGAGACCGGAAGAGGCAAGCTTCTTCCAGTGATTTCTAGCAGCGTCGACCACCGCAGCAGAGGCGTACAGGTCGCCCAGCCTTCTGTGCACCATCAGCACCAGCAGCACCTCCACCACCACCTCAGAGGCAGTTCACCGGCACTTGCTTTAGGTGCGGTGCGACGGGACACCGTTCATGGGAGTGTACTAGCCCCCAGCAGCAGCAGAGAGATCCACAACAGCAAAGACCTCCACCGCAGCAGCAGAGACCCCCATAGCAACAGAGACAACACCCTCCACCACCAAGGCCACCTCAGCAGTAGCATCAGCATCAGCATCAGCACCAGCGTCAGAGGCCGCAGCAGCAGAGGCAGCAGTTTCGACCGCCTCAGTGACCCCAGCAGCATCAGCAGCACGTTCAGAGGGGACAAGCACCTCCCCAGCCATCTCAGGCTAGATTCTATGCGGCTCAGCAGGATTCACAGTCATCCAGAGGAGTCGTTGAGGGTATACTTCCAGTCTCTGCATGTATTGCACGTGTGCTGTTTGATTCTGGTGCATCGCATTCTTTTATGGCCGAGAGCTTCTGTCGATCGGCTGGCTTACCATTGGAGTCTGCTGATGAGAGCCTATCAGTATTGACTCCCTTGCGGAGGACTGCAGCGTTAGGACGATTTTGTTCTTCTTGTCCCGTTCTAGTTGGGGATACCTTTCTGCCTGCCGATCTGTTCGTTTTGCCGATGTCCGAGTTCGACATCATCCTGGGCATGGATTGGCTTGCTGAGTATTATGCCATTTTGGACTGCGCCGCGAGGACCGTCACGTTCTGTATACCCGGCGTGCCACAGTTTCAGTTCGTTGCAGAGGCCAGAGGAGAGCGGTTGTCTTGTTTGATGTCTTGCGCCATAGAGGAGCCTGTTGTCGCTTGCATCGACCATTTACCCATAGCATGCGATTTTCTCGATGTGTTTCAGGAGATTTCGGGATTACTGCCTCGTCGACTCATCGAGTTCCAGATCGATCTCATGCCCGGTACCGCGCCTATTTCGAAGGCCCCGTATCGTATGGCACCGTTAGAGTTACGGAAACTGCAGAAGCAGTTGGACGAGTTACGTGAGTTGGGCTTTATCCGTCCGAGCAGTTCTCCGTGGGGAGCGCCGGTACTCTTCGTGAAGAAGAAGGATGGCTCGTTGAGGCTCTGCGTTGACTATCGCGAGCTCAACAAAGTCACGATCAAGAACAAGTACCCGCTCCCTAGGATTGATGATTTGTTTGACCAGCTGCAGGGTGCACAGTTCTTTTTGAAGATTGACCTGCGTTCCGGTTATCATCAGATTCGGGTCCGAGATGAGAACATTCCGAAGACGGCATTCAGGACGCGTTACGGTCATTTTAAGTTTCAGGTCATGTCCTTCGGACTGACCAATGCACCCGCGGTCTTCATGCAGCTGATGAACGAGGTCTTCCGCCCATATCTGGATCAGTTTGTTGTAGTCTTCATCGACGACATTCTGATCTACTCGAAGACCTGTGAGGAGCATGAGCAGCACTTAGAGATTACCTTGCAGACCCTCCGCGCACACCAGCTTTATGCGAAGCTGAAGAAGGGTGAGTTCTGGAAGAAGGAGGTGAAGTTCCTTGGTCACGTGGTGACGAGGGATGGTGTCGCAGTGGATCCCTCGAAGGTCGAGGCAGTGCGTCAATGGGACCAGCCCACGACTGCGACAGAGATCCGTAGTTTCCTTGGTCTAGCGGGCTATTATCGACGTTTCATTGAGGGCTTCTCTCGTATTGCAGCCCCGCTGACCAGGTTGACTCGGAAAGGCACAGAGTTTATTTGGAGTGACGCCTGTGAGAGAGCATTTACAGAGTTGAAGGACCATCTGACGTCCACTCCTGTCCTCACTCTTCCCTTTGAGAGTGATGGATTTGTTGTATTCACTGATGCCTCGCATATTGGTTTGGGTGCTGTCCTGATGTAGCACGGGAGACCAGTGGCCTTTGCGTCTCGTCAGCTTAAGGTCCATGAGCTGAACTACCCTACACATGACTTAGAGCTGGCTGTAGTTATCTTCGCACTGAAGGTGTGGAGGCACTACCTTTATGGGGTTAGATTCGAGCTCTTCTCTGATCACAAGAGCTTGCAGTACCTCTTCTCGCAGTCTGAGTTGAATATGAGACAGAGGCGCTGGATGGAGCTCCTGAAAGACTATGATTTTGATCTCCAGTACCACCCGGGCAAGGCGAACGTGGTGACAGATGCCCTCAGTCGTCAGCCACGAGGCTTAGTGGCACATATGATGATTCAGGAGTGGCGGATGCTTGAGGATATTGCAGCATATGACTTTGAGTTCGGCCTGCAGTCCATGTTGAGGAAGTGTGGGTCAGACATAGTTCCCGTTATTGATTAGCAGCCGCTGGAGGTTCGTGAGGACGCTTCTTACATTGAGCAGTCAGTCCGTATCCTTGATCGGAAGGAGCAGGTCCTCAGAACCAAGGTCATTCCATTAGTGAAGGTGCAGTGGGGTCACCATTCTGTAGAGGAGGCTTCGTGGGAGCGTGAGGCTGAGATTCGAGAGCGTTATCCTCATCTCTTTGATGATTGATCATGTATTATATTTTGTACGTTGTCCCTGATTCTATATGATGACGTTATGTTTCTTATTCCTCGCGAGTTATGCTTAGTTGCGATGCTTGTGTAAATTTTGAGGATAAAATTTTTATAAGGAGGGGAGAGCTGTAAGGCCCGTATCTTGGTCCGTACCGTTCCGTAGACTTCCGCGGTCTTACCGGTCGAATTCCCGCAACCTTCGACCCTTAACCGATATCGACTCGCGACCCTGATTCATGTGCCGACAACTCGAGTCGACTCAACCCGAGACCAATACCAAAGTGACCGCGCCGTCGCCGCGGTTCCGATACCGCGACTCGCGCGCCGAGGCGATACCCTGGTCAAGAGTTATGGGCCAACGTTCGGTGCGAGAAAACCGCGAGGAGGAAGATGATTCAAGGGTGGAGATGGGGTTTTGATGGCTTGACGGAGGAGGAAGGAGGAAGAAAGGTGCTGGAATGGGGAGAAGGGGCTGGAAGTTTTTTACAAATGGGGAGAAGAAATGTGAGAATGAGAGGGAGAGAGAGAGAGAGAGAGAGAGAGAGAGAGAGAGAGAGAGAGAGGAGGGAGGGTGTATACCAATGCTATGATTTCTCTCTTAGCTAGGGAAGAGCAAAAGCAAGGCCATGATGGCCATGTAAGAGAATTGGGAAGAAAAATAATAATGACTCCTTGGTTAGAGGAGGAAATGATGAATTTTTATAAGAAATCTCATAATGGCTTGCTAGACCCTAGGAAGCTAGTAGCTTTATTAGAGAAAGTGCTCATAGGGTGGGATCCACTTTAAAAAACATGCAAACCCTATAAGTGGGGTCCACAATCATGGTCAAGGGTAAAAAATTCTTAGGTCAATATCACAAGACGCGCATGTTGAAATTATGCATGAGACGCGACGTTGGAACTGCGGCGATGATGCGGATGCAATGGCATAGGTCTTGGGTCGATTCGAGTCGGGTCTACATGACCAAACTCAAAGATGACCACAAACACAATCTGAGGGTCGCGGGTCATCGGAATTTAACCAGTAGGACCGCGGGACCAAAATGAACGAGATGCATACTCACACACACAAATACATACATGCGAACTTGGGTCGGGTCTCACAGTGATAGTGGTGGGTGGTTGTTGGGCTTGAAAGAAGAGGATGATGAGGGGGGGAGGGAGGGAGAGAGAGGTTGGGATCGGGTCAAGGTAGGTTTAGAGAGTCAGGTCGAGTTGGGTTTTAGATAGAGTCGAGTCTAACTAGATCGAGTTTCGAGTCGAGTTACTGGGTAACTCAAACTTGAATCGGTTTGAGTTCAGATTGGGATAAGCTTACTCGGTTCAAACTAACTCATCGATTTGGTTTGGGTCGAGTCAGATCGGAACGAGTCGTACGAGTCGAGTTAGTCGGATCGAGTCATCCCGTGCCCATTGTTTCGACAAGAAACAAAAGGTATTTGATTTTGGAATTATCTTACTAAATAATAACAAAAAAAGAATGATGAGAATAATGATCACATTTTATTCATTCTAAATTCATTCACATTCTCTTATCCTTTGATTCCAAGATAAAGTACTTATGGTAAAAAATACAAGTATTGAATGAGCTAAATGTCGATTTAGGTAGCATTTCGGCTCATATTATTCAAGTCTCCATAAGAGAAGAGTTGTGCAGATCTTCTTTCATGCATATTCCTTCAAATGGTATAAAGAATGCTGAAATCCCTTAGAAAACTGCCATATTGTGAAAACAATAAGGTCATGTACTCTGCTTCTTAGGCTATTTGCGTAACTCATCCCAATTGAGTGGTCCTTCCTTCATCTTCTTTGCTCTCTTTCTCTCCAATACCTGTCAGAGGTATCAAAGTCACCTTCTTAGCAAATCCAATCCCTCAAATGAAGGGGTAGGGGGTATTTATAGGCTTTCACACATAAATCCTCGAATTTTGTGCCATGGGACCCACTATGTAGATATCACAATTATGAGTTGTGCGTACCCGCACAACCGTGATGAGTTGCGTGGTCCTGCACAACTCTAAACTTTCGTGCAACTTTGCTGTTATCGCACAACTTGTACACCCTTGCACTTGTTGCCTTCTTCAAAATGTATTCGATTTTTTTCTTCTTCACTTATATTCTTTCTTCTTTAATCAATTTTTATGCTTCAACAGATGCCCCCCCCTGATTCGATGTTTGATTGATCATTAAATCAAATGAAGAATCAAATTCTATCTGCTTGAGAGTCGAGTTTCCCGGACCCGCGCAACTCCCACGAGTCAAGTCCTGCACAACTCTAATCATGTCACGAAGTCTATAAATACCAACCTTCACTTTTTTCTTCATTTGGAATTTTCCTCAGACCAAAACTTTCTTCGTAGTGCAACTCGTTAACCTACATAACTCACTATCACCGAGTAACTCTTGTCACTGCGCAACTCTTATTGTGGCATAAATCCTTACCCGTGCTACTCACTTGCCTACACTACTTCTTGCTCGTGCAACTTGTTACCCCCGAAACTCATTCGTACTTAGTACAATTTTCCCAATTATGAAACTCTGCCAAATTTTCTTCAACTTTCCAAACTTAGTCAAATTTCTCCAACCTTCTAGACTTAGTTAAATTTCTCCAACCTTCCCAAGATGGTTGGAATAAAGAGAACCTATCATGTTGTGGACCCACCAACTGTCAACCTTTCCATGCTGAACATTCATCTTCTCCAACCCCTTCTCAAGTCCCTGAACCTTCTTCTTCCCCTCCTGTCCATGAAGATCATACAAAAAAGTGGATTAAAGTGACTAAGCAATGCATGACTTATTTCAAGGAGCCAGTTCTGCCTGTTTTGATTTCTCTGATAGAATTAATGTGTTATCTTGGTTGATATGCAAAGCTATCATCACCGGACACGTTGAAGTACCTCCAAAGCAAGGTTAAGAAATCGATTGGGAGACATGGATGAAATCAAAAACCAATCTTCGCATTGACCTCACATGCTCGCTTCTTAGAGATGACACACCACCTCCCTCCTCTAAAAAGAAGTGCACCAAGTCCAAGAACCAAGAACTTTAGGAGAAGATTAAAGAACATGTGAAGAAGAAGCTTCAGAATACCTAGGAAACTATGAAAGTCTTGGAGGGTATTCCAAAATTCAATAGCCCTTGCAAGGATGCACTGATAATCATTCCACTGAATATACGTTGCCATCAGTCCATTCTTCAGAGTGAACCTACGGATAGAATGACTCAAAGCAGGCTGATGTATACGCCCAACTGGTTTATGAGAGAGCTGAGAATGTTGGAAGGAATTCTAACAGAGAGGGGATTGAAGTAACAGATTAGTGATATTCATCCCATGCGATTCCTCATCCCTTACTATAATCCTCACGAACTATTTCCCATTGCTTTTTACGAAATAGTTCGATAGCGCTTCAAAGATAGGGATTCTTTGTGGGGTAATGAGGAGTTCCGTACATGTGATTTCTTGTCTTCACACAACTATTACACTAAATAGGCGAAGGAAATTCTCAGCAAACATTCTGCTACGCTGATAGAAGTCGGCATTTATGGTGCTATCGAGGTCACTTTTGAGTATTTCCATAGAGACCCTATGGTTTTCAAGTATTTTCTTAGCTATTTGTGTCCAATCACCAACTCTTTCCACTTATCACTGGGTGAAGTCAGCATCACTCTTTGGGACCTATACAAGATGGCAGGATTTCCGATAATGGGCCATTTTGATGACAAATACATCCCCACTAATGCAGAGTTTTCGCACTTCTGACCTTTTAAGAGGCAAGCATTGGTATCAGATGCCTCATTTGAACTATTAGGGAAATGTCCAAGTTCCCTAACATCCAGAAGATTCCTCACTTTCTTTGGCTGGCTCATATCTCCTAAGGATTGCGGTATAATTTCCAACTTACTGTATTGTGCATTTATAAAGTTTATCAGTAGTCGCCTTATTCACTCTCTTCATTATTTTTGTCACAACTTCAAAAGTAGTCACTCCAGTGACTTAGAGAAAGCACGACAGAGAATAAGGGATGCTCCAGAGTACACCCCCAAGGGTGAACTTGCTTCCTTTCTTACGTATTAACTCAGTATAGTGGTCCTTCCGAGCTCTAAATGAGCTGATGCAATCAGGCCAACTGTATTTATTGTTATAGGAGGATTAGCAGAGGGTTGGAAGTATTCATTAATGGCTCTAGTTCTTTGTTCATTGTATAGTGCTTTTGGCAACACATCAGCTCATTGCTAAAGTCCATCCATTGGAGCTAGCTCTGCTTTTTCACCATGGCATAACTTTTCAGGAAGGCATGTTTTTTATTTTCCTTGGACATATGATGACCCTGAGAAAGCCTATGTCAATCTTTCACAACTTCCACTATGACACTATCAAAAGCGATCAATGAAGAGGAGAACATATGAATGGATCACTGATAAAATCGAACAACAAGTGCCATCGATTTTTATCAATTCTCATTTTCCAATACATCGATGATTATGAAGTGACAAATAATGACAATCTTCCTCCAACTGAACGAGCCTTCTTCATCTCAATCAGATCCAATAGTTTACCATTGAGGGAAGGTAGTGAGTTTTGGATAGAACCATATTACCCGAGTAGATTTGTACGTCAATTTGGCTATGACTAGACAGTACCCGAACATCCTAAAGTAGTGACCTGCATTATGAGAAGTTATGGTGTGGGCCTGGAAGCAATTGCTTACCGCACACATCAATTCCAAGTTCATCATTCCTGGTTTTGGGCATTTTGTTCACACTACATACCCCTGGATGAGATGATGGGCATTAATCTCTCCTGGTCCATTGTTGTATGCTAGTGGATTCTCCAATATGGGTGCCTCCACCCAAGTTGAGAAAGCGAGACCTTGTGCAGGGAGTAGGAAACACTGGTGAACAAGATCGTGCCCCTGCCCTTGGTGAAGCTTGTATAAAGATTTCTTTTGAGGAACCAATTCGTCAAACTAAACTCGTGAATACCCTTGAGGGTTGGATAGCCCATGGATTCCCTTTAGAGCATCTAAGAATTTAAAGGAAGCATACTGGCCAAGAAGATGTTGCTGACATTGCAAAAGCTCTTCGAATCCATGTTTCTACTGTTCTGCTCCTGACTTCAGAAGTTGTAGGGCCTTCTGAGACTCAAGAGATATCTCTAGCTATTCCTCCTCAACCATCGTCCACTTGTAGAGGTTCATCGTCTCTAGTCACAAGATCACAGACTCGAGCTAGATCCTCTATTTCTTCTGTAACTGTTACTGCAGAAGAACTTGTTCCTATTGATGAGATAAAATCTTCGAAGAAAGGGAAACAGGTGGTCGTTGAAGAACTAGTTTTGAATTCATCATCATCGTCATCATCATTATTAGAGGATGAAGATGGAGAGTCCTCTTCTGGTAGTACTTCTTCTACTGAAAATGATTCGTCCTCCAGTGATTCAAAAGAAGAAGGAGAACTGAATACAAATGAAGAAGAAGGGGAAGTCGATATTGGTGAAGAGGAGCATGTTATTGCGATTGTTGTGGTGGATGAAGAAGTGCCTCAGGATGTTACAATCCCTTAGACAGTGACTACAGAAGCCGGCGAAGAAGAAGAGCCTTTGGACTATAGAGAGTACGAGGATGTACCTGAAGTTGATTTGATGATGTCATTTAGCAATAACTATTCTCTCTTCCGTGTAGAATATTCTCTGGTCCAATAGCTGGTACTTCAAAGGCTTTAGAGATGCTCCCTACTAGTATAGAATTAGTTTAGAATGAGGCAACTGCTCCTGCTTCTGATTCACATTCTACTAGGGTGACTAGAGTATCTCTTACACCTTTAGTTAGACCCAGTACAATAGCGCACAAGATAATCTTTCCAACGGAGCCAATCGACACTATAACTCGGACTATAGTCGCTTCGAGTACTAAGATCAGGGCGCCTTCTTTTACAAACATGGTTCCAGATATGCTTGGTCTTTCATCCCTTCTTGAGAGAGTACAATCTACTGAAGTGCCAGTTTCGGTTCTAATTGTTTTAGTTGCAGGTATATCTACTTAATATTTTGTTTTATAAGGATATTTCATAAGTTTCAATCTAATTCATATTCTTCTCATCTTTTACTGTAGTTCATCCATCTTCAAAAGGTTTCGTGAGCTCAAATTCTATCGCCACTGTTTCAAACATAATATCTATAGAAAAGATCCCCCCTATGCATTAGTCCTGCTGAAAGGTTCCCTATTGGCGGCTATATGCATTTTCAAGGATCCGACACAATGGTCAGATTTAGATTTAGCATTGACGTATCTAGATAATGTTGCAAAAATGGCCAAAATTAATATTTCTCCTTTGCGTGAATCTCTCTCTCATTTTTGTGCCACACTCCACAAACTAGAAGCTGCTCGAGACCTGACTATTGCTCCTAAAATACTTTCCCATCAGAAAGAGTTATTACAACTTGAAGATAAATTCTCAAAGGCAATGACGATGATTTCTGGGTATAATAAGGAATTCAACTCTCTTTAAGAACAGTTGAAAGCTTCTAAGCATTCTTCGGTGCTCATAAGTGAGAAGATATCAAGTTTCAGGCAGTAAATTTCTGATCTCGAGATTCATCAACATAAAGTGGATCTAAGGACCCGCAAACTTGAAGCGGATATTGAAGACAATGTCCGAATAACCAATCTTGAGTAATCAAAGATTTCAAAGGATGAAGTAGCAATAACTTCTTTGACACAATAACTAACAGATGCTCTTGATCAGGTTAGGCTTATTGTTGATGCAGAGTTAGATAATGCAACTGCTGAAGTTCAATTGAAGCAAGATTTTCAACAATATTTGTTTCCACAAGAAATGAAAGGTATTTGATTTGAGAATTATCTTACAAAATTATAACAAAGAAAGAATGAAGAGAATAATCATCACATTTATTCATTCTAAATTCATTTACATCCTCTTATCCTTTGATTCTAAGATAAAGTACTTATGATAAAAAAATACAAGTATTGAATGAGCTTATGTCGATTTCGGCAACATTTTGGCTCATATTATTCAAGTCTCCATTAGAGAAGAGTTGTGCGGATCTTCTTTCCTTTGAAAAACTATCGTATTGTGAAAATAATAAGGTCATGTATGCTGCTTCTTAGGCTATCTGCGCAACTCCTTGTTGAGTTGCATGGGCAGAGGAGTTGCACGGGCCCGCACTACTCATCCCAATTGCGTCGTCCTGCCTTCATCTTCTTTGCTCTCTTTCTCTCCAATACCTATCAGAGGTATTAGAGTTTCCTTCTTAGCAAATCTAATCCCTCAAATGAAGGGGTAGGGGGTATTTATAGGCTTTCACACATGTAAATCCTTGAATCTTGTGCCATAGGACCCACTTCACATCTATTGTGCACAACTATGCAGATATCACAATTATGAGTTGCGCATACCCATGCAACTGTGATGAGTTACACAGTCCCGCGTAACTCTTCTGTTATTGCACAACTTGTTGCCTTCTTCAACTTTTCTTCAATTTCTTTCTTCTTCACTTTTATTCTTTTTAATCAATTTTTATGCTCCAACGCCCACCTCTAATCCCATGTGGTAGCCATTGCCTTCCCTTTTTATTTATGTTTGGTGGGATAATTAGAAGCAAGGTGACCATACCCTCTACAATTGTAACATTGGGGGATCTTTTGACCATTCAGGAGATTTACCTATTTAGCGTTTCGGGTCATACTTCTTCCCCTTTTTGTAGGTCTGTCCTTGGTTCTTATTGAAAATCATTTTAAACCTTTTGGCCAATAAGGCCATTTCTTCATTGTTGCCATCGTCATCAGTGTCAATCTCAAATTCTTATCTTTTTTGTGATGCTTTTAGGACAGTGTTTTTAGATTTTAAATGTTTTTGAAATGTCGTTCATATGTTTGTAGGGAACTTAACAGTTCTTCTACTTTCATGTCATCTATGTTCCTACATTCCTCTATTGTAGTGACCTTGGAAGAGAATTATTCTGGTAGAGATCTTAAGATTTTTCTACAAATCCATGGAACTAGAACTCTTTCTCTTAACCCCCCATGTGGAATTACATATGACACACAGCTTGGTGTAAAACTCCTTAAATGCTTCATGCTCCATTTTTTATGTTTTCAAATTGTGTTGTTAGGATTTGGAGTTTGGAATGCTTTACTATGCTTGTCCCTTCATGGGTTGTTTCCAGTAAATTCCATGCTTGTTTGGTTGTTTCGTACATGCATATTTTTTAAATTCTTCTTGAGAAACAACGTTGTAAATAGCGTTTAATGCTTTTGCATCACAGCTAGACCTAGTTTTGTAGTAGTTGGTCCAAAGCACTTGAGGTTTGGGTCTTGAAGTGGTAGCATTATTGTCTGAAATGATTTAATCCATTGGTGCTTGCCACCCATTTTCTACTATATCCCAGACCACATGGTTTAAGAATCTAAGAAAAATATTCATCTTAGCACTCCAATAAGCATAGTTAGAATGGCCAAACAATGGTGGTCTAGAGACCAACACCCTTCACTTTTAAACATATTTTCAGCTTCAACTAGGATCTTTCTCTAGGTTGTTAAGCCCTTCAAGTGGAACGTGCTTTGATAGCAATTGAAATTGCACTTTTACCACTATAAGCAAAGCTTGAATATATGACTAATGTTCTAGAGGGGGGTGAATAGGAATTTTTAAATTTTAACTGGATAAGTTGAATGCAGTTACTTCTAAACACTTATGTAAAGTAGTATGAACAAAAAGAAGTGCAACTATTAAGTCTACTCAAGTGAAAACATCATTCAGACATTCTGTCAAACACGTTTGTCGCAGTAAAGTAAGTCATGATATTGTTTAGCAAAATATAAGAGATAGAACATTCAACCCATTACACATTATGTATAGTAGTTTGACTATATGCCTACTGCACTCTCGGCTGACGCACTCTCTCTTAGAGTGTGCCAGATTTCACTATTCATATAGTTTTAAATCAGGTTCACCATAAACCTTCACAATCTATATAATGTTTACATGATTTCATATATCGATGGCCTAGGTCTTAGGGAGTTTGGATCTCAAACTCCAACACGAAGTCCTACACAAGGATGATGAACGTACTCTCCCATTGGAGGCCTGCACAAGGACTTGTCGAGTTTAATATTCAAACTCTAAAACCCAATTCTACACAAGGAATGGTTTTTAAACATAATGGACTTAAATAAACTTTCTTGTTAAGAGTGGATGAGCCCCATTGAAGCACCTCGATGAAGATCTTTTAGAATTATGAAGCATCTTCAGCTCCCTTAAACCGTAACCATAATGATGATATGCCTTTGGAGATGTCGAGGTTTGGGTAAGGGTTGTTGAATCCTAACTTAAGAATAATGGATCTTGATGGTTAGGATTAGGATTCCCAAGGTCAAGCATTCAATGCTATCTAGCATAAAGGATTTTCCAATAAATATGGTTGTTAGAGCATTAATGAATGCTGGAGGATATTCTTCAATCCGTGCCTTGAATGCTTAATGAATGTTATTAATACAAGGATTAAATGATGAACTCCATGAGGAAAGAGAGCTTTAAAAAATAGGTTTGAGCTAGGTTTACACACATACACACACAAGCCTCTTTCTATTTCTCATCCATTTGTAAAGAAACCCTCTTTCATATAAGTAGAGGAGATTTGCAATGGTAAAAAAGGGTAGAAATTTGCTAGCTTTGATGCCATCGAAGCACCCTTCGATGCCATTGAGAAAATCTACATTTAACTCGAATGGTTGCTTGTTTGTTTAACCTCTTTAATCGATGCCATTGATTGGACTTTGATGTCATTGAAGTGTCCCTTCGACGCCATCAAGGGACCTTTAATGTCATTGAGAAAATTAGGGATTTTCATATTGAAGTTGATGGAGTGTTTTTGTATGTTCAATTGATGCCATCGAGGAGATCCTTCGATGCTATCGAGAAATTTTAGATTTCAAAATTGAAGTTACTAGACATTTTGAGCTAATTTCTCAATGTCATTGAATGACCTTCGATGCCATAAAAAAAAGATCCATATTTATGACTTGAGGTTGCTAGACATTTCTGTTTGTCTGTTCGACCCCATCGAAATGTCTTTGATGCCATCGAAGACACTTTGATGGGAGCGAAAGTGAATTATTTTTGTGATTTTTTTAAAAATAGATTTCTTCTCATGACCGCTTACTAGCACATATTGAATAGGTTTTTCCTATGGGGTTTAGCTAGATGGAAGGTCACATTTTATAGAGCAGGTACAGGTTTTTGAAGAGTTCTCGATACTTTACCATTTCAGTGCTTTAGACGCCTTCGATTTTTAAGTCTTCAGTCTTGAATCTTCCTTGGGGCTCTCCAAATTCTATGACTCAGAACACATGTAAATTGACAAACTGGGAACTTTCAAATTTGAGGTAGTAAACTATGTGCTCGCAGTCCACCATCTTGAGTCAAACCATGCATTCACTCTCATCTAGCGTTAAATCTTGAATTATCAACTCAAACACTAGGACACTGCTAAAGTAATTGAGGTACACCAAAAGATAAGAAGGGCATGACTAGGATATGAGTCTCTCCTAAAAATTATAATAGGGATGTCGTAGCAATAGGGAAAAGGGAAGAGCCTGGAAATAGGTCACCGTCTCCCATTCACACTAATCAAGTTCACCAATGTCGGAATCATCCATCCAAATGAGAAATCAAACTCTACTCGTAATAAGTTACAACCATAGTCTTACCCTTTTAAAATTGCCCCATTAACTTGGGGGTAAGGGGCAGGAGATGCCTTGCCTCGATTGGACCTCTGTCAATGCCCCACCACTAGCACAACAGATAAAGAAATGCCATGACCTTGAAAATGAAGAAAATTTTTCTTCATCTTATACCGATTGAGACCCCATTCCTTGTTTCATTATAATGATTGGGCAAGGTGGAGCCGATCCACCCATTGCTTTCTCAGGCCCTGTCTCTCAAGGGGAGGGAGTATAAGGCCCAAATTGGTTCATAGTTCCCCCAATAGTTGCATTGGCCGACCAAATGTCTAATAATGTTAGCCTTAAAAATGTCAATGTAAATAGAAAGTGGCCTCCTGTGCCAAATCAGAGTAGTCTCTAGTTTGAAATACCATCCTGCTTGGGAACCAAAAGTATATATAAAAAAAAACCCACAAATTTCAAAAATAGCAGAAAGCCTAAAAATTTTGAAAACATTATTTCACCATTCCAAAAAAAAAAAGGTTTCAAAAAGTGCATGCATCATAGAGCTAGACTTGTTCTTTGAGCCAGAACTTTGAGGTTAACATCTACGACTTCACCGTAGAACTTAACTTAGAACTTATGGGTTTGTAAATGGTCAAGGACAAGGGAAATGGTGATCTAACCCAAAAATCAAGCCCATCGACCAAAAGCTAAGAAGAATGTAGCTAGAGTGGATCCAAAAAATATGCGAAGAAGTGATCATGTAATACAACACAGGCTTCTAGTAGTGTCCAACTATCTGAAATGGCTCACCAATATCATCTTTGTACCTAAGAAGGACGATTGGGTCCGGATGTGCATCAACTTTCGAGATCTCAACAAATCCATCCTAAAAGATGATTTCCCACTACCTTACATCAATACTCTAGTCGAAAACACCGCAGGATACAAAATCTTCTCCTTTATGGATGGATTCTCCATCCACAATCAGATCAAAATGGCCGTAGAAGATCGTGAAAAGACGTCATTCATCACACCGTGGGGGACTTTCCATGACATGATGAACAAAGGGCTTCAAGTCTATGTGGATGACATAATCATCAAATCTTAAAGCATTGAAGGACACTTTAAAGATCTTGAATGGCTTTTCAACTTCCTAAAAAAATTTAAGCTCAATATCAACCCCCAGAAGTGTCTTCGGGGCGTCCAAGGGTAAGCTGCTCGATTTTATTGACAGAAAGGATGGAATTCAAGTCAACGAATAAAAAGCCATAGCAATACTCGAGATACCACCTCTAAAGACTGAGAAAGAAATTTGGGGTTTCTTGGGCATAATTTAGTATATCATTCATTTATTGCTCAACTCACACCCATATGTGAGCTCATATTTAAGCTACTTCGCAAAAATGTATTGAAAACAGGAATGAAGACTGTTAGGAAGCCTTTGACAGGATAAAAAATACTTGTTGAATCCCACATTTTTAGTTCCTCTAGTGCTAAAACGACCACTACTACTCTACATATTAGTAGCCTCAGACGCCATCAGGTGCGTTCTTGGCTAGCACGATAATACAAGAAGAAAAGAGAAAGCAATTTACTATCTCAACTGCTGATTCACTAACTACGGGTCTCGATACTCTCCCATCAAAAAAACATGTCTCACTCTTGTTTGGGCCAATCAACGCCTGCATCAATACATGATTGCTTATCTTATCTTTTTACTCTCATGAATGGATCCACTGAAGTATCTGTTCGAGAAGCTGACATTGATAGGTAAAATGGCAATTGATGCTTTTAAAGTTCGACATCACCTATGTCACTTAAAAGCCAATCAAGGGGAAAGCATTGACAGATCATCTCACAATACACTCTGTGCCAGACTATCGACCATTAAAGACCTTCCTTGATGAGGACATCTTACTCCTTAAGGGAAAAGAAGGGTCGGAGAAAGATGACTGGTCCTTGTACTTCAATGGGGCCACCAATGGCAAAGGAAATGGAATAGAAGCAATCTTATATTCCTCAAACGATGTTCCCGTCCCCATCTCAAAAAGATTAGCCATTGAGTGCACGAGCGACATTGTTGAATGTGAAGCTTGTATCATTGGCTTGAAAGAAGCGATTTTCCTTGGCACAAAGAAGTTAAGAGTCTTTGGAAATTCTCAATTTATCATTAATTAGACAAATAGTGAATGGAGGACCAAAGATGATGAGTTGATTCTGTATGATGTTTATCTCAAAAATCTTATCGAGGAGTTCCACCGAGTCACTTTCACACATATGCCATGTGTCAAGAACTAATTTGTCGATGCTTTCATAGTGATAACATCCATGCTAGAGATTCTACAAGAGGCACCCAATGGGAGCTCATGGCCGAGCTACAAGAAGATCTGACAATTTTTGGCTACAATTGAAGAAGCCGAGACACCACCAGAAAAGCTCCCCTGTTATATCGACATTAAGCAATACCTGAAAAGTCAGGTATACCCAAAATGTGCCACACCCACGGACCATCGAATGATCCAACACCTGTCTGCTCAGTTCATTATCAATGATAACATCCTCTACAAGCATTCCTTTAATCAAATCTTATTGCAATATATAGATGAGGTAGAAGTTGCAAGAATCGTGATGGAAATTCATAATGGAATATGTGGGCCACATGTGAACGAACACATGATGACTAGCATGCTTCAAATGTTAGGGGCACATGAATCTGATCCACACCATCCACGCCCCTACTTCATAATTATACAATCTGACGGCACCTACCCCTTCTTAACTAGGGAAATTGACGGCATCGACAAAGTTAGCCCCAAAGCATGCAATGACCACAAATACATTCTAGTAGCAATCGATTACTTCACTAAATGGGTGAAAGAAACATCATATACCAACTAGTATCATTGCATGTGGTGTAATTCTTAAAAAAAATAGCATTAGTCAATACGGAATCCCTTAAGCCATTGTTATAGAAAACAGAATGCTCTTTATAAATCAAAACGTGGAGAAGTTCCTCGAACAAATCAAAGTCAAACAACACTGATCAAGACCCAATCGACCACAGATGAATGGAGGGCTTGATTATAAGTACACCTATTTGTCGATAACGTGAGTCAGTGAGTTGGTTGAGCCCTTAGAAGCTGAAGACCGAAAACACATGAAGACATGAGCATAACGCACAAAAATAGGTAACTTGAGTGCCTTAGTAACCCTAATCTTAGACCCCTTTAGGTCTAAAACAACCTTAGCCTCTAGATGATCCATTCTCCTATAGGTAAACCTTTGTTTGATCATCTCATAGCCATAAGACCTTAATTTGATCATGCCAAGATAGGCTTTAGAAGTTCAAAACCGCTGTAAATTAATTGCCCAAAATAATAGAACTCTTGACTTTTTTCAAGTGAATCTTGATCCTATCGACCTGTCGTTGATAGAACTTAATAGTATCTAAGGTCCCCTTTAATTCGAATGAAGAAAGCTAAAACAGTCCAACGGTAAAATTGCCTAAATTGAGAGTTCTTTGATCCTATCGAAGGCTTGCTCAATCCTATTGATAGGGCCTTTATTTGTCCATTTTATATCCATTGCAAACCTTTTTCTATATATTAGGTATTCATACCTTGGACTTTTTTTTTATGGGTTTTAGATGCAAATAGAGCCTAGGTGATTCCCTACCTTTAATTCCTCTCCTAGCCTCTAAACCAAAGAGTTTCTAGCCTCAAAACTAAAGAGTTTCATGCCACTCTTCTTGTGATTAATCACTTTAATTAGCATTCTAGGCTCCATTATGAAGGTGTGGATGAACTCTCCCTTATTTTAGAGATTAGACACAAAACTATAAGTAAATCCTTAACTAAACATCCTATAGAATACCCCTATAGGTAAATCCATAATTAGAACACACTATTCCATAGTTGTAGGAAATCCAACCTCTCTCTCTTTACCTTGGCATCTCAATAGAAAGATTATTGCCGGTAGCCGATTCAACGAAGCTAAAGAAGATCGACTTCAAAGATCAGGGGAACACAAGTGAAGTCGATTCATGTATGAAGAAGCATCTCTACGAAGGCACATCAATGGGATCAATCTAAACTTGTAAGAGTTTAATTTAGAGTTCATCATATACTTCTTTGTGTAAGATTGAGTATAAAGTTTGTAACCCAAACTCGAATAGGTTCTTGTGTAGTACTACCACTGAACATAGGTGCATATGTGTTAGTATTTGTGAGAGCCTCCAGTTGGATTATACGTAGGTCCTTGTATTATGACCGTAGGAGTTTTTGGTGATCCAATAGAAGGCTAATTAAGTCTTTGTGGGAGCCACTAACACGGGTGTTTACGTGTTCCACCAACATGGGTACATATGTGTAAGTTCTTGTGTAGGACCGAAGGTTTATTGTGAACCTATTAAAAACCATTATAAAGGTTAGTGGTAAACCTATTGAAAACCATTAAGATAGTGAAATCTGGTATACTGGATGAGAGTGCGTCCACCGGGAGTGGAGTATGTATTGAACTGAATCACTATACATCATTGTGTTTTTGATTGATATGAGAATGTGTTTCTATTATGCTTATGATTGAATTGTTCATTATGGATGCATGAATAGATTGTATACTACAAACTTAATTTGTAACACACAATTGATATTACATATCTCACATCATAGACTAGTAGCTCAATTAGTTGTATTCTTGCAGTATATGAGAATTAGATTTTAATTTATTAAAATTGGTAAATATTTTAAATTGGTCCTCTTCATCCCCCTCTAGGGCTTAGATAACCAATGTAATTTCAGAGGCTGTCAATAAAATGCTTGCATGCATCCTCGAGAAAATGGCTTAAACCTATCACGATTGTCAAAAATGCTTTCATATGTAGTTTAGGTTTATTAAACATCCACACACACTACAATAGGCGCCACTCCATATGAACTCACATACAGAATGGAGGTAGTTTTACCAATTGAAGTAGGGATCCCCTCACTATGTGTACTAATGAAAAGTGAAGTTGAAGAGGGTGATTGGTTGCAAGCTCGCTATGATTAACTATATCTTACGGACAAAAAGTGCATGCAAGCGTTGTGCCATTCCCAAACTTATCAAAGAAGGATTGCATGAGCGTACAATAAAAGGGTCTGTACCAAAACATTCAAGGTAAGAGATGTGGTCATGAGAAGAATTTTGCCTCCTCACCTCCCTGATCCAAGGGGCAAGATTAAACCTACATGGAAATGCCCTTTGGTGGTTTGAGAATTTCTCCCTAGAGGTACACTCTGTCTCACCAAAATGCAAGGCAAAGATCTTCCTGAGCCTACCAATGTTAATCACATCAAGCTTCATCATGGGTAATAGGTTAGTACAAGAGAAAAGTTGCTCGAGGTTGAATCCCACTCCAACCTACCCAATTTCCCAGAACTGGAGAGAATCCCCAGACCTAAAAAAATAATGTATAAAAAACAACGAATGAAGCCACCTAAATTTTGGAAAACAATAAGGGTAGGAAAAAAAATACATTTGGTAAAAAAGGGAGAAAAGAAAGAGAGATGACAAAAAAATCGAGGGCAAAATCCAAACCTCCATCCCACCGAACTCAGGTCATCCAGCTTAAAGGCTCTCTATTACTCCCTGAAACCACCATTGAAAGGCAATGGCAGAAACCCAATGATAAACAAGAAAGAAAAAAAGTGAAAGGGCAACCAAAGCAAAAGGGCGAGGTGAAAATCCACAAGGACGCCTTGAGTAAAAATAGGGGATGCACCGCAGACCTGTTGAAAAGCCAAAAGAGCGATAGGGGCAAAAAGGCAGAGTTGCTAAGAGGCAGGCAAGATCAAATACTTGGGATGTAGCGAAAACCTAAAAGGGTGCTATGGGAAAAAGTGACAGGCAAAGCTAAGTATAGTAAAAACCTTAAAGGGCCCTACAAGAAAAAATGACAATATAAGAAAAAGAAAAAAGAAGAAGAAGAAGAAGAAAGTTAAGGGAATATGACCACGGAAAAATAAGTGTGTTCATATCTTGAAGGCAAAGTGTGGGACCCATGATTTCTAAAGAACATTCATTCAATCGAAAAGACATTTCCACACGCTTACTTCCAAGGACTCTTCAAAGCCCTTAGGAATTAACTCAAAGCTTGTCAAGGATCAGTGTTGGAATGTTCTAATGTCTGATCTTTCTGTTTGAAACACGAAAATCATAAACCACTCACGAAAGGAAAAGACTGACATCACATACACAGAAAATGAAAAAAAAAGCATTTTTCTTAGCTTATTATTATTATTATTATTATTATTATTATTAATTTTGTTCTTCATCCACATAAAACCTGCATTAAAAGGGTACAACAACTTTGACCTCATTCCCTAACCAAAATGTATATACAACATATTTTGACCACACGTTAATCACTTAATTTGTGGACGCTTTCCCAAATGGTCCAATGGATCAAACTCCCCAGGACAAGGAGAGCCAGCCTATTGGGAGAAGTCTCGAGCGAGGGAGACAATATGCTCTCTTTGCATATAAAGAATCTCTCTCTCTCTCTCTACATAGGTAATCAACTCAATATGAAGACGATGTTACTCCCTCTCAAAGGCATCTCACTCAGATCATAGCAAGCTCACCTCTGCTTCCTGTTTATCTGACGTCTCTGTCATGCGGGCCACCTAAGTAACAAATAGACTATGCATCAACCTCATAAAATTCGATGTCACCGCATAGTAAGAATTGCTTAATGTCGCAACCATCCTAAAAAGTCCAGGGACTTAAAGGGGGAGGAAGATCAGGAACTCCCCAGTTCTTCTTTAGGTAAAAAAGGACCTACACCAGAAGATGTTATATTGAACTTTGCTACATTACCGAAGCATGATACTCAGCTGATGCCAAGGGTGAAGTGATAACATTTAAATATTACATATTTATGAAATTGCGATAAAGACTGCTTAAGTTGAAGTAGGAATATGCCAATATGTCCTAGAGGGGGTGAATAGGACTTTTTAATAAGTTTATGATAATTTAAAATCCTATCACACTAATCCTAACAACAAGCATATATTAGGATTAGTCAAGAGTAACTCTACTGACTTCCAAGCCCGATAGAGGATCCAATCACAAACTATTTGAGAGATGAACAATATGCAAACTAGTTTATGATGTTATGATGTTTGTGTGTGTGTGTGAGGTGTGATCTTAGATAATCAGATATGAAAATATTAAAGGAAATCACATAAATAAATGAATAGTAATCTCAAACACAGTCATTTTTATAGTGGTTCAACTACTTGTCTACTCTACTCTTGGTAACCGCACTCAACTCTTGAGTGTACAAATTGCACCAAGAAGGTTTCCCACGATTCACCCCAAACCTAAGATTTTAAATCAGGTTCACCTTTAACCTTTACAACCTACACCTAAGCTGACTGTTTATGCTCTCACGAGTAAGGGTCAACACATCGCACCCACTTTTAGGCACGCTGGCCAAGGATCTTCTATAAGACCATAACTGTTTATGCTCTACATAAAGAAAGGGTCAACACAACACACCCACTACGTATACTCCCGCCGGAGGTCTCCTAGAGGACTTGCAAGGGTGAGAAACACCTTAGACCCAATCCTACAAAGGAATGATCACAAGGGTCCTCTGAACTCTGATAACTTATAGATAAGTAGATGAGTCCCTTTTAGCTCATTATTGAAGATCTCCTCCTTTGTTGATGAAGAGTCTTTTACTTCCTTGAACTGTAACTCAGAAGATATATCGATGTATGGTAATTGGTTGAGTCAAGGTTATGATAGAATTCTACTCTCAAATATTTTTTTATAAAGGAGATAGAGTGATTCCAATCTTCTATGCATTTAAGGCATCCCAGTTTAATGATTTTCCATTAAGGTGGTAGATGGAGGATCCTTGAATGCGAAAGTTTATTCCCCAATCCACTCTATTGAATATCAATGATGAGGGTGGATTGGAGGATGAACTCCTTAGAGAGAAAGGGCTTTGGGTAAATGATCTAAGGTTAAACACTCAAAAGCACTCTCTTCTTTCTCTACTAGCAACTAAAGACAAGCTCTCTATATATAGATAAAAAGTTCCAACGGATATAAAACGGTCACATTTATTATAGATTTTGATATCATCGAGCAGGGTCGATATCATCAAGCGTATACTCTCGATTGCATTGACTGGCTACTTAATGACACAAACTCAAATGTCATATGCTTTTGAAACTTTTTGCCAGGTGGTCGAGGGAATCTAAATACGAGTCGATGTCATCGGATTTCGAACTCCGATATTATCAATACGAGGATCGATTCGTTGACATTTGAAAATGAGCGGGACTTGCTTTGAAATTTTTTAGGTCAAAAGATATGATTGAGGTACACTCGATATCATTGGAATTTGTATGTCGATGATATCGAAGGTTGTGTCGATGCATCGATAAATCCATATATTTTATCAGTGAGCTTGCTGGACAGTTTATATCCTTTCTTGATGCAATGGATCCGGCCTCGATATCATCGATATTTGAATATCAATTCTATCGAGTGACCCTCAATTTGAAATAAAAACCACCTGAAAAATGTTACTGAAAAGACTGTGTCCAAGACCGATATCATCAATGACTTTTCGATATCATTGGTTTTTGAATTCTGAGAAAATTGAGGGGTACATCAATATATCGAAGGTCTATATAATTTTCTTATAAAAAATAAGGACACAAATACTCTGCTGTCGATTATATCGAGTCTACTTCGATAAACTCGAGATTCAAATATCAATGATATTGATAGGGGAATCGATACATCGATAATTTTGTCCAGATGAATATGTGATTGATGGATATCTTTGGTCCTCATTTCGATGATATCGATTGATCATCGAGGACATCGAAAACACTCCTCGATTTTATTGAACCTGATATCGATAAATTGACAGAGGTAGAAAACTTAGAGATTTTCTGATTTTGTAAAAAAAATTTCTAACCCAAAAACCCTATGATATTCTAACCAATTTTAAGGATTTTATTTACCTGGTGTTTTGGGACATGAGATGTGAGGCTTAGATTTACCTGTGGTGAGTTCGACACACATTCGATTGAGGTAGACAACTGATTGATCTTCCTATGGAGCATTTCTGTCTAGTTGACTCAACACTCACGCTAATTGACAAACCAGGGTACTTTCAATCTCCCCCTTTTTCAATTACGTGACAAAATACCAAAACACCCTAGAATAACATCTAGACAAATACATCTTAAATTGTGTGTACATGTAATTTACACAATTTTACAATATCTAGTAAAATCATACCCACACTCAGTAGCTGCTCCCCTTAATAGCATTCTCCCCCTATCTTGATGCAGCTGCTCCCCCTAACACTTGTATCACCATTCATAAACAGATATACAATTTTCCCATCGAGGTGTTTGAATTGTTCTCCCCCTTTTTGTCAGTCATTGACAAAGGTATAGCAGATGATATTGACTGAAGTTAAAGCAACTTGGGAGAACCACCACTTAGAGAGCATACATATATAAAATATAGATGTGTAATGATCAACATAGTTTAATCAGACATCATTTTCAGAAACTATGTATGCATAGTAGACCAAATAGAGCAGTGATATAAGCAGATAACATAATCATCAAAAACATCACACGCATTCCATATCAAATAAACCAGGGGATCTTTAGACATAATCATCGTAGTAAAAATGTGAATTAAATCCAGCCATATTCAAAAATATCCAAAAAAACATATCGGCCCAAGATTGGTAGTAGTATGACAGAAAACCATCAAAGCTTAAGTATTCCTCACTCAGAGGATATTATACTAAAAAGAGACTTTTGAACTTTATAAGTTAGTAATGCATCAAACCTATGTATGAGAGAAGAGCATTCAAAAGATATTTATGCCCTAAGCATTTCAGGGAGAATCCAGGTATGTGATGCATTGGTCGTACTATAGACAATCAAAAACCTTTACTGTGCTGGTAAGACATTAAGAATTTGTTGTGTATCATGTTGCAGAGTCGCTAACATGGTTTTGATCTCCAATAGACAGGCTTCATAATCATTCAGCCGTTTCATTATGTAGGATTGTCTATCAAGCAGATCCTGTATAGTGTCTTGTTCGGTGACAGCTTGAATGTTCTCAACTGAGACGGGGCTGTGCACAGGATAGCCTTTATTTGAGCTTAAATTGATTTTCCCCCCACGAGGCGCATTGAAAATAATATTGCAAATGTCTTCTTGATTGAACTAGGCACGCGGATGTGGTAGATCGTTAGTAAGAGGCAGCCCAAATTGTCATGATAGCTTGGACACAAGACATGGGAATGGAAGTGTAGTGATGGATTCATCTGAAGAAACCCGAATTAATTGTTATAGAATAAGAGTGGGTAGGTAAACGTGAATACCATGATGAACATCATACAAAATATTTAGAATGTATGGAGAAAGCTTGTTCCCATAGACTTCACAGGGATAGACATTTGTGCTGAAAATGCTGTGAAGGATTTTATATGCAGGATTGAGGTATTTAACATGAAGAGCATTCTTTACATTTCTTGGTATAGTAGCACCATTACATAGTGCTCAAGTAACTTCACCCCATACAGTAAGACCATTTAAATTTCATTCTGATACAGGTATCCTAGTGACCCCTACCCCAATCAGTCAACTTATCAGTCTAGGGGTGATGTGCTCGGTTCGATTGATGACAGAGACTAAAACGATTGGAGGATTATTTTCAACATTGTAAATTAAATTCAGGAACTGATGCATGAGATTATGCTGAAATGCTCCACTAAAATCCACGATATTCCCCCACCCATTTAGTTTTAAGAGACCAAGGATCCCAAAGGATTCAATACATTTTCTCTGAACAGTTTGTTCTGCCATAAAGTTGAAGTTGAAAAATGGAGATGAGCTAGTTGTATTCTTCATACCTTTCTTGCTCTCCGTTGAGAAATGTTATGGAAGAACCAGTCCTTTGGACATTTTTGCTTGAGATGAATGAAAAGGAATTACTCTGAGAAATGCATTGCCATACTGAGATCAACAGGTGAGCCTCTTTTTCCGTTCTTCCATTTTTAATTTGAGCAGTAACTTTCGATATCATCGAACATCATTTCGATGATATAAAAAATAACTTATTTGATATTTTCAATAACGATCAGAGGGAAGATCAATCAACCCGAAGATTCATCTTCTTAAGAGTTAGTCGATGGTATCGATGCAAGGTTGATGTAATCGAACTGTTCACTCGATGTATCGACAGGTATATCAAAGGTGAATGTTTTTAAATTTTCTGTATTCAGACAACCCTTCATGTATACTATTAGTAAATCTATGTATCAATAGTATACATAGCAAAATTTAGTACAAGTATTGTACATATCAAAATTATAAACATTAAGATGTTCATATACAAAAGATTGAGGTGAGGAACATTAGATATATCATTTAGAGCTCAGTAAAATTGCATCATTTCAGCAAATATCCAGATCTTGATGCAAGACCTAGACTTATTTTTTCTATGCTCAGTATTTCTAGGCATAGGGATCATCCTTTTTTTTTTTCCTTTGATGACATAGCAGTGGTTATTTGTGTGAGAACCCTTCATCACTGATTTTCCTGAGAGGTCTAGGATTTCACATTTTCCCTTATTTAATGTCACCACATGCTCATTATCACATATTTGAGAAATGCTTAGAAGATTGTGTGTTAATCCTCTTATGCAAAAGGCATTCTCATTTTTGAGCAACTGGATTCCTCTAATGATTCCCTGTCCAATTACCTTAGCGGTGCTTCCGTCTCCATAGGTGACTATCCTATTATTAAGATCTGAATAATTTGTAAGGAGAGATTTGTCACTTGTGACATGTCTAGAGCATCCGCTATCCAGGTACCATTTTGTTTCATTGCCTGGTATATGGTTTGAATGAGTAACCAGACAATTCTTCTTTTCTTTTGGAACCCATTTTGTGACAGAATTTTTAACTATGGTAGATTTAGTTTTCTTGTTTAATTCGACCACTTAATTCAATTGCTCTGTATTAGTCATTTTAGGTGGTGGTGGATGTGAATCTATTTTATCCATATTCCTGGGTGGACTCTTGACATTTTGAATTTCTCTGGCTGGTTTAAATTTTCCAATATGCTTTTGACCAGAGTAATGTTGAGTCCTCCTAGGCGTCAAGCATTCAACTTGATAATGACCCGAATCACCACATAAATGACAAACTGGAGTAGTTCTTCTATTACTACCTGAGGTAGCAGATTTTTCAGTTGTTGGTGCTGCATTTCTAGTCTTTGTTTCATATCTTAAGTCGCTCTTGTCTTTTCCATGTTTTCCCATACCTAAGAGTTTCTCTAACTTCTCACCACTCTGGGAAAACTTGTATTTTAGCTTAGAAATTTTTCTGGATTCCTCTAAATCAAACATGAGTATATGATTTTTATTTTAAAGGAGCATGTTTTTATCTTTTAATTGGTCAACCTATTTGTTTAGTTTTTTAGACTCGGAATTAAGGAAGGTGTTAATTCTTTCAAGTCTATCATTATCCGAGTGATATTACTGTAAATCATTGGTTAGGTGTGTATTAATTTCCAGAGTTTTATCCAAATTTTTTTGTAGCAATTCTTTTTTGTTCTCAGATATTCCAAGTCTTTTAATAACTTTGATGTTATGAATGTACAGTTGATTGTAAGCATCTTGTAGTTTATTTTGTTGTTGTTCTTCTTCTTGCTTTTTAGTTTCTTCATTATCTGATGGAAATGATTCAGTGACTTGCGATTCCTCATTCTCAGTCTCAATGGGAATGATTGGAGCAGTGGAGACCATAAAATTTTTAAAGATTTTTGATCTCCATCACTCTCTGAGTCACTAGATTCTGAATTTGACTCTTTTGTATCATCCCATGTGGCAGCCATTGCCTTACCCTTAGTTTTTCTATTTGGGCATTCATTATATAGGTGTCCAAACTTCTGAGAGGCATAACATTATAGATCTTTGGTCTTTTTACCAAATTTACCTGTGAAAGGTCCATAGTCCATCTTTCTTCCTTTAAGTGGACGGGCACGATTTTTTTGAAAGAACTTTTTGAATTGTTGAGCCAACAGAGCCACTTCCTCATCTTCATCTTCTCTTTCACTTTCAATATCCTCATTTTTTGTTTTCTTTGAAGTTTTGAGGACAATATTTTTAGATTTTTGGGTGTGTTTGAAGTGTAGTTCAAATGTTTGTAGGGAACCTACTAGTTCTTCTACTTTCATTTCATCTATGTTCCTATATTCTTCAATGGTAGTTACTTTAGGATTGAACCATTCCGGTATGGATCTTAGAATTTTTCTACAGATTTTAGGTACCGAAACTTTCTCTCCTAATCCACCCATGGAGTTGTAAATGATATTCAACTTTGTGAAAAACTCCATAAAGGTCTCATGCTCTTCCATTCTGAGACTTTCGAACTGTGAAGTCAGAAGTTACAGTTTAGATCTCTTCACAATGCTTGTTCCTTCATGGGCTGTTTCCAACAAATGAAAGTGCACCTGCTAGTGCCCTAGTTTCTCAATTACTGTGTGTGTTAAGTCAGTCGATCTGCAGAGCCTCATAAGAAGAACAATTCAAATGCCTGCCTCAATCGGATGTGTGGAAGCTTGCCATAGGTAAATCATAGCCTCACATCCCACGTCCCAAAACACCAGGTGATTAAAACCCTTAAAAATAACTTAGAACATAAGAGGGTTTTTGGGTAAGTGAACTTTTTCAAAAAATCAGAAAATCTCTAAGTTTGCTTACCTTGTCGATTGTATCGATGCACATTTCGATATGATCGACCTGCTCTATCGATGTCCTCGACACTTGATCGATACTATCGATAAGAGGTCTAAAAGTGTCCAACACTGCATACTCATCTGGACGGATTTATCGATATATCGATACATTTATCAATATCATCGATATTCAAATATCAAGCCCATCGGAAGTGGCTCGATAATATTGACAGGTAGATTTTCGGCGCCCCTGTTTCTCTTAATAAAATTACTATGTGCTTCGATATATCGATGTCCTTTCCGATTCAATCTGAATTCAAATATCGATCATATCGGAAGGCCATCGATCATATCGATAGTGGGTGTGCTTTTCTTCCAACAAATATTTCAGGATATTTTTAACTTTGATCGGGGGCCACTCGAGGAAATCGATATTCTTATGTCAATGCTATTAAGGTCTAGTCGATTGGATCGAGAATGGACACAAACTGTCTAGCATGCTTATAGGTAAATCTATACGATTTATCAATCTCATCGATACAGCCTCCAATATCATCGATATTTAAATTCTGATGACATTGGTTGTTCCCCGATCATATCCTAAAAACCTGAAATATTTCAAGAATTGTCTCTCTCTTGCTTCAAATGTCGATAGATCGATCCCAGTATCAATGGAATCAGAGTACGAAATCCAATGACATTGACACCAGTATCGATCCCATCGACCAGCTGACAAAAGGTTTCAAAAGTGTATGACATTTGAGTTTGTGTTATCGAGCAGACAGTCGATCCCATCGAGAGTATACGCTCAATGATATCGAACTTTGTCATAAATATGACCGTTTTATATCTATTGGAACCTTTTGCCTATATAAAGAGAGACTTGTCTACATTACTGGTAGAGAAAGAAGAGAGTGCTTGTGTGTGTTTTACCTTTAAATCATATACCCAAAGCCCTTTCTCTCACGGGAGTTCATCTTCCAATCCACTCTCATTCATTGACATTCAATCGAGTAGATTGGGAAATGAACTTCCCCATTCAAAGATCCTCCAACAACTATCTTAATAGTATATCATTAAGATAGGATACCTTGAATGAATAGATGACAAAAATCACTCTATCTTCCTTATAGGAAAATTCTAAGAGAGTGGATTTCCATCCTAAACCTTGACCTAACCCGAAGTTAAGTACTGGTATATTTTTTATGTTGTGGATCAAGGGAGCCGAAGACTCTTTAACAACGAGGAGATCTTTGTCATTGCGCTAAATGAGACTCATCAACTTATCTATAAGTATTAATAGTCCAGAGGACACTTGTGATCATTCCTTTCTAGGATTCAGTCTTGAGTGTTTCTCACCCTTTGAAGTCCTCATAGGAAGCCTTCGGTGGGAGTGTACGTAGTGGGTACGTTGTGTGCACCCTTGCTCTTTGGAGAGCATAAACATCTGGTTAGGAGTGAACCAGTAAAACTCCAAGGTTAGAGGTGAACTAAGTAGAAACCTCTGTGTAAAGGTTGAAGGTGAACTTGATTTAAAATCTTAGGTTTGAGGTGAACCCTGGGAAACCTCCTTAGTGAAATCTGGTACCCTCAAGGGTTGAGTTCGGCAACAGGGAGTGGAGTAGAAAAGTAGTTGAACAATTATAAAAATGACTGTGTTTGCGATTGCTTTGTTTGTGTGATTTTCTTTATTATTTCAATATCTAAATATCTGAGATCACACCTCATACACATACATAGTCATATCCAGCATGAATTAAGCTCTAAATTGCTATCTTCTGAATAGTTTGTGATTGGATCCTCTACTAGGCATGGAAGCCAGTAGAGTTACATTTGAGTAATCCCATTAATTGTATATCTGATAGGAATAATACAATAGGATTTTTAAATACACTGTAAAACTTTAAAAAGTCCTATTCACCCCCCTCTAGGACATATTCGCATATTCCTACTTCAACTCAAGTAGTCTTCACCGCTATTTCAATTGGCATCAGAGCGAGTCTCTCTTTAAGGGCTTCACCGCCTAGAGATTGATCTTGACTGAAGTTTAGGAATATGGCCAAAGGAGAGGGCTCATCAGTCACTAGACCTCCAGTATTTGATGGTTCAAATTATGCATACTGGAAGGCTAGAATGCATTATTTCCTGAGATCTTTGGATCATGATGTTTATGATGTAGTTGAAAATGGATATGTGTTACCATCTGAACAGATCACACTTGAAGATGAAACTACCATCACTAAACCCAAACTCAAAGAAAAGTGGATGGTGTTCGACAAAGAACAACGAATTGCTGAAGCAAAAACAACGAACGCCATCTACTGTGCTGTGTCTCAGGATATATTCAATCAGACAAGTATGTGTGAGACATCTAAGAAAGCATGGGATCTACTGGAAACAACTCATGAAGGCAGAAGTACTGTGAAGAGGTCTAAACTACAACTTCTGAATTCACAATTCGAAAATCTCAAGATGGAAGAGCATGAGACATTTATGGAGTTTTTCATGAAGTTGAATATAATTTGTAACTCCATGGGTGGATTGGGAGAAAAAGTTCCAGTACCAAAAATATGTAGGAAAATCTTAAATCCCTACCGGAACGGTTTAATCTCAAAGTAACAACAATTGAGGAGTGTAAAAATATTGATGAGATGAAAGTAGAAGAACCAGTAGGTTCCCTACAAACTTTTGAACTACACTTCACACAATCCCTAAAATTCAAAAACACTGTCCTAAAAATTTCTAAGAAAATAAAACATGAGGACAGTGAGAGTGAAAAAGAAGATGAAGATGAGGAAGTGGCTTTGCTGGCACAAAGATTCAGAAGATTCTTTCAAAAGGATCGTGGTTGCCCCTCTAGAGGTAGAAAGGTGGATGACAAACCTTCTGCAGGAAAATTTGGGAAAAGAACCAAATAACCACAATGTTACTCCTGTCGGGAGTATGGACACTTATCTACCGAATGCCCAAATAGGAAAACCAAGGGCAAGGCAATGGCTGCCACATGGGATGATGCGGAAGAGTTAAATTCAGAATCTAGTGACTCAGGAAGTGATGGAGACCGAAAATCTTTGAAAATACCTATGGTCTCCACTACTTCAACCATTCCAAGTGAATCTGAGGAAGGACAACAAGCTACTGAATCATTTCCATTTGATAATGAGGAAACTAAAGAGGAAGAAGAAGTTAAAAAGGATAAACTATAAGATGCTTATAATCAACTGTATATTCATAGCATCCATATCCTTAAAAAATTTGGTATGTCTGAAAATAAGAAGGAATTGTTGCAGAAAAACTTGGACAGAACCTTGGAAATTAAAACACAGTTGGTCAATGATTTGTAACAATATCACTCAGACAATGACAAGTTTGAAAAAGAAAACCTATCCTTAAAAACAGAATTATCAAAACTTGTGAACCAAGCTGAATTGTTAAGAGATGATAATGCGCAACTCAAGAATGAGAATCATTCACTCAACATTGACTTAGAAAAATCCAGGAGAGTTGCTGAAATTAACTACGAATTTTCTCAGAGTGGTAAAAAATTAAAAAAAAATTGTTAGGGATGGGAAGACTAGGAAGAGACAAGAGTGGCCTAGGGTATGAGAAAATTAAAAAGAGAACTGGAAATAAAGCTCCAATAAAACTGGCTGCTTCAGGTAGCAATATGAAAATTTCTCCAGTTTGTCATTTATGTGGTGATGTGGGTCATTATAAGTTTGAATGTTTGGCACCTAGATGGACCTCATATAACTCTAATCAAAATCACATTAAAAAATTCAAACCAATCAGAGAAACTCAGAATGTTAAAAGTCCATCTAGGAGAAACACCCATCCATCACTACCTAAAGAAAAGGATAGAATGAAGAAATCTGTCTCACAATGGGTAGTAAAAGATAAATGGAACTATCTGGTAACTAACTTTCATATACCTTGATATATCAAGAAGAAAAAGGAAAAAGTCCAGATCATGCATCTAGATTTGGATACTTGCTAAAATGATGCAATTTTGCTGAGCTTTCAATGTTACATTTGAGGTTGCACACCTCTAACTTTTTGTATATAAACATTATCATGTTTATACTTTTTGCTTTGTACAGAACTTGTACAAAATTTTGCCTAGAATACCCGTTTGATGAAATTATACTATTCTATACGGGAAAGATTGTAAAAATGTAGGAAAACTTGAAAAATGATCACTTTCGAGATGACTGTCGATTGGTCATTTAGAATGTCGATTGCATCGATTAGGAATTGATACCATCAACAACCTCTCGAGTAACTGAAGCATCGGGGCGGTCAATCTTCTTCCAAACTCCTGTGCAAAACTCAAAATTTGTGACTATCCATGGCATCTAAAATTATGTTATCTGAATAGGTACATTTGATCTCAGACTGGGATTCACGTTCATCCTCTTTCAAGATGCCCAAAAAGAAAAATTTGTCAGCTCTTCCTCGGAGCACTTCAATTTCGAACAAGAAAGGTAAGCAGAATGAGATAGCCTCTTCTTCCCTATTTAACATCAACCTCGTGGCGGAACGAGCAATCCATAGAAAGAGCGTTGAACCATTTAAGATCATCGACCTTTTGAAACAGATTGGGTGAGACAATGTTGTGAGTCTTGGTGGAACATTTCAACACAATCTGGTACATCAATTTCTGAGCCTTGTTTACAACGTTGTGAAGGATCCTCCACTCATCTCAGTCACAGTCATAAATTGGGTCGAAAACATCACGCTGGGGGTGATAGGTAGACTGATTCACATAGAACCCACTGGAATACCGGTATCCGATCGAAACATGAATGGTCTCGGTGTATGGGGAGAAGTTACTCGAGCATTATGGAATGGTGCCACAATTCCTAGGAATACAAAGAATATACTCCATATTAAGCATCTTGATCCTGCCTATAAGATTCTTCATAGTATTTTCAGCACCAATGTCTATCCCTTTGAAGTCTTCGGCAACAATCTCTCTCCATACATTCTGAATGTACTGTATGGTGTTCATCTAGGGATTCCAGTATGTCTACCCACTCTAATTTTACAGCAGATAATTTGTGTGTGTTCAGCAGAGTCCATCACTATAATTTCATTTCCATGTCTTCTATCTAAGCTTTCATGTCAATTTGGTCTGCCACCTACTCATGATCTTCCACATCCATGTAGCTGGTTCAATTATAAAGACATCCGTAATTTGAATCTCTATGACAAAGTCTCTTGTGCTGAAGGAACCAATCAAATCTCAAGCCATGATGAGTCTATGCACGGCCTCGATACCGCAATTCAAGATATCCCAGTGCTAGATATTTTACAAAATCTTTTGGACGCTCAATCGTGCATGATGAAGAAACTTGATAACTATGAAGCCCATCTCTCAGAAATCTGACAAAGACTGGAGTCACTGAAACATGCTACAGAACAAATTCTGAACATTATCCCTTCTTCATAAAGCATGTCCAGGCTCTCTTTTTAACCTAGAATCTTTCTGGAATACTTGGACATAAGTATCTTTTTGAATGCCCTATGATCATGGCTGTGTGTGTGATGAATTACAGACTTACAGACTATGATAAAGTAGTGTCTTGATTCATTGTATCTCTACATGGGTTTGATATTTGTGTCTGATGGGTGGTAGTCTACTGTTGTCTGGGGTAGTACGTGTTTTTGAATGATGGAAGTTTTGTTGAATATGGCTGCATATAATTCAATTCTTACTGCCATAGTGATATATGAATTCCCCTGGTTAAATGGAGTATTTGATATAGATTGCATATGTTTTTCCTGATTATCTTATCTGATTTTGTCAAAGTTTTATTTCACGCATTCATACTACCTGCCAATGATGTATGCTCAACACTATTGAAAATCTCTATACATATATATTTTCCCATATGCTTCTTTAACTTCAGTCAATATCTACTGCTTTATCTTTGTCAATGACTGATAAAAAGGGGGAGAAAAGTTAAAATACCCCGTGTGAAAAATTGGATATTTGCTATTATATGTTACAGGTGTTAGGGGGAGCAACTGCACCAAGAAAGGGAGAGTTTTACAGAAAGGGGGTTGTGTACATGACTGTATTAGAATTTGTAAAATTATGTAAAAGCATGTACACACAATTTAGGATGTGTCTGTCTAGATATTATCTTAGGGTGTTTTGGTACTTTGTCACGTAATTGACAAAGGGGGAGATCGAAAGTGCACCTGCTAGTGCCCTGATTTGTCAATTACCGTGTGTGTTGAGTCAGTTGATCTGTAGAGCCTCACAGAAAGAATAACTCAAGTGGTTGCCTCAACTGGATGTGTGGAAACTCGCCATAGGTAAATCATATCCTCACATCCCATGTCCTAAAACACCAGGTGATTAAAATCCTTAAAAACATCTTAGAACATAAGAGGGTTTTTGGGTAAGTGAACTGTTTTGAAAAATCAGAAAATCTCTAAGTTTGCTTACCCTGTCGATTGTATCGATACACATTTCGATATTATCGACCTACTCTGTTGATGTCCTCGATACTTGATCGATACTATCGATAAGAGGACTAAAAGTGTCTAACAACTGCATACTCATCTGGACGGATTTATCGATATATCGATACATCTATCGATATTCAAATATCGAGCCCATCGGAAGTGGCTCAATAATATCGACAGGAATATTTTTGGTGCTCCTGTTTCTCTTAAGAGAATTACTATGTGCTTCGATATATCGATGTCCTTTCTGATTTAATCTGAATTCAAATATCAATCATATCGGAAGGCCATCAATCATATTGATAGTGGGCGCGCTTTTCTTCTAGCAAATATTTCAAGATGTTTTTAACTTTGATCGGGGACCACTCGAGGAAATCGATATTCTTATGTCGATGCTATAGAGGCCTAATCGATTGGATCGAGACTAGACACAAACTGTCCAATGCGCTTATAGGTAAATCTATACGATTTATTGATCCTATTGACATGGCCTCCGATATCATCGATATTCAAATTCTGATGACATCGGTTGTTCCCCGATCATATCTTAAGAACTCAAAATATTTCAAGACTTGTCTCTCTCATGTTTCAAATGTCGATAGATCAATCCCAATATCAATGGAATCAGAGTTCAAAATCCGATGACATCGACACTAGTATCGATCCCATTGACCAGTTGACAAAAGGTTTCAAAAGCATATGCATTTGAGTTTGTGTTATCGAGCGGACATCCGATCCCATCGAGAGTATACGCTTGATGATATCAACCCTGCTCGATGATATCGAACTGTCATAAATATGACCGTTTTATATCCATTGGAACCTTTTGCCTATATAAAGAGAGACTTGTCTACATTGCTGGTAGAGAAAGAAGAGAGTGCTTTTGTGTGTTTTACCTTTAAATCATATACCCAAAGCCCTTTCTCTCACGGGAGTTCATATTCCAATCCACTCTCATTTATTGACATTCAATAGAGTAGATTGGGAAATGAACTTCCGCATTCAAGGATCCTCCAACAAATATCTTAATAGCATATCATTAAGCTGGGATACTTTGAATGAATAGATGACGAAAATCACTTTATTTTCCTTATAGGAAATTCTAAGAGAGTGGATTTCAATCCTAGACCTTGACCCAACTCGAAGCCAAGTACTGGTACATCTTTTGTGTTGCGGATTAAGGGAGCCGAAAACTCTTCAACAACAAGGAGGAGATCTTCGTCATTGCGCTAAATAGGACTCATCAACTTATCTATAAGTATCTAGAGTCTAGAGGACACTTGTGATCATTCCTTTCTAGGACTTTGTCTTGAGTGTTGCTCACCCTTTGAAGTCCTCATAGAAGGCCTCCAGCGGGAGTGTACGTAGTGGGTGCATTGTGTGGACCCTTGATCTGTGGAGAGCATAAACATCTGGTTAGGAGTGAACCACTAAAACTTCAGGGTTAGAGGTGAACCAAGTAGAAACCTCCATGTAAAGATTGAAGGTGAACCTGATTTAAAACCTTAGGTTTGAGGTGAACCTTGGGAAACCTCCTTAGTGAAATTCGGTACACTCAAGGTTTGAGTGCGGCAGCCGGGAGTGGAGTAGACAAGTAGTCGAACCACTATAAAAATGACTCTGTTTGTGATTACTTTTTTTGTGTGATTTACTTTATTATTTCAATATCTTAATATCTGAGATCACACCTCACACATACACAGTCATATCCAGCATGAACTAAGCTCTATATTGCTTTCTTCTGAATAATTTGTGATTGGATCCTCTACTAGGCTTGAAAGCCAGTAGAGTTACATTTAAGCAATCCTGTTAATTGTATATCTGATAGGATTAGTGCAATAGGATTTTTAAATACACTATAAAACTTTAAAAAGTCCTATTCACCCTTCCCCCCCCCCCTCTAGGACATATTGGCATATTCCTACTTTAACTCAAGCGGTCTTCACCGCTATTTCAACAAATCCCATGCTTCCTTGGATGTCCCAGACATACTGATTTGATTAAAAATATCTTTGGACACAATACAGTAGATAACATTCATGGCCTTAGCCTTATTAGTTTGTTTTCTTTATTGAATGTTGTCCACTTCTTTTTTAATTTTGGTTTGGTGATAGTTGTGCCATTATCAAGTATGATTTGTTTAGATGGTGACACATATCCTCTTTCCACTATGTCTCAAACATCATAATCCAAGGATTTCAGAAAGTAATGCATTCTAGCCTTCCAGTATGCATAATTTGATCCATAAAATACTGGAGGTCTAGAGACCGATGAGCTCTCTCCTTTGGCCATATTCCCAACTTCAATCAAGATCACTCTTTAGGCAGTGAAGCCCTTAAAGAGAGACTCGCTCTGATACCAAATGAAATTACGTTAAAGACCACTTAAGTTGAAGTAGGAATATGCCAATATGTCCTAGAGGGGGGTGAATAAGACTTTTTAATAATTTCATGATAATTTAAAATTCTATCACACTAATCCAAACAACAAGCGTATATTAGGATTACTCAAGAGTAACTCTACTAGCTTCCAAGCCTGGTAGAGGATCCAATCACAAACTATTTGAGAAATGAACAATATACAAACTAGTTTATGATGGATATGACTCTGTGTGTGTGTGTGAGGTGTGATCTCAGATAATCAAATATGAAAATATTAAAGGAAATTATATAAACAAATGAATAACAATCTCAAACACATTCATTTTTATAGTAATCTAACTACTTGTCTACTCCACTCCCGGTAACCGCACTCAACCCTTGAGTGTACCAGATTTCACTAAGAAGGTTTCTCATGGTTCACCCCAAACCCAAGGTTTTAAATCAGGTTCACCTTTAACCTTTACAACCTACACCTAGGCTGACTGTTTATGCTCTCACAAGTAAGGGTCAACACATCGCACCCACTTTTAGGCACACTGGCCAAGGATCTTCCATAAGACCATAACTGTTTATGCTCTCCATAGAGCAAGGGTCAACACAAGGCACCCACAACGTACACTCCCGCCGGAGGCCTTCTAGAGGACTTGCAAGGGTGAGAAATATCTTAGACCCAATCCTACAAAGGAATGATCACAAGGAGCCTCTGGACTCTGATAACTTATAGATAAGTAGATGAGTCCCTTTTAGTTCATTGTTGAAGATCTCCTCCATTGTTGATGAAGAATCTTCCGCTTCCTTGAACCATAACTCAGAAGATATACAGATACATGGCGATGGGTTGGGTTAAGGTTATGATGGAATCCTACTCTCAAATATTTTCCTATAAAGGAGATAGAGTGATTCCAATCATCTATGCATTCAAGACATCTCAACTTAATGATTTGCCATTAAGGTAGTAGCTGAAGGATCCTTGAATGTGAAAGTTCATTCCCCAATCCACTCTATTGAATATCAATGATAAGGATGGATTGGAGGATGAACTCCCTTGAGAGAAAGGGCTTTGGGTAAATGATCTAAGTTTAAACACTCAAAAGCACTCTCTTCTTTCTCTACCAGCAACTAAAGATAAGCTCTCTATATATCAGCAAAAATTTCCAACGGATCTAAAATGGTCTCATTTATGACAGAGTTTGATATCATTAAGCAGGGTCGATATCATCAAGCGTGTACTCTCGATTGCATCGACTGGCTACTCGATGACACAAACTTAAATGTCATATTCTTTTGAAATTTTTTGCCAGCTGGTCGAGAGAATCGAAACACGCGTCGAAGTCATCGGATTTCGAACTCCGATATTATTGATACGAGGATCGATTCCTCGACATTTGAAAATGAGAGAGACTTTCTTTAAAAATTTTCAGGTCAAAAGATATGATCGAGGTACACTTGATGTCATCGAAATTTGAATGTCAATGATATCGAAGGTCGTGTCAATGCATTGATAAATTCATAGATTTTATCAGTGAGCTTGCTGGACAGTTTATGTCCTTTCTTGATGCAATCGATCTGGCCACGATATCATTGATATTTAAATATCGATTCTATCGAGTGACCCTCGATCTGAAATAAAAACCACCTGAAAAATGTTGTTGAAAAGACTGGGTCCAAGACCGATATCATTGATGACTTTCCAATATCATCAGTTTTTGAATTTCAAGGATATCGAGGGGTACATTGATATATCGAAGGTCTATATGATTTAGTTATAAAAAAATAGGGACATAAATACTCTGCTATCAATTATATCGAGTCTACTTCGATAAACTCGAGATTCAAATATCGATGATATCGATAGGGTATCGATACATCAATAATTCCGTCCAGATGAATATGTGGTTGTTGGACATCTTTGGTCCTCATTTTGATGGTATCGATTGATTATTGAGGACATCAACAACACTCTTGGATTTTATTGAACCTGACATCGATAAATCGACAGAGGTAAAAAACTTAGAGATTTTCTGATTTTGTGAAAAAGTTTTCTAACCCAAAAACCCTATGATATTCTAACCAATTTTAAGATTTTTATTTACCTCGTGTTTTGGGATATGGGATGTGTGACTTAGATTTACCTATGGCGAGTTCGGCACACATCCGGTTGAGGCAGACAGCTGATTGATCTTCCTATGGAGTGTTTCTGTCTAGTTGACTCAACACTCACGCTAATCGACAAACCAGGGCACTTTCAATTTATCCTCTCGAGTACATTTGTTTTCATGCATTTAAAGTGCTTAATTGATTAACTAACATCTATTTTATACATGCGAGGTAATTCATGAAATAAAAATGAAATCATGCTTAAGGAGGATTAAAGCTTAAAAGATTACTCAACAAAAGACTTGGAGATTTGGAAGACATTAATGAAGAGTTCACATGCCAAAGATTCAAGAAAACCAAGTACAAAAGATGAAGGAAAGAATGAAAAGTCATATAATTTAATAAGAGAAATAACAAATTGTTCAGTCTTACCTGAGCTTGGTTCGGTTTGAGCGAATGTACACAAAATAATCTAGCAACAAACTGACAGAGGTACAAATGTCAAATATAGGTTGCACATGAAAGATGGTGCCGCACTACCATCCTACATTCACAATTCTAAAAGTGTGACCCATAAACTAACTATATATATAGGATCCACATAGTATGTATATTAGATTGATTTTTTAGAAGTGTAACATTATGGTGGGCCCAATGGATGTCTGATACAAGGTGGACAAAAAAGATGGTGGGCCCACCATATCATGGTATGAGAAGATGGTACAAGAAAGATGGTGGGCCCACCATTTCATAATTCTAAAAGTTTAACCCATGGTCTATTGATATAGGATGTTGATCAAGCACATTCCCAACACATGAATTGGAAGAAGCCTAAAGTGAAATCAACAAAACTCATCATATAGTGACTGATCGACTAATTGAGTCGATAGGACGAAATTCCAATAGAAAATTTTAGATTGTTTGTTGGCTGCTTTCTACTAGTTTAGACAGGTCGACAGTGTTGAGGCATAAAAAGAAGAAGGACAAAGATAGAAAAGATCAAGAAAGTAGAAGACATATTAGTAGATCAAGAAAAATGAGAAAGAATATCATTTTATGAGATTGCGAGTGCCAGGCAAAAGACATTAGTTGCACAAACTATGCAAAGAATTTGTTGATTGCACGTTTACGCAAATGATCCTGTTGGTTGCACGACACTGCGCAAGGGGATGAAGATGTTATTTAATATGAACGGATAGATCTGATGAAAGATGGGCCCCATGGCCCAAAGATCGAGGGTTCACACGTGTGAAGGCTTATAAATACCCCACTTCCCCCCCTCATTTGGGGGTTGGAAGATTTTGAAAAAAGATCAGAGCTACAAAAGAGATTGAAGGTAGGAGAAGAGAGGGACGTAAGGGTTTGTGCGGGTCCGCCAAAATGGTGACTCTCAGTGGGAACATCCTCCCTTTCATCTCTCAGATAGATTACGTTACTATTCAAATAATAATTACAATTTCGTGTTTTATATTGAAGGTAAAAAGATAAAATTGTGGACTACGATCAATGGTAAACTCAATGAGAAAGGTGAACTTCTATTTCACTGCAACTGGATTCATAGTGGAATACGCACCGGACCAGCCTCTGAGGCATAAGATCCAATCCCCCACAAGCAAAGATGACTTAACCCGAACAATGGTTGGAGTCGTATCTACTTAACCTCAAGAACTTGAAGGTGATGAGGACTGGATTGTCATGACATCTCAAAGGATGAGATCCCAAAATGCAAGAAGCTTCAAAATAAGTCTACCTTCGCCAAGAGCTAGGAGACCAATAGCATGGAATGATGCTAAAAAGAATCCCGAACTTGCCCCTCTTGTAATATATCCCAAGCAAATAGCTCCGTAGTTAACATCACGTGACTTCCTAGCTCGAATTACCCCAAGAGTCCAATGGACAAAAGAACAAAAGGGTAAGACACTACTTGTAAGATCACCTACTTCTGTATCAGCCCGATCAATTAGTTGCAGTAGAAGTACAGGAAAATTGAATGAGATTCCCCTCTTTGTAAGCCCCATCACATCAATATATTTCCATCCTACTCCGACTACAGCTTCATCAAGAAGTGGGGAAGCCGCGGTACACATGGACGAAACAAATCAGGAAACTATGCTGACTATAGAGAACCATATGAATGAAATGACACAAGCACAAAGAACATTAATGGAAGAATGTAGAAATCTCAGAGAAGTTTTAGCAACTCTCGTGCACAATGTATCGCAGATGGCATCTCCTCCAATGATGGGCACGATGAATGAACAAAAACACTAACCCGAAGGCTTTCAGCCACCGGGGGCAGGATCACTTAGATCTGCTCCAACAGTGAGAACCATAACTCAAGAGGAAGCAGGCAAGTTGTTGAGGAAGCTATTAGAACAGAAAGGGAATGTGAGAATGTTGGCCGATTTAGATATCGAACACCATCTCCAAGGGAAGTAGAAGATGTCCCCTTTCCAATTAACTTCAAGCTTTCAGAATTTTAAAAGTTTAATGGGGATGGATTGTTGAAGGAACATTTGATGCATTTCATTACTAGCATGGAAAATTTCTCCACGATACCATAATATTGCCTACGATTGTTTGGATCTTCTCTGACAAGTAAGGCATTCTGATGGTATTCTAGTTTAGCTCCAGGATCGATATGCACTTAGGAACAATTGTAAGACATTTTTATGTCAAATTTCTTCTTATCAGAACACTACGTTAGCATTACGAAGTTAGCTTCTATACGGTAGAGAGAAGGGGAACCTGTGAGAAATTCATAGACAGATGGAAAACATTGGGATCCACTTGCAGGCAGTTGCTGGAAAAAAAAGAGTAGGTTAAGATGTGCTTGAACTCCATGCAAACAGGAATTGCGTTTAGGCTTACTAGTGCCGATATCAAGAATTTCTGTGTTTTGTCCACCAAAGCCCACACCTTAGAGCTGATGACCCGAAAAATGCTAACATTTCACTATGAAACGGTCAGGAGAGGAGCCAATAGGTTGATCGTAAACACTGTGGATCATGAGAAAAAGAGTTAGGAGACAAGAGATTCAGGAGAAAAAGGGATAGAGCGGAAGGAAGAACCAAATCGTCCTAAAAATAGATTCAGTGAAAAAGGCCCAGATCACTTAATTCTCACAAAGGATTCACGTTCAATAGGGAAGATGTTGTTCCCATGATGAACCAACTATTGAAAGCCTGTACAATAGAATTACCTACATCCAAGCACCCCAAAGATGTGACAAGAACAAGAGAAAGAGATTTCTGCTGTTATCATCATCTAGTGGGGCACCCGAAAGAAAATTGTTACATGTTAAAATGCATAATACAATGAATGATAAACAAGGGGGAAATAGTGATCGAAAAAGAAAAATGAAAGAGATGCAAAGGCAATGGCGAATGTATTGATAATTTGGGGAAGTACTCATGAAAGCGCAGGGAAAGAAAATCGTAAGATGACAGGAAAGGCCACGGTAATCACAATACGGTCAGGAAAAAGAATGGCATGTCCCCCAAGGTAGAAAGTTGGAGCCACAAGAACAGAGGTCATCAAGGATCATCATGACAGAGATAAAGGAGAAGAAAAGAATGAGGCAACAAAGGTGACTTATGATGTAGTAAATCACTTGAAAGGCCTTAAGAATTTATGATGCACTAAAGTTATCAGAGGACTTTCGGCAAAGTCTGATTCAAGCGCTATCCGACCATGATGTCGGAGAGGCATTGCTAGTGGAAATGGAAAATGAAGAGTGCAAAGAATGAGAGGACTGCATGCCGGTAGTTTCCTTCTCTAATGATGATGTAGCCTGTGATATAGGGCATAATAGGCCACATCCGTGGTAGGGAGGCCAAGCGGATTATGCTCGACAAAGGGTCTGTGGTAAACCTATTACCACTAACGATGTTAAATAAATTGGGCTACTGTTGTTCTGCGCCCTAGTGGAATGATGATATAGGGCTTTAATCATGATGGGTAGCGCACGCTCGATAAAATTATAATGACATTGGAAAAAGGAGAATTGACTACTGATGTTGTTTACCATGTAATTAATGCAGCTTCTCTTAGGAAGATCATGGATACATCAGTACGGTATTATACCTTCTACCCTATATTAATGTTTCAAGTACTGTAAGAACGGAGTACATTATAAAGTAATGGCCACTGCGAAACCATATACAGAAGTCGAAGCCTTCTTTGTGGATGCCAGTTATTACGATGGATTTTCTAGAGAAGAGAGAAAGAGTGATGAAAACAAAGCCCTAGGAAATTTTCATGTGAAAGTAATAAAAGAGGAATCTGAAAAGGCAAGAGCGCTCGAAACTACAAAAGCAAAGAAGTTCTATTTTGTGTCGAAATATTTGAGATAACCAGGACAGCCGCCATTAACGTTATTGTCGCCTGAATAGTTGAAAATTCTACAATCAAATTACATAGTGCCATTGCCATATGTTGAAAGAAATAAGCCATTCCCGGCTATTCTAGAAAGATTTCGTGTCAAAGCCAGTCTAAAGCACTTGGAGCTGATTGAATTTTACTCCCATTCAGAAGTAAAGATAGAAGAAAGAGCTGAGGATAATGTACATCACGAAAAGCTAACGTTTCACACTCTTAAGAAATATAGTCCGGCAAGTAGGAAAATTATGAAAAGCATGGGTTTTGATTACGAAGAACCAACTGGTTTAAATCACGGAAAAGGAATTCAGATCCCTATCGAAGTCAGTTAGAAGAGACAAGGAAAATTTCAAGGATTGGGAGCAGAGTCTTCAGTGAATATGGTTAAAGTTGATCAAATATCGAAGATAAATCCTGAAATAGTCAAGCATCTTGGGATAGCTCCGAAGAAAATGGAAGACGGGGGGCAGCCGATGATAGATAGTTTGAGAGAAATAAATCTAGGCACAAAAGAAGAGCCAAGAAACACATTCATAAGCGCCGGTCTTCTTGAGCAAGAAGCTGAAAAATATGTCCAACTCCTAAAAGAAAATAAAGATGTCTTCGCTTGGACATATGCGGAGATGCCGGGTATGGAACCCTCAGTAGCAATGCATCGATTGAATATTTCTAAAGACAAAAGGCCGATTAAGCAAGAGCAAAAGGCGATTTCACCCGGACTTGGTTCCTCTGATAGAAGAAGAAGCGAACAAGCTGATAAAAGTTGGGTTTATCAGAGAGGTCAAATATCCTAAATGGATATCGAACGTTGTCCCGATAAAGAAGAAAAATGGACAGATCAGGGTGTGCTTTGATTTTAGAGATCTGAATGAATCTTTTCTGAAGGACAACTTTCCTCTCCCAATAACCGAATTGCTGATTGACAATACGACACAATATGTTGTCATGTCCTTCATGGATGGCTACGCTAGTTATAATCAAATTAGAATGGCTCCTGAAGACCAAGAAGCAACAATGTTTAGAACTTCGTTAGGAATTTGTTGCTACAAGGTATTACCATTCGGTCTCAAGAATGCTAGGGTGAGGTACCAACTGGCAATACAAGGTATTTTTCAAGACATGATGCGCAAGCATGTTGAATGTTATATAGATGATCTAGTGATTAGGTCAGGTAATCATCAAGAACATCATGAACATCTGGCATCAGTCTTCCATCAGCTCAGAAAGAAACAGCTAAAGATGAACCCAGCTAAATGTGCTTTCAGAGTGTCATCAAGAAAATTTCTTGGTTTTGTTATCGGGAACAGGGGTATCGAGATTGATCCAGGGAAAGTCAAGGCCATTCAAGATATGCCGCCTCTGAAAATGTTGAAAGAATTGAAAATTAGCATACATTCACCATTTTATTTCAAATTTGGAAGGGAGATGTCAACCATTTTCTCATCTGATGAAGAATGGAACAGAGTTCATATGGGACAAAGCCTGTTAGAACGCGTTCGATTCAATAAAGGAACTGCTGAGACAGCTTCTGGTATTGACATCTCCTATAAAGGGTAAGTCGCTTATCTTGTACATATCTGCAGCCAAGATTTCGCTAGGAGCCTTATTAGCACATGTAAATGAAGATGGAAAAGAAAAAACTCTTTATTATCTGAGCTGAACTCTGATAAGCGCAGAATGCAATTATTCCCCGATCGAGAAAGAATGCCTGACGTTGATATTTGCAGTATATAAATTGAGACATTATTGCCTCTCTCATGATATAATTTTGATCCCAAGGGCAGATCCGATAAAGTTTTTAATGACAAGGCTAATGTTATCAAGAAGATTGGCCAAATAGATACTGTTACTGTCAGAATATACGATTACTTATGAGCCGACAAAAGCAGTGAAAGGGCAAGCAATAGCGGATTTCTTGGCAGTGCATCTCATAATGAAAAGTGAAACCATTAGCGATGATTTTCCCGATGAGCAGGTTATGATTGTTGAGTCACAAAATCCATGGCAGATGTATTTTCATAATGCTTGTCGAGCATCAGGAGTAGGCGCAGGAGTAATATTCATTACTCCTCAAGGTGACTTGTTACCTTATTCTTCCACATTAGATACCATGTGCATAAATAATGAAGCCAAATATAAAGCTCTCATCATCGGAATGAAAGTTTCCCAAGAAATGAAGATAAAAATGCTACAAATTTTTGAAGATTCTAAGTTGATTATAAATCAACTAACGACTGAGTTTGAAATAAGAAAGAAAGAGCTCTTGCCGTATTATCGAAAAACACAGCATATACTGGAGCAATTCTGCCATGTTGAAATCAAGCATGTACCGCGATCTGAAAATGCGAATACAGATGCTCTAGCTAGTCTAGCATTAGCCCTATCCTGTCCAAACAGATGTCCTCTTTAAGTAACTATAGAGGAAAGAAGATTCTTGCCCTCTTCAGAAGTTATTGACGAAGTCATTGAGGCGCTCCCTATATCATGTTTGGAAGTGATAGTAGATGATTGGTGCCAGCCTTTCGCAGATTACCTCAAATATGATATCTTTCCAGAAAATCCAACACAAAAACAACAAATCAACCAGAGATTGAGCAGGTTCATCATATGTAGTGAAGTGCTATACAGAAAATCTTACAATGGAATGCTGATGTGTTGTTTAGATGAACAAGAAGTGGGTCAGATGTTACAAGAAGCTCACTCTGTGGAATATGAGGTACATCGAGCTGGCCAAAATTTATTTCATTAGATTCATCAAATGGGGTATTACTGGCCTACAATGTTCAAAGATGTAATAGATTACACGAAGCGATGCCACGAATGTCAGATTCATGGAGATATGATACATATGCCCCCTGAAGATGTCTATCGAATAGTTACTTCTTGGCCTTTCTCCACTTGGGGACTCGATGTTATTGGTCCCATAAATCCACCTTCATCAAAAGGAAAACAATATATTCTGGTAGCAATGGACTATTTCTCCAAGTGGATAGAAGTGATCGCGTTGCGCAATGTTAAAGAAAAAAATGTGGTCAATTTCATCTGACACGTGATAATATATCGTTACGACATCCCGAAGAAAATCACTACTGATAATGGTACCCCTTTTAAGAATAGAGGCATGGAAAAATTGTGTCAGAAATTCAGTATTCACCACTCATTCTTAACACCTTACTATCCACAGGGCAATGGATTAGCAGAGGCATTCAATAAGACGATAATGAAGATACTAAGAAGACAATAACATGAAACAAGCGTGATTGGGATGAGAAATTGCAAGAGGCATTGTGAGCATACAGGACTACCCACCAGACAATAATAAAAGCAACACCATATTCATTGGTTTACGGCATGGAGGCGGTCATCTCAATTGAAACACAAGTTGTGTCACTCAGAGTGGCAGTGCATCAGTCAATTACAGATGATGAAAATGTAAAAATAAGGTTGAAAGAACTGGTGTAACACCTCAAACTCAGAAATTGGGCTCACAAAATTCTCAATCATCGAATTCGGTGCTAACAGCCTTCATAGTACCCCATTCTTGGCTCTTGGCACCCATATGCCAGATTTCGATCCTGGGATCGTATAAGGAGGATTTTGAACATAATTTTTTTTTGTAATGGAGCATAACCAAGTCACAAAACAACATCACCCCATATCCACTATATCAAAAACTTTGAGTACAATGTAGAAAGAAAAATACAAATATAGATATCGAAACTCCAAAAGCTCAGCTACATGCTCCTATCTCAGTGCTGCTGCTATGATCCAATGCCACCTGCATGCAACAGTCGTGCATAAGCTTATGAAAATTTTGGAGGGTAGTGTAAGTGTGTATGCAAGACAAGTGCCGAGTATGCAATATCAAAGCAATGCAAAAATATACTAGTAAGTTCATGAACACTATTAGCCGTACCAAGGCTATGCGATGCAAGGCATGAAAGCTATCGGCCATACCAAGGCCATGCGATGCGAGGCTTATGTAGCCAAATGTCATATGCGAGAAGCAACACAAGTATGCCAGTCCTCATCAAGTATAAATATCAATAAAGTTCCTCTTTGGGATATCATTGGGGTCTAGTACACTTCACACTCATTGCCACCTCCCTAGTCGCACAGCCCAATGAGTGGAAGAGATCACACTATCCGCCTGACCAATAGTCTGCTAATACCTACCTGGCTTGTCGATAGCGAACCCATTTGTGAGCTTGTCAAACTCAGCCTAGCTTACAACCCTCTCACTCCGATGGATAAGGCAATACTCCCTTCCAACCAACCACGACACAGTGGGAGACATGGCCTACCAGTATTCAGAACTCATGCACTCATATATCCACTTAGTTTAGATGTTGGAGTATCTCCTAGTACCAAAAAGGTTTTGAGACTTTCACCCAAGGACATCTTATGTGCCTACAGTGCGAAAGCTAATATTTTCAGTATCCAATCCGGCCATCTACGATGTGCTTGTGGCGGCCACGACCTTGATGTTGCTAGGATGTACAGTGATCATGTCACACCAATAAGAGATGCATGAGTCATACCATCCAGTCAAGCATCAGTCCTACGCGTATTGCGCGATCATGTGGGGCACTCCGTCTCACAAGGAGTCTCATAAATGTCTCAGCCCAATGGCGTATGCTATGATCAAACACTCCTCATAACACACGTACAAATGATACATATGGGCATGTATCATGATGCTATACTATGCATATTCTCAGTGTCCTACTAGACTAAGTAGCATGATTATCAGATATAGTATGCGATGATCATCCTTAACCAGTATGTTATTTACAAGAGTAGGGGCTGAACACTACACCCCTCTAAACATATAAAAGTCTATATGGAATGATCCATATTAGACTATCCTAACCTATTTAAGGTACTAGCATATCATATATTCTAAGGCGGGGTCCCCTGCAAGGATGGTGGAATGTATCATCATCAATGGGGACCCAATGGTTTGGGTTAGCCCAATAGGTAAGGGTGGAAATAGGCTTAACAATGGGCCTTATGAAAGCTTACAACGGTGGACATTTAACCACCATTGTCCTAAGGTGCGGTCCATTTGGAAATTGAAATCGAAATCATAACGAGGCTCTCGGCCCTCCAATTATCTAGGAAAAGGATGGATAACACATGTATATAACACATACATTATGAGTGGGCCTCATCCCTCATAATGGACAGTCAGATGGTCCCCACCGTCTCGGAACGCTGGATGGTGTGGATATAAAACAAATACATCAAGGCAGCTCCACCGTCCAGGGGTCTAGATGGTGGATGACATGGATGAAACATATACTTCATAGGTGGGTCCACATGTGTGGGACCCACCAGCCTTGGAAAGAGCTAATATTTGTGTTTTTCCTCCAATCAAGCCCATCCAAACAGACTGTCAGGTGGGCCCACTCGGTGGAGGGCATAGATAAAATACATTCATCATGGTGGGCCGTAAAATAGGGACATTTACAGAGAGAGAGAGAGAGAGAGAGAGAGAGAGAGAGAAACGACGTGTGATGGAGGGACCTCAACACTATGGGTCCTCTCTTCCATGCATTACAACATACATTAAGTGGATCTCATTACATGTGGGCCCACCAATCAAAATTAACAGTGGAGATGCCTTCTCCACCAAAATATAAGGTCTAGATGACCTTTTCATACTAGGAAAATAAACATCATAATAGGGTCCATGGAGAATAGCCCCATCATGGAATGATCATGTGAATCATAGTGGGCCATCAGCCACACTTAGGGTCTAAAGTGAGATCTATACCATCAATTGGTAGGCCCCACTTGGCCCATTAATCAAAACATAAATCTAAGCTTATAAAACACCCACTATTAGATCTTCTTGGTTCTATGGAATGCCAAACTCCTTGCCTCTCTCTTTGATGGAGGTTGATAAAGGTTAGAGGGTTGGGATGGGAGATGAGAGGAGTAGGAAGTGGGCCACACCTAGCTTTTTTCTTCTCCTTTTCTCTTGTTTGGACAGTCACCTCTCTTGGTGCTTGGGAAAATGAGTAGAGAAAGAGAGAGAGAGAGGGTGGTTGTAAGAGAGAGGTGATGGGTGGGTGATGGATGTGAGTGATGGAAGTACTCGACTTGAGAGTTAACTTAGGTGGGTTGTTTATCTTGGGGAGAAAGAAAGCATGGGCTAGAGATGGGATGTGTACTTGACTTGACTTGATTGATTTATGAGATGGGTTGTAGAGATTCTCTTAGGATTGCGAATGTGCGGCATTTCTTCGAGATAAACATGGGCCTACATCTCCTGGCCCGGGTATCGCATCGGTGTGCAAGATGCAGAGTTAGAATCATGGCAATGGTGCAGTCGTAATGGTACAAGTCTCGGGTTGAGTCGACTCGGATCTACGAAATACGACTTAGGGTCGGCACAAATGCCTATTACAGGTCACGGGTTGCAGGAATTCGATGGGGAGGATCGCGGGAGTCTAAGGAATGGTATGGACTAGGATACGGGCCTTATAATTAGACTTGCTCGATGAGAAATGCCTAACAACTCAATAGTGATTACAGCTGTATCAGGCAAGAATATCGGCTGCCTTTGATAAATGAGTCAAGTATCGCTCTTTTAAGAAAGGGGACATGGTGCTAATGTTGAAAAGTCCAATAGTGGTGACCTACAGAACAAGTGGCAAATTTAAGCCTAAATGGGATGGGCCATACATAATAAAAGAAGTATATTCTAATAGAGCATACAGAGTTGTAGATCAAGATGAATAGGGTATCAGTATACTGGTCAATGCACGCTTCATCAAGAATATCATCCCTAAAGATAGTTATAATTTTGATCCAGAAGATTATCAACATAATGCTTCTATATCAAAAGGGGGCAAGAATAAGTGAAGTCATGTTCATGTATTCTTTTTCAGCTAATTAAGTCAAGAATTAATTCCAAGCATATCGTCAAAGATATTATCAGGAGCGATGATGTATCAAGCAAGATATTTATTATTCTCATAACAATGATGGTAACTTATCATTTAAGGAAGATTAGCCAAGTCTATACAGCCAAGTATGCATAAGGCCTATTGCCATTATTATTCAGGTAGCAGTGAGAGGCCAGTGGCCCTAAAAAGCCCGTTTAGGCCATCATATGCATACCTATGCTGGCAGCGGATGGAGCCAGTGATTGAAAGCCCTAAAAGGCTAAAAAGTCCTCAATAGCCAGTCACACGTAACACCAATGCAGTCTGTATAGCTTTCTGATAGCCTCACGGGGAACAGATGAAACTACCCTCCTGTGAATGGGTCCAACCTTGCAGATGAAGAAAATACGGGCTTTAGATTGTACTCTTTGGCCATTGTTCATAGATAGGCCAACCATGCATAAGACCCCCAGATCCCTGGCTTGATTTCAGTAGTAACTCATGAGGAAGGGTTCAAACCTACTCATCGATGGACTGGTGATCTTGGATTTGGTACCCTAAAGGTTGCTTTATACGCCTTATGTAACACCCTAAAATTCGGGGGTCGTGTAAAAACCCGACTCCCGAGTTCCAGACCATCACTTATGCAACAAATATAATTATGATTCAATGTTTTCTGAGTTAGAGCATTTACATGAGTAAGATTATACCAAAACTACAATTCATACTCTAGATCCAGTGATAAAATGCAAGCGAAAGACTGAAGAATATATATATCACTGTATGGAAAACAAAGTAATCTCGAACTGTCTCTAAAGTATGAACACATCTCTGAGTTACAAATACATATAATAAACCAAAAATCAAAATGTCATATGGTCCAACTAGTAAGTCACGTCGATCCAGGCCACCTACGCAAAGCCGTCATAGAACTGCATATACGAGAACTCGTCCTGGTCCTCGTAGAAGTCCAACTCCGGCTCTTGGATCTCTCACATCTAAGATAGAGTCTGGTAGGTGTTGCAAACATCGTCCCGTAACGTGAGAGTGAGTGATCAACTCAGTCGAATCATAGAGCAAAGATTAGCATGTTATCAAATCAATCACGCGATAATAGTAAAGCAATCAATCAGACATTCCTAGATACTGTTGTTAATGCAAATATGAAATGACATGATGGACGCCCTCATCGACATACTCCCTCATGTGACACCATCTTACGTTCGCGGCATATTTTTTTTCTTCAGTGCTCCACATCTTCCAGGCACATGCAGTGCGATGTGGATATGATTACCGAGTTGTTATTAGTCCTTTCATACAGCAGTATTGAGAAACTAAGGTACCTTCCTTATATCAATCCCAACATAGATCCTGTCTATGGTCGTCACTCCTAGTAATCTCATACGATGTTATATTTATAGGTCGCTGCAAGGGCTGTCAGGGCTGTTTCTCGCACTCGTTGCACCGCTCCCCCATCACCTTATCAATACAGGCCTAGTGTACTCTCGTTGCTATGGAAGGGTCGTCGCCTCCCGCAGACTTAGAATATGCTCGAGGTTACTACAAAGGGCTCTCACCAATCAGTGTAGGCCGACAGCTCGAATGAGTATCCCATACCACCACAATCAGCTCACGAGTCAAAGGTGCTCATTGGTCACTACAGGGAGGTTTGTGGCCCCAGCGTAGGCCGACAGCTCGACCACGGTGTCCCATACCACCATGCCCGGCTCATGAGTCTTAATGGATCAAGGTACCATGTTTAACAGGGTTTCCACCGGTAAGTTCAGTACCCTAGGTTCAAGCAGTTATGACTCATACAAGGTAAACAATCAACGGTCAGTCGGGTTACTTGACGAGCTCGACTAGTACGAGCGCACCTCAAGCTGAATGACATGAAGTGCATAAAACACCTCGTGTGGCCTAACCACTGCCGCCAACCCAAAGCACGACTCGCGTTCAGCGACACATCCTTTGTGGCAAATAGAAGCCAACCACGAGTTTGAATCTACTACCGACTGCCTGGACTAGGATATAGCCCAAAGCACTTGTAATTCCACAACAGTGATCATGTAAGAGTAACAGAAATGAAATACAACAATCCAAGCATGTTAACAACATGTGATGACATACAACGTAAGTAAATCAGCCAAACACATGTATTCCATATATATAAGGAAATTAATTCAATATCACAACATGGAGGAAAATCATGTACATCATCATATTAATTGAGAATTCAATCTCAAGACTAATTTACAACAACATTTACTCAATACATACTAATACAAACACTTAGTCTACACACTTTAGTCTACATAGCGTATGTCGACCCAAAGTGCGCATTAGGGAGAATCTCTTTGCAAAACAGATCATACACGCATATCTAATATCATAACATGACAAATACACATGGCAATCATTTCAGCAAAATACAGGCGTATACAGTATTTCCTATAAATGCCTAAAATACCCTAAATCTCATATTTTCCGTACGCAGTCGAAATGGAAAATGGACAGCATGTTCTACATGTCAAACAGCGCTCTTGTCGATAATCTACTATTAAACGACATTGAAAGCTTTGAAAATAGTCAATCTAGGCATCTAAAATCCTCACCTTTTGTCGTAGACGCGTATTGATTCGAATAGAAAGTCTACTCTTCGTCAACGGCGATATGACGACCTATATCACAAGATGAATCAGCTACTTCGCTACTTGTATCTATAGAATCCCTAAAATAGGTAGAGGTTAGGGTTTTCTTACCTAGAAATGTGTTAGAATCACCGGAAGAGTGATTATAATACGGTGATTCGGTACGTGCAAAAGCTGGATCAAGTGGTAGGAAGTTTCTCTCACAACTCTCTCACAATCTCTCTTTCTCTCTCTTCTCTTTCTAGGGTTTCTTGCAAATTCGGATGGGAGAGATATGAGAGGGTTTAAGGCCCTTAAATAGGTTAGAAACTCACCTATTTAGACTTGGGACCAAGGTATACTTGGGTTATAACCAAATCGGGTCTTTCCCGATCCAAAAGAGCATTTTGGGAGGTCCCCTGGCCGAATGCGGTCGGACTTAAGCTCATGGATACTGGATCCTGCTCACATCAAGTTTTCAGTCCGGTAGTGTTTCTAGATCGCACTTGGCGGACCAGTTTCAGTTCAGCGGTCACGGAGACTCGATCGAGGATTTCAAGTACACTGACCTGAGTGAGAAATGTTTCCTGATCCGATGGTGTATTTGGGTCAGATTCTGACGGTTTGAATGCTTATACTGAACCTGTAAGCAAAACGTGCCAGATTCATTTAAATGATATTTAAATTTTTATGAATTTCACTCTTTCTCACACTCCTTGCTCCAGGCTCAATGAAATAGCCTCAGAACATCGGTTGGGCTTGATTTTTGAAATGATTGTCAAGTCCAGCTAAGCGGTCCAATGGTCTGAGATTGTAGATATCGGACTCTCTACGCGCGGTCTAGATCCAATACAAAGTTTCAAAGGGTTCCTGAGAGCAAACTGGTTTAGAGTTTGATCCTAGGTTTCAGGGTATTATAGCGTCATTGCTTCTACAAGCTTTGAATCCTGCAGAACGTATTTAAAGCGATCAGGGACAATTTCACAGCTAATCTAGCATAGCGCTAGTTAACTTACGCTTAATTTCTAAAGGAATTAATCCTAAGTGATTTCTGATCAATTTGGTACTCATATCTCTGTATGGATTTTTTTTCGAGGCGTTACACCTTATGAACTTTAGAGAGTTACTGCGGCCAACTCTTTGCGTAAATCTAACCGAGTTCACAACCCCGGTAGCTTCATTCGGCCCCTCTGATGGATCGCAGTTTGTGAACTCACTAGGCTGTGAAAAGTTCAGTGAACTCATGAGAGTTATAGATAATAATCACATGAGACTCGACTCCACTACTCAAGAGTCTAAAAAATCGTGTTGCTCCACTACTCAAGAGCTTAAACTGTGTGGGATTATCTAACTAAATTGAAATCTAGCGCGGCCTACCAAAATAAAAATCATATTGGAAATCCCAAACCAACAATCATAATATATCGATATTTTTTATCTTAGCACTTCATTAAATATCATGTTAGACGATTGCATAAAGGAATATGCTTAAAATGAATTATGATTTGGAAATTTATGAAGAGGAAAACTATTTCAAAATATCACGATGCTTTCATTAATATAAGTTGAAAATTAAAAGAAGCTACATGTTCTAAAACAAATATACAAAAACAAAATAAATAAAATAAATTCTTTACAACGCATCTATGACTCCTAATATTCCCGACTATTTTTGCAAATCTTCCTTTAATTGAATTTGAGCTGTGATGTGTTTTGACTTTTCTTCAAGAATAATTTTTGCCCGATCAGGAATTCCAGCTAACTTGCTCTCCAAAGATGCGATTATCTCTTCCTTTTTTATTAAATCAAATTTCTTAGCATCAACAGATCAAATACTGATTCACATCTTCTCTTCGATCTCCTTCATAATTGATTCTTCCATGCTATCTTTTAACTCCAGTTGTAAAATTTCTTCCTTCAGGAGAGCTATGCGATTCTGAATGGTCGTTCTGTTGTCAGCACAAGCCTTCAACTGTTCATTAATGGTTGACTGCTCTTGATTGAACTTAGAAATAGTAGAAGTGATGAGGGAAGCCTTCTCTTTAGAAAGAGCTAGTTGTTTTCCATATTCTAATATCTCAGGAGCAATAGTGATGTTTTCTGCTGATGCCAAAGAAATTATTAAATCATGAAATTTGAGAAGAGAATTGTCATGCCCTAAACTCGAAAGCCGGACTCACAAAATTTTTGATCACTGAATTCAGCGTCGACAGCCTCCGTAGTACCTCATTCTTGGCTCCCAATGCCCATTTGTCAGATTTCAATCCTGGGATACTACGAGGAGGATTTTCAACGTCAGTTTGATTCATAATAAGCATAACCAAAGGCATAACTCACAAACAATAACAAAAAACTCCATAACATTTTGACTATGAGAAAAAATTTATAAGTACAGTGCGCATAAAGGGAAATACAATGATGATAGACAAAAGCTCCAAAATGATCTCCACGTGCTCTAGCCTTAGCGCTATTGTGATCCAACGTCACCTGCACGCAACAGTCGTGCATAAGCTTATGGAAAGCTTAGAGGGTAGAGAAGGTGTGTGTGCAATGTAGTAATACAATTATGCAATTTCAAAGTAATGCAGAATATGCTGATGAATCCATGAATATTATTGGCCATACTAAGGTCATGCGATGCAAGGCATGAATAATGTCAGCCATACCAAGCTCATGCGATGCGAGATGCAACTCAACCATATAAATCCTCATCTAAGTCCACATATTAATAGAGCTCAACTCTGGAATATAACCAAGGTCTAGTACACTCCAACCAGATTGTCGCTCCATCACGCGCAATAAGGTGAGTGGAAAAGACCTCACTATCTGCCTGTCGATAGCGGACTCATTGAAAAGGCCTAGCTATATGTCCTAGAGGGGAGGGGATGAATAGGACTATGCCAAATAAAAATTTATAATAGAGGAAATTAAAGCAATATGATATCCAACTAAATAAACCACAATGCAAGAATATAAAGCAACCTCAAAATTCAGATCTTGAGAGGTTGATACAAATGTTGTTCCAAGGACAACCTTACACCAAAAACCAGAGTTTATGGTAGGACAACCTGATTTTTAGAAAGGTCTTTGTATCAAGTCCCAAACCGAAGAGGAATAGAAAAATAAATACAAATTGCACTGAAGTATAAATTGTAATCACAAATATGTATTGTTGTAAGGACAACCATGCACCATAAGAATGGCAGGGCAACCTTACTAGAAAAAATAATATCAAGCTGATAAATGAATAGCAAGAAATAAATTCTAAACTATTACAACATTCCCCACAATACTTGAAATAAAAGATTACAACATTCACAACCACATGTACATCCCACAAATGAATAAAGATAGAAATGAAATATAAATCATTCAACCACAACACAAGGGATTATAGTGGTTCTCCTGTGTATTCACCAACTGTTATACAACAGCCACACAGAATGCTACTCCTCTCCTAATATCCTCACACAGGGGATATTAGCATTCACTAACAAGGTAGGTTTTCACAGGTCCACCAAAAACCTTTACAATTATGTCTTTATCTGTGGGCTTACATAATAAAAAAAACCCCACTTCTAGTTTTCCTAGCCCTCCTCAGATAACCAAAACAATGAGATTTTTCTAGCAAATCTCGAAAGAAACCAAAACAGAAAGGAATTTATACTTAAAAGTAAAATACCTGATTTTCTCCTTCGATGTAGTAGCCCAGAAGAACCAAGTCAGAGTAGCTGAATGAATGTCCAAGTTCAATGTCCAGTACTCAATTACAAGGTTCTAGTTCTAATTGATTTAAAAATTAAACCAAAATAGGGCTAGCCTTAATTGATTTTAATTCCAAAGAAAGAAAAATAGCAATTCCTCTTTTCAGATTAGATTGGAATACCAGAAACAAAATCAATTAAATAAAGCTAAAGAAAGAGAATATTAAATAAGCACACTTGACTTAAAATGGAGCACAGATCAATCTCTCAGAATGCCTGAATACTTAGCTTAAATTTCTTGTCATTAATCTGAGATTCGTGCTTTATTTATAGCTGAGCAAAACACGTCTTCGACTGGTCTTAAGACATCTATGATTGGTTGAAGATCCAATAGAATTTCAAATAAATCGGGTGGGATAAGATTTTCTGTTGGTCGACCGGTCGTGGGTACCCTACGACTAGTCGAAGGTCCCCTTCGACTGGTCGAAGATGCCTAAATTTTAACGCTGTACTTTGAGTCGAAGCTCCACTATCGGTCGAAGCACCAGTCGACACTGTTCATAGGACTGGTCGAACAGTCTCCAGGACTGGTCGAAGAATAATTAGAAAATCCCAAAAATCCTCAACAACTTAGGATTGGTCAAGGAATTTCTTGGACTGGTCGAACCAGTGCTAGAATTAGTCGAACAAGGTCTAGGACTAGTCTTAGAACATATCAAAATTACTTATAAAGAATATATGGATTATGTATGCAAAGTGACCTACTCTAAAGGTCCACCTAAGATTAGTTATATCTCAAAATAGAAGTAAGGACATTGAAACCTGAATACCAGTGACCTTGAGTATAATGAAGCTCGGGTTCTTGAACTTGAGATTTTTAGTAAAAACTTCTGAGAACTTGAACTTTAAAAGCTTTTGAGATCTTCAACTTGAATAGCTTTCGAGAACTTAAGATTTTTTGAAATCTTCACCTTCGAGTTCTTCAACTTGAATAGTTGTGCTTGTGTACTCGAAGCCAATCTTATGTGTTGAATAGATCTTTTATTCATCACATACACAAGCTTCAAAGAAGTATCTTTGTCACCACAAATTTAACAATCACAAGGGTTATCCACTATAACACTTACACTCATTCCTTAAGCTGGTCAAACTCAACCTAGCTTTACCCCCTCCTCTCTAGCGGGTAAGGCCGCACCCCTTTCCAACCGACCACAATACAGTGAAAGCGCAGCCTCCTGGTAATCGATACTCGGCGCCCATACATCCACTTGGTGTAGACGTTGGAGCAACCTCCTGGTACCCTAAGGGTTTAGGGACTTTCACCCAAGGATATTTATAGCACCCCATGTAGAACAAGATTTTCGGTATCCAATCCTGCTGACCACGATATGCTTGTGGAGGCTATGTCCCTGATGTCTCTAGGGCGTATAGTAATCATGTCACACAATGCGAAATGCATGAATCACACTATCTAGTCATGTAGCAATCCTGCGTGTATCATGCGCTCATGTGGGGCATCGTCGCCTATCTGGAAGCCTATAAACAATCTACCCGAAGGCATATGTTATGATCAGTCACTCCTCATATCAAGCATACAAATGATGCGTATGAGCATGAATTATGGGACTATACTAAACATGTTATATGGCGATGAATTCTGTTCGTAACGAAGATAGGCATAGACGGTGTACACACTACACGTATGGTCCTAACAATGGGCCTTCGGGAGAGTTACAATGTGGACATTTAACCATCATTGCTCTTATAATGAGGACATCAAACCATCATTGTTGCCAAGGCATGACCGCCAAAAATATCATCACATACATCATGGTAGAATCTCACATCGCAATAGGCCTCATATACATCTCATTCGGCCCACACAAAGGCCTTACATACGTCTCATTGGGCCTCATATACATTAAATGGGCCGATCGAATGGGCCAAAATAAATAGGCTGATTAAATGGGCCAAATCAAATGGGTCGATTCAAATGGGCCAATTCAAATGGGCCGCTCCAATGGGCCAATTAAATGGGCCAAATCAAATGGGCTGAATCAAATAGGCTGATTCAAATGGGTCAATTTAAATGGGCCAAATCCAATGGGCTAATTAAATGGACCGCTCCAATGGGCCTAATACACATCACAAAGGGGGGCCTGACATACATCGAATGTGTCGCACCATCAACCCCATTCATCTATCCTTAGGGATCATTTTAGATCATTTTTTTTAAAAAAATAAATCATATTGAAAGATTGTCACTATGAAAAAGAGGGTTTTTACCACGAATTTTTTTTTCGTCGCTGAAAGTTACCTTTAATGATGAAAATTTTCATCGCTAAAAGGTGTTTTGAATTAAAAAAAAAGTCGAGAAGTTTCCTTTTAGCGACGAAATTAATTTCGTAGCTAAAAGCCACCTTTAGCAATGAAATTTTTGTCACTAAAGTGTGTTTTGAATTTTTGAAAAAAACAAAAAGTCGAGAAGTTTCCTTTTAGCAACGAAATTAATTTCGTAGCTAAAAACCACCTTTAGTGACAAAAATTTTCATCACTAAAGGGTGTTTTGAATTTTTGAAAAAAAAAAGTTGACAAGTTTACTTTTAGCGGCGAAATTAATTTCGTAGCTAAAAGCCACCTTTAGCAACAAAAATTTTCGTCGCTAAAGGGTGTTTTGATTTTTTGAAAAAAATAAAAAAGTCGAGAAGTTTCCTTTTAGCGACGAAATTATTTTGTAGCTAAAAGCCACCTTTAGAGACAAAATTTTTGTCGCTAAAGGGTGTTTTGAAAAAAATAAAAAGTCAAGAAGTTTCCTTTTAGTGGCGAAATTAATTTTCTAGCTAAAAGCCACCTTTAGCGACGAAACTTTTCGTCGCTAAAGGGTGTTTTGAATTTTTAAAAAAAATGAAAAGTCAAGAAGTTTCCTTTTAGAGATGAAATTAATTTTGTAGCTAAAAGGCACCTTTAGCGCCGAAAATTTTCGTCGCTAAAGGGTGTTTTAAATTTTTGAAAAAAATAAAAAAAATCGAGAAGTTTCCTTTTAGTGACGAAATTATTTCGTAGCTAAAAGCCACCTTTAGCGACAAAAATTTTCGTCACTAAAGGGTGTTTTGAATTTAAAAAAAAAACAAAAGTCGAGAAGTTTCCTTTTAGCGACGAAATTAATTTCGTAGCTAAAAGCCACCTTTAGCGACGAAAAGTTTAGTTGCTAAAGGGTGTTTTGAATTTTTGAAAAAAATAAAAAGTCGAGAAGTTTCCTTTTAGCAACGAATTAATTTTGTTGCTAAAAGCCACCTTTGGCGACGAAAATTTTCATCACTAAAGGGTGTTTTGAATTTTTGAAAAAAACTAAAAAATCGAGAAGTTTCCTTTTAGCGACGAAATAAATTTCGTAGCTAAAAACCACCTGTAGTGACGAAAATTTTCGTCGCTAAAGGGTGTTTTGAATTTTTTTTTTTAAAAAATTTCGTGTTGTCTTGGAAATGTTCACAGTAAGACTTTTACCGATGAAAATGTTCGGCGATAATGTTTTTCCTAAATCTTTTTACCGACGGCTGAAAACCGTCAGTAATAATGTAAAAATGTTTTAATTCTTAAAAAAAAATTCGGTAAAAATGTATATATGCGTGTGTGTGTGTGTGTGTATTTAGTTTTTATATCATATGAATGGAAATATATATATATATATATATATATATATATATATATATATATATATATATATATATATATATATATATATATATATATATATATATATATATATATATATATATATATATATATATATAATTGAAAGGTAATATGTAAATGATTTGTAATATCACATGAAAAAGAATATTGAAAAGTTTAGAAATTTTAACTATGTTTAAGAAAAATTTTGAGAACAAAATAATACTTTTGAAGAAAAAAAATCGGCATTTTGAAATTTTTGAGAAAAAAATAAAATATGAGAAAAATTTTGAGATTTTGAAAATAAAAATTCAAAATTTGTATTTTAAATATTTTTGAAATATTTTATAATAAAAATGATATTTAGTTAAAAGAGTAAAAAAATATACATTTTGAAAAAAAAAATGTTATTTTTTAAAGGAAATTGAAATTTATTTGTGAAAAATAAAATTACTAAATTATTTTGGCACATCCACTAATTGAACCTTTAATCATTTTTGGACAATCTAATTAGTTCAAATTGAAGAGTAAATAACTTTAGATATTTAAATCAAATTTCACTGAAATTGTTGATCAATCTTATATGCCCAATATCTTTCTCATATGTAGCTTGATTGAGGCAAGTAACTAGTCGAATTGAGAGTATTGATCAGTAAAATAGAGTGAATGGACCAAACATGTAAAATGGGCCAAATATTCTGGTTAAAATTATGACCCAACTTACTGACCTCGTGAAAACCTAAGAATTGATGTTAGTAAGTTTTGTTGGCCCCATCATGATCTGTGTCAAACATCAACATCATGGATTTAATGTGTCCCCTTTAGGTTATGAGATATCTTAAAAATCATCGGTAAACGAAACTCAAGTGGGCCATACCATTTAAAACTATGTGAAGACATCCTAAAAAATATAAAAGCACTTGGTGGGGCCCACATGAGTTTTGGATGCAGTTGAAACTTGGTCTGACCCCTCATCCAAGTGGGACACACATAATGAGTGGGTTGGATATGTGAATCACATTTAGGTAGGTCCAATATATGATTATGATCAATGTTTTAAGGAAACCCTTCTCCACTAATTTTAGGTGAATTACTCGTTACCCTCACCAGAGTAAACTCTGTGGGGTCCACCGTTATTTATTTAGTTTATCCACTCCATTCATCCATGTTAACAGATAATTTGAGGTCTAAAGAACAAAAAGGAAGCATATCCAAAGCTCAAGTGGACCACACTATAGGAAATAGTGTGATTAAACCTCTACCATTTAAAATTTTTAGGAGGCCATAAAAATTTTGGATCAAGTTGATGTTTGTGTTTAATATTCATTCATATATTTTTGATATTATGAACAACCTTTATCCATTTTTGGACAATCTGATCAGTCCAGATTGAAGAGTAAATAACTTCAGATGTTTAAATCAAAATTCACTCAAATTGTTGATCAATCTTGTTTGCCCAATATCTTTCTCATATGTAGTATGATCGAGGCGAGTAACTAGTCAAATTGAGGGTAATGATCAGTAAAATAGAGTGAATAGACCAAACATGTAAAATGGGCCAAATATTCTGGTCAAAATTGTGACCCAACTTATTGACCTCATGAGAACCTAAGAATTGATGTTAGTAAGTTTTGTGGGCCCCATCATGATGTGTGTCAAACATCAACACCGTTTAATGTATCCCCTGTAGGTTATGAGATATCTAAAAAATCATCGGTAAATGAAACTCAAGTGGGCCATACCATCTAAAACTAATTGAAGACATCCTAAAAAATATAAAAGCACTTGGGGGGGCCCACATGAGTTTTGGATGCGGTCGAAACTTGATCTAACCCCTCATCCAAGTGGGATACACATAATGAGTGGGTTGGATATGTGAATCACATTTAGGTAGGCCCAATATATGATTATAAATGTTTTAAGGAAACCCCTCTGCACTACATTTAGGTAAGTTACTTGTTGCCCTTAGCATACTAAGTAAACTCTGTGGGGTCCACTGTTATTTATTTATTTTATCCACTCCATTCATCCATGTTATGAGATAATTTGAGGTCTAAAGAATAAAAAGGAAGCATATCCAAAGCTCAAGTGGACCACACCATAGGAAATAGTGTGATTGAACCTCTACCATTGAAAAATTCTTAGAGGCCATAGAAGTTTTGGATCAAGCTGATGTTTGCGTTTTCTCTTCATTCATATCTTTTTGATATTATGAACAGGTTGGATGGTAAATAAACATTACTATGGGCCCAAGGAAGGTATTAGCGGTGAAAATCATTATTCCACACTATTTCGTGTGGCATGGTCCACTTGAGCTTTGGATTTATCAAAAATTTGGGATCGACCTACACCATTCATCCATTTTTCGAGATCATTTTAGAGAATTATCCAAAAAATGAATCATATCCAAAGATTAAAGGGACCACACCACAAATACCAGTAGGGGTGATGATTTTCATCGTTAAAAAATTCATAAGGCCCACCATAACATTTATTTTTCATCCAATCTATTCATAAGGTCACAAAGACCTGGATGAAAAGGAAAAATAAATTTCTTATTGATCCAAAACTTCTTTCACCCCCAAAAGGGTTTCAATGGTAGACATTCAATCCCTCATTGCTTTTGATCGTGTGGTCCACTTGATAGGTAGATTTTTCTTATTTTTCATCTCAAGTGTTACGACGAGATCGCCATATTGACGAACGATTTGGATATAACACATACATCATGATGGAACCCATAGAATTTGTTGACGTCACCCACCCCATTCCCATTGGGACGTGGATTAGTTACTAACAGGTTAAGTGTAGAGGCTTGCTACTGAAGTGACGTCACTAAGTTTTGTGGGCCCGACCATGTTATATGCTTTGTATCCACACTGTCCATCTACTTGGAGAGATCATATTAGGAGATGATCCAAAGAATGAGTCAGATCAAAATCTCGAGTGGACCCCACCGTAGAAAACATTGGGGAGAGTGACGCCCACCATTAAAAAGCTTTAAGGTCTACAAAAGTTTCAGATCAAGCTGATATTTGTGTTTTCCCTTCTTCCATGTCTTCACTAACACATTAACAGGTTGGATCTTAAAAAAAACATCATGATGGACCTTTGGAAGGTTTCAACGGTAGGCATCACTCTCCCCACTGTTTTTTGTGGTGGGGTCCACTCCAGCCATGGATCTGCATCGTTCTTTGGTTCATGCTCTAAAATGATCTCTAAAAATGTATGAACGGTGTGGATATGAAACATACATTATGGTGGGGCCCACACAACTTGGTGACGTCACTTTAGTAGCGATTCTCACGACTTAACCTGTCGGTAGCTAATCCGCGTCCAATATCAATGAGGACTGCGCCCTAACTCCTCCCTCTCCCTCCATCTCTCCTTCTCTCCCTTTGCGCCTCTCCCTCTGCGTCTCTCTCTCTCTCTCTCTCTCTCTCTCTCTCTCTCTCTCGCCAAAATCGGGTGCAAGCAAAGGGCCCTCACCGCCCCTGACTCTCTCTCTCACTCTCCCTACCTCTCCCGCTCCACGCGCTCACTCTCCCTCTCTCTCTCCCTCTCCCACCCTCTCTCGATCTCTCTCTACCTCTCCTTCTCCCTTTCCGCTCGCTCTTCCTCTCTCTTTGCCCCTCCCTCTCCCTCCCTCTCTCGATCTCTCTTTGCCTCTCCTTCTCCTTCTCTGCACGCTCTCCCTCTCCATCTCCCTCTCTCTCCACCTCTCCCTCTCCCTCTACCTCTCCCTCTTTCTCTCTCTTAAAACCCTAACCCTTTGTCTATATCTCCTCGGCCCTCTGTTGCAGTTCGGCCTTCTTCTGCTCATAAATCTCGGCCCTCCATTTCACTGATGTAAGGTTTTTCCCTTCTCGTTGTTGCTTTCTACAATTTATAATACCTTATTAGGGATATGCATTGTCGAATCCCTAATTAGGGATGTATATTGTTGACTCACTACATGGGGATTTGCATTGTCGAAACCCTTTTTAGGGATTTGTATTGTCTAATTCCTCATTAGGGATTTATCCTGTTTAATCCCTAACTAGTTGGGGATTTCTTTATTATTATTATTTTTTTCTTATTACTATTTGTGATGTGGCCCACCAGGGTGTGGATCTGGCAGATTTTTTAATTTTTTTTGCTCCAGCCACCTATATTAGGACTATTTTTGTTCTTAATAGTCCACTTGGAAAGAATCAGTGCAAGCTGGGACATGTTATTTTCTTCAACTCTATAAGTTAAACGAGTAACTGTGTTTTGGGAAGTTTGTTGGTTAAACCAATATTAAAGCTCAGGAAAATGAGATTCCCTTTGTTATGACTCGCTAATTTTTCTAGCTGCTAGCCTTGCAGATTCTTAGTGGGAGGAACTATATGATACGTGGCCTGCATCTTTGTATAGTAGTGGGGTCCATGGTCCAGTAATTTAGATCATTGGTCTATTGTCCTATTGTGGATGGACTATGCCTCAAGAACCTCCTTGACAAGATAATCCTAGCCTTTCAATTTGTGGCATATATATAGTAGATGTTTAGAATCGTTAGTACTATACGTAATTTCTTATTTTTACCAAATGTTTTTGCTGAAAATTGTAGCACTATATGTAATTTGTTAATAACTCTCTCTCTCTCTCTCTCTCTCTCTCTCTCTCTCTCTCTCTCTCTCTCTCTCTCTCTCTCTCTCTCTCTCTCTCTGTTTGTCTGTTTCCATGCGTGTGTGAATTAACGAGTTACTTATTATTTTTTACCCTACGATGTGTTGATTCATTGCTCTTTTTTATTGTGAATTTGTTGATTATTGTTGTGAGACAGATTTGAGCAACAACCATATTGGTGGGCACATTCCTTATAATTTTCCCTCAACAATAAGATCATTGTATGTTTTAAACCTTAAACATGTTGGTTTTGATGCTCTAATATTTTTGAAAGAGCTATAATGTAGTATTTTGTATTAGTTATGGGGTTGTACAATCATATATTCTACTTTTTGGGCACCAACTGATTCAAACATCTATTTTTCTTTATTTGTCGTAGTTTCCTTTCAGATAATAATTTGAATAGAATCATCCTTGATTCCTTATCAAGAGTAACTCTTCTATCATATTTGTAGGTGTACCTAGTATCTTTTTTTTTTTTTTAATCCATCATACTAGTGTGAGTTGTTTTGTTTTTCTCTTTTCACTAATGTTTTTGATTGTTTTATTCTCCTAGGTCACTGAATGGTAATCTTTTAAGTGGAGAATTGCTGGATGTCTTCCAGGGTCTCACTAGATTAATTAATTTGTAAGAATGTCTTTTTAAAGTTGGAAACCTTTTATTTTCCAATATTTATATGCTGATACCAACATATTTCTTGGTGTAGTGATTTGTCTTTTAATAACTTAAGTAGACAATTGCCGCCCTTTTTGGGGAACTTATCATTGGGGAATTTATCATCTTTAACTACCTTGTGAGTTTTTTCCTGAGGATTTTCCTTTTATTTTTTGCAAATGTTATTAATAGTTGGATGGATGATTAATGTATTTGCGAAATAGGGCCTGGAATTTTTCCACAAGAACATTCTTACAAGTAGGATTAAATAGGTTTCTCCTTTGTCTTTGTGCAAGAATGAAATGAAGTCTTGTTTTAGATCTTGACTGTTGTATCAAGTTATGCTCATATTCAAGTCCATTATTTGGTTAGATGCTTGTATTGGTGACTTAATGTGGATCGGAACATGTTTGTTAGTTAGTTGGTATGCTAATTCTCTCCAATCTCAATCCTTTGATTTACTCAACCCCATTAGATGTAGGGCTGAAATTTGTCTGATAAGTCAATCTATGTTATTGAATTGTTGGCCTACTTGTAAAAATTGAAAATTTGACTATTCTATATTATTAAATTGTTGCCTTACTATCCTTCATGAAAAAAAAAAAATGTTGCCTCATACAAATTCAAAATTTGAATATTCTATATTTTGAATTGTGTCCTTACATGGAAAATTTTTAAATTTGACTATGTTGTGCATTTTTTGTTGAATTTCATATTATCTCTTTCATTAGATTGGTTTTGCTTTGATCTTTGCAATCATTCTCTACTTGAAAATAAAGAACTTATAATATATATATATATAATGCGGGATACCTTGTTTAGGGGGACATAAAATTCTTGTAGCTTATGGTATGGTGCCCCAATATTGGTTGTATGTTACTAGTATGTAGTAGATAATACTAGGTTCAATAGTAGATAATACTAGAGAATACCTAAACCCGATCTAAACCCGAAATCGAACCTGATTCCCTAAACCTAAACTTAAACCTATAACCTAAACCTAAACCTAAACCTAAAACCTAAATGTATTCTCAATTCCCTAAAGCTATAACCTATAACCTAAACCTAAACCTAACCTAAACCTATAACCTAAACCTATAACCTTAACCTAAACCTATAACCTAAACCTAAACCTATAATGTAAATGTATTCTCAAATTCTTAAACCTAAAACTACACCTAATCCTAATCTCAACTCCTTAACCTAAACCTAAACCTAAACTTGAAAACTCAAACCTAAACCCGATCCCAAACCTGAACCCGATTTCCTAAACCTTAACCTATTATCAATTCTGTAAAGCTATAACCTATAACCTATTATCAATTTCCTAAACCTAAACCTAAACCCATAACCTAAAAGTATAACCTACAACATTAACATAAACTTATAACCTATACCTATAACCTACAACATTAACCTAACCCTATATTTATAACCTAAACGTATTCTCAAATCCCAAAACCTATAACCTAAACTTAAACCTATAACCTATAACCTAAACCTTCAACCTAAACCTAAACCTACACTTATAACCTATAACTTAAACCCAAAACCTAAACGTAAACGTAAACTTGATCTCGAACCCGAACCCGATTTCCTAAACCAAAACCTTAACGTATTCTCAATTCCCTGAACCTAAACCTACACCTAATCCTAATTTCAACTCCCTAACCTAAACTTAAACCTAAACTTAAAAATGCAAACCTAAACCCGATCTCGAACTCGAACCCAATTTCCTAAACCTAAACTTATAAACTTAACCTAAACCTATTCTCAAATCCCAAAACCTATAACCTAAACCTTAATCTAAAGCTAAACCTTAACCAACAATCTAAACCTTAACCTATAACCTTAACTTATAACCTAAACCTATAACCTTAACTCAATTCCCTAAACCTTAACCTATAACCTAACCTAAACCTAAACCTATTACCTACACTTATAACCTAAACCTAAACCTATAACCTTAACCTAAACATAAAATCTAAACTTAAACATATACTTATAACCTAAACCTATTTTGAAATCCCAAAACCTATAACCTAAACCAAACGTTAATCTAAACCTAAACCTATAACCTATAACCTAAACCTAAAACCTAAACCTAAACCTACATTTATAATCTATATCCTAAACCTAAACCTATAACCTATAACCTAAACCTAAAACCTAAACCTAAACCTACATTTATAACCTATAACCTAAACCTAAAAACCCAAACATAAACCTGATCTTGAACCCAAACCCGATTTCCTAAACCTAAACCTTAACGTATTCTCAAATCCCTAAACCTATACCTATACCTAATCCTAATCTCAACTCCCTAACCTAAACCTAAACCTAAACTTGAAAACCCAAACCCAAACCCGATCCCGAACCCAATTTCCTAAACCTAAACTTATAACCTTAACCTAAACCTATTCTCAAATCCCAAAACCTATAACCATAACCTAAACCTAAACCTTAATCTATAACCTAAACCTTAACCTATAACCTTAACTTATAACCTAAACCTATAACCTAAACTCAATTCCCTAAACCTTAACCTATAACCTAACCTAAACCTAAACCTATAACCTACACTTATAACCTAAACCTAAACCTATAACCTCAACTTATAACCTTAACCTAAACATAAAATCTAAACTTAAAGTTATACTTATAACCTAAACCTATTCTCAAATCCCAAAACCTATAACCAAAACCTTAACCTTAACCTAAACCTAAACCTATAACCTATAACCTAAGCCTAAAACCTAAACCTAAACCTACACTTATAACCTATAACCTAAACCTATAACCTAAACCTAAACCTAAAATCCAAACATAAACCTGATCTTGAACCCAAACCCGATTTCCTAAACCTAAACCTTAACGTATTCTCAAATCCCTAAACCTAAACCTACACCTAATCCTAATCTCAACTCCATAACCTAAACCTAAACCTAAACTTGAAAACCCAAACCCAAACCCGATCCCGAACCCGAACCTGAACCTAAAACTAAACCTAAACCTAAACCTAAACTCAATTCCCTAAACCTAAACCTATAACCTACATTAACATAAACGTATAACCTAAACCTATACTTATAATCTAAACCTATTTTCAAATCCCAAAACCTATAACCTAAACCTAAACCTTAACCTAAACCTAAAACCTATAACCTAAAACCTAAACCTAAACCTACACTTATAACCCATAACCTAAACCTATAGCCTAAACCTAAACCTATAACCTAAACCTGTATATAACATATAACCTAAAACCTTAACCTAAACCTATTCTCAAATCCCAAAACCTTGATAACCTAAACCTATACATAACATATAACCTAAAACCTTAACCTAAACTTATTCTCAAATCCCAAAATCTTGATAACCTTAACCTAAACCTAAACCTTAACCTATAACCTAAACCTATACTTATAACCTAATGTAACGCCTGTGAAAAATCCATACTTGGGCTCGAGTACCAACTCGACCGAAATTGCGTAGAATTAATTCCTATGGAAATTAAGCGTAAGTTAGCTAGCGCAACGCGAGAGTAGCTGGGAAATAGTCCCTGATTACTTTAAATACGTTCTACAAGACCCAAATCGAGTAGAACCAATGACTCTACAATACTCTATAACCTCGGATCAAACTCTAAGCAAGTTTGTTCTCTTGACCACTTTGAATCTTTGTATTGGGAGAGAGAAAAGGTGAGAGTTTGTGAGAGAGAGTAGAAGAGATTTTTCCCGTCTTCGTGCCACCTGTTGCACGTGCTGTAGCAACACCTCCTGATCACCAAGCCGGTGATTCTTCTGCGTTTTCAGGTATGAAACAACCCTAGAAGTTGCTGATTTAAGGTTTACTAGGATTCGTAGCATGTTAGCTAACGTAACTCGTAAAATAGGTTCTCTTATTGCCGTAGACGAAGTGTATACTCTCCGTTTGAAACGACACATCCATAAGAGATAAGGTGAGGATTTTAGACGCTTTGATTGACGGTTTCCAATGCTTTCAATGTCGTTTAATAGTAGATTATCGACGGCATCGCCGTTTGACATGTACAACATGCTATCCGTTTCCTGTTTCGTAAATCAACGAAGAATATGAGATTTAGGGCATTTTAGTCATTTATAGGAAGTACTGATTACATTCATATTTTGCTGATGTGATTGACATGGTTTGTTGTCGCATTAGAAAGTTAGGAATACGTGCATAATTAGTTTGGCGAAGAGATTCGCCAAATTGCGCACTTCGGGTCGACATACTATATGTAGACTTAAGTGTGTAGTGTATGTGTTTGTATAAATGCTTGTATTAGTATGTATTGAATTAAATGATATTATGAATTAGTTTGAGACTGATTTCTCAATTAATATGCTGACGTAAATGATTTCCTACATGTTGACTATGTACATGATTCCATTATATGCATAAAATGTACGTGCTTGGAGATTTGCCTAAGTTGTATGTTATAACATGTGTTAACATGCTCACATGATTGTATTTCAATTCCAATACTCCTACATAAATTGTTGATGTGAATTCATATGTGTTTCGGACTATACTTAGTCCAGGCAGTCGGTAACCGAGCGAATTCGTGGTTGGCTGGTCTTAGCCACGAACGACAGTCGATGAACGCAAGTTGTGTTTGGAGTTGGCGGCAGTGGTTAGGCCACGCGAAGTGTTTTACACACTTCATGTCGTTCGACTTGAGATGCGATCGCGCTAGTCGAGCCCGTCAAGTAACCCGACTGGCCGATGTATGTTCACCCTGCACGAGTCATAACTGCTTGAACCTAGGGTACTGAACTTACCATTGTAAACCCTGTTAACCATGGTACCTTGATCCACGAAGACTCATGAGCCAGGCATGGTGGTATGGGACACCGTGGTCGAGCTTTCGGCCTACGCTGGGGTCACAAACCTCCTCGTAGTGACCAGTGAGCACCTAGTCTCGTGAGTAGATTATGGTGATATGGGACACTATATTCTTGCTGTCGGCCTACACTGATCAGGCGACGAGTCCTTTGTAGTGACCGCGAGCATATTCTGAGTCTACGGGAGGTGACGACCCTTCAGTAACAGTAGAGTACAGTAGGCCTGTATTGATAAGGTGATGGGGGAGCGGTGCAACGAGTGCGAATAACAGCCCTGACAGCCTTTGCAGCGACCTACGAAATATACATCGTATGAGATTACTAGGAGTGACGACCCTAGACAGGATCTGTGTTGGGATTGATACAAAGGAAGTACCTTAGTTTCCCAATCCTGCTGTTTGAATGGACTAATAACAACTCGAAAATCATATCACCATACCATTGCATGTGCCTGGAAGATGTGGAGCACTTGAGGGTCGATTGCATGCCGCGGTCGTAAGATGGTGCCGTATGAGGGAGATCGTCGGTGAGGGCATACATCACATCATGTCATCTTGCATTAACAACAGTATTAGGATTGTCTGATTTACTACTTTACTATTATCGCATGATTGATTTGTGAACATGCTAATCTTTGCTCTATGATTCCACTGAGTTGATCACTCACTCCCACGTTACGGGATGGTGTTTGTAACACCCACCAGACCCTATTGTAGATGCAGGTGATGCTGAGATCCAGGAGGCAGAGCCAGACTTCGACCAGGACCAGGACGAGTTCTCGTACATGCAGTATCATGATGGCTTTGCTTAGGCGACCTGGGTTGACGGGACTTCAGTGGGACTATTTTAAAATTTTGATTTTGTTCATGTATATGTATATGAGACTCAGAGATGTATTCATACTTTAGAGACAGATGAGATCTACTTTTTTTTTCCATACAGTAATATATATATTGTTTAGTCTTCCGCTTGCTTTTATCACTGGATCTGAAGTATGAATTGCAGTTTTGGTATACTTTTACTCATGTGAATGCTTTAAATCAGACAACATTGAATCATAATCATTTTTGTTGCATAAGTGACGGTCTGGAACTCGGGAGTTGAGTTTATACACGACTCCCGATTTTCAGGGTGTTACAAGTTGGTATCAGAGAGTGAATAAAAGTATATTGGGCCTGAGTTATGGTCTCACGACGTACGCTGTCGCTTCCTTTGACATAAGTGGGTGCGAGAAGGGTCTAGAAACACTTCTAGGATCGCAGATTCGCCGATAGGCGAAGTCTATTGGAATCGATCGCACGATCGAGTCTGTAACGCATCTCGGGTCGCATAAAGCAACCCGGATAGCTCCTAGGTTGTTGGTGAGTGGGTTGAGACATTCTTTGAATGATCCTAAACCCGTGAATGTGAACCCTTGGGCCGTGGGATAACCACGACCCCTGTATTCAATCGTCAGGGCTTAAAAACCCCGTTTCACCAAAAATCCTCAAAATTCTACCTCTCACCACTCCAATCTTCAATTATTTCTTATCCTTTTCATATTAGGTATCAAAACTAATGTGAAAATAACATAAAATAATACTTTCATAAAATTTTATAGTGAATAGTAAAATTGCATGAAAAATGGCCATAAGGCCATTCTAACTTCACTTTCTTTAGTAACGAATAGTCTAGATGGATGTACTAGCTCCTTCTACCCCAAAATCATATGCTGCATGATAGGGTTTTATATTTTATATTACGGATTGGTCCCGGAAAGCCCCGAACAAATGTTTGGGCCTATATACGTCAAAATACAATGAACCAAGGTTGGGACCGTACATATTTGGGGTCCTTGGATCATGGGGAACAAAACCCATGTGGTCCCACTGCCCGACCAGAGGTTTGGTCGGCGATGCCATCGCCGGCCAATGTGGTCGGTTGGATGTGTGGTCCGAGATCTGAGGGTATTTTGGATATTTCACACCCCCCATGTATGGTTTGTGGGTAGAAAACCCCTAAATCATGCACTTCCTTCACAAACAGCCCTCCCCATAGCTCCATTTTCATTTTCCAGCAACTATCTCCAAAATTCGTGATTTTAAACCACCCCTAGATCCATCCTTGGCCAAAAATTATCACCCTCCATCGTTCCTTTGAAGTTGGCAGCCCTCCCTCTTGAAGATTTTATCTTTTGGAGCTCTAAAAACCCCCAAATCGAGCTGAAATCGTGAGGTGCTCCATTCCACTTTTTTATTTTCATTTCTCCTTGAAAATACATCCTGGAAAAGTTTGAAGCATCCCTCTACAACGCCTAGAGCTCCCTTTTCCAGTTTGGACAGCCACTTCTTCACATTTTCTCCGTCTTCCATGGCTTTCGTGGAAGCCATTTTAGGCCTTTTGTCACTCTCCACCATCTTATCTTTGATGGGTAAAAGGAAAACTGCAGTAGATGAGGCTGGGCCAAGTCACCCTACTCAATCGAGAAGACCGCGGGGTGGTGTCGCAAGTTCAAGCGCCGCCACAGGTCCACCCACAGCCCGAGAGTTCCATACAAAGCGGGATTTGGATCCCCATACTCATCTTGGGCGAGTAATTCTATCAGAGATGCCTCACGGCCAATACACTGATCGCAAAGTGTTGTTTGAGGCGGACGTGGAAGGGCGATTGTTCGGTGAATTTTTATTGTTCGAGTGCATCGAAGCTGCGCATTGGGGTCTGATCTTTGAAGCTCGCGCTCGTGCTAATGTGAGCACCGTTCGTGCCTTCTACGCTAGTATCCAGAATCCTACCTTGGAGCCATTGCAGTTCAAAATCCCTTTTGGTAGAGATCGGATGGCTACGATTGATGTGCGACTGATTACGCGACTTCTGAACGTGCCTCTTGGTGATGTTCATCCTAGTGAGAAGAATCTGAGGAGTAGGCATGAACGAGATCGCCGCACCAGGTTTCTGTGCGGTAAATTGGTTCCATGGCAGCCTAATAATAGTCTCAAGGCGACGTATATGTCTGATGATTTGCGTCTGCTGCACCATATCTGCACGTTCAATGTGTATCCCAGGTCGACGAATCGCATTAAGTGTACGCGCCTTATGGTTGATTTTCTGTATCTGGTGGCCCAGGGAGAGAACATATGTATCGCCACTTTCATCTTGCGACAGATAATCCTCATAGCCAAGTTAAGAAGAACGTTCGAATCACTTCCTTTTAGCTAACTGATATGCAAGATCGCGCTTGAGTTTGCTTACAGACTTGGGCCGAAATTGCCAGTTTCGATTCATAGCATTGATGAGTCGACTATGGTCAAGATGAAGATTGGGTCTTAATACCGTGAAAATCAGCTTGAGGGTGATAGCGAGGATGACTTTGATGATGAGGAGGATCCAAGTGAGGGAGAACCTGGAGCAGAAGTTCAGGAAGAAGTCCAGGAAGAGGCAGAAGAGGAGGCTCAGGATACAAATGAGAGCTCTCCTCCTTATGCTCAGGCTACTGGCGATGATCGCATTGCTCGGATCGAGGAGAGTCAGATCGCCTTACGAAGGGAAGTTCAGGAACTTCACGCTGAAGTCGAGGATGCCAAGGCCGTTACGAAGAGGAAATTCGGCAAGGTGACTAGCACCTTGAAGGCGATCCTGTGTTGCTTGCAAGATAAGGGTGCTCCTCCTCCGTCACCTGACTTAGACTAGCGATGCGACCTTTGATGTTGTTGTTAGTAGTTAGTCATTTTCTGTTTTATGTTTTGTAAGCTTGTTAGTACTAGTGCTTTACTTATGTTGCTGTTGTAATTTTAACTGTCTTAGTTCCCATGTATTTCTCATCATGATGCTTGTAAGGATATATCCCTTGTATTGTGACAATTTTGATTAAATGAAATGCATGGAATGCCTTTGACTCTTATGTGAATGATTTCCGTGTATTTGTGCTATTGAGACTGACAAGGTTGTGCCCTATTTTGAATATAGGGAATGCCGCCTAAGACTACCCGAAGCGCGGCTCGGCTTGCATTGAGTGAGCCTATGGATCAGACTCCTTCGTAGTCTGACACCCATGCGGACCCTGCTGTGGGCCCGATTCCTGAGACAGTTCGTGCGTCTCAGCCTACTGCTGGTCCTACAGTTGGACCACAGCCGTTCACACCGCCAGTCAGAGAGCCTTATCGTGCATCTACTTCGACGCAACACACGCCACAGCCTGCTCCACCTCCTGACAGATTTAAGCAGATGATGGCTATGATGCAACAGCAGCAGCAGCTTCTGACTACCATTGTGGGGACATTAGCCCAGGGTGGGGGTGTGACTCCACCTGCACCACCTGCACATCCAGCTGGGGATGATTATACATACGCTCAGGATGAGGGCATGACTCATCCTGTACCACCTACTTACCCTACGGGGAATGCCGCAGATACACGGGGCCTATTAGAGCGATTTCAGCGCTTACGGCCTCCTACTTTTACGGGTTCTCACAGACCTGAGGAGGCCGAGTATTGGCTCGACCGTGTGTCGAAGATATTGCGGATGCTTCATTGTATAGAGGCCGAGCAGGTAGAGCTGGCTACATTCCTGTTTGAGCGAGAGGCCAGCCTGTGGTGGGATAGCGTATTGCGGACCGTTGCCGCCGACTTTATATGGACATGGGCAGCGTTTGAGTTCCGCTTCCATGAGAAGTATTATCCCCAGACTTATAGGCATGACTGGGAGAATGAGTTTCTCCACCTCCGACAGGGAGCCATGACAGTCACGGAGTATGAACATCGGTTTACGGAGTTGGGCAGATACGTCCCGACTATTTTGGCTGATGAGCAGATGCGCATACGGCACTTTTTGGAGGGTTTGTGACCGGATATTCGGTCGAAGATGTGTTGTGTGAGCATTCTCTCATATGCAGAGTTGATTCACATGTCTATGCGGGCAGAGAAGGATGTGGATCGACTTGCGAGATCTCGTGGCCCTGTTGCTTCTAGGCTACGACCAGACATGCAGGACAGGCCCTTTGCGAGCAAGAGGCCTCGTGTCGACCCTCCTACTCGGGCTCTAGCGCCAGCACCATCGTTTCGGCACCCCGAGTTATCGTGCACATACTGTGGGAGGATGGGCCACTTGGCACAGAGTTATTTTTCTCGGATGCGGGACAGTGGGTTCTCGCCACCGCAGAAGATTAACCGTGCACGTTCACAGGCGATATCAGCACCGCCTATACGGTTAGCTCCTGTGCACCCTTCTTTCAGACCTCCGGTATCGCAGATCAGACAGCCTCCACGGCCCATGACACAGCTGCCGAACCGGCCACAGCAGGCACGGGTTCATGCATTGACAGTTGAGGCAGCTGCGACACTGACTTTTGAGCATTCAGGCTTCGAGGTCACTGCCCATATTGGAGGTACTCCTATTCTCGTGATGGTGGACACTGGTTCCACGATTTCTTTGATATCACGTGCTGTAGTCAGGCGTCTTGGGTTACAGACTATTACTATGGATAGGGTGCGAGTCCTTGCAGCTCATGGAGATTATTCAGATGTCACCCAGATGTGTGAGGGTTGTTTGGTGGATCTGGGAGGCAGGACGATGGCTCTTGATCTTGTCGTCGATCCCTCTCTTATTTATCTCGACGTCATTCTTGGCATGGACTGGTTGACTGCTGGGAGCGCCGAGATTGACTGCGAGACTCATATGGTGACGGTGTACAAGCCAGAGGGCACGCCTTTCACATTTTCAGTCCGGATAAATCTCCCTTTCCACATACTTAGTTACGCCACTTTATTGCGAGACGCTGGTGCCCAGGTACTTGAGCATACGCCAGTCGTTTCCGAGTTCGAGGATCTGTTCAGGAAGATCCCTGGTTTGCCGCCCCGATGAGAGATTGATTTCACTATCGATCTGGTTCCTGGTTCTACACCCGTCTCACTGCCGACGTATCCCATGGCACCGTGTGAGATGGAGGAGTTGAGGACGCAGATTGATGGTCTACTAGAGCTTGGCCTTATACGGCCTAGTGTGTCTCCTTGGGGAGCACCGGTCCTATTCGTGAGGAAGAAGGACAGTTCGATGCGATTGTGTATTGATTATCGCAGGCTGAACTAGATCACGGTGAAGAACAAGTACGCTTTACCCAGGATCGATGACTTGTTTGATCAGTTGAGAGGAGCGCAGTACTTCTCGAAGATTGATCTTCAGTCGGGATATCATCAGTTGCGCGTCAGGGATGAGGACATGCAGAAGACAGCATTCAGGACCAGTTTTGGCCACTACGAGTTCCTCGTGATGTCGTTCGGTCTCATGAACGCACCAGCCATGTTCATGGATCTGATGAACCGGGTATTTCGACTTTTCCTCTATCGATTCGTCGTTGTATTCATTGACGACATTTTGATGTACTGTAGGAGTCGAGAGGAGCATGAGGAGCACTTACGTTTGGTCCTGGATACGCTCAGACAGCATCAGTTGTTCGCACAATACAAGAAGTACGACTTCTGGAAGCAGGAAGTGAAGTTCCTGGGACACGTGGTGTCCAAGGATAGCATGGCAGTTGACCTGTCTAAGGTAGTTGCGGTGCAGGACTGGGAGCATCCTGGTTCTGTCACTGAGGTGAGGAGTTTCTTGGGTCTCGCTGGCTACTATCGGCGCTTCATACAGGACTTCTCGAAGATCGCGAGACCCTTATCTCAGTTGACACGGAAGGACGTGAAGTTCGCCTAGAATGACGAGGCGGAGTCAGCTTTTCAGGAGCTGAAGGACAGACTTACGTCCGCCCCTGTGCTAGTATTGCCAGAGCAAGGGGTTAGATACATTATATACACTGACGCGTCTAGCGTTGGTCTGGGTTGTGTCCTTATGCAGAGGGACAGGGTAATTTCATATGCCTCGAGACAATTAAGGAAGCACGAGAAGAATTACCCTACACATGACCTAGAGTTGGCAGCCGTTATATTCGCACTGAGACTCTAGAGACATTACCTCTACGGAGAGGAGTTCGAGCTCTTTTGCGACCACAAGAGCCTCAAGTACATATTCACGCAGCGAGACTTGAATATAAGGCAGCAGGGATGGATGGAGATGTTGAAGGACTTCAAGTTTGAAGTCTCTTACCATCCTGGGAAGGCGAACCTTGTGGCTGATGCGTTGAACCGCAAGAAGGCGATAGAGTTTGCGGCTCCGCTGATGGTTGCTGAGTGGGATATGGTTGAGTTTTTGTGAGACTTTGAGCAGAAACTCACCGTAGAGGAGCCATTTGAGTTCATCGCACATGTACAGGTGCGATCTCAGATCGATGACCGAGTCATCGAGGCGCAGAGGGACGATGCTCATCTGACTGAGCTTCGAGAGCAGGCCAGTGATGATGCAGACGCCGACTGGCGAGTTGGTATGGATGGGGGCTTATGTTATCGTGGCCGCCTATGCGTCCCAGATATCCCTGACTTAAGACGAGAGATTCTCGAGGCTGCGCACTGTACTAGACTCGCGATGCATCCAGGCAGTACGAAGATGTATCGTGACGTGAAGAGGACGTATTGGTGGGAAGGTATGAAGATCCACATAGCAGAGTTCGTGTCCCGTTATCTCACTTGTCAGCAGATGAAGGCAGAGCATCGCCGACCACCTGGACTTTTGCAGCCTATGCCGATCGCAGAGTGGAAGTGGGATTTCATTTCCATGGACTTCATTTCAGGGCTGCCGAAGACGAGGAAGGGACATGATTCCATTTGGGTGATCGTCGACCGTCTGACGAAGTCGGCGCACTTCCTACCGATTAGAGTTACGAACTCTGCAGACGAGCTGGCTAGACTGTACATCAGAGAGATTGTGCGTCTTCATGGTGTTCCGTTGGAGATCGTGTCGGACAGAGACACGCGGTTCACTTATATTTTCTGAACTCGCATTCAGGAGGCTATGGGTGTGAAGTTGAAGTTCAGTACTGCCTTCCACCCACAGACAGACGGACAGATAGAGCGAGTGAACCAGATCTTAGAGGATATGTTGCGAGCTTACGCATTGGATTTCAAGGACAGTTGGGATGATTGTCTTGCATATGCGGAGTTTGCGTACAACAACAGCTTTCAGGAGAGTATCGGTATGGCACCTTATGAGGCGCTGTACGGGCGACCTTGTCGCGCACCGCATTGCTGGGTAGAGGTCGGTGAGCGTAGCTTGATTGGCCCAGAGTTGGTGCAGGCGACGTCAGAGAAGATCGATATCATTAGGCGTCGGCTTCTCACAGCGCAGAGCAGACAGAAGAGTTATGCCAATACGAGACGGAGGCCACTAGAGTTCACAGTTGGGGATCATGTGTTCTTGCGAGTTTCCCCTATAAAGGGAGTCCTTCGGTTCGGGAAGAAGGGGAAGCTAGCACCGCGATTCATTGGTCCATTCCAGATCCTCGATCGTGTGGGAGCAGTGGCTTACCGATTGGCTTTACCCACGCCTCTCGCGAGCGTTCACAACGTATTTCATATTTCTATGCTGAAGAAGTACGTTGCTGATCCTTCCCATATCATCAGATGGGAGCAGGTGCAGTTAGGAGAGGATGTTACATATATCCTGCGACCGACACGTATCCTAGACAGGAAGGAGCAGGTACTACGTAGCAAGGTGATTCCCCTTGTGAAGGTATTGTGGACGCATCACTCTGAGGAAGAGGCTACTTAGGAGACAGAAGCCGAGATCAGAAAGAACTACCCACAGCTTCTCGAGGAGTACGAAAAGGTACAAATTTTGAGGATGAAATTATTTGTTAAGGGGGGTAGATTGTAACGCCCGTGAAAAATCCATACTTGGGCTCGAGTACCAACTCGACCCGAAATTGTGTAGAATTAATTCATATGGAAATTAAGCGTAAGTTAGCTAGCGCAACGCTAGAGTAGCTAAAAAATAGTCCCTGATCACTTTAAATACGTTCTACAAGACCCAAATCAAGTAGAACCAATGACTCTACAATACTCTATAACCTCGGATCAAACTCTAAGCAGGTTTGTTCTCTGGACCACTTTGAATCTTTGTATTGGATCTAGACCGCGCGTCGAAAGTCCAATACCTCCTATCTTAGACCGTTAGAACCGCCTTGCTGGACTTGACAATCATTTCGAAAATCAAGTCCAACCGATAATCACAGGCTATTTCATTGAGCCCGGACTGAAGAGAGTGCGAATAGGGACAGAATTGGAATTTTAAATTCAAATCTGGCACACGACTTGACGCGTCAGTATTAAGCGTTCTGACCGTCAAAATTCAGCCAGATTACACCCTCAAATCAGGAAAAATTTCTATTTCATATCATGAGACTTGCAGCCCTGATCTACGAGCGGTGACCGCTGAACTGAAACTGGCCTGCCACACGTGATCTGCGAACCTTGTCGGACTGAAAACTTAATACGTGCTAGATCTGGTATGCATGAGCTTAAGTCCGATCGCATTCGGCCAGGGGACCACCAGAAAGCATCTTTTGGACCGAAACAGCCCCGAATTGGATATGCACTAAGTGAACCTTGTACCGGAGCCTATTTTTGGCATTTTTGGGCTTATAAAAGGGGTTGAAACCCTCACTCCTCTCTTCCATCCGAATTTGAGAGAAACCCTAATTTGGGAGAGAGAAAATGTGAGAGTTTGTGAGAGAGAGTAGAAGAGATTTTTCCCGTCTTCGTGCCACCTGTTGCACGTGCTGTAGCAACACCTCCTGATCACCAAGCCGGTGATTCTTCCGCGTTTTCAGGTATGAAACAACCCTAGAAGTTGCTGATTTAAGGTTTACTAGGATTCGTAGCATGTTAGCTAACGTAACTCGTAAAATAGGTTCTCTTATCGCCGAAGACGAAGCGTATATGCTCCGTTTGAAACGACACATCCATAAGAGATAAGGTGAGGATTTTAGACGCTTTGATTGACGGTTTCCAATGCTTTCAATGTCGTTTAATAGTAGATTATCGACGGCATCGCCGTTTGACATGTACAACATGCTATCCGTTTCCTGTTTCGTAAATCAACGAAGAATATGAGATTTAGGGCATTTTAGTCATTTGTAGGAAGTAATGATTACGTTCATATTTTGCTGATGTGATTGACATGGTTTGTTGTCGCATTAGAAAGTTAGGAATACGTGCATAATTAGTTTGGCGAAGAGATTCGCCAAATTGCGCACTTCGGGTCGACATACTATATGTAGACTTAAGTGTGTAGTGTATGTGTTTGTATAAATGCTTGTATTAGTATGTATTGAATTAAATGATGTTATGAATTAGTTTGAGACTGATTTCTCAATTAATATGCTGACATAAATGATTTCCTACATGTTGACTATGTACATGATTCCATTATATGCATAAAATGTACGTGCTTGAAGATTTGCCTAAGTTGTATGTTATAACATGTGTTAACATGCTCACATGATTGTATTTCAATTCCAATACTCCTACATAAATTGCTGATGTGAATTCATATGTGTTTGGGACTATACTTAGTCCAGTCAGTCGGTAACCGAGCGAATTCGTGGTTGGCTGGTCTTGGCCACGAACGACGCGTCAATGAATGCAAGTCGTGTTTGGAGTTGGCCGCAGTGGTTAGGCCACGCGAAGTATTTTACTCACTTCATGTCGTTCGACTTGAGATGCGATTGCGCTAGTCGAGCCCGTCAAGTAACCCGACTGGCCGATGTATGTTCACCCTGCACGAGTCATAACTGCTTGAACCTAGGGTACTGAACTTACCATTGTAAACCCTGTTAACCATGGTACCTTGATCCACGAAGACTCATGAGCCGGGCATGGTGGTATGGGACACCGTGGTCGAGCTGTCGGCCTACGCTGGGGCCACAAACCTCCCCGTAGTGAGCAGTGAGCACCTAGTCTCGTGAGCAGATTATGCTGGTATGGGACACTATATTCTTGCTGTCGGCCTACACTAATCAGGCGACGAGCCCTTTGTAGTGACCGCGAGCATATTCTGAGTCTACGGGAGGCGACGACCCTTCAGTAGCAGTAGAGTACAGTAGGCCTGTATTGATAAGGTGATGGGGGAGCGGTGCAACGAGTGCGAGTAACAGCCCTGGCAGCCCTTGCAGCGACCTATGAAATATACATCGTATGAGATTACTAGGAGTGACGACCCTAGACAGGATCTGTGTTGGGATTGATACAAGGAAAGTACCTTAGTTTCCCAATCCTGCTGTTTGAATGGACTAATAACAACTCAGAAATCATATCACCATACTATTGCATGTGCCTGGAAGATGTGGAGCACTTGAGGGTCGATTGCATGCCGCGGTCGTAAGATGGTGCCGTATGAGGGAGATCGTCGGTGAGGGCAAACATCACATCATGTCATCTTGCATTAATAACAGTATTAGGATTGTCTGATTTACTGCTTTACTATTATCGCATGATTGATTTGTGAACATGCTAATCTTTGCTCTATGATTCCACTGAGTTGATCACTCACTCCCACGTTACGGGATGGTGTTTGTAACACCCACCAGACCCTGTTGTAGATGCAGGTGATGCTGAGATCCAGGAGGCAGAGCCAGACTTCGACCAGGACCAGGACGAGTTCTCGTACATGCAGTATCATGATGGCTTTGCTTAGGCGACCTGGGTTGACGGGACTTCAGTGGGACTATTTTGAAAATTTAATTTTGTTCATGTATATGTATATGAGACTCAGAGATGTATTCATACTTTAGAGACAGATGAGATCTACTTTATTTTTCCATACAGTGATATATATATTGTTTAGTCTTCCGCTTGCTTTTATCACTGGATCTGAAGTATGAATTGCAGTTTTGGTATACTTTTACTCATGTGAATGCTTTAAATCAGACAACATTGAATCATAATCATTTTTGTTGCATAAGTGACGGTCTGGAACTCGGGAGTTGAGTTTATACACGACCCCCGATTTTCAGGGTGTTACACCTAAACCTAAACTTATAACCTTAACCTAAACCCATTCTCAATTCCCAAAACCTATACTTATAACCTAAACCTAAACCTTAACCTATAACCTAAACCTATACTTATAACCTTAACCTAAACCGATACTCAAATCCCAAAACCTATAACCTAAACTCAATTCCCTAAACCTTAACCTATAACCTACAACATTAATATAAGCTTATAACCTAAACCTATACTTATAACCTAAACCTATTCTCAAATCCCAAAACCTATAACCTAAACCTAAACCTTAACCTAATCCTTAACCTTAACCTAAACCTAAACCTAAACCTAAACCTAAACCTTAACCTATAACCTACAACATTAACATAAACTTATAACCTAAACCTATACTTATAACCTTAACCTAAACCTATTCTCAAATCCCAAAATCTATACTTATAACCTAAACCTAAACCTATACTTATAACCTATAATCTATAACCTAAACCTTAACCTATAACCCAAACCTTAACCTATAACCTAAACCTATAACCTATAACCTAAAACCTAAATCCAAACCTAAACCCGATACGAAACCCGAACCCGATTTCCTAAACCTAAACCTTAACCTATTCTCAATTCCCTAAAGCTATAACCTATAACCTAAACCTAAACCTATAACCTAAACCTAAACTTAAAACCTAAATGTATTCTCAAATCCCTAAACCTATAACCTTAAGCTAAACCTATTCTCAAATTCCAAAAAATATACTTATAACATAACCCTAAACCTTAACCTATAACCTAAACCTAAACTTATAACCTTAACCTAAACCTATTCTCAAATTCCAAAACTTATACTTATAACCTAAACCTAAACCTTAACCTAAACCTATAACCTATACTTACAATGTAAGACCCATATCCTAGCCTGTACTGTTCCGTTGAATCCTGTGATCCTTCCTGTCGATTTTCAGTAACCTGTGACCTATGATGAATGTTTGCGCATGACCCTAAGTCGTATCCTGTAGATTTGAGTCGGCTTAATTTGAGATGTGTACCATTACGACTGCATCGTCGCTACGGTTCCAACGCCGCAACTCGTGCACCGACCCGATACCTAGGTCTAAAGATGTGAGCCCGCATTTATTTCAAGAAAATACCACGTGTTTACAATCCTAAGAGAATCTCTACAATATGTCCCATCACTCAATTAATCAATCAATCACCTCATGTTAAGTACACACACCCATGCTTTCTTTCTCCATAAGTCAAGCAACCCTAAAAGTCAACAAATCTATCACCTCACCCATCACTTACCTCATATCCATCACTCCATCACCCATTACCTCTCTCTTGCAGCCATCCCATTCTATCTCTCTTTCTCATTCACATATTCCAAGCAAGAGGAGAGGGTGGACATCCATGCATTCTAAGGAGAGAAAGTGAGTGTATGTGGCCCACCTCCCACCCCAAAATCCTTCATCCTAGCCATTCATTTCTCATCTTCCACCATCAAAGTGAGACACAAGGAGATCGACTTTCCAACAGACCAAGAAGATCGAATGGTGGGTGTTCTATTAGGCCTAGATTTCCCTTTTTTTATGAAGGGCCAAGCGAGGCCTACCGATTGATGGTATGGATCTCACTTTGGACCCTACGTGTGGCCGATGGCCACCTTGATTCTCATGATCATTACATGATAGGGCCATTCTCCACGGACCCCATCATGATGTTTATTTTCTTTGCATGGCTAGAGGTCATCTAGACCTTCCATTTTGGTGGAGAAGGAATCTTCATCGTTGATTTTGATTTAATGGGCCCACATGTATTGGGACCCACTTGATGTATGATTAAATGCAAGGGAGGGCTCATAGTGGCGGAGCCCTCCATCACACATGTCCCTCTTCTCTCTCTCCCTCCCTCTTTCATTTATTTTGAGTATGATGATGTGACCATGTGGCCCATGCAGATGGACCCCACCTTGATGTATGTCATATCCACACCATCCATGCAAATGGTGACCCACCTAGATAGCACGTCCGAAGGTGGGGCCACCTTGATATGTGTTGTATCCAAAACCGTCAGCATCCAGGGACGATGGATGTTACTGGAATGGGGTGGGCCACTTGTGCAGGCCCCACCATGATATATGAATTCAATCTACACTATCTATCCCTTTTCCTAGACCATTTAAGGCGTTGAGCTGAAAAATGAAGGCAATCCGATCATTTGGCGGGCCATAGCATAGAAGACAATGTTTTTACCATTGAAATATACCCTAATGTTTACACACCCTAAAATATATTAAATATTGGGCTTATTTGGCTTGTCTTGAGCCATATAGACCAATGGCTGGGATGAATTCCTATAATGTGGACCCCACCTAGGAAAAACCTCAAAGAAAACCATTTTTTTAAAAATAAAATAAAAAAATATGCGTACGCAGCAGGCGCTGCTGCTCTCTAGGGGACACGCAGCGTCCTGCTGTGCTGCATGTGAAAGGACATTGTGTTGTATGTGAAAGGGAGGCAGGGACCGTGGGACCCTGAGCTGGTCCCACCATAGTGGATGCGTTGTATCCACACCGTTCATTATCTAAGGACATGGGAGCCAGCAGCAGGCGGCTGCTGAATTTAGATCCACAAGTTTTGTGGGTCCCACATGATAGTATTACATTTGCACCGTCCGTCCCTTATGTCCATGGCCTGGACTGGACGGTGGTCATTTTAATAATAATAATAATAATACATATATTAATATAATATAATATCTTATTTTGATGGCGGGCCCTACGTGGGACCCACATCTTTGAAATTGGATTGGCTGGTCTACCATGAAATAGCGGTGAAGACCGCTTGAGTTAAAGTAGGAATATGTCAGTACATCCTAGAGGGGGGTGAATAGGACTTTTTAAAGTTTTACAGTGTACTTAAAAATCCTATCGCACTAATCCTATCAGATATACAATTAACAAGATTACTCAAATGTAACTCGACTGGCTTCCAAGCCTAGTAAAGGATCCAATCACAAACTATTCAGAAAATGGCAATATAAAACTTAGTTCATGCTGGATATGACTGTGTATGTGTGTGAGGTGTGATATCAGATATTTAAATATTGAAATAATAAAGCAAATCACACAGACAAAGCAATCGCAAACACAGTCATTTTTATAGTGGTTCAACTACTTGTCTACTCCACTCCCAGTTGCCGCACTCAACCCTTAAGTGTACCAGATTTCACTAAGGAGGTTTCCCAGGGTTCACCTCAAACCTAAGATTTTAAATCAGGTTCACCTTCAACCTTTACATGGAGGTTTCTACTCGGTTCACCTCTAACCCTGGAGTTTTACTGGTTCACTCCTAACCAGATGTTTATGCTCTCCACAGAGCAAGGTTCCACACAACGCACCCACTACGTACACTCCTGCCGGAAGCCTCTTATGAGGACTTCAAAGGGTGAGCAACACTCAAGATCAAATCCTAGAAAGAAATAATCACAAGTGTCCTCTGGACTCTAGATACTTACAGATAAGTTGAGGAGTCCCATTTAGGGCAATGACGAAGATCTCCTCCTTGTTGTTGAAGAGTCTTCTGCTCCCTTGATCCACAACACAAAAGATGTACCAGTACTTGGCTTCGAGTTGGGTCAAGTTTAGGACAGAAATCCAATCTCTTAGAATTTTCCAATAAGGAAGATAGAGTGATTCTTGTCATCTATTCATTTAAGGTATTCCAGCTTAATGATATGCTATTAAGATAGTTGTTGGAGGATCCTTGAATGCGAAAGTTCATTTCCCAATCCACTCTATTGAATGTCAATGAATGAGAGTGGATTGGAAGATGAACTCTCGTGAGAGAAAGGGCTTTGGGTATATAATCTAAAGGTAAAACACACAAAAGCACTCTCTTCTTTCTCTACCAGCAATATGGACAGGTCTCTTTTTAAATAGGAAAAAGATTCCAATGGATATAAAATGGTCACATTTATGACAGAGTTTGATATCATCGATCAGGGTCGATATCATTGAGCATATACTCTCGATGGAATCGACTGACCGCTCGATAACACAAACTCAAATGTCATATGCTTTTGAAACCTTTTGCCAGCTGGTCGATGGGATCGATACTGGTGTCGATGTCATCGAATTTTGAACTCCGATTTCTTCGATACTGGGATCGATCTATCGACATTTGAAGCATGAGAGAGATAAGTCTTGACATATTTCAAGTTTTTAGGATATGATCGAGGAACAACTGATGTCATCAGAATTTGAATATCGATGATATCAGAGGCTATGTCGATGGGAACGATAAATCGTATAGATTTACCTATAAGCACGCTGGATAGTTTGTGTCCAGTTTCGATCCATTTGACTAGGCCTCGATAGCATCGATATAAGAATATCAATTTCCTCGAGTGGCCCCGGATCAAAGTTAAAAACAACCTGAAATATTTACTGGAAGAAATGTGCGCCTACTATTGATATGATCGATGGCCTTCTGATATGATTGATATTTGAATTCAGATTGAATCGGGAAGGACATCGATATATCGAAGCACATAGTAATTTTCTTAAGAAAACAGGGGCACCGAAAATCTGCCTGTCAATGTTATCGAGCCAATTCCAATGAGCTCGATATTTAAATATCGATTGTATCGATAGATGTATTGATATATCGATAAATCCGTCCAGATGAGTATGCGATTACTGGACACTTTTAGTCCTCTTATAGATAGTATCGATCAAGTGTCGGGGACATCGACAGCGCAGGTCGATCATATCGAAATGTGTATCAATACAATCGACAGGGCAAGAAAACTTAGAAATTTTCTGATGTTCGAAAAAGTTCACTTACCCAAAAACCCTCTGATGTTCTAAGTTATTTTTAAGGATTTTAATCACATGGTGTTTTGGAACATGGGATGTGAGGCTATGATTTACCTATGGCAAGCTTCCATGCATCCAGTTGAGGCAGGCGCTTGAATTGTTCTTCCTATGAGGCTCTGCAGATCAATTGACTCAACACACATGGTAATTAACAGACCAGGGCACTAGCAGGTGCACTTTCATACCATTCACCAGCTATATTGTTACAACATCAGCAGGGTGGCTTGATCCACACTGCGGAAGCATGTGTTTACCCCCACCGTCCACCTATTTTTATGGTGGGCCAGTAACCGCTGCACGTGCAACAACAATTCTGTGGGCCATCGTGATATATGTCTAATCCACACCGTCCAGGCCTTGGACGATGGGACCCACCATGATGCATGTGTTGTATCCTTACCATCCAACCATTTTGATATATCATTTTATGGTTTGAGAGGTAGGATGAGTCAGATCTATAGTTCAAGTGGACCTCACCATTGAAAATAGTGGAGACAGTGACATTCACCGTTTAAACCTCTTAGGAGCCACATTAGCTTCCAATTAAGCTTATATTTTTCTTTCAGTTCATCTAGCTCTATATTAACTTATGAATTTGGTTGGATCTTAAACACATCATGGCGGACCACTTCGTGATATGATCATCCATTGAGGACCACTTTGATGTGTTTTGTGGCCATCTGTGAGGCCCACCTTGATGTACTTTATGGCTCATTCTTCAGGGCCACTTTGATGTATTTGTGGCCTAATCAAGAGGCCCACTTTGATATACATGTGACTCATTAGGATGTATCTTTGACTCATGAGCGAGGCCCACCTGTTACATGTTTTGAGGCCCAGGTGCAGGCCCACATGTTATGTATTTGCGGCTCGTGTATTGAGGCCCATTGTGATGTATTGGAGTCCATGGGTTGAGGCCCATTGTGATGTATTCACGGTCCATTATTTGAGGCCCACCTTGATGTGTATGAGGCCCATTTTTGAGGCCCACCTTGACATATACGAGGACCATATGATGAGGCCCATTTGATGTATTTAAGGCCCATGGATTGAGGCCCAATGGGATGTATACTAGGTCTATTGCTTTGTGTGATTCCACCATGAGTTACGTAATGACATTTATGGTGGGCCATGCCTTGGGAGCAATGTTGGTTTGATGTCCACATTATAAGAATAATGTTGGTTAAATGTCCACATTATAACTCTCCCCAGGGCCTATTAATAGGCCCATACTTGTTGTGTGTAGGCTATCAAGGTCCATCTTCATTGTGAGGATAGTTCATCACTATATAAAATGCTTAGTATAACTCCATGATTCATGCTCAGACTCATATGTATGCCTGATATGAGGAATGTTTGATCATAGCATATGCCATTAGACAAACTATTTACGAGACTCCTTATAAGATGGAGTGCCCACATTATCGTGCCGTACGTGCAGGATTGCTGCATGAATGGATAGTGTGACTCATACATCTCACATATATGTGACTTGATCATTATACGCCCTAGCGACATCAGGGTCATGGCCTCCACAGGCACATCTTGGATGGCTAAATGGGACATCGAAAATACTTGGTTCTAGCACTATGGGCACTTAAGATGTCCTTGGGTGAAAATCTCAGAATCTTCGAGGCCAGGAGGTGCCCCAATGTTTAGACTGAGTGAAACATGAGCGCCCGAGGGCCGAATACCAATAGGTCATGTCTCTCACTGTGTCGTGGTCATTTGGGAGGGAGTGTGGCCTTATCTGCCCAAGGGAGTGGGATATAAGCTAGGATGACTATACCAGCTCGTAAATGGGTCCTCTATCGATGAGTCGGGTAGGTATTGGTAGACTGCTAGCTAGGTGGAGAGTGAGGTCCCTTCCACTCACTAGGTTGTGCAGCTATGGAGGAGGTAGTCGGTGTGGAGTGTAATAAACCCTAGTGATTTCTCCAAAGAGCAACCGTTTTGATATGTGGACTTATTGAACAGGAATTACATATCCATTCATTCATCCATTCACTATCCACTCGGGCTAGTGGTACATAACTATTTGTTACGTGTACTTTCACATGACCAGGATTTCGGTTGGGCGCACAACTAACCTGAGATCAAGAGTTTACCACATTGAGTCAGATTATTCAAATTTAGGTATGTGACTGATTTGGATAGAAGTCCCTTGTGGTGGACCCCGTAGCCAGCGATACTACGTACTATCATCCTGACTTCATATTCCAGCATGGCCATTTCATTCGCACCGCATATTACATTGCATCCTCAGCATCTGTTATTGTCTTGTTATGTCTTACATTGCATAGCCTTGGTATGGCTAATAGCACTCATGGACTTACAAGTATATTTCTACTTACTCTGAAATCATATGATTCATGATCTTGTCAGTATTTTCACTTATTTCGATGATGTATGATTTATGGACTTTATGGTGTACTTGGCACTTATCTTGTGCACACACTTTCACCACCCTCTAAGCTTTTGTAAGCTTATGCACGATAGATGTGTGCAGGTGGCATTAGGTTGCAGCAGCATTAAGCTTGGAGCGTGTAGTTATCCTCTGGAGCTTTGATTTTGATATATGTATTTCCCTTTCAGCATTGTATTCAAATGATTATATTAGTAGATATGTGATGATGACGTTGCCTTTATGATTCGGGTATACTTGTGGTAATGCTTCTCATGAGATAAATGTACGTTGAAAAAACTTTCTTGTAGGATCCCAGGATCGGAACCTGGCATATGTATGCTGGGGGCGGAGAATGGGGTACTACGAAGGTTGTCAACACTGGGTTCGACGATTGGGATTCCTATGAATCCGATTTTCGGGTTTGGGGTGTTACATACAACCTTAACCTAAACCAATTCTCAAATCCCAAAACCTATACTTATAACCTAAACCTAAACCTTAACCCATTACCTAAACCTAAACTTATAACCTTAACCTAAACCTATTCTAAAATCCCAAAACCTATACTTATAACCTAAACATAAACCTTAACATATAACCTAAACCTATACTTATAACCTTAACTTAAACTTATAACCTTAACCTAAACCTATTCTCAAATTCCAAAACCTATACTTATAACCTAAACCTTAACCTTAACCTTAACCTAAACCTATACTTATAACCTATAATCTATAACTTATAACCTAAACTTAAACCTTAACGTATAACCCAAACCTTAACCTATAACCTAAACCTAAACCTAAACCTATAACCTATAACTTTAAATCTAAAACCTAAACCCAAACCTAAACTCGATCCCGAACCCGAACCCGAACCCAATTTCTTAAACATAAACCTTAACCTATTCTTAATTCTCTAAAGCTATAACCTATAACCTAAACCTAAACCTAAAACTTAAATGTATTCTCAAATCCCTAAACCTATAACCTTAAGCTAAACCTATTCTCAAATCCCAAAAAATATACTTATAACCTTTACCTAAACCTTAACCTTAACCTAAACCTATACTTATAACCTTAACTGTAACACCCTAGATTTTAGCCAACCTGGGATTAGACGTCCTTAGGCAATGGGTCAACTAAAACACCTGGGAAATCGCTCAGAACCTAATTCCATAGCCAAAGAAACCACTTAGGATTAATTCCTTTAGAAACTAAGCATAAGTTAGCTAGCGCTACGCTGGAGTAGCTGTGAAATAGTCCCTGACCGCTTTAAATACGTTCTACAAGGCCCAAAATTTGTAGAATCAATGGTGCTATAATATCCTAAAACTTTGGATCAAACTCTAAACCTGTTTGCTCTCTGGAGCTCCTTGAAACTTTGTATTGGATCTAGACCGTGCGTCGAAAGTCCGATACCTACAATTTTAGACCGTTATAACCGCCTAGCTGGACTTGATAATCATTTCAAAAATCAAGTCCAACCGACATTCACAGGCTATTTCATTGAGCCTGGAGTGAAGAGAGTGAGAATAGGGTTAGATTTGGAATTTGAAATTCAAATCTGGCACACGACTTGACGCGTCAGTATTAAGCGTTCTGACCATCAGAATCCAACCAAATTACACCCTTGGATCAGGATAAATTTCTATTTCATATCATGAGACTTGTAGGCCTGATCTACGGGCGATGACCGCTGAAATGAAACTGGACCGCCACGTGCGATCTGGGAACTCTACCGGTCTGAAAACTTGATGTGTGTTAGATCCAGTATTATGAGCTTAAGTCCGATCACGTTTGGCCAGGGGACCACCAGAAATGTCTTCTTGGACCGAAACAGCTCCGATTTGGTTACCCCTCAAGTAAACATTGTTCCCAAGCCTGTTTTGGGCATGTTTGGGCTTATAAAAGGGCTTGAAACCCTCACTCCTCTCTCCCATACGAATTTGGAAAAATCCCTAGATTGAGTGAGAGAAAAGGTGAGAGATTGTGAGAGAGAGTGGGAGAGAATTTCCTGCTGCTTGTGCTACCTGCTGCACGTGTTTAAGCCACGCAATCCAATCACTTTACCGGTGATTTCGCCGCATTTCTAGGTAAGAAAATATCCTAAATAGTTGCTGATTTACTGTTCCCTCATTTTCATAGTGAAGTAGCTTATGGATCTTGTGTATTAGGTTGCCTATTCGCCGTAGACGAAGCGTATACGCTCCGTTTGAATTGATACGCTTCTAGGAGAAAAGGTACGGATTTTAGACGCTTTGATTGGCTGTTTTCAACACTTTCAATATCGTTTAATAGTAGATTATCGACGACAACGCCGTTTGACATGTACAACATGCTATCCGTTTCCTGTTTCGTAAGCAGACGAAGAATATGAGATTTAGGGCATTTTAGTCATTTGTAGGAATTACTGTTTTAATTCATATTTTGCTGATGTGATTGACATGGCTTCTTGTCGTATTAGGATATTAGGAATACGTGCATAATTAGTTTGGTGAAGAGATTCGCCTAAATGCGCACTTTGAGTCGACATACTATATGTAGACTTAAGTGTGTAGTTTAAGTGTTTGTATAAATGCCTGTATTAGTATGTATTGAATTAAATGGTGTTATGAATTAGTTTGAGATTGATTTCTCAATTAATATGCTGATGTAAATGGTTTCCTACATGTTGGCTATATGCATGATTTCATTATATGTGTGAAATGCATGCGTTGGAAGATTTACTTAAGTTGTATGTTATAACATGTGTTAACATGCTCACATGGTTGTATTTCATTTCCATTACTCTTACATGAATGCTGATGTGGATTCATAATTATTTGGGACAATACCTAGTCCAGGCAGTCGGCAACCGAGCAAGTTCGTGGTTGGCTTATCTTTGACACGAACGACGCATCGATGAACGCGAGCCGTGTTTTGGAGTTGGCGGCAGTGGTTAGGCCACACGAGGTATTTTATGCACTTCATGTCGTTCGACTTGAGATGCGCTCGTGCTAGTCAAGCCCGTCAAGTAACCCGACTGGCCGTTGTATGTTCACCCTGTATGAGTCATAACTGCTTGAACTTAGGGTACTAAACTTACCATTATAAACCCTGTCAACCATGGTACCTTGATCCACGAAGACTCATGAGCCGGGCATGGTGGTATGGGACACGTGGTCGAGCTGTCGGCCTAGGTTGGGGCCACAAACCTCCCTGTAGTGATCAGTGAGCACCTATGACTCGTGAGCAGATTATGGTGGTATGGGACACTATATTCTTGCTGTCGGCCTACACTGATCAGGCGACGAGTCCTTTGTAGTGACCGCGAGCGTATTCTGAGCCTACAGGAGGCGACGACCCTTCCGTAGCAATGAGAGTACAGTAGGCCTGTATTGATAAGGTGATGGGGGAGCGGTGCAACGAGTGCGAGCAACAGCCCTGACAGCCCTTGCAGCGACCTACAAAATATACATCGTATGAGATTACTAGGAGTGACGACCCTAGACAGGATCTGTGTTGGGATTGATATAAGGGAAGTACCTTAGTTTCTCAGAATGGACTAATAATAACTCAGGAATCATATCACCATCACATTGCATGTGCCTGAAAAATGTGGAGCATTGAGCAGTACGCAAGCATGTCGCGGGCGTAAGATGGTGTCGTATGAGGGAGAACGTCGGTGAGGGCATCCATCATGTCATGTCATATTGCATTAACAACAGTATTAGGATTGTTTGATTTACTGCTTTACTATTATCGCATGATTGATTTGATAACATGCTAATCTCTGCTCTCTTATCCCACTGAGTTGATCACTCACTCCCACATTATGGGATGGTATTTTCGGACACCCACCAGTCCCTATTTTGGTTGCAGATGATGGCGCTGCTTGAGAAACAGAGCTGGACTTGATGATGACGAGGAGGATCTCTCCTTTATGCGTGTTCTGACTGACGGGATTACAGGGAGGTTGATTAGATACCTTGACACTTGTCATTTTATATTTTTAGAGCACTCATGTATTTTCTTTGCTTCTATTTTGAGGTATACATGTATATGTTTAACCTGGTAACATGTTCAACTCTGGGGACACACAAAAGCTTATATATGTTATGCATACTATCACAGTCTTTCGTTTGTTAATTTAACTGTCTCTGGAGTATGATATGTTGTTCTGGCGTAATCTCACTCATGTTTAATACATTAACACAGACAACATTCAATCATACACATTTATGTTGCATAAGTGATGTTCTGGAACTCGGGAGTGGAGTTTTTACTCGACCCCCCGATTTTTGGAATGTTACAGATGGTATCAGAGCATGATTTGGATTAAACCGGGCCTGGGTTATGGTCACGCGACGTACGCTGTCACTTCCTTTGACTTTGGTGGGTGCGAGAAGGGTCTAGAAACACTTATAGGATCACAGATTCGCCAATAGGCGAAGTCTATTCGTATCGATCGCGCGATCGAGTCCGTAACGCGTCTAGGGTCGCGTGAAGCGACCTGAGTAGCTCCTAGGTTGTAGGTAGGCGGGTTGAGACATTCTTTGAACGATCCTAAATCCGTAAATGTGAATCCTTGGGCTGTGGGACAATCACAACCCTTGCATTCAATCGCTAGGGTTTAAAAACCCCGTTTCACCTGATTTCTTCAAAATTCTTCCTCTCACCACTCTATTCTTCCATTATTTATTATTATTTTCATGTTAGGCATTGATCCTAATGTGAAAATGATATAAGATCATACTTTGACAAAATTTTACAGTGAATAGTAAAATTTTATGAAAACTGGCCATTAGGCCATTCTAAGTTTATGATCTTTAGTAAATAATGGTCTAAATGAATGTATTAGCTCCTTCTACCCCAAAATCATATGCTGCATGATAGGGGATTTCATTCAGGTTTACAGATTGGCCCCGGAAAGTCCCGAATGCATGTTTGGGCCTCCCTAAGGCAATCTAGGATTAAAGAAGGTGGGGCCCATATATTTTTGGAGTCCCTGAGGCAGGGGGGACCCGACCCATGTGGCACCACCGGCCACCGTGCAAGATGGCCGGCGATGCCATCGCCGATCCGGCGATGTATTGCCGCCCGCTGGACCCCACTTGCTGTAATTTTTGGTGCATGGGGTTATTTTGGGTAGTACACCCCCCATGTATGTTCCGTCCATAGAAAACCCCTAAATGGGGTACTTCCTTCACAACAGCCCCCTTCCCTAGCTCCATCTCACGTTTTCTGCTGCCCTCTCTCAAATCCTTGCTCCAAATCCTTCCCAAACTCATTTGTTGCTGAAAACGACTCCATTCCATCACTCCATTGCAGTTTGCAACTCCTCCTCTTACAAATCTCATCCGTTGGAGCTCCTACAACCCCTAAAAGGAGCTGAAATCGTGTGGAGCTCCATTCCCCTTTTTCATTCTCTTTTCTTTTTCAAAATCCATCCTAGGGGAGCTTGAAGCATCCCTCTACAATGCCTAGATCTCCCTTTTTCAGTTTGGGAAATCAAGAAGACCGAGGGGTGGTGCCGCCTACCTTTGTAGTTAGTTGTTTCCTTCTTTTTGTGTGTAAGCCTGATAAGGTTAGTATTTCGCTTATGTTGCTGTAGTAGCTGACTGGCTTCGCTCCCATGCATTTCTTGTCATGGTACATGTAAGAATATGTCTCCTATATTGTGGCAATTTTCATTTAATGAAATGCATGGCATTTTTCGGCTTGTTATGTGAATGTTTGTGTTGTGGTTTGGGCTTAATATAGCCGAATTTGGTTAGATGGAATGCATGTTGTTTCGTTCACTGTAAGGTATTGTCCCTAGTTTGGGTGTATCCTATGGTTTCCACTGCCATATTCTAAATTCCGGGATTAAGTCTACAAAATTAGTTTTTATCCCACCCCACCCTCCTAGCAAGCATGCCACATCCAATCCCGACATGGGACTAGGAATGTCGTTCCATTAGGCTGTAGATTACAGACTAGTCTACTAGTTACCTTGAGTAGAGTAAAGCCTGTATATGCTAAGGAATTGTAGGTTAGATTTACTTGGAATGGGACTCCCTTCCTTGGATAGATCCTCATAACATCCATAGACTCCTTTAGTAACTCTTAAAAAGCTTATGTAACTTAGAACCATTCAATCTTAGGGAAGACTTATAAATCCCTCAGGTTAAACTTAGAATAAACCAACACACCCCTAGAATTGTCTTCCCCAAGGGCTTATTGCATTCGGGAACGCAGAGTAAAGGAACTGCATGTAAGCGATGTATTCGCAGTTTGAATCGACTTCTTAATCCTAGTGTTACCAATAAATCCAATGCTCTGATCAAGCAGAAGATCGGCATCGACTCGGATTAAAAATTGATACAATAAATCTTCTGTCCTGGCTAGACAGAAAGTCTATGTATCTGGCTCAGACCTACTACATAACCATTCTTCTGTGATGGCCCAACCACCTACAACCAAACGTGATCACATTGCCTTTGGAAAATGGCGAGGACTTAAAGCCAGTACAGAATTCGACATCTTGCCACTAACTCATACCTGCCCTTGAACTTAACCACAACAGAGATTAGGCTCATCTTTATCGCCATAGATACCATGCCATAGAACGCATCATTAACAAAGGAAAAACTACTGTAATGAGAGGTTGTTTTCCAATTCATGTCAAGGATAGCCCCTAAGTTACACCTCGTTCCGATATATGGAGCAATGCATAGATTCTTGAACTTTAAGTAGAACCAAGTTTTAAGGGGGGTAGAACGTGTTGACTCCAATCCAATTAGCTCAGCCAATGCAACCGTTCGATCAGAGTGGCGCAGCGGAAGTATGGTTGGCCTCTTCCCCACTAGCCCAGGATCTAAACATTTGAGTTAGGATATACGTAAGGTGAGGTTATTAAATAGGATTTGAACCTTCCTTAGAAAAAGTACTCCTTACCCTTCGCCAATTTCGGGGATGAAATTGTGTTTTAAGGGGGGTAGATTGTAACACCCCGGATTTTGGCCAACCTGGGATTAGACGTCCTTAGGCAATGGGTCAACTAAAACACCTGAAAAATCGCTCAGAACCCAATTCCATAGCCAAAGAAACCACTTAGGATTAATTCCTTTAGAAACTAAGCATAAGTTAGCTAGCGCTGGAGTAGCTGTGAAATAGTCCCTGACCGCTTTAAATACGTTCTACAAGGCCCAAAATTTGTAGAATTAATGGTGCTATAATATCCTAAAACCTTGGATCAAACTCTAAACCCGTTTGCTCTCTGGAGCTCTTTGAAACTTTGTATTGGATCTAGACCGCGCGTTGAAAGTCCGATACCTACAATTTTAGACCGTTATAACCGCCTAGCTGGACTTGACAATCATTTCAAAAATCAAGTACAACCGACATTCACAGGCTATTTCATTGAGCCTGGAGTGAAGAGAGTGAGAATAGGGTTAGATTTGGAATTTGAAATTCAAATCTGGCACACGACTTGACGCGTCAGTATTAAGCGTTCTGACCGTCAGAATCCAACCAAATTACACCCTTGGATCAGGAAAAATTTTTATTTCATATCATGAGACTTGTAGGCCTGATCTACGGGCGAAGACCGCTGAACTGAAATTGGACCGCCACGTGCGATCTGGGAACTCTACCGGTCTGAAAACTTGATGTGTGTTAGATCCAGTATGCATGAGCTTAAGTCCGATCGCGTTCGGCCAGGGGACCACCAGAAATGTCTTCTTGGACCGAAACAGCTCCGATTTGGTTACCCCTCAAGTAAACATTGTTCCCAAGCCTGTTTTGGGCATGTTTGGGCTTATAAAAGGGCTTGAAACCCTCACTCCTCTCTCCCATACGAATTTGGAAAAATCCCTAGATTGAGTGAGAGAAAAGGTGAGAGATTGTGAGAGAGAGTGGGAGAGAATTTCCTGCTGCTTGTGCTACCTGCTGCACGTGTTTAAGCCACGCAATCCAATCACTTTACCGGTGATTTCACCGCATTTCTAGGTAAGAAAATACCCTAAATAGTTGCTGATTTACTGTTTCCTCATTTCCATAGCGAAGTAGCTTATGAATCTTGTGTATTAGGTTGCCTATTCGCCGTAGACGAAGCGTATACACTCCGTTTGAATTGATACGCTTCTAGGAGAAAAGGTGCAGATTTTAGACGCTTTGATTGGCTGTTTTCAACGCTTTCAATGTCGTTTAATAGTAGATTATCGACGACAACATCATTTGACATGTACAACATGCTGTCCGTTTCCTGTTTCGTAAGCAGAAGAAGAATATGAGATTTAGGGCATTTTAGTCATTTGTAGGAATTACTGTTTTTATTCATATTTTGCTGATATGATTGACATGGCTTCTTGTCGTATTAGGATATTAGGAATGCGTGCATAATTAGTTTGGCGAAGAGATTCGCCTAAATGCGCACTTTGAGTCGACATACTATATGTAGACTTAAGTGTGTAGTTTAAGTGTTTGTATAAATGCTTGTATTAGTATGTATTGAATTAAATGGTGTTATGAATTAGTTTGAGATTGATTTCTCAATTAATATGCTGATGTAAATGGTTTCCTACATGTTGGCTATATGCATGATTTCATTATATGTGTGAAATGCATGCGTTGGAAGATTTACTTAAGTTGTATGTTATAACATGTGTTAACATGCTCACATGGTTGTATTTCATTTCCATTACTCTTACATGAATGCTGATGTGGATTCATAATTGTTTGGGACTATACCTAGTCCAGGCAGTCCGCAACCGAGCAAGTTCGTGGTTGGCTTATCTTTGCCACGAACGACGCGTCGATGAACGCGAGCCGTGTTTTGGAGTTGGCGGCAGTGGTTAGGCCACACGAGGTGTTTTATGCACTTCATGTCGTTCGACTTGAGATGCGCTCGTGCTAGTCGAGCCCGTCAAGTAACCCGACTGGCCGTTGTATGTTCACCCTGTATGAGTCATAACTGCTTGAACCTAGGGTACTGAACTTACCATTGTAAACCCTGTCAACCATAGTACCTTGATCCACGAAGACTCATGAGCCGGGCATGGTGGTATGGGACACTGTGGTCGAGCTGTCGGCCTACGTTGGGGCCACAAACCTCCCCGTAGTGACCAGTGAGCACCTATGACTCGTGAGCAGATTATGGTGGTATAGGACACTATATTCTTGCTGTTGGCCTACACTGATCAGGCGACGAGTCCTTTGTAGTGACCGCGAGCGTATTCTGAGCCTACGGGAGGCGACGACCCTTCCGTAGCAGTGAGAGTACAGTAGGCCTGTATTGATAAGGTGATAGGGGAGCGGTGCAACGAGTGCGAGCAACAACCCTGACAGCCCTTGCAGCGACCTACAAAATATACATCGTATGAGATTACTAGGAGTGACGACCCTAGACAGGATCTGTGTTGGGATTGATATAAGGAAAGTACCTTAGTTTCCCAATCCTGCTGTTTGAATGGACTAATAATAACTCGGCAATCATATCACCATCACATTGCATGTACCTGAAAGATGTGGAGCATTGAGCGGTACGCAAGCATGCCGCGGGCGTAAGATGGTGCCGTATGAGGGAGAACGTCGGTGAGGGCATCCATCATGTCTTGTCATATTGCATTAACAACAGTATTAGGATTGTTTGATTTACTGCTTTACTATTATCGCATGATTGATTTGATAACATGCTAATCTCTGCTCTCTTATCCCACTGAGTTGATCACTCACTCCTACATTACGGGATGGTGTTTTCGGACACCCACCAGTCCCTATTTTGGTTACAGATGATGACGCTGCTTGAGAAGCGGAGCTGGACTTGATGATGACTAGGAGGATCTCTCCTTTATGTGCGTTCTGACTGACAGGATTACAGGGAGGTTGATTAGATACCTTGACACTTGTCATTTTATATTTTTAGAGCACTCATGTATATTCTTTCCTTCTATTTTGAGGTATACATGTATATGTTTAACCTGGTAACATGTTCACACTCTGGGGACACACAAAAGCTTATATATGTTATGCATACTATCACAGTCTTCCGTTTGTTAATTTAACTGTCTCTGGAGTATGATATGCTGTTCTGGCATAATCCCACTCATGTTTAATACATTAACACAGACAACATTCAATCATACACATTTATGTTGTATAAGTGATGTTCTAGAACTCGGGAGTGGAGTTTTTACTCGACCCCCCAATTTTCGGGATGTTACATTAACCTAAACCTATTCTCAAATCCCAAAACCTATACTTATAACCTAAACCTAAACCTATAACCTATACTTACAACCTTAACCTAAACTTATAACCTTAACCTAAACCTATTCTCAAACCCTAAAACCTATACTTATAACCTAAACCTAAACCTTAACCTATAACTGTAAGTGCTATGATTTCATATCCCTTTAGTTGTCAAAATTTTGTGGTGCCAAAACCTATATCTATGTCTTGTATATCTTGTGTTTTATGTTTGAAGACTAGTCATTGCAATCAAGACATATCAAGACATCGCATTTCAAGACAAGATCTTAAATGAAGAAAGTTTTCAAGTCTTGAAAAAAGAAATCAAGAATAGAAGTTTTCAAGGTTACATGTTCAAGATTTGATCAAGTTCAAGTTTACTAGAAGACTTTGTCAAGTCAAGATCAAGCTCATGAAGGCCTACTACAAGTGTTGAATATTCACAAGCTTCTCTTAAGGGTCATCTAAGAGAACAGACTTTCAATGTCCATCTCACTTTTAAGGTTTGTTTGACCTTAGATTGACCTTAGGATGGGCTTTACTGTAGGTCATTCAGGATACATAACTTATATACTTTATTATGCTTGTTTGGAGTGTTCTAAGACCAATCCTAGGGACTTCAAGACCAGTCCTAGCTTTGCTACGACCAGTCTTAAGTTTTTCAGGACCAGTCCTAGGTAGTTGAAGATTTTCGAATCTTTCTTGCTGTCCTACGACCAGTCCTGGACATCCTACGACTAGTCCTGTGAGTTCTACGACTCATCCTTCGACTGGTCGTAGCCCTACGACTCAAACTCCAGCAACCATTTTTAAGGTCTTACGACCGGTCGCAGGTGTCCCATGACCAGTCGTAGATGGCCCACGACCGGTCGTAGACCACCTAGGACCGGTCATGGAACTGAAAATCTTATCCTGCGGAAATCTTTCAAAAATCTTTGAGGCTATGACCAGTCCTAGGTTCCTAAGACCAGTCGTAGACAGGATTTTTCAGGCTATAAATTGAGCACAAACTTCAGAGTTTTTGCACTTCAAATCAATTCTATTCAAGCATTCTTTAGGCTATTCTCTAAGATAAGTTTGTGTTTATTTTAAGCTGCTTTGTGCTTATTTAATATTTCTTTTGCTAGCTTATTCTTATTTGATTTTGATCTACATTCCAATCTTATTAGAAAAGGGGAATTTCTGATATTCCTTCTTCTTGGATTCAAAATCAAATAGATCTAGCCCGTTTGATCTAAAATCAATTAGACTTAGAACCATTCTTAAAGTGAGTATTGGACTTTGAACGTCGAATTGAACTTCTACTCCGATTGGTTCTACCGGGCTTCTTCAAAAGGTGATTCAGGTATTTTACATGTTTTGTAATTTACTTTCTCTGATTTTTGTTTGAGATTCGCCAGAAAAATCTCATTGTATTGGTTATCTGAGGAGAGCCAGAAAACTCAAATTAAGGGATTTTTGGATTGTGTAAGCCCAAGATCAAAGACACAATTGTGAAGGTTTTAAGTGAACCTGTGAAACCTATTTTGATAGTGCATGCTAATATCCCCTGTGCGAGGATATTAGGAGTGGTGTAGCAATCTGTGTGGCTGTTGGATAACAATTGGTGTACACACAGGCGAAGCACTATATATCGTTGTGTTGTGGATGTGCTTCATTCTTTTCCTTTATTCATTCAGTTTTGTGGTTTGTGTTTGTGGATGAATGTTGTAATCACTTCAAGCAAGTGTGGATGAATGTTGTAATAACTTAGGATTTATTTTTCGCAAGTTATTTTTCATTACTTATTATTCCTCTTTGGTTTGTGATACAAGGACGTTCTGGAAATAAGGTTGTCTTACCTTAAACCTCTAGTTTTTGGTGTAAGGTTGTCCTTAGAACTGATAAAGTATCAATCTCTTTATTTTAGGCTATTGTGATTGTTTTATATTTAGCATTGTGCTTTAAATCTTTTATTATTCCGCTGTTATTAGTTTTATTTGGCATTGCCCTATTCACCCCCCCTCTAGGGCATATAGCTAGGCCCTTTCAAGTGGTATCAGAGACTAATAGCTCGTGCTTATTGTTTATTTATTAGATTTATTTCCTGAGCTAACAATCTAAGCTATATTAAGATGTCAAATTTTGATAGCCTATCAGTCACTAGGCCACCACCCTTTAATGGCACAAACTATGCCTATTGGAAAGCCAGGATGAGGATCTTCCTCAAATCCTTGGATGAAAGTGTGTGGCTGGCCACAGTGAATGAATGGAACCCTCCTATCACTGAAGTAACTAATAGCTATGGTTCAAAATCTATGAAAGTAACGGCTTATTCGCTTTAGACCACACTTCAGAAAAGTGAAAGTAGTGCAAATGCAAAAGCACTAAATGCAATTACTTGTGCATTATCACCAGATGAATTCAAAAGAATCATCTCTTGTGAAAATGCAAAACAAGCATGGGATATATTAGAAATGACACACGAGGGTACATCTATTGTCAAGAAATCTAAAGTCCAACTCCTCACAACTAAATTTGAAGAAATTCATATGGAGGAGAATGAGATGTTTATGGACTTCTACACTAGATTGAATGACATTGTGAACTCTATGTGGGGTCTTGGTGATAGAATCCATGAAAGTAAAGTGTGCGCAAAAATACTACGTTCACTTCCTGAACGGTTCAATTCTAAAGTGATCGCGATTCAGGAACTTCGTGATACGAATACCATGAGGGTTGAGGAATTAGTTGGTTCACTTCAAACCTATAAGTTATCCTTTAAGGCTCCTAAAGAAAAACCAATTGCTCTCAAATCATCTAAAAATATTTCACAAGAGAGTACTTCGGATTCAAAAAATACCGAAGATGATATGACACTTTTAGCAAAAAGGTTTTACAAAATTTTCAAAAACAAGAAAAAGGTTGATTTTCAAAAATCAAATGATAAGAGACGATCTAAACCTAGAACTCGTAAATCCTTGAAAGATAGTCAATGTTACAACTGTCAAGAGTATGGACACTTATCAAATAAATGTCCTAAAAAGGACAAATCAAAAAGGAAAAGCATGATGGCTACTTGGGATGAATCATCTGATTCTGAATCCTCTTCTAAATCAGAAGATTCTGAAACCGAGTCAGGCGATGGTGTTAAAGCCCTTATGACTCTAGCCAAGATCACCTATTCAGATCATGATAATATATCTAGTGAAGAAAATCTGAATAGTGATTGCGATAATGAAGATGATCTTCAAGATGCTTATAATGCCCTTTATAAAGAGAGTTGCAAAATTGCTGTCAAGCTTAAATTACAAAAAGAAAAATTTTTTAAGCTTAAGGAAGATTATGAGTCTCGTCTTAGAAAAGTCTCATATTTCTGATTCTTTTGAAAAAACCAAGAATGATTTATATTTAAAAACCTCCCAAATTGAAGATTTGAAATCCGAAAAAGAGAAACTCAAAAATGAGGTAGCTTCTCTTCTGAGTTTGAAAGACACATGGAGATATGCCCAAGGTGATCCGAAATTGGAAAAATTATTGTCCAGATCAAGAAAATGTGGTGATCGATCCGGGTTGGGCTACGATAAGAATACATCTCCTAAACAAAAGAACACTGCTCCTAAATTTGTAAAAGGAGAGTCTTCAAACTCAAAAGAAAAGAATACTTTTCAAGGTTTTTCTAAAAATTCAAAAACTTTTTAAAAACTTAAAAGTAGCCATGTCAACTTTAATTTTCAAAACTGAAATTAATTAGCTGAAAAAATTATTGATCTTCTCAAGGAGCTATTAAAGTCGAACTCTATAGGTCATTCCTGCAACAATAGACAGAAAAAGACCATCTATACTCCTAAACTCAAAACAGTTATGAAATGGGTTCCTAAAGTTGTCAGCTTGGTTTCCCACACTGCTTTCAAAGAAATAAGCCATTCAAAGTGGTACCTAGATAGTGGTTGCTCCAGGCATATGACAGGTGACAAAGCTTTATTCATCGATCTTAAAGATATGACTGACGGGTCAGTCACATTTGGTGATGGAAGTAATTGCAAGATTATTGGTCAAGGTACGGTTCAACTTTATAACCTTCCCTTATTTAAGAATGTCTTATATGTTGAGGGTTTAAAACAAAACCTATTAAGCATTTCTCAGATATGTGATAACAACCATAGTGTAAAGTTTTCTAATCAAGGTTATGAGATAGTTAATAAAAGGGGTTCTGTAATATTAACTGGTCGCAGAACTTCTGAAAAATACTACATCGTTAGTGATGCTAGCTCACCTACTCAATCGTGTTACATGGTCCATACTGATGAGACTGAATTATGGCATAAATGCCTTGGACATGTACACTATCGAAACTTATTTAGATTGAGCAAAAGAGAACTAATTAGAGGTCTACCCAAATTGCAAAAAGTAGACAAAATATGTGGTGAATGCCAGTTAGGAAAACAAATTAGGAGCTCTCACAAGAAAGTGAACTCCAATACCACATCTAGACCACTCGAGCTTCTCCACATGGATCTTATTGGACCAATCAGATCGGAGAGTCGAGGAGGCAAAAAATACATCTTGGTTATCGTAGATGACTATACCAGATTCACTTGGGTATCATTCTTAAAAGATAAAACTGAAACCCTAGATGAAGTGAAAAAGGTCATCAAACGAATCCAAAATGAGAAAGGTTCACATGTTAGTAAGATCCGAAGTGATCATGGATCTGAATTCGAAAACAGTAGTTTTGAGAAATTCTGTAGCGATCAGGAAATATCACATGAATTCTCAACGCCCAAAACACCGTAACAAAATGGTATAGTTGAAAGGAAAAATAGAGTGCTTCAGGATATGGCTAATGTTATGTTGAATAGTATGAAGCTCTCTAGAAATCTTTGGGCTGAAGCAGTTAATATCGCATGTTATATTATTAATCGGGTTTATACTAGTAAATCCGATAATAAGACTGCTTATGAATTATGGTTTGAAAAGAAACCTACTGTCAAATACTTTTGGGTTTTTGGCAGCAAGTGTTATATTTTACGGGATCGTGAAAATTTGGGTAAGTTTGATACGAAGAGTGACGAAGGAATTTTTCTTGGTTATTCTTTGAACAGTTGAGCTTATAGGGTTCTAAATAAGAGAACTGGTGTGATTCAAGAGTCCATCAATGTGGTCATTGATGATCATTTGAATACACCAGCCTCAAGTTCAGATGATGATGAAACTCTTATTATTGACAATCAAGATATCTCATCAAGTCAAAAAGAATCTGAACCAAGGACTGTTAAAGATCATCCAACCAATCAAATACTTAGAAATCCTCTCACTGGAGTTCGTACTCACAAATAACTTGAGAACCTATGTAATTATGTTTATTTTACATCCCAAATAGAACCGGTCAACGTAAAAGAAGTACTTTCTGACGAAAATTGGATAGCTGCTATGCAGGATGAACTTAATCAATTTGTTCGTAATGATGTCTGGTATCTTGTTCCTAGACCTAAAGATAAAAATATTATTGGAACAAAGTGGATCTTTAAAAATAAGTCTGATGAACTCGGAAATATTATACAAAAAAAGGCTAGACTGGTTGTACAAGGGTACACTCAGATTGAAGGCATCGATTACGATGAAACCTTTACTCCAGTCGCTTGCCTTGAATCAATCAGACTTTTTATTTCCATCGCATGTTTTAGAAAATTTAAAATCTATCAGATGGATGTAAAGAGTGCTTTCTTGAATGGCGATTTACATGAAGAAGTGTATGTTGAACAACCTTCAGGGTTTGAAGACCCTAAGTTATCTGACCATGTATTTCATCTCAAAAAGGCTCTCTATGGTCTAAAACAAGCACCCAGGGCATGGTATGAAAAATTGACTAAATTCTTACTTAGTCATAGCTTTCAAGTAGGTAGTGTCGATAAGACGCTTTTTGTTAAAAAGAATAACAATGATATTTTGATGGTTCAAATATATGTTGATGATATTATTTATGGATCTACTTGTTCTAACATGTCTACTGAGTTTGCAGAGTTAATGAAATTAAGGTTCGAAATGAGCATGGTTGGCGAACTTAACTATTTCCTAGGGTTGCAAGTAAAACAATAACCTGATGGAATTTTCATTTCCCATACCAAATATGCTTCAAACTTGGTTAAAATGTTTGGATTTGAGAATGGTAAGAACTTTGATACTCCTATGAGTACAACATTAAGACTCTTAAAAGACTCTACAAGTAAAGATATAGATCCTAAACTATATCGCAATATGATTGGTAGTTTGTTATATCTTACTACTAGTAGACCTGATATCGCATTTAGTGTTAGTATTTATGTGAGATATCAGTTAATCCTAAGGAATCACATCTTACTGCTGTTAAACGAATTACTAGATATGTCACAAGTTCTATAAATTTGGGACTTTGGTATCTGTTTGATACTAATGTTCAATTAGCCGGGTATTTAGATGCTGATTGGGCCGAAAATATTGATGATAGAAAATCAACCAGTGGTGGTTATTTTTACATTGGAAATTGTTTAGTTTCTTGGTTCAGCAAGAAGCAAAGCTCAATATCGCTCTCTACTACTGAGGCTAAATATATTGCAGCTGGATATGCATGTACTCAACTAGTTTGGATGAAACGCATGCTTAGCGATTATGGAATTAATCAAGATTCAATGATCGTACATTGTGATAATTCCAGTGCTATAAACATTTCTAAAAACCCAATCCAGCATTCACGTACTAAGCATATTGACATTAGGTATCATTACATTCGTGAGTTGGTTGAAGAAAAAGTTATTTCATTGGAATATATACTAACCGAAACTCAACTTGCTGATATATTTACTAAACCGCTCGACAAAAGCAGGTTTAATAAATTAAAATTTGATCTTGGTATGTGCATTTTACATTGAATATTCTTGCTTGCATGTATCATAGTGTATTATATTTTATATTATAATTGTTTAAATTTTAAAAAATTTTATTAAAAATGTATTTTTGGTCGATGCTCGACCGGTCATGGTTGTACATGACCAATCGTGGTTTGACCGGTCGTGAACCACACTCGACCGGTCGTGGATCTCGTGAATATCATATAATTTGGAGAAAATCCCCTTCTTCTTCATTTCCACACCGACCTACGACGAGTCGTGGCTCGACCAGTCATAGGATTTCTAGTTTTTCTTCAAGGTAAGTCCTATTTCATCATTTTTCTTGAAGATTCATGATCTCTATGCTTTGATTTGTTCATAGTATAGCTTGATTTCATCTCTTGTTGAGTTTTTCAAGGGTTTCCTCTCTATTTGCTGATCTAGAGAAAATTCATCTTTCATTTGTGCATCTTGCTTGTTCTTTGTATATCTTTTTGAATATGGATGCTAGAGGAAAAAAGAAAACATCCCGTGGTCCATCTTCATCCAGATCTACACCAATAACTAAACGGCACCTTCGGTCACCCGAAGATGATACTCAAGATGTATGAGATTTGTGTGCCCGTAACATTATCGTTGAGCATACTGCTGATCTAAATCACATTGCTCCCTATGGTGTCATTCCCCTTCTTGAATCTATAGGCTAGACTAACATTTTGCTTTGGGGTGGGTTTGCATACCAGTCCATTGCTCAATCAATGGTAGCATGCATTTCAGATTTTTTCCTTGATAATTTAACATTTTCAATCGATACTAGAGAAGGAAAATTTGAAGTAGACCATCATTTGATATCAGGTATTATGGATATACCTGTTAATGATGAAGGAATACTGATTCATACTTTATACGACAAACCTTCAGAATTGAAAAAATGCATGTTAACCAGAGATTTATGCAAAATTGATGCGCATTGGACTCACAAAGGGAATGCGCTCCCTGCAAAGTATTTGTTACCCAGTTACAGAATATTACATCGTTTCTTCATTTCCAATGTATATCCTCGGTCCGGTAATAAAACTGAGTTGACTTCTTTCATGGTTCATGTGTTGCATTCTATTTCTTCTGGAACCAAGGTCTGTCTTCCTTCCTTGATTTGTCACTGCATTATACAATTTCGTTTCCATCCGGGTCATAGTGATATTCCATTTGGTTATCTTATGACTGTTTTAACCACTCACACGCTTGTCGATAAACCTGTTAATGAGGCACCAATTCATCATCTTATTTTTAACAATGCTAATCTTAATAAGATGAAATTGGATCTACTACCTAGCCAATTTGATGAAGCTAGTGTTAGTGGTGTTGGTGGTGATGGTGGTGATGCTGGAAAAGAAGAGGAAGCTGACGATCTTTCACAACAAGATGTTAATATGGATGACTTATTTTATGATATAGAAACTGATTCACCTAATGATTCAGATTATGATCCTTCTGGTTTTGATGCACGCCTTCGTGTGTTGGAGGACAAAGTTGATAATATGAATATAGCCCATGACATGAGATTCAAGTACATGCGAAAATATCTTCGTCGCATAAATAAGGGCTTATATCAGATTGATCCATCTATTCCTGCTCCCTCCTCTGGATCAGATTAGGTGAATTATCTTCTGGATAGTGTCTCATTATCTGTTTATTTTGGGTATATATTATGGATTATGGTTTGATAACATTGTCTTTTACTCTGGATATGTATTATGAATTATGGTTTCATAACATTTTCTTTTGGATATTGTATTTTAGATTATGGATTATGGCTTGACACTTCAGGTTTATTTTATGTGCTTTCATATCACCTTCTCACTATTTGCTCTCTATATTCTCCTCTCAATTGTTCCTTTCCCTTGTCATTTTGTGACAAAAAGGGGGAGTAGTAAGCATTGCTAAAAGGGGAGTAATACGGATAGGGGGAGTAAATTTATTTTTTTGTATTGATTAAGAAGGATATGTGGATTGATGGATATGTAGTTATGAGGTTTTCTTGTTATGTATTGATTATATGAGCAATACTCGTATTACTCAGGGGGAGTAGAGTATTTTGTGTTTACATGACTTTTCATTCCTTATTATCTTTGATGCTATGGGTTTCATAACAAATTTGACCCGAACCCGAACCCAATTTCTTAAACCTACACCTTAACCTATTCTTAATTCCCTAAAGCTATAACCTATAACCTAAACCTAAACCTAAAACCTAAATGTATTCTCAAATCCCTAAGCCTATAACCTTAAGCTAAACCTATTCTCAAATCCCAAAAAATATACTTATAACCTTTACCTAAACCTTAACCTATAACTTAAACCTATACTTATAACCTTAACCTAAACCTATTCTCAAATCCTAAAACCTATACTTTTAACCTAAACCTAAACCTATAACCTATACTTATAACCTTAACCTAAACCTATTCTCAAATCCCAAAACCTATACTTATCACCTAAACCTAAACCTTAACCTATAACTGTAAGTGCTATGATTTCATATCCCTTTAGTTGTCAAAATTTTGTGGTGCCAAAACCTATATCTATGTCTTGTATATCTTGTGTTTTATGTTTGAAGACTAGTCATTGCAATCAAGACATATCAAGACATCGCATTTCAAGACAAGATCTTAAATGAAGAAAGTTTTCAAGTCTTGAAAAAAGAAATCAAGAATAGAAGTTTTCAAGGTTGCATGTTCAAGATTTGATCAAGTTCAAGTTTACTAGAAGACTTTGTCAAGTCAAGATCAAGCTCATGAAGGCCTACTACAAGTGTTGAATATTCACAAGCTTCTCTTAAGGGTCATCTAAGAGAATAGACTTTCAATGTCTATCTCACTTTTAAGGTTTGTTTGACCTTAGATTGACCTTAGGATGGGCTTTATTATAGGTTATTCAGGATACATGACTCATATATTTTATTATGCTTATTTGGAGTGTTCTAAGACCAATCCTGGGGACTTCAAGACCAGTCCTAGCTTTGTTACGACCAGTCTTAAGTTTTTCACGACCAGTCCTAGGTAGTTGAAGATTTTTGGATCTTTCTTGCTGTCCTACGACCAGTCCTGGACATCCTACGACCAGTCTTGTGAGTTCTACGACTTATCCTTCGACTGGTCGTAGCCCTACGACTCAAACTCCAGCAACCATTTTTAGGGTCTTACGACCGGTCGTAGGTGTCCCATGACCAGTCGTAAATGGCCCACGACCGGTCGTAGACCACCCAGGACCGGTCATGGAACTGAAAATCTTATCCCGCGAAAATCTTTCAAAAATCTTTGAGGCTACGACCAGTCCTAGGTTCCTAAGACCAGTCATAGACAGGATTTTTCAGGCTATAAATTGAGCACGAACTTCAGAGTTTTTGCACTTCAAATCAATTCTATTTAAGCATTCTTTAGGCTATTCTCTAAGATAAGTTTGTGTTTATTTTAAGCTGCTTTGTGCTTATTTAATATTCCTTTTGCTAGCTTATTCTTATTTGATTTTGATCTACATTCCAATCTTATTAGAAAAGGAGAATTTCTGATATTCCTTCTTCTTGGATTCAAAATCAAATAGATCTAGCCCGTTTGATCTAAAATCAATTAGACTTAGAACCATTCTTAAAGTGAGTATTGGACTTTGAACGTTGAATCGAACTTCTACTCCGATTGGTTCTACCGGGCTTCTTCAAAAGGTGATTCAGGTATTTTACATGTTTTATAATTTACTTTCTCTGATTTTTGTTTGAGATTCGCCAGAAAAATCTCATTGTATTGGTTATCTGAGGAGAGCCAGAAAACTCAGATTAAGGGGTTTTTGGATTGTGTAAGCCCGAGATCAAAGACACAATTGTGAAGGTTTTAGGTGAACCTGTGAAACCTATTTTGATAGTGCATGCTAATATCCCGTGTGAGGATATTAGGAGTGGTGTAGCAATCTGTGTGGCTGTTGGATAACAATTGGTGTACACACAGGCGAAGCACTATATATCGTTGTGTTGTGGATGTGCTTCATTCTTTTCCTTTATTCATTCAGTTTTGTGGTTTGTGTTTGTGGATGAATGTTGTAATCACTTCAAGCAAGTGTGGATGAATGTTGTAATAACTTAGGATTTATTTTTCGCAAGTTATTTTTCATTACTTATTATTCCTCTTTGGTTTGTGATACAAGGACGTTCTAGAAATAAGGTTGTCCTACCTTAAACCTCTGATTTTTGGTGTAAGGTTGTCCTTAGAACTGATAAAGTATCAATCTCTTTATTTTAGGCTATTGTGATTGTTTTATATTCAGCATTGTGCTTTAAATCTTTTATTATTCCGCTGTTATTAGTTTTATTTGGCATTGCCCTATTCACCCCCCCTCTAGGGCATATAGCTAGGCCCTTTCAATAACCTAAACTTATACTTATAACCTTAACCTAAACTTATAACCTTAACCTAAACCTATTCTCAAATCCCAAAACCTATACTTATAACCTAAACCTAAACCTATAACCTATAACATATAACCTAAACCTAAACCTTAACCTATAACCCAAACCTTAACCTATAACCTAAACCTAAACCTATAACCTATAACCTATAACCTAAACCCAAACCTAAACCTAATCTCGAACCCGAACCCAATTTCTTAAACCTAAACCTTAACCTATTCTCAATTCCCTAAAGCTATAACCTATAACCTAAACCTATACCTAAAACCTAAATATATTCTCAAATCCCTAAACCTAAACCTAAAACCTAAATGTATTCTCAAATCCCTAAACCTATAACCTTAAGCTAAACCTATTCTCAAATCCCAAAAAATATACTTATAACCTTTACCCAAACCTTAACCTATAACCTAAACCTATACTTATAACCTTAACCTAAACCTATTCTCAAATCCCAACACCTATACTTACAACCTAAACCTATACTTACAACCTAAACCTAAACCTATAACTTATGCTTACAACCTTAACCTAAACTTATAACCTTAACCTAAACCTATTCTCAAATCCCAAAACCTATACTCATAACCTAAACCTAAACCTTAACCCATAACCTAAACCTATACTTATAACCTTAACCTAAACTTATAACCTTAACCTAAACGTATTCTCAAATCCTAAAACCTATACTTATAACCTAAACCTAAACCTCCGCCTTCATCTTTGTGATTTTTTGTATTTTTGCTTATGATGTTAAGCTTATATGTATTTAGGCATGAATGAATGTGATGTGGATAAGATTGTTTGTGTTTGGATGAACGTAGTTTATGTTTAGATGGATTTACTAGCTTGGAATTAGATGGATGTGAATGTGAATATGATGAAATATATTATATAACAGGTGTATATCAGGATGAATATGATGAATTATATTGTGACAAGTGTATATCAGGAATTTTGCGTTGGGATATTTTTTTTAAAAAAAAAAGAGACTTTTACCTACGAAAATTTTCTTAGGTAAAAGTTTTGTAAATATTTTTACCTATGAAAATTTTCATCGGTAAAGGTTTTTAGCGACGAAAATGTTCGTCGCTAAAAGTTTTATAATTATTTTTAGTGATGAAAACCATCGTCGCTAAAAGTTTAACATTTATTTTTTAGCGACGAACAAAAGTTTTGTAATTATTTTTAGCGACAAAAACTATCGTCGCTAAAAGTTTAATATTTATTTTTTAGCAGTGAAAATGTTCATCGCTAAAAGTTTTGTAATTATTTTTAGTGACGAAAACTATCGTCGCTAAAAGTTTAACATTTATTTTTTAGCGAGGAAAATATTCGTCGCTAAAATTTTTGTAATTATTTTTAGCGACGAAAACTATCGTCGCTAAAAGTTTAATATTTATTTTTTAGTGACGAAAATATTCGTCACTAAAAGTTTTTTAGCGACGAAAAAATTCGTCGCTAAAAATCTTGCCTTTGCCGACAATTAAAATTTTTCGTCGATAAAAACCTTTTGCGTTAGTCTTTTAGCGACGAAAATTTTCTTCGCTAAAACATTTTAGCTACGAAAATTTGGCTTTTGGCGATGAAAATTTTTGTCAGTAAGGCCTTGTTTTATTCCTTAAGTGGGACCGTACTCCAAATAGCAGCGATGAAAATGATTTCCACCATTAAAATTCCCAAGGCCTACCATAAAATTTATTTTCCATACCATCTTGTTCATAAGGTCGCATAGACCCAGATTAAGGGATAGAACAAATTTCACGTTGATCCAGGACTTCTGTGATAACAAGGGAATTTCAATGGTAGATGTTCAATACTCCACTACTTTCAACAGTGGCCCATATGATAAGTAGACCTACCTCATTTTTATTTCCTCAAGCCATAAAAGGGGCTTGCCAAATGGATGGATGGTTTGGGTGCAGCACACCCATCAAGGGCGAGGTCCACTAGCCGTCCAGTAAATGGATGGCCTAACAAATGGTTGGATGGAACAGATCACACACACGGATCGTGGCTGGGACCCATAGAACTTGCTGATGTGAATGGACAGTGAGTCCACCATCTGGACGGCTGGATCTCACATGAGACCCACAAAACTTGCTGACGTTTAGAAAGGTAGTGGGTCCCACCATCTGACAGATGGATGGCATGGATCTGATACTTATGGGAGGTGTGTACATCGCACACCACATGCTCAGACCCACCGTCCCATCCCATGGATGGTGGGGGATTATAAGCCCTGTATCTTAAACCGTACCGTTCTATAGACTTCCGTAGTCTTTTCGGTCGAATTTCAGCAACCTTCGACCCTTAACCAGTATTTGCATGCGACCTTAATTCACACGCTGTCAACTCGAGTCGACTCAACCCAAGACTTATACCATAGCGACCGCGCCGTCGCCACGGTTCCGATGCCGCGACTCGAGCGCCAAGGCGATACCCTGGTCAAGAGATGTGGGCCAACATTCGGTGCGAGAAAAATACCACGCGTACTAATCCCAAGAAAATCTCTATGACTTGTCGCATCAATCAATCAATCAATCCCATCATGTCAAGTACATGTCAAGTACATATCACCTTTCACCCATTCTCAAGCAACCACAAAAGTCAAAAAGTTCTTACAAAGCCCATACTTTTCTTACACCATTTACCACAAAAGTCAAAAAGTCTCTTACACCCATCACTCACTACATCCATCACTCCATCACCCATCACTCTCTCTCTCTCTCTCCCTTTACAATTCTCTCTCTCCTTCATTTTTCAATTCACTTTTCCAAGCAAGAGAGTACCATACGTATGACCCTCTCCAAGCCTTCCCAAGTAACAAAGGTGGCCCACTTTCCTACCCTCTCGTCTCCCATCTCAACCATCTAAACCTCATCTCCTCTGTTGAAATCGAAGCTAAGGAGCTAAGGAAGCCAAGGGAGTAAGAATATCGAATGGTGGGTGCTTTGATAGAGTAGTTTTCATATTTTTAAGATGGGCCAAGTGAGGCCAACCGATCAATGGTTTGGATCTCACTTGGGACCCTAAGATGTGGCCGATAGCCCACTTTGATCATCATGATCATTCCATGATGGGGCCAATCTCCATGGACCCCATCATGATGTTTACTTTCTAGTTGATAAGGGTCATCTAAACCGTCCATATTGGTTGGGAAAGGATTTCCACCGTTGATTTTTGATTTCGATGGACCCATGTGTCATGGGACCCACTTGATGTATGATTTCTTGCAAGGGAGGGCTCATAGTGGCGAAGCCCTCCATCACAAGCGTCCCTCTCTATTTTCCTCTCTCTCTCTCTCCCTCTTTCCCTTTTTGTGATGATATGGTTGTATGGCCCACTTGGACGGACCCCACCTTGTATATGTGTTATATCTACACCATCTACCATTTGGTGGCCACCTAAGTAGGGCCCACCTCAATTCATGTGTCATGCCCAAACCGTCCAGCGTCTGGGATGCTAGACGTGAACTGGGAAAACATAAATATTAGCTTATTTCCAAGCTTGTGGGGTGACCCACTCATATAGGCCTCACCTTGATGTATGTATTCAATCCACACCATCCATCCTTTTCCTCAGACCATTTTAAGCGTTGAGCCAAAAAATGGGGCCAATCCGACCTTCTGGCGGGCCATAGCATAGAAAACGGTAGTTTTCACCGTTAAAAATTCATATGATGTGTCCACACACCAATATATATTGGATTTTGGGCTTGATAAGCTTGTCTTGAGATACGGGAACTCGAAGTGGATACTTCAGATGCAGGCCCCAAACACCAAAAACATAAAAAAAATACAATTTCAAAAGAAAAGAAAAAAAAGAGGCAGTAGACGCTGCTGCTACCAGAGGCCGGCAGGCAGCGCCTGTAGCGTGGAGGTGGGCGGATGACTAGGAAGGGACCCATGGTCCCAGCCATGGGCCCCACCATAATGTGTATTTTCCATCTAACCCATTCATTTGGTAGGCCCCCTCCTGAGGTAGGCCCCCTCCAAATTTTAGCTACATCCAAAGCTCAGGTGGCCCACATTATAGAAAACAGTGTGATTGAATGGCTGCCCTTGAAAACCTTTTTTTTTGGGCCACAGAAGTTTTGGATCAAGAAGAAATTTATTTTTCCTCCTTACCCAAGTGCTTGTGACCGTATGAATGGTTTAGATGGCAGGCAAACATTATGGTGGGCCACACACGTGAAACCCACCATTGATGTGTGTTACCACACCGTCCACGGCTGTGGACGGTGGAACCCACCGTGATATATCTGTTTATTCACACCGTCCAGCGGATGGTGGAGCCCACAGTGATGCATGTGTTTTATTCACACTGTCCAAGGATAGTGGGACCTCCATGATGCGTGTGCTGCATCCAAACCGTCCATCTACTTGGAAAGCTCATTTCATGGTATGAGTTAAAGAATGAGCTAGATCCGTAGTCCAAGTGAACCCCACCTTGGCATGTTATAAGGCCCATCTTAATGTATCTATGGTAGTCCATTGGGGCTCACTTTGATGTGGATGTAAGGCCCATGTTATGAGGTCATTCGATGTACTTGTGGCCCACTTTGATATATATGTAAGGCCCATGGGTTGAGGCCCATTTAATGTATTAGGGGACCATGGGTTAAGGCCCACTAGGATGTATTAGGGCCTATGGGTTGAGGCCCATTTGATGTACATATGGGACTCAATGGGTGTGGCCCATTTGATACATATAAGGCCCATGTGATTAGGCCCATTTGATGTATTCTAAGGCTCACGGGTTATGGCCCATTGTAATGTACATGAGGCCCATTGGTGCGACCCATTGATGTGGCTCACTTGATGAACATAAGGCCTAATTGATGTATTTAAGGCCCAATGGGATGTACCTAAGGTCCATTGCAATGTGTGATCCCAACATGGTTTATGTAATGATATTCAAGACGGGCTATGTCTTGGGAGCAATGTTGGTTTGACGTCCACATTGTAAGATTAATGTTGGTTAAATGTCCGCATTATAATTCTCCCTAGGGCCCATCGTTAGGCCCATACTTGTAGGCCGTCTAGACCTATCTTCGTTATGAACAACATCCATCACCATATAACTTGCTTAGTATAGTTACATGATTCATGATCATACGCATCATATGTATGCTTGATATGCGAAGTGACTGATCATGGCATATGCCTTCAGGCAGATTGTTTAGGGGCTCCCAAATAGGCAGTGTTACCCTACATGAGCGCACGATACGCGTAGAATTGCTGCATGACTGGATAGTGTGATCATGCATTTGCATTGCGTGATATGGTTACTGTACACCCTGGCGACATCAAGGCCGTAGCCTCCACAGGTGTATCATGGTTGGCAGGATTGGATACCGAAAATCTTGATCTACATAGGGTGCTATAGATATCCCTGGGTGAAAGTTTCAAAACCCTTATGGTACCAAGAGGTTGCTCCAACGTTTAGACCGAGTGGGTATAGGAGCGTTGAGTGCCGATTACCAGACGGTAGCGCTTTTTCATTGTGTCGTGGTCGGTTGGAAGGGGGTGAACCTTACCCGCCCGAGTGGAGGAGGCAAAGCTAGAGTAAGTTTGACCAGCTCGAGGAATGGGTCCGCTATCGACGAGCCGAGCCCGATATTGGCAGGTGGATAGTGAGGTCTCTTCCACTTACCTTATTGCACGCGATAGGGCGACGATCTAGTTTAGAGTGTACTAGACCCCGGTGATATCCCAAATTTGAGATGTATTGATATGTGGACTTAGATGAGGATTCGTATGCTTGATTTGCACCTCGCATCGCATGCCTTTATACGACCGACATCATTCATGTCTTGCATCGCATGACTTTGGTACGACCAATAGTATTCTTGGATCCATCAGCATATTCCGCATTACTCTGATATTGCATGATCATATTCTACCTTGTGCACACACTTTCACCGCCCTCTAAGCTTTCCATAAGCTTATCCACGACTGTTGCGTGCAGGTGACGTTGGGGCGCAGCAGCGCTGAGGCAGGAGCACTTTGCAGATCATCTTAGAGCTTTTGTTCATCACCATTGTATTTCCCTTTATGCTCATTGTACTTGTAAAGTTTTTTATTATAGTGAAAATGTAATGGAGTTTTTTTGGTTGTTGTCTGTGGGTTATGTCTTTAGTTATGCTTATCATGATTCAAACTGATCTTAAAAATCCTCCTCGTAGCATCCCAAGATCGGAACCTGGCGAATGGGAGCTGGGAGCTAAGAATGGGGTTCTATGGAGTCTGTCGGCGCCAGATTCGGTGATAAAAAATTTTATGAGCCCGGTTTCTGAGTTTGGGGCATGACAGGGATATACAACACATTATTAAGGTGGGTCCTTCATTGTTGGGTGACGTACACCAGCCAAACTCCTGTCCAAATAGGTGAGTCCCACATGGCGCCCACACGTGCAGATCCTAGCTAATATGAATATATATATTACATATATAATATTATATTATATCATTTATCATTTTATAATGTAATATAATAATATATATACATATCTTATACACATATAAATATATATATATATATATATATATTATACTATACATGACACCCAACCAGCGTCCAGTCACCGTCCAGCAAACTGGATGGTGTTGGATGATGTACACATAACATGGTGGGTCCCACAAGGACGTGGCCCACCTATATAGATATACAGGTATATAATATGTATAGTATAATATAATATTATATCATATTATAATATTAGATACTGTATACATATATATGTTATATATAATATCCATCCAGTGTCCAGCCACCGTCCAGCAAATTGGACCAAACTGGACGGAGGTGGAAGAAGCACATTCATCACGGTGGTCCCATGTAGTGGGCCACGGGATTTCAATCAAGCTAATATTTGTCTTTCCCTCTCACCCGGGCCTAGGTGACCGTTCGGTCATGTAGGCCCCAATCGAGATAAAGGTGGCCCATTCATTGGACATCATGGATAAAATACACACATCATAGGTGGGCCATAGATCGAAAGAGAGAGAGAGAGAGAGAGAGAGAGAGAGAGAGAGAGAGAGAGAGAGAGAGAGAGAGAGAGAGAGAGAGAGAGAGAGAGATTGGAGATAACAGAGGGCCCCCGCCACTATGGGCCCCTCCTGTATACAAACATACATCAAGGTGGGTCCCACCATATATGGCCCTTAAATCACAAAACAAATAAATAACAAAAGGAAAAATGTGGGTCCAAGATCACCCATCGCCACTTCTTCTTGTTCCCTATGCTTCCTTTGCTCCTTAGCTTCGAACCTAACGAAAGAGATGGAGATTCAATGGTTGAGATGGGAGATGAGAGGGTAAGAAGTGGGCCACAAACAAAGCTCTCATGGAAGCTAGAAAATGTTTGGACATGTGATTTTTTTTCTTGCTTGGGAATGAGCTTGAGAAATGAGAGAGAGAGTGTTATAAGGAGAGAGAGAGAGAGAGAGAGAGAGAGAGAGAGAGAGAGAGAGAGAGAGAGAGAGGATGGGTGATGGAGTGATGGATGTGGTGAGTGATGGGTATGTAAGAACTTTTTGACTTTAGGGGTCGATGTGTAAGAAAGGTATGGGGTGTGTAAGAACTTTTTGACTTATGGGATTGCTTGAGGATGGGTGTCAGGTGATGGTGTACTTGACATGTACTTGACCCTTGATGGGATTGATTGATTGATGGATGTGACATTGGGTAGAGATTCTCTTGGGTTTAGCAATGCGAGCATTTTTTTAAAACTGAACGCGAGCTCACATCTCTTGGCCTGAGTATCTCCTCGGCCTGCGAGACGCAGCATCGGAACCATAGCGATAATGCGGTCACTAGGTTACAAGTCTCTGGTCGAGTCAACTCGGGTTGATGACGTGTAACTCAAGGTCGTGTGCGAATGCTTATTATAGGTTGCGGGTTGCCGAAATTCTATAAGGAGGATCACAAGAATCTACGGAATGGTACAGACTATAATACTGGTCTTATAAGAATCGCGTAGGATATAAATATTAATCTTCGCTATCCTAGCAATGCTTTCCAGGATTTCATAGCAATATCCAGATTCGACCATTGCTCGGGATTTTTTAAAATGTGAACTATTGCTGATATAGAATTCCTCATCAAAAGAAGTTTATGTGTAGGAACCTTCTCAAAAGATAATAGATCAGACATAGTAGCTACAGAGTCAGAGCTTGTTGCACCACTGCAAGGAGGATCCTGTAATATAAAGAGGAAAAGAAATTAGGATAATGATAAAAGGCTAAAGGATGTGGAAATTCTGATAAAGTAAATTATATACATACTGTTGCATAAATATGGGTAATAGGAGGTTGAATTTCCTGAACAGAAGAAGTGTCAGCTCCCAACATTTCGGTAAAGGAAGGCGCTCTAGCCCCTGTGCTTGAATCCCTAGTAGTAGGAGTTAGAAGATCAGTGATCTCTATTGGAAAAATGATTCCATGAGCTACCGCCTTTGGTGCTGTCAAAGGAGTCAAAGAGACCCTCAGTGAAACCACTGGTGCAGTCGGAGGAAGATCCGCAGGGGGAGTTTCAACCATCCTAGCATTGACAATATTAACAGTTAAAATAAAAATATAATAATAATAATGAGATAACTATTGCAATATATATATATATATATATATATATATATATATATATATATATATATATATATATATATATATCAGATTGAAAAAAAAAAAGAGGGAAGAAAATTCCTTACTTGGCGAATATCCATATTCTCCATAATCTAGAGGTTCATCTTCTTCCTCCTCTATCACTGCAGGGGTCTTCGTAGGAATATTGGTATCAGAAGAGCTTCAGAAGTTGACGGAAGATGTTCTTCGTCAATAAGAGTACCTTCCGCAACAACATCTTTCTCACCATCGATGTCAACCTCTCCCTCCTCGAAGTCATCATTTTCATCATCTTCATCATCTTCATACTCATCAGAATTGATGCCTTCAGATGAAGAGGTTGAATTTCCATCCTATAAGTCTTCTTCATCTACTTCTTCGATCATAACCTGCTTCCCTTTGGAAGGAGAAGCCCAGCTATCTCCTGGCAAAGAATCTTTATCAACTGGGACTGAAGAAGATGGAGAAGCCCAGCTACCCCCTTCTTGAGGAAAAGGGGGAGAAGCTTGGGAGCGTGTCCGAGACCTTGTCATCGAAGAATATGGACTAGGGTGAGCAGTTTGAGGAGTAGGAGAAGGGGCCGGTTGATCTTGAGGTTCAGCAACATTTTCTTGAACTGGAGAAGATGCTTATGTTACCTCCTTAGTAACTCTATCAGAATGATCTCGTGGGATCTTTTCAAAGTCTTTGATGACCCCATAAGCTATCCACCCTTCTAAAGTGTTAGAGGGTTTTCGCTCACGAATGGGATCATCCGCTGATATCCTAACATAGAGCTGACTGGGTGTAACACCTTGTACCTTTGATACTCGAGTGTTACCCCTGATGATTCATGTTATAGGGATTAAAGACAATTAAACAAGATAACTTAAACTTTACACGTGTAGGTCAGGACTCCCACGCGACGGTAAAGCCAACCACCACGATCCAAATGGGCCAAGTCGAACCCAACGCCAACCCTGAAGGTAAAACTCAGAAAATCCTTAGATTAGAGCAAGTTATGAACAAAAATTACTAAGTCACAATGACACCATGCATCCACTAACCACCTTAGTAAAAAATAAATTAAGGTCAACCGGGCACTTAGAACCCCTCAAATGTCTGTTCCACTGTTGAAACAAAACCTCGTGCCAATCTGACTAGTGGAACACATCATATGGACAAGATGAGGCTCTGAATGGCTTGATATGGACCACCTAGGCTTCATTCCCACTCCAAATTAGGCCAGGGCTCCTATACCGGGACCTTAAATGAATGATCAGCGTAAATTTATCACAAACACCACGTTAGACCCTACATAGGGTGCACATGCACCTTGGGCTATTGGGCATGAAGTGCACCGGACCAAGGGGGAGCAGTCAACTGATTGTTGACCGACCCAATTGCAAAATGAAAGCACTCACCCGCATTTGAAACTAGGAAATTTTAAACCCCTAAGTAAGCCACCCCCGACCATTTTCTGGGCAATCCAGACCATCCATTTTTTTGGTGGGGTCCACCCCAATAAAAGCGTATAAGGGTGGTCCCCCTCGAAAGAAAACGAAGGGGATCGATATTGGCCGTCCATTTTATCATAGGAAACGGGATGCAGAGAGGGCGATCAGACCGCTGGTGTTATAGGGTGAGTAGCGTCGGTTTACTTAAGAGGGTTTCCAACGTGCAGACACCAGCCTACGAGAACTCTCTCTCTCTCTCAAACTAAAAATGACCAAACCATGAGGAATTACAGCCGCGCTTTCCATTTCAGGAAAACAGGGACTACCACCGACGACCATCACTTAGGGATTTACAGAGAAAATGTTAGCCACTAGACCTCTCCTCTCCTTGCCTATAAAAGGGAAGGTCCAGCCCTCTCAGATTTCACATAGAAAGAGAGGTGAGAAAGGAAGTAGAGAGAAAAGAGAGAGAGAAAACAGAGAGAAGAAAAGTGAGCATTTTGGTGAGCCTGGCACTCACTGTCCCAACTCAGTCCATAAGAAATGGACCGAGCCGAGTTAGTGTGAGCCCACGGCCACACCACTTGAGTGTGAGAGAGAAAGAAAAGAGAGGAAGAAGGAGGACGAGGTGGGTGCGTGCGTGACAACCCAAAATCGGGTCGGATCCGACTGTAGCAAGTAAGAACCTTCTCTCCACTCTGTTAGAACTCTAAATGAACTTAAAATAAAAATCCATCACACCCTACTCACGCCACACATAGCCTTCTAAAACAGGCCCTGTTCGTAGCAAAAAAATGCCATCAGCAGGAACCATGTGTAGGCCAAGAACAGGCCTTGTTTTAGAGCTAAAGGCGGCTTGTGTTCAGGCACCGTTTTAAGGCCGAACATGGCCTAAGTTTAGGCACTGCTTGAGGCCAATCAATGTCATGCAAACAACCCCAGCTAAGGGCTGAAACACGGCCCAGGAGTGGGCCGCATGGGGAGCACAATTGGATGCCCATCAAACCTGTAAACAGTTGGTTTCTTAGCTGAGAACATAGCCTGTAATCAGCTACATATCCATCCTATGGGACATAAAAATCTATTTAAAATAACGGCTGGGAGGGCATCTTGATAACAAACGACAGATAGCATAAAAAGAAAGCTGAAAATGCAACATTTCTCAGCTAAAAAAAACTGAAAAAGTGCCTCAGAAATAACTAGTTTTTCGGCTTGAAAATGTCTACTAAACGGTATCGTTTGGTGGGTCATGATCCTAGCTAAACCCAGCAGTGGAAGCAGCATCCTGGTGTTGCTAGAAGCAGGCTTTCTGCTAGTATAAGCCTGTGGTGTCTAGCCCAACAAACCGAGTTTTGTGGGCCACAAGAACAGCACCCAGCTATTGCATTAGCGCCACTGCATGGTAGTCTGAAAATAGCTAGGAGTTTAGTTGGGCCTCACCAACTTGCAGGTGGGCCTCACCAAATGGAGGAGAAAACCAGATGGGCCGCACCCTGCTGCACTGATAGTGGGCCTCATCTAGTATACATGGGCTGTATGATCAGGCCGTCCACCTATGGACGTTGCCCTGGACCGTCCATCTATGGACAATGTGGTCAGGCCGTCCATCAGGGGATGTCCGGCCCTGGACGCCATTGCATGCAATGAAAGGAAGAAAAAAGGGGAAGAAAGTATATATATATATATATATATATATATATATATATATATATATATATATATATATATATATATATATATATATATATATAAAATACATGCATATGAATTTTATAATAATTAAATATATTATAAAATACAACTATGCACATAACCGGTGGGTCCCACACATGTGGACCCACTTATTGTGTGAGGAGTACTCTCCAGTATGTATAAGTGTAATAAAATATTATATGGGCCCCACATCCACGTGGGACCCACCAGGTGTACATGCGTTTACATAAATATATAATATATATGTATCCTATGTGGGCCACATCAGGTGGGAGAGCATCACTGATGGACGTGTTCCATCCCAGCCATCTATCCATTTAACGAGCTCGTCCATACGACGGTGGGCCATGTATATGGACCTCACCTTGATATATATGATTCATCCGAAACATCCATCTGGGTAGTAGTACCCCCACCATGATATAAGTGTTTTATCTACACGGTCTATGCAGTGGGATTCCACTATAGTATAAGTGTTTTGTCTACACCATTTGTTTAGTGGATCCCAACCTAGGTATTTTATTGGCACCGTCCTTATGACAGTAGGCCCTACCATTGATACATGTGTTCTTCATCCACACCACCTCGATTGCGCAATGTTTAAGACAGTGCTAAACCGTACTTGGGCAACACTGGATTATCTGAACTATATTTGAATGGTGTTGACTTACATACTAAATAACTGAACAACACTGATCTACATGAGCTGTGTTGGAAAATGCTAATAATGTATGGTAACACACACATCACATTTACAACTATTAAAATGACTCCTCTTGTGTGTAACCCAAGCATATCCATGGGACCCACCTAATACATATGGGGTCCATATGTGAGGACCTATCCAACCACGGGTAAGGACGAGCTTGAGCCCTATTGGACCACCTTGATTGAATAAATACATGGTGGGCCTAACACAAGCCTAAAGGGCCTTATTGTTGCATCCCTTTGAACTTTTGTACAAAGCCGTACAAATACCTGACCAATATAAACTATAATTTTAGGAGATTCCTTGAGTGACCTTGGGCCGCAGGAAGACTTGGATTGAGTTCAAGAGCAATACCCACTTTTCCCTTGGGCTTTCCAATTCTAAATTAGCTAAACATAGTTTACACTAGATCACCACCATTGAACTAGGGTCGATGTATTCAATATATTAAATTGCGATACTTGCTTTCATCATATGATAGGCCCACATGCTAGCTAATCCTTGAATAATGACCACTATTCACATGACTCGGTAGCATATCATCAATAGTTATTAACTCATGATGCCTCCTTATATGTTTTATTTGAAGTCATATGTTATCACTTGTTAACATGATAGCCTCTCTACATAATCTCTTAATGCTACACGTGGAGGATTCTGTAACTGTATGCAAGCCACACTTGAGATGTAATTAGACAAATGTGTGAGAAAATAGGACCCTTGAACTAGTGTCATTTTAATATAGGGATCTTATTAAAACATCCCAAGCTAGAGAACCTCATGAGCCGAGAATGGTGGTCATGGGACACTATGCTCGAGTTGTCGGCCTAAACTGGGTGACGAGCCCCCCGTAGTGACCTTTAAGTTACTTAAATCGGCTGATTGTAACTAGATTAATAACGGTTGGCTAATCATGCATTCATGGCATATTGGCGATGATGGATGGCTAATTCTGAATGTTGTAGCACGTGCCCTAGAGTTGGTTGGGGTATTGTTTCGCTAGCTCCCAGACCATCGAATATCGACCCTTGTTTCGACTGGATGATCGTTCCCAGGTCGATGATTACGTGGGTGATGAGCCCAAGTCTGACTGGATATGCATCCCTAGGTCGATGTGCATTCATACATTCATGCATCTAATAAGACTGCTTATTGCTTGTTTTTTATTATTGTATTGCTTTCCTTTAAACTATGTTTGCTAAGGCGGTGATGTGTAATCTTAAGGGGAATTCACACTAAGCTAGCCACTTATTCATCAACTATCCAACTGTACAGAATATGCAGGGATGGAAGTAGAGGATGACGGTGTTGACCTTGATGGCGCGACCGTGGAGCCCATGGGGGAGTACTATCATGACGAGCTGCAACAAGAAGCGACGGCGTATTTCGAAATTAATTAATAGTTCAATATTCTAAATTTCAGTGGTTTAGTATTTTAAGAACTTATGAAAATTTTGTAACTAAGACCCCCGGCTGGGTGGGTCAAATGCTTGGGCTCACATGAATATCTATGCTTCTTTTTTCTATCGCACTCTGAGTTTGCATTTCCACTGGTTCTCTGATTTATAAAACTCCTAGATTTCTAAAGTGAGTCTCGTACTCGGGTTTTAGAAATCGAGGCATTACAAGTTGGTATCAAAGCGGAGTCTGAGATAGCTTGGCTGTGGGATCTAAGTATACAAAGTCCTTGGGTGAATAACTTAGGACAAACATAGAGATTCCCCTTAGAAAGTAGCTAGGATGGAAAAATGTAGAAAATAAAACACATAGGACCCCTTGAGAAACATTAAGACAGTCGTCTGAACTTAGAAACAGAAATCTTAGCCTCCCCTAAAAATTTCAACCAGGAACATCCCTCAGGTTAGGAGCAGCTGACACACTCGCGATAGTCAAGTAATGAGATAACTGACCTTGACGGTACATTCTCTAAACAACTGAACCATGAATTTTTTATTTCTTAGGAAACCATGTCACCTGTGCTACGGTCACAACGTATTGATACGATCGATATCCACCCCATCCCCTTGACCGAGTGCCAAAGTGAACGCAATCTAGAGTACACTCCAGGCCTTCTGCCAGGAATAACAAATGGGGACAACGCATCGAAAATGGTGGTGGATTCTCCTTCCTCACAGGTCTTCACCACCAGGCTGCCATCATAATACTTTAAACAAGGAGCGTCGACCTTTGAGGCATCCGTAAGAGATCAGACTGGGGCTGCAGCCTTTACAACCATTGAGCAAATGGCTGTAACTATGTAGCAACAACAAGACGTATTCATGCGCTAGCCGCGAGACATGCATGCCCTCATGATGGAATCCTTGGGAAGTAAAGACCGTGGGGAGGCATCCTGAGAGAGATATAGTAGGGGCACAGACACCTTTGAACGGTTTCTAAAGCTTTGAGCATCAGCATTTGAAGGAGCGCAGGATCCAGTGCAATTGGAGCACTGGCTAGTGAGGATTTCTAAGATTATGCGGCCTTGAAGTGCACCAATTCATAGATGGTGAACTTGGCCACATACTTATTGGAGGGAGAGGTGGAGAACTGGTGGCAGGGCCTGCAAAGGAGTGTCCCAGCCATATATGCATGGACATGGGCTGGGTTCGGGGCAAAGTTCCTAGAAAAATACTTCCCCCAGTCATGTACGAATGAGAAGATAACTCAGTTTTTGAAACTGGACCAGGTCAGTTTGACCATCGCCCAGTATGAGGCTCGGTTCGATGAACTCTCTCGGTATGTGTCGAAAGCCTTAGAAGATGCTGAGTATAAATTGCAGAAATTCGAGGACAAACTCAGGCAGGGAATCCAGTCGCGACTATACGCTTGGGATTTTGAGGACTTTGCAGAGCTAGTGGACAAGGTTATGCGGGTCGAGAAGGATTTTGATTCGCCCCACAGCTAGGGAAGTCCTAGTCAGGCCCAGACAGGTGTCTGCTGCCCCATCTATGCCGGAGAGGAGAGCCAAGGTCATGCTTGCAGGTGCACCACCCATGCCCCCCGTAAGAAACTGCGAGTACTGCCACAAGGTTGTGCACTTTGCACGAACTTGTTTCAAAAAGATGAGGGACGAAGGCATTGCTCCACCAGCAGGCCGCCCTCAGTCAGGACTAGTAGCTGCTAGAACAACACCAAGGCCGCAGATGCAGAGGTCGGGACCTCCAGTCCACCAGAGGGCTCCCGCTCGCATATTCCCTATAACTACTACAGACACTGAGGAGGACCTCCACCAAACCATTCATGGTACCGCTCACATCCATGGTACCCCTGTCTTTCTCTTATTTGATTCCGGTGCAACCTTATCTTTCATGGACTCTATTATTACAAATAGGCTAGGGTTGAACATAACTCGCATACATGCCCCCTTATTTGTAGCATCCCCCATGGGTAAATTCATCAAAACAGATAAAGTATGTAAAGATTGTCCCCTAACTCTTGCACACCATGAAGTAGCTATGGATCCAATCCTCTTGCCTATAAAATAATTCGACATCATCCTCGGGATGGATTGGCTTTCTTGAGTCCAAGCTGTGATGGACTGCCGCGATAGAACGGTTACTGTAACCGTCCCTAGGCAGGCCTCCTTCACCGTGGAAGGGAAAAGTAAGTGCGGTATGCTGGAAAGCTTACAAGCTTTAGAAGAATTAAAATCAATTGAGTCCACTGTCAGCCGAATCCCAGTTGTGTGAGAATTTCCTATGGTATTTCAAGAGATACCGGGACTGCCCCCAAGGCAAGCAGTAGATTTCTGCATTGACCTCAAACCAGGAACTGCCCCCATATCATTATCCTCGTTTCAATTGTCCCCTTGTGAAATGGAAGAACTTAGAAGCCAGATAGATGAGTTGCTGACCCAAGGTTTCATTCACCCCGGTGTCTCTCCTTGGGGAGCACTAGTCCTCTTCGTGAAAAAAGAAGGACAGGTCGATGCGCCTCTGCATAGATTATCGACAGTTGAATGAAGTGACGATAAAGAATAGATATCCTCTCCTGCGTATCGATGACCTATTTGATCAACTTAAGGGCACCAGATATTTCTCAAAGATTGACCTATGATCAGGATATCACCAGCTAAGAATCAGGGATGAGGATATCCCTAAAACCATATTCAGGACTCATTATGGGCACTATGAGTTCCTGGTAATATGCTTTGGACTTTCAAATGCTCCGGCCGTATTCATGGGCCTCATGAACCGAGTCTTCATGCCATACATAGATCAGTTTGTGATCGTGTTCATCGATAACATCTTGGTTTACTCCAAAAGCTAGGAGGAACATGAGCAACATTTGTGCATGGTCCTAAGTACGCTAAAGGAAAATCAGGTATATGCTAAGCTATTAAAATGTAAGTTCTGGGAAAAGGAAGTAAAGTTCCTAGGGCACGTAGTTAAGGAAGAAGGCATCACAGTCGATCCCGCTAAAGTCGAAGCAGTATCCAAGTGGGACCAGCCCACCATAGTCATTGAAGTTCGAAGCTTTTTAGGCATGACATGGTATTACAGGTGTTTCATTAAGGAATTCTCTAGAATCGCGCGACCACTCACTCAACTAATGAAGAAGAATCCTCGACTCACATGGGACAAGAACACAAAGGCAACCTTCCAGGAGCTAAAAATGCGGCTGACATCTATACCAGTACTCACCCTTCCACAAGAAGGAGAAAACTTTGTGGTGTATAGCAACGCCTCGAAGATGGGCCTTGGCTTTGTTTTGATGTGAAACGACAAAGTGTTCGCTTATGCCACCCGCCAATTGAAGAAGCATGAAGAAACCTACCTGACTCATGACCTAGAGTTGGCAGTGGTAGTCTTTGCCTTAAAGATATGGAGGCACTACCTATATGGGGAGTATTTTCAGCTATTCTGCGATCATAAGAGCCTGAAATATATATTCACACAGAAACATTTGAATATGCACAAGTGTCGGTGGATGGAGACACTTAAAGACTTCCACTTTGATATCTCATACCACCCTGGCAAAGCAAACTCTATGGCTGACGCTCTGAGTTGAAAGAAGAAGCATGAGCTGGTAGCCACTCATATGATCAAGGAGTGGGAGATGATGGAGTTCATATAGGACTTCGACATCCAATTTACCCTCGACGAACCCGATGCTTATGTGGCTTTGTTAACCGTAGAACTGACCCTGGTTCGGCAGGTGATTTTTGCTCAAGACTAGGACGAATGGCTTGCCAAAATGAAGGAAAGGTGCGAGGGAAAGGAGGTGCCCCTGATGGAGAGTCATCACTGATGGTGGTCTCCGGTATCAAGGGCGAATATGTGTACCCAACGATGCAAAATTAAGGAAGGAAGTAATGGCAGAGGCACACTACTTCAGAATGGCCATACATTCAAGGAGTACAAAGATGTACAACAACATAAAAAGATAATACTGATGGAGTAATATGAAAAGGGACATAGCTAGTTTCGTAGCAAGATGTAGGTGTGCCAGAAGATAAAGGCCGAGCATCACAAGACTGTAGGCCTTCTTCAGCCCCTACCAGTAGCAGAGTGGAAGTGGGACAACATTTCTATGGACTTCATTATTGGGCTTCCTAAGACTCAGAGGAAGCATGACTCAATTTGGGTCATTGTGGATAGGCTGACAAAGTCTGCTCGATTTCTACCTATTCGGACAACGGATTCGACTGACAATCTGGCAAGGCTCTATGTTCGCGAAGTCATTCGATCCTATGGAGTTCCTTGGGAGATCATATCAGATCCTGACTCCCGCTTTACGTCCACCTTTTGGAGAAGGTTGTAGGAGGAACTCGGCACGAAACTTAAGTTCAGCACAACATTTCACCCCGAGACAAATGGACAGACAAAGAGAGTAAATAGGTCCTGGAGGATATGTTAAGAGCTTGTGCCTTTGATTTCAATGGAAACTAGGATGACCATTTAGCCCCGCAGAGTTTGCTTACAATAACAGTTTCCAGTTCAGCATAGGCATGACACCATATGAAGCTCTATATGGTCACCTCTGTTGAGCTCCACAGTGTTAGGTAGAAGTGGGAGAGCGAAGCTCGCTGGGACCTGAACTCATCTAGGTTACCACACAGGTAATCGATGTTATTCAAAAGTGTTTGCGCACCACACAGAGTAGACAGAAAAGCTATGTGGACAATCGATGACGCGATCTGGAGTTTGCAGCAAGCGATCATGTATTTTTGAAAGTCTCACCTATGAAGGGTCTGATGAGGTTCGGACAAAAAGGGAAGCTCGCACCTCATTTTATTGGACCATTCGAGATCTTGGATTATGTGGGAGTCATGGCATACTGCCTTGCGTTACCGACTGCACTGACAAGTATCCACAACGTCTTCCACGTATCCATGTTAAAGAAGTATACGCCAGACGAATCACACATTGTTAGCTGGGAGCAGATTGATCTTACCGACAACGCTTCTTATACTGAAGAACCCATCCGCATCTTGGACCACAAGCAACAGGTCCTACGGACAAAGACGATACCATTAGTCAAGGTTCTTTGGTCCAACCATGGAGAAGAAGAGGCGACGTGGGAGCGAGAAGCTGAAGTTAGGAAAAAATATCCCCACCTATTCAGTCACACACTACAAGTAATTTTGAGGATGAATTTTTTTTTAGGGGGTAAACTGTAACACCCCGTACCTTTGATACTCTGGTATTATCCCTGATGATCCTGATTATAGGGATTAAAGACAATTAAACAAGATAACTTAAACTTTACACGTGTAGGTCAGGACTCCAGTGCGACGATAAAGCCAATCACCACGATCCAAATGGGCCAAGTCAAACCCAACGCCAGCCCAGAAGGTAAAACTCAAAAAATCCTTAGATTAAAGTAAGTTATGAACAAAAACTACCAAGTCACAATGACACCATACATCCACTAACCACCTTAGAAAAAACAAATAAAGGTCAACCAGGCACTTGGAACCCCTCGAATTTCTGTTCTACCGTTGAAATAAAACCTTGTGCCCATTTGACCAGTGGAACACGTCATATGGACAAGATGAGGCCTTGAATGGCATGATATGGACCACCTAGGCCTCAGCCCCGCTCCAAATTGGGCTAGGGCTCCTGTACCAGGACCCCTAAACGAATGATCAGCGTAAATTTATCACACACCACGTTAAACCCTACACACAGTGCACATGCACCATGGGTTATTGTGCACGAAGTGCACCAGACCAAGGGGAAGGGGTCAACTAACTGTTGACCGACCCAATTACAAAATGAAAGCACTCTCCCGCCATTTTAAAGGCATTTGAAACTGGAAAATTTCAAACCCCTGAGTGAGCCACCCCGATCGTTTTTCGAGAAATCCAGACCGTCCATTTTGTTGGTGGGGTCCACCCCAACAAAAATGCATAAGGGTGGGCCCCCCGAAAGCAAACAAAGGGGATTGATATTGGCCGTCCATTTTATCATAGGAAATGAGAAGTGGAGAGGGCAATCGAACCGCTGGTGTTGTGGGGTGAGCAACGTCGAATTACTTAGAGGGTTGTCGATGTGTAGACGCCAGCCTGGGAGAACTCTCTCTCTCAAACCAAAAATGACCAAACCATGAGGAATTACAGCCACGCTTTCCATTTCAGGAAAACAGGGACTACCACCAACTACCATCGCTTGGGGATTTGCAGAGCAAATCTCAGCCACTAGACCTCTCCTCTCCCTGCCTATAAAAGGGAAGGTGCAACCCTCTTAGATTTCACACAGAAAGAAAGGTGAGAAAGGAAGGAAGCGGAGAGAAAAGAGATAGAGAGAGAGAGAGAACAGAGAGAAGAATAGTGAGCATTTTGGTGAGCCTGTCACTCACTGTCTCAACTCAGTCCGTAAGAAACGGACCAAGCCGAGTCAGTGTGAGCCCACAGCCACACCACTTGAGTTTGAGAGAGAAAGAAAAGAGAGGAAGAAGGAGAACGAGGAGGGTGCGTGCGTGCCAGCCCAAAATCGGGTCAGATCTGACTGTAACAAGTAAGAACCTTCCCACCACTCTATTGGAACTCTAAATGAACTCAAAACAAAAATCCATCACACCCTGCTCACGTCACACACAGTCTTCTAAAACAGGCCCCGTTCGTAGCAGAAAAATGCCATCAGCAGGAACCATGCGTAGAGCCAAGAACAGGCCCTGTTTTAAAGCTAAAGGCCGCATGCGTTCGGGCACCAATTTAAGGGTGAACATGGCTTGAGTTCAGGCCCTGCTTGAGGCCAATCAATGTCATGCAAATAGCCCTAGCTAAGGGCTGAAACATGGCCCAGGAGTGGGCCACATGGGGAGCAAAATCGGACTCCCATCAAACCTGTAAATAGTCAGTTTCTCAGCTAAAAACAGATAAGAACACATCCTGTAATCAGCTACATATCCGTCCTATGGGACAGGTAAAAATCTGTTTAAAACAATGGCTGGGAGGGCATCTTGATAACACATGACGGTCAGTATAAAAAGAAAGCTGAAAATACAACATTTCTCAGCTAAAAACAACCGGAAAAGTGCCTCAGAAATATATAGTTTTTCGGCTTGAAAACGTCTACTAAACGGTACCGTTTGGTGGGTCACGATCCCAGCTAAAACCCATCAGTGGAAGTAGCATCCTGGTGTTGCTAGAAGAAGGCTTTCTACTAGTATAAACTGGTGGTGTCTGGCCCAGCAAACCGAGTTCTGCGGGCCACAAGAACAACACCCAGCTATTGCATTAGCGCCACTCCATAGCAGTCTGAAAATAGTTGGGAGTTCAGCTGGGCCTCACCAAATTGCAGTTGGGCCTCACCAAATGGAGGAGAAAACCAGATGGGTTGCACCTGCTGCACTGACGGTGGGTCTCATCTAATATACATGGGCTATATGATCAGGCCATCCACCTATGGATGTTGCCTAGGACTGTTCATCTATGGACGGTGTGGTCAGGCCGTCCATCAGGGGATGTCCAGCCCTGAACGCCACTGCATGCAATGAAAGAAAGAAAAAAAAAGGGAAGAAAGTTTATATATGTATATATAATACATGCATATGAATTTCATAATAAAAAATAATATTATAAAATACAACTATGTACATAATCGGTGGGTCCCACACGTGTGGACCCACCTATTGTGTGATTGGCAGGAGTACTCACCAGTACATGTAAGCGTAATAAAATATTATATGGGCCCCACATCCACATGGGACCCACCAGGAGTACATGCGTTTACATAAATATATAATATATACGTATCCTACGTGGGCTACATCACGTGGGAGAGCATCACTGATGGACGTGTTCCATCCCAGCCATCTATTCATTTGACAAGCTTGTCCATATGGCGGTGGGCCACGTATATGGACCTCATCCTGATATATATGATTCATACAAAACGTCCATCTGGTTAGTAGTACCCCCACCATGATATAAGTGTTTTATCTGCATGGTCTGTCCAGTGGGATTCCACCATAGTGTAAGTGTTTTTTTTACACCATTTGTGCAGTGGATTCCAACCTAGTATATGTATTTTATTGGCACCATCCTCATGACAGTAGGCCCTACCATTGGTACATGTTTTCTTCATCCACACCACCCCGATTGTGTTTGGGACAGTGCGGAACCGTACTTGGGCAACACTAGATTATATGAACTATATTTGAACAGTGCAGACTTGAATGGACTATAATTGAACAACACTGATCTACACGAGTCATGTTGGAAAATTCTAATAATGTACGGTGACACATGCATTACTTTTACAACTATTAAAATGACTCCTCTTGTGTATAACCCAAACACATCCATGGGACCCACCTAGTACATATGGGGTCCATATGTGAGGACCTGTCCATCGACGGGTAAGGATGAGCTTGAGCCCTGTTGGACCACCTCAATTGAATAAATACCTGGTGGGACTAACGCAAGCCTAAAGGGCCTTGTTGTTACATCACTTTGAACTTTTGTACAAAGCCGTAGAAATACCTGATAAATATAAACTATAATTTTAGGAGATTCCTTTAGTTACCTAGGGCCGCAGGAAGACTTGGATCGAGTTCACGAGCAATACCCTACAGGTGATGATAGGGTCGATGTATTCATTATATCAAATTGTGATACTTGCTTTCACCATATGATAGGCCCACAATGACCATTATTCACATGACTTGGTAGCATATCATCAATAGTTATTAACTCATGATGCCTCCTCATACATTTTATTTGAAGTCATATGTTGTCATTTATTAACATGATAGCCTCTTTACATAATCTCTTAATGCTACACATGGAGGATTCCATAATTGTATGCAAGCCACACTTGGGATGTAATTAGACAAATGTGTGAGAAAATAAGACCCTTGAACTGGTGTCATTTTAATCAAGGGATCTTATTAAAACATCTCAAGGTGGAGAACCTCACGAGCCGAGGATGGTGGTCATGGACTGTCGGCCTTGAAAGTACCCTTGTAAGTGTCATGGATTGCCAATTAGTGTGAGTATTGGGGCAGTCAGACTACAGAGACTTATAAGAAGATCAATTCAGGTGTCTGCCTCAACCGGATGTGTGGAAGCTCGCCATAGGTAAAATCTAAGCCTCACATCCCATGTTTTAAAACACCCGGTGAATAAAACTCTTAAAATAAGTTAGAACATCATAGGATTTTTAAGTGAGAAAACTTTTTCAAAAATCAGAAAATCTCTAAGTTTTCTTGCGCTGTCGATTTTATCGATACACGTTTCGATATGATCGACCTGCACTGTCGATGTCCTTGATAACAAATCGATTCTATCAAAATGCGGATAAAAGTTTCCAGCAACCACATACATATTTGGATGGAATTATCGATGTATCGACATGCCTATCAATATCATCGAAGTGAAATCTTGAGTCAATCGAAGGTGACTCGATAATATCGACAGGTAGATCTTCGACGCCCCTGTTTTTACTTAAGGAATTCATATATGCTTCAATATATCGAAGTCATCCTCGATACCATCGGAGTTCAAATCTAGATGATACCAGAAGGCTCTCGATGATATCGGTCATGCGCGCGAAGTTGTTCAGCAACATTTTTCAAGTGGTTTTCAATTCTAATCAGGGGTCACTCTATAGAATCGATATTCAAATATCGATGTCATCGAAGCTGGGTCGATTGCATCGAGAATGGACATAAATTGTCCAACAAGCTCACTGATAAAATCCTTGGATTTATTGATGCATCGACACGACCTTCGATATCATCGACATTCAAATCCGATGATATCGAGTATCCCTTAATCATATCTGATGACCTGAAAAATATCAAGCAAGTCTCTCTCGTTTTTCAAATGTCGAGGAATCGATCCTCGTATCGATAATATCAGATTTCGAAATTCGATGGCATCGATACAAGTCTCGATTCCCTCGACCAGCTAACAAGAGGTTTTTCAAAAGCGTATGACATTGAGTTTGTGTCATCGTGCAGACCATCGATACAATCGAGAGTATACGCTCGATAATATCGATCTTGCTCGATGATATCGAACTCTATCATAAATGTGATCATTTTATATCTGTTGGAACCTTTTACCTATTTAAAGAGAGCTTCGCTTTACTTGTTGGAAGTGAAAGAAGAGAGTGCTTTTGAGTGTTTTAACCTTATATCATTTACCCAAAGCCCTTTCTCTCAAGGGAGTTCATCCTCCAATCCACCCTCATCATTGATATTCAATAAAGTGGATTGGGCAATGAACTTCTGAATTTAAGGATCCTCTAGCTACTACCTTAATGAAAAATTATTAAGTTGGGATGCCTTAAATGCATAGATGATTGGAATTGCACTATCTTCCTAATAGGAAAACTTTTAGAGAGTAGGATGTCATCATAACCTTGACCCAACCCGTCGCCATATATTGGTATATCATTTGAGTTGCGGATCAAGAGAGTAGAAGATTCTTCATCAATAAGGAAGAGATCTTCGTCAACGTACTGAATGAGACTCATCCACTTATCTGTAAGTATCTAGAGTCCAAATGACCCTTTGATCATTCCTTTGTTGGATTGGGTCTAAGGTGTTTCTCACCCTTTGCAAGTCCTCTAGGAGGCCTCCAGCGGGAGTGTACGTGGTGGATGCATTGTGTGGATCCTTACTCTATGGAGAGCATAAACATCTAGTTGAAGGTGAACCAATCAAAACCTTAGGTTTGAGGTAAACCGTGTGAAACCTCGGGTTAGAGGTAAACCGCGTAAAACCTTCGTTAGGGTCTTATGGAAGATCCTTTGCCAGTGTACCTAAAAGTGGGTGCAATTTGTCCTTGCTCGTGAGAGCATAAACAGTTAGCCTTAGTATAGGTTGTAAAGGTTGAAGGTGAACCTGATTTAAAACCTTAGGTTTGAGGTGAACCGCTGTTAAACCTCCTTAGTGAAATCCGGTATACTCAAGGATTGAGTGCGGTTACCGGGACTGGAGTAGACAAGTAGTCGAGCCACTATAAAAGTGATTGCGTTTGCGATTATTATTCTTTTGTGTGTGTGATTTACTTCAATACTTTTATATCTATATATTTGAGATCACACCTTACACATACACAGTCATATCCATCATAAACTAGGTTGCATATTGTTATTTCTTGAATAGTTTGTGATTGGATCCTCTACTGGGCTTGGAAGCCAGTAGAGTTATTTTTGAGTAATCCTGATAACAACATATTGATAGGATTAATGAAATAGATTTTTTGAATAAATTGTAAAAACTTTAAAAAGTCCTATTCACCCCCTTTAGGACATATTGGCATATTCCTACTTCAACTAAAGCGGTCTTCACTGCTATTTCAATTGGTATCAGAGCAGGTCTCTCTTTAAGGGCTTCACCTCTTAGAGAATGATCTTGACTGAAGTTTGGAATATGGCCAAAAGAGAGGGCTCATCAGTCACTAGACCTCCAGTATTTAATGGCTCGAATTACACATACTAGAAGGCTAGGATGTACTACTTTTTGAGATCTTTGGATCATGACATCTGGGAGATAGTTGAAAGTGGATATATGCCACATCTGAACAAATTGTACTTGATAGTGGCATAACCATCACAAAACCCAAATCCAACGAAAAGTGGATGGCGTTCGACAAAGAAAAACAGACTCCTGAAGCAAAAGCTATGAACATCATCTACTGTTTCATGTCTCAAGATATATTCAATCAAATAAGTATGTGTGGGACATCCAAGGAAGTATGAGGTCTATTGAAAATACCCTATGAAGGCACAAGCACAGTGAAGAGGTCCAAACTACAACTTCTGACTTCACAGTTCGAAAGTCTCAAAATGGAGGAGCATGAGATGTTTATGGAGTTTTTCACCAAGTTGAATATCATTTGCAGCTCCATGGGTGGATTGAGATAAAAAGTTCTGGTACCGAAAATTTGTAGGAAAATTCTAAGATCCCTACCGGAACGATTTAATCCCAAAGTTACAACAATTGAGGAGTGTAGGAACATAAACGAGATAAAAGTAGAAGAACTGGTAAGTTCCCTACAAACTTTTGAACTACACTTCAAACAAACCCAAAAATCCAAAACAACTGTCCTAAAAACTTCAAAGAAGACAGTACATGAGGACAATGGAAGTGAAAAGGAAGATGAAGATGAGGAAGTGGCCTTACTAGCACAAAGATTCATAAGATTCTTTCAGAAGAATCACGACCGTCCCTCTAGAGGTAGAAAGATGGATGACAAACCTTCTGCTGGAAAATTTGGTAAAAGGATCAAAGAATCACAATGTTATGCCTGCTAGAAGTATGGACTTCTATCTACTGATTGCCCCAACAGAAAAACTAAGGGCAAGGCAATGGTCGCCACATGGGATGATACAGAAGAGTCAAACTCAAAAAATAGTGACTCAAAAAGCAATGGAGATCAAAAATCCTTAAAAATTCTTATGATCTTCACCACTCCAATCATTCCCATAGAATCTGAAAACAAGGAAGAACAACAAGCCACTGAATTATTTCCATCTAAAAATGAGGAGAATGAAGAAGAAGAAGAAGAGTTAGAAAAGATAAACTGCAAGATGTTTATAATTAACTTTATATCCATAGCATTAAAGTGGTTAAAAGACTTGAAATATCTGAGAACAAAAAGGAATTGCTGCAAAAATATTTGGATAAAACTCTAAAAATTAATACACACTTAATCAATGATTTACAACAACATCACTCAGATAATGATAAACTTAAAAGAATTAACACCTTCCTTAAATCAGAATCTGAAAAACTAAACAAACAGGTTGAGTAATTAAAAGATAAAAATATGCTCATTCAAAATAAAAAATCATACACTCTTGTTTGATCTAGAAGAGTCCAGAAAAATTGCCAAGCTAAACTTTAAGTTTTCCCAGAGTGGTGAGAAGTTAGAAAAACTTTTAGGTATGGGAAAATCTGGAAATGACAAAAATGGCTTAGGATATGAGAAAGTTAGAGCCGGGTATGTAACACAAATATTTGAAAATTTGATGCCTCTAGTAGCAACACAGAAACTAATCAAACAGTTGAATCAAATAAGAAAACTAAATCTACTACAAGTAAAAATCCTGTCACAAAGTGGGTAATTAAAGAAAAGAAAAATTGTCTTGCTACTCACTCAAATCATTTAATAGACAATGACACTAAGTGGTACCTAGACAGTGGCTGCTCAAGACATGTCACAGGTGACAAGTCACTTCTGTCAAACTATCAGAATCTGTATAATGGGATAGTTACCTACGGAGATGGAACCACTGCTAAAGTAATTGGATAGGGAATCATAAAAGGGATTAATCTACTTAAAAATGAGAATGCTTTCTACATAAAAGGTTTGGCACATAATCTCCTAAGCATATCTCAAATCTGTGATAATGGGCATGTGGTCAAATTCAACAAACAAGAATGCGAAATCTTAAACTAATCAGGAAAATCAGTAATGAAGGGTCATCGCACAAACAACCACTGCTACATTATCAGAGGTAAAGAAAGGATTGATGCCTAGAAGTACTGAGCATAGAAAAATAAGTCTAGGTCATGCATCTAGATCTGGATATTTGCTGAAATGATGTAATTTTATTGAGCTTTGAATGAGACATCTGAGGTTCCTCACCTCAATCATCTGTATATAAACATTTTAATGTTTATGATTTTGATGTGTGCATTGGGTGCACAAAATTTTGTTGTGTATACGGTTGATACATAAATATACTAATAGTATACATTTAAGACCCTTGAGACACCTATCGATAAATCGATAGAACGGTTCGATTGCATCGACCGAAAATCTATACCATCGTCGATCTTTCGAGAAGCTGAATCGTCAGGACGATTGAACTTCCTTCCGATCTTCATTGAAAATCTCAATAAGGTACCCCGATGTCATCGGCATGATGTTTGATGATATCGACGGTTACTGGAAAATAAAAGACGGGAGAATGGAAAAAGAGACTCTGGTTGATCTTGGAATGGGATTACACTTCTCAGAACAATTTCTCTCTCAAATAAACATGTCTAAAAATCTAGTTCTTCGACAACAACCTTCAATGAAGAACAGGAAAGGAAAGAATGAAACAACTGGCTCATCTCCACTTTTCAACTTGAATCTTGTAGCAGAACAGTCAGTTCAGAGGAAGAGCATTACATCTTTTGGAAACATCAATCTCTTAGAACTGATCGGTTGGGGGAATATTATGAACCTTGGAGGAGGATTTCAGCATAATCTGGTACATCGGTTCTTAAGTTTCATCTACCATGTTGAAAATACTCCACCAATCATCTCAGTCGCTATCACAAATTGAACCAAATACATCACTCCTAAACTGATAAGTAGGTTGATAGGGGTAGAAGTTACAAGGAGAGATGTATCAAAACGAAATTTGAATGGTCTTGGTGTATGGGGTGAAGTTACTCGGGCGCTATGTGATGATGTTACTATATTAAGAGATGCAAAAAATACACTTTATATTAAATATCTCTATCTTGCATACAAAATTCTTCACAGCATTTTTAGCACAAATGTCTATCCCTGTGAAGTCTTTGGCAACATGCTTTCTCCTTACATGCTAAATGTTTTGTATGATGTTCATCTCGATATATATGTCTGCCTACCCACTCTTATTTTACAGCAATTAATTCGAGTATCTTCGGATGAATTCATCACTATACTTCCATTCTCATGTCTTGTGACCAAGTTATCAAGACACTTTGGGCTGCCTCCTACCAACGATCTTCCACACCCGCGTATTTGGTTTAATCAAGAAAACAATTGCAAAATCATGGCTAGTATGTCTCATGGGGAAATCAATTCAAGCTTGAACAAAGAATATTCTGTACGCATCCCTGTCTCTGGCGAAAACATTCAGACTGTCATCGATCGAAACACTATACAAGATCTGCTTTATAGACAATCCCACATGATGAAACAGCTGGATAAGTGTGAAGTCCGTCTTCTGGAGATCAAAACCATGCTGGCAACTCTATAACATGATACACAGCAAATTCTGGATAACATGCCAGCACTGTAGAGGTTGTTGATTATCTATAGAATGTTCAATGCATCACTGACCTGGATCCTCACTGAAACGCTGAGAACATTAATATCTTTTTTAATACTCTTTGCTCATGCCTAGGTGTGATGCATTACTAATTTTTTTTCTAAAAAAAAAACTCTCTAAGTATAAAAGATTCAGTCTCTTAATAGTTTTGTTGGAATTTAGGACTGACTAATGTTCTACTGCTATTTAAGGCAGTATAAGTGGTGGATATTTTGTTGAATATGGCTGAATGTAATTCTCATATTTTCTGCCAATCTGATATATGATCCCCTAGTTTCTCTCGTTTCTGATATGGCGTGCATGTGGTCTTCATGAATATCTTATCTGCTTTTATCACTGCTCAAATTGATGTAATATGCATCCATACTGTCTGAAAATGATGTATGCTTTAAACTGATCTAAATCCCGTTACATTTATATATGTTGGTTCTCCCACATGTCTTTACACTTCAGTCAATATCAACTGTTATATCTTTGTCAATGACTGGAAAAAAGGGGGAGAACAATTCAAACACCCTGAACAAAAATTTGTATATCTACTCGAATGGTGTTGCAAGTGTTAGGGGGAGTAGCTGCACCAAGATAAGGGGAGTATGCAATTAGGGGGAGCAGATACTGGGTGTACATGGTTAACTAGAATTTGTAGAATTGTGTAAAGTGTATGTACACATAATTTAGGATGTATCTGTCTAGATACTGCCTAGGGTGTTTTGGGTATTTTGTCACGTAATTGACAAAGGGGGAGATTGAAAGTGCCCTTGTAAGTACCCTGATTTGTCAATTAGCGTAAGTGTTAGGTCAGTCAGACTGCAGAGCCTCATAAGAAGATCAATTCAAGCGTCTGCCTCAACCGGATGTGTGGAAGCTCGCCATAGGTAAAATCTATGCCTCACATCCCATGTCCTAAAGCACCAGGTGAATAAAACCCTTAAAACAAGTTAGAACATCATAGGGTTTTTAAGTGAGAAAACTTTTTCAAAAATCAGAAAATCTCTAAGTTTTCTTGCTTTATCAATTTTATCGATACACGTATCGATATGATTGACCTACGCTGTCAATGTCCTCGATAACAAATCGATTCTATTGGAATGAGGACAAAAGTGTACAGCAACTACATACATATCTGGACGAAATTATCGATGTATCAACATACCTATCGATATCATCAATAGTTGAATCTTAAGTCAATTGAAGGTGACTCGATAATATCGACAGGCAGATCTTTAGCACCCCTATTTTTACTTAAGAAATTCATATATGCTTCGATATATCGAAGCCATCCTCAATACCATTGGAGTTTAAATCTCGATGATATTGGAAGGCTCTCGATGATATCGATCATGGGTGCGAAGTTGTCCAACAATATTTTTCAGGTGATTTTCAATTCTGATTGAGGGTCACTCGATAGAATAGATATTCAAATATCGATGCCATCGAGGCGAGGTCGATTGCATCGAGAATGGACATAAACTGTTCAGCAAGCTCACTGATAAAATCCTTGGATTTATCGATGCATTGACACGACCTTCGATATTATCGACATTCAAATCTGATGATATCGAGTATCCCTCGATCATATTTGATGACCTAAAAAATATCAAGTCTCTCTCATTTTTCAAATGTCGAGGAATCGATCCTTGTATCGATAATATCGGAGTTCGAAATCTGATGGTATCGATACGAGCCTCGATTCCCTCGACCAGCTGGCAAGAGGTTTTTCAAAAGAGTATGACTTTGAGTTTGTGTCATCTAGCATACTATCAATACAATCGAGAGTATACGCTTGATGATATCGACCCTTCTCGATGATATCGAACTCTGTCATAAATGTGACCGTTTTATATCTATTGGAACCTTTTACCTATTTAAAGAGAGCTTGGCTTTAATTGCTGGTAGAGAAAGAAGAGAGTGCTTTTGAGTGTTTTAACCTTATATCATTTACCCAAAGCCCTTTCTCTCAAGGGAGTTCATCCTCTAATCCACCCTCATCATTGATATTCAATAGAGTGGATTGGGGAATGAACTTCCGCATGCAAGGATCCTCCAGCTACTACCTTAATGGAAAATTATTAAGCTGGGATGCCTTTGATTGGAATTTCTCTATCTTCCGCATAGATGATTGGAATTGCTCTATCTTCCTAATAGGAAAACTTTTAGAGAGTAGGAATCCATCATAACCTTGACCCAACCCATCGTCATATATTGGTACATCATTTGAGTTGCGGATCAAGGGAGTAAAAGATTCTTCATCAACAAGGAGGAGATCTTCGTCAACGTGCTGAATGGGACTCATCCACTTATTTGTTAGTATCTATAGTCCATAGGACCCTTTGATCATTCCTTTGTTGAATTGGGTCTAAGGTGTTTCTTACACTTTACAAGTCCTCTAGGAGGCCTCTGACGGGAGTGTACGTGGTGGGTGCGTTGTGTGGACCTTTGCTTTATGGAGAGCATAAACATCTGGTTGAAGGTGAACCAGTTAAAACCTTATGTTTAAGGTGAACCGTGTGAAACCTCGGGTTAGAGGTAAACCGCGTAAAACCTCTGTTAGGGTCTTATGGAAGATCCTTGGCTAGTGTACCTAAAAGTGGGTGCAATTTGTTGACCCTTGCTCGTGAGAGCATAAACAGTCAGCCTCAGTGTAGGCTAGAAAGGTTGAAGGTGAACCTGATTTAAAACCTTAGGTTTGAGGTGAACTGCTGTGAAACCTCCTTAGTGAAATTCGGTACACTCAAGGATTGAGTGCGGTTATTGGGACTGGGGTAGACAAGTAGTCGAACCACTATAAAAATGATTATGTTTGCGATTACTATTCTTCTATGTGTGTGATTTACTTCAATACTTTCATATCTATATATCTGAGATCACACCTTACACACATCCACAATCATATCCATCATAAACTAAGTTGCATATTGTTATTTCTTGAATAGTTTGTGATTGGATCCTCTACCGGGCTTGGAAGCCAGTAGAGTTTTTTTTGAGTAATCTTGATAACTACATATTGATAGGATTAGTGAAATAAAAATTTTAAATAAATTGTAAAAACTTTAAAAAGTCATATTCACCCCCCTCTAGGACATATTGGCATATTCCTACTTCAACTCAAGCAGTCTTCACCACTATTTTAGGCCTACGCTGGGTGACGAGCCCCCCATAATGACCTTTGAGCTACTTAAATTGGTTGTTTGTAACTGGATTAATAACGGCTGACTAATCATACATTCATAGAATATTGGCTATGACGGATGGCTAATTCTGGATGCTGTAGCACATGCCCTAGAGTTGGTTGGGGTATTATTTCGCTAGCTCCTAAACCATCAACTATTGACCCCTATTCCGACTGGATGATCATTCCTAGGTCGATGATTGCATGGGTGACGAGCCCAAGTCCGACTGGATGTGCATCCCCAGGTCGATGTGGATTCATACATCCATGCATCTAATAAGACTGCATATTGCCTGTTTTGGATTATTGTATTATTTTCCTTTAAACTATATTTGCTAAGGCGGCGATGTGTAATCTTGAGGGGAATTCACACTGAGTTAGCCACTCATTCATCAACTATTTAACCGTACAAAATATGCAGGGACGGATGTAGAGGATGACGGTGCTAGCCTTGATGGCATGACCGTGGAGCCTGAGGAAGAGTACTCTGATAACGAGCTGCAACAAGAAGCAGCGACGTATTTCAAAATTAATTAATAGTTTAATATTCTAAATTTTAGTGGTTTAGTATTTTGGGAACTTGTGGAAATTTTGTAACTAAGACTCCAGCTGGGTGGGTCAAATGCTTAGGCTCACATGAATCTATGCTTCTTTTTGCTATCGTACTCTGAGTTTGCATTTCCACTAGTTCTCTGATTTATAAAACTCTCGAATTTCTAAAGCAAGTCTCATACTCGGGTTTTAGAAATTGGGGCGTTACATTGGGAAAGGGGTCATGCCTTATTTCTGGCATGAAGCCTATCCCTTCTTCGAACTTACGGCCTCTGAGCCTTAGCGGCAAAACCCAAATAGGTTCAGTTACAGGTGAAAGTTTATTTACCAAATATGACTGATGAACCCACCATCTCATGTGGCTATATGAGGCACAAGGGATGTGATTGCAGCCCAAGATAATGAAAGAAGATTTGACTTAGCCACCTAAAAGTTGTTTCCATATCATAGCCCAATTTTAAGGGCCTGTCCCGTAACTCCGCATTTGCCTGGTCACTAACCTGCAATCCATTGGAATGGTTTGGTCGAAACTAAATTGACAAGCAAAGCAGTTTAGGTAGTATGGCTCCCTCCAAAACTCTACTCCCTCTCTCAATGGGAGAATGTAGGATTGGATCGATAGGTAAAAAGTCCTCTCCCTGGAGTAAGTGATCCAATATCTATTTTATTTGTATCCTCTATGTAGCAATACAAGAAGAAATGGAAATAGTTGATGTTATCATCAGAAGAAATTGCATTAATAACCCAATCGAAAGATCTTTTCACCATAACTCTCTTCTGGAAAAACCAGAGTGAAATATAGGAGGGATGAATATAAGCCTTCTCAGAAACTTCGAAAGTCCATAGAAAATATACACCGAGCTAGCCAGTGATGTAATGCCATGGAGTGTAAGTAGAAGAAGAGCTGACAGAAGGAGTTTTGACATGCGAAGCAATCTCTCCAAAAGCCCTATAAATTGAGCATAGGACTGGAGGAGTGAGAGAATATTTGAACCCTTCAGCCATTGGACCGACAACGACAAACACCATAGGGCGAATAGCATCTGCCCACTTCGAGCTGGGCAGGGCCACCACACTTAGCCAATAAATAAGAAACGCTGCAAGTTCCCCATCAAGGGTATACTCTGGATGTTCTTTTATGTTTTCACGAAGATCCACCAGTTCTTACGAATGGTTGCCACTAAACTTGGGAAGAGAAGAAAAGACGGATAATGAGATGTATCAGGATACAGTAAGGAATTGATAGTCCATAAGAAAGAGAAATTACCAAAGTGCTTTGCTGAAATGCGCAACCCATTGTAAAGGGGAAATCTTGTAAATGTTTGGGAATTTGGACATCTCCTTAAAAAGTTTGGTAGTCATTTCTGAGATAGAAGCAACGCGGCCTGGCGAGGAGATATAGGCCAGTTCTTCATTAGTCGGCACAAACTCATCGTAGAATTTTCCAGTTATTGGAAGACCAGCAATACGATGAAGATCCCAAAGCGCGATACTCATCTTGCTCGCAGGAAGATGGAAGGAGTTGGTTGAGGGACACCAATAATTAAGGAAGCCTTTCAGGATAGAGGGCTCCTTGTAGAAATGTTGTGATGTAGTAGATATATCATTATAAAGATCAATCTTGACCAAGATCTTCAAATGTTTCGCCAAGATTGCCACTGCCCATGCAGGATAGTAATTGCGGGAAGTTAGGAGGCCTCTCATCTTGAATTCTTCCGGATTCCAGATTGATTGACATTCTCTGAAATGTTGTTGAAGCATCTCGTAAAAATGAGTCGGGAATAGATTGTGCAAATTATGAGAAGTTGCGAGGAAGATCATTTGGTGAGCATCATCAATCTGTTTGCCTTGGTTTCTTCGGTAACAAGATACCTTCCAAAATTCTGGGTTCCCTCGATGACCAAGATTCTGTGAAGGCCAGTTTCTCTCCGTCCATTTGATCTGATGGTTCACAGTTGAGGATAGACTAATAGTGGTGATGGCTCAGTGGGATACTACGATGCCTTGCTTATAAGGGTTATTAAATTTCATAATACCCTCGATCACCTGAATCGAGTCCCAGGAGTTATGGAGTTTCTTTTTATTGTGTTCTCTGATTTTCTCCTAGAACTCTTCAGCTTTGTTGTGACGGGTTTTCTTCGACCTAGATGGTGGGGGAGAATCTTTTCTCATCGGTGGCTTCTGGCTCATCATCGACAAATGAGTCTTTGTCTTTAGCCACTCATCCCAGTCAAAATCACGACCCTGTCTCAGTGATCATTCAATCTCACCCATAGCAATTGCCCTGTGAATAGGAGAAGGCAGTGTGGCGATCCGATCGGTGAAATCAAAGGTAGGAAGCACAAGTTCCTTTATATAGGTAGGACGTTTACTAGTGGTTTTGAAATGCTTGTGTGATGGTTGGGCTAGAGACGATGATGGTTCAGTGGCTTGGGAAGATGAGGGATTTGGCAATTCTTGGTGAGAAGGTTGTGCAGTAGAAGGTTCAATAAGATGATGAGTCCTCTTGGTACGGGTCATGGTGAAAGTTTAAGTCCTAGGAAAAATCTAAAAAAGATAAGTCTGAAAATTCTGCAAGAAAAGGGTTTGTGCGGATCGTGCAAACGAAATGGGTTGCGTGAAGCAGCGCAACATTTGAAGAGCTTGGGCGAACAGGAATCCTGTTGCACGGGTCGCACAAACAATATTGATTGTGCAGGGAGATAGCAAAGAGGTAGAGCTTCACTAGAAGAAATGCGGAAAATGAGAAATAAGTAAAGACGACCTGTATTTATAGGGGTTGGGGCCCGAGTATGGTACTCGAGCGCTCGTTGCGCGAATCACACAAATAATTGTGAGAAATAAAAAAGAGGGTAATTGATCCTGATTCTTTGATTCAGAAGAACAAAGAAAGGATTAAGGGGGCATCTGTTGAGGCATAAAAAGAAGAAGGATGAAGATAGACAAGATCAAGAAAGTAAAGGATAGAAGAAAAATGAGAAAAAAATATCATTTTATGAGATTACGCGAGCCGCACAAAAGACATATTAGTTGCACAAGCTGCACAAAGGATTTGTTGATTGCACGATCCGCACAAACAATCCTGTTGGTTGCACGAAATCGTGCAAAGGGATGAATATGTTATTTTATATGAACGGATAGATCTGATGAAAGGTGGGCCCCATGGCCCAAAGATTGAGGGTTTACACATGTGAAGGCCTATAAATACCCCACTCCCTTCCGCATTTGGGGGTTTGAAGATTTTGGAAAAAGACCAGAGCTATAGAAGAGATTGAAGGTAGGAGAAGAGAGGGACACAAGGGTTTGCACTGGTCCACGCAAACCATATCAGTTATGCGGTCCATGCGACAAGGCTGTTATACAACCAATAAAGGTTGGGGTCGATATGCTACATAAATTATTGATCTTGGTCTTCATTATCTCCAGTTCTCCTTTTTCATAAGGATATAAGCTCAAGAGAGGGAGATCAGATGATCAAACCTGCATAATATTCCTCTTAAAGAGATGATCAAACTACAAGTCGAAATGCTGTCGAATTTGATATTCAGATTCGACAATCAAAATTTGTTAATTTCTGTATTTTAAATAATTTATTTCAGAATCAAGGGATATTCGAGGATGTAAATTGTAAGCCCCGTATCCTAGACCGTACCGTTCCATAGACTTTCGTGTTCTTACCGGTCGAATTCCGGCAACCTTCGACCATTAACCGATATTTACGCACGACCCTGATTCATATGCCGTCAACCTATATTGACTCAACCCAAGACCATTACCATAGCGACTACGCCGTCGCTGCGGTTCCGATGCCGTGACTTGCGCGCCGAGGCGATACCCTGGTTAAGAGATGTGGGCCAACGTTCGGTGCGAGAAAAATGCCGCGCGTTGCGAAATTCAAGAGAATCTCTATGATGTGTCACATCAATTCCATCAATCCCATCAATCAATCAATCCATCAATCCATCACATGTCAAGTACATAACACTTTCATCCTTTCCCAAGCAAGCCACAAAAGTCCTTCATGCCCATACTTTTCTTACACAAATGCCTTAAAAGTCTTCCAATGCCATGCCTTTCTTACACAAATGCCACCAAAGTCAACAAAGATGTCTTACACACCCATCACCACATCCATCCATCACTCTCTCTCTCCCTTTACAACTCCTTCTCTCTTTCTCATTTCAAACTCATTTCCAAGCAACCAAACCCCCCATACGTATGAGCCTCTCCCTCCCTTTCCAAAACTCCAAGTGTGGCCCACCTCTCCATCCCAAGATCTCCCATCCTAGCCATCCATTCTTCATCTCATCCATTGAAGTTGAAGCTAAGGTGTTAAGGGACCCCTAGGAGCAAGAAGATGGATCGGTGGGTGCATGATCATAGTAGTTTTTCCTATTTTTGAGATGGGCCAAGTAAGGCCAACCGATCAATGGTTTGGATCTCACTTGGGACCCTAAGATGTGGCCGATGGCCCACTAGGATCATCATGATCATTCCATGATGGGGCCATTCTCCATGGACCCCATCATGATATTTATTTCATTATGAAGGTCATCTAAACCGTCCATATTGGTGGGGAAATGATCCCCACCATTGATTTCCAATTTTGGTGGTCCCATGTGATTAAGGGATTCATTCGATGTATGATTTGTTTTGCAAAGAGGGCTCATAGTGGCGGAGCCCTCCATCATAAGCGTGTCCACTCTCCATCTCTCTCTTCCCCTTTTATTTCATTTTTTTTTCTTTATTTTATGAGGTTATATTATGATTGTGTGGCCCACTTGAATGTACCCCACCATGAGGCTTGTATCCTACTCAAGCCACTTATAAGTGGGGCCCACCTTATATGGGTTCATCCATCAGTGGTGGCCCACCACAGCAAGGTCCACCTCAATGTATGTATTACGTCTAGGGACGTTGGACGTTCCCTGGATGCTGCATGGAAAACACAAAAAAAAAATAGATTTTTGCCATTGGGAGTGAACCGTTTGTGTAGGCCCCACCTTGATGTACTGGTACAATCTAAGCTGTCCATCCTCTTTCCCATATCATTTTAGGCGTTGAGCCAAAGAATGAGTTCAATCCAATGATCAGGCGGGCCATACCAGAGAAAACGGTACTTTTACCCTACTAAGGCTATTAGGGCCCATCTGGTTGTTTCTACACGCCAGATAAATGCCGAACGTTGGATTTTTTTTTACGGTATGTTTGGGCCCTAGAATCTGGTGGGCGGAATGGATTTCCTAGGAGCGGGCCCCACATGTAAAAAAAATAATAAAGAAAAGAAAAAAAAGGGAAAGAACACTTTGAAGCAGCACTGCTGCTACTGCCAGCGCAGGCAGCGCGCCTGCGGTTGACGCACGGACGGACGAGCAGTCCCACAGCTAGGCCGTGGGCCCCACCCTGGTGTACTTTTAGTATATCTGAACCGTCCATTTTGTGGGCCTTGATGGCAGCAGGCTGCCCTCCAAATTCTAGCCATATCCAACTCTCAGGTGGCCCACATCACAGGAAACAGTGGGATTAAACATATGCCATTGAAACCCTTTTTGGGTTAACACAGAAGTTTTGGATTAAGATGAAAATTGTTTTCCTTTTTCATCCAGGTCCGTATGACCTTATCAAACGTTGGATGACAAATAAATGTTATGGTGGGCCCCACGTGGGACCCACCTTTACCGTTTGAAGCAGCTGATGCTGCACCGTACAGCAGCTTTATAGTTGTTGTACTAACATCAGCAGGGCAGTAGGAACGGATTGGCTGGCCCCACAATGATGTATATGTTTAATCTAGGCTGTCCATCATTTGGATGATGGGGCCACCATGATGCATGTGTTGCATCCAAGCCGTTCAACCATTTTGAAAGTTCATCTTAAGGCTTGAGACTAAAAATAAGTGAGATCCATGGTTCAAAGCGGACCCCCACCATGATGTACGTGTTGTATCCATGCGTCCAACTATTTTGAAAGCTCATTTTGTGGCATGAGCTAATAAATGAGTCAAATCCATGGTTCAAAGCGGACCCCCACCATGATGTATGTGCTTTATTCATGTTGTCCACCTATATGGGACCCACCATGATACATGTGTTGCATCTAGTCCGTCCACCCATTTTAAAGCTCATTACAATTTACATGAGCTAGAGAATGAGTCAGATCTTTGACTCATGTGGACCCCCCACCGTGAAACATGTGTTGAGTCCAAACCGTCCATCCACTTGAAAATTCTTGGGACCCATGGTTTGAGGACCATCTCGACTTAATTGTGGCCATTCATTGAGGCCCACCTTGGAATTTATAAGGCCCATGAGATGGGGCTCATATTGTGGTATTTGTGGCCATTGAAGTGGCCCATATGATATGAATATAGTGCCCATGGGATTAGACCCACTTGATATGTTCCAAGGCCCATGGGACTAGGCCCATTGGACGTATTTTAAGGCCTATGGATTTAGGCCCATTTGTTAAATAAGGCCTATGAAATTAGGCCCATTTGATATATAAGGTCCATGGGTTTAGGCCCATTCGACTTATATAAGGCCTCTAAGATTAGGCCCATTTAATGTATTTTAAAGCCCATGGGAGTAGGCCCATTTGATATGTATAAGGCCCATGGGTCAAGAACCATTTGATGTAGTCTAAGGCCCACGGGTTATGACCCATTACAATGCACATAAGGCCCATTAGTGTGGTCCATTTATGTGGCTCATTTGATGAGTAAAAGGCCCATATGATATGGCCCATTTGATGTATTTAAGGCCCATTGGGATGTACCTAAGGTCCATTGCAATGTGTGAGCCCAACACGGATTATGTAACGATGTTTGCGACGATCGCACCTTGGGAGCAATGTTGGTTTGACGTCCACATTGCGAGTATAATGTTGGTTAAATGTCCGCATTGCGACTCTCCCTAGGGCCCATTGATAGGCTCGTACTTGTGGTATACAAGCCGTCTATGCCAGCTGCGTTGTAAGGATAGGGCATTACTTTATAACATGCTTAGTATAAATCCATAACGCACAGCCCATTTGTATCGGTCCATTTGATCGGCCTGCTTGTATCGGCCATTTGATTGATTTAGCCTATATGATTGATTAGGCCCACCTTGATGTGTATGAGGCCTGTTGTTGAAGCCCACCTTGATGTGTATGAGGCCGTTGTTGAGGCCCACCTTAAATATATATGAGGCCCATGTTACCAGGCCCATTGTGATGTATGCAAGGCCCATGGGTCATGGTCATTGCAATATATGTAAGGCCCAATTGGTGCAGCCTATTCGATATATTTATGGGGTCCATGTCATTAGGCCCATCCTGTTGTATTGGTGACCCGTCCATTGAGGCTCACCCATGGTATATATTTGAGGCCCATGTGTAGGGCTCACCTATTGTGTATTTAATGCCCATGGTTTGTGGCCATAGTGATGTATATTAAGTCTATGTGATGTAGCCCATACTGATGTGTATTAGACCTAGGTATGTGACTCACCTGCGAAGTATATTTGAGGCCCATTGTGATATATCTGAGGCCCATGGGTGCGATCCATCCAGATGTATTTGAGGCCTATGGGCAAGGCCCATGACCAGGGCCCACCTGTTTCGTATATTTGGCCCTTGTGTGAGGCCATGTGCCCATTATATATTTGATTCTATATGGGCCATTCCTTGGGGGCTATGTTGGTTAAAAGTTCACATTGTCGACGCCGGTTATTGATACCGTTAATGAGTACGTGACATCATAACATCATGATACATGCCCATTCGCATCATCTGCATGTTTATTATGAGATGTGATTAACCATTGCATATGTCATTGGGCAGGATGATGTGAGACTCCTTGATAGGTAGAGATTATCTCACATGAGCGCATGACATGCGCAGGATTGATGCATGATTGGATTATATGACTCATACATCTTGCATTGTGTTGTGATTACTGTATGCCCTAGTGACATCAGGACCGTAGCCTCCACAGGCATATCGTGGATGGCCAGATGGGACACCGAAAATCTGTTCGAGCATCGGGCCGCTATAGATGGCCCTGGGTGAAAATCTCTAAACACCCTCTTGGTTCTAGAGGATGCTCCAACGTTTAGACCAAGTGGGTAGATGAGCGTTGAGTGCCGATTACCAGATGGCTATGCTCTCCACTGTATCGTGGTCGGTTGGAAGGGGGTGTGGCCTTACCCGCCTGAAGGAGTAGGCATAGCTAGGCTGAGTTTGACCAGCTCGAGAAATGGGTCCGCTATCAGCGAGCCAGGTAGGTATTGGCAGACTACTGACAGGCGGATAGTGAGGTCTCTTCCACTTACCCAGTTGTGCGCTTGATTGGGGCGGTAGGTGGTGTGAAGTGTAATAGACCCCGGTGATTTTCTCAGAGAGGAACCGTACTGATATGAGGACTGACATCATATTATGACACCCCGTCACTGTTGTGCATGTGGGCGGGCGCACGTGGGCGGACGCTGATGTGGGCAGGTGTGATGTGGGCGGGGCTGAGGCTTGGGCGAGCTACCACACTGGGTTAGCTACCAGCGGTTGGCAGGCTACTGTGCTGACAGGCTACTGAGTAGGAGTTGCATACTCATTCATTCATCCATTCACTATCCACTCGGGCTGGTGGTGGGCAACTAATTGTTGTGTATCTTCGTTATGGCAAGAATTTCGGTTGGGCGCGCGACTAACCTGAGATCAGGAGTTTACCACGTTGAGTCAGACTATCCAAATTTAGGTATAGGACTGGTTTGGATAGAGGTTCCTTGTGGTGGACCCCGTAACCTGCAATACTACGTACTATCATCCCGACATCACACTCTAGCATGGTCATTCCATTAGCACTATATACTGCATATTCCATTACATCCTCGACGTGTGGCATTGTGGGTTGTTATGTTTCTGTATTCCTGTGACTTAGATGAGAGTGATGATATTTGTTAGCTCTTTCGAATTGTGTATTACATTATACCTTGTCATTTGACATTTGATTATCTATGACTCATCATTTGCATAGCTGTCCTATATTGCGTATTCTGATATTGATTAACTTATGGACTTGTTCATACTTCTGCTTATTCTGTTATCGTATGATTGTAATCTTGTCAGTTTTTCTGTTTACGCTGATAATTCTTGCTCTTATCAGTGTTTTTGCTTATTCAGTCATTGTATGGTTTATGGATTAATAGCTTTCCGGTATTGTATGATTATGATATTGTATTGAATACTTGACACTTATCTCGTGCACACACTTGTACCACCCTCTAAGCTTTTATAAGCTTATGCACGATAGATGCGTGCAGGTGATGTTAGGTTGCAGCAGCATGGAGCTTGGAGCGTGCAGCTATTTTCTGGAGCTTTGACTTTGGCATATATATTTCTCTTTCAACATTGTATTCAAATGATTATATTAGTGGATATGTGATGATGATGTTGCCTTTATGATTTGGGTAAACTTGTGGTTATGCTTATTACTAGTTAAATGTACAAAAAAAAAAAATCCTCCTTGTAGGATCCCAAGATCGAAAATCTGGCATATGAATGCTAGGAGCCGAGAATGGGGTACTACGGAGGCTGTCGGCACCGGATTCGGCGATCGGGATTCCTGTGAATCCGATTTTCAGGTTTGGGGCGTGACATAAATGAACTCAATATTAATAATACAACGATTGTTCTTCATATACTCCCTTTGTTATATTTGAATAAGATAATCTCCCAAATCGAATGCATTTGTTTCTTGTTCGAAATAGACAAATTTGTCAGCAGGTCAAAATACTATTTGATAGGTCAATAGATCGGGTCAATAGGTCAAAATTCACATAAATTCTAGTTTTAGTCTCTGGACATTTTTGAGCCATTTTGACAAGTTGACAAATGGTGAACATTTGCACGTTTTTCAGAATTTATTTTATTCTTTAATTAGGACCTTTTTATTACATTTTAAGGTTTGTTAAGGGTTATTTAGGGATGTTAAACTCATTTTTTTAGAAGGGATTTATCAATCAAATTTCTTAAAAACTTTTATATCTCTCGTAAATTCAAGAGTGCCTTATGGATTCAATGTATTTATCGATTGAGGAAGATAGTGATCAACCTCATCATGTCCTTCACTGCATTAGTTGGTATCAGAGAGAAGTTTCTCATTGGATCAGCAGCTTCTAACGACGAGTCGTGCATAATCCCTTGGACAGTGCTCCAGGGGATTGTCCTTTAACATTGGAGGCTTTCGACGTGGCGCAAAGAGAGTATCGACAAGTCATGCATGGGCTGCATGCTGCCATTGATCGCTTAACGAAAGCCGTAAGATAAATCCATGTTCGAGGTGATGATTTGCCTTCAATGGGCGTTGAAATTCACAATTTGCTGATCACATGACGATGCCAATGGTGAATCGCAAAATCACACTCGAAGACGTGAAATCCAACGACAAGGAGATTGATGGATGATCCTCCAACATCACGGACAAGGCGGCGATCGGGTGGATCAAGAATTCAGGAGAAGAAAGTTGATCTTCCTAGCTTCAATGGTCAACTTTACATTGAGGACTTTCTAGATTGGCTGCTTGAAGTTTAACATTTCTTCAACTAGATGGACGTCGCTGAAGAAAAGAAAGTTAAACTTGTGGTCTAAAATTAAAGGGTAGAGCTTCATCTTGGTGGGAAGAACTTCAGTTCGCGCAAACAAAACATATAAAAAAGCCAATCGGCACGTGGTCATGAATGAAGCAGTTGTTGTGCGCATGATTCCTCCCCCAATTGTTTACAATAAGCTATTGTTTTAACACTACCAAAATTATTTGTGTGATAGACAATTGGTGATGGGTTATGCAGAGAAGTCTCATTGTTTGTCGGTAAGAGGTGAGGATAGTCGATCAAGGAGTGGTTGTGTAGAGAAATTCTATTGTTTGTCGACATAAGTCGACCTGGTCGAGAAGGAGTTGCGACAGGCGACCGGATTCGTCAGTAGTGCACATGTGGCCCCTGTGGAAATAAAAGACCAACCTAATACTTCTAAAGTGGGTGAACAATCTCTCGTGAATGAATAAGATTTCATCAAACACAATGAGGAGACAGGAGTGATAATGACATTAGTAGAAAAGAATGCGGATGTGAAGTTCGGGAACATTCCAAAAGATGTAAAGCTAGTGTTGTAGGAGTTTAAGGCGATTCTGCTCGCCGAACTTCCCGACAAATTGTCTCATATGTAGGAGATTTGTCTTTCTCAAGTTGAGTCTGTTTTCAACAACACGAAGAATCAATCTACCGACTAGGCACAATTTGAGTTTGTATATGCCCGAGTTCCCAAACCTGCACTCGACTTATTTTCATTGCCTAAACTACCTGAAATGAATATTGCGGCAGAGGTTATGGTAGTTTGGGTAGCAAATATTTATGCTCATATCTAGGAGAAATCAAAGAAACCCATGCAAAGTACAAGGAAGAGACTAATAAATGTTGGCACTTGAAGTTGAAGATCTCGAGGAAGTTAAACATGTATCATGAACCAAACTTGAGGATGATTTTTTTTTTTTCAAGTGAAAGGTCTAGTGTAAGACGTGGATCAAGCACATTCCTAACAAACATGGATCGGAAATAGCCCAAAGAGAAATCAACAAAATTCAGCATAATTTGACTGATCGGTCAATTAGGTTGACAGGTCGAAATCCTGACAGAAAATTCTAAATTACATGCTGGTTGATTTCTACTGGTTTAGACAAGTCAATAGATCTGTTGACATATTGAAATACTGTTTGACAGGTCGATAGGTATCAAAATACTATTCGATAGGTTGACAGATTAGGTTGACAAGTCGAACATAATTTCCAATTTTAATCTTTGTACATTTTTGAGCCATTTCGGCATGTCGACTTGGCGGATTGATGACATGTTGACAGACAGTGGAAATTTGTATGGTTTTCAAAATTTATTTCTAATTAGGGCTTTTTTTTATTATGTTTTAGGATCTGTTTAGGGTTATTTAAGGATACTAAACTCATATTTTTCAAAAGGCATCTATCAATTAAATTTCTTAAAAAGTTTTATATCTTTAATAGATTCAAGAATTTTCTCTTATAAATTCAATAGTGCCCTGTGATTCATTGTCTTCACCCATCGAGGAACACAGTGATCCACCTCATCAAGCCCTTCCCTACGTCATCTACCCAGCGCGTTGATAAGCCTGATTTTCTAAAAGGTGTAACCTTACGGTGGGCCAACATTTCAGGGTGAGGATGTCCGAAGGTAAGGCATAATTCTAAAAGTGTAACTCAGTCTGACTCGAGAGACAAGGTCCACCTAGTATGTGGATTAGCCTGATTTTCTTGAAGTGTGACCTTACGGTAGGCCCACCAATTCATGGTATGAAAAGATGGTACAACACCACTTCGCTACAGTCTAAATGGAGATACAAGGGATACCTAGTGTGGGATTATACTGATTTCTAAAAGTGTAACCTTATGGTGGGCCCACCATTTTCATGGTACGGATGTCCAATACAAGTTGCACAGTCCCATTTTCTAAAAGCGTAACCTTATGGTGGGCCCATCATAACCCACAGTCTAGCTCCAGATACGAAGCCCACATATTGTGTGGATCAACCTGATTTTCTAGATGTGTAACCTTATGGTGGCCCACCGTTTAATGGTACTGATGTCCATCAGGTCAGGCTAGGGCTGTCTATGAGTTGGGGTCGTCCATCCGGTGGGCCGTGGCTTTTTGGGCCCAAAAAGAAATGGACCAGGCTTAGGCTCGAAACAACATGTCTATTCAAGGCCTAGACTGAGCCCGAATTGTGGCCGGCTGAAATTTCCAATGGTTGATCTGGTGCTTACCTTACAGACTATGGGCCATGGATCTTAGTCAAGATCAGCCCTTTGATAGCCGTAGATAGGGTCGGGCCAGGGTCTGGGTTTATGGAAAATATTATACTTAGGCCGTGTGAGTCTGAAATCAGAGTGCCAATTACTACACACGCCAGAGCTGGGCTCAACTTCTTGGTGAACCCTAACCTGGCCCAGACTCGGCCGTTGCCATCCCTGTGTTTCTAATTTTTTTATCAGGTTAATGTGGGCCAATGGTGTGTTGTCTTCTTAACCGTCCATTTGTAGGCCTTTTGATTGAAGGGTTAGAATCTCTGATCCAGTTGAATTTTCCACCATATTCCATCCATTGTGGGCCCCCATTGGATTATTTCTTGGATTCCAAACATGTGATCAGGCATCGAGTCTGTTAAAGTGAACCGTGGTGTAGTAATCAAGGCCATTGATCTGATGGGCCTACAGTGGATGGAAAATGCCCCAAGTAATTAGACGTGGTTTGGCCAGCGACCCCAACACCAGCCAGATAGCTGATGTCAAAGTAATATGGAACCCACCATGATTTATGTGTTTTATCCACGCCGTCCATCCATTTTTTCATCTCATTTTAAAGCAAGACCCCAAAAATGAGGCAGATCCAAATCTCAGGTCGACCATACGACAGGAAACAGTGGGAATTGAATGCTTACCGTTGAAAACTTCTTGGGGGCCACATAAGTTTTGGATCAAGCTGATATTTGTTTTTCCTTCATCCAGAGCTGTGTGACCTTATCAACAGGTTGGATAGCAAATAAATATCACGGTGGGCCCTAGGAAGTTTTTAATGGTGGATGTTCAATCAACACTATTTTCCTGTGTCGTGGTCCACCTGAGATTGGATCTGCCTCATTTTTGGGCCCACGCCGTAAAATGAGCTGAAAAATGGATGGACGGCGTGGATAAAATACATACATCATGGTGGGGCCACAGAGCTTGGGGTCACTAGAAAAACCGCGTCCCAAGTCAGTAGCCGTTGAATGTGGCCATTTCTGTTGTAGGGAACTACGCAATACGTGAGTGCACATGCATGGTTGTATCTTACAACTACCAAGCTCTGTGGGGCCCGTATGTGAAGCGTGTGTGAAATCCACTCCATTCATCGTATGATCCTATCATGTTAATCGTAAAAAGAAAAAAATTATATCCATCCCAAACTTAGGTGGGCCACACAAGGGTAAACAATGTAAAAATAACTCATAAAAACTTTTTACGTTCATACGGTGTGGGCTGCAGGAGTTGTGGGTCAAGCTGAAATTTGGATTGTCCCTTCGTCCTGGTGAGGCTCGCCTTATGAGCGGGTTGGATGGACGATATGCACCACTGTTGGCTCCACACCCAAACTATGGTTGGCATCCGCTCCCCATTTTCTCCTATGGTGTGGCCCACCATAGTTTTAAATCTGGCTTATCCCTTTCCCTAGGGCCTAACATCTAGATGCACATTTGATGGACGGAGAAGATTTCTCATTCACACCACCGTAGGCTGTGCAGAAAGTGAAGCAATATAGAGATTTTAGGTTGATAGAAACGTTCAAAAAAATATAGAAAAATGGAAAGAAAAGCACTTCGGTACCTTGGTCTCGGCACTAGTAGAACTGGGCACGGACTAGTCCACTCTGCGGACTCGACTCATCTGACACGTTCAGACCTGAATTGATTGGGTGAGTCGGTGCAAACCGAGTAGACTATGCCCAATCTGAACTCAAACCGATTCGAGTCTAGGTCACCCATTAACTTGGACTCGACTCAAAATCTAATTCAGTTTTGACTCCATCGATCCACAACCCGAATTGACTTGGATTCGGGTACTATATAAAAAGAAAAGAAAGAAAGAAACAACCTAATTCTAACCTACCTACTCGCCACACGACCGTTGCCTGAACCCAACCCGAGTCACCGACCTCTCTTCGTCCCTTCTCCTCCTCTTTTAAGCCTGACAGCCACCCACCATCACTAGGCCACCCTCCTCCCACCCACCTGACAAACTCTCTAGTGTTTAATCAATGTTATTTTTAATTTTTTTAATATTTATATTTTCATGATTTTCATCTATTCATTTCTAATTTAAGGGTTTTGTGAAATTGGAGTTGGCTAGGGTTGAATGTCGAAATTGGAATGGGTTGGGTGTATCTGAATTGGCAGTGGTGCGTCCGGACAGGCTCGGGTGCAACTGCGATGGGTGTATCTGAACTAGCAGTGGTGCGTCCAGATAGGCTCGGGTGCAACCAGGATGGGTATGGTATGTTTAGGCTGGCTTGGGTGCAACTGGGCTGGATTTGGTGCATCCGAGCTGGATCGGATGCGACCAGGTTGGGCATGGTGCGTTCAGGATAGCTCAGGCTGAGCCATTTCTAAATCTTAAACCCTAAACATAAAGCCCAATGCCTAAAGCTAAACCCAAATCATAAATCCTAAACCCTAAACCCTATACCTAAAACCTAATCCCTAAACACTAAACCTAAAACCTAAACCCTAAATCTTAAACCATAATTCCAAACCCTAAACCCTAAACCTAATACCTAAACCACTAAACCTAATTTCTAAACCATAAGCCTAAGGCCTAAACCCTAAACTTAATCCTTAAACCTAATCTCTAAACCATAAATCTAAACCCTAAATGGCTAAACCTAAACCTAAATCCTTATTACCCCAACCCCTTATTGCTTAGCTTATTATTGTGCATCGAAAGTTAGCCTAATGTGTTTTATTTTTTGAATTACACAACTAGTGGTTTATTTTTATGAATTATGAATCACATTATTTTTTCTTAGTTTATTTTTGTGAATTAGACAATTAGTTGCTTATCTATGGATTTTTGTGTCGCTAAGTATGGATATAGTATTTTTTGATGGTATAAAAACCGCTCTAAAAAGGCCAATCTATATGTCCTAGAAGACAGGGGGGTGAATGAGACAATTCCAAATTAAAAAAATAAATGCAGAATATAAAGAATGATAACACAATTAAATAATAAAGAAGCACAAGTAAACAATAATCTCAAATATACTAGTATTGAGAGGTTGATACAAACTTAGTTCTAAGGATACCTAACACAAAAAACCAAGGGCTTATAGCAGGACAATCTTTCTAGAACGTTTGTAAGTATAAAAAATCCAAACCAATAAAGAGGTAAAAGAAATAGCAAAAGAAATAAACTAAGTTATTACGGCATTCTCACAAGTGCATAAAATAAATTACAACATTTTCCACAAATGCTTAAAATTAATTACAACATTCACACATATAAGCACATTCAATCATCCACCACAACTCGAAGAATTATAGTGGTTCGCTTGGGTATACACTAATTGTTAGAAAACATCCACACAACTACTCCGCTCCCTCGAGATATTAGCGTTCACTATGAAAAAGGGTTTTCCAAGGTTTATCTTAAAACCTTCACAATTGTGTCTTTGATTGAGCTTACACAATTCCAAAAACCCCACACTCTGAGATTTTCTGGATCACCTCAGACAAACCAAAAAGAGATTTTTCTGGCACAACCTCAAAAACAAAAAAGGATATACAAAAAGTAAATGTACTTAACTGGAAATTTTCCTTTGAAGAAGCCCGGTAGAACCAATCCAATGTAGATGAAGATGTTTAATGTCTAGTCTCACAGATGAAAAGGTTCTAGCTCTAAATAATTTTTAATTAAATCAACTTGGGGTAGCTTGATTTGATTTTGATATCAAGAATGGAGAAAACTCAAATCCCTTCTCAATAGAACAAGGTCTAAGACTAGTTGAGAAAATGACCTATAAATAAATAAAATGACCCATAAAGAATATGCAATGAATATGACACTATTTAGGGTTAATCTAGGGTCATCCAAACCTATTTATGAGTAGGAACAAATAAAACATCATTCGCCTCCAAATATTGATATCTTGTGATACTTGAAGCTTGAGTTCAATCTCTTGAACTTGAGCTTGAGTTACGCTTGAGTTCTTGAGTCTTTAATGTATGATAATTGAACTTCAAACTTGAACTTGAGTTCTTAAATTTGATCTTAAAAACATGAACTTCGAAATGCGTCACTTCAACTTGAAGATGTAGACAAGTTCGATGAAGATCCACAGAACTTAAAAATGCACGAACCTGATCACTTCAACTCAAAGCATGATACAAATACTAAATGGTTTGGCACAACAAAATTTGAAAATACTACTGGTGCTAGATTTTCACAATAGCATTTACAAGCTCAAATTGTCCCATTTTGGATAGTTTAAGGTTAGATAATTAGTATACTTTTATATAACTTATTTAAATGCTTATGCCTGTTCTGTGCTCCATCTCTCCATTTCTCTTTGGATATATTTCTTCATTTTTATTTCCTATATCAAATATCTTCATATTTCTTGGATATTTGACACATTAATGAAATGGAAGATCAACTTATCTAAAGAGACATGGGGAGATTATGAGATCCGTATCCTAGCTCGTACCGTTCCATAGGCTTCTGCAGTCCTCCGGTCGAATTCTGGCAACCCACGATCTGTAACCAGCGTTTGTGTGCGATCCTGAGCCGTATTCTGTATTCACGAGTCAGCTCGACCCGAGATTTGTACCCTTACGACCGCGCCATTTTCGTGATTCCGACGCCGCATCTCGTGCGTCAAGGCGATACCCGGGCCAAGAGATGTGGGCCCATGTTCAGTTTGAGAAAAAATGCCATGCGTTGCAAATCCTAAGAGAATGTCTCATCAATCACATCTCATGTCAAATGCACATCACCTCACACACCATCCCCAAGTACAACCACCCCTCTCCTAAAGTCAACTCTCTCTTACAACCAAGTACACTCATCCATCACTCACCATCCCTCTCTCTCATCACTTCTCTCCCATCGTCTCTCTCTCTCTCTCTCTCTCTCTCTCTCATTCTCTCTCATTTTCCCCAAGCAACCTAACGTCCAACATTTCTATCAAAAAGAGGAGAAGTTAGTGTGGCCCACCTTCCTACCTCCCATCTCCACCACCTAAGCTTCATCTCGATTATTAAAATGTATTCCATGGAGCTCTAGGACGCATCGGTGGGAGAAGAAGTCCAATAAGACGATCAGTGGGTGTTTTTTCTAGGTTTTGATTTATGTGATTTTGATGATTTGAGGGCCCACTTGTGGTGGGACCCATCTTAATGTATGCCTTGTATTAAAGAGGGGCCCATAGTGGCAGGGTCCCTCCCATCTTCACCGTTCTCTCTCTCTCTCTCCCTCCCTCTCTCTCTTTTCTTTGTGGTGCCATGTGGCCCACTTGATACGTGCATTATATCCAACCATCCATCACGGTGGAGCCCACTTGATGTATGTGAGGAATCCAATCGTCTAGCTAGGATGGTGGAGCCCACCTAATGCATGTATTTTATCCAGTCATCCAGTTGGGATGATGGACCACTGTGATGCAGGTTTGAACATCCAAACCACCCATCTATGTGGACCCCTCTTCTTGCTGCTTCTGTACAGCGTCAGCAAGATCTGTAGGCCACCGTGATGTATTGTTTCTCCACGCCGTCTGTCTATGTGGACCACACCTTGATGTATTTATTATATTTGTATCATCCAATAGATCTGGACGGTGGGCCACACCAAGATGTATGTGTTAAATTCGGACTATCCATCCTTTCTGCTGCTGGACCAATTGCTAGCAGCCAACAGCTAACAGCGAGCTGCTGATGCTGCAGTTTGCATCAACAAGTTTTGACGGTCCGATCATATGGGGCCCACCTTGATATGTATTGTTTCCCCACACCATCCAACAAGGGACGTGGGACCACACCGTGATGTATGTCTTCCATCCACACCGTTCAATGCTTTGGACGGTGCTGGACACCGTTTGAAGGTTGAAGGTGTTGTGAGACCCACCAGTAATATATGTGTTTCATCCCTACCACGTGGGGCCAACTAAATGATGTGTGTGTGGGGACCACACTGTCTATGGACCCCACCTTTGACGTGTTGGGTATATCCACTTCGTCCATTTCTGGATGGAGCAGAGAGAGGGACTAGCCATGCTGTATGCATTTTATACATACCATCTATCCATTTGGTGTTGGGGTCCCACCTTGATGTAATTATTTTATATCCACTCCGTCCGTCTAGTAAGGGGACGTGGACCCCACCTTGATGCATGTGCTTCATTCCAGCCATCCCTCTCGAGGGTCCACCTCTCCAAGCTGTTCACCTGTTTTGCCAGCATGGGACTGCCATGATGTATTATTTCATCCACACCGTCCAAATTGTGCTGGACGGTGCTGGACAATGTTTGTATAATGTTGATGTGCATTAGGCCCGTTCGGACAGTAGGACTGTCACGCCCCAAACTCGAAAATCGGGCTCACAAAATTCCCGATCGCTGAATCCGGCGCCGACAGCCTCCATAGAACTCCATTCTCGGCTCCTAGCACCCATTCTCCAGGTTTCGATCCTGGGATGATACGAGGAGGATTTCCAACATCAGTTTGATTCGTAATAAGCATAACCAAATGCATAACCCACAAACAACAACCAAGAACTCCATTACAATTTCACTATGATAAAAAACTTTACAAGTACAATGAGAATAAAGGAAAATACAATGGTAAGGAACAAAAACTCCAAAATGATCTGCAAGTGCTCCTGTTTCAGTGCTGCTGCACCCCAACGTCACCTACACGCAACAGTCATGCATAAGCTTATAAAAAGCTTACAAGGTGGTGAAAGTGTGTGTACAAGGTATTAATATGATCATGCAATATCAGAGTAATGCGGAATATGCAGATAGATCCATAATATCATGAGCCGTACTAAGGCTATGCGATGCAAGATGCAAGTCAAGCATACAATCCTCATCTAAGTCCACATATCAATACAGCTCAACTCTGGGATATCACCGGGGTCTAGTACACTTTAAACCAGATCGTCGCCACATCACGCGCAATAAGGTAAGTGGAAGAGACCTCACTATCCATCTACAAATATCGGGCTTGACTCGTTGATAGCGGACCCATTCCTCGAGCTGGTCAAACTCAGCCTAGCATTGCCCCCTACACTTGGGGCGGTAAGGCCGCACCCCCTTCCAACAGACCACGACATAGTAGAGAGTGTAACCATCTGGTATTCGGCACTCAACGCTCATCTACTCACTCGGTGTAGACGTTGGAGCAACCTCTTGGTACCATAAGGGTTTAGGGACTTTCACCCAGGGATATCTATAGCACCTCATGTATAATAAGATTTTCGATATCCAATCCTGCCAACCACGATACGTCTGTGGAAGCTATGGCACTGATGTCGCTAGGGCGTACAGTAACCATATCACACAATGCGAGATGCATGAATCACACTACCCAATCATGCAGCAAATCCTTGCACGTAACGTGCGCTCATGTATGGTAACACTGCCTAATCGGGAGCCCATAAACAACCTGCCCGAAGGCACATGCTATAATCAGTCACCTCTCATATCAAGCATGCATATGATGCCTATGATCATGAGTCATGGAACTATACTAAACATGTTATAATGAAATGAACTATCCTTAAAATGCAGATGGGCTTAGACTGCCTATACACAATAAGTACGGGCCTAATAATGGGCCCTAAGGAGAGTCGTAATGTGGACATCTAACCAGCATTACACTTGCAATGTGGACGTCAAACCAACATTGCTCGCAAGGCACGATTGTCGTAAACATCGTTACATAATCAGAGTTGGGTTTACACATTGCAATGGACCTTAGGTTCATCCCATTAGGCTTTACATATATATCAGATGGGCCATATCATATGGGGCTTTTATTCATCAAATGGGCCACATAAATAGGCCGCACCAATGGGCCTTATGTGCATTGCAATGGGTCATAACCCGTGGGCCTTAGATTGCATCAAATGGGCCCAATCTCATGAGCCTTATACATATCAAATGGGCCTAATCCTGTAGGCCTTAAAATACATCAAATGGGTCCAATCCCATGGGCCTTAGATTACATCAAATGGGCCTAATCCCATGGGCCTTAGAGCACATCAAATGGGCCTAATCCCATGGGCCTTAGAGCACATCAAATGGGCCTAATCCCATGGGCCTTGGAGCACATCAAATGGGTTCAATCCCATGGGCCTAGAGGCCCACTGAAATGTTTAATTTCCATTCAAAATGGCTGGTAAGGGGCCCACTAAAATGTTTATTTTCTAACCAAAATGGCAAAGGGCCCACTGCAATGTTTATTTTCTAACCAGCGTGTGGGCCAGGGGGGGTGGCGTGAATAAAAACACATGCATTAGGTGGGCTCCAGCTCCACCATTAGCTGGACGGTGAGGGAAATACACAAATATCAAGGTGGGCTTCTACCGTCCGCTTGGACGGTGGATATACACGTACATCACTGTGGGTCCCATGTGGGGCCCACCATAGCATATATTTTCCATCCAACCGGTTGATAAGGTCACACAGACCTGGATGAGGAAGAAAAATAAATTTCATTTTGATCCAAAACTTCTGTGGGCCCAAAAATGATTTTCAATGGTAGAGGTTCGATCCCACTGTTTCGTGTGGTGTGGGCCACCTGAGTTTTGGATCGGCCTCATTTTTGGAGGAGGCCAGCTTCATGGAGGGACCCGCCATATGAATGGAGTAGACGCTGCCCGGCCACCTGCTGCATGCAGCAGCTTGCTGCTGCTGCAGCGTGTCAGAGGCAGAGCCTCTGATGTTTTTTAAAAAACATGAAAACCCATTTTTTTTGGGGTTTTTCGCGTTTGGGGCCCGCATCACATAAATCCACCCCGTTCACTAGCTCCCCCGGCTCAAGACAAGTCCAATGAGTCCGCTATTGAACATTTCTCGGCCTGTAGAAAAATTAAAATTAATTTAAATGGTTAGAGTCACGGTTTTAACTGGTATGGCCCGCCCAATGAATGGATTAACTTCATTCCTTGGCTCAACCCCTAAATTGATATGGAGAAGAGGGTGGACGGCTTGGATTGTACCCATACATCAAGGTGGGGCCTATGCAGGTGGCTCACCCCAAAAGCTTCCTTTTCTTTTTCTTTTTACAGGGACGTCCAGCGTCCCAGAAGCTGGACGGTTTGGTCCTTGGAGAAAGTACATTGTGGTGGGCCTTGTTGAGGTGGGCCACCACTGATGGATGATGTGAGTACAACATATAAGGTGGGCCCTACTTGAAGAAAGCTTGGACAAAATAAATACTTCAAGGTGGGGTCCATTCAAGTGGGCCACACAAACACAATATGATAAAAAAAGAAAATAAAGTAGAGAGAGAGAGATAGAGGGTGGGACACGCTTGTGATGGAGGGCTCCGCCACTATGAGCCCACCTTTGTAAGAGATCATACAATAAAATAGGTCCCTCTACACATGGAACTAACAAAAATCGGATTCAACGGTGGAGATCCTTTCTCCACCAATATGGACGGTCTAGATGACCTTTAAATGTAATGAAACAAACATCATGATGGGGTCCATGGAGAATGGCCACATCGTGGATGATCATGATGATCAAAGTGGCCATCGGCCACATCTTGGGGTCCCAAGTAAGATCCAAACCATTGATCGGTTGGCCTCACTTGGCCCATCTCAAAATATGAAAAACTAGTATTATCAAGCACCCACCGTCCGATCTTCTTGCTGCTATAGGTTCCTTAGCACCTTAGCTTTGATTTCAATGGGTGAGATGAGGAATGAATGGCTAGGATGAGAGATGATGGGGTAGGAAAGTGGGCCACCTTGGAGTTTTGAAAAGCTTGGAGAATTTCATACGTATGGGCGTGTTTCTTGCTTGGAATTGGGTTTAAAAATGAGAAAGAGAGAAAGAGTTGTAAAGGGAGAGAGAGAGAGTGTGTGATGGGTGATGGATGTGGTGAGTGATGGGTGTGTAAGAAATCTTTAACTTTTGTGGCCATTTGTGTAAGAAAAGCATGGGCTTGTAAGACCTTTTTTAACTTTTATGGTTGCTTGGGTATGGGTGAAAGGTGATGTGTACTTGACATGTACTTGACATGTGATGTGATAAGATTGATTGATTGATTGATGGGATTGATGTGACACATCATAGAGATTCTCTTGGATTTCGTAACGCACGGCGTTTTCCTCGCACCGAACGTTGGCCCACATCTCTTGACCAGGGTATCGCATCGGCGCGCAAGTCGCGGCATCGGAACCGCAGCGATGGCGCGGTCACTATGGTAATGATCTTGGGTTGTGTCAATACAGGTTGACGGCATATAAATCAGGGTCACGCGTGAATATCAGTTAAGGGTCGACGGTTGCCGGAATTCGACCGGTAAGACCGCGGAAGTCTACGAAATGGTACGGTCTAGGATATGGGTCTTACAGCTCTTCCCTCCTAATAAAAATTTCATCCTCGAAATTTACACAATCAACGCAAATAGGCATAACTCATGAAGAAGAAGAGACATAACATCACTATATAAAATCAGAGATAAGATACAAAATACATCACATGATCAACCATCAAAGAGATGGGGATAACGCTCTCGAATCTCGGCCTCACGCTCCCAAGAAGCCTCCTCTACAGAATGGTGACCCCACTGAACCTTCACCAACAGAATGACCTTGGTTTTGAGGACCTGCTCCTTCCGATCAAGGATACGGACTGGCTGCTCAATGTAAGAAGCATCCTCACGAACCTCTAAGGGCTGTCAATCAATAATGGGAACTATGTCTGATCCACACTTCCTCAACATAGAGACATAAAAAATGTTGTGGACGCCAGACAACTGCGATGGTAAGGCAAGTCGATAGGCCACGGCGCCAACACGCCTAGTGATCTCAAAAGGTCCTATGAATCTCGGGGAAAGCTTGCCCTTCGCTCCAAATCGAACTACGCCCTTCATGGGCGAGACCTTGAGATATACATGGTCCCCTACATTAAACTTCAAGGGACAACGCCGATGATCAACAAAACTCTTCTGTCAGCTCTGAGCTGTGCGCATCCTCTGCCTGATGATATCAATAGCCTCTGACGTCTCCTACACAAGCTCGGGACCTAGGAGACGACGCTCTCCAACCTCGGTCCAACAACTAGGTGATCTACATGGTTTGCCATATAGTGCCTCAAAAGGAGCCATGCCGATGGTCGCTTGATAGCTGTTATTGTATGTGAACTCAGCCAATCGTAGATGCTCATCCCATCTACCCTCGAAATCAATCGTGCAAGCCCAAAGCATATCCTCAAGGATTTGGTTGACCCTCTCGGTCTGGCCATCGGTCTGCGGATCGTACACGGTGCTGAGCTGCAAATCAGTCCCCATCGCTCACTGGAAGCTCCCCCAAAATTAAGACGTGAACCTCGAGTCTCAGTCAGAAACGATCGAGACTGGAACGCCATGCAGTCTCACGATCTCCTCGATGAATAATCTCGCAAGCCGGTCCATAGACCAAGTCGCACGCATCGCAAGAAAATGTGCCAAATTCGTCAGACGATCCACAACAACCCAAATGGCATCATGACCGCGTTGAGTCCTTGGCAAACCCATAATGAAATCAGTCGACACGTGCTCCCACTTCAACATCGGGACTCTCAACGGCTGCAATAGACCAGGAGGTCTCTGATGATCGGCCTTGACACGCTGGCACGTGTCACACTTGGCCACAAAACTGGTGATCTGGCGCTTCATCCCTGCCCAAAAATACTGTCGCCTCATATCACGGTACATCTTCATTGAGCCAGGGTGGATAAAAAACTGCGATCGGTGTGCCTCGGTCGTAAGATCTCTGCGTAACTCTGGAATATTCGGGACACATAATCGTCCTCTGAAGTGAAGTCCACCATCAGAACCAATCTGCCAATCTGTCTAGCTCTCAGATGCCCTGAGCCGTCAGCCACGAGGCCTAGTGGCGCATATGATGATTCAGGAGTGGCGGATGCTTGAGGATATCATAGCGTATGATTTTGAGTTCGGCCTGCAGTCTTCCATCGTACAGTTATCGAGCCTCCGTAGAGTTATTTGTCACGCCCCAAACTCAGAAATCGGGCTCACAAAATTCTTGATCGTTGAATCCGGCGCCAACAGCCTCCGTAGAACCCCATTCTCGGCTCCCAGCTCCCATTCACCAGGTTCCGATCCTAGGATGCTACGAGGAGGATTTTTAACGTCAGTTTGATTCGTAATAAGCATAACCAAAGGCATAACCCACAAACAACAACTAAGAACTCCATTACATTTTCACTATGATAAAAAACTTTACAAGTACAATGAGCATAACAGAAAATATAATGAGAATGAACAAAATCTCCAAAGTGATCTGCAAGGTGCTCCTGCCTCAGCTCTACTGCGATCCAACGTCACCTGCACGCAACGGTCGTGCATAAGCTTATAGAAAGCTTAGAGGGTGGTGAAAGTGTGTGCGCAAGGTAGTAATATGATCATGCAATATCAGAGTAATGCGAAATATGGAGATGGATCCATACTATCATGAGCCGTACCAAGGTTATGCGATGCAAGATACAAGTCAAGCATACAATCCTCATCTAAACCCACATGTCAATACACCTCAACTCTAGGATATTACCGGGGTCTAGTACACTCTAAACCAGATCGCCACCACATCGTGCACAATAAGGTAAGTGGAAGAGACCTCACTATCCGTCTGCCAATATCGGGCTCTACTCGTCAATAGCGGACCCATTCCTCGAGCTAGTCAGACTCAGCCTAGCTTTACCTCCTACACTCGGGCGGGTAAGGCCGCACCCCCTTCCAACCGACCACGACACAGTGGAGAGCGCAACCGTCTGGTAATCGGCACTCAACGCTCATCTACCCACTCGGTCTAGACGTTGGAGCAACTTCTTGGTACCATAAGGGTTTAGAGACTTTCACCCAGGGATATCTATAGCACCCCATGTAGAATAAAATTTTATGTATCCAATTCTGACAACCACGTTCGCCTTACCCGGGTGGTACTGAAGGTCAAAATCATACTCTTTCAGGAGTTCCATCCAGCGCCTCTGTCTCATATTCAACTCAGACTGTGAGAAGAGGTACTTCAAGCTCTTGTGATCAGAGAAGAGCTCGAACCTGACCCCATAAAGATAGTGCCTCCACACCTTTAGTGTGAAGATAACTGCAGCCAGCTCCAGATCATGCGTAGGATAGTTCAGCTCATGGATCTTGAGCTGAAGAGACGCAAAGGCCACTGGTCTCCCTTGTTGCAACAGGACAGCACCCAAACCAATATGCGAGGCATCAATGAATACAATAAATTCGTTACTCCCAGAGAGAAGAGTGAGGACAAGAGTGAACGTCAGACGGTCCTTCAACTCCATAAATGTTCGCTCGCAGGCATCACTCTAAATAAAATCTACGCCATTCCAAGTCAACCTGGTCAGCGGGGATGCAATACGAGAAAAACCCTTAATAAAACGTCGATAATAGCCAGCCAAACCAAGGAAACTACGGATCTCTGTCGCATTCGTGGGATGGCCCCACTAATGCACTGCCTCGACCTTCGAAGGGTCCACTGCGACACCCTCCCTCGTCACCACATGACTGAGGAACTTCACCTCCTCTTACCAGAACTCGCACTTCTCCAGCTTTGCATACAACTGGTGTGCGCGGAGGGTTTGCAAGGTGATCTCCAAATGCTGCTCGTGCTCCTCACAGGTCCTCGAATAGATCAGAATATCATCGATGAAGACTACAACAAACTGATCTAGATATGGGTGGAAGACCTCGTTCATCAACTGCATGAAGACCGCGGGTGCATTGGTTAGTCCGAAGGACATGACATGAAACTCAAAATGATCGTAACGCGTTCTGAATGCTGTCTTCGAAATGTCCTCATCTCGGACCCGAATCTGATGATAAAAGGAATGCAGGTCGATCTTCGAAAAGAACTGTGCACCCTGCAGTTGATCAAACAAATCATCAATCCTCGGGAGCGGGTACTTGTTCTTGATCGTGACTTTGTTGAGCTCGCGGTAGTCAACGCAGAGCCTCAACGAGTCATCCTTCTTCTTCATGAAGAGTACCGGCACTCCCCACGGTGAACTGCTCGGACGGATAAAACCCAACTCTCGTAACTCCTGCAACTGCTTCTGCAATTTTCGTAACTCCAATGGTGCCATACGATACGGGGCCTTCGAATAGGTATGGTACTGGACACGAGATCAATCTGAAACTTGGTGAGTCAATGAGGTGGTAATCCCAGAATCTCCTGAAACACATTGAAAAAATCACAAACCACGGGAAACTAGTCTATACAAGCGGCAACAGGCTCCTCTATGGCACATGATATCAAATAAGACAACCGCTCTCCTCTAGGTTCAGCAATGAACTGGAACTGTGGCACGCGGGGTATACAAAATGTGACTGTCCTCGCTGCACAGTCTAATATATCATAGTATTGGCGAGCCAATCCATGTCCAGGATGACATCGAACTCGGACATCGGCAATGCAAATAGATCGGCAGGCGAAAAGATATCCCCAACTAGAACGGGGTAAGACGAATAAAATCGGCCCAACACTGTAGTCCTTCCTAAGGGCGTCGATACTGATAGGCTCTCACAAGAAGACTTCAACGGTAAGCCAGTCGATCGGCAGAAGCTCTCAGCCACAAAAGAGTGCGATGCACCGGAATCAAACAGCACACGTGCAATGAATGTAGAGACCGGAAGTATACCCTCAACGACTCCTCCAGATGACTGCGAATCTTGTTGAGCCGCATAGAATCTAGCCTGAGCCGGCTGGTGAGGTGCCTATCCCCTCTGCGCGTGCTGCTGCTGCTGATGGGGTCGCTGAGGCGGTCGAAACTGCTATCTCTGCTGCTGCGGCCTCTGAGGCTGATGCTGATGCTGCTGCTGAGGTGGCCTCGGTGGTGGGGGCTGATGTCGCTGCTGCTGTGGGGGTCTCTGCTGCGGCTGTGGTGGAGGCTGCTGTGGAGCCCTCTACTACTGTGGACCTCTCTGCTGCTGCTGGGGGCTAGGACACTCCCACGAACGGTATCCCGTCGCACCGCACCTAAAACAAGTGCCGGTGAACTGTCTCAGAGGTGGTGGAGGAGGTGCTGCTGGTGCTCAGAAGGCTGGGTGACCTGTACGCCTCTGCTGTTGTCGTCGACGCTGCTGGGAATCACTGGAAGGAGCCTGCCTCTTCCGATCTCTCCTCTGACCGGGATCAGACTGACATACCCACTCGGCCTCAAAAATCTGGGCCTTCCGCACCACTTCCTCAAAAGTAGGAAGCTCATGCCCAATAACACGGCTGCGAAGACCGTAACGTAAGCCGTCCTCGAAGCGGCGGGATCTCTGCTCCTCATCATCAACTAAATATGGCACAAATATGGATAGTGCTATAAAACGAGCAACGTACTGGGCCACTGTCATATCGCCCTGCACCAGGGCCTCGAACTCCAACGCTCGCTGTCGTCGGATGTGATCAGGGAAGTACTGTCAGTCAAACCGATCTACAAAATCCTCCCAAGTCCACATAAAATCAGCACCTGCTGCTCGAGAGACTGATGCTCACCAGTGCTCAGCCTCACCATGGAGAAGAAATACGGCTAGTCGAACTCGCCGCTCAGTCGTACATCCCATCGTCTCAAATATCTTCTCCACATTGACATGCCATCTCTCAGCTACGGTCGGATCTAGCTCACCCTGGAAACGCAGGGGATCGAGCCGTCAAAACGCACAAAGGAGGGCACTCGCACGATCCTACTCTACCTGTGCTGGTGAAACAATTGGCTGCGTGCCCTGTCCCTAAAGTGCAGCCATCACAGCCTGTAATATCTGCTGCAACTGGGAGGCACTCACGGATACGGTCGGCTCCGCACCGGTCTCTGGTGGAGGAGCAGCATACTCAGGATGGGCAATAGGAATCTCTGGTGGTGGAACGGACATTGTAGGTGGTAGCGCGGGAGCCACAGGTGGTAGAGCGGGATCCTCAGGTGGTGGTGCGGGAATCGATCGGGTCACTATCCCACGCGCCATGTCCTACAGGAAAAAATGAAGGCGCCTATCAACTTGAAAACCCTCAAAGGCATGCACGTTAAAGACCTATAATGGAAGGTCGCGAAGCTATCTGAACTTTGGGACTTAGCCATTCTACACTCATAGAAAATATGTAATGTTATTCTCGGTTATTCCCAAGTTATACTCTGATACCAACTTCTGTCATGCCCCAAACTCAGAAATTGGGTTCACAAAATTCTCGATCGCCTCATCCGGCGCTGACAGCCTTCATAGAACCCCATTCTCGGCTCCTAGCACCCATTCGCCAGGTTCTGATCCTGGGATGCTACGAGGAGGATTTTCAACGTCAGTTTGATTCGTAATAAGTATAACCAAAGGCATAACCCACAAACAACAACTAAGAACTCCATTACATTTCCACTATGATTAAAAACTTTACAAGTACAATGAGAATAAAGGAAAATACAATGGTAAGGAATAAAAACTCCAAAATGATCTGCAAGTGCTCTCGTCTCAGCGCTGCTGCGCCCCAACGTCACCCACACGCAACGGTCGTGCATAAGCTTATAGAAAGCTTAGAAGGTGGTGAAATTGTATTCACAAAGTAGTAATATGATCATGCAATATCAGAGTAATGCGGAATATGCAGATGGGTCCATAATATCATGAGCCGTACCAAAGCTATGCGATGCAAGATGCAAGTCAAGCATACAATCCTCATCTAAGTCCACATGTCAATACAGCTCAACTCTGGGATATCACCGGGGTCTAGTACACTCTAAACCAGATCGCCGTCACATCACGCGCAATAAGGTAAGTGGAAGAGACCTCACTATCTGTCTACCAATATCGGGCTCGACTCGTCGATAGCGGACCCATTCCTCGAGATGGTCAAACTCAGCCTAGCATTGCCCCCTACACTAGGGAGAATAAGGCCGCACCCCCTTCCAACTGATCACGACACAGTGGAGAGCGTAACCATCTGGTATTTGGCACTCAACGCTCATCTACCCACTCGGTCTAGATGTTGGAGCAACCTCTTAGTACCATAAGGGTTTAGGGACTTTCACCCAGGGATATCTATAGTACCCCATGTAGAACAAGATTTTTGGTATCCAATCTTGCCAACCACGATACGTCTGTGGAAACTATGGTCCTGATGTTGCTAGGGCGTAAAGTAACCATATCACACAATGCGAGATGCATGAATCACACTACCCAATCATGCAACAAATCCTTGCACATAACGTGCGCTCATGTAGGGCAACACAGCCTAATCGGGAGCCCATAAACAACCTGGCCGAAGGCACATGCTATGATCAGTCACCTCTCATATCAAGCATACATATGATGCGTATGATCATGAGTCATGAAACTATACTAAACATGTTATAATGAAATGAACTATCCTTACAATACAGAGGGGCCTAGACTGCCTATACACAATAAGTACGGGCCTAATAATGGGCCCTAAGGAGAGTCGTAATGTGGACATCCAACCAGCATTACAATCGCAATGCGGACGTCAAACCAACATTGCTCCCAAGGCAAAATTGTCGCAAACATCGTTACATAATCAGAGTTGGGTTTACACATTGCAATGGACATTAGGTTCATCCCATTGGGCTTTACAAATATATCAGATGGGCCATATCATATGGGCCTTTTATTCATCAAATGGGCCTCATAAATAGGCTGCACCAATGGGCCTTATGTGCATTGCAATGGGTCATAACCCGTGGGCCTTAGATTGCATCAAATGGGCCCAATCTCATGAGCCTTATACATATCAAATGGGCCTAATCCTGTAGGCCTTAAAATACATCTAATGGGTCCAATCCCATGGGCCTTAGATTACATCAAATGGGCCTAATCCTATGGGCCTTGGAGCACATCAAATGGGTCCAATCCCATGGGCCTTAAATTACATTAAATGGGCCTAATCCTATGGGCCTTAGAGCACATCAAATGGGTCCAATCCCATGGGCCTTAAATTACATTAAATGGGCCTAATCCCATGGGCCTTGAAGCACATCAAATGGGTCCAATCCCATGGGCCTAGAGGCCCACTGAAATGTTTAATTTCCATTCAAACTGGCTGGTAAGGGACCCACTAAAATGTTTATTTTCTAACCAAAATGGCAAAGGGCCCACTGCAATGTTTATTTTCTAACCAGCGTGTGGGCCAGGGGGGGTGGCGTGAATAAAAACACATGCATTAGGTGGGCTCCATCTCCCCCGTCCGCTGGACGGTGAGGGAAATACATAAATATCAAGGTGGGCTTCCACCGTCCGCCTGAACGGTGGATATAAGACACGTACATCACTGTGGGTCCTATGTGGGGCCCACCATAGCATATATTTTCCATCCAACCGGTTGATAAGGTCACACAGACCTGGATGAGGAAGAAAAATAAATTTCATTTTGATCCAAAACTTCTGTGGGCCCAAAAATGATTTTCAATGGTAGAGGTTCGATCCCACTGTTTCGTGTGGTGTGGGCCACCTGAGTTTTGGATCGGCCTCATTTTTGGAGGAGGCCAGCTTCATGGAGGGACCTGCCATATGAACGGTGTGGACAAGACATACACATCATGGTCAGGCCCACGGCAGCAGCCGTGGGACGCTGCCCAGCCGCCTGCTGCACACACCAGCATGCTGCTGCTACAGCGCGTCAGAGGCAGAGCCTCTGATTTTTTTTTAAAAACATGAAAACCCATTTTTTCTGGGGTTTTTTGCATCTGGGGCCCGCATCACATAAATTCATCCCGTTCACTAGCTCCCCCGACTCAAGACAAGTCGAATGAGTCCACTATTGAACATTTCTCGGCCTGTAGAAAAATTAAAATTAATTTAAATGGTGAGAGTCACGGTTTTAACTGGTATGGCCCGCCCAATGAATGGATTAACTTCATTCCTTGGCTCAACGCCTAAATTGATATGGGGAAGAGGGTGGACGGCTTGGATTGTACCCATACATCAAGGTGGGGCCTATGCAGGTGGCTCACCCCAAAAGCTTCCTTTTCTTTTTCTTTTTACAGGGACGTCCAGCGTCCCAGAAGCTGGACGGTTTGGTCCTTGGAGAAAGTACATTGTGGTGGGCCTTGTTGAGGTGGGCCACCACTGATGGATGATGTGAGTACAACATATAAGGTGGGCCCTACTTGAAGAAAGCTTGGACAAAATAAATACTTCAAGGTGGGGTCCATTCAAGTGGGCCACACAAACACAATATGATAAAAAAAGAAAATAAAGTAGAGAGAGAGAGAGATAGAGGGTGGGACACGCTTGTGATGGAGGGCTCTGCCACTATGAGCCCACCTTTGTAAGAGATCATACAATAAAATAGGTCCCTCTACACATGGAACTAACAAAAATCGGATTCAACGGTGGAGATCCTTTCTCCACCAATATGGACGGTCTAGATGACCTTTAAATGTAATGAAACAAACATCATGATGGGGTCCATGGAGAATGGCCACATCGTGGATGATCATGATGATCAAAGTGGCCATCGGCCACATCTTAGGGTCCTAAGTAAGATCCAAACCATTGATCGGTTGGCCTCACTTGGCCCATCTCAAAATATGAAAAACTAGTATTATCAAGCACCCACCGTCCGATCTTCTTGCTGCTATAGGTTCCTTAGCACCTTAGCTTTGATTTCAATGGGTGAGATGAGGAATGGATGGCTAGGATGAGAGATGATGGGGTAGGAAAGTGGGCCACCTTGGAGTTTTGAAAAGCTTGGAGAATTTCATACGTATGGGCGTGTTTCTTGCTTGGAATTGGGTTTAAAAATGAGAAAGAGAGAAAGAGTTGTAAAGGGAGAGAGAGAGAGTGTGTGATGGGTGATGGATGTGGTGAGTGATGGGTGTGTAAGAAATCCTTGACTTTTGTGGCCTTTTGTGTAAGAAAAGCATGGGCTTGTAAGACCTTTTTTGACTTTTATGGTTGCTTGGGTATGGGTGAAAGGTGATGTGTACTTGACATGTACTTGACATGTGATGTGATGATATTGATTGATTGATTGATGGGATTGATGTGACACATCATAGAGATTCTCTTAGGTTTTGTAACGCGCGGCGTTTTTCTCACACCGAACGTTGGCCCACATCTCTTGACCAGGGTATTGCCTTGGCGCGCAAGTCGCGGCATCAAAACCGCAGTGATGGCGCGGTCGCTATGGTAATGGTCTTGGGTTGAGTCGATACAGGTTGACGGCACATGAATCAGGGTCGTGCGTGAATATCAGTTAAGGGTCGAAGGTTGCTGGAATTCGACCGGTAAGACCGCGGAAGTGTACAAAATGGTACGTTCTAGGATACGGGTCTTACAAGGACCCACCGTGATGTATGTTGTATTAATGTTGCTCATATGTCTTAGCCCATTTTCTGCCTATGCAGGGCCCATCTATTGTGCATTTGAGGACCATGTGATGGAGCCCACTCGATATGTATATATGTCCCACTGGTGCAGCCCATTGATGCAGCCCACTTGATGTATATAAGACCCATTTGTCGGGCCCAATGATGTGGGCCACTTAATGTGTATGAGGCCCATTAGTGCGGCCCATTGATGTAGCCCACTTAATGTATATAGGGCACATTAGTGAGGTCCATTAATGCAGCCCACTTAATGTATATAAGGCCCATTGGTGTGGCCCATTGATGCATCCCACTTGATATTTATGAGGCCCATTGGTGCGGCCCATTAATGCGGCCTACTTGATGTATATGAGGCCCGATATGATATATTTATGGCCCATGTGCCAAGGCCCAATGTGATGTATTCGAGGCCCATGAGTAAGGCCTGATGTAATGTATTTATGGCCCATGTGATGGGGCCCACCTGTTGTGTATTTGAAGTTCATGGGTCGTGGCCCATTGTGATGTATTTTTGGCCCATATGTCATGGCCCATTATGATATTTTAAATCCATATGATGAGGCCTATTATGATGTATTTTTAGCGCATTTGGTAAGGCACAATGAGATGTACTTTCGGCCCATATGTTGTGGCCCATTGTGATATATTTTTGGTCCATATGCCGTGGCCCATTGTGATATATTTTGGGCCCATACGATTAGGCCCATTGTGATGTGATGAGGCCTATAGTGATGTGTATTAGGGCCTTGTGTGAAGCCCATCGCCCACTATACGTTTGGCTTTATGTGGGCCACTCTTTGAGAGCAATGTTGGTTAAATTTTCATATTGATGGACAATGATGCTTAAATGTCCACATTGTGACCTTCCCTTAGGCCCTTTGTTAGGCTAAATTTTAATTGTCAAGGCCGATTCCAATTATCGAGGCTGATTCCGATTGTTGAGTCCGAGTTCGATTATCAAGGCCAATTTCAATTTATCGAGGCTGATTCCAATTATCGTGGCTAATTATCAATGCCGATTATCAGTGCTGATTATCGATATCGATTATGAGTATGTGACAGCATAACATCATGTACATGCTCATACGCATTATCTACATATTTTTTATGAGATGTGGTTGACCATTGCATATGTCATTGGGTAGGTTGTTATGAGACTCCCTGATAGGCAGAGATTGTTTCACATGAGTGCACGGTATGCGTAGGATTGATACATGACTGGATTGTATGATGCATGCATCTCGCATTTTAGGATATGACTACTATATGCCTTAGTGACATTAGGGCCGTAGCCTCCACGGGCATATTGTGGATGGCTAAATGGGACACTGAAAATTTGTTTCTAGCATTGGGCCTTCATAGATGGCCCTGGGTGAAAATCTTTAAACCTCTGAGGCCGGGAGATGCCCCAATGTCGAGACTGAGTAGATACATAAGCGTTCAAGTGTCAAATACCAGCAAGCTGCGTCTCCCACTGTGTCGTGGTCGGTTGGGAAGGGGTGGTGGCCTTACCCGCCAGAGGGTAGTAGGCATAGCTAGGCTGAGTTTGACTGGCTCATGATTGGGTCCGCTATCGACATGTTGGGTAGATATTAGTTGACTACTGGCCAGGCGAATAGTGAGGTATGTTTCACTTGCATAGTTATGCGTCTAGTGGGCGACGATTGCATGTAGAGTGTACTAGACTCCAGTGATATCCTAGAGATGTACAATACTGATATGTGGACTTATGGAGCAAGAGTTGCATATTCGTTCATTCATTCATTCACTATCCACTCGAGTTGGTGATGTGCAACTATTTGTTACGTGTACCTTCACAATGGCTAGGATTTCGGTTGGGGCACGCAACTAACCTGAGATCAGGAGTTTACCACATTAAGTCTGACTATCCAAATTTAGGTATAAGACTAGTTTGGATAGAAGTTCCTTATGATGGACCCCATAGCCCGCGATACTACGTACTATCCTGCTGACTTCACACTCCTGCATAGTCATTCACACCGCATATTGCATTGCATCCTCGGTATCTGATACTTGACTCTTTATAAATACTCATTTGCATAGCTAATCTGTATTAATACTCTGATATTGTATGACTCATGGACTTGTTAGTATTTCCGCTTACTCTAATATCGTATGATCCCTGGATCTTGCCAGTATTTTTGATATTGTATAATTATGGCATTGTATTGAATACTTGGTACTTATCTTGTGCACACACTTAAACCACCCTCTAAGCCTTTTATAAGCTTATGCACGATAGATGCGTGCAGGTGGCGTTAGGTTGCAACAGCGTTCAGCTTGGAGCATGCAGTGGTCTTCTAGAGCTTTGATTTTTGATATATGTATTTCCCTTTAAGCATTGTATTCAAATATTTATATTAGTGGATATGTGATGATGATGTTGCCTTTGTGATTTGGGTATACTTGTAGTTATGCTTCTTACGAGTTAAACATACATTGGAAAATCCTCCTTGTAGGGTCCTAGGATCAGAATCTGGCATATGCACGCTGGGAGCTGAGAAAGGGGCACTACGGAGGTTGTTAGCACCGGATTCGGTAATCAGAAATTTTGTGAGCCTGGTTCCGAGTTTGGGGCGTGACAGAGATGTAGCTGGAATTTTGGGATGAGCATTTAAATAGAAATATGAAAGTATTACAATTTATCCAACTGTTGATGAGTGACTAATTTAAGATTTAATATATATTTTTAAAGCTTTCTAGTGCTAGTCGGATTTAATATCTTTCAATTAGTAGATGACTAGTGAGAAAATTCCCAATACCCTTAAAAGTTTGTCTATCATGGATATGGATTGCGTCCTACCCCTGCCTAGATGGAAATCCGTCTGGGCAGGGTTTTGTGGGGTCCACCGTGATGTAAGTGTTTCATCCACACCGTTCATCATTTTTAAGGCAGGTCCAACACTTAAGTGGACCACAAAGTGAGGATTAAACGTCCACCATTAAAAACTGCTTGGGAGCTGGAGAAGTCTCAGAGAAAGCTGATAGTTGTGTTTTCAGTTCATCCTTGTCTACATGACCTTATGAATAGGTTGGATGGTAAAACAACATCACAGTGGCCCTTAAAAAGGTTTAACCGGTGGGTGTCATCATCACTACTGCTTCCTTTGGTGTGGTCCACTGGAGCTATGGACCTGCTCCATTTTTAGGATCATACCTTAAAATGATCCGGGAAAAGTGATGAATGGCATGGATAAAACACTTCACTTGGAAAGAACTCGTCCTTGAGTTAACTAAGGGACTCGGCTTGTGATACTCATACAACTCTGCAACAATGAAATTCAGTGACATCTCCATGCCCTTGGAAGGATTGACAACATATGCATTGATCTTCTTATTCTTTTACTTTTTACATGTTCCAGTCATAAATCTTTCCTTACGCAGGTGAACTAGTACATTATCACTCACTTCAAACACCTTCTGGTGCTAATGTTTATCAGCCTCTTCATTGATATTAGACTTTCATAACTTTTTCTGGACATTAGTATGCATTGTCACAATTCGATCCGCATATTTTTTGCACAACACTCATATATAATAACTTAGGTAAAGGGACCAGGTCAAGTGCATGTTTGGTAACACGATCATACACAATCTCGAATGGAGTCTCATCGATGGATTAATTCTTAATGTTATTAAGGGAAAACTCTGCCTAAGAAAGAGCAATATCTCTCATGGGGGGTAATTCGTCGAGAAGTTCATTGGGCATAATTCCATCTGTAACACCCCATACTTTTCAGTACTCGGGTGTTTTTATGAAAACCCAACTTGGTATGAACATAGATCTATCCTACGTAAACATCCAGCTTCATGCTAGCCTATCTCTACCCAGTTGGGAGTAAACGTCACCCATGGATCGAGCTATCTAACTATCTAATCATAAATAAAAAGTTAGATTCTCAATTACAGAGGCCTTAGGACGCCTAGAACGGGTAAGAAACGCTTTTGGGACAATTTTGAGTTGAATCCCAAGATCTGATCCTTAAAATTTGTAATGGATCATTGGATTTGAGATTAGTTAAAACTTCACATCATACAGTGAGGGGTTTGATCATCAAATCATCTATTAGATTCAGATGGAAACTTTAAAGGACTTTTGGATCAATGCGAATATATCCTGAGATGATTAAATCATTCAGATCCACAATTCGTCAAACCCACAATGTCCAACCTATAGGGGCCACCACCTAACCATCATGCCAAGGCCCTTAAACCACTAATTCATCCCATATATGTAGACCTAGGACCCTTATAACCACAGAAGAACAGAATGGACGCAAATTGGCCATCGGATCAATGAAAATTTACAAATAAAGGACCAAAAGCTAAAGTTATAACTAATCTAACTGCTGGATCTATTGAGAAATTGGTCTGATGACTTATCAGTAGTAGTAGAGCCAGATTAATAGTATGGATCTCACGGAGTAACACATTTACCCCACTTTTAAATTCATTCATGTGCACAGAATTTTGCACACCCGTTGTGCACTGGACTGCGAACCAGTCAAACCGGGCTTGACCCGATGAAAATAAAGAAAAAGGATATTTTTCTCCCTTTTTCAGCCCGACTGCAGTTTAAACGGAGAAAGTTCATTTGAAACAACTATGACCCACCATAAGGGATCCAAACCAATGATCTGAGCTTATGATCAGAGCAGTGGGCCGAGCAAAACCCAATTCATATTTCACATTGAAATGCGAGTGCACACGAACGAATTTTGACACAAAGAGGAGTCGCGCACGGTATTTCACTAAAACGGAAACTCTGTTTCTGCCAGGCTAGAGATTCGTTTCCTCTTTCCTTTCCATCTTAGCTATCCACCTCAACACATCTCCACCATACACTCCAAGTCATCTTTAGGGTTCTCATCATAATAGGAGAGGCCACTGCATGCTAACCCCACACCCATTAGGTAAACACTAAAAATAATGCAAATGGTGGGTCCCACAAGGTATTTATGACCCATCTAAACCCTCCATATGCGCCAGATCTTGAGATTAATCATCCAATGAGATCTCACCATGATCGGTCTCACCTTCTTCTCCAATCGACCAAAGAACCCATCATCATGGGGTCACCATATTTGTTGATCAGATACACCATTTTGATGGGCCATATGATCAGAAGATCATCCATATCATCGGATTTTAGCCATGTAGGCCAGATCTTAAGTTGTTGTCTGTAACATGCATGATTAAGTTGAGCGCTTGTAACTAACCTTGTGATTAGTTATGCTCAAAAATTTTAGAATCTACTTAGGGTAGCTATAAAAGCTGCCTTTCCAATTTGAGAAAGAGGCCAATGAAGCCCTAAAAGTTAGAAAGAGAGAGAGAGAGAGAGAGAGAGAGAAGAGCGTCGTCCGTCTGTTACTGCACTGTGTTGCACTGACTTAGTCCGAGTCACTGCAAGATCAGTCCGAGTCCAGGGTTTCACCTAGTCATTCCAAAAGAGAGAAGAAGAAGAAGAAAAGAAAGAAGAAGAATTGAAGAGGAGAACCTATAGAAGATGCCAAGTTGCTGGTGTGGGCGACTCACTGTCGAGTCTCTATTCTAGCTTGGTCGACTCACTATGTCTTTGGCAAAGGTTGGGTTTGTCGAGCTGAATGAAGAAGAAGAAGCAAGGAAAAGGAAGAAATGAGAAGTAGAAAGAAGAAGGATTTAGAGAAAGAAAGAGAGAGTGTTCAAGAGTTAGGGACGAGGTCCAAATCTAGACCGAGTCACTAAGGCAAGTTTGCCTTGCTGGACCGAGTCACTGTTGTGAGTGTACTGTTGAGTCAAGTTGGGTTCAATAGCCTTGAGCTGACGATGTAGACGTAGAAGGAAGAAGAAAGAAGAAGAAGAAAGGGAAGAGAGAGTGAGTTAGTGTGCCACACCATTTCAACTCGCCTATATTGCAAGTCCGAGTCAATGAGTGTGGACTGAGTCGGTCTGGTCTAAGTGCAAATCTAATCAAGATTAGACACCGTCTAGTCCAGGGAGGAAGAAAGAGAAATAAAAATAGAAAAGAAGAAAGAAAGGAAAAAAGGAGAAGTGAAGTGGCTCTGCTGAGTCAATTCAGTCACTCACTAGGTCCAGATGTCGAGTCTGACCTGGTTCAGGTTTGTTCCAACTCATCAGTCCTGAGGCCTTTCTAGGAAGTCGGTGTCACCAATGGGTTAAGGAAACTCAAAGTTACGATCGAGCTGAAATTAAGTTGAGTTGGATCGAGTTTCACATCAAGGTGATTGATGTTCATCTCTTGTTATTATTTTTGTGTTATTATTGTTATTAAAAGAATTAGTATGACTAGATTCATTAGCTATTGCATCATTATTAGATAATATTGTCAATTTTCCATTATGGGATTATTATGATTATTAATATTAGTTTGTATTTGATTATTATTAATAATTATTCTATCATTGTTAATTTTGTTATTATTTATAGCATCTACTAAACCTTTATTTTTGTAATAATGACATTAGATATTGTAAATAGTAATAATAACACCAATTTACAAATTATCATTAGTAATATTATTTTATTCTTTTCGAAAAAGGTTAGAGTTTGAGTTTTAAAACTGACACTTAGATTTAGATTGCAGGATGAAGCCCTAAAATTTTACATGATCTAAACCTTAAGTTTTTATCCTAATTGTGTAAATTTTATAAAGTTGTAATCTAACCGCTTAGAGTATTCTAATTTTGTTAGATTTTGATCCTAGGGTGTGTACAACTAACTTTAGCACCATCGGGAGACGAACCAACTCTTAAAAGGTGAGGATCACCCTTAAAGCTTTTCTACATCTTGATAGTTAGCTTATTTATTCATTTTTGTTCATTTGTCGTATTGATTGCTTAATGTGGTTCATTGCTCTTATTGATTTTTATTCCTTATAATCGGTTGATGAATTGGATTTGAATTCATATATATGAACATGCTATGGATTATAAACATTTATATTATAGTTTAAGATAAGTACCTTCAATGTGTAATTGTTATCAATGTTATTCGTGGCTTATTTTGCCACATGAGGTTACTTGATGATGTTTTAGGAAATCCTCGAACTAGTGACCCCCTGTGTAATGAATTAAATAAATTTACATCATGAACTTAACACCTTGTGGATCATTGGTGTCTATGTGGCTTTTGGGGAATAATCCTTTTTTATCACACCATTAGGTGAAATATTTGGCCCTTACGGCTTTTATGTAATAATTGCCCCACGTGGCTTTAATGGATTATTTTATGTAACTTTGCGGTGGTAAGTTCTACTTGTTGGATAATGATTGGTCACTAGTTGGAGAGTTCTACCCTTAAAATATTATATTTGTCAGTCTCATGAGCTAGAGATGGTGGAATGAGACACTATTCCTGAGTTATCGGCCTATGCTGGGTGAAAAACCCCCCATAGTGACCTTTGAGCTTTCTTAAAATGATTGTTTGAAATTGAAATAATAATGATTGGGCTAATCATGCATTTTTATGGCATGCGGACTTTACTGGGCGGTCGATGTAAGATACAGGGATTTTCTTAGATCACTATGGGTTGTACTATAGAGTATTTTACTAGGTGATCCTAAATACTTATTTCGTGCATTCGTACCTCTATGAGCTGTCCTTGTTGCATGGACTTTTTCGAGTACCTAGTCCTCCTTAGGGCATACCTTTAAGTACTTTTCTAGGAGACTAGTACACCTTGGGTGTCCTCGTTGCATAGTTTTTTTCGGGTGGCTAGTTCTCATTGGGCATACCTTTCAGTACTTTTCTGGGTGGCTAGTTCTCCTTGGATGACTTTTTTCCATTTGGATGTGCATCCCCAGGTATGTGAGCATGTGCATGCAGTCATATATTTAAATAAGATTATCTTTGTGGAATTTATCTGATGAATGCATATTTGATGAACCTTATCTAAATTCTTTAATAATCATTGTAAAATAATTGTTATACACTGTTCTTGATAACTATGCTTATTTATTTTGATGATATAATCAATCTTGAGGGTTATACTTCACTGGCATAGCCATTGACGCTATCAAACCATACTCAGTGTGTAAGAGACATATGATGCGCATGCTGACGTTCATATGGAATACGAGGAGCCAGATGATCTTACGACTCTATTCCTAACTTCATTTGTATTAAGTTTGTACTGTCATATTTTGGAAAATGTTAAGACATTAGTTTGTATAAGTTTTCGGGTAACCACAAGAATATTTGGCTATGTATATTTGGACTCCCTTTTATACTTGATTGCTCATATTCTGCTAGTTTATTAACTTTGATAAGGAAGAAAACACATGTACGTGATATTTGAGCCATTGTTAAAGGTTAACACTCGGGTTTTTAGAAAACGAGTAGTGTACTCGGGTTCCGAGAACCAAGGTGTTACACCATCAGATTCCTATAAAATTGGTTTGGGTTCTACTTCTTTTTCCTTTACAATCAATGCATTAATCTCCTCCATCTCATCGGATTTTTTGACAAAATCCTATTCAGTTACAAGAGACTATCCCTCCACTTTAGATGCCTTGGATGATGATGGTAATATTTCTACCACCTTTAATAAAAATAAAAATATTATCTTAGCCTCTATGCGTGGCATTAACATTATGTTGCCACGATAGATTAAGTAGCATGTGACAAACCTCCATATCAATCACATCACACATTAATTTGCGCCTATAATATTTACCTATGGAAAAAGATATATGACATTGTTTGGTTATCTTTATTTCGCTGGCCTTTTTGATCCATCCAATCATGTATGGAGAGTGATGTATTTCTGTCTTCAATTATAGCTTTTCCACCATTATTTTTGATACAAGATTCTTGTTGCTCTTGATATCAATGATCGTATTACAAACTTTTTAGTTTACAGTGCACCTCATTTGAAAGATGTAATACTGCATATCTATCTCCACCTTTGGCGTGTACAACAACTTCCTCATGATCATAGTAGTGGCTTATGATTCACTACTATCACATGGCGGCCTATGATTCATCACTGGTATTGCACCATGAACATGACGATCGAGAGCTCCATTGTCAATTTCATATTGCTCATTATTACCAACATGATTTGTTCAAAGGATTTCGTCACGCAGTTGAGCATTGTTTGCACTCCTTGCATGGCTTGTAGATTCTCCAATTACTTTGCCCTAAACGATGCCTTAAACGTCGTTGCTATCAAAGGATAATTCCTTAGAGCACTGTTCATGGGGCTGTGGCCCGAACCTTGGTTAGATGCCACTGGGCAGAGGTAAAGCCTCACGTTGATACCAGCTCACGTAAGGAAGGGCATGGAAAAGTGAATAAGAAGAACAATGTCTTCTCTACATGATCTGAAATCTCGAATTCACATATATTTTCTTGAATCCAAAAGAAAAAAAGAAGAAAGAAAACAACTTCATTGAATAATGTGAATTGTCTAATGTGTTTTTTTCCTCAATTACACCATTAATAAAGAAAACAATAAACCAAAAACTCATAATTACCAAAAATAGTAAAATTCTAACCCTAACAAAAGTCCCTATTCTAACAAAACTTTTTTAAAGCCTAATTTTCTAAGAATAAAAAGTTTAGATAAACCTAACTGGAGGAGTCTCACATGATTACAAAGTGTTATAGGGAAAGGAGGATTGACTTATATAAGGAGGTCAGGTCGGAACTGTATATGCTCGAAAAAATAAGTAACCATGAGAAGCCTTGTCGAGAGTTCGTTAGGAATATCCCGTCCCTCTACTCAACTAAAACGACAACTCGACATAGTCCAAGTTAGTGTGACCCAGGTTGACATTACCCAAGTTGTTGTAGGCCAAGTCGGTATAGCCTAAGTCGTGTGACCCAAGTCGGTGTACCCCAGGTTGGCGTGGCCTAGGTCGGCATGGCTTAAAATGGCATGCCACTCCCAAGTCAGGTCGGCCAATACCACCTCGGCCTCCCATTACATGTCTCCGCTGGTTTCAGGCAATTGGATCTTACCTAAGAAGAGATTCGTCCGAAGTCTTCTCCAAAGATCTTAGAAGATATCTGTGGCACACTTGTACCCCTGTGATCTTCGCCAAGGATCTCAGAAGATCCTCCTACTAGTCCGGGATATGAATCCCTCTCTAATACACACCTACTAAATAGGGAGATTCCCACTATGCCATTGCCTCTCTTAAAAATTTAAATAAGGTACCTCTAATGGTGAAAGGTGCGCACTATCTTTAGCCCTAAAACTCCCAATACTTGACTAGACCCAGATCCCTTTCCTGACTTAGGTATTAGAGGGTCCCCTACTTTAGACAAGGTTTTCCTTGTCCTTTCCTTATACAAGTAAGCAGGTCCAAAAGGGGCTAACCAGATTTTTGCATTAACAATTTTACACTGTTTGTGGGAATGACATTGAAAGCCGTTCTCATCCCATCATATATCGACAATGGCGAAGGGGAAGAAGAAGGCTCCAGCCTCCTTTATTGCGCCCAACCTTGCGCCACTGGACCAGTCCGCTAGCCATTGGGATTCCTCTTCCCAACTGCAGGCTGATTCCACGCCTGTGGGGCCAGCTTAACAATCCCAAAGTTGAGGAGGATGAATTGTTTCTCTCGAGCAACAAGTCGAGATGATTAACAATAATATGAATTCTATAAAACAACTACAACCCCACCCCACACAAAAGGACGGGCCAGTGGTAGGACCAACTATTTGAGAGCTCCCTGAGTTGTCGGACGTACTCGCTTCTTCCACAGGAGATGAAAACTCAGAACGTGAAGGCCGACAGCCTCCCAAGTTTCTGGGACTGCAACATTAGCCGCTTCTGACTTAAGTCATGAATTGTATAGGAAAAAGCGCGACAAAGCACCCAAAACCATGACTATAGTCATAATTGAAAGTGGTGATCCTTAGGAAGCCGAACTCAATGACTTACGAGGTTAAATTGGAGACATTTAGCAGGCCTACCGCTCAAATGTCCTAACCTTGGTGGAAGCAATATTAGACGAAATTGAGCCTCCATTCATTGCCGACATCATGCATGCGCAACTCCCGCCAAGGTTTCGTATGCCTCGGATCCCCTTATACTCTGGAACCTTCGACCCAGCTGAGCACTTGGAGTCCTTCAGGGCTTGGATGGAATTACACGACGCATCAACCACAGTCATGTGCCTTGCATTTTCATTGACCTTGGCTAGAGCATCTCGGAAGTGGTTTCGATAACTGAAGCCTCAATCGATTAGCTCCTTCACATAGCTTAACAAAGCCTTCATCACCAACTTCATTGGAGGGAAGGAAAGCCTTGAACTCGCTTCCCACCTCCTTAATATAGTTACGAAAGAAGGAGAACTGCTGAAGTAGTACATCAAGCGTTTCAACCTGAAAACCATGCAAGTACATGTGCATTCAAAAGAAATTTCTCTAACTGCCACAATGGGGTGCCTGAGGGAAGGAAGATTCCTCTTTTCGCTCGACAAAAATCCTCCCCTGACTATGACCGACCTCCTTAATAGAACACAAAAGTACTTTAACACTAAGGAGATTACCACTCTTCGAAAAGCTATTCAGAACAAACGAAGCTCAGCTAGAGAAAGATAACCTAAAGAAGAACCTACCTTGGCCGATGACAGTAAAAGAAGGAAAGATAATGAGCCTTCACGAAACTAGTGCTCGAGTAGGCGACCTGAAAGCAATTTAGTTTGTACACCCCCCTCAACGCGACAACGAAGCAGGTCCTTATGGAAGTCAGAGACAGATTAATCCTTAAATGGCCGAACAAGATGAAATTTGACGCAGATAGGAGGGATGAGAGAAAGTATTATCACTTTCACCAAGACCATGACCACTCGACTAGTGACTGTTTTGATCTAAAATAAGAAATTGAAACTCTTATTCATAGCGGGCACCTATGCAAATATGTTAGTAGAAAGGAAGAACGAGCTGACGTGAAGAACGAGCAACCCATTAACAATGAACCAACCAGAGAAATTCGTACAATCTTCAGCGGGCCTGTCGGATGAGGTGACTCCAACCAAGCTCGAAAAGCCCATGTCAGAAGCATCAATTTCTCCATCTCGAAGCACCGGATCCTCGCCACCAGCAGACCCCTGAAAAAGCAAAAGATAACGCCTTGTGTTCTAACCTTCACTGAAGAGGATGCTCGAGGTGTTCACCACACCCATGATGACACACTCGTTGTAACTATGACTATAGCCAACCGCAGAGTATTTTGTATCCTAATGGACACCAGAAGCTTGGAAGACATCCTCTTTACTGAAGCATTTGACAAAATGAGAGTCGGGCGACCTCACCTCCAAGCCATCAAAACTTCCATTCTCGGATTCGCAGGAGATAAGGTCACATCAGATGGATTGATTCAACTCCTAGTCATGGTTGGGGAAGGGCAGAACTAGACCACAACGATGATCAACTTCTTAGTGGTAGACTGCCCCTCCGTCTGCAATGTCATTCTCGAGTGACCTTCACTCAACGCACTTATGTCGTTGTGTTAGTGTACCATCTTGTGATGAAATTCCCTACCAAACATGGTACTAGACTAGTTAAAGGAGACCAAAAGAAGCTCAACAGTGCTATTCAATAGCACTAAGTACCCAACATCAGGCCATAACCATCACATCTCTCGATCCCCAAGAAGACTCCATTGAAAGAGGGTGCCCCGTGGAAGACCTCATACTAATCCCGCTCGATGACTCTGATCCGACCTGAATGGTGCAGATCGTCTCACCTTGACACCACCATTACGATACGAAGTTATAAGCCTCCTTTGACGATATGCCAACGCATTCGCATTGTTCTCATCAAGATATGCTCGACATCAGCCCAAAAGTTATGGTCCATAGGTTGAATGTCGATCCTGACCATCGACCAATCTAACATAAGTGAAGAGTATTTGAACCCGAACGATACACTATAATCGGAGTAGAAGTCGAAAAACTCCTCAAGGTCAGCTTCATTGAGGAAATCTACTATCCAAACTGGGTAGCTAATGTCGTCTTGGTTAAAAAGTCCAATGGAAAGTAGTGGGTTTATGTTGATTACACCGACCTGAACAAAGCCTATGCCAAGAAAAACTTTCCTCTCCCTAGAATCAACCAGCTTGTCGATAGCATGTCTGAGTATGAACTCCTGAGCTTTATAGACTCCTATTGAGGCTATAACTAAATCATTATGCATCCATATGACAAGTAGAAGATGACTTTCGTCACTGACAAAGGACTCTATTACTACAAAGTCATGCCTTTTGGACTGAAGAACACCGAGGCTACATATCAAAGGCTCATCAACAAGATGTTTTCCCACCAGATTGGGCGCTCCATGGAAGTTTACATCAATGACATGCTTGTCAAAAGCGTTAAAGCCATGGATCATATCTTCGACCTTAAAGAAACATTCATAATCCTATGAGAATATCAGATGAGATTGAATTCGAGCAAGTACAACTTTGGCATTAGCTCGGGGAAATTCCTCGGATTCTTGGTCAGCCACAGAGGGATCGAGGCCAACCCTGAGAAAATTCATGCTTTGCTCAACATGATCTCACCCAGGATAATGAAAGAGATCCAATGTCTTACGGGAAGAATAACGGCCTTAAACTGCTTCCTATCTCGTGCAACTGACAAATTCCTTCCTTTTTTTTCAAGCAATTGAAAAGAAAGTAGAAAATAGAGTGGACGAAAGAGTGTAAGCTCACCTTTTAGCAGCTCACGTAATACCCAGGATCGCCACCACTGCTCTCTAAACCCAAGAAAGGAGAACCATAACTGCCATACCTAGCCATGTCATCAACGATAGTTAGCTCAGCTCTCATCAGAGAGCAATAAGGGAAACAACTTCTAGTATACTATGTCAACGAAGCACCAGTCCTTGACGAAATCAAGTATCCAAACATAGAAAAGCTGGCCCTAGCTCTAGTCATTTTTTCACTTCGCTTACGATCGTACTTCTAGGACCATACCATCGTCATCTCGACTAATCAACCTCTCCGCTAGGTGCTCTAAAAACCCAAGGCATCTGGAAGGCTTACGAACTGGGCAATCAAACTAAGTGAGTTAGATATCAAGTATCAGCCACGGACAACAATCAAAGGCCAAGCAGTGGTCAACTTCATCACTGAGCTCATACCTGAGAACGACCTGGGTCATGCCGAGTTGAGTAATGCTGGGCTGGAATTTAGTCCAAACATTCAGTTTGAACTGGACGAACATCAGACGGTTGACTTAGACCAGCCAACATGGACATTATATGTTGATGGTTCATCCAATTCTAAAGGCAACGGGGCTGGTATATTCTTGGAAGCTTTTGACTAGACATGCATACAATATGCCTTGAGATTAGGATTTCAAGCATCAAACAATGCAATAGAATATGAGGCGTTGCTGGCTGGGCTCAGGTTGACTATAGCCATGAGAGTCTAACATTTGAGATTCGTAGCGACTCATAGCTCGTTGTCAACCAGATAGCTAATGAATATCAAGTTAAAAAAGAATAAATGAAAGCCTACTTGTAGAGAACCTGAGAGATGATTAGTAAATTCTCAAAGTGTAACATCAGCCTGGTCCTTAGAGTAGAGAACTCTAAAGTGGACATGTTGGCGAAACTAGCCTCAGTAGCCGAGGATGACATCCTGAAAGGGATCCCGATCAAGTTTTTAACTAAACCGAGCATCAGCGAACCCGACCAAAGTGTGGTTCTCCTGATAGACTCAGAGCGGACCTGGATGGACCCAATAATCGATTACATCAAAAAGGGAACACTGCTCAAAAGTCATCCATAGGCACGCGGGCGTTGAGCAAGAGAGGCCCGCCATACCATGATTAGAGACATTCTATATAAAAAAGGATTCTCACACCCATATCTTAGATGTCTCCAAACTGATGAAGCAGAATACGTTATAAAAGAAATCCATGAAGGTATTTCAGGCAACCACTCTAGCAGCTGAACCCTCGCCCCACAAAGTCAACCAACAAGGATACTTATGGCCGACCATCTAAATGGATGCATAATGGCATGCTTGAAAATGCAAGAAATGTCAGCGGTTCGTGACAATCCATCGACAACCTTTGAAGCAACTGTTAAGTGTCAAATATTACATATTTCCCCCATTTATATCTTTCTTTTATAAACATGATAATGGTTACTGAGTATATTTTATATATGTTTATGTTACAAGGTGAATCTGAGAGCTTGGATTGAAAAGAATGTTAAAAGCATTGATTTGATGCTCAAGAATCACTAAGGCAAAGGATGGATCTTTGAAGATCAAGAATGAAGAATTCACATGCTAAAGATCTAAAGAAAACAAGTACAAAGGATGAAGAAAAGACTCGAAAGATTTTAGAATCCACAACAGAAAACAGACAGATTCGGTTTGACCGAAGCCAACTTCGGTGCGACCGAAATCGCACAAAGCATTCCAGTAACCAACGATGAAATTTAGAGCTAATTTGGTTCAATCAAAGGATAATTCGGTCCGACCAAAATAAGAATTTGGTGCAACCGAAAGTGTACGAAAATCTCTAGCGAAGAATGATAAATTTCAGAGTTAATCTGGTTCAACTGAGGATTAATTTGGTCCGACCGAACCTAAGCTCAGTGTGACCAAATCAAGTAACTGCTGAAACAGAATCCTGTCATGATTTCAATGTGACTTCAATACCACCGATGTGTAACACGACTGCATAAATTTGAGGTAATTTCAAGGTTGTTTTGCAGAAATTCTATGGTGATGCAAAAGATAGTGTTTCATAACTATAAATAGGAGTCCCTAGGATGTCCCAAACCATTTATAGGGTTTAAAGAGTGGAGCTAAAGGGTGTAGAATCCTCCCAAGAGTTTTTCTTCCTATTCCTTAGTTTATTTTCATGTTTCGTTTAAGAGTTTTTAGTTCAATTATGTCTATGGTTAACAAAACCTCTTAGCTAGGGTTAAGAGGTGAAGCTTGTGGCGTGTTGAGATGTTTATCCTACTTTAATTTTTATTTGTATTGAACTTCATTGAATTCTAATTTGATTTTAAGAAATATTTTCAGTTTTCTACAATTTATTTTGAGTCAAATTACAATAGATGCTGTGATATCTTTGGATATCTTCTTTTCCTGTTTTGAGGTTGTGAGATTGGTAAATCCTGTTGTTCACCATCGTCTCCTGGGCATGGTAGGGTGATGGAATCCCTTCCAATCATCACAATTCTCCTCCACTGAGAATCAGGTCAATGAAAAGTTCAGATTGTGCTTCAATTATTTTATCTTCTGATTGGATAAGATAAGACTCCAATTCTGGTTGTGTTCATTGAATCGAGCAAGGTAGCATCTTGATAGCTACAAGTGGAACCTTGATGCCTTGGTTCCCTTTTGATATTTGATAAATCCATTAGAATTACTCTCATTTATTCAGATTTTAGATTTAGATCTTCTTCTAGTTTTAGTTATAGTTATTTTCAGAATACGTACAAGATTAGTCCCTGTGGATTCGACCTCGTCTCACCGAGTTATTACTACATCGTGACCCTACACTTGGGGTTGTGAGCAAGTTTTTTCGCTATTGTCGGGGATTACGGTTGCATTTTTATGAGATTAATTGGTATTAAGATTAGGTTAAGATTATGATTTGTTTTTCTGCTATGCTTTTAGGTTAGTTATTTTTTTTAATTTTTTTTTTAGAGACTAAATGTGTTTTCTGTTTTGTAGGATCTTAACATAGCAACCCTAACTGGGTAACTTCTTTCCAACTCTCTCTTATCTTTTTAGATTTCTTATTTTTTGTAGGTTTTAGTTTTCTTTTTAGAGTTGTTTAATTATTAGAGGGTTGAGCGTATTTCATGCCCAAGTGGGTCCATGATAACACTCTCCGTTTCTTGAGTGAAGGAGGATTAGTTGAAGGGTTTCCTATCCATCACTGGATTAGACACCACCTGAGATCCTCTGATTCATTAGAAGTAATGGTTGTACATCAACCTCACCACCCAATTAAGGAAGCTTAGGATGAGAATGAGGCGCATCATGCACCCCCGCCACATACTCTATGTGATTATTTACAACTTGCGGAGGTGAGTACACCTTCCTGCATGATATTCCCATTGAATGCAGGAATCGTGGATGTTAAACTGAGGGTGATTCAACTCCTCCTTAAGTTTCATGGACTAAAATCTGAAAGTCCATACTTACATATGAAAGAGTTTGATGAGATAATATCTACACTACACTTCCCAAACGTGTCTAAGGACATGGTAAGACTGAAATTATTTCCTTTCTCTTTGAAAGAAAAGGCTAAGCCGTGGTTGCATTCCTTAAGACCACGGTCCATTGGCACATGGGTTGAGATGACAATGGAGTTCGTTAAAAAGTTCTTCCAATATCACAAAATGAATACTTTAAAGAAAATAATCATGAATTTTACACAAAAAGAAGATGAAACCTTCTTCCAATATTAGGTGTCAGGCCCATGTCCTAATGACCATTTCGTGCCATAGGATTCCATAGTCCTCCCGATCAAATTCTGGCAACTTACGACCCGTAGATTGCATTTGTGCGCAACCCTAAGTCACATCCTGTAAACTCGAGTGGACTCAACCCGAGACCTGTGCCATTGCGACTGTGCCGTCACCTCTATTCCGACGCTGCATCTCATGCACTAATCCACTGCTTAGATCATACGATGTAGACTGCGCATTATAATGGCCGTAGACCGTGCATTGTGGGACCCACTTATTCCAGATTGCACATTTTCCTAGAACCCATCATTAGGATAATGTCACCCTAGGGGTGACATCACCTTACCCTACCCTTCATGGCCTCATGCTTGCTAGGTAATCATTACAAGCATGCCTCCTTAGCCTTGCTTCTCTTACACCTAACCATACTTACCTATGAGAGAGAGCTTACCACCCTACCCCTCTCTCTCTCTCTCCTTCATCTCTCTCTTTCCCTCTTTCATTCTCATTTTCCTCCATTGTTAGCAAGAGAGAGACCCATCTCAAAAAAAAATTCCTGCCCTCTTCCAAGCTTATCCCCCTCAATTCAACCATCCAAAATCAATCTCAACCCTCGAAACATCATCCTTGGCCCATTATGACTCCAATGGTGGAAGAAAGAGCTTGAGATCTTAGGTGGGTGCAACCTTAGGTAGATTTTTTTCTATTTTCTAAGCTTGGGGTAAGTGGGACCCACCAATCAATGGTGGAGATCCCATCTTAGTCCCTAGGTGTGGCCAATGGCCCACCTTGATGGCATACATGTATTGTAATGTAAGAGGGGCCCATAGTGGCAAGGCCCCTCATACAACCGTCTTCTTCTCTCTTTCTCTTTCTCTCTTTCTCTTTTTTTTTTAGATGGTGATGATGTCTGATAGCCCACTTGATGATGCATACATTATATCCATGCCGTCCATGTGTTGGGCCCACCTTGCTGGACCATCCGGCAGCAGACCCGTTGGCCTATCCGTTTGGACAGGCCTAGATGAAGAGAAAACATAAATAACAGCTGATCTAAGCTAGTGGGTCCTACATGTGCGGACCCACCTCAATGCATGTGTTATATCTGAACCGTCCATCTGCTGGACGTTGGGCTAGTAGCCCAGTTGTCCAGTAGCAAATAGCTGTTGTATTTGACGTCAGCAAGTTATGGGGCCTAATCATGAGGTATGTGTTATATCCCAACCGTCCATCCATTTGCTGGATGGTGGGACCCACCCTGAGTGTGTGGAGTCCCCACCATCCAGCTGGACATGGGACCCCACCTTTGATGTATGTATTCTATACTCACACCGTCCATCTCTAGAAAGTGTTGCATGGGACACATCGTGATGTATGAGCCTTATCCACACCATCCGTTTGCTGGATAGGTGGGGCCCACCTCGCAGTATGTATATCTGCACAGTCCATCCAGACGGGCTAGACATGGGCCCACCATGCTGTACATATTTCATCTACGCCATTAAGTCTAGCTAGACGTGGACCCTACCTTAATGTATATCCACACCATCCATGGGATGTGGTGTCCACCATGATGTGTATTGTGTATCCAGGCCATCCAATTAAGGCCTATTGTGCAGGCCCACCTGTTGTGTAAACGCAGGACCCACCTACTATATGAGCTGGGCCCATCTGCACTATCTAGGCCCTCATTGATGCATGTGTTGTAAATACATTGTCCATCCATTTTTTGGACCATAGATCTGACCTGTGGGGCCTACCTTGATGTATATATTACATAATATGACCATCCATTTTTACTAAATTATGGGTTACCCCCTTAAGAACTAATGTGATGTATTTATGACCCATATGATGAGGCCCAATGTAATGTATTTGTGGCCCATATGATGAGGCCCAATGTAATGTATTTGTGGCCCATATGATGAGGCCCAATGTGATATATATATATGGCCCATGTGATGAGACCCAATGTGACTATTTATGGCCCATGTGATGAGACCCAATGTGACTATTTATGGCCCATATGATGAGGCCCAATGTGATGTATATATGGCCCATGCGATAAGGCCCAATGTGATGTATTTGTGGCCCATATGATGAGGCCTAATGTGATGTATATATGGCCCATGTGATGAGGCCCATTATGATTTATATGTGGCCCATGAGTGAGGCCCATTATAATGTATATGTGGCCCATGAGTGAGGCCCAATGTGATGCATATGTGGCCCATGAGTGAGGCCCAATGTGATGCATATGTGGCCCATGAGTGAGGCCCATCATGATGTATACTAGGCCCTTTGTGTGAGGCCCATTATGTTGTGTATGAGGCCCTTGTGTGGGCCCACTATATGTTAGGCTTTATGTGGGCCACTCCTTGGGAGCAATGTTGGTTAAATGTCCACATTGATAGGCAATAATGGTTAAATGTCCACATTATGACCTTCCCTTAGGCTTTTGTTAGGCCCATTCTCATCCTTTTCATTTGGCCCCATTGATGTTTGAATGACTCATCTATTCATATTAGGCTAACCCATAATGTTGGGTCCCCACTACTTGCTTATAGGATTGTTTCTTTTTAATATTTGTGTCCATCTAAGACTTATTTAGGCCCCATAGGGCATCTAGTAGGCCATATGATAGTATGGTGAAGGAAGTCCATTCTGGAAGCAATATAGGTAGGCCACCTAGGTCTAACCTTGATATGAGGAGATTTCACCCTCACCATAGATGGAGGGATCCGTGCTATCAGATTTGGTATATCCACAGTTGAGGATTGATCCTCCATGTTATGGATCTGTTGTCCATTTATGGACCTTGCCTTGTATATAGGTCAATTATCGATGCCAATTATGAGTATGCGATAGCATAACATCATGATATATGCTTATACGGATCATCTGCATACTTGTTATGAGATATGGTTGACCATTGCACGTGCCATTGAGCACGTTGTTTATGAGACTCCCTAATAGGCGAAGTTATCCCACATGAGTGTATAGTATGCGCAGGATTGATGCATGATTGGATTGCGTGACTCATGCATCTTGCATTTTATGATTACGATTACTTTACGCCCTAGCGACATTCGAGCTGTAGCCTCTGCAGAACGTGGATGGTAGTATTGGATACTGGAAATACCTGTTAAGCACAAGGGCACGATAGATGTCCTAGGGTGAAAGTCTCCAAACCCTTATGGTACCATGGGGGAAGCTCCAATTCCTAGACTGAGTAGATGTATAAGCGCATGAAGGCCGAATACCAGGAGGCCGCATCTCCCACTGTGTCGTGGTAGATTAAAAGGAGTTGTAGCCTTACCCGCCTGAGGGTAGGGGGTAATTGTTAGGCTAAGTATGACCAGCTTGTAAATGGGTCTGCTACCGACGTGTTGGGTAAATATTAGCAGACTACTGGTCAAGAAGGTAGTGAGGTCTCTTCTGCTTGCATGGTTGTGCGTCCATTATGGGGCGACAATCTGGTGTATAGTGTACTAGACCCTAGTGACTATCCAGAGAGAATTGCACCGATATATGATGCTCCAGAGATGAGTTGGATTGATATGTGAATTGGTATGCTTGAGTTACATCTTTCACATGACATTGGTTATGAAGGCCTTGCATCGCATGGCCTTGGTGTGGCCAATAGCATGCATGCCTTGCATGGCATAGCCTTGGTACGGCTGATAACATTCATGGACTTACTATCATGTTTTCACATCACTCTGATATTGCATACTTGCATTACTACCTTTTGCACATACTTTCACCACCCTCTAAGCTTTATATAAGCTTATGCACGATTGATGCATTCAGGTGACGTTAGGCCATAGCTCAGCAGGAGCAGGAGCATGCCGTAAAGATTTTGGAGCTTTCGTTATTGTTATCATTGTATTTCCCTTTATGCGCATTGTACTTAAGTTTTTTATCATAGTGGATTTTGTGATGATGTTCTTGTTATTATTCGTGGGTTATATTGGTGATTATGCTTATTATGAAACAAATTCACACTGAAAATCCTCTTTGTAGGATCCCATGATTGGAAGCTAGTATATGGGTGTTGGGAGTTGAGAATGGGGTACTACGGATGCTGTTGGAGCTGGATTCGACGATCCAAAATTTTGTGAGCACGATTTTTGAGTTTGGGGTGTGACATTGGGAGTGATATAAGGAACTTATAAAATCGTGTCCACAACATGGCTACGAAATATGGAGGATAATGAGCATTTTCTATGAGGGATTCACCTCATCTATGCGCCAATTTGTGGAGATGATGTGTAATGGGGAATTCATGAACATGGAAGCTAATGATGTGTGAGATTATTTTAATAAACTCACTGAAAACACGAAATCATGAGATACCTCCTCAAGAACTACCACTTCTAAGCCTACTCAATCAAAGGAAGGGAGAGGAATTTACATCTTAAAAGAGGAAGATAATGTAAATGCAAGAATAGCCAAACTCACAAGAAAAGCCGAGGCCATGGAACTTAAGAAGGCAGAACTCGAAAAGGTTGTAGAAGTTGTTTGTGATATTTATGCTTGTAACATACATATAACTAAAAATTACCTAACAATTCCCACTTTTCAAGAGATATTGAATGAGTAATTAAATGCCATAAACAACCACCAAAGACCTTTCCATGGACTCACCTCAAATACATATAACTCAAGTTGAAGAAGCTATCTAAATTTCAATTAGAGGGATGAATAAACTGCTACTCCTCAAGGGATCCTTTACAATTTCTAAATCAAAGGAAGCCTTAAGAGGATCAGGTCTTAAAAATTATTCAAATCAAGAGCTTTTTAATCAGGGTATGCTACAAACCTTTTAAGACCTTACAAAGGCTATACGAGGGCTAGAGATAAAAAATTCAATTAGGGACAAAGGGATCCTTCCGGTCTAGCCTCTCCCCAATCCAAAATCACAATATGAATTAAGTAACCCAAGCTCTTCAAATCAGATGGAAAAAGCTAAATCTATCATCACTCTTAGGAGTGGAAAGATTATCGACAAAACTATTCCGACAAAGGCTGAAAAGCCTAAGGACCTGGAAGAAGCTAAGAATGATAGACCTAGCAATGCTCCACATGGGTTAGAGCCAGAACCTCAAAGTAAGTTGATTGTACCATTCCTTCAATGGTTGATTGCACCAAAACCTCTAACTAACTCATATGATATTGTAGAGGTGTTAAAACAAGTGAAGGTAAATATTCCTTTGTTGGATGCCACTAAAAAAATCCCTTAATATGCCAAAATTTTGAAAGATCCATGTACTATCAAAAGACGACAAAACATTCAAAATAAATTTTTTTTGATAGAAAAGGTGAGTGCCATCCTCAAGCAAGATGTGCCACAAAAATATAAAGATCCTAGTAGCCCAACTATCACCTGTATAATTGGGAATCACTAGATCGATCATGCACTTTTTGACTTGGGGGAAAGTGTAAATTTGATACCTTAGTCTACGAATAATTGGGTCTAGGTGAATTAAAACCCACCCAGACTACATTACAACTTGTCGATCATTCAATTCGTATACTAAGAGGGATGATTGAGGATGTGTTGGTCCATGTTAATATATTCTACTATCTAGTAGACTTTATTGTCTTGGATATTTAACCCATCATAAATATGAGCACTCAAATTTTCATCATTCTTGATCATCCATTCCTTGTTACATTAAATGTAATCATTAATTGTAGGAATGAAATTATAAATTTATCTTTCAAAAATATGACATTGGAGCTCAATATCTTTTTTTAACATGAGAAAACAGTTAGAGAATGTTGATGATATCCACGACATTAACTTGATAGATTTTTTCATGGAAGATAAAACACTTTTGACTCTATACTCTAACCCTCTAGAGATATACTTGGCCCACTCCCCTAATTTAGATGATGATATGATTAAGGAGATGGATGCCTTGCTTGATGTTATGTTGGTACTTGAAGTTAACTGATGGAGGCTACAATTTGAGACTTTGCCCCAAACCGATGTGGTGCTTGTACCGTCTAGCCTCAAAGCACCGAAACTTGACCTAAAACCTTTGCTCGCTGATCTTAAATATGTCTATTTAGGTCAAGATGAGACAAATTCGGTGGTAATTTCTTTCCACCTTAAGAAAGAATAAGAGAGTATGCTTATTTCTACTCTCTTTGAGCATAAAGGAGCCATTGGATGGTCAATTGCGGACCTCAAGAGAATTGACCCTTTGATATATACTTACCGCAGTCATCTTGAGGATAATACGAAGACCTCTCGACAACCACAATTTTAATTAAAGCCAAACATAAAGGAAGTGTTTAAGGCTGAGGTACTTAATTTGTTGGATGTGGGTATCGTTGACCCAATATCTGATAGTCAATAAGTGAGTCCAACTTAGGTGGTTCTTAAGAAGTCCAAAATCACCATCTAGCTAATGCCGACAATGAACTCATGCTAACTAGAGTCACTACTGGTTGGAGAATGTGCATTGACTAAAGGAAGTTGAATATCATCATAAGGAAGGACCACTTTCCTTTGCCCTTCATTGATCAAAATTTAGAAAGGCTAGTTGGTCACTCTTACTATTGCTTCTTTAATGGATATTTGGGCTACAATTAGATAGAGATAGACCTTGAAGATCAAGAAAAGATAATGTTCACATGTTTATTTGACACCTTTGCTTACCGAAGGATGCCATTCGAACTATGAAATGGCCCCACCACTTTTTAGTGATGCATGTTGAATATATTTTCTGACTTGGTGGGGCAATATTTAGAGGTATTTATGGATGACTTCTCTGTCTTTGGTCCATCCTTCAACGAGTGTTTGAAAAATATTAAATGTGTGTTGAAGCAATGTGAGCAAAAGAATTTGGGTTCTGAATTGGGAGAAATGCCATTTTATGATTCCCAAGGGAATTGTTCTTGGACATATAATTTTGTCCATGAAAATTGAGGTAGACAAGGCTAAAATTAATCTTATCTCTAACTTACCTCTACCCAAGAGCATACGTGACGTGTGATCCTTCTTAGGATACGCCAGATTTTATAAACGATTCATAGAGGACTTTAGTCATCTCTCTCGTCCATTATGCAATCTACTTCAAAAGGATACATCATTTGAGTGGAGTGAAGAATGTTAGAGAGCTTTTTTCTAAACTGAAGGGCATGTTAACTACCACTCCTATCATGCATCCACCCGTCTAGATCATACCTTTTGAGATTATGTGCAATATGTCTGACTATTCTATTGGGGCGGTGTTAGGCCAAAGAAAAGAGTAGAAGCCCTATGTGATTCACTATGTGAGTAGAACTCTAAATTCTGTCCAAGTGAACTATTCTACTACGAAGAAGGAATTCTTAGCCATAGTGTTCACTTTGAATAAATTTAGGTCCTACTTGATCGAATCCAAGATCATCATTTATACTAATCATGCGGCACTAAATTACCTTCTCGCTAAGAATGATGCTAAGCCTCGCTTGATAAGATGGATCTTCCAACTCCATAAATTTGAAATAGAAATAAGAGACAAAAAGGGAGTAGAGAATGTAGTAGTTGACCACCTCTCAAGACTTGATATCCCTGATTCCCTTAAGTTGACACCGGTAAATGACATGTTCCCTGATGAAAAATTATTTAAACTCTCCCAATTACCTTGGTTTGTTGGCATTGCAAATCATCTTGCTACATGTCTCACACTAACATATTAGACTGTATAGGTTAAGAAAAAAATTCTTCATTGAGGTACATAAGTTTTTCTGGGATGATCCTTAGTTGTTTAAATATTGCCCAAACTAAATTCTAAGGAGATGTATGCTAGACAATGAACATTAGAGTATTATCGCCTTTTGTCATTCTTAGGCCTATGATGGTCACTTTTGTTAAAAAGACCACGACCAAAATTTTGTCGTGCAGCTTTTATTGGCCTATGATGTTCAAAGATACTCATGAGTTTTGCAAAGCTTGTGAGCATTGTCAGAAATTGGGATGATTGTCTCGTCGAAATATGATGCCACTAAACCCAATTCTTATAATTGAAGCATTCAATTATTGGGGCATTGATTGCTAGGGCATCAGAGTGTCATCATTACTGGGGCATATGATGCCACTAATCCTCCCGTCAAAATTGGGAGGATTGTCCCCCAATCCTTTGAAAATATTTATATTTTGTTAATAGTAGACTATATCACTAAGTGGGTTGAAGCGATACCGTGCCGAAATAATGATCATAAAATGATCATTCAATTCTTAAAAGAAAATATCCTTTCCAGGTCTGGAATGCCTTGGGCCATCATTAGTGATGGAGGTTCACACTTTTGTAACAGGCCATTTGAGAACTTAATCAAGAAATATGACATCTATCATAAAGTGAGCACTCCATACCACTCGCAGACAAACGGGCAAGCTGAGATTTCTAACAGGTAAATTAAACAAATTTTAGAAAAAAGAGTTAATCCTGACCATAAGGATTGGTCAATCCACTTGATCAATGCTTTATGGGATTACCATATAGCTTTTAAGACCCCCATTGGAATGTCTCTCTTTAGACTCGTATATGGGAAAGCTTTCCACTTATTCATAGAGTTGGAACATAGAGCCCACAGTAAAAAGGGCAAGCTCCAAATTCGAGAGAGAGGGGGGGATGAAATGGACTATACTAAATAAAAAATAAAATGCAGAAAGTAAACTCAAATTACAAAATTCTAAAGTAACCTCAAATGCACAAGTATTGAGAGGTTGATATAAATGTTGTTTTAAGGACAACCTTATACCAAAAACCAATGGCTTATGGTAGGACAACCTGATTTCTAGAACTTTAACAAGTATCAAAAAACTCAAACTAATACAGAGGCAAAAGAAATAAATCTGGCTATTACAACAATCACCGCAATTGTAAAAAATACAAGCTTTCACACACATAACCAGATACAATCATCCACCACAACTCCAAGAATTATATTGGTTCGGGTGTACACCAACTGTTCCTAAACAACCACCCTACTTTACTCCTAATATCCACAACCCACAGGATATCGGCTTTCACTAAGAAGGCTTTCCAAGGTTCACCTTATAACCTTTACAGATGTATTTTTCAATGGGCTTACACAATAAAAAAACCCACACACTGAGATTTTCCTGGCTAATCTTAGTCAAAACCACAATAAGAGATATTCCTGGTTGAATCTCTCAAACCAAAATATAGAAAATTGAAATTAATACTTATCTGAAGAATAATATTTGATGTGGCCGGTAGAACTACTCTTTTGTAGATGAAGATGTTCAATGTTCAATCTCACAAATGAAGGGATTCTAGGTCTAGATGTATTTTAAATTAAATCTAACCTTAGGCTACTTGGATTCAATTTCTTGGATCTCTTAAAGGATTAAAACAAATTCCCTTTATATCAAATAGAATGAAATCACAAGAGATCAAGAAATTAAGAAATCAAAAAGCTATTTAAATTGATTATAAATACCTTACAATAGCTTTACAATAGTGGGGACTAATCTCTCAGAGTGGTGGCTTGAATTGTCTTGGAATGATTGAAAAGATCTTAGAAATGTCCTCAATTTATAGGCTGCAATTTGATTCCCTCGACTGGTTTAAGGTTTGGTGTGACTGGTCCTAAAAGAACCAATTTTCAAATTTTCTAGCGCGAACGGATAAAACAGGCCCTGGACTGGTCGACTGGCCAGCTCGACTGGTCGAGTGAATAAAATTAGCTTTGTTGGAGTTCGAGTCGAGCCCTACTTGCTCCACAACCGGTCGAGTAGGGTACTCGACTGGTCGAAGTCCAAAAAACCTTATCCAATTTTTTGAGTAAAATTCTGGACCGGTTGAGAAAAACCTTAGACTGGTCGAGCTAATGCCTGGACTAGTTGAGCACTGACAAGGAATAGTCGAATCAAAACCTAAAATAAGTACTATGACCCAAATTAAATATGCAATGTTTATGACCTAATCCTAAGGTCTTTCAAGGGTCATATATACCTTAAATGTGAGTATTGAAATTGAAACATCGGTCTCTTCGGTAGATAGGTCACTTTGAAGCACATGAAACTTGACCTCGTATACTTGAGTTTGAGTCTCGAACTTGTCTCTTGAGATAGTGACTTCAGACTTAAGATTGATCAAATGTATTTGAGCTTAAACTTGAGCTTGAACTTTAGCTTGAGCATGTGATACACTCGAACTTGAGCTTGAGATAGTGCACTTGGACTTGTTGAAATTTAACTTGTTCTCGTAGTTGAACATGCATGCTTGAAGTAATTGTAGCACACTTAATGTCGATGTAGATAATATGAAGCTCATCTTCAAATGAAGGTGAACTTTCCATCTATTTGAACTTGAAGGTGAGCTATCCATCTATCAAAATAAGTCAATCACTCCGAAGTGTTTTGGCACAATAAAATTTGACAATACATGGTGCTAAATTTACAATATAGCACTTATAATCTCTCCCTTTGTCAAATTTGTGACAAAACCAACTTACAGAAGATTAACCTATTATAATACACAGATTCACTCAGTTCATATTAAATCCAATAATCACAACTCCTCCTCAATCAACTCAAATCTAATCCCCCTCAACTTGAGCTCAGTAGAGACTTATATTAAGATATACATATACATATCCAAAAAAAATTCCACAATGCCACATGCATATCCACATCTCTACATCCACTCCAGAACCACATAATAACATAAAACAAATTAAGTAATAAGCAATCATATACCCAATTTCTCCCCCTTTTTGTCACAAAATGACCAAGGAAGAAATGATAAAAATATGTGAATGTAGTATAAGTGAAGAGTATAAGAAAAAGTGTGAAAGTTAACACATTCACATTTAAACATAATAGAGTAGAGTATCAACATCACACACACTTATACATGTCCAAATATAAGAGTCACCAAGAAGAGTAAAGTTAGGCAGTTAATACAAGTCCAACATAATAAAGAGAGCTAATCAGAACCAGATGAAAAGAGAGGTGGAATGGATGGATCAATTTGGTGTTAACCCTTAGTTATGCGTTTAAAATATTTATGCATGTACTTCATTTGATTGTCTTGTGAAATCTACCTTCTTTTTTAGTGAGCGAAGGCGCTCATCAAAATCGCAAGGCTGAAAGTCAGGATCATCTTCTTCTAGTTCATCAAATAAGTCATCCATCATAGTTTCTGTGGGCAATGTGTCTTCCTCTCAAATTCCCTTAGCTTCCCCATCTGTTTATCCAGGTGCTAGCTTCAAATTCATCTTATTGATGTTTGAATTGTTGAATGGGAGAAGTGTAACAGGTGCTTCACCAGTTGGCATGACCACATTACAATGTAAAGTAAGAGTGGTCATCAAATAAGCAAACGGAATGTAACTGTGACTGGGGTGAAGTCGGAATTGGATTATGATACGACAAATCAAAGAGGGGAGACAAACATGAATACCAGACACTAAAAAATGAAGAATAAGAACCATAAATGATGTTAACTTGGCTTTGTTTCCAGATCTGGGATATACATTGGAAATGAAGATATGATGCAATACTCTGTATTTGGGCAACATTTGGTTGGCTCAGAGTGCATTCCTAGAGTTCCATTCTGAGTCCATATTACATAGTTTGCGAGTTAATAGCTGTTTTTTAGATTCAATAATTTTCTTAGCTAATACGGATATAGGAATACCGTCATCATTGACATTCACATCTAGAAGGTCAGCAATAATAAATCGATCAACCTTATATAGTCCTTCTCTGAATGAGATTGTGAAGATCAATTCTTCAATTGAGACATCACTTATACAAGCGAACATGGCCTGTGCAATGGAATGGTATGTGGGTCCGCCCCAATTCAAAATATTTTGCCATCTACATTGATAAGAAGAGGAATGATCTAAAATTGAGTGAGATGATTTGCATTTACCGGTCGCTCAACAATGATCTCTTGTTGACAAAAATCTCATACATACTTAGGATCATCACCGGGAGGCAGTAGGGTTCTAACCCTAACACTAGAAATCTGAGAACTTGAAGCTCTACTTTTCTTTAGATGGCTTTTCATAATAAGATTAAGCAGAAAATCTTAACAAAGAAAATATGGGATGCAAACTGAACAGATTTTTTGATAAAAAAAACCTAACAAACCATAAGAAAATATGAAGTAAATGCAGGATTCACATAAGATGAGACTTTAGGATCCTAGATCCAAAAGAAAATGGAAAATGGAGCACTTACTTGCATGAATCGAAGATGGGTTCGATGGGTCAAAGAAGGGCTAAGTGAGGAAGATAAGGCTTTTGGAGAAAAATGACTTTTCACCCTGAAAAGAGGTATTAGCCCGTGCACCACGACTGACTGAGTACATGCTTGACTAGTCATGCCATGGCTGGTCGAGTATGTGCTCAATTGGTCGTGAGAGCACAAATTTACATATTTTTATAATTAAAAAATAAATTATAGAAAAATTATACAAAAATACAAGCATGTAATCCTGAAAATCTTAGATAGAATTACACATACCAATATCCATTTTTAATTTAGAAAACCTGTTTTTGTCAAGTGGTTTAGTGAATATGTCAGCAAGTTAATTTTTAGTCTGCACATAGTCTAATGAAATAACTTTTTCTTCCACTAATTCTCTAATATAATGATGTCGAATGTTAATGTGTTTGGTATAGGAATGTTGGATGGGATTCTTAGAGATATTGATTGCGCTAGAGTTATTGCAATATAGAATCATTGTGTCTTGTGCAATAACATAATCGTTCGACATTCTTTTCATCCACACAAGCTGCGTATAGGTATTTCTGGCCGCAATATATTCAACCTCAGCTGTGGATAGGGATACAAAACTTTGTTTCTTGCTATGCTAGGAAACCAAATAGTTTCCAACATAAAACCAACCACCACTAGTAGATTTTCTATTGTCTATATTCTCAGCCCAGTCAACATCCGATTATCCAGCTAATTGAACATTAGTATCATGTGAATACTATAGAACTAAATTAAATGTACTTGCGACATACTTAATAATCCTCTTAACAAAAATCAGGTGCAATTTCTTAGGATTTGAATGATATCTTACACCAATACCTATGTTGAATGCAATATCTGGTCGACTCGCAGTTAAATATAAAAAACTACCAATCATACTGCAATACAACCGAGAATCTACGATCTTACCTAATGCATCTTTAGAAAGCTTAAGATTTATACTCATAGGAGTATCAAAGTGTTTACCACTTTCAAAACCAAACTTCTTAACCATATTTAGAGCATACTTGGTTTGAGAAATGAAAATACCGTTTTTAAGTTGTTTCACTTGTAGACCTAGGAAGTAATTCAGCTATCTAACCATGCTCATTTCAAACTTGGACTTCATCAACTTTATAGACTCAGTAGATAGGTTAGAACATGTAGAGCCATAGATAATATTATCAACATATATTCGTATTATAAGTATGTGTTCATTATTTTTCTTAACAAATAGAGTTTTATCAACACTCCCCATAGTGAAGTTATGGATTAGTAAAAACTTAGTCAGTTTCTTGTACTATGCCCTGAGAACTTGTTTTAAACCATAGAGTGCCTTTTTCAGGCGATACACATGATTAGTGTGTTTAGGGTTTTGGTTGTTCTACATAAACTTCTTCATGTAAATCACCATTCAAGAAAGCACTCTTGACATCCATTTGATAAATTTTAAAATTTATGAAACATACAATAGATATGAATAATCTGATGGATTCAAGACGAGTTACTGGGGCAAAGGTTTCATCATAATCAATTCCTTCTATCTCTGTGTACCCTTGAACAACTAGTCTTGCCTTGTTTCTTATTATATTCCCTAACTCATCAGATTTATTTTTAAAGATCCACTTGGTTTCAATAATATGTTTATCATTAGGTCTAGGAACCAAATACTACACATCATTTCTATTGAATTGATTTAGTTCATCTTGTTTGGCTATTATCCAGTTTTCATCAGTAAGTGCCTCTTTTACATTGGCCGGCTCAATTTGGAAAGTAAAACACATGTAATTATATATGTTTTCTAATTATTTTTGAGTACGCACACCAGTGAGAGGGTTACCTAGCATTTGATCAGTAGGATGATCTTTAACTGATATAAGTTCAATGATGATTTGACTAGATGAGGAGTCAGGTCTGTCAATTATATTGACTTCATCATCTTCTGAACTTGTGGCTAGTATATTCAGGTGATCATTAATAAACATATTTTGGAATCCTAAATAACACCTATTCTCTTATTGAGAACTCAATACGCTCTACTATTTAGAACATACCCTTAGAAAATCTCTTGATTACTTTTAGTGTTGAACTTCCCTAAATTTTTGCGGTCACACAAAATAAAACACTTACTGCCAAAAACTTGAAAGTATTTAACTGTAGGCTTGTTGTTAAACCACAGTTCATAAGCTGTTTTATCTTTTGATTCTCTAATATAAATATGGTTTATTATATGCCATGCAGTATTTACAGCTTCAGCCTATAAATTTTTAGGTAATTTCATGTTATTCAACATCACATTAGCCATTTCTTGAAGCATATGGTTTTTCCTTTCAGCAACCCCATTTTGTTAAGGTGTCTTACGTGCAGAAAACTCATGAGATATTCCATGATTACTACAAAACTTTTCAAAATTTCTAGTTTCAAACTCCGATTCATGGTCACTTCGGATTTTAAAGATATTCGATTCCTTTTCAGTTTGGATAGCTTAAGTATACTTTTCATTTCATCGAGAGTTTCAGACTTTTCTCTCATAAAAGCTACCTATGTATATCTGGTAAAGTCATCCACAATTACTAGAAAGTATTTCTTTTCACCTCGACTCTTCGTTCTAGTTGGTCCAACAAGATCCATGTGGAGGAGTTCAAGGGGTTTAGATGTGGCAAAGGAGTTCACTTTCTTATGACTACTCCTTGTTTGTTTCTTGATTTGACATTCACCACAAATTTTATCCATTTTCATCAATTTGGGTAGACCTCTTATTAAATCAGCCTTACTCAGTCTATATAAATTTCAGTAATTTACATGTCCGAGGCGTTTGTGCCATAATTCAGTGTCATTGGTTTGGACCATATAACAAGATAATTTAGACGAGCTAGATTCACTCATCCTTAATTAGTGAATTTGACACTATGCTTATTATCGTAGATTTGAGAAATGCTCAAAAGATTATGCTTAAGACCTTCTACAAATAAAATATTTTCAAAAGAGGAAGATTGAAAAGTTGAACCGTACCTTGGCCAATAATTTTGCAGTTGCATCCGTCACCAAATGTAACTGAACCATCAATCATTTCTTTGTAATTGGTGAACAAACTGAAAAGGCCTAGCTATATGTCCTAGAGGGGGGGGGGGGGGCGGTGAATAGGACTATGCTAAATAAAAATTTATAACAACGGAAATTAAAGGAATATGATAGCCAACAAGATAACTAAATAAACCACAATGCAAGATTGTAAAGCAACCTCAAAATTCAGATCTTAAGAGGTTGATACAAATGTTGTTCTAAGTACAACCTTACACCAAAAACTAGAGTTTATGGTAGGACAACCTGATTTCTAGAAAGGTCTCTGTATCAAGTCTCAAACCGAAGAGGAATAAAAAATAAATACAAACTGCACTAAAGAATAACTTGTAATCACAAATATGTATTGTTCTAGGGACAACCATGCACCATAAAAATGGCAGGGCAACCTTACTGGAACAATCCAATATCAAGCTGATAAATGAATAGCAAGAAATAAATTATAAACTATTACAAAATTCCCCACAATGCTTGAAATAAAAGATTACAACATTCACGACCACATGTACATCCCTTAAATGAATAAATAAAGATATGAAATAAAAATCATTCAACCACAACACAAGGGATTATAGTGGTTCGCCTGTGTGTTCACCAACTGTTATATAACAGCCACACAGAATGCTACTCCACTCCTAATATCCTCACACAGGGGATATTAGCGTTCACTAACAATGTAGGTTTTCACAGGTTCACCAAAAACCTTTACAATTGTGTTTTTGTCTGTGGGCTTACACAATTAAAAAAACCCCACTTTTGAGTTTTGCTGGCTCTCCTCAGATAACCAAAGCAACGAGATTTTTCTGAAAAATCCCGAAAGAAACCAAAACAGAAAGGAATTTACACTTAAATATAAAATACCTGATTTTTTCCTTCGATGTAGCAACCCGGAAGAACCAAGTCAGAGTAGATGATTGAATGTCCAAGTTCAATGTCCAATACTCGATTACAAAGGTTCTAGTTCTAATTGATTTTAAAATTAAACCAACATAAGGCTAGCCTTAATTGATTTTGATTCCAAAGAAAGGGAAATAGCAATTCCTCTTTTCAGATTAGATTGGAATACAAGAAACAAAATCAATTAAATAAAGCTAAAGAAAGAGAATATTAAATAAGCACACTTAGCTTAAAATGGAGCACAGACTTTTCTCTCAAAAGGCTGAATTAATTAGCTTAAATTCTATATTTTATTCTGAGATTCGTGCTCTATTTATAGCTGAGAAAAACACGTCTTCGACTGGTCTTAAGAATTTTACGAATGGTCGTAGAACCAAGAGATATTTGAAATTTCGGGCGCGATAAGATTTTGTAGTTGCATGACCGGTCGTGGGTACCCTATGACTGGTCGAAGATGACCCAATCTCAACGCTGTACTTTGAGTCGAAGAAAGACGACCGGTCGAAGAACCAGTCGATACTATTCACAGGACTGGTCGAACAGTCTCCAGGACTGGTCGAAGAATAACTAGAAAATTTTAAAAATCCTTAACAACTTAGGATTGGTCGAGGAATTTCTTGGACTGGTCGAACCAGTGCTAGGACTAGTCGAACAAGGTCTAGGACTAGCCTCAGAACAAAACAGAGTCACTTATAAAAGATATATGGATTATGTATCCAAAGTGACCTACTCTAAAGGTCAACCTAAGGTCAGTCATACCTCAATAGTGAAGTAAGGACATTGAAACTTGAATACCAGTGACCTTGAGAATCATGAAGATTGAGTTCTTGACCTTGAGATCTTCAGCTTGAAAAACTTCTGAGAACTTGAACTTAAAAGCTTCTGAGATCTTCAACTTGAATAACTTACGAGAACTTGAAAGCTTTTGAAATATTCACCTTTGAGATCTTCAACTTGAATAGTTGTGCTTGTCTACTCGAAGCCAATCTTGTGTCTTGAATAGATCTTTTGTTCATCACATAAACAAGTTTCAAAGCAGTGTATTTGTCACCACAAATTTGACAATCACAAGGGGCTATTCACTATAGCACTTACAATCTCCCCCTTTGTCAAATTAGTGACAAAACACACTTCCGAGATAGGATACATATCACAGAATATTTGATTAAAGAATCATGCACTAGTTATTAAACCGACACACATTCATGAACCTGCAAATCAATATTCAACCAATATACTCATGTGCATACAGACCACCACTGTACATACTCCCCCTGAGTAACATATTTCACCAAGCCATTAACAAAGTATTATATATATATCTACTCCCTCTTTTTGTCTCAATATGACAAAGGAAGAAAAAAATAGATTGGAAATGAGTAATAATTAAGGAGGGAAAGAAGAGGTTAGAAAATAAGAAATGAACCCATAGTATAAGCAACACATATAATAGATAAACTGAGCCATAAACAGTGATAATGACAATAGCAAATCCAGTCAAGTAAACATAATATAAAGAAAGTTATTACAGACCAGAAAATAGAAAATAAACTAATCTGACCCAGATGAAGGAGCAGGGATGGAGGGATCAAGTTTGTGCATGCCCTTGTTCAAGCGCTTAAGATATTTGCGCATATACTTGAATTGTAAATCATTGGCAATAAATATGTTTTCCATCCTAACATGTAAAGATTCAACCTTAGTTTCCAATGCAACAAAGCGTGCATCGAAAGTAGAAGGCAGATAATCTGGATCATCTGCAGAGTCAGAATCAAGCTCTTCAAAGATATCATCCATGTTAATATCATCTAGAGGAAGATTATCAGCTTCTTCCTCATGTACAACTTCAGTTGCACCACCACCATCAACTTAGCCAGGAAGAAATTTCAGCTTCATCTTGTTGAGATTAGAATTATTAAAAATCAAGTGATCGATAGGGGCCTCTCCGACCGACATATCGACTAACATATGAGAAGCCAATACAGTCATTAAATACCCAAAGGGAATATCACTATGACCAGGATGGAGTCGAAACTGAATGATAGAATGACAAATCAAGGTAGGTAAGCAGAGATGAGCACCTCGGGTTACATTATGAAGAATATGAACCATAAAATTCATTAACACAGTCTTATTACCTGACTGAGGATACAAATTAGACACAAAAATTCTATGCAACACTCTATATTTGGGTAACAAATACCTTAAGGGGAGCGCATTTCCTTTAGGTGTCCATGGAGCATCCAAATTGCATAAATCCTTAGAAAGCATGCGTTTTTCATTTTGAGAGGGTATTTTAGTCAATGTATGGATGAGAACTCCCTCATCATTAACTGAAATTTTCATAAGAGCAGAAATCAAGTGACGATCAACATCAAATGGTCCTTCTCTTGTGACAATTTTAAATGTCAGATTTTCAAGTGAATAATCACATATACATGCAAATATAGATTGAGCAATGGATTGGTATGCAGGCTCACCCCAATCTAGTAAGTTATCCTAACCTACAGCTTGTAGCATGAGAAAGATATCAAACAGAACTGTATGATTAAGATCAACAAGGTGTTCAACGATTACATTTCGCATACGGATGTCACGAACATATGATGGATCATCCTCAAAATCCCTAAGATGACGTTTAGTGAGAGGAGCTGATCTGGAGGAAGATGATGGACCACGAGAAGTTGATTTCCTTCCTCTAGAAGCCATTTGCAACAAAGAGTTCAAAAATAAAAGGAGTTACAAACGAAAGAAAATGGGTTTTTCTAATATCAGATTTTTCAGAATAACTTCAAATCATAATGAACCTCGAAATAAATAGCTACAAGAGTAAAAGAGAAGTATTCTAGACTCAAATCTAGAAGAAAAATGTAAATGGAGCACTTACAATGAAGATTTTGGGAGTTGGCTTCGACTAGTCGAGGTTTGGCCGGTTGGAGGAAGAAATAGAAATGAGGAAGATGAAAGATTTCTTCAAATTAAAAGGGTTTCATGAGTTCCTCGACTGGTCATGTATTTCCACGATCGGTCGAGTACAAGCCAAAAATGCATTTTCATTATAAAAAATTTCAATATTTTTCAGAATATTTTGCAAAAATTAAAATTTAACCTATCAAGCATATACAATATGATACAAAAATACATAAAACATCATCTTATAATGCACATGCCAAGATCAAATTTCATTTGATTAAACCCACTTTTGTAGAGTAATTTCGTGAAAATATCAGCACGTTGATTCCCAATAGGTATATATTCCAAAGATATAACCTTTTCTTCTACTAATTCACGGATATAATGAAATATAATGTCAATGTGGTTAGTACGAGAATGCTGTATAGGATTTTTTGAAATATTAATGGCACTGGAAGTATCACAATATAACAACATAAAATCTTGTTTAATTCCATAGTCACTTAGCATTCTCTTCATCCAAACAAGCTGCATACACGCATTACCAGCTGCGATGTATTCAGCTTCAGCTGTTGAAAGTGATATAGAACTTTGTTTCTTGCTAAACTAAGAAACTAAACAGTTTCTGATATAAAAGCAACCACCACTGGTTGATTTTCTATCATTATAATTACCAGCCCAGTCAACATCCGAGTACCAAGCTAATTGAATGCTAGTCTCATGAGGATACCAGAGATCGAGATTCACAGTACTTGTGACATCGCATAATCCGCTTGACAGCAATCAAGTGCGATTATTTAGGACTAGACTGATATCTAGCGCAAATACCAACACTTAGCGCAATATCAGGTCCACTAGCAGTTAAGTACAATAGACTACCAATCGTACTCCGATAAAGTTTTGGATCAACATTTTTACCTTCAGAGTCTTTTGAGAGTTTTAGGGTAGTACTCATAGGAGTATCGAAGTTCTTGCCATTCTCAAATCCAAATCTCTTAATTAAATTCAAGGCATATTTAGATTGAGAACTGAATATTTCATCAGGTTGTTGCTTTACTTGCAACCCTAGGAAATAATTCCATTCCCCAACCATGCTCATTTCAAGCTGTGATTTCCTCAAATCTGCAAACTCAGTAGTCATGTTAGTACAAGTAGATCCATAAATGATATCATCAATATAAATCTGTACCATCAAAATATGATCATTATGTTTTTTAACGAACAGAGTTTTATTAACAGATCCCATTCAAAAATTATGGCTTAAGAAAAATTTTGTTAGTTTCTTATACCATGCCCTATGCGCTTGTTTTAATCCATAAAGTGCCTTTTTAATCCTATACACATGATCAGTATTTTTGGGATCTTCAAAACCCATCGGTTGTTCTACATAAACTTCCTCATGCAAGTCGCCATTTAGAAATGCACTCTTCACATCCATTTGATAAATCTTAATCTTTCTAAAACACGCAATGGATATAAACAGTCTGATTGATTCAAGACGTGCTACTGGTGCAAAGGTTTTATCAAAATCAATACCTTCAATTTGAATATAACCTTGTACCACTAGTCTGGCCTTGTTTCTAATTATATTTCCAAGATCATCAGACTTATTTTTGAATATCCATTTTTTTCAATGATGTATTTATCTTTAGGTCTTGGTAAAAGATACCAAACATCATTTCTTATGAATTGGTTAAGTTCTTCTTACATCGCAACTATCGAGTTTTCATCAACAAGAGCGACTTTGACGTTAGATGGTTCTACTTGGGATGTAAAACACACATAATTACATATATCCTCAAGTTGTCTACGGGTGCGAACACCAGTGAAGGTTTTCAAGAATTTGTGTGGTTGGATGATCTTTAACGGTCCTTAATTCAGAATCATTCTGATTAGATGAAGTATTGGATTTATCATTTACTAGAACTTCATCATTATCTGAATTTGAGACTGGTGTGTTTAAGTGATCATCAATGACAACATTGATGGACTCTTGAATCACACCGGTTCTTTTGTTCAGAATCCTATAAGCTCGACTGTTTAAGCAATATCCTAGGAAAATTCCTTCATCACTCTTCATATTAAACTTTTCCAAATTTTCACGATCTCGTAAAATATGGCACTTGCTGCCAACAACTCGAAAGTATTTGACAGTAGGCTTTTTATTGAACCACATTTCGTAAGCTGTTTTATTATTATCTTTGTTAGTGTAGACTCGGTTAATAATATAGCAAGCTGTAATGACCACTTCAGCCCAAAGATTCTTAGAGAGCTTCATGCTATTCAACATGACATTAGCCATTTCTTGAAGAAATCTATTCTTCTTTTCCACTATACCATTTTGTTGTGGAGTTTTGGGCGCTGAGAATTCATGTAATATTCCTTGGTCACTACAGAACTTCTCAAAACTGCTATTCTCAAATTCAGATCCATGATTACTACGAATCTTACTGATTTGAGAATCTTTTTCAGTTTGAATCCTTTTGAGAACTTTTCTTACTTCTTCAAGGGTTTCTGATTTGTCCCTTAAGAAGACTACCCATGTATATCTAGTAAAGTCATCTACTATTACCAAGATATACCTTTTTTCACCTCGACTCTCTATTTTGGTAGGTCCTATCAAATCTATGTGGAGGAGTTTGAGTGGTCTTGATGTGATATTTAAATTCACCTTTTTGTGTGAGGTTCTTGTTTGTTTGCCTATCTGGCATTCACCACATATTTTATCTAGTTTTCGAAGCTTGGGTAGACCTCTTATAAGTTCCTGTTTACTCAATCTATATAAATTTCGGTAGTGTACATGTCCAAGACGTTTATGCTACAAATCAGTCTTGTTTGTGTGGACCATGTACCATGTTTAATTAGATGAGCTGGATTCGCTAACAATATAGCAGTTTTCAGACGTTCCACATCTAGTTAGTATTATAGAATCCTTATTGTTTAGAATCTCACAACTTTAATTAGAAAACTGTACACTATGGTTATTATCGCATATTTGAGATATGCTAAGTAGGTTATGTTTTAGACCTTCAACATATAAGACATTTTTAAACACAAGAAGGTTACAAAGTTGAACCGTACCTTGGCCTATAATCTTGCAGTTACTGCCATCACCAAAAGTGACTGACCCATCAGTCATATCTTTTAAATCGGTGAATAAAGCCTTGCTGCCTGTCATGTCCCTTGAGCATCCACTATCTAGGTACCACTTTGAATGGCTTGAAGCTTTGAAAGCAGTGTGGGCAACCAAGCAGGTAACCTTAGGAACCCATTTCAATACTGTTTTGGGTTTAGGAGGATAGTTGGTCTTCTTATATCCGTTGTTGTAAGAATGACCTATAGAGTTAGATTTTAAGAGCTCCTTGAGTAAATCAACTATCTTTTCAGCTAGTGGATTTCGTTTCTAATTAAAGTTGACATAGCTGCTTTTAGGTTTTTGAAATTTTTTTGAATTTTTAGAAAAACCTTGATAAATACTTTTTCCTTTTGAGTTTGAGGACTCTCCTTTCACAAACTTAGGAGGAGTATTTTTCTGTTTAGGATGTATGTTCTTATCATAGCCCAACCCAGATCTGTCGCCACATTTTCTTGATCTGGATAATAGTTTCTCTAACTTAGGATCACCTTGGGCATATCTCCATGTGTCCTTTAAATTTATAAGAGAAGATACTTCATTTTTAAGTTTCTCATTTTCAGATTTCAGATTTTCAATCTGTGATGTTTGGAATTCTAAATCGCATTTTGATTTTTTAAAACAATCTGAAATTTGGAATTTTTCTAAAACAAGTGACTCAAAACATTCTTTGAGTTCAAAAAACTTTTCTTTTTGAAGTTTAAATTTGACAACGATCTTACAACTTTCCTTGTATAGGGCATTTTAAGAATCTTGAAAATCATCTTCATTTACACATTTGCTGTACAAATTTTCCTCACTAGTTGAATCATCCTGATCTGAAAAAGTCAACTTGGCTAGAGTCATAAGAGCTTTTGTTTCATTACCCGACTTGGTTTCAGAATCTTCTGATTTAGAAGAAGCTTCAGAATCAGATGATTCATCCCATGTAGCCAACATACCCTTATTCTTGGGTTTGTCCTTTTTAGGACATTTGTTTGCTAAATGCCCATATTCTTGGCAGTTGTAACATTGACTATCTTTCAAAGACTTCCAAGTTTTAGATTTAGGTTTAGATCTTTTCTTCTCATTTGATTTTTAAAAATCTACCCTTTTCTTGCTTTTGAATATTTTATAAAACTTTTTTTTCTAAAAGAGCCATATCATCTTCAGAATCAGAATTTTCTTCAGAATTACATTTAGAAGATTTTAAAGCGATAGATTTACCTTCAAGAGCTTTAAAGTTTAACTCATAAGTTTGTAAAGAACCAACTAGTTCTTCTATCCTCATATTATCCGTATCACGAAGTTCCAGGATCGCGGTTACTTTGGAGTTGAACGTTCAGGAAGAGAGCGTAGTATCTTTGCACACACTTTACTTTCTGGGATTGTATCGCCAAGACTCCACATAGAGTTTACAATGTCATTTAATCTTGTATAAAAGTCCATAAATGTTTCATTTCCCTCTATATGAATTTCTTCAAATTTGGTTGTGAGAAGTTGGACTTTAGATTTTTTGATAATTGTAGTACCCTCGTGTGTCATTTCTAATATATCCCAGGCTTGCTTTGCAGTATCACAAGTTATGATTCTTTTGAACTCATCCAGTGATATTGCACAAGTGATTGCATTTAGGGCCTTTGCATTGGCACTACTCTCATTTTTCTGAAGAGTGGTCCAAGAGAAGTAAGGAGTTACTCTCATTGATTTTGAACCATCGACTCCAGTCTCTTCAGTGGCAGGAGGTTTCTATTCAATCATTGTGGCTTGCCACACACTCTCATTCATTGATTTGAGAAAGATCCTCATCCTGGCTTTCCAGTAGGCATAATTGGACCCATCAAAGGGTGGAGGCCCAGTGACTGATAGGCTATCAAAATTTGACATCTTAAATTGCTTAAATCATTAGCACAGGAATTAAATCTAAGAATTCAGAAAAAATGAGTTATTAGGCTTTGATACCACTTGAAAAGGCCTAGCTTTATGTCCTTAAGGGGGGGTGAATAGGACTATGCTAAATAAAAATTTATAACAGTGAAAATTAAAGGAATATGATAGCCAACAAGATAACTAAATAAACCACAATGTAAGATTGTAAAGCAACCTCAAAATTCAGATCTTGAGAGGTTGATACAAATGTTGTTCTAAGGACAACCTTACACCAAAAATCAGAGTTTATGGTAGGACAACCTGATTTCTAGAAAGGTCTTTGTACCAAGTCTCAAACCGAAGAGGAATAAAAAATAAATGCAAATTGTACTGAAGAATAACTTGTAATCACAAATATATATTGTTCTAGGGACAACCATGCACCATACAAATGGCAGGGCAACCTTACTGGAACAATCCAATATCCAGCTGATAAATGAATAGCAAGAAATAAATTCTAAACTATTTCAACATTCCCCACAATGCTTGAAATAAAAGATTACAACATTCACAACCACATGTACATCCCTAAAATGAATAAATAAATATATAAAATATAAACCATTCAACCACAACACAAGGAATTATAGTGGTTCGCCTGTGTGTTCACCAACTGTTATACAACAACCACACAGAATGCTACTCCACTCCTAATATCCTCACACAGGGGATATTAGCGTTCACTAACAATGTAGGTTTTCACAGGTTCACTAAAAACCTTTACAATTGTGTTTTTATCTGTGGGCTTACACAATTAAAAAAACCCCACTTTTGAGTTTTGCTGGCTCTCCTCAGATAACCAAAGCAACGAGATTTTTCTGAAAAATCCTGAAAGAAACCAAAACAGAAAGGAATTTAAACTTAAATATTAAATACCTGATTTTCTCTTTCGTTGTAGTATCCCGGAAGAACCAAGTCAGAGTAGATGATTGAATGTCCAAGTTCAATGTCCAGCACTTGATTACAAAGGCTCTAGTTCTAATTGATTTTAAAATTAAACCAACATAGGGCTAGGCTTAATTGATTTTGATTCCAAAGAAAGGGAAATAGAAATTCCTCTTTTCAGATTAGATTGGAATGCAAGAAACAAAATCAATTAAATAAAACTAAAGAAAGAGAATATTAAATAAGCACATAACTTAAACTGGAGCACAGACTTATCTCTCAGAAGGCTGGATTAATTAGCTTAAATTCTATGTTTTATTCTGAGATTCGTGCTCTATCTATAGCTAAGCAAAACACGTCTTCGACTGATCTTAAGACTTCTACTACTGGTCGTAGAACCAACAGATATTTAAAATTTCGGGCGCGATAAGATTTTGCAGTTGCACGACCGGTCATGGGTACCCTACGACTGGTCGAAGATGGCCCAATGTCAATGTTGTACTTTGAGTCAAAGAAACATGACCGGTCGAAGAACCAGTCGACACTGTTCACAGGACTGGTCGAACAGTCTCCCGGACTGGTCAATGAATAACTAAAAAATTTTAAAAATCCTCAACAACTTAGGATTAGTCAAGGAATTTCTTGGACTTGTCGAACCAGTGCTAGGACTAGTCGAACAAGGTCTAGGACTAGCCTTAGAACAGAACAAAGTCACTTATAAAAGATATATGGATTATGTATCCAAAGTGACCTACTCTAAAGGTTAACCTAAGGTCAGTCATACCTCAATAGTGAAGTAAGGACATTGAAACTTGAATACCAGTGACCTTGAGAATCATGAAGATTGAGTTCTTAACCTTGAGATCTTCAGCTTGAAAAACTTCTGAGAACTTGAACTTAAAAGCTTCAGAGATTTCAACTTGAATAGTTGTGCATGCCCTTGTTCAAGTGCTTAAGAAATTTTCACATATACTTGAATTGTAAATCATTCGCAATAGACATATTTTCCATCCTAGCATTTAAAGATTCAACCTTAGTTTCCAATGCCATAAAGCGTGCATCGTAGAAGGCAGATAATCTGGATCATCTGCAGAGTTAAAATTAAGCTCTTTAAAGATATCATCCATGTTAATATCATCTGGAGGAAGATCACCAGCTTTTTCCTCATGTACAGCTTCAGCTGCACCACCACCATCAACAAATTCCAGCTTCATCTTATTGAGATTAGAATTATTAAATATCAAGTGATGGATAGGGGCCTCTCCGACTGGCATATCGACTAACATATGAGAAGCCAATATAGTCATCAAATATCCAAAGGGAATACTACTATGACCAGGACGGAGTTGAAACTGAATGATAGAATGATAAATTAAGGAAGGTAGGCAGAGATGAGCACATCGGGCTACATTATGAAGAGTACAAACCATAAAAGTCGTTAACACAGTCTTATTACCCAACCAAGGATACAGGTTAGACACAAAAATCCTGTGAAACACTCTGTATTCGGGTAACAGATACCTTAAGGGGAGCACATTTCCTTTAGGTGTCCATGAAGCATCCAAATTGCATAAATCCTTAGAAAGCATGCGTTTTTCAGTTTGAGAGGATTTTCCAGTCAATGTATGGATGGAAACTCCCTCATCATTAACTGGAATTTTCATAAGAGTAGAAATCAAGTGACGATCAATATCAAATGGTCATTCTCTTGTGGAAATTTTAAATGTCAGATTTTCAAGTGAATATCATATATACATGCAAACATAGATTGAGCAATGGACTGGTATGTAGGTCCACCCCAATCTAGTAAGTTATCCCAACCTACAGCTTGTAGTATGGGAAAGATATCAAATGGAGCTGTATGATTAAGATCAACAAGGTGTTCAACGATTACATTTCGCATACGGATGTCACGAACACATGATGGATCATCCTTAAAATCCCTAAGATGACGTTTAGTGAGAGAGGCTGATCTGGAGGAAGATGATGGACCACGAGAAGTTTATTTCCTTCCTCTAGAAGCCATTTGCAACAAAGAGTTCAAAAATAAAAGGAGTTACAAATGAAAGAAAATGGGTTTTTCTAATATCATATTTTTCAGAATAACTTCCCCAAATCACAATAAAACTCGAAATAAATAGTTACAAAAGTAAAAGAGAAGTATTCTAGACTCAAATCTAGAAGAAAAATGCAAATGGAGCACTTACAATGAAGATTTTGAGAGTTGGCTTCGACTAGTCGAGATTCGGCCGGTTGGAGGAAGAAATAGATTTGAGGATGATGAAAGATTTCCCCAAATTAAAAGGGTTTCACGAGTTCCTCGACTGGTCGTGGATGTACACGACCGGTTGAACCTCGACTGGTCGTGTATTTCCACGATCGGTCGAGTACAAGCCAAAAATGCATTTTCATTAAAAAAATTTCAATATTTTTCAGAATATTTTATAAAAATTGAAATCTAACCTATCAAGCATATACAATATGATACAAAAATGCATAAAACATCATCTTATAATGCACATGCCAAGATCAAATTTCATTTGATTAAACCGACTTTTGTCAAGCGGTTTCGTGAAAATATCAGCACGTTGATTCCCAGTAGATATATATTCCAGAGATATTACCTTTTCTCCTACTAATTCATGGATATAATGAAATCTAATGTCAATGTGGTTAGTACGAGAATGCTGCATAGGATTTTTTGAAATATTAATGACACTGGAATTATCACAATATAACAATATAGAATCCTGTTTAATTCCATAGTCACTTAGCATTCACTTCATCCAAACAAGCTGTGTACACGTATTACCAGCTGCGATGTATTCAGCTTTAGCTGTTGAAAGTGATATATAACTTTGTTTCTTGCTAAACCAAGAAACTAAACAGTTTTTGATATAAAAGCAACCACCACTGGTTGATTTTCTATCATCAAGATTACCAGCCCAGTCAGCATCCGAGTACCCAGTTAATTGAACTCTAGTCTCATGAGGATACCAGAGACCGAGATTCACAGTACTTGTGACATATCACATAATCCGCTTGACAACAATCAAGTGCGATTCTTTAGGACTAGACTGATATCTAGCGCGAATACCAACACTTAGCGCGATATCAGGTCTACTAGCAGTTAAGTACAATAGACTACCAATCATACTGCGATAAAGTTTCGGATAAACATTTTTACCTTCGGAGTCTTTTGAGAGTTTCAGGGTAGTACTCATAGGAGTATCGAAGTTCTTACCATTCTCAAATACAAATCTCTAAATTAAATTCAAGGCATATTTAGATTGAGAAATGAATATTCCATCAGGTTGTTGCTTTACTTGCAACCCTAGGAAATAATTCAATTTCTCAACCATGCTCATTTCAAACTGTGATTTCATCAAATCTGCAAAATCAGTAGTCATGTTAGTACAAGTAGATCCATAAATGATATCATCAACATAAATTCGTACCATCAAAATATGATCATTATGTTTTTTAACGAATAGAGTTTTTTCAACAGATCCCATTTGAAAATTATGGCTTAACAGAAATTTTGTTAGTTTCTCATACCATGCCCTAGGCGCTTGTTTTAATCCATAAAGTGCCTTTTTAAGCCTATACACATGATCAGTATTTTTGAAATCTTCAAAACTCATCAGTTGTTCTACATAAACATCCTCATGCAAATCACCATTTAGAAATGTACTCTTATAAGACCCGTATCCTAGCTCGTACTGTTCTGTAGGCTTTCGCGGTCATCCTGGTCGAATTCTGGCGACCCGCGATCTATTATCAGCGTTTGCACTCGATCATGAGAGGAGTCCCGTATTCCAAAATCGGCAAGACTTGAACCCTTATGACCGCATTGTCGTTGCAGTTCCAACACCACGTCTCGCACGCCAAGGCAATCCCCAGGCTAGGAGATGTGGGCCTGTGCTCAGTTTAAGGAAAATATCACGCTACAAATATAGATGGAATCTCTACGACACATCACATCAGTCATATCAATCAAGTACACATCATTCCCATCACTCACACCCATCCCCAAGTATAACTACCCTCCCCAAAAGTCAACTTCTCGTACAACAAAGTACCCCCCTTACATCACTCACCATCCCTCTCATCCCATCACTCCACCTCACCACTTATTTCTCTCCCATTTTCTCTCTCATCATTCCAACAAACTCCCATGGGAGCAATCCATGTCCAAGCAAAACTCCATGAGAGGCTTTGTGTGGCCCACTTCCTATCTCTCATCCCCACCCTCTAAAAACAATCTCAACCACGAAAGTTCATCCTTTGGAGCTTTAGATCGCGTTGACAGAAGAAGGAATAGGAGATCAAAGGTGGGTGATTTTATTATTTGATTTATGATTTGAGGGCCCACATATGTGGGACCCATCTTGATGTATGTATTGTTTCAAAGACGGACCCATAGTGGCGAGGTCCCTCCGCTACTCCAGTCTCCATCTCTCTCTTTCTCTTCTCTTTTCTCTTTCTCTATTTTTTATGATGATGTGGGGCTCACCTGATGTACACATCAGACCCATACCGTCCATCTAGAAGGACTATCTAGCCGGCCCAACCTTACCAACCATCCAACAGTTTTTTTTTTTTTGGCTGCTTGTCTTGGACAGGCTTGGTTGAATGGAAAGCACAAATACCAGCTTGATTTTGGGATGGACCACTCACGTGGACCCCACCTGTACCCATAGGCCAGCAAGGCCGTCCATCTGTGGATGCAGGGCCCACGGTGACGTATTTTATCCGCACTGACCAACAGCCGTGGGACCCACCCTTTAAAACATATGTAGATCAGCACCGTCTAGGAGGGTCTGGACGGTGCCATAGGGCACTGATAATCTCACCCTCCCACACACTCAGGTATATACTATAATACATGTTATTATATAAATATAATATAATTTTTATATTAAATGTTATTGTGGGCCACCCTCACATGGGACCTACCTTTAACTCATGCAATCTACACCGTCCAGATGTATCTGGACGGTGAATCTGGAATATATATATATATATATATATATATATATATATATATATATATATATATATATATATATATATATATATATATACACACACACATAATATACTATATCATCTTTAAGTATATATTTATAATATTATATAATACAATATATATTTCATTGGTGGGCCACACCCACGTGGGACCCACCTTTATTAATAGCCAAGTGGCCAACGCACCTACAACAGGCATTATAGTTGCTGTGTTGCCATGATCAATGGATGATCATGGCCTCATCCACATCGTCCATGTTTGAGCGCTGCAGGCCCACCGTGATATATATATTTATGCCTTCCATCTGTCAGGTGTGGGACCCAGCCACACGTGTGGGATGGGACTTAACTTGATGTATATATTCTGTATTCATACCGTCCATCCGGACGGTGTGATGTGTGGGCCATACCATGATATATGTGTTTTTACTTCCACCATCCAGATCAATGGATGGTGGGGTGCACCGAGATGCGTGCTCCTTATCAGCACCGTCTATCTGTGGAGCCCACATGTGATGTATGTGTTGTATGTCCACACCGTTCAGACCAGCTGGGCATGGGCCCCACGTTGATGATCCACATCGTCCACCATCCATCTGGACAATACGGACCATCATTATATACGTCAGCAAGTTCTGTGGGTCCCATCTGTACCGTGGACCCCACCATGTTATATATATTTTATCCCAACCGTTCATTTGGATGGTGGGGACCCCACCTAACTGCTGTGCGGACGACAACAAGATATGTGGGTCTGATCAAAGGTATGTGTTATATCCAAACCATCCATCATTTTGGCTAGCTTGTCTTAAGGCTTGAGACTAAATAAAAAAAATAAAAAAAATGAGGCAGATCTATCAGGTGGACCCTGCAGAAAACAGTGGAGATTGAACGTCCACCATTCAAAAACCTTTTGGGGTTACTGAAGCTTTGAAATAATATGAAATTTATTTTTCCTCTTAATTCAGGTCTTTGTGACCTTATGGTTAGATTGGATGGAGAATATGGTGGGCCCTTCCTTGATGTATTTATGGCCCATCCATGGGGCCCACCCGGATGTATTTGTGGCCCATTGATGCATCCCACTTGTAGATGGTGAGGCCCATTGGTGCGACCCGTATATGCGGCCCACCTTGAGGTATCTATGGCTCATCCATGAGGCCCATCTATTTGTATATTTAAGGCCCATATGATGGGGCCCACCTGCTTGAATCTTAGGCCCATGGGCAAGGCCCATTGTGATATGTATTAAGCCCATCGGTGCGGCCCACTTGACGTTTATGAGGCCCATCGGTGCGGCCCATCCATGAGGCCCACCTTGACGTATTTTGTGGCCCATTCGAGAGGCCCACTTCGATATATTTATGGCCCATATGATGAGGCCCATTGAGATGTATTTTTGGCCCATGATGCGGTCCATAGTGATGTGTATCAGGCCCATGTATTGTAGCCCATTTGATGTATACGAGGCTCATTGGTGCGGCCCATTGATACGACCCATGGTGATTATAAGAGGCCCTTGTGCAAGGCCATGGGCCTACCATATGTTTGGCTCTATGTGGGCCACTCGTTGGGAGAGATGTTGGTTAAATGTCCACATTGATGGACGATGATGGTTGAATGTACACATTGTGACCTTCTCTTAGGCCTTGTTAGGCCATTCTCATCAATACCGATTGTCAATTCTGATTATCGATGTCGATTATCAATCGATTCTGATTATTATCAGCGATTGCCAATTTCGATTGACACGACCAATTTCCTGATTCTGATTATCGATCGATTCTGATTGTCTTGACCGATTGTCGATTCTGATTTTTTTATTCTAATTATCGATCGATCCCGATTGTCGTGGCTGATTGCCGATTAGCGATCGAGGTCGATTATCATGACCATTTGTCAATTTCGATTGACGCGACCGATTTGCCGATTCTGATTATCGATCTATTTTGATTGTCTTGACCGATTGTTGATTTTGATTGATGTGGCCGATTTGCCGATTTCGATTATCGAGGTCAATTATCATGACTGATTGTCGATTCTGATTGACGCGACCGATTTGCCGATTCTGATTATTGATCAATTTTGATTGTCTTGACCAATTGTCAATTTTGATTGACGTGACCGATTTGCCAATTCTGATTGTCGAGGCCAATTATCGTGGCTGATTGTCGATTATGATTGTTATAGTCAATTGACCGATTATCGATCAAGGCCGATTATCATGGCCGATTACCGATTATGATTGTCATGGACGATTGGCCGATTATTGATCGAGGCCGATTATCGTGGCCGATTGCCGATTATGATTGTCATGGCTGATTGGCCGATTATCGATCGAGGCCAATCATCGTGGCCGATTATCGATCGAGGCCAATCATCGTGGCCGATTGTGGATTCCAATTGTCGAGGCCTAATGTGATGTATATGCGGCTCGAATTTGAGGCCTGTTATGATGTATTCTGCCCATATTTAAGTCCCAATGTGATGTATAGGAGGCCTATGTGATGAGGCCCATTGCGATGCATTTGAGGGCCAGGCGATGGAGCCCATTGTGATGTATGTTAGGCCCATGTGAGAGGCCCATCATGACGTATATTAAACTCTTAAGTGAGGCCCATGGTGTTGTATATTTGGCCCTTGTGTGAGGTCATGGGTCCACTATGTGTTAGGATCCTGAGGGTAATTCCTTGGGGGCAATGTTAGTTAAATGTCCACATTGTTGAGGTCGATTGTCGATGCCAGTTGTTGATACCGATTATGAGTATGTGACAGTATAGCATCATGATACATGCCCATACGCATCATCTGCATGTTTGTTATGAGATGTAGTTGATCATTGCATATGTCATTGAGGATGTTGTTATGAGACTCCCTGATAGGCGGAGGTTATCTCACATGAGCACACAGTATGCATAGGATTGATGTATGACTAGATTCTATGACTCATGCATCCTGCATTGTATGTTGTAATTACTATACGCTCGAGTGACATCAGGACCGTAGCCTCCATAGGCATATCATGGATGGCCAGATGGGACACCAAAAATGTTTGATTCTAGCATACGGGCACCATAGATGTTCTTAGGTGAAAATTCCTAAACCTCCGTGGCCAGGAGACACCCCAACGTCGAGACCGAGTGGATATATATATATGAGCGCATGATGGCCGTATACCAGTAGGCCGCGTCTCCCACTGTGTCGTGGTCGGTTGGGAGGGGGTGTGACCTTACCCGCCTGAGTGAGGGGGCAATATGTAAGTTACGTTTGACCAGCTTGAAGAACGTGTCTGCTATCGACGAGTTGGGCCCGATGTTGGCAGGCGGATAGTGAGGTCTCTTCCACTTACTCAGTTGTGCGCTCGGATAGGGGCGACAAGCTGGCGTAGAGTGTAATAGACCCCGGTGATGATCCCAGAGATGAACCGTACTAATATGTGGACTTATTGAGCAGGAGTTACATACTCATTCATTCACTATCCACTCGGGCTGGTGGTGTGTAACTATTTATTACATGTACCTTCGTAATGTCCGAGATTTCAGCTAGGGAACGCGACCAACCTGAGATCAGGAGTTTACCAGATCGAGTCTGACTATCCAAATTTAGGTATGGGACTGGTTTGAATAGAAGTCCCCTATGATGGACCCCATAGCCTGCGATACTACATATTATCATCCCGACTTCACACTCCAGCAAGGTCATTTCATTCGCGACATATAACAATTTGGATTATTGTGTTTCTGCATTTATATGGTCTAGGTACAGCGACACTATATTGTGTTACTCATCAAGAATGTATATTGTATCGCATCCTCTGTATATGATATTTAGCTCCCTATGACTCATCATTTGCATAGTTGATTTGTATTGAGTATTCTAATATTGTATGACTCATGGACTTGTTAGTATTTCTGTTTACTCTGTTATCTTATGATTTGTGATCTTGTCAGTATTTCTGTTTACTCTGATAATTCCTGATCTTGTCTGTATTTCTGCTTATTCCGGCATTGTATGAATATAACATTGTATTGAAAACCTGGCACATACCTTGTGCACAAACTTACACCACCCTGTAAGCTTTCTATAAGCTTATGCATGATAAATGCGTGCAGGTGATGTTAGGTTGTAGCAGTGTTGAGCTTGGAGCGTACAGTGGTCTTCTGGAGCTTGATTTTTGATATATGTATTTCCTTTCGACATTGTACCGAAATGATTATATTAGTGGATATGTGATGATAGTGTTGCCTTTGTGAATTGGATAATCTTGTGGTTATGCTTATTATGAGTTAAATGTACAAAAAAAAACTCCTTGTAGGATCCCAGGATCGAAATCTGGCATATGGATGCTAGGAGCTGGGAATGGGGTACTACGGAGGCTGTCGGCACCAAATTCGGCGATCGGGATTCATGTGAATCCCATTTTCGGAATTGGGGCATGACAACTCTTCACATCCATTTGATAAATCTTAATCTTTCTAAAACACGCAATGGATATAAACAGTCTGATTGATTCAAGATGTGCTACTGGTGTAAAGGTTTCATCAAAATCAATACCTTCAATTTGAGTATAACCTTGTACCACTATTCTGGCCTTGTTTCTAATTATATTTCCAAGGTCGTCAGACTTATTTTTTAAGATCCATTTTGTTTCAATGATGTGTTTATCTTTAGGTCTTGGTATAAGATACCAAACATCATTTCTTACGAATTGATTAAGTTCTTCTTACATCGCAACTATCCAGTTTTCATCAGTAAGAGCTTCTTTTACGTTAGATGGTTCTATTTGGGATGTAAAACACACATAATTACATATATCCTCAAGTTGTCTACGGGTACGAATACCAGTGAGAGGGTTTTCAAGAATTTGTGTGGTTGGATGATCTTTAAGAGTCCTTAATTCAGAATCATTCTAATTAGATGAAGTATTGGATTAATCAATTACTAGAACTTCATCATTATCTGAATTTGAGAGTGTGTTTAAGTGATCATCAATGACAACATTGATGGACTCTTGAATCATACCGGTTCTTTTATTCAGAATCCTATAAGCTCTACTGTTTAAGGAATATCCTAGGAAAATTCCTTCATTACTCTTCGTATTAAACTTTCCCAAATTTTCACGAACTCGTAAAATATAGCACTTGCTGCCAAAAACTTGAAAGTACTTGAGAGTAGGCTTTTTATCGAACCACATTTTGTAAGTCGTTTTATTATTATCTTTACTAGTGTAGACTCGGTTAATAATATAACAAGTTGTATTGACCGCTTCAGCCCAAAGATTCTTAGAGAGCTTCATGCTATTCAACATGACATTAGCCATTTCTTAAAGCACTCTATTCTTCTTTTCCACTATACCATTTTGTTGTGGAGTTTTGAGCACTGAGAATTCATGTAATATTCCTTGGTAACTACAGAACTTCTCAAAACCGCTATTCTCAAATTCAGATCCATGATCACTACGAATCTTACTGATTTGAGAACCTTTTTCAGTTTGAATCCTTTTGAGAACTTTTCTTACTTCTTCAAGCTATTGTAATTTGTCCCTTAAGAAAACTACCCATGTATGTCTGGTAAAGTCATCCACTATTACCAAGATATACCTTTTGCCACCTCGACTCTCTATTCTGGTAGGTCCTATCAAATCTATGTGGAGGAGTTCGAGTGGTCTTGATGTGATATTTGAATTCACCTTTTTGTGTGAGGTTCTTGTTTGTTTGCCTATCTGGCATTCACCACATATTTTATCTAGTTTTCGAATCTTGGGTAGACCTCTTATAAGTTCCTATTTACTCAATCCATATAAATTTAGGTAATGTACATGTCCAAGACGTTTGTGCCATAAATCAGTCTCATTTGTATGGACCATGTAACATGTTTGATTAGATGAGCTGGATTCGCTAACAATATAGCAGTTTTTAGACGTTCTACGTCCAGTTAGTATTACAGAACCCTTATTGTTTAGGATCTCACAGCTTTGATTAGAAAACCGTACACTATGGTTATTATCACATATTTGAGATATGCTAAGTAGGTTATGTTTTAGACCTTCAACATATAAGACATTTTTAAACACAAGAAGGTTACAAAGTTGAACCGTACCTTGGCCTATAATCTTGCAGTTAATGCCATCACCAAAAGTGACTGACCCATCAGTCATATCTTTTAGATCGGTGAATAAAGCCTTGCCGCCTGTCATGTGCCTGGAGCATCCACTATCTAGGTACCACTTTGAATGGCTTGAAGCTTTGAAAGTAGTGTGGGCAACCAAACAGGTAACGTTAGGAACCCATTTCAATACTGTTTTGAGTTTAGGAGGATAGTTGGTCTTCTTATATCCGTTGTTGTAAGAATGACCTATAGAGTTAGATTTTAAGAGCTCCTTGAGTAAATCAACTATCTTTTCAGCTAGTGGATTTCGTTTCTGATTAAAGTTGATATGGCTGCTTTTAGGTTTTTGAAAAGTTTTTGAATTTTTAGAAAAACCTTGATAAGTACTTTTTCCTTTTGAGTTTGAGGACTCTCCTTTCACAAACTTAGGAGGAGTATTCTTCTGTTTAGGAGGTATGTTCTTATCATAGCCCAACCCAGATCTGTCGCCACATTTTCTTGATCTGGGTAATAGTTTCTCTAATTTAGGAGCACCTTGGGCATATCTCCATGTGTCCTTTAAACTCAGAAGAGAAGATACTTCATTTTTAAGTTTCTCATTTTCAGATTTCATATTTTCAATCTGGGACGTTTTGAATTCTAAATCGCATTTTAATTTTTTAAAACAATCTAAAATTTGGAATTTTTTTAAAACAAGTGACTCAAAACATTCTTTGAGTTTAAAAAACTTTTCTTTTTGAAGTTTAAGTTGGACAACAATCTTACAACTTTCCCTGTATAGGGCATTGTAAGCATCTTGAAGATCATCTTCATTTTCGCATTCACTGTATAGATTTTTCTCACTAGTTGAATCATCATGATCTGAAAAAGTGAACTTAGCTAGAGTCATAAGAGCTTTTGTTTCATTACCCGACTTGGTTTCAAAATCTTCTGATTTAGAAGAAGCTTCAGAATCAGATGATTCATCCCATGTAGCCAACATACCCTTCTTCTTGGGTTTGTCCTTTTAAGGACATTTGTTTGCTAAATGCCCATATTCTTAGCAGTTATAACATTGGCTATCTTTCAAAGACTTCCGAGGACTAGATTTAGGTTTAGATCTTTTCTTCTCATTTGATTTTTGAAAATCTACCCTTTTCTTGCTTTTGAATATTTTATAAAACTTTTTCGCTAAAAGAGCCATATTATCTTCAGAATCAGAATTTTCTTCAAAATTACATTTAGAAGATTTTAGAGTGATAGATTTACCTTTTGGAGCTTTAAAGTTTAACTCATAAGTTTGTAAAGAACCAACTAGTTCTTCTACCCTCATATTATCCGTATCATGAAGTTCCTGGATCGCAGTTACTTGGGAGTTGAACCGTTCAGGAAGAGAGCGTAGTATCTTTGCACACACTTTACTTTCTGAGATTGCATCGCCAAGACCCCACATAGAGTTTATAATGTCATTTAATCTTGTATAAAAGTCCATAAATGTTTCATTTTCCTCCATATGAATTTCTTCAAATTTAGTTGTGATGAGTTGGACTTTAGATTTTTTGACAATTGTAGTATCCTCGTGTGTCATTTCTAATATATCCCAGGCTTTCTTTGCAGTATCACAGGATATGATTCTTTTGAACTCATCTAGTGATAGTGCGCAAATTATTGCATTTAGTGTCTTTGCATTGGCACTACTCTCATTTTTCTGAAGGGTGGTCCAAGAGAAATAAGGAGTTACTCTCATTGATTTTAAACCATCGACTCCAGTCACTTCAGTGACAGGAGGTTTCCATTCAGTCACTGTGGCTTGCCACACACTCTCATCCATTGATTTGAGGAAGATCCTCATCCTGGCTTTCCAGTAGGCATAATTGGAGCCGTCAAAGGGTGGAGGCCAAGTGACTGATAGGCTATCAAAATTTGACATCTTAAATTGCTTAAATCGTTAGCTCAGGAATTAAATCTAAGAATTAAGAAAAAATGAGCTATTATGCTCTGATACCACTTGAAAAGGCCTAGTTATATGTCCTAGAGGGGGAGTGAATAGGACTGTGCCAATTAAAAATTTATAACAGCAGAAATTAAATGAATATGATAGCCAACAAGATAATTAAATAAACCACAATGTAAGATTGTAAAGCAACCTCAAAATTCAGATCTTAAGAGGTTGATACAAATGTTGTTCTAAGGACAACCTTACACCAAAAACCAGAGTTTATGGTAGGACAACTTGATTTCTAGAAAGGTCTTTGTATCAAGTCTCAAACCGAAGAGGAATAAGAAATAAATACAAACTGCACTGAAGAATAACTTGTAGTAAAAAATATGTATTGTTCTAGGGACAATCATGCACCATAAAAATGGCAGGGCAACCTTACTAGAACAATCCAATATCAAGTTGATAAATGAATAGCAAGAAATAAATTCTAAACTATTACAACATTCCCCACAATGCTTGAAATGAAAGATTACAACATTCACAACCACATGTACATCCCTTAAATGAATAAATAAAGATATGAAATAAAAATCATTCAACCACAACACAAGGGATTATAGTGGTTCGCCTGTGTGTTTACCAACTATTATACAACAGCCACACAAAATGCTACTCCACTCCTAATATCCTCACACAGGGGATATTAGCGTTTACTAACAATGTAGGTTTTCACAAGTTCACCAAAAACCTTTACAATTGTATTTTTGTCTGTGGGCTTACACAATTAAAAAAATCTCACTTCTGAGTTTTGCTGGCTCTCCTCAGATAACCAAAGCAACGAGATTTTTCTGGCAAATCCTAAAAGAAATCAAAACAGAAAGGAATTTACACTTAAATGTAAAATACCTGATTTTCTCCTTCGATGTAGTAGCCAGGAAGAACCAAGTCAGAGTAGATGATTGAATGTCCAAGTTTAATGTCCAGTACTCGATTACAAAGGTTATAGTTCTAATTGATTTTAAAATTAAACCAACATAGGGCTAGCCTTAATTGATTTTGATTCCAAAGAAAGGGAAATAACAATTTCTCTTTTAAGATTAGATTGAAATGTAAGAAATAAAATTAATTAAATAAAGCTAAAGAAAGAGAATATTAAATAAGCACACTTAGCTTAAAATGGAGCACAGACTTATCTCTCAGAAGGTCGGATTAATTAGCTTAAATTCTATATTTTATTCTGAGATTCGTGCTCTATTTATAGCTGAGAAAAACACGTCTTCGACTGGTCTTAAGACTTCTACGACTTGTCATAGAACCAACAGATATTTAAAATTTTGAGTGCGATAAGATTTTGCAGTTGCATGACCGGTTGTGGGTACCCTACGACTGGTCGAAGGTCCCCTTCGACTGGTCGTAGGTTCCATACAACTGGTCGAAGATGGCCCAATCTCAACGTTGTACTTTGAGTAAGAAACACGACCGGTTGAAGAACCAGTCGACACTGTTCACAGGACTGGTCGAAGAATAACCAGAAAATTTTGAAAATCCTTAACAACTTAGGACTAGTCAAGGAATTTCTTGGACTGGTCGAACCAGTGATAGGACTAGTCGAACAAGGTTTAGGACTAGCCTTAGAACAGAACAAAGTCACTTATAAAAGATATATGGACTATGTATCCAAAGTGACCTACTCTAAAGGTCAACCTAAGGTCAGTCATACCTCAATAGTGAAGTAAGGACATTAAAACTTGAATACCAGTGACCTTGAGAATCATGAAGATTGAGTTCTTGACCTTGAGATCTTTAGCTTGAAAAAATTTTGAGAACTTGAACTTTAAAGCTTCTGAGATCTTCAACTTGATTAGCTTATGAGAACTTGAAAGCTTCTGAAATCTTCACCTTTGAGATCTTTAACTTGAATAGTTGTGCTTGTCTACTCGAAGCCAATCTTGTGTCTTGAATAGATCTTTTGTTCATCACATAAACAAGTTTCAAAGAAGTGTCTTTGTCACCACAAATTTGACAATCACAAGGGGCTATTCACTATAGCACTTACACAAACCTCTATCACTTATCATATGTCTAGAGCAACCACTATTTACGTACCACTTTTATTGACTCAAACCCTTGAAGGCAGTGTGAAAAATCAGATATGTAACCTTAGGGACCCATTTCATTATCATTTTGGGTTTTGGAGCGTTGTTGGTTTTACTTCGCTTAAAATTGTTATTAGCACTCACATTCGAATTAAATTTCAGAAGCTCCTTAAGTAAATCCATAATCTTCTCAGCTAAGGGGTTATAATTCTGATTTCTAAAATTGATATGGTTGACATTAGGTTTGGTAGCTTGAAAAGTTTTAGGATTTTTAAAACTGTTTTGATTTAAGCTTTTCCCTTTTAAGTTAGAGGACTCTCCTTTAACAAACTTAGGAGATACATTTTTATTTTTTAGAGGCATGTTTTTATCATAGCCCTGACCCGATCTATCTCCATAAATTCTTGATTCGATTAGTAATTTTTCTAGTTTAGGGTCTCCCTGGGCATACCTCTAAGTATCCTTTAAATTCAAGAGGGAAGAGACTTCCAATATTAGTTTCTCATTTTCTGATTTTAGGTTTTCAAGTTGAGATGCTTTGAAATATATATCACATTTAGTTTTTTCAAAACAATCAGAAATATGTGACTTTTTCAAAACTAAGTTTTCAAAATCCACTTTTAATTTTAGAAACTTTTCTTTTTGAAGTTTAATTTTGACAACAATCTTACAACTCTCCCTGTATAGGGCATTGTAGGCATCTTGAAGATCATCTTCATTTTCAAGGTCACTCAGACTTTCATATTCAGATGACTCACAACTATCTGTGGAAATGACTCTAGCTAAAGTCATTAAGGCCTCAACTTCACTTGCAGATTCGGGTTCTGAATCATCCAACTCAGAAGAGACTTAAGAGCAAGATGATTGATCCCATGTGGCCAACATGCCTTTTCTCTTTGTCTTGACCCTTTTAGGGCACTTATTTCCCAAATGCCCATATTCATGGTAGTTGAAGCATTGACTGTCATTTAGTAATTTTCAATTTTTACTTTTACCCTTTTTCTTCTCAGAGGGTTTTTAAAAATCAACTCTCTTTTACTTTTGAAAATCTTATAAAACATCTTAGCTAATAAGGCCATATCATCCTTTGAGTTTTCACAATCAGAATTATTACTACTATTGTTCACTCCCCAAGTGTAGGGTTGTGATGTAGTAATAAACTCGGTAAGACCGAGGTCGAATCCCAAAGGACTGAAACCTGTACGTTATCTAAAATTAAGTAGAATTAGAACTAAAATAAGGTGAAATCTAAACTAATTGTAATTTAAGGAATAATGATGGAGTGATTATCTAAAACTTAAGAAAATTCAGAGAAAGGGAACTAGGGATTCAGAGGATCCACTTGTAGAGATCAGAGAGATCTTATGCCAGTTTCAAGAATCATGGAATATAACTGAACTGCCATTGATATAGTTTTTAAGAGATGAAAGGTATATGAATTAGAATGGATTCCATCACCAAACCATGCCCAAGAGATTATGGCAAACAACAGAATTAAACTAATTACCAACTAATCAACATGTTATGAAGGTCAGGAAGGGTACCGTCATCCGACCATGCCCATGAGACTATGGTGAACAACAGGGCTTCCTAGCGTCATAAACATAAAAGGAAAAGGACATGCTCAAAGCCATTGCAGATCCATTGTAATTTCAGTCACAACAGACCATTAAAAACTAAAAACATTCCCTTCATTAACCAAATTCAACATCAGTTCAATCTAAACAAAAGATAAGAAAAGAGTTCCCATCACGCTACAAGCTTCCCCTCTTAGCCCTAGCTAAGAGGTTTAGCCCACCATGATGGGCCTAGATCTCATAAAATTAAAAAGAAAAAAGAAAAAGAAAAGAGGAAAAAATAAAAAATACAAACTCTCCCTTTCTCCCTCTCTCTCCCTCTGATCCATGTCCCAAAACCAGGATATCTCCCCACGTTCCAGCCTCCAACTCCCTTTTATATCAGCATCAAGTCGGTGGAGAGGATGTTTAAATTACGCAGGACGTTTCGCTGAGAGCCCCTGCGTAAGCTCTGTTACGCAGCCATGCAGACAGTTCAAGAAACGCCACGCCTCCTTGCTTCTGTCCAAAAGAATACAGTCCCTTGGGGCGGTTTGGATAGGCCTACAAGATGGACGGTCCAGATCGGCCGTCCGATCATCGCCATGGTCGTACATCCCTAAAAATGGTCAGTGCCGTGCCAGACGCAGAAACAGGGCCTATGCGAAACTGTTTGCACTGTGATGATGGTGGGGTCCATGATCGGTGTCATCTACGAAATCCATTCCATCCACTGGATTCAGGACGAAAAACCGTCCGGGAAGGAGTGCTTTTGGAACAGTTTCGGTGTGGCCCATGAGATACTTCATTCCACCGTCCATCTTGCTTTTGGACAATCAAAAACAGATCTCCAATACCTTTTGAAAATTTGCCACCTAGACATGAGTGATAAGGTCCTCATGAATCTCATGGATGGTTTGGATTGTCCATATGGACAATGTATGGGGCCCACAACGTGAATCAGCGTCCGGCACCCTACAGATGCTGTTTACGCGAGATCCGCAGAAGGCACCGATTCTTTTTGTTGTTGAATTCAGTAGGGTCCACATCAGCTGTTCTTTCCAAAATCCACGCCGTCCATTGAGTTGTCCTCAAAAAATCATCCAGAAATGGGTGTTTTTTTCTTAGATTTAGTGTGACCCATTGAATCTTTACTTCTACCATTCGTCCTACATTTGGACAGTTAAAAATCATTCTCCGTTGTACCTTGAAATTTCGTCACCTAGCTGATGGTACAATGGGCCATGAGATTCTAATGAACGGTCCAGATTCAGCATATGGACCATGATGGTGGCCCACAGTGAAAACCCAATGTAACGCACGTCCGTAACTGACATTTTTTTTGGCACTATTTGGATGTTTTGTACAAAAAATAAGTGGGGCCCACTATGGTGTTTTCTCAAAAAATCTGCTCCCTTCACCGTTTTCATCATATCATGATAGCCCATGGTCCCAAGTTTGAAGTAGATCTGACTTCAGGGTGGGCCACACGGCCAACTGTTATGAGTATGATATTCACCGTTAAAAACATAATTGGCTTCACGTGATACCATGCATCGCCATATATTTACAAATTTGCCATTCTCATTTGGTATAACTTCTGTCGTTCGTATCTTTTGATTGCATCGTTCAAATGAGACAAAATTTCACCAGAAGTTGTTATTTTTCACGCTCTTTCTAACGCCTAATTTTCAGTCCTGATCGCTTATGGATTGCCAAGATATGCTTTAATGGCTAAAACCCTCTGATCTCTTTATTGAGCCACTTTCACATGGATCTAATGGCTAAAATTTGACGTGTACGGTTAATTTATGTCCCCCATCATGTGTATTAAGTTTCAAGTCAATCAGAGGGTGAGAACCCTGTGATCTTGCATTCTGGACTAATTTCGGGCCATCTTTAATGTGAACAACCTAATTTCCTCAGATCCCTAGCATGTAGATTCATTGATCTCAGTCCTATGGAGTCCATCTCTTGCTCTGGTGCCTCTGGGGCATCAAATCAATATTTTTAATACTCTTTTTCAGTCAACGCTCATAATTACACCCTGCAACAAAAACACAATTAAAATAATCCATTAAGCAGTGTCATGTCCGTAAATCCATGTAATAACTGGGGTCTAATATGCAATATTTGACCCTCAACACAACCCCCAACCAACATTTTGCTAGTCTCAAGCAAAATATGCGAAAAATAATTTGAGAATTACAGAAGAATCTTTATAAAACCGAGTGATGTTTTGAATAATATACGAGAAATCTAAGATTCATGAATGTTGAAAATTATTTTATCATAGACTCAAACACCCAGTAAACTTCATAATCAAGTTCAAAGTATTAATCCATCAATTAGAATAATTCTAAACACTGAATTCCATGGGTGTATAGTGTAATCTCGGCTTATCAACATTAAAATTCACTTCTCTATTTCAGGATATCATTGGTAAACACAAGAGCATTCATGATATCCAAAGTTTGCCTTACAGATCATCTTTTCAGTTTTCCTGCTTTTGATTTTATCATTGAAAATAACGTCAAGAAGGAGAATCAAATCCTTACCTATAGGGAGCAAACCTATGGTGAAGACTGTATGCCCAACCCTGTTCACATATTATCCATGGGGAATTAAATCTACACCTATAGGGAGAAAACCTATGGGGAAAATTATTCGCCCAAATCGTTCCAAAGGTATCTTCTTCCTTCTTCTTCTTTTTTTTCGTATCGATCCTGTTAGGTATTTTTTTTTTTAGGTTGGTTTCTTACATGCTTAGTGATTACCCAGTTAATCCTGTAATATTGAACTGAAACCTTAATGTGTAAGTGAGATGTGACATGTGAAATCATGATTCAATCAATGTTTAAAACTTCTAATCATGGATTAACAATTCAAACTTAACAGTGAAATCTAACAGATAACTGAATTCAAGAGTCATACATTACCAACATCGCGTATCTTAAAAATCTAAATTAGGGATATCTGTCAAAATTACTTCGAATTCGTAGGAATTTTCAGAAAAATTTAAAAAATTTTCACAATTTTTTGCTCAAGACCAAGAAAACACTGATTAGGTTACCTAATCTCCCACCCCAAACCAAAAATCTACATTGTCCTCAATGTAAAAGATATATGAGCATGCAATGCACATGTGACAACGAAAGTAAATGAGAAGTGATGGGAGGATAGTACCTGAATAACGAATCGAGAGAGATTTTTCAAGAGATCGCTGGGAGAGAGCAGATTAGTACGAGAGAGAAAGTAAAACAAAATAATAAAAATGAAATCCTACCTATACCACTTTCGCAGGTCCTCTCGATTGCATTTAGCGTATGCAACAAGCCTTTAAACCCCTAGGTTACCCCTAGTGGACGAGTTGTAGTCTCGTGAGGGTTTGCAGTAATGTTACCAATAAACATTGAATCGATCATGCTGCAAGGTTCCCCTTCCGTCCAATATCTTGATAAGTTTCTCAGTAAGTTCCTCAATAGGATCATCCAAAAGCCCTTTTTTGCAATAGGCTTGGGCGCCCTGGAGCATGACTTTTCAGAGAGACTTACGTAACTCATAAGAAATATTCCATTGAATTACTTGAGGTATCCGTAATATATATGATTCACCTATGACAGAAGAAGTTTTAACGTTAGTATCGCATGGTGAATCAGAGATTATAAATAAAAAAAAAAGTATAGAAAACTTCATAAGAAGTGATGTAGTCTCAACACATTCTGAAGCTCCAAACTTCGGCTAAATTTTCAACTCATTTTCCTTTACTAGTAGATGTTTAGGATTATGGGAAGAGAGGATTTCAGAATAAGGGTTCTCTCGGTCAGTGATGACTATCGAGATGTTGTCTCGCAAGGCATCTCCATTGTCTCTTAACATGGGATCATTTGAAACTACAATGTGTGTCAAGCAATCCCAAGAGTTAGGAAGTTTAGCTGAGTGTGACTTATTGTGGCTTGTGATGATCTGTGCAAAGAATCCATCATCCTTGAAAGTGGATGGAGTTACACTCTCTTCCTCCAGTCCTGCACAAACAGATTGAAAATCAGTGAGTGAGGCATTGATGTGATCACTCTGTTCATTGAAATTACTCAATTGAGGCGTTGAATTGTCAAACGTGTGCAGCTCAGATGGTGGCCGAAATTGAGTGGTTTTAAATTCTAGGGTCGTAGCGAGCAACTCCTCCTTCCCCTGAATCATATCATTATTCAATTCAGAGGAGTAGTCTAAACATGTTTCACAAGAGTTAGAAGGGTCGGTTGTATGGGGCTCATCCTCCACCTTTAAATCAGACGTGTCGGGTGAGGGGAATGGCTCATTATGACCGACCACTTCGTGTACGTCTTGATCATTGACCTGGACCATACTTGAGATGGATTCCAGGGAAACTATGGCTGCACATTCAGGATCATGATCCCAATATGCATCATCATCCAGTTTCGTGCAGTGCACAGTTGGGATGGGATCGCCTTCCTCACATTCTATTCCTAAATTCAGTTGAGGTTCGAATAAACTAACCTCCTCATCATTGAAATCATGTGTGTCATGTAAGGAAGGTGTGTCATCATCAATGTATTTAAAAGACACCCATGTATCTTCACCATTCTTTCGAACAGTCATCGAGATTGACTCATCGGCAAATTTAACCATATGCTCATTAACGGAATCCAACTCCTCATTCCAAATTTCAGATTCTTTCAAAAGTGAATGCGGATCACTTTCCTTGCATTGTATTTCTGGATTGGGTCATGGCTGGGATGACCGAGCCTCCTCTATCCTATCGAGGCACGTATTAGTCCTTCCATTACTTTTTTGAATTTCGCAAACCACTCCATGTTATGCTGAATTAAATTTTCCTGGATCGTTTCTGGTTGGGTCTCAAAGGTAGAGGGTACAAGAGAATAATCACTTGAAATAAGTGCTTCCAAAGTTTTTATACTTTCTCCAAAACAGGCCAAGTTATGCTGAAATGAATCCTCTTGGATCGTTTCTGGTTGAATCTCAATGTTAGGGTATCCAAGAGGATAATCCTTATAACATGTTGTTGGTTCATCTTCCCAGCTTTGATGTTTCCACTGGTTATAGTCATAGTGATCATACATGGGAGAATATGATAGCTGATAATAATCCTCATTCTCATAATTACGATCATATAGAGCCCTATTAACCGATGGAACATAACGTTCTAGCCGGTTCTCAATGTCTTTTTGTGATGGAGAAAAATCTTGAGGTATACGTTGAATTCCACAACCCTCGGGCATTACCCAATATCTCCTATCCATCTCAGCATATGCACGTACCCACTCTTCCATGGTAGAATCCTAACTCTGAGTCTAATCCTAGAATAAAAAAAAAGTCCAATAACAATATGGAAAGTAAAAGAAGAAGTTAGAACGTATTTACCAGGTTAGAGATTCTTAAGTTAAAGCCTGCAAAAGGAAATAAAAGAAATTAGTTTCTACAAATAGAAATCCTAAAATTAGAAAGTTAATAATAAAAATAAAAATAACAATAAAGGAAAGATGAGTTAGTTTCTAAATAAAACAAAAATTCCTGAAAAAAAAACCTAATTCTAAAAATAGAAAAAGTAGAGAATTTAGAATGGGATTACCAAATTAGATGTCTATGTAAGGATCCTACAAAATAAGAAAACAGGTTAGTTTATATAAATCAGAAAAACCTAAACCTAAAGTTAGAAAAATCCTAATCTTACACTAATCCTAAAACTAGTTAATTTCAAAAAATCGTAGCCGTCAGTACCCGGCAACGGCGCCAGAAACTTGTTCACTCCCCAAGTGCAGGGTTGTGATGTAGTAATAAACTCGGTAAGACCGAGGTCGAATCCCAAAGGACTGAAACCTGTACGTTATCTAAAATTAAGTAGAATTAGAACTAAAATAAGGTGAAATCTAAACTAATTGCAATTTGAGGAATAATGATGGAGTGATTATCTAAAACTTAAGAAAATTCAGAGAAAGGGAACTAGGGATTCAGAGGATCCACTTGTAGAGATCAAAGAGATCTTATGCCAGTTTCAAGAATCATGGAATATAACTGAACTGCCGTTGATATAGTTTTTAAGAGATGAAAGGTATATGAATTAGAATGGATTCCATCACCAAAACATGCCCAAGAGACTATGGCAAACAACAGAATTAAACTAATTACCAACCAATCAACATGTTATGAAGGTGAGGAAGGGTACCGTCATCCGACCATGCCCATGAGACTATGGTGAACAACAGGGCTTCCTGGCGTCATAAACATAAAAGGAAAAGGACATGCTCAAAGCCATTGCAGACCCATTGTAATTTCAGTCACAACAGACCATTAAAAACTAAAAACATTCTCTTCATTAACCAAATTCAACATCAGTTCAATCTAAACAAAAGATGAGCAAAGAGTTCCCATCACGCTACAAGCTTCCCCTCTTAGCCCTAGCTAAGAGGTTCAGCCCACCATGATGGGCCTAGATCTCATAAAATTAAAAAGAAAAAAGAAAAAGAAAAGAGGAAAAAATAAAAAAAAATAAACTCTCCCTTTCTCCCTCTCTCTCCCTCTGATCCACGTCCCAAAACCAGGATATCTCCCCACGTTCCAGCCTCCAACTCCCTTTTATATCAGCATCAAGTTGGTGGAGAGGATGTTTAAATTATGCAGGACGTTTCGCTGAGAGCCCCTGCGTAAGCTCTGTTACGCAGCCATGCAGACAGCTCAAGAAACGCCACGCCTCCTTGCTTATGTCTAAAAGAACACAATCCCTTGGGGCGGTTTGGATAGGCCTACATGATGGACGGTCTAGATCGGCCGTCCGATCATCACCATGGTCGTACAACATCCCTAAAAATGGTCAGTGCCGTGCCGGACGCAGAAACAGGGCCGATGCGAAACTGTTTACACTGTTTACGCTGTGACGATGGTGGGGTCCATGATCGGTGTCATCTAGGAAATTCATTCCATCCACTGGATTCAGGATGAAAAACCGTCCGGGAAGGAGTGCTTTTGGAACAGTTTCGGTGTGTCCCATGAGATAGTTCATTCCACCGTCCATCTTGCTTTTGGACAATCAAAAATTGATCTCCAATACCTTTTGAAAATTCGCCACCTAGAGATGAGTGATAAGGTCCTCATGAATCTCATGGACGGTTTGGATTGTCCATACGGACAATGTAAGGGGCCCACAACGTGAATCAGCGTCTGGCGCCCTGCGGACGCTGTTTACGCGAGATATGCAGAAGGCCCCGATTCTTTTTGTTGCTGAATTTAGTAGGGTCCACATCAGCTGTTCTTTCCAAAATCCACGCCGTCCATTGAGTTATCCTCGGAAATCATCCAGAAATGGGTATTTTTTTCTTAGATTTAGTGTGACCCATTGAATCTTTACTTCTACCGTTAATTTATGGCCCTCATCACGTGTATGAAGTTTCAAGTTAATCAGTGGGCGGGAACCCTGTGATCTTGCATTCTGGACCAATTTCGGGCCATCTTTAATGTGAACGACCTGATTTCCTCAGATCCCTGGCGTGTACATTCATTGATCTCAGTCCTATAGAGTCCATCCCTTGCTCTGGTGCCTTTGGGGCAAAAATCAATATTTTTAATACTCTTTTTCAGTCAATGCTCCTAATTACACCCTGCAACAAAAACATAATTAAAATAATCCATTAAGCAGTGTCATGTCCGTAAATCCATGTAATAACTGGGGTCTAATATGCAATATTTGACCCTCAACCCCCAACCAGCATTTTGCTAGTCCCGAGCGAAATATGCGAAAAATAAGTTGAGAATTACAGAAGAATCTTTATAAAACCGAGTGATGTTTTGAATAAGATACGAGAAATCTAAGATTCATGAATGTTGGAAATTATTTTATCCTGGACTCAAGCACCCAGTAAACTTCATAATCAAGTTCAAAGTATTAATCCATCAATTAGAATAATTCTAAACACTGAATTCCATGGGTGTATAGTGTAATCTCGGCTTATCAACATTAAAATTCACTTCTCTATTTCAGGATATCATTGGTAAACACAAGAGCATTCATGATATCCAAAGTTTTCCTTACAGATCATCTTTTCAGTTTTCCTGCTTTTGATTTTGTCATTGAAAATAACGTCAAGAAGGGGAATCAAATCCTTACCTATAGGGAGCAAACCTATGGTGAAGACTGTATGCCCAACCCTGTTCACATATTATCCATGGGGAATTAAATCTACACCTATAGGGAGAAAACCTATGGGGAAGATTATTCGCCCAAATCGTTCCAAAGGTATCTTCTTCCTTCTTCTTCTTTTTTTTCATATCGATCCTGTTAGGTATTTTTTTTTTATAAGGTTGGTTTCTTACATGCTTAGTGATTACCCAGTCAATCCTTCAATATTGAACTGAAACCTTAATGTGTAAGTGAGATGTGACATGTGAAATCATGATTCAATCAATGTTTAAAACTTCTAATCATGGATTAACAATTCAAACTTAACTGTGAAATCTAACAGATAACTGAATTCAAGAGTCATACATTACCAACATCGCGTATCTTGAAAATCTAAATTAGGGATATCTGTCAAAATTACTTCGAATTCATAAGAATTTTTAGAAAAATTTAAAAAAATTTCATAATTTTTTTCTCAAGACCAAGAAAACACTGATTAGGTTACATAATCTCCCACCCCAAACCAAAAATCTACATTGTCCTCAATGTAAAAGATATATGAGCATGCAATGCACATGGGACAACGAAAGTAAATGAGAAGTGATGGGAGGATAGTACCTGAATAACGAATCGAGAGAGATTTTTCAAGAGATTGCTGGGTGAGAGCAGGTTAGTACGAGAGAGAAAGTAAAACAAAATAACAAAAATGAGATCCTACCTATACCACTTTCGCAGGTGCTCTCGATTGCATTTAGAGTATGCAACAAGCCTTTAAACCCCTAGGTTACCCCTAGTGGACGAGTTGTAGTCTCGTGAGGGTTTGCAGTAATGTTACCAACAAACATTGAATCGATCATGCCGCCAGGTTCCCCTTCCGGCCAATATCTTGATAAGTTTCTCAGTAAGTTTCTCAATAGGATCATCCAAAAGCCCTTTTTTGCAATAGGCTTGGGCGCCCTGGAGCATGACTTTTCAGAGAGACTTACGTAACTCATAAGAAATCTTCCATTGAATTACTTGAGGTATCCGTAATATATATGATTCACCTATGACAGAAGAAGTTTTAACGTTAGTATCGCATGGTGAATCAGAGATTATAAATAAAAAAAAAAGTATAGAAAACTTCATAAGAAGTGATGTAGTCTCAACACATTCTGAAGCTCCAAACTTCGGCTAAATTTTTAACTCATTTTCCTTTACCAGTAGATGTTTAGGATTATGGGAAGAGAGGATTTTAGAATAAGGGTTCTCTCGGTCAGTGATGACTATCGAGATGTTGTCTCGCAAGGCATCTCCATTGTCTCTTAACATGGGATCATTTGAAACTACAATGTGTGTCAAGCAATCCCAAGAGTTAGGAAGTTCAGCTGAGTGTGACTTATTGTGGCTTGTGATGATCTGCGCAAAGAATCCATCGTCCTTGAAAGTGGATGGAGTTACACTCTCTTGCTCCAGTCCTGCACAAACAGATTGAAAATCAGTGAGTGAGGCATTGATGTGATCACTCTGTTCATTGAAATTACTCAATTGAGGCGTTGAATTGTCAAACGTGTGTAGCTCAGATGGTGGCCGCAATTGAGTGATTTTAAATTCCAGGGTCGTAGCGAGCAACTCCTCCTTCTCCCGAATCATATCATTATTCAATTCAGAGGAGTAGTCTAAACATATTTCACAAGAGTTAGAAGGGTCGATTGTAAGGGGCTCATCCTCCACCTTTAAATCAGACGTGTCGGGTGAGGGGAATGGCTCATTATGACCAACCACTTCGTGTACGTCTTGATCATTGACCTGGACCACACTTGAGATGGATTCCAGGGGAACTATGATTGCACATTCAGGATCATCATCCCAATACGCATCATCATCCAGTTTCGTGTAGTGCACAGTTGGGATGGGATCGCCTTCCTCACATTCTATTCCTAAATTCAGTTGAGGTTCGAATAAACTAACCTCCTCATCATTGAAATCATGTGTGTCATGTAAGGAAGGTGTGTCATCATCAATGTATTTAAAAGACACCCATGTATCTTCACCATTCTTTCGAACAGTCATCGAGATTGACTCATCGGGAAATTTAACCACATGCTCATTAATGGAATCCAACTCCTCATTCCAAATTTCAGATTCTTTCAAGAGTGAATGCGGATCACTTTCCTTGCATTGTATTTCTGGATTGGGTCGTGACTGGGATGACCGAGCCTCTTCTATCCTATCGAGGCGCGTATTGAGTCCTTCCATTACTTTTCTGAATTCCACAAACCACTCCATGTTATGCTGAATTAAATTTTCCTGGATCGTTTCTGGTTGGATCTCAAAGGTAGAGGGTCCAAGAGAATAATCACTTGGAATAAGTGCTTCCAAAGTTTTTATACTTTCTCCAAAACAGGCCAAGTTATGCTAAAATGAATCCTCTTGGATCGTTTCTGGTTGGATCTCAATGTTAGGGTTCCAAGAGGATAATCCTTATAACATGTTGTTGGTTCATCTTCCTAGCTTTGATGTTTCCACTGGTTATAGTCATACTGATCATACATGGGAGAATATGATGGCTGATAATAATCCTCATTCTCATAATTACGATCGTATACAGCCCTATTAACCGATGGAGCATAACGTTCTAGTCGGTTCTCAATGTCTGTTTGTGATGGAGAAAAATATTGAGGTATACGTTGAATTCCACAACCCTTGGGCATTCCCCAATATCTCCTATCCATCTCATCATATGCACGTACCCACTCTTCCATGGTAGAATCCTGACTCTGAGTCTAATCCTAGAATTAAAGAAAAGTCCTATAACAATATGGAAAGTAAAAGAAGAAGTTAGAACGTAGTTACCAGGTTAGAGATTCTTAAGTTAAAACCTGCAAAAGGAAATAAAAGAAATTAGTTTTTACAAATAGAAACCCTAAAATTAGAAAGTTAATAACAAAAATAACAATAAAGGAAAGATGAGTTAGTTTCTAAATAAAACAAAAATTCCTGAAAAAAAACCTAATTCTAAAAATAGAAAAAGTAGAGAATTTAGAAAGGGATTACCAAATTAGATGTCTATGTTAGGATCCTACAAAATAAGAAAACAGGTTAATTTATATAAATCAGAAAAACATAAACCTAAAGTTAGAAAAATTCTAATCTTACACTAATCCTAAAACTAGTTAATTTCAGAAAATTGTAGCCGTCAGTCCCCGGCAACAGCGCCAGAAACTTGTTCACTCCCCAAGTGCAGGGTTGTGATGTAGTAATAAACTCGGTAAGACCGAGGTCGAATCCCAAAGGACTGAAACCTGTACGTTATCTAAAATTAAGTAGAATTAGAACTAAAATAAGGTGAAATCTAAACTAATTGTAATTTGAGGAATAATGATGGAGTGATTATCTAAAACTTAAGAAAATTCAGAGAAAGGGAACTAGGGATTCAGAGGATCCACTTGTAGAGATCAGAGAGATCTTATGCCAGTTTCAAGAATCATGGAATATAACTGAACTGCCGTTGATATAGTTTTTAAGAGACGAAATGTATATGAATTAGAATGGATTCCATCACCAAACCATGCCCAAGATACTATGGCAAACAACATAATTAAATTAATTACCAACCAATCAACATGTTATGAAGGTTAGGAAGGGTACCGTCATCCGACCATGCCCAGGAGACTATGGTGAACAACAGGGCTTCCTGGCGTCATAAACGTAAAAGGAAAAGGACATGCTCAAAGCCATTGCAGACTCATTGTAATTTCAGTCATAACAGACCATTAAAAACTAAAAACATTCCCTTCATTAACCAAATTCAACATCAGTTCAATCTAAACAAAAGATGAGCAAAGAGTTCCCATCACGCTACAAGCTTCCCCTCTTAGCCCTAGCTAAGAGGTTCAGCCCACCATGATGGGCCTAGATCTCATAAAATTAAAAAGAAAAAAGAAAAAGAAAAGAGGAAAAAATAAAAAAAAAATAAACTCTCCCTCTCTCTCCCTCTGATCCACGTCCCAAAACCAGGATATCTCCCCACGTTCCAGCCTCCAACACCCTTTTATATCAGCATCAAGTCGGTGGAGAGGATGTTTAAATTACGCAGGATGTTTCGCTGAGAGCCCCTGTGTAAGCTCTGTTACGCAGCCATGTAGACAGCTCAAGAAACGCCACGCCTCCTTGCTTCTGTCCAAAAGAACACAATACCTTTTGAAAATTCGCCACCTAGACGTGAGTGATAAGGTCCTCGTGAATCTCATGGACGGTTTGGATTGTCCATATGGACAATGTATGGGGCCCACAACGTGAATCAGCGTCCGGCACCTTGCGGATGCTGTTTACGCGAGATCCGCAGAAGGCGCCGATTCCTTTTGTTGCTGAATTCAGTAGGGTCCACATCAACTGTTCTTTCCAAAATCCACGTCGTCCATTGAGTTGTCCTCGAAAAATCATCCAGAAATGGGTGTTTTTTTCTTAGATTTAGTGTGACCCATTGAATCTTTACTTCTACCGTTCGTCCTTCATTTGGATGGTTAAAAATCATTCTCCGCTGTACCTTAAAATTTCGTCACCTAGCTGATGGTACAATGGGCCGTGGGATTCTAATGAACGGTCCAAATTCATCATATGGACCATGATGGTGGCCCACAGTCAAAACCCAATGTAACGCACGTCCGTAACTGACGTTTTTTTTTTGTACTATTTGGATATTTTGTATAAAAAATAGGTGGGGCCCACTATGGTGTTTTCTCAGAAAATCTGCTCCCTTCACCGTTTTCATCATATCATGATAGCCCATGGTCCCAAGTTTGAAGTAGATCTGACTTCAGGGTGGGCCACACAGTCAACTGTTATGCGTATGATATTCACCATTAAAAACATAATTGGCTTCACGTGATACCATGCATCGCCATGTATTTACAAATTTGCCATTCTCATTTGTTATAACTTCTGTCATTCGTATCTTTTAATTGCATCGTTCAAATGAGACAAAATTTCACCAGAAGTTGTTATTTTTCACGCTCTTTCTAACGCCTAATTTTCAGTCTTGATCGCTTATGGATTGCCAAGATATGCTTTAATGGCTAAAACCCTCTGATCTCTTTATTGGGCCACTTTCACATGGTTCCAATGGCTAAAATTTGACGTGTACGGTTAATTTATGTCCCCCATCATGTGTATGAAGTTTCAAGTCAATCAGAGGGTGGAAACCCTGTGATCTTGCATACTGGACCAATTTCGGGCCATATTTAATGTGAACAACCTAATTTCCTCAGATCCCTAGCATGTAGATTCATTGATCTCAGTCCTATGGAGTCCATCCCTTGCTCTGGTGCCTCGGGGCATCAAATCAATATTTTTAATACTCTTTTTCAGTCAACGCTCCTAATTACACCCTACAACAAAAACACAATTAAAATAATCCATTAAGCAGTGTCATGTCCGTAAATCTATGTAATAACCGGGGTCTAATATGTAATATTTGACCCTCAACAACCATCTTGAGAAATACATTTAGATTATTTAAGGACATTAGATTTACCTTTTGGAGTCTTGAAATTCAGCTCATAAGTTTGTAGAGAACCAACAAGCTCTTCCACCTTCATATTATCTGTGTCTCTCAGTTCCTGAATGGCTATCACCTTAAAATTGAATCTCTAAGGAAGTGATCGCAGTATCTTTGCACAAACTTTGCTTTTTGGGATGCTATCTCCATGACCCCACATTGAGTTGACTATATCATTCAGTTTTGTATAGAAGTCCATGAATGATTCACTTTCTTTCATACGTATTTCCTCAAACCTAGTGGTGAGGATATGAAGTTTTGACTTTTTTACAATAGTTGTACCCTTGTGTCTTTTCTAAGATATCTCAGGCTTGTTTTGTAGTATCACAAGATATAATTCTTTCGAACTCATCTGGTGATAGTGCGCAAGTAATTGCATTTAAAGCTTTGGCACTGACACTATTCTCATTTTTCTGAAGAGTAGTCCACTTATAATATGGTGTTTCTTTAATTGACTTAGTTCCATCAGTGCCTATAATTTCACACATAGGTGGGTTCCATCTAGTCACCGTGGCTTACCACACGTCTTATCGATGGACCTCAAAAAGATCCTCATCCTGGCTATCCAATAGGCATAATTGGAGCCATCAAATGGTGGCGGCCTAGTGATAGTGAGGCTATCAAAATTTGACATATTAAGAGCTCGAAATCGCTTAGCTCAGGAAACTAATCCAATGAAATAAGCTATTAGGCTCTGATACCAGTTGAAAAAGGCGAGCTCCAAGTTGTAGAGGAGGGGTGAATAGGACTATGTAAATAAAAAATAAAATGCAAAAAGTAAAATCAAATTACATAAATATAAAGCAACCTCAAATGCACAAGTATTGAGAGGTTGATACAAATGTTATTCTAAGGACAACCTTACACCAAAAACCAATGGCTTATGGTAAGACAACCTGATTTCTAGAACCTTAGTAAGTATCAAAAACTCAAACCGATACATAGGCAAAAGAAATAAATCTGGCTATTACAACAATCACCACAATTGCATAAAATAGATACAAGCATTCACACTATAACTAGATACAATCATCCACCACAACTCTAAAAATTATATTGGTTCGGGTGTACACCAACTGTTCTCAAACAGTCACCCTACTCCACTCCCAATATCCACAACCCACGAGATATCGGCTTTCATTAAGAAAGACGGTTTTCCAAGGTTCACCTTATAACATTTACAGATGTGTTTTTCAATGGGCTTACACAATAAAAAAAACCCACACACTGAGAATTTCCTAGCTGATCTCAGTCAAAACCACAACAAGAGATTTTTTTGGCTAAATCTCTTAAACCAAAATATAGAAAATTGAAATCAATACTTATATGAAGAATAATATTTGATGTAGCCAGTAGAACTGCTTCTTTATAGATGAAGATGTTCAATGTTTAATCTCACAAATGAAAGGGTTCTAGGTCTAGATGTATTTCAAATTAAATCTAACCTTAGGCTACTTAGATTCAATTTCTTAGATCTCTCAAAGGATTAAAAAAAAAATCCCTTTATATCAAATAGAATGAAATAATAAGAGATCAAGAAATTAAGAAACCAAAAAGCTATTTAAAATGATTATAAATACCTCACAATAGCTTTATAATAGTGTGGACTAATCTCTCAGATTGGTGGCTTGAATTGTCTTGGAATGAATGAAAAGATTTAAGAAATATCCTCAATTTATAGGCTGTAATTTGGTTCCCTCGACTGGTCTAAGGTTCGGCTCGACTGGTCCTAGTAGAACCAATTTTTAAATTTTCTAGTGAAATCAGATAAAACAGACCATCGGCTGGTCGAGTACAGTGCTCGACTAGTCGAGTGAATAAAATTAGCATTGTTGGAGTTTGAGTTGAGCAGGTCTCCACGACCGGTCGAGCAGGGTACTTGACTGGTCAAAGACCAAATAACCTTATCTGATTTTTTGAATAAAAGACTGGTAAAAAAAAACCCCGGACTGGACGAGTCAGTGCTTGAACTAGTCGAACACTGACCCAGACTAGTCGAAGCAAAGTCTAAAATAAGTACTATGACCCAAATTAAATATGTAATATTTATGACCTAATCCTAAGGTCTTTCTAGGGTCATATATACCTTAAACATGAGTATTGAAATTGAAACATCAGTCTCTTCGGTAGATAGGTCACTTTGAAACACATGAAGCTTGACCTCGTATACTTGAGTTTGAGTCTCGAACTTGTGTCTTGAGATAGTGACTTGAGACTTAAGATTGATCAAATGTATTTGAGCTTGAACTTGAACTTGAACTTAAACTGGAGCATGTGATGCACTCAAACTTGAGCTTGAGATAGCGCACTTGGACTTGAGTACTTGAACTTGGTGAACTTCAACTTGTTCTCGTAGTTGAATATGCACGCTTAAAGTAATTGTAGCACACTTAATGTCGATGTAGATAACACGAAGCTCATCTTCAAATAAAGGTAAACTTTCCATCTATTTAAACTTGAAGGTGAACTATCCATCTATCAAAATAAGTCAACCACTCTGAAGTGTTTTGGTACAACAAAATTATCAATATAGGGTGCTAGATTTACAACATAGCACTTACATACTGGGCTATAAAAAATCTGAATTTTAACCTGGAAAACACTGGCTCGCTGCATAAACCTAATTGAATGAACTTGAAGAAATACGGAATGATGTATTTGAGAACTCGAGAATTTACAATTCATAACCAGTCAAAAAGTTCTTTTGTACAATTCTCGGTTACATCTTTTTTTGAAAAAACTTCGATCTCGTTGGACAGGCCCTTTCAGAGTCATGAATGTTTATCCTCATGGGGCTGTCAAGATAAAGAATCTAACGAATGATAATGTTTTCAAAGTGAACAGACATCGTCTAAAGACATTTGTTGAGAAGTTTGATTCAGAGGATATGTTCATACCTCTGATTAATCCTGTGTATCAGGATTGACTTCCTAGTCTGGTGGAGGTGTAGTTAGGTTTATTGCTTTCATAGGATTTAGGATTACAGTAGTTTGATTTCAGTTTGTTTAGTCTTCATGTTAACCCATCTTCACATTGAGAACTTTGGAAAAGCTTCAATTCTTCTGCTTCAAGTGTTATTTTCCTAACACTTCACATTTCTTTTTGTTGTCTCATATGCATTACATGCTCATATCTTTTACATTGAGGACAATGTTGATTTTAGGTTGTGGGGTATGGATTAGGTGAATTAATCAGTGTTTTCTTAGTCTTTGAGCAAAAATTTTAGAAATTTTTAATTTTTCAAATTAAAAATCCGCTCAAAAAATGATAGTTTATGTAATTAAGAATGCCTTGAGTATGATGATAAGATAGAGATTGAATTTTGAATTGTTGAAGTTTGATTAACTGAGTAAACTATCATTTAAGTTCTTACATTTGATTGATTAAGAGGATGTTTGAATATCATGTTGATCTAAATCACAAGTCACATTCAATTTACTTTCTGTGAAATATGTTAGAATTTCTGATTGTTAGTATGTGAATCATTGATGGATGTTAAAAATTGAGTTTAGAGAATTTTATCCACCTTAAAAAGATGAAAATAACCAGTTCACAAATAGTGAAATTGACAAAAAGGTCATGTATGATGTAAAACACGAAAAAGAATGAAAAGAATGAATAATATGAAAAGAATAAAGATGTAAAGTCTAAAAAGAATGAATAAAAAATGACCGTCGATATAGAATAGAAAACTAGAAAAAGAAGGAAAATGGGATAAGTTCAAAATCAACACTTGATTATTCAATTAGCCTTGAGGTGATGAGCATGGCTAACATAATGAAATGATAGTACTTTTTTTTTTTTATGGAAAGTAAGTTAGAAATCTCTCAGCACGTTGGAAAAACTTGATATATGAACTTATGCTCTTAAGTGATTAATGAAGAACTTATTTGATTAATTGCTCACTTGGTTTGGCTCTAGGTTTTCAAATTTTCACTCTCGCCTCTGTGGATTATACTCATTCATAGTTTATGCAAAAGATTATTTTCCGGAAGATGTTGGAACATTGAGAATTAAAGATTATGTTACACATGTTTTGCTTGGGATTAGAAAAATGCTAGTTGGGGGGTGTTTTGAGTGTCAAATATTACATATTTTTCCCTGTTTATATCTTGGTTTTATGAACATGATAATGCTTACTGGCCATATTTTATCTATGTTTGTGCTTCAAGGTGAATTTGAGAGCTTAGATTGAAAAGAATGTTAAAAGCATATATTTGAAGCTGAAGAATCACTAAGGCAAAGCATACATCTTAGGAGACTATGAATGAAGAATTCACATGCTAAAGATCTAAAGAAACCAAGTACAAATGATGGAGAAGAGACTTGAAAGATTTCAGAATCCATAGCAGAAAACAGACAGGTTCGGTTCGACAGAATCCAACTTCGGTTAGATTGAAATCGTACAAAATAGTCCAACAACCAACAATGAAATTTAGAGCTAATTCGGTTCGACTGAAGGATAAGTCGGTTCGAATGAAGGAAGGATTCAGTGCGACCGAAAGTACACAAAAAGCTCCAGTGAAGAACGATGACTTTCAGAGTTAATTCGGTTCAATCAATGATTAATTCGGTCCGACCAAAACTTAAGTTCGGTCCAACTGAACCCAAGCTCAGTGTGACCGAAATTAAGCAATTACTGAAACAGAATCTTGTCATGATTCGAACTCGACTTTAGTCCGACCAATGTGTAATGCGGTTGCATAAATTTGAGTTGGTTTTAAGGTCAGTTTGTGAAAATTCTAAGGCAGTACAAAAGATAGTGTTTCACAACTATAAATATGAGCCTTTAGGACGTCCCAAACCATCTTCTAGGATTTAAGGAGTGGAGCTAAAGGGTGGAGAAGCCTTCAATATTTTTTCTTCTTCTTTCATAGTTTATTTTCATGTTTTGTTTAAGAGTTTTTATGTAACATCCCGAAAATCGGGGGTCGGGTAGAAACCCAACTCCCGAGTTCCAGAACGTCACTTATGCAACATAGATAATGATAAATGCATGTTGTCTGTAGAATGGAATTAAAAAAGATTGAGACTAAGCCAAAACAGCATATCATACTCCAGAGACGGTTAAATTAGCAAGCGGAAGACTGTAATATGTACATAAAATATATAATTAATTGTAAGTCTCCAGAGTGTGAACATGTTACCAGGTTAATTAAATACATGTATACTCCAAAAATGAAAAGAAAAGAATATACATGAGTGCTCCAAAAATATAAAATGACAAGTGTCCAGACATCTACTCAACCTCCCTGTAACCCCCTCGATCAGAACACGCATAAAGGAGGGATCCTCCTCCTCATCATCAAGTCCGGCTCTGCCTCGCAGGCCGCGCTATCATCTGTAATTACAAAAGGGTCTGGTGGGTGTCCGAAATACCGTCCCGTAACGTGGGAGTGAGTAATTAACTCAATGAAATCATAGAGTAAAGATTAACATGTTATCAAATCAATCACGCGTTAATAGTAAAGCAAACAATCAAACATTCCTAGATACTGTTGTTAATGCAAGCATGAGATGACATGATGGATGCCCTCACCGACATTCTCCCTCATACGGCACCATCTTACGCCCGTGGCATGCTTGCGTTCCTCTCAGTGCTCCACATCTTCCAAGCACATGCAATGTGATGTGGATATGATTACCAAGTTGTTATTATTCCTTTTCATACAGCAGTATTGGAAAACTAAGGTACTTTGCTTATATCAATCTTAACACAGATCCTGTCTAGGGTCGTCACTCCTAGTAAGCTCATACGATGTTAAATTTTTAGGTCGCTGCAAGGGCTGCCAGGGATGTTGCACGCACTCGTTGCTCCTCTCCCCCATCACCTTATCAACACAGGCCTAGTTATATCCTTAAGACTGCATCAGGACTCGTCGCCCCCATGCGGTGTCAGGAAAAACTCAAGGTCATTATAAAGGGCTCATCACCTGATCAGTGTAGGCCGACAGCAAGAATATAGTGTCCCATACCACCATAATCTGCTCAAATTAGGGTGCTCACTGGTCACTACGGGGAGGTTTATGGCTCCAGCGTAGGCCGATAGCTCGACCACGGTGTCCCATTGTAACACCCTGAAAATCGGGGGTCGTGTATAAACCCGACTCCCGAGTTCTAGACCATCACTTATGCAATAAGAATGAATATGATTTAAAGTTGATTGAGTTAGAGCATTCACATGAGTAAGATTATACCAAAACTGCAATTTATACTCCAGATTCAGTGATAAAAGGCAAGCGGAAGACTGAAGATTATATATATCACTGTATAGAAAACAAAATAAATCTCAACTGTCTCCAAAGTATGAATACATCTCTGAGTCTCATATACATGTAATAAAATAAAAATTAAAATGTCTGTGGTCCAACTAGTTTGTCCCGCCAATCCAAGCCACCTATGCAAATCCGTCTTGAAACTGCATATATGAGAACTCGTCCTAGTCCTCATCGTAATCCGGCTCTGCCTCCTAAATCGTCGCCTCACCTGCATCTAAGACATGGTCTGGTGGGTGTTGCAAATACCATCCCGTAACGTGGGAGTGAGTGATCAACTCAGTGGAATAATAGAGCAAAGATTAACATGTTCTCAAATCAATCATGCGATAATAGTAAAGCAATAAATCAAACATTCCTAAATACTATTGTTAATGCAATATGACATGACATGATGGATGCCCTCACCGACATTCTCCCTCATACGGCACCATCTGGGTCCGCGGCATGCTTGCGTACCGCTCAGTGCTCCACATCTTCCAGGCACATGTAATGTGATGTGGATATGATTACCAAGTTGTTATTATTCCTTTTCATACAGCAGTATTGGGAAACTAAGGTACTTCCCTTATATCAATCCCAACACAGACCCTATCTAGGGTCGTCACTCCTAGATATCACATACGATGTTACATTTCTAGGTCACTGCAAGGGCTGCCAGGGCTGTTGCTCGCACTCGTTGCACCGCTCCCCCATCACCTTATCAATACAGGCCTAATGTACTCTTATTGATACGGAAGGGTCGTCACCTCCCGTAGGCTCAGAATACACTCGCGGTCACTACAAAGGGCTCGTCACCTGATCAGTGTAGGCCGACAGCAAGAATATAGTGTCCCATACCACCATAATCTGCTCACGAGTCATACGTGCTCACTGGTCACTACGGGGAGGTTTGTGGCCCCAGAGTAGGCCGACAGCTCGACCACAGTGTCCCATACCACCATGCCCGGCTCATGAGTCTTTATGGATCAAGGTATCATGGTTAACAGGATTTACAATGGTAAGTTCAGTACCCTAGGTTCAAGCAATTATGACTCATACAAGTTGAACAATCAACGGCCAGTCGGGTTACTTGACGGGCTCGACTAGTACAAGCGCATCGCAAGTCGAACGACATGAAGTTCATAAAACACTTCGTGTGGCCTAACCACTGCCGCCAACTCCAAACATGACTCGCGTTCATCGACGCGTCTTTCGTGGCAAATATAAGCCAACCACGAATATACTCCGTTACCGACTGCCTGGACTAATCATAGTCCCAAACATTTGTAAATCAGCATCAATAATCATGTGAGAGTAATTGGAATGCAATACAACAATACAAGCATGTTATCACATGTTATAACATACAACTTAAGCAATTCATTCAACACATGCATTTCATACATACAATGTAATCCATACATATTTCCAACATGATGGAAATCATTTACATCAGCATATTACTTGAGAATTCAATCTCAAAACTATTTCACAACACCATATACTCAATACATACTAATACAAACATTTATAGAAACACTTAGTCTACACACTTAAGTCTACATAGTGTATGTCGACTCAAAGTGCGCCTTTGGGTGAATCTCTTCGCCAAACCAATTATGCATATATTCCTAATATCCTAATGTGACAAATAGCCATGATAAACAATTCATCAAAATATGGATGCAAACTGTATTTCCTACAAATGACTAAAATGCCCTAAATCTCATATTTTCCATATGTTTACGAAACAGGAAACGGACAGCATATTGTACATGTCAAATGTCATTGCCGTCGATAATTTACTATTAAACGACATTGAAAGCGTTGAAGTTAGCCAATCAAAGCGTCTAAAATCCGTACCTTTTACCCTAGATGTGTATCGTTTCAAACGGAGCGTATACGCTTCGTCTACGGCGAACAGGCGACCTAATATACAAGATGTATAAGCTACTTCGTTATTAGAATCGACGGAACCTTAAATCAGTAAGTGTTTAGGATTTTCCTAACCTAAAATTGCGGCGGAATCACCAATGAAGTGATTGGGATACGTTGCTTAATCACGTGCAACAGCTAGCGCAGGTGGCAGGAAGATCTCTCTCACACACTCTCTCAATCTCACACTTTTCTCTCGCTTTAGCTAGGGTTTCTAGCAAATTCGGATGGGTGAGATAAGTGAGGGTTTAAAGCCCTTTTATAGCCTAAAACCTTCCCAAATTAGGCTTGGGAACGATGTTTACTTGAGGTGTAACCAAATCAGGGCTGTTCTGATCCAAAAGAGTAGTTCGGGAGGTCCCCTGGCCGAACGCGATCAGACTTAAGCTCATGGTCACTGGATGTTGCTCACACCCAGTTTTCAGTCCGGTAGAGTTCGTAGATCGCACGTGGCGGTCCAGTTTCAGTTCAGCGGTCATCGCACATAGATCAGGTCTACAAGTTTCACGATATGAAAGAGAAATTTTTCCTGATCCGAGGGTGTAATTTGGCTGAATTCTGATGGTCAGAACGCTTAATAATAACCCGCCAAGTCATGTGCCAGATTTGGATTAAAATTTTCAAATCTAACCCTTTTTCTCACTCTCTTCACTCCATGCTCATTGAAATAGCCTCTGAACATCGGTTGGGCTTGATTTTCGAAATGATTGTCAAGTCCAGCTAAGCGGTCATAACGGTCTAAGATTGTAAGTATCGTACTTTCGACGCGCAGTCTAGATCCAATACAAAGTTTCAGAAGGTTCCTGAGAACAAACCGGTTTAGAGTTTGATCCAAGGTTTCAGGCTATTATAGCGTCATTGGTTCTACAAGTTTTGGGTCTTGTAGAACGTATTTAAAGTGATCAGGGACAATTTCACAGCTACTTTAGCGTTGCGCTAGCTAACTAATGCTAATTTTCTAAAAGAATTAATCCTACGTGATTTCTTGTCGAGTTGGTACTCGAGTCTCAGTACGGATTTTTTCAAGGCGTTACACCCATACCACCATGCCCGGCTCATAAGTCTTTATGGATCAAGGTACCATGGTTAACAGGGTTTCCAATGGTAAGTTCAGTACCCTATGTTCAAGCAGTTATGACTCATACATGATGAACATACAATGGCCAGTCGGGTTACTTGACGGGATCGACTAGTACGAGCGCATCTCAAGCTGAACGACATGAAGTGCATAAAATACTTTGTGTGGCCTAACCACTGCCGCCAACCCAAAACATAACTCGCGTTCATCGACGCGTCCTTCGTGGAAAATAGATACCAACCACAAATTCGATCCATTACTGACTTCCTGGACTAGGTCATAGTCCGAAGCATTTGTAAACCAACGTCAGTAAACACATGAGAGTAACAAGAATGCATATAAACAATACAAGCATGTTGTTACAGGTTATAACATACCACATAAGCAAATCCTCCAACACATGCATTTCATATATATAATGAAATCAATACATAGAGCCAACATGATGGTATTCATATACATCAGCATATTAATAGAGAATTCAATCTCAAAACTAATTCACAACACCATTTACTTAATACATACTAATACAAACATTTATACAAACACTTAGTCTACACACTTTAGCCTACATAGCGTATGTGGACTCAAAATGCACAAAAGGGCGAATCTCTTCGCCAAACCAATCATACACGCATTCCTAATATCCTAACACGATAAATAGCCATGGAAAACATTTTATCAAAATATGGACGTAAACAGTATTTCCTACAAATGACTAAAATGCCCTAAATCTCATATTTTCCATATGTTTACGAAACAGGAAACGGACAGCATATTGTACATGTCAAATGGCATTGCCGTCGATAATTTACTATTAAACGACATTGAAAGCGTTGAATTCAGTCAATCAAAGCATCTAAAATCCTCACCTTGTGTCGTAGAAGTGTATCGATTCGAATCGAATGTCAACGCTTCGTCAACGGCGTTATGGCGACCTAATGCACAAGATACACAAGCTATTTCGATATTTGAATCGAAAGAATCCCAAAACAGCAAGTAGTTAGGGTTTTTCTTACCTAGGAGTGCGTTGGAATCGCCGGGAAAGTGATTGGAGTGCGGTGCTTTGGCACGTGCAAAAGCTAGTACAGGTGGCAGGAATTCTCTCCCACAACTCACTCACAATCTCTCACTTTCTCTCTCTCTCTCAATCTAGGGTTTAAAGAAAATTCGGATGGGAGACATATGAGGGGGTTTCAAGCCCTTATATAGGCTAAAACTTCACCAAAGAAGACTTGGGACAAAGGTATACTTGGGTTATAACCAAATCTGGACTGTTTCAATCCAAAAGAGCATTTCGGGAGGTCCCCTGGCCAAACGCGGTCGGACTTAAGCTCATGGTTACTGGATCTAGCACACATCAAGTGTTCAGACCGGTAGAGTTCCCAGATCACACGTGGTGGTCAAGTTTCAGTTCTACGGTCATCGTGCCTTAATCAGGTCTACAAGTCTCGTGATATGAAAGAGAAATTTTTTCTGACCCGAGAGTGAAATTTGGCTAAATTCTGATGGTCAGAACGCTTAATAATAACGTGCCAAGTCACGTGCCAGATTTGGATTAAAATTTCCAAATGTAACTCATTTCTCACTCTCTTCACTCCAGGCTCAATGAAATAGTCTCTGAACATCGGTTGAGCTTGATTTTCGAAACGATTGTCAAGTCCAGCTAAGCGGTCATAACCGTCTAAGATTGTAGGTATCGGACTTTCGACGCGCGGTCTAGATCTAATACAAAGTTTCAAAGGGTTCCTGAGACCAAACGGGTTTAGAGTTTGTTCCTAGATTTCAGGGTATTGTAGCGTCATTGGTTCTAAAAGTTTTGGGTGTTGCAGAACGTATTTAAAGTGTTCAGGGACAATTTCACAGCTACTCTATCGTAGCGCTAGCTAACTTACGCTTAATTTCTAAAGGAATTAATCCTAAGTGATTTCTTTGGCTTTGGAATTGGGTTCTGAGAGGTTACCAAGGTGTTATGGTTGACCCATTGCCTAAGGACGTCTAATCTCAGGTTGGCAAAAATTCGGGGTGTTACAATCTACCCCGTTTAAAATAAAATTTCTTCCCCGAAATTGGCTAAGGGTAATGAGTACTTAAAGAGACTTTAGTATTGACGTTCTAAGGAAGGTTCAAATCTTATTTAATAATCTAACCTTACGTATAACCTAAATCAACTGTTTCGATCCTGAGCCAGTGGGGAAGAGGCTAACCACGCTTCCGCTGCGCCACTCTGATCTAACGGTTGCATTGGCTGACCTAACTAGATTGGACTCAAAATGTTCTACCCCCCTTAAAACTTAGTTCTACTTAAGGTTCAAGAATCTATGTCCCTATCCCTATATCGAAACAAGATGTAACTTAGGGCCTATCCTTGACATAAAATGGGAAAAAACCTCTCATTACATTGGTTTTCCTTTGTTAATTATGCGTTTTATGGCATTGGTACCTATGGTTGTAGAAATAAGCCTACTCTCTATTGGCTAGATGTCCTCAACATTTTCCAAAGGTAAAGCAATAACTTTTGGTTATATGTGGTCGAGCAAACACGGAAGAAAGTTGTGTAGTGGGTTTGAGCCGGATACATTGACCTTCTGTCTAATCAGGACAGAAAATTCGTTGTATCAGTTCTTAATCCGAGTCGATGCTAATCTTCTGGTTGATCAGAGCATTGGATTTATTAGTAACTACTAGGATTTAGAATTCGATTCAAACTGTGAATACATCGTTAACTTATACAGTTCCTTTACTCCGCGATCAAGAAAGCAATAAGCCCTTGGGGAAGGCAATTCTAAGGGGCGTGCTGGTTTATTCTAAGTTCAATCTGAGAGATTTATAAGTTTTCCTTGAGAGTGAATGGTTCTAAGTTAAATAAGCTTCCTGAGAGTTACTAAAGGAGCCTATGAATGTTATGAGGATCTACCCAAGGAAAGGAGTCTCACTCCAACCAAATCTAACCTACTACTCCTTAGCATATATGGGCTTTACACTACTTAAGGTAATTAGTAGACTAGTCTGTAACTTCCTAGCCATAATTCAAAATCTATACTTATACATTAGATGGTTTCATACCATTACTAATACAGGGACTTGCTCTATTGCTTAAGGTCAAGATTGTCTAAATCGGATTGGATTTCCTATATCGTCAAACCTTTCAAATCTAGGAGCACTAACTCTAAGTCCAAAACTCCAAGGGCCTATATGGCTAGTGGTCTCAAGTTGTGTTAACTAGGACCGCATTACTAATCCCATGTCGGGATTGGGAGTGGCATGCTTGGTAGGAGGGTGGGGTGTGTCACGCCCCAAACTCAGAAACCGGGCTCACAAAATTCTAGATCGCCGAATCTGGCGCCGACAGCCTCCGTAGAACCCCATTCTCGGCTCCCAGCTCCCATTCTCCAAGTTCCGATCCTAGGATGCTACGAGGAGAATTTTCAACGTTAGTTTGATTCATAATAAGCATAACCAAGGCATAACCCACAAACAACAACCAAGAATTCCATTACATTTCCACTATGATAAAAAACTTTACAAGTACAATGAGCATGAAGGGGAAATACAATGGTAAAGAATAAAAACTCCAAAATGATCTGCAAGGTGCTGCTGCCTCAGCGCTGCTGCGATCCAACATCACCTGCACACAACGGTCGTGCATAAGCTTATAGAAAGCTTAGAGGGTGGTGAAAGTGTGTACGCAAGGTAGTAATATTATCATGCAGAATCAGAGTAATGCGGAATATACAGATGGATCCATAAATATCATGAGCCGTACCAAGGCTATGCGATGCAAGATGCAAGGAAAGCATACAATCCTTATCTAAGTCCACATGTCAATACAGCTCAACTCTGGCATATCACCGGGGTCTAGTATACTCTAAACCAGATTTCTGCCTCATCGCGCACAATAAGGTAAGTGGAAGAGACCTCACTATCCGTCTGACAATATCGGGCACGACTCATCGATAGTGAACCCATTCCTCGAGCTGGTCAAACTCAGCCTAGCATTGTCCCCTACACTCGGGCAGGTAAGGCCACACCCCCTTCCAACTGACCACGACATAGTGGAGAGCACAACCGTCTGGTAATCGGCACTCAACGCTCATCTACCCACTCAGTCTAGACGTTGGAGCAACCTCTTGGTACCATAAGGGTTTAGGGACTTTCACCCAGGGATATCTATAGCACCCCATATAAAATAAGATTTTCGGTATCCAATCCTGCCAACCACGATCTGCTTGTGAAGGATACGGCCCCGATGTAGCTAGGGCGTACAACAACCATGTTACACAATGTGAAATGCATGAGTCACAGTATCCAATCATGCAGCAAATTCTACGCGTATCGTGCGCTCATGCAGGGCAACACCGCCTAATCGGGGTCCTATAAACAATCTGCCCGAAGGCATATGCTATGATCAGTCACTTCTCATATCAAGCATACATATGATGCGCATAATCATGAGTCATGGAACTATACTAAACATGTTATAATGAGATGAACTATCCTTATAATGGGCCTGGACGACCTATACATAATAAGTACGGGCCTTTCAATGGGCCCCAAGGAGAGTCGTAATGTGGACATCCAACCAACATTACACTCGCAATGTGGACGTCAAACCAACATTGCTTCCAAGGCACAATCGTCGTAAACATCGTTACATAATCCGAATTGGTTTTACACATTGCAATGGACCTTAGGTTCATCCCATTGGGGATTACATATATATATAATGGTTCATATCATATGGGCCTTTTATTCATCAAATGGGCCACATAAATGGGCCGCACCAATGGGCCTTATGTGCATTGCAATGGGTCATAACCCGTGAGCCTTAGATTGCATCAGATGGGTCAAATCACATGGGCCTTGTGTGTCTTAAATGGGCCTAATCCCATGGACTTAATACATATCAAATGGGTCTAATCCTATAGGCTTAATATAAATCAAATGGGCCTAAACCCATAGGCCTCATACAAATCAAATGGGCGTAAACCTGCAGGCCTTGTATAAATCAAATGGGCCTAAACCCATAGGCCTTGGAACATATCAAGTGGGCCCAATCCCATGGGCCTAGAGGCCCACTGTATTGTTTATTTTGCCATCCAGCATGCAGACTAAGGGAGGCCCACTATAATATTTGTTGGCCACCTAACCAGGGGGAGACCCATCGCAATGTTTATTTACCATTCAACCTATTGATAAAGATACGTGGCCAAGGGGGGTGGGGCTGGTCCCACCGTCCAGGGTGGACGGTACAGATATAACACATACTCATGGTGGGTCCCACCGTCCAGGGGTGAACGGTGCGAACAGAACACATGCATCACATAGGGCCCCACCGTCCGCTGGACGATGGATGAAACATGTGCATCACTGTAGGTCCCATATGGGGCCCACCAAAATGTTTAATGGCCTTCCAGGCCGTTCATAAGGTCACTCAGACCTGGATGAAGGGAAAACATAAATTTCATCTTGATCCAAAACTTCTGTGGACCCCATAATGACTTTCAATGGTAGATGTTCATTCACACTGTTTCCTATGATGTGAGCCACCAGAGCGTTGGATCATGCTGATCTTTGGAGGGGGCCCACCTGAGAAGGGGACCCATGTCATGAACGGCGTGGATAAAACATATACATCATGGTGGGGCCCACGGTAGAGGCCGTAGGTGGCTGTCCGCCCGCCCGTGCGTCAACTACAGGCGTGCTACCTGCGCTGGCAGCAGTAGCAGCGCTGCTGCAAAGTTTCCTTTTTTTTTTTGGAAAAACCTTGATTTCGTGGTTTTTCGTATGTGGGGTCCGCATTAGAGAAATCCACTCCGTCCATTGTCTTCCCTGGCTCAAGACAAGCTAAATGAGTCCAGAGTTCAGGATTTTTGGATGCATAGAACCATCAAGATTTATTTTCAAGGGTAACCACTAAAGTTCCCTATGTTATGGCCCACCAGATGCTCAGATCAGGCCTATTCTCCTACTTAACGGCTAAAATGAGGCCAGTAAGAGGATGGACGGCTTGGATTGGATATATACATCAAGGTAGGGCCTATAAGGGGACCACTCCAAAAGCGCTTCTCTTTTCTTTTCTTTTTTTTTGCATACCGGGATGTCCAGCGTCCCAGACGCTGGACATTTTGGGTTAAAAAAAAAAACACATTGTGGTGGGCCATGTTGAGGTGGGCCACCACTGATGGGTGATGTGGGTATAACATATAAGGTGGGCCCCACATAAAGGAAGCTTGGACAAAATAAATGCTTCAAGGTGGGGTCCATTCAAGTGGGCCACACAAACACAATAGGATAAAAAAAAGAGAAAATGAAGTAGAGAGAGAGATAGAGGGTGGGACACGCTTGATGGAGGGACCCCGACATTATGGGCCCTCCTTTGCAATGAATCATATAACAAGTGGGCCCTAAAGCATGTGGGACCACCAAAATCTACAAATCGATGGTGGAGTTCCTTTCTTCACCAAAATGGACGGTCTAGATGACCTTCCTAATGCAATAAACATCATGATGGGGTCCATAGAGAATGGCTTGGGAAGGGTGAAAAAGTGATGTGTGCTTGACATGTACTTGACATGTGATGGATTGATGGATTGATTGATTGATGGGATTGATGGGATTGATGTGACACATCTAAAGATTTTTTTGGATTTCGCAAAGCGCGGCATTTTTCTCGCATTGAATGTTGGCCCACATCTCTTGACCAGGGTATCGCCTCGGCACGCAAGTCGCGACATCGGAACCGCAGCGATGGCACAGTCGCTATGGTATTGGTCTTGGATTGAGTCGATACAGGTTGACGGCATATGAATCAGGGTCGCGCGTCGATATCGGTTAAGGGTCGAAGGTTGCCGGAATTCGCCCGGTAAGACCGCGAAAGTCTATGGAATGGTACGAACTAAGATACAGGTCTTACAGCTCTCCCCTTTTAATAAAAATTTCATCATCAAAATTTACACAATCATCGCAAATAGGCATAACTCATGAAGAAGAAGAGACATAACATCACTATATAAAATTAGAGATAAGATACAAAATACATCACATGATCAATCATCAAAGAGATGAGGATAACGCTCTCGAATCTCGGCCTCACGCTCCCAAGAAGCCTCCTCTACCGAATGGTGACCCCACTGAACCTTCACCAAGGGAATGACCTTAGTTCTGAGGACCTGCTCCTTTCAATTAAGGATACGGACTAGCTGCTCAATATAAGAAGCATCCTCACGAACCCCCAACGGCTACCAATCAATAACGGGAACTATGTCTGACCCACACTTCCTCAACATGGAGACATGAAAAACATCGTGGACGCCAGACAACTGTGATGGCAAGGCAAGCCGATAGGCCACGGTGCCAACGCGTCCAGTGATCTCAAAAGGTCCTATGAATCTCGGCTCAAGCTTGCCCTTCGCTCCGAATCGAACTACGCCCTTCATGGGCGAGACCTTAAGATACACATGGTCCCCTACCTCAAACTCCAAGGGACGACGCCGACGATCAGCAAAACTCTTCTGTCGGCTCTGAGCTGTGCCCATCCTCTGCCTGATGATGTCAATAGCCTCTGACGTCTCCTGCACAAGCTTGGGACCTAGGAGACGGTGCTCTCCAACCTCGGTCTAGCAACTCGGTGATCTGCATGGTCTTCCATATAGTGCCTCAAAAGGAGCCATGCCGATGGTCGCCTAATAGTTGTTATTATATGCGAACTCAGCCAATCGCAGATGCTCATCCCAGCTACCCCCGAAATCAATCGCGCAAGCCCGAAGCATATCCTCAAGTATCTGATTGACCCTCTCGGTCTGGCCATCGGTCTGCGGATGGTACGCGGTGCTGAGCTGCAAGTCAGTATCCATCGCTCTCTAGAAGCTCCTCCAAAACTGAGACGTGAACCTCGAGTCTCGGTCAGAAACGATCGAGACTGGAATGTCATGCAGTCTCACGATCTCCTCAATGAATAATCTTGCAAGCCGGTCCATAGACCAAGTCACATGCATCACAAGGAAATGTGCCAACTTCGTCAGACGATCCACAACAACCCAAATGGCGTCATGACCGAGCTGAGTCCTCAGAAAACCCATAATGAAATCAGTCGACACGTGCTCCCTCTTTCACATCGGGACGCTCAACGGCTGCAATAGACCAGGAGGTCTCTGATGATCAGCCTTGACACGCTGGCACGTGTCACACTTGGCCACAAAACTGGCGATCTGGGGCTTCATCCCCGCCAAAAAATACTGTCGCCTCATATCACGGTACATCTTCATCGAACCCGGGTGGATAGAAAATCGCGATCGATGTGCCTCGGTCATAAGATCTCTGCGCAACTCTGAAATATCCGGGACACATAATCGGCCTCTGAAGAGAAGTCCACCGTCTGTACCAATCTGCCAATCTACCTGACCCTCAGATGTAGCCTCAGCCATACAACTCTGTAACGACTCATCAACCTGCTGAGCCTCGATCACCCTAGCGACAAGAGAGGGTTGAATCGACATGCTCGATAACTGTACAATGGAAGACTGCAAGCCGAACTCAAAATCATACACTGCTACATCCTCAAGCATCCGTCACTCCTGAATCATCATATGCGCCACTAGGCCTCGTGGCTGACGGCTGAGGGCATCTACCATCACGTTCGCCTTACCCGGGTGGTACTGGAGATCAAAATTATAGTCTTTCAGGAGCTCCATCCAGCGCCTCTGTCTCATATTCAACTCAGACTGCGAGAAGAGGTACTTCAAGATCTTGTGATCAGAGAAGAGCTCGAACTTGACCCCATAAAGAAAGTGCCTCCACACCTTCAGTGCGAAGACAACTACAGCCAGCTCCAGATCATGTGTAGGATAGTTCAACTCATGGACCTTGAGCTGACGAGATGCGAAGGCCACTGGTCTCCCGTACTGCATCAGGACAGCACCCAAACCAATATGCGAGGCATCAGTGAATATAATAAAATCGTCACTCCCAGAAGGAAGAGTGAGGACAGGAGCGAACGTCAGACGGTCCTTCAACTCTATAAATGCTCGCTCGCAGGCCTCACTCCAAATAAACTATACGCCCTTACGAGTCAACCTGGTCAGCGGGGCTGCAATACGAGAAAAACCCTCAATGAAACGTCGATAATAGCCCGCCAAACCAAGGAAACTACGAATCTTTGTCGCAGTCGTGGGCTGGCCCCACAGACGCACTGACTCGACCTTCGAGGGGTCCACTGCGACACCCTCCCTCGTCACCACGTGACCGAGAAACTTCACCTCCTCCTTCCAGAACTCGCACTTCTCAAGCTTCGCATACAGCTGGTGTGTGCGGAGGGTCTGCAAAGTGATCTCCAAATGCTTCTCATGCTCCTCATGGGTCCTCGAATTGATCAGGATGTCGTCGATGAAGACTACAACAAACTGATCGAGATAAGGGCGAAAGACCTCATTCATCAGCTGCATGAAGACCGCTGGTGTATTGGTCAGTCCGAAGGACATGACCTGAAACTCAAAATGACCATAACGTGTCCTAAATGTCGTCTTCGGAATGTCCTCAGCTCGGACCCGAATCTGATGATAACAAGAACGCAAGTCAATCTTCGAAAAGAACTGTGCACCTTGCAGCTGATCAAACAAATCATCAATCCTTGGGAGCGATTACTTGTTCTTGATCGTGACTTTGTTGAACTCGCGGTAGTCAACGCAGAGCCTCAACGAACCATCCTTCTTCTTCACGAAGAGTACTGGCGCTCCCCACGGTGAACTGCTCGGACGGATAAAACCCAACTCTCACAACTCGTCCAACTGCTTCTGCAGTTCCCGTAACTCCAACGGTGTCATACGATACGGGGCCTTCAAAATAGGCGCGGTACCAGGCACGAGATCGATCTGAAACTAGGTGAGTCGATGAGGCGGTAATCCTGAAATCTCCTGAAACACATCGGGAAAATCGCAAACCACTGGCAACTGGTCGATGTAAGCGGCAACAGGCTCCTCAACAGCGCAGGACATCAAGCAAGACAAAGGCTCTCCTCTGGGCTCTGCAACGAACTAAAACTGTGGCACGCCGGGTATACAGAACGTGACAGTCCTCACGGCGCAGTCCAATATAGCATAGTACTCGGTGAGCCAATCCATGCCCAAGATGACGTCGAACTCAGACATCGGCAATACAAACAAATCGGCAGGCAAAAAGGTATCCCCAACTAGAACGAGGCAAGACGAGAAAAATCGGCCCAACACTGCAGTCCTCCCCAAGGGAGTCGATACTGATAGGCTCTCACTAGAAGACTCCAACGGTAATCCTGTCGATCGGCAGAAGCTCTCGGCCAAAAAAGAATGCGATACACCGGAATCAAACAGTACATGTGCAATGCATACAGAAACTGGAAGTATACTCTCAACGACTCCTCCAGACGACTGCGGATCCTGCTGAGCTGCATAAAACCTAGCCTGAGCCGGCTGGGGAGGTGCCTGTCCCCTCTGAGCGTGCTGCTGCTTCTGCTGGGGTCGCTGAGGCGGTCGAAACTGCTGCCTCTGCTGCTGTGGCCTCTGAGGCTAGTGCTGATGCTGGTGCTGATGTTGATGCTTCTGCTGAGGTGGCCTAGTGTAACACCCTGAAAATCGGGGGTCGTGCATAAACTCGACTCCAGAGTTCCAGACCGTCACTTATGCAACAAATATGATTATGATTCCCTGTTTTCTGAGTTAAAGCATTCACATGAGTAAAATTATACCAAAACTGCAATCCATACTCCAGATTTAGTGATAAAAGCAAGCAAAAGACTGAAGAATATATATATCACTGTATGGAAAACAAAATAAATCTCAGCTGTCTCCAAAGTATGAATACATCTTTGAGTCTCATATACATGTAATAAAAAAAATCAAAATGTCAGAAATCCAACTAGTATGTCCTGCCAATCCAGGCCACCTATGTAAAGCCGTCGTGAAATTGCATATATGAGAACTCGTCCTGGTCCTCATCATAATCCGGCTCTGCCTCCTGAATCGCCGCCTCACCTGCATCTAAGACAAGGTCTGGTGGGTGTTGCAAACACCATCCCATAACGTGCGAGTAAGTGATCAACTCAGTGGAATAATAGAGCAGAGATTAGCATGTTCTCAAATCAATCATGCGATAATAGTAAAGTAATTAATCAAACATTCCTAAATACTGTTGTTAATACAATATGACATGACATGATGGATGCCCTCACCAACGATCTCCCTCATACGGCACCATCTTACGCCCGCGGCATGCTTTCTTCCCACAGTGCTCCACATCTTCCAGGCACATGCAATGTGATGGTGATATGATTATCGAGTTATTATTAGTCCATTCATACAGCAGTATTGGGAAACTAAGGTACCTTACTTATATCAATCCCAACACAGATCCTATCTAGGGTCATCACTCCTAGTAATCTCATACGATGTATATTTTCAGGTCGCTGCAAGGGTTGCTAGGGCTGTTGTTCGCACTCGTTGCACCGCTCCCCCATCACCTTATCAATACAGGCCTACTGTACTCTCATTGCTACGAAAGGGTCGTCGCCTCCCGTAGATTCAGAATATGCTCGCGGTCACTACAAAGGGCTCGTCACCTAATCAGTGTAGGTCGACAGTAAGAATATAGTGTTTCATACCACCATAATCTGCTCACGAGTCGTAGGTTCTCACTGGTCACTATGGGGAGGTTTGTGGCCCCAGCGTAGGCCGACAGCTCGACCACGGTGTCACATACCACCATGACCGGCTCATGAGTCTTTGTGGATCAAGGTACCATGGTTAACAGGGTTTTCAATGGTAAGTTCAGTACCCAAGTTTCAAGCAGTTATGATTCATATAGGGTGAACAATCAACGGCCAATCGGGTTACTTGACGGATTCGACTAGCACGAGCGCATCGCAAGTCGAACGACGTGAAGTGCGTGAAACACTCCGCGTGGCCTAACCACTGCCGCCAACTCCAAACACGACTCGCGTTCATCGACGCGTCCTTCGTGGCAAATACAAGCCAGCCACGAATTTTCTCTGTTACCGACTGCCTGGACTAAGTATAGCCCCAAACATTTATGAATCCACAACATCAATAATATAAGAGTAATGGAAATGAAATACAACAATATAAGTATGTTGAAACATGTTATAACATACAACTTAAGTGAATCATCTATCACATGCATTTCATACAGATAATGAAAACATGCATATCGCCAACATGAAGGAAATCATTTACATCAGCATATTATATGAGAATTCAATCTCAAACTAATTCACAACACCATTTAATTCAATACATATTAATACAAATATTTATACAAACACTTAGTCTACACACTTAAGTCTACATAGTGTATGTCAAATCAAAGTACGCATTTGGACGAATCTCTTCGCCAATCCAATTATACACGCATTCCTAATATCCTAATGCAACAAAAATCCATGTCAACCATTTCAGCAAAATATGGATGTATACAGTATTTCCTACAAATGACTAAAATGCCCTAAATCTCATATTTTTCCTACGTTTACGAAACAGGAAACGGACAACATGTTGTACATGTCAAACGGCGTTGTCGTCGATACTCTACTATTAAACGACATTAAAAGCTTTGAAATCAGTCAATCAAAGCGTCTAAAATCCGCACCTTTTTCCCTAAAGGTGTATCGTTTCGAACGGAGCGTATACGCTTCGTCTACGGCGAATAGACAACCTAATACACAAGATTCATAAGCTACATCGCTAAGGAATTGATGGAACCTTAAATCAGCAAGTAGTTAGGGTCTTTTCTTATCTAGAAATGCGGCAGAATCACCGGGAAAGTGATTGAGATGCGTTGCTTAAGCACGTGCAACAGGTAGTGCAAGTGGCAGGAAGATCACTCCCACTTTCTCTCACAAACTCTCACTTTCTCCCTCACACCAGCTAGGGTTTCTAGCAAATTCGGATGGGTGAGATAAGTGAGGGTTTAAAGCCCTTTTATAAGCTAAAACATTCCCAAAATAGGCTTGAGAACAATGTTTACTTGAGGTCTAACCAAATCGGGGCTGTTTTGGTCCAAAAAGGCATTTCGGGAGGTCCCCTGGCCGAACGCGATCGGACTTAAGCTCTTAGTCGCCGGATGTTGCTCACATCCCATTTTCAGACCAGTAGTGTTCGTAGATCACACGTGGCGGTTCAGTTTCAGTTCAGCGGTCATCGCACGTAGATCAGGTCTACAAGTCTCATGATATGAAAGAGAAATTTTTTCTGATCCGAGGGTGTAATTTGGCTGAATTCTGACGGTCAGAATGCTTAATAATAACACACCAAATCACGTGCCAGATTTGAATTTAATTTCTTAAGCATTTGCCCTATTCTTACTCTCTTCACTCCAGGCTCAATGAAATAGCCTCTAAACGTCGGTTGGGCTTGATTTTCGAAATAATTGTCAAGTCCAGCTAAGCGGTCATAACGGTCTAAGATTATAAGTATCAGACTTTCGACACGTGGTCTAGATCCAATACAAAGTTTCAAAGGGTTCCTGAGGACAAACCAGTTTAGAATTTGATCCTAGGTTTCAAGATATTATAGCGTCATGAATTCTACAAGTTTTGGGTCTTGTAGAACGTATTTAAAGTGATCAGGGACTATTTCACAGCTACTCTAGCGTTGCACTAGCTAACTTACGCTTATTTTCTAAAGGAATTAATCCTATGTGATTTCTGGTCGAGTTAGTACTCGAGTTTCAGTACGAATTTTTCCAGGGCGTTACACCTAGGTGGTGGGGGCTACTGTCGCTGCTGCTGTGGGGGTCTCTGCTGCTGTGGTGGAGGCTGCTGTGGACCTCTCTACTGCTGCTAGGGACTGGGACACTCCCATGAACAGTGTCCCTTCGCACCGCACCTAAAACAAGTGCCGGTGAACTGTCTCGGAGGTGGTGGTGGAGGTGCTACTGGTGCTCAGAAGGCTGGACGACCTGTACACCTCTGCTGCTGTGGTCGGCGCTGCTGGGAATCACTGGAAGAAGCCTGCCTCTTCCGGTCCCTCCTCTAACCACGATCAGACTGAGAACCGGCCCACTTAGTCTCAAAAATCTGTGCCTTCTGCACCACTTCCTCAAAAGTCGGAAGCTCATGGCCAATCACACGGCTGCGAAGACCGTAACGTAGGGCGTCCTCAAAGCAGCGGGCTCTCCGCTCCTCGTCATCAACAAGGTAAGGTGTAAACCTGGACAGTGCTACGAAACGAGCTGCATACTGAGCCACTGTCATATCGCCCCGCACCAGGGCCTCGAACTCCAACGCTCGCTGTCGTCGGATGTGATCAGGGAAGTACTGTCGGTCGAACCGATCCACAAAATCCTCCCAAGTCCACACAAAATTAGCGCCTGCTGCTAGAGAGACTGATGCCCACCAGTGCTCAGCCTCACCATGGAGAAGGAATACCGCCAGTTGAACTCGCCGCTCAGTCGTACATCCCATCGTCTCAAATACCTTCTCCACATCCACACGCCATCTCTCAGCTAAAGCTGGGTCCGGCACACCCTGAAAACACGGGGGATCGAGCCGTCGAAACTCTCGAAGAAGGGCACTCGCACGATCCTGCTCTGCCTGTGCTGGTGAAACAATGGGGTGCTTGCTCTACCCATGAAGTGTAGCTATCACAGCCTGTAACATCTGCTGCAACTGAGAAGCACTCACGGATACGGTCGGCTCCGCACCGGTCTCTGTTGGAGGAGCAGGATACTCAGGATGGGCAGTAGGAATCTCTAGTGGTGGAACAGGCATCGTAGGTGGTAATGCGGGAGTCGCAAGTGGTGGTACGGGATCCTTAGGTGGTGGTGCGGGAGTCGATCGGGTAACTCTCCCACGCTCCATGTCCTATAGGAAAGAGCGAAAGCACCTATCAACTTCAAAACTCTCGAAGGCACTCACGTTAAGGGTTTGTAATGGGAGATCGCTAAGCTATTCAAACTTCGGGACTTAGCCATTCTACACTCATAGCAAATATGTAATGTTGTTCTCGGTTATTCCCAAGTTATGCTCTGATACCAACTTCTGTCATGCCCCAAACTCAGAAATCGAGCTCACAAAATTCTCGATAGCCGAATCTGGCGCCGACAGCCTCCGTAGAACCCCATTCTCGGCTCCCAGCTCCCATTCGCCAGGTTTCAATCCTGGGATGCTACGAGGAGGATTTTCTACGTCAGTTTGATTCGTAATAAGCATAACCAAGGCATAACCCACAAACAACAACCAAGAATTCCATTACATTTTCACTATGATAAAAAACTTTACAAGTACAATGAGCATGAAGGGGAAATACAATGGTAAAGAATAAAAACTCCAAAATGATCTGCAAGGTGCTCCTGCCTCAGCACTGCTGCGATCCAACGTCACCTGCACTCAACGATCGTGCATAAGCTTATAGAAAGTTTAGAGGGTGGTGAAAGTGTGTGCGCAAGGTAGTAATATGATCATGCAGAATCAGAGTAATGTGGAATATGCAGATGGATCCATAAATATCAAGAGCCGTACCAAGGCTATGCGATGCAAGATGCAAGGCAAGTATACAATCCTTATCTAAGTCCACATGTCAATACAGCTCAACTCTGGGATATCATCGGGGTCTAGTACACTCTAAACCAGATTACCGCCTCATCGCGCATAATAAAGTAAGTGGAAGAGACCTCATTATCCATCTGCCAATATCGAGCATGACTCATCGATAGCGGACCCATTCCTCGAGCTGGTCAAATTCAACCTAGCATTGCCCCCTACACTCAGGCGGGTAAGGTCGCACCCCCTTCCAACCGACCACGACACAGTGGAGAGCGCAACCGTCTGGTAATCGGTACTTGACGTTCATCCACCCACTCGGTCTAGACGTTGGAGCAACCTCTTGGTACCATAAGGGTTTAAGGACTTTCACCCAGGGATATCTATAACACCCCATGTAGAACGAGATTTTCAGTATCCAATCCAACCAACCACGATCTGCCTGTGGAGGCTACGACTTCGATGTAGCTAGGGCATACAACAACCATGTCACACAATACGAAATGCATGAGTCACACTATCCAATCATGCAGAAAATCCTGCGCGTATCGTGCGCTCATGCACGGAAACACTGCCTAATCGGGGTCCCATAAACAATCTGCCCGAAGGCATATGATATGATTAGTCACTTCTCATATCAAGCATACATATGATGCGCATGATCATGAGTCATGGAACTATACTAAACATGTTATAATGAGATGAACTATCCTTATAATGGGCCTGGATGACCTATACATAATAAGTACGGGCCTTTCAATGGGCCCCAAGGAGAGTTGTAATGTGGACATCCAACCAACATTACACTCGTAATGTGAACGTCAAACCAACAATGCTTCCAAGACACGATCGTCGTAAACATCGCTACATAATCTGAATTGGTTTTACACATTGCAATCGACCTTAGGTTCATCCCATTGGGGCTTGCATATATATAAAATGGGCCATATCATATGGGCCTTTTATTCATCAAATGGGCCACATAAATGGGCCGCACCAATGGGCCTTATGTGCATTGCAATGGGTCATAACCCGTGAGCCTTAGATTGCATCAGATGGGTCAAATCACATGGGCCTTGTGTGTCTTAAATGGGCCTAATCCCATGGACTTAATACATATCAAATGGGTCTAATCCTATAGGCCTAATATAAATCAAATGGGCCTAAACCCATAGGCCTTGGAACATATAAAGTGGGCCCAATCCCATGGGCCTAGAGGCCCACTGTATTGTTTATTTTGCCATCCAGCATGCAGACTAAGGGAGGCCCACTATAATATTTGTTGGCCACCCAACCAGGGGGAGACCCACCGCAATGTTTATTTACCATTCAACCTATTGATAAAGATACGTGGGCCAAGGGGGGTGGGGCTGGTCCCACCATCCAGGGTGGACGGTACAGATATAACACATACTCATGGTGGGTCCCACCGTACAGGGGTGGACGGTGCGGACAGAACACATGCATCACATAGGGTCCCACCATCCGCTGGACGGTGGATGAAACATGTGCATCACTGTGGGTCTCATGTGGGGCCCACCAAAATGTTTAATGGCCATCCAGGCCGTTCATAAGGTCACTCAGACCTGGATGACGGGAAAACATAAATTTCATCTTGATCCAAAACTTCTGTGGACCCCAGAATGACTTTCAATGGTAGATGTTCATTCACACTGTTTCCTATGATGTGGGCCACCAGAGCGTTGGATCAGGCTGATCTTTGGAGGGGGCCCACCTGAGGAGGGGACCCACCTCATGAACGGCGTGGATAAAACATATACATCATGGTGGGGCCCATAGCAGAGGCCGTGGGTGGCTGTCCACCTGCCCGTGCGTTAACCGCAAGCGCGCTGCCTGTGCTGGCAGCAGCTTTTTTTTTTGAAAAAACCTTAATTTCATGGTTTTTCGCATGTGGGGTCCGCGTTAGAGAAATCCACTCCGTCCATTGTCTTCCCTAGCTCAAGACAAGCTCAATGAGTCCAGAGTTCGGGATTTTTGGATGCATAGAACCATCAAGAATTGTTTTTAAGGGTAACCACTAAAGTTCCCCATGCTATGGCCCACCAGATGCTCAGATCAGGCCCATTCTCCTACTCAACGGCTAAAATGAGGCCGGTAAGAGGATGAACGGCTTGGATTGGATATATACATCAAGGTGGGGTCTATAAGGGGACCACCCTAAAAGCTCTTCTCTTTTCTTTTTTTTTGTATACAGGGACGTCCAGCGTCCCAGACGTTGGATGTTTTGGGTTCAAAAAAAAAATACATTGTGGTGGGCCCTGTTGAGGTGGGCCACCACTGATGGGTGATGTGGGTACAACATATAAGGTGGGCCCCACATAAAGGAAGCTTGGACAAAATAAATGCTTCAAGGTGGGGTCCATTCAAGTGGGCCACACAAACACAATAGGATTAAAAAAAAGTGAAAATGAAGTAGAGAGAGAGAGATAGAGGGTGGGACACGCTTGATGGAGGGACCCCGACATTATGGGCCCTCCCTTGTAATGAATCATACAACAAGTGGGCCCTAAAGCATGTGGGACCACCAAAATCTACAAATCAACGGTGGAGTTCCTTTCTCCACCAAAATGGACGGATGACCTTCCTAATGCAATAAACATCATGATGGGGTCCATGGAGAATGGACCCATCATGGAATGATCATGATGATCCTAGTGGGCTATCGGCCACATCTTAGGGTCCCAAGTGAGATTCAAACCATTGATCGGTTGGCCTCACTTGGCCCATATCAAAAATAAAGAAAAATACTATAATCAAGCACCCACCGTCCAATCTTCTTGCTCCTAGGGGTTCCTTAGCTCCTTAGCTTTGATTTCAATGGGTGAGATGAGGAATGGATGGCTAAGATGGGAGATGATGGGGTAGGAAAGTGGGCCACCTTTGTTGCTTGGGAAGAGCTTGGAGAGCTCATATGTATGGAGCTGTTTGAGATTTTTTTTTAGTTTGAAATGAGAAAAAGAAAGAGAGAGTTGTAAAGGGAGAGAGAGAGAGTGATGGATGGATGTGGTGAGTGATGGTTGTGTAAGAAAACCTTAACTTTTGTGGCCTTTTGTGTAAGAAAGGCATGAATTTGTAAGAGACTTTTTAACTTTTGAGGTTTGCTTGGGAAGGGTGAAAAACTGATGTGTACTTGACATGTACTTGACATGTGATGGATTGATTGATTGATGGGATTGATGAGATTGATGTGACACATCGTAAAGATTCTCTTGAATTTCGCAACGCGCGGTGTTTTCCTCGCACCGAACGTTGGCCCACATCTCTTGACCAGGGTATCGCCTCGACGCGCAAGTCACAGCATCAGAACCGCAGCGATGGCACGGTCGCTATGGTATTGGTCTTGGGTTGAGTCGATACAGGTTGACGGCATATGAATCAGGGCTGCGCGTCGATATCGGTTAAGGGTCGAAGGTTGCCGAAATTCGACCGGTAAGACCGCGAAAGTCTATGGAATGGTACGGACTAAGATACGGGTCTTACAGGGTGGGATAAAAATTAAGTTGTAAGCTTAATCCCGAGATTTACAACATGGCAGTGGAAACTATAGGATACACCCAATATAGGGACAATACCTTACAGCGAACGAAATGGCATGCACTTCATTTAACAAAATATGTCACAATATATGGAATAAAGCTCCACATGAATTATGACAGGAACGCATTCGGCTATATTAAGCACAAACCACTAAATGCAAACACACTTTCTATTAATGACTTCACTAGACCCAACAACAACAAAACACAGAAGTCTCTAAAATGGTAAACAAACAATCTACACGACAACGACATAGATGCCCAATTCTACCAAAGGACTTCTACCACGGTCCCGACTTACCTTCCTTAATACTGTCTAGTTTAACACTGCCTGTTGCCCATTAGAGCTCTATCGGCCATGTATTTTTGTTACTCCTCAAACGAAGAAGATGGAGAAAGGGGATTTGAGGTTTGCACGATTTAAGACCAAAAGGAGTGTAAAGGCTCAAATAAAAGGGACATGAGAGGGAAGGTGGTGGAAAAGGAGAAAAAGGCTAAAATAGCCTCAACAATAGCCATGGAGAAAGAGGGGAATGGGGAGAAATGACTGCCCTAATGGACTGAAATGAATCTAGGCCCTATAGAGGGATGTATCAAGCTCCCAAAGGCTGGATTCTCAAAGGGAAAAGAGAACACTAAATGGGAATGGAGGCTCACACGATTTTTAACCTTTTATAGAGGTTGTGGGAGCTTCAAACAACGAAAATGGAGAGAAAGGGGACTGCTTTCTGCCGTGGACGATGGAGTGGGATCGGTTTTAGCAGAAAATGGGATTGGGAGTGGTTTGGAGACGTGATTTGAGAGGGAGGCAGCAAGAAAACCGAAAAGGGAGAGCTTGGGGGGGCTGTTGTGAAGGAGGTGCATCTTTGGGGGTGATTTAAGGGTCGGCCCACCTATGCGAGGGATGCCCTACCCATTTAAGGGCGTCCGCCCGATGCAAGACTCAAATGGGGCCCACTGGTCAGCGATGCATCGCCAAACCGGCGATGCCATCACCAGCCAAATTGGTTTTCGGTGGTGGCCACCCCATGGGGCGTGGTCCCCCTATGCTGTAGGCCCCAAATGCACATGGGTACCACCCTGGTTCATTGCATATTGGCCTAGATAGGCCCAAGACTCCGTTTGGGGCATTTCGGGGTCAATTTGTAAACCGAAATTAGTTTATGCATCATGTAGCATATTATTTTGGGGTAGGAGAGGCTAATCCATCTAACTAAACTATTTATTATAAGAGATTCCATAGTTAGAATGGCCAAAAGTCCAAGTATTACATATATTTACTATTTATAGTAAATTTTTGTCTAAGTATGATTTTCTATCATTTACACCTTAGGATTTCTGCTTAGTGTGAAAAGACTTAGAAAAAGTTAAAGAATGGGGTGGTAAGAGGAAGGATTCTGAAGGAATTGGATGAAACGGGATTTTTAAGCCCTGAGATTGAGTATAAGGGTCTTGGTTGCCCCACAACCCAAGGACTTGCATTTCTGGGTTCGGAGTTCTTCTAGGATCATCTCAAACCCACCTACTAACAACCTAGAGGCTACTTAGGTCACTTCACGCGATGATAGATACGTTACGGACTCGACCAAAATGATCGATTTGAATGGACTTCTCCTATTGGCGAAACTGAAGTCCTACGAGTGTTTCTAGATTTTTCTCGCACCCACCTACGTCAAAGGGGCGACAGCGTACGTCACGTGGCCATAACCCAGGTCCAGTTTAATCGTAATCATGCTTTGATACCAACTGTAACATTTAGAAAATCGGGGGTCGGGTAGAAACCTAACTTCCGAGTTCCAGAACGTCACTTATGCAACATAGATAATGATAAATGCATGTTGTCTGTATAATGACATTAAACAAGATTGAGACTAAGCCAAAATAGCATATCATACTCCAGAGACAGTTAAATTAGCAAGCGGAAGACTGTAATATGTACATAAAATATATAATTAATTGTAAGTCTCTAGAGTGTGAACATGTTACTAGGTTAATTAAATACATGTATACTCCAAAAATGGAAAGAAAAGAATATACAAGAATGCTCCAAAAATATAAAATGACAAGTGTCCAGACATCTACTCAACCTCCCTGTAATCCCGTCGATCAGAACACGCATAAAGGAGGGATCCTCCTCGTCATCAAGTCCGGCTCTGCCTCGCAGGCCGCGCCATCATCTGCAATTACAAAAGGGTCTGGTGGGTGTTCGGAATACCGTCCCGTAACGTGGGAGTGAGTAATTAACTCAGTGGAATCATAGAGCAAAGATTAGCATGTTATCAAATCAATCATGCGTTAATAGTAAAACAAACAATCAAACATTCCTAGATACAGTTGTTAATGCAAGCATGAGATGACATGATGGATGCCCTCACCGACATTCTCCCTCATACGGTACCATCTTACACCCGCGGCATGCTTGCATTCCTCTCAGTGCTCCACATCTTCCAGGCACATGCAATGTGATGTGGATATGATTACCAAGTTGTTATTATTCCTTTTCATACAACAGTATTGGGAAACTAAGGTACTTTGCTTATATTAATCCCAACACAGATCCTGTCTAGGATCGTCACTCCTAGTAATCTCATACGATGTTAAATTTCTACGTCACTGCAAGGGCTGCCAGGGCTGTTGCACGCACTCGTTGCTCCTCTCTCCCATCACCTTATCAATACAGGCCTAGTTATATCCTTAAGAATGCATCAGGACTCGTCGTCCCCATGCAGTGTCAGGATAAACTCAAGGTCACTACAAAGGGCTCGTCACCTGATCAGTGTAGGCCAACAACAAGAATATAGTGTCCCATACCACCATAATCTGCTCAGAGTAGGGTGCTCACTGGTCACTACGAGGAGGTTTATGGCCCCAATGTAGGCCGAAAGCTCGACCACGATGTCCCATACCACCATGCCTAGCTCATGAGTCTTTATAGATCAAGGTACCATGGTTAACAGGGTTTCCAATGGTAAGTTCAGGTACCCTAGGTTCAAACAGTTATGACTCATACATGGTGAACATACAATAGCTAGTCGGATTACTTGACGGGCTCGACTAGTACGAGCGCATCTCAAGCTGAACGACATGAAGTGCATAAAACACTTCGTGTGGCCTAACCACTACCGCCAACCCAAAACACGACTCGCGTTCATCGACGCGTCCATCGTGGCAAATAGAAACCAACCACGAATTCAATCCATTACCGACTGCCTGCACTAGGTCATAGCCCCAAGCATTTGTAAACCAACGTCAGTAAACACATGAGAGTAACAAGAATGCATATAAACAATACAAGCATGTTGTTACAGGTTATAACATACCACATAAACAAATCCTCCAACACATGCATTTCATATATATAATGAAATCAATACATATAGCCAACATGATGGAATTCATATACATCAGCATATTAATAGAGAATTCAATCTCAAAACTAACTCACAACACCATTTACTCAATACATACTAATACAAGCATTTATACAAACACTTAGTCTACACACTTTAGCCTACATAGCGTATGTCGACTCAAAATGTGCATAAGGGCGAATCTCTTCGCCAAACCAATTATGCACGCATTCGTAATATCCTAATACGATAAATAGCCATGGCAAACATTTTATCAAAATATGGACGTAAACAGTATTTCCTACAAATGACTAAAATACCCTAAATCTTATATTTACCGTACGTTTACGAAATGAAAAACGGACAGCATGTTGTACATGTCAAACGGTGTTGTCGTCGACAATCTACTATTAAATGACATTGAAAGCTTTGAAATCAGTCAATCAAAGCGTCTAAAATCCTCACCTTGTGTCGTAGAAGTGTATCGATTCGAATCGAACGTCAACGCTTCGTCAACGGCGTTATGGCGACCTACTGCACAAGATACACAAGCTATTTCAATATTTGAATTGAAAGAATCCTAAAACAGCAAGTAGTTAGGGTTTTTCTTACCTAGGAGTGCATTGGAATCGCTGGGAAAGTGATTGGAGTGCGGTGCTTTGGCACGTGCAAAAGCTGGTACAGGTGGCAGGAATTCTCTCCCAAAACTCACTCACAATCTCTCACTTTCTCTCTCTCTCAATCTAAGGTTTAAAGAAAATTCGGATGGGAGAGATATGGGGGGGTTTCAAGCCCTTATATAGGCTAAAACTTCACCAAAGCAGACTTGGGACAAAGGTATACTTGGGTTATAACCAAATCTGGACTGTTTCGATCCAAAAGAGTATTTTGGGAGGTTCCCTGCCCAAACGCGGTCGGACTTAAGCTCATGGTTACTGGATCTAGCACACATCAAGTGTTCAGACCGGTAGAGTTCCCAGATCGCACGTGGCAGTCCAGTTTCAGTTCAACGGTTATCGTGCCTTAATCAGGTCTACAAGTCTCGTGATATGAAAGAGAAATTTTTCCTGATCCGAGGGTGAAATTTGACTGAATTCTGACGGTCAGAACGCTTAATAATAACGCGCCAAGTGACGTGCCAGATTTAGATTAAAATTTCCAAATGCAACTCATTTCTCACTCTCTTCACTCCAGGCTCAATGAAATAGTCTCTGAACATCGGTTGGGTTTGATTTTCGAGACGATTGTCAAGTCCTGCTAAGCGATCATAACCGTCTAAGATTGTAGGTATCGGACTTTCGACGCACGGTATAGATCCAATACAAAGTTCATGAGAGCAAACGGGTTTAGAGTTTGTTCCTAGATTTTATGGTATTGTAGCGTCATTGGTTCTACAAGTTTTGGGTCTTGCAGAACGTATTTAAAGTATTCAGGGACAATTTCACAGCTACTCTAGCATAGCGCTAGCTAACTTACGCTTAATTTCTAAAGGAATTAATCCTAAGTGATTTCTTTGGCTTTGGAATTGGGTTTTGAGAGGTTACCAAGGTGTTATGGTTGACCCATTACCTAAGGACGTCTAATCTCAGGTTGGCAAAAATCCGGGGTGTTACATTTTAGTTCAATTATATCTATGATTAACTAAACCTCTTAGCTAGGGCTAAGAGGTGAAGCTTTTAGCGTGTTAGGATGTTTATCTTGCTTTAATTCTTATTTATATTGAACTTCATTGAATTCTAATTTAATTTTAAGGAATATTTTCAATTTTTTATGATTTATTGTGACTTAAATTACAATAGATGTTGTGATAGCTTTGGATATCTTCTTTTCCTATTTTGAGGTTGTGAGATGGATAAATCTTATTGTTCACCATTGTCTCTTAAGTATGGTAGGGTGATGAAATCCCTTCCAATCACCACAATTCTCCTCCATTGAGAATTATGTCAATGAGAAGTTCAGATTGTGCTTCAATTATTTTATCTTCAAATTGGAAAGGATAAGACTCCAATTATAGTTGTGTTTATTGAATTGAGCAAGGTAGCATCTTGATAGCTATAAGTGTATCCTTGGTGCTCTAGTTCCCTTTTGATATTTGATAAATCCTTCACAATTACTCTCATTTATTCAAATTTTAGATTTAGATCTTCTTCTAGTTCTAGTTCTAGTTCTTTTCAGATTACGTACAAGTTAGTCCCTGTGGATTTGACCTCAGTCGCACCGAGTTATTACTACATCGCTACCCTACACTTGGGGTTATGAATAATAATTGACTCCTATAACTGGACCATGGTTATTCGCCCAATGGAGAATTGACATTATTGGTCCTTTAACAACTGACAAAGGGCAGACTAAATTTGCATTCGTCGTGGTCGAACCACCTCCGAACGAAACTCAAGAAAGCTAAAGGAGCCTGAGCAGAAGAGCTTCCCAACGTCATTTGGACATACTGAACTACCGCTCAAACAACCACATGAGAAACCCCTTTCTTCCTAACATTCAGCACAGAGGCCATTATCCCAATTGAAATCGGGCTACCGACTACTCAGACCTACTCTTATGAAAATCAGCAGAATGCCGAACAGATGGCACTGGATGTTGACCTCGTCAAAGAGAGAAGGGAACGAGCCTGGATCAAGGTCGCTATCTGGCAATAGCAAGTCACCCGTTTCTACAACTCCAGGGTAAAGACAAGAAGATTTTGAGCTAGAGACCTAGTTCTCCTCAAAACCTTCCAGAACACCAAGGAACCTGACTCGAGAACCTTGGGATCAAACTGGGAAGGACCCTGCGTGGTAAAAATCACAAGCCGACTAGGATCGTAATGACTTGAAGACTTGAAAGGATGACTATTACCGCATCCGTGAAATCTTGTACATCCCAAAATCCACTATACATAAGGGCCGACCTTGCTCGAGCCCCCCAAATATACTTTTTTTCTATTTTTAGTCTACAATGTTAGAACTATTGCAATAAAAATCCCAAAGTCGGGATGAGTTTTTTCTTTTACCTCCACGTCTACAAATAATTCATCTACTAAAATCTACTAATGCCTTCTCGCAATTGAAAAGGGTGAGCTCTCAGTCCTAGGGGGTGAATAGGACTATGCCAAATAAAAAATAAATTACAAAATACAAATACAAATAGTTGATTCAAATAGCAAACTCAAATGCAATAGTATTGAGAGGTTGATTCAAATGTTGTTCAAAGGACAACCTTAAATTAAAAACTAAAGTTTATGGTAAGACAACCTGATGTCTTGAACTCGGTAGGGATCAAAAACTCAAACAAAAACAAGAAGTAAATAGAAAAAAAATAGCTATTACAACATTCACCACATGTACATGAAATAAATACAAGCATTCATCACACATGTATCACATACATCATCATCATCATCATCCACCAAACTCTAAGAATTATAGTGGTTTGGTGCGTACACCAACTATTCTCAAACAGCCACACCTACTCCACTCCCAATAATCACAACCCACATGATATTGGCTTTCACTATGAAAGAAGGTTTTACAAGGTTCATCTTAAAACCTTTACAATTATGTTTTCAATGGGCTACCATAATAAAAAAAACCCCACGTTGAGATTTTCTGACTATCTCAATCAAAACCATAATAGAGATTTTCTGGTAATCTCATAAACCAAAAGCTGTAAATAAAAATACTTATCTGAAGATTCTTCTTCGATGTATCCTAGTAGAACCACTTCTTTGAAGATGAAGAAGTCAAATGTTCAATCACACATATAGAAGGGTTCTAGGTCTAAATAAATTTTAAATTAATCCAACTTCGGGCTACTTTGATTTATTTTCTTGGATCTCAAAAGGGGTAGAGAAGAACACTTATAAAATCAGATTTATACTAAGAGAGATCAAGAAATTAGAAATCAAAAAGCTATAACAAAGAATCTTAATTTACTAGACAATAGCTTCACAATCACCGGGATCTTTCTCTCAAAGTGATGGCTTGATTTTTCTTTAAATAAATAAAAAAAGCTGAGGAAAGACCTCTATTTGTAGGCTGAAAATAGTTCCTTTGACTGGTCTAAGGTCAGCCTCAACTGGTCCAAGGAGCAACCAAATTTTAAAAATTCTGGCGTGATCGGATAAAACCGACCCTTGGCTGGTCGAGTGTGGCACTCGACTGGTTGAGTGAGGCCTAAAATGGTTGTTAGACTTCTAGTTGAGCCCTACTCGACTGGTCGAGCTAGGTCCCATGACTGGTTGAGCAGGGAGCTTGACTGGTCGTGATTCTACCAGAAAAATTCTAAAAATTTACAATAAATCCTGGACTGGTTGAGAAAAACCCTGTACTAGTCGAGCCAGAGCCTAGACTAGTCAAAATATTTACAATAACCCATATTAAATGTGCAATATGAATGACCTAAACCTGAGTTCTTTCTAGGGTCTTTTATACCTGGAATATTGAACATTGAACTTGTAGCTTCAGCAGCTTCGGTAGATAGTATACTTGAAGTACTTGAAGCTTGTTCTTATATACTTGAAACTTGATCTTCTATACTTGAAACTTGATCTTGATCTTGACCATGTAATGCACTTGTATTTAAAGTAGCACTTGCACTTAATCTAGTACTTGTAGTTGAACATGCACTTTGACTTGAAGTAGAACTTGCACTTGAAGTTGAAGTAGCATTTGATGTTGATGTTGTACTTGAAGTTGATGTAGATAGAGCAATCTTCATGACTTGTAGCTTATCTTCTGAGGAAGGTGAACTTTCCATCTATGAACAAGTTCATCATTCCAAAGTGGTTTGTCACTACGAAATTTGACAATACAGGGTGCTAGATAAATAACATAGACTTAAAATCTCCCCCTTTGTCAAATATGTGACAAAACCAACTTAGAAGATAAATCTATACAAAATGCACAAGTTGACAAACTTCAAAACTCCACTTCATAATGTAACACACTTTCAAAAAATCCCCCTCAATCTACTCAATTTGAGCTTGGTGACTTGTAGAGACCTGTATTAACCAATACACATATTGTAAGGCCCGTATCCTAGACCGTACCGCTCCTTAGACTTTCGTGATCCTCCCTGTCAAATTTCGATGACCCGCGATCTGTAATCGGTATTTGCGTGCGACCTTGAGTCACATCCTGTATATCTGAGTTGACTTGACCTAAGACTTATACCCTAGCGACCGTGTCGTCGCCGCGGTTCCAACGCCGCGTCTTGTACACTTATGCGATACCCAGGCCAAGAGTTGTAGGCCCGCATTTATTTGTGCGCTTTACAATCTTGAGAAGAGAATCTCTACAATCTATCAAATCAATCCCATCAATCAATCAAGTACAACACTATACCTATCACACCAACTAGTCAAAGAAACCCATGCTTAGCCCATTCATCTCATCCCAAAAGTCAATGAGACCCATGCTTCCCATGTCATACACACCACTCTTCTCTCTCTCTCTCTCACCATTCCATTCCTAAGAAGAAAACATCCAAGCTTCCCATAGAGAAGTTATGGTGTGGCCCACTTCCTACCACTCTAATCTCTCATCTTAACCCTTCAACCTTTATCATTTTCCATCAAAGAAAGAGCCAGGGAGCTTAACTAACCATAGATCCAAGAAGAAGAGAAAATGGTGGGTGTTTCGTAGGATTAGATTCTAATTTTGTGATGGACTAAGTGGGGCCTACCGATTGATGGTGTGGATCCTATTTGGGACCCATCTTAATGTATGCATTGTAATCCTAGGAGGGCTCATAGTGGCGGAGCCCTCTATTGCATGCCATCTCTCTCTCTCTCTCTCTCTCTCTCTCTCTCTCTCTCTCTCTCTCTCTCTCTCTCTCTCTCTCTCTCTCTCTCTCTCTCTCTCTCTCTCTCTCTCCTTTTTTCTCATTTTTTATGGTGACGATGTGTATGGCCCGCTTTATGTGATAAGCAAATCTAGACGATTCAGATTTTTTAGACGTCCAGCGAATGGGGGTCACCTTGCTGCCCATTTTTAGGCCATCCATGATGAAAGGAAAACACCAATATCACTTTAATCCAATCAGATGGGCCACATGCGTGTTGGACACACATGTGATGTATGTGCCTTATATCAACATCGTCTACCCAGGGCAGCAGCCTGATGTGATGTATGCATTTTTATACCCATGCTGCCCATTGTGGGGTCCACCCTGCAGACGTCTAACAACAATGTTACCTAGACTATCTGGGGTAGGCAACATGTATGAAGAGAAAACGCATCTATTAGCTTGATCTTACAAGCTGGTGGGACCCACAATGTGGACCCACCTTATATCTGCACCGTCCATTGGTAGGGACAGTGAGTCCTAATAGTTATGCTGCTGTGTTGATGCCAGCAAGTCCCAGGGGTCTGATCACAAGGTAGGGTTATATCCAAACCGCCCATCCATTTTTCTGATGGGTGGGACCCAGCCACACGTGTAGCACGTGTGGGGTGGGGCCCACCTTTGAGATATGTAGTTTACATCCCAGTCATCCATCCTTTTTTAGGATGGTGGGCCCACTGCTGTGACATCAGCAAGTTTTGTGGTCGATTAAGAGGTATGGTTATATCCTAACTGTTCGTCCGTTTGGACGCGTGGGAACCACCCCACATGTGTGACACATGTCGCAGGCGGGACCCCACCTTGATGTATATGTTCTATATCCACACCGTCCATCTAGATGGGTGGTGTGGGTGCACCATGATGAATGTGTTTTCTCCAACTGTCCATTTGTCTTGGATGTGGGCCCACCCCACACATGTGGCACGTGTGGGGGTGGGACCCACCCTGATGTATATATTCTATATCCACACCATCCTAAACGGTGTGTTGTGTGAATCCCAACAATGATGTATCTGTTTATCCACTGTCTGTCCATCTCGATGTGTGGGGAGTGGACCCCACCTCTGATGCATGTATTATATACACACTGTCCATTTGGATGGTGCTGTGAGGGGCCGACCATGATGCATGGGCGTTATCCTCACCGTCTAGGTTCCTAGACGGTGTGGCCCGCCTTTAATTTATATATTTTATATCCACACCATCCAGTGGTCTGGATGATGGGGGACCACTAGCAATGTATGTGTCTTAGCCACTCAGACTTCCATTTGCTGGATGAGTGCGGCCCACCTTGCTGATGTGTGTTTTATCCCTATTGTCCAGATGTTTGGGATGGTGGGGCCCCATGTGATGTATGTGTCTGCCCGTGATGTCCACACGTGGATAGTGGGACCCATTTGATGTAAATGTTGTATCCACTCCATCCGGCCACTATGATACATGTGTCGTATATTCACACCGTTCATTCACGCGGCCCCCATGTGATGTACGCATTTCATCCAAGCTATCCTTTTAGTGAGGCCTATTGTGATATATTTGTGGCCCATTTGGGGAGGCCCATTATGATGTATTAGTGGCCCATGAATGAGGCCCATTGTGATGTATATATGGGGCCCATTATGATGTATATATGGTCCATGTAATGCGACCCACTTAATGTATATGTGGCCCATGCGATGTGGTCCACTTGATGTATATGTGGCCCATGTGATGCGGTCCGCTTGATGTATATGAGGCCCATGTGATGCGGCCCATTGTGATATATAAGGCCCATATGTTGTATGTGAAGCCCTTATGTGAGGCCATGGGCCCATTATATGTTATGCTCTATGTGGGCCACTCCTTGGGAGAAATGTTGGTTAAATGTCCACATTTATGGGCAATGATGGTTAAATGTCCACAACGTGACCTTCCCTTAGTCCTTGTTAGGCCCATTCTCATCATTCTCTAAGCTGGTTAACCCAAATCTTTGGGCCCCATTGATGTTGTATGGTCCATCATCACCATAGACAGATGGCTCCATGCTACCGGATTTGACATATCCACGGTTGAGGGCATCTTTATATTATGGTTTAGATCGACTGTTCATCTATGGACCCCGCCTTGCATATAGGCCAATTTTGAGGTTTATTATCGATGCCGATTATCGAGGCCAATTATCGATATCGATTATGAGTATGTGATAGCATAACATCATGATACATGCTCATACGCATCATCTGTATGTTTGTTATGAGATGTGGTTGACCATTACATATGCCATGAGGCAGGTTGTTTATGGGACTCCTTGATAGGCAGAGTCATTTCACATAATGCACAGTACGTGCAAATTTGATGCATGACTGGATGGTTAACTCATGCATCTCGTATTTTGTGATATGACCATTGTATGCCCTAGTTACATAAGGGTTTTGGCCTCCATAGGCATGTCGTAGATGACCAGATGGGACATCAAAAATGTTTGGTTCTAGCATACGATCGTCATAGATATCCCTGGGTGAAAATCCTTAAACCCCTGAGGCCAAGGGTTGCTTCAACGTCTAGACCGAGTGGATATACATGGGCACATAAGGGCTGTATACTAGTAGGCCACGTTTCCTACTGTGTCGTGGTCAGTTGAAAGGGGTTGTAACCTTACTTGCCTGAGTGAGGGGGGTAATATTTAGGTTGAGTTTGACCAGCTTGAGGAATGAGTCTGCTATCGATGAGTCAGGCTCGATATTGGCAGGCAGATAGTGAGGTCTCTTCCATTTACCCAGTTGTGTACTCGGATAGGGGCAGCAAGTTGACATAAAGTGTGCTAAACCCCGTTGATGATTTCAAAGATGTACAGTACTGATATGTGGACTTACTGAGAAGGAGTTACGTACTCAGTATTTTACTCATTCACTATCCACTCGGGCTGGTGGTGCGCAACTAATTGTTATGTGTACCTTCAGAATGACCTGAATTTTGGTTGGGGTGCGTGACCAATCTGAGATCAAGAGTTTACCACATTGAGTCTGACTATCCAAATTTAGGTATGAGACTGGTTTGGATAGAAGTCCCTTGTGATGGACCCTATAGCTTGCGATACTATGTACTATCATCCTGACTTCACACTTCAGCTTGGTCATTTCATTCGCACCACATATTGCATTACATCCACGGCATATGACATTTTAGGTTGTTATGTTTTTGCATGTATATGGCTTAGAGATGAGGTTGACAGTATTCGTGGACTCGTCAGGATTTGCATATTGCATTGCATCCTTAACACATAGCATTTAGTTTACTATGCTTATATATTGCATAGCCTAGATAAGGCTGATAGTATTTATGGACTTACCAGTATATTTCTGCATTACTTTGATATTTCATACTTACATTTCTACCTTACACATACACACTTACACCACCCTTTAAGCTTTTTATAAGCTTATGCATGATAGATTTGTGTAGGTGGCGTTAGGTCGCAATAGCGTCGAGCTTGGAGAATACAGCGGTCTTCTAGAGGTTTGATTTTCGATATATATATATATATATATATATATATATATATATATATATATATATATATATATATATATATATATATATATATATACAGCATTGTATTCAATTGTTTATATTAGTGGATATGTGGTGATGATGTTGCCTTTGTGATTTAGGTAAACTTGTGGTTATGCTTCTTATGAGATAAATGTACATTGATAAATCTTCCTTGTAGGATCCAAGAATCGGAATCCGGCGTATGAGCAATAGGAGCTGAGAATGGGGTAATACGGAGGCTATCAACACTGAATTCGGCAATTGAGAATTTTGCAAGCCTAGTTTTCTAGTTTGGGGCATGACACATTAAAAAAATGCACATGATGCACACATGCACCACTCTACACCATTCACCAATCAAACATACATAACGACCAAACTCTCCCCCTTTTTGTCACAACCTAACAAGGGAAGACATGAATATAGAGTTCAATTATAACGGTGATTATGATAATAGTAGAGAATAATAGAAAGAGTTAAAGTAAAAGTTAAAAAAATAATCAAGCAAAGTGTTAACATCAGCAAATCATACATCTCCAAATAACAACTAGTCAAAGAGTGAAAGTTCAGAGTTAACGTTATACATGACCTAATGACAAGATAAGAAAAGCCAATCTGATCCAGATGAAGAAGGAGGTGGAATAGATGGATCAATCTGATGGAGTCCTCTGGTAATGCGACGAAAGTATTTGGTCACATATTTCATAGATGATTTATGACTCTCATGTAGATTATCTTGAGATATTTTTAGTGCAACCACCTTCTCCTCTAAAGAGAGAAGGCACTCATCATACTCAGGTGGCTGATAATCCGAGTCAGCCTCAATATCATCTGATTCTAACTCATAAAATATATCCTCCATCATGGTGTCAGTTGGTAGCGCATCTTCTTCTCCAACTTCCTCTGCTTCCTCATTCCTTTGGCCAGGATTGAGCTTCAAGTTCATCTTGTTTATATTAGCATTGTTGAAAGGAAGAAGCGTAATCAGTGCTTCACCAGGTGGCATGACCACATTGCAATGTAAAGCTACGATGGTCATCAGGTAAGTTAAAGGAATATATCCGTGTCCCAGATGAAAATGAAATCGAATGATTATATAACATATTAAGGATAGAAGGCAGATGGGAATACCTGACACTATGGAATGCATATTACGAATCATGAAAAAAGTTAGTTTAGCTTTGCTACCAAAGTGGGGATAAACATTTGCAATGAAAATGCGATCAAGTACCCTGTATTTAGGAAACATTTGATTGGCCCGAAGCGCATTTCCAGCACTCCATTCCGAGTCCATGTTACATAATTTACGGGTTAGTGTTAGACGTTCCAACTCATTCATTCTATCATTTAAGGTCGGCATTGGAATACCATCATCATTGACATTAACTTCAAGTAAACTCAAAATTAAATAACGATCGACTTAAAATGCAACTTCTCTAAAGCTAATAGAGAAAGTCAAGTCATCAAGAGATACACTGCTAATGCAAGTGAACATCCCTTGTGCAATGGAGTGATATGCCAGTCCACCCCAATTGAAGGTGTTTTCCCATCCTACAGCGGTAAGGACAGGAAGGAGCTAAAATTGTGAAAGATGATTTAAGTTGACTGACTGCTCAACGATAACCTCGCGATGACGAAGATCTCGCACATACTCAAGGTCTTCTTCAGGAGGATGTAGGGTTCGCACCTTAAGAGGTGTGGATCGAGAAGAGGAAGCTCTAGTAGCTTTCTTCTTGGATCGTCCTTTCATTGTAAGATTAAAAGAAAGAAATATAACAATGGAAATAGGAATTTCAAACCCAACAGATTTTTAGCAAGAAATCCCTAGAAACCACGAGAAAAGCTCAAATAAACTCAAGAATCTAGCAATGTATGTATCAAGGAACCCAAATATGAAATGAAATAAAAAATGGAGCATTTACCAAGTACCAATCGAAGATGGGTTCGACGAGTCGGAAAGGGGCCAGATGAGGAAGAAGAGAAAATGAGAGAAAAAGTGATTTTCTCACTCATAAAGGCTTCCAACCACGCAACTCGATCGGTCGAGTACATGCTTGACCCGTCGAGCCACGACTGGTCGAGTATGTGCTTGACCAGTCGTGTAAGCACTAAAAATTCAAATTTTTATTCAACAATTATTTGCATAAAATATAAAAAATAATACATGCAAACATGATAAACTTAATGAGAATTACACATACCAATATCCAACTTCAATTTTGAAAACCTATTCCTGTCAAGTGGTTTAGTAAATATATCGGCAAGCTGATTTTTTATTTGAATGTATTCCAATGAAATGCTTTTATCTTCTACGAATTCCTGAATATAGTGATATCGAATGTCAATATGTTTTGTAAGGGAATGCTGGATAATATTTTTAGATATATTAATTGAGCTAGAATTATCTCAATACAATATCATTGTATCTTGTGCAATACCATAATCATTAAGTATCCTTTTCATCCATACAAGCATTTCAGGCTGCAATATATTTAGCCTTAGCTGTGGATAATGATATGGAACTCATTTTCTTGTTGTGCTAGGAAATCAAACAATTTCTAACATAAAAAAATCCATCATTGATAGATTTTCTATCATCTATGTTCCCAGCCTAGTTAGCATTTGAACATTTGTATCATGTAGATACCAGAGGCCTATATTAGCCCTACATATGACATATCTAATAATTCGCTTGACAACAATAAGGTGATATTCCTTAGGATCCGATTGATATCTAGCACAGATACCTACACTGAATGCTATATTAGGTCGGCTCGTAATTTAATATAACAAACTATCAATCGTACTATGATATAGCTGAGGATCTACACTTTTACCTATTGCATCCTTTAAAAGCTTAAGAGTTGTACTCATTGGAGTATCGAATTTTTTACCATTTTCAAATCCAAATTTCTTAACCAGGTTTAAGGTATACTTGATTTGAGAAATGAAGATACTGTCTTTTAGTTGTTTAACTTGTAAACGTAGAAAGTAGTTCAATTCTCCCACCATACTCATTTCGAACTTGGATTTTATCAACTCTACAAACTCAGTAGACAGGTTAGAGCAGGTAGAACCATAGATAATATTATCGGTGTATATTTGTACCATAAGTATGTGTTCATTATATTTTTAACAAAAAGATTTTTATTAACACTCCCCATAACAAAATTATGACTTAGTAAGAACTTAGTCAATTTCTCATACCATGCCCTGGGAGCTTATTTCAAACCATAAAGTACCTTTTTAAGGTAATACACATGATTAGAGTGTTTAGGGTCCTCAAAATTCTTAGGCTGTTCAACACAAACCTCTTTATGTTGATCACCATTTAAGAACGCACTCTTAACATCTATTTGGTAAATTTTAAACTTTTTAAAGCATGAAATTGATATGAATAATTTGATAGATTCAAGACAAGCTACTGGGACAAAGGTTTCATCATAATCGACTCATTCTATTTGAGTATACCCTTGTACAACCAGTCTAGCCTTGTTTCAGATTATATTCCCTATCTCATCAGATTTATTTTTGAAAATCCATTTGGTTCCAATTAAATGTTTATTAGATGGTCTTGGAACCAAATAACACACTTCATTCCTAACAAATTGATTTAGTTCATCTTACATGGCAACTATTCAATTTTCATCAGTTAGTGTCTCTTTTACGTTGGCTGGTTCAATTTTGGAAGTAAAACATACATAATTGCATATGTTTTCCAACAGTTTTTGAATATGCACACCAGTGAGAGAGTTGCTTAGAATTTGATCAGTAGGATGGTCTTTGACCGATCGTAGTTGTGTTAATTTGATAAGATGATGAGTCAGGTTTTTCAATTATATTGACTTCATCATCTTCTGAACTAGATGTTGGTGTGTTCAGGTGATCATCAATAACAATATTTATAGACTCCTGAATGACATCAATTCTCTTATTAAGAGCACAATATGCTCGACTATTCAGAGCATAACCTAGGAATATCCCTTCATCACTCTTAGTATTGAACTTCCCTAAATTTTTCAAGTCTCGTAAAATGTAGCACTTCTAAAAAATTTGAAAGTATTTAACTGTAGGTTTCTTATTAAATCAAAATTCATAAGTCATTTTATCTTTAGATTTTCTAATGTAAACACGGTTTATAATATATCATGCAGTATTAACAGCTTCAGTCCATAAATTTTTAGGTAACTTCATGCTATTTAATATTACATTAGCCATCTCTTATAACACTATATTTTTTCTTTCAATGACCCCATTTTGTTGAGGCGTCTTAGGAGCTGAAAACTCGTGCAATATACTATGATTGCTACAGAACTTCTCAAAATTGCTATTTTCAAATTCTGATCTATGATCACTTTGGATCTTAATAATATTAATTTCTTTTTCAGTCTAAATACGCTTGAGTATTCTTTTGACTTCATTGAGGGTTTCAGATTTTTCTCTCATGAATGCAACCCAAGTAAATCTGGTAAATTCATCCACAATTATCAAGAAATACTTCTTACCACCTCTACTCTCTGTTCCGGTTGGACCAACAAGATCCATGTGGAGAAGTTTAAGAGGTTTGGATGTGGCAGAGGAGTTCTCTTTCTTGTGACTACTCCTTGTTTGTTTTCCAATTTGACATACGTCACATATTTTATTCACTTTCTTCAATTTGGGTAGACCTCTAATAAGATCAGCTTTGCTCAATCTACACAAATTTCGTTAGTGAACATATCGAAGGAGTTTATGCTATAATTCATTATAATTGGTTTAGACCATGTAACAAGTTAATTTAGATGAGTAAGATTCATTCACGATATATCAATTCTCAGATGTTCTACGACCATTTAATATCATACAACCTTTCTCATTTGAGATCTTACATCCTTGATTTGTAAATTTAACACTATGCTTGTTATCGCAGATTTGAGAAATACTCAAAAGATTGTGCTTAAGTCCTTCTACAAATAAAACATTTTTAAAAGGAGGAAGGTTAGAGATATGAACTATACCTTGGCCAATTATCTTGCAGTTGCTTCCATCACCAAAAGTGACTGAACCATCAGTTATTTCTTTGTAGTTGGTGAATAAATCTCTGTCACCTGTCATGTGTCTTGAGCAACCACTGTTTAGGTACTACTTTAATTGACTCAAAACCTGGAAGGTGGTGTGGGCAACTAGACAAGTAACCTTAGGAACCTATGTCATTGTAGTTTTGGGTTTTGGAGCACTGTTGGTTTTTCTTTGCTTGAAATTATTATGAACTCTAACATTAGAGTTAGATTTGAGAAGCTCCTTGAGTAAGTCCACAATTTTCTCAGCTAAAGGATTATAGCATTATTTTCTAAAGTTGACATTATTAGTATTGACTTTAGAAGCTTGAATGTTTTTACATTTTTAGAGTTGTTTTGATTATTATATTTCTAGCCTTTTTATTTTAAGTTAGAGGATTCATCTTTGACAAAAGTAGGAGATACACTCTTATTTCTCAGAGGCATGTGTTTGATATAGCTCAGACCTGATTTGTCTCCATATGTTCTAGATGTGGTTAGTAACTTTTCAAGTTTAAGGTCGCCCTAGGTATAACTCTATGTATCCTTTAAACTCGATAGGGAAGACACTTCACATTTTAGTTTCTCATTTTCTGTTCTTAATTTTTCAAGTTCAGATGTTTTGATATTTAAATCGCATTTTTCTTTTTCAAAATAATCAGAAATATGAGATTTTTCTAAAACAGAAATTTTAAATTCCTCTTTTAATTTTAGAAATTTCTTTTTTGAAGTTTTAGCTTAATAATAATCTTACAAATTTCCCTATATAAGGCATTATAGGCATCTTGAAGATCATCTTCATTATCATTTTCAGGGTCACTTCTTAGATTTTCATATTCGGTTGAATCACAATTATTTGTGGAAGTGACTCTGGCTAGAGTCATTAAAGCCTTGACTTCATTTGAAGTTTCGGGTTCTAATTCATCTGACTCAGAAGAAGCTTCGGAGCTGGATGATCCATCCCATGTGGCTATCATGCCTTTTCTCTTTGGCTCATCCCTTTTTGGACACTTATTTTCCAAATGCCCATATTCATGGTAGTTGAAGCACTAAAAATCTTTTAAAGATTTCCAATTTTTAGATTTTCCCTTTTTCTTCTCAAAGGGTTTTTGAAAATTAACCTTTTCTTACTTTTAAAAATCTTATAAAACTTTTTAGCGAGTAAAGCCATATCATCCTCCGAGTTTTCACAATCAGAACTAACATTACAATCTTGAGAAATAGATTTAGATGATTTAAGAGCTATGGACTTACCTTTTGGGGCTTTAAAATTTAACTAGTAAGTTTAAAGTGAACCAACAAGTTCCAACCTTCATATGATCTGTGTCTCTTAGATCTTAAATGGTAGTCACCTTGGAATTAAATCTCTTAGGAAGTAATTGCAGTATTTTTGTGTAGACTTTGCTTTCTAGGATGTCATCTCCAAGATCCCACATAGAGTTAACTATGTCATTTAGTTTCGTATAAAAGTCCATGAAAGACTCATTTTCTTCCATACGGATTTCCTCAAACCTAATGGTGAGGATATGAACGTTAAACTTTTTGACTATAGATATTCCCTCATGTGTCATTTCAAGAATGTCCCAGGATTATTTAGCAGTATCACAAGAAATAATCTTTTGAATTATTAGGTGATAGTGCACAAGTGATTGCATTTAAAGCCTTAGCATAGCACTACTCTCATTTCTCTGAAGAGTAATCCACATGTAAAATGGTATTTCCTTCATGGACTTCGTTCCATCACTGCCTAGAACATCAGACATTGGTGGATTCCATCTAGTCACCGTGGCTTGCCACACGCTTTCATCAATAGATCTTAAAAAGATCCTCATTCTGGCTTTCCAATAAGCATATTTGGAGCTATCAAATGTTGGTGGCCTAGTGATAGAAAGACTATTGATATTTGACCTACTAAAAGCTCTAGATAGATAAGCTTAAGAAATAAATCCAATAGAATGAGCAACTTAGCTCTGATACCACTTGAAAAGGGTGAGCTCTCAGTCCTGTGTAACGTGTATCCCCGTTTGTTTCGGTCATGGAACAGATGAAATAAATCTAAAAATGGATTTTTGTTCAAGAATGAAATCTTATTGGAACTGCCCATATCCGGTTCATCCTTCGGAACCATATCACATCCCGGATCTGATGAAATAGGATGAATTGAGATGGTGTTTTATAAATACGTAATTATCTTAAATATATCAACCATTTCTTTATTTTCCGATCGCCTAGAAGGGACAAAAGAAACATCTTGTTGTTTCTTCAACAATTTCTGATCTCTAGTGGACCTCTCAGTAGGATTCGAACCCAGATGAGTTCTGACCGGGGGGGGGGGGGGGGTGTGAATAGGATTATGTCAAATAAAAATAAATTGCGGAATACAAATACAAATAGCTGATTCAAATAACAAATTCAAATGCAACAGTATTGAGAGGTTGATTCAAATGTTGTTCAAAGGATAACCTTACACCAAAAACCAAAATTAATGGTAGGACAACTTGATGTCTTGAACTCGGTAGGGATTAAAAACTCAAACTAAAACAAGAAGCAAATAGAAAGAAATTAGCTATTACAACATTCACCACATGTACATGAAATAAATACAAGCATTCATCACACATACATCACATACATCATCATCATCATAATCATCATCATCCACCAAACTCTAAGAATTATAGTGGTTCGGTGTGTACACCAACTGTTCTCAAATAGTTACACCTACTCCACTCCCAATAATCATAACCCACCTGATATTGGCTTTTACTATGAAAGAAGGTTTTCCAAGGTTCACCTTACAACCTTTATAATTGTGTTTTCAATGGGCTAACACAACTAAAAACCCCATGTTGAGATTTTCTAGCTATCTCAGTCAAAACCACAATAGAGATTTCCTACCAATCTCACAAACCAAAAGCAGTAAATGAAAATACTTATCTGAAGATTCTTCTTCGATGTAGCCTGGTTGAACCGCTTCTTTGAAGATGAAGATGTCAAATGTTCAATCACACATATAGAAGGGTTCTAGGTCTAAATAAATTTTAAATTAATCCAACCTTGGGCTACTTTGATTCAATTTCTGGATCTTAAAAGGGGTAGAGAAGAACACCCTTATAAAATCAGATTTATGCTAAGAGAGATCAAGAAATTAGAAATAAAAAAGCTATAACAAAGAATCTTAATTTACCGGACAATAGCTTCACAATCACCGGGATCTTTTTCTTAAAATGGTGGCTTGATTTTGCTTTGAATAAATGAAAAAAGCTAAGGAAAGACCTCTATTTATAGGTTGAAAAATGATTCCTTCGATTGGTCTAAGGTTAGCCTCAACTGGTCCTGGAAGCAACCAAATTTCAAAATTCTAGCACGATCGGTTAAAACTGACCCTCGAATGGTCTAGTGGAGCCTAAAATGGTTGCTAGACATCGAGTCAAGCCCTGCTCGACTGGTCGAGCAGGGGGCTCTACTGGTCATGACCCTACCAGAAAAATTCTGAAAATTTGCAATAAATCCTAGATTGTTGGAGAAAAAACTTGGACTGGTCAAGCCAAAGCCTAGACTAGTCAAAATAAGTATAATAACTCATATTAAATGTGTAATATGAATGACCTAAACCAAAGGTCTTTCTAGGGTCATTTATACCTGGAATATTGAACATTGAATTTATAGCTTTGGTAGATAGTATACTTGAAGTACTTGAAGCTTGATCTTGTATACTTGAAACTTGATCTTCTATACTTGAAACTTAATCTTGATCTTGACCATGTAATGCACTTGCACTTGGTCTAGTACTTGTAGTTGAACATGCACTTTGACTTGAAGTAGAACTTGCACTTGAAGTTGAAGTAGCATTTGATGTTGATGTTGTACTTGAAGTTGATGAAGCACTTGAAGTTGATGTAGATAGAGCAATCTTCATGACTTGTAGATCATCTTCATATGAAGGTGAACTTTCCATCTATGAATAAGTTCATCATTCCAATATGGTTTGTCACTACGAAATTTAACAATACAGGATGCTATATATATAACATGGCACTTACAACAATATAGGGGAGGAACAACCCTTACTGATGGACTGGTCCTTCAAGAAGAGGTCGTGCCACGAATTATCACTACTCGGGCTGCACAAATAGCGGTAAAAATGATACTCTGAAAGTACAAAAGTATCCGATCTACGGAAGTGCTTGACTAAGGATCATAGATTTATAAGGTAAAAACAACCAAGGGTTCAACCTCGGGACATGTAACACCCTGAAAATCGGGGGTCGTGTATAAACTCAACTCCCGAGTTTCAGACCGTCACTTATGCAACAAAAATGGTTATGATTCAACGTTGTCTGATTTAAAGCATTCACATGAGTAAAAGTATACCAAAACTGCAATTCATACTTCAGATCCAGTGATAAAAGCAAGCGGAAGACTAAACAATGTATATATCACTGTATGGAAAAACAAAGTAACCTCATCTGTCTCCAAAGTATGACTACATCTCTGAGTCTCATGTACATATACATAACAAAAGAATAATGTTCAAAAAGAAAGTCCCACTGATGTCCCCTCGATCCAGGTCACCTACGGGAAGCCGTCATGATACTGCATATACGAGAACTCATCCTGGTCCTCGTCGATCTCTGGCTCCACCTCCTGGATCTCGTCCTCACCTGCAGCTACAACAGGGTCTGGTGGGTGTTGCAAACACCATCCCGTAACGTGGGAATGAGTGATCAACTCAGTGGAATCATAAAGCAAAGATTAGCATGTTCACAATTCAATCACGCGATAATAGTAAAGCAGTAAATCAGACAATCCTAATACTGTTATTAATGCAAGATGATATGACGTGATGTATGCCCTCACCGACGATCACCCTCATGCGGCAACATCTTACGACCGCGGCATGCCACACTCCCTAGAGTGCTCCACATCTTCCAGGCACATGCAATGCTATGGTGATATGATTTCCAAGTTGTTATTAGTCCATTCAAACAGCAGGATTGGGAAACTAAGGTACTTCCCTTGTATCAATCCCAACACAGATCCTATCTAGGGTCGTCACTCCTAGTAATCTCATACGATGTATATTTCGTAGGTCACTGCAAGGGCTGCCAGGGCTGTTGCTCGCACTCGTTGCACCGCTCCCCCATCACCTTATCAATACAGGCCTACCGTACTCTACTACAACGGAAGGGTCGTCGCCTCCCGTGGACTCAGAATACGCTCGCGGTCACTACAAAGGGCTCGTCGCCTGATCAGTGTAGGCCGACAGCTAGAATATAGTGTCCCATACCACCATAATCTGCTCACGAGTCAAGGTGCTCACTGGTCACTACGGGGAGGTTTGTGGCCCCAGCGTAGGCCGACAGCTCGACCACGGTGTCCCATACCACCATGCCCGGCTCATGAGTCTTCGTGGATCAAGGTACCATGGTTAACAGGGTTTACAATGGTAAGTTCAGTACCCTAGGTTCAAGCAGTTATGACACATACAAGGTGAACATACATCGGCCAGTCGGGTTACTTGACGGGCTCGACTAGCGCGATCGCATCTCAAGTCGAACGACATGAAGTGCGTAAAACACTTCGCGTGGCCTAACCACTGCCGCCAACTCTCAACACGAATCACGTTCATCGACGCGTCGTTCGTGGCTATGACCAGTCAGCCACGAATTCGCTCGGTTACCGACTGCCTGGACTAAGTCTAGTCCCACACATCTATGGAATCCTATCAGCACTATACGCAAAGGTATTGGAATTGAAATACATCATGTGAGCATGTTAACACATGTTATAACATTCAACTTAAGCAAATCTTCAAGGCATACTTTCTATGCATGTAATGCAATCATGCATAAGGTAAACATGTAGGAAATCATTTAGGTCATCATTTTAATCATGAAATCAATCTCAAACTACTACATAACATCATTCAATTCAATACATACTAATACAAGCATTTACACAAACACATACACTACACACTTAAGTCCACATATAGTATGTCGACCCAAAGTGCGCAACTTGGCGAATCTCTTCGCCAAACTGATTATGCAAGCATTCCTAACTCTCTAATGCGGCGACAAACCATGTCAATCACGTCAGCAAAATATGCATGTAGACCGTACTTCCTACAAATGACTAAAATGCCCTAAATCTCATATTCTTCGTTAATTTACGAAACAGGAAACGGAGAGCATGTTGTACATGTCAAACGGCGATGCCGTCGATAATCTACTATTAAACGACATTGAAATCGTTGTAAACCGTCAATCAAAGCGTCTAAAATCCTCACCTAGTCTCTTACGGTTGCAGGATTTTGAACGGAGCGTGTACGCTTCGTCTACGGCAGTAGGAGAGCCTGATTTATGGAATACGTTAGCTAACATGTTATGCAACTAAGTAAACCCTAAATCAGCAAGTTTTTGGGGTTATTTTATACCTGAAAAAGTGGAGAAATCACCAGCCAGGTGATTGGAAAGAAGTGCTGAAGCAGCAACTGTCAGGGGCTCGGAAGCGGGAAGAATCTCTTCTTCTCTTTCTCTCAAACTCTCTCTCCTTTTTCTAGGGTTTGTGATTTTCGGATGGAAGGGAGAAATGAGGGTTTCAACCCCTTTTATAAGCTTGAAAATGCCGAAAATAGGCTCCGGGACGAAGTTTACTTGATGTCTATCCATTTCGGGGCTGTTTCGGTCCAAAAACTGCTTTCTGGTGGTCCCCTAGTCGATTGCGATCAGACTTAAGCTCATGTGTACCAGATGTAGCTCGTATTAAGTTTTCAGTCTGGCAGGGTTCGCAGATCGCACGTGGCGGACCAGTTTCAGTTCAGCGGTCACCGCACGTAGATCAGGGCTGAAAGTCTCATGATAATAAATAGAAATTTTTTCTGATCCGAGGGTGTAATCTGGATGAATTCTGACGGTCAGAACGCTTAATACTGACGCGTCAAGTCGTGTGCCAGATTTGAATTTGAAATTCCAAATCCGTCCCTATTCGCGGTCGCTTCAGTCCGGGTTCAACGAAATAGTCTGTGATTATCGGTTTGACTTGATTTTCGAGATGATTGTCAAGTCCAGCTGGGCGGTTCTAACGGTCTAAGATAGGAGGTATCGGACCTTCGACGCGCGGTCTAAATCCAATACAAAAGTTCAACGTGGTCCAGAGGACAAACCCGCTTAGAGTTTGATCCGAGGTTATAGAGTATTGTAGAGTTGTCTGTTCTACTCGATTTGGGTCTTGCAGAACATATTTAAAGTGATCAGGGACTATTTCCCAGCTACTCTAGCGTTGCGCTAGCTAACTTACGCTTAATTTCCATGGAAATTATTCCTACGCGATTTCGGGTCAAATCGGTACTCGAGCCCAAGTACGGATTTTTCACGGGCGTTACAATCTACCCCCCTTAACAAATAATTTCGTCCTCGAAATTTGTACCTGTTCGTACTCCTCGAGAAGCTGTGGGTAGTTCTTTCTGATCTCGGCTTCTGTCTCCCAAGTAGCCTCCTCCTCAGTATGATGCGTCCATAGTACCTTCACAAGGGGAATCACCTTGCTACGCAGTACCTGGTCCTTCCTGTCTAAGATGCGTGTCGGTCGCAGGATATAAGTAACATCCTCTCCTAACTGCACCTGCTCCCATCTGATGATATGGGAAGGATCAGCAACGTACTTCTTCAGCATAGAAACATGAAATACGTTGTGGACGCTCGCGAGGGGCGTGGGTAAAGCCAATCGGTAAGCCACTGCTCCCACACGATCGAGGATCTGGAATGGACCAATGAATCGCGGTGCCAGCTTCCCCTTTTTCCCGAACCGAAGGACTCCCTTCATATGGGAAACTCGCAAAAACACGTGATCCCCGACTGTGAACTCTAGTGGCCGTCGTCTCGTATCGGCATAGCTCTTCTGTCTGCTCTGCGCTGTAAGAAGCCGACGTCGAATAATATCAATCTTTTCTGACGTCGCCTGTACCAACTCCGGGCCAATCAAGCTGCGCTCACCGACCTCTAACCAGCAATGCGGTGCGCGACAAGGTCGCCCATACAGCGCCTCATAAGGTGCCATGCCGATACTCGCCTGGAAGCTATTATTGTACGCAAACTCCGCATATGCAAGACAGTCATCCCAACTGTCCTTGAAGTCCAATGCGCAAGCTCGCAACATGTCCTCCAGGATCTGGTTCACTCGCTCCGTCTGTCCGTCCGTCTGTGGGTGGAAGGCAGTACTGAACTTCAACTTCATACCCATAGCCTCCTGAATGCGAGTCCAGAAAATAGAAGTGAACCGCGTGTCTCTGTCCGACACGATCTCTAACGGAACTCCATGCAGACGCACAATCTCTCGGATGTACAATCTAGCCAGCTCGTCTGCAGAGTTCGTAACTCTGATCGGTAGGAAGTGCGCCGACTTCGTCAATCGGTCGACGATCACCCAAATGGAATCATGCCCCTTCTTCGTCTTCGGCAACCCAGAAATGAAGTCCATGGAAATGAAATCCCACTTCCACTCTACAATCGGCATAGGCTGCAAAAGTCCAGGTGGTCGGCGATGCTCTGCCTTCACCTGCTGACAAGTGAGACAACGGGACACGAACTCAGCTATGTGGGTCTTCATACCTTCCCACCAATACGTCCTCTTCACATCACGATACATCTTCGTGCTGCCTGGATGCATCGCGAGTCTAGTAGAATGCGCAGCCTCGAGAATCTCTCGTCTCAAGTCAGGGACATCTGGGACGCATAGGCGGCCACGGTAACGTAAGCCCCCATCCATACCAACTCGCCAGTCAGCGTCTGTATCATCACTGGCCTGCTCTCGAAGCTCAGTAAGATGCGCGTCGTCCCTCTGCGCCTCGATGACTCGGTCATCGATCTGGGATCGCACCTGTACGTGTGCGATGAACTCAAATGGCTCCTCTACGGTGAGTTTCTGCTCAAAGTCTCGCAAAAACTCCACCATATCCCACTCGGCAACCATCAGCGGAGCCGCAAACTCTATCGCCTTCTTGCGGCTCAACGCATCAGCCACAAGGTTCGCCTTCCCAGGATGGTAAGAGACTTCAAACTTGAAGTCCTTTAGCGTCTCCATCCATCGCCGCTGCCTCATATTCAAGTCTCGCTGCGTGAATATGTACTTGAGGCTCTTGTGGTCGCAAAAGAGCTCGAACTCCTCTCCGTAGAGGTAATGTCTCCAGAGTCTCAGTGCGAATATAACGGCTGCCAACTCTAGGTCGTGTGTAGGGTAATTCTCCTCGTGCTTCCTTAATTGTCTCGAGGCATACGAAATTACCCTGTCCCTCTGCATAAGGACACAACCCAAACCAACGCTAGACGCGTCAGTGTATATAGTGTATCTAACCCCTTGCTCTGGCAATACTAGCACAGGGGCGAACGTAAGCCTGTCCTTCAACTCCTGAAAAGCTGACTCCGCCTTATCATTCCAGGCGAACTTCACGTCCTTCCGTGTCAACTGAGATAAGGGTCTCGCGATCTTCGAGAAGTCCTGAATGAAGCGCCGATAGTAGCCAGCGAGACCCAAGAAGCTCCTCACCTCAGTGACAGAACCAGGCTGCTCCCAGTCCTGCACCGCAGCTACCTTAGACAGGTCAACTGCCATGCCATCCTTGGACACCACGTGTCCCAGAAACTTCACCTCCTGCTTCCAGAAGTCGCACTTCTTATACTGTGCGAACAACTGATGTCGTCTAAGCGTATCAAGGACCAAACGCAAGTGCTCCTCATGCTCCTCTCGACTCCTAGAGTATACCAAAATGTCGTCGATGAAGACAACGACGAATCGATAGAGGAAAGGCCGAAATACCCGGTTCATTAGATCCATGAACACGGCCGGTACGTTCGTGAGACCGAACGACATCACGAGGAACTCGTAGTGACCAAAACTGGTCCTGAATGCTGTCTTCTGCACGTCCTCATCTCTGACGCGCAGCTGATGATAACCTGACTGAAGATCAATCTTCGAGAAGTACTGCGCTCCTCTCAACTGATCAAACAAGTCATCGATCCTGGGCAAAGGGTACTTGTTCTTCACCGTGAGCTGGTTCAGCCTGCGATAATCAATACACAATCGCAGCGAACCATCCTTCTTCTTCACGAACAAGACCGGTGCTCCCCAAGGAGACACGCTAGGCCGTATAAAGCTAAGCTCTAGCAGACCATCAATCTGCGTCCTCAACTCCTCCATCTCACATGGTGCCATGCGATACGTCGGCAGTGAGACGGGTGTAGAACCAGGAACCAGATCGATAGTGAAATCGATCTCACGTCGGGGCGGCAAACCAGGGATCTTCCTGAACAGATCCCCGAACTCAGAAACAACTGGCGTATGCTCAAGTACCTGGGCACCAGCGTCGCGCAATAGAGTGGCGTAGCTAAGAATGCGGAAAGGAAGATTTACCCGCACTGGAAATGTGAAGGATGCACCCTCAGGCTCGTACGCTGTGACTATACGAGTCTCGCAGTCAATCTCGGCTCTCGCTGCAGTCAACCAATCCATGCCAAGAATGACGTCGAGATAAACGAGCGAGGGATCGACGACCAGATCAAGAGTCATCGTCCTGCCTCCCAGATCAACCAAACAACCCTCACACATCTGGGTGACATCCGAAAAATCTCCATGAGCTGCAAAGACTCGCACGCTATCCATAGTGACAGTCTGTAACCCAAGACGCCTGACTACGGCACGCGATATCAAAGAAATCGTGGAACCAGTGTCCACCATGATAAGAACGGGAGTACCTCCGATATGTGCCGTGACCTCAAAGGCTGAATGCTGGAAAGTCGGCGTCGTAGCTGCCTCAGCGGTCAATGCATGAACTCGAGCCTGCTGTGGCCGGTTCGGCCGCTGTGTCAAGGGCCGTGGAGGCTGTCGAATCTGCGATACCGTAGGTCTGAAAGAAGGATGCGCAGGAGCTGACCGTATAGGCGGTGCTGATATCGCCTGTGGACGTACACGATCAATCTTCTGCGGCGGCGAGAACCCACTGTCCCGCATCCTCGAAAAGCAACTCTGCGCCAAGTGGCCCGTCCTCCCACAGTATGTACATGATAAATCAGGGCGCCGAAACGGTGGTACAGGCACCGTGGTCCTGGTAGGAGGATCAATGCGAGGCCTCTTGCCCGCGAAGGGCCTGTCTGGCAAATCCGGTCGCGGCCTAGAAGTAGTCGGGCCTCGAGATTGCGCAAGTCGATCCACGTCCTGCTCTGCCCGCATGGACATGTGAACCAACTCCGCATAGGAAGGGAAACTGACACAGCACATCTTCGACCGAATATCCGGTCGCAAGCCCTCCAAAAAAGCGCCGTATGCGCATCTGCTCATCAGCTAGAATCGTCGGGACGTACCTGCCCAACTCTGTGAACCGATGCTCATACTCGGTAACTGTCATCGCTGCCTGCCTGAGACGGAGAAACTCATTCTCCCTCTCGTGCCTGTAGGTCTGGGGATAATACTTCTCATGGAAGCGAAACTCAAATGCTGCCCACGTCCATACGAAATCTGCGGCAACAGTCCGCAATATGCTATCCCACCACATACTGGCCTCTCTCTCAAACAGGAAGGTAGCCAGCTCTACCTGCTCAGCCTCGGTACAGTGCAACATCCGTAGAATCTTCGACACTCGGTCGAGCCAAAACTCAGCCTCCTCGGGTCTATGAGAACCCGTGAAAGTAGGAGGCCACAAGCGCTGAAATCGCTCCAAAAGGCCCCGTGTGTCGGCAGGATTCCCCGCAGGGAAAGCAGGCTGCGTAGGATGGGCCATGCCCTCATCCTGGGCGTAAGTATAGGCATCCTCAGCTGGATGCGCAGGTGGTGCAGGTGGAGTAGATGTAGTCGCACCCCCACCCTGGGCTAAAGTCCCAACTATGGTGGTCAGAAGCTGCTGCTGCTGTAGCATCATAGCCATCATCTGCTCGAATCTGTCAGGGGGTGGAGCAGGCTGTGGCGGATGAGGTGCGGAAGTAGATGCGCGATGTGGCTCTCTAACAGATGGTGTAAATGGCGGTGGTCCATCTGTAGGACCAACAGTAGGCTGAGACGATCGAACCGTCTCAGGAATCGGGCCCACAGCAGGGTCCGGACGAGTACCAGACTGAGAGGGAGTCTGATCCATCTGCTCTGACAATGAAAGCCGAACCGCGCTCCTCGTAGTCTTAGGTGGCATTCCCTATATTCAAAATAGGGTGCAACCTTGTCAGTCTCATTTGCACAAATACACCACAATCATTCACTTAAAGAGTCAAAGGCATTCCATGCATTTCAATTAATCAAAATTGTCACAATACAAGGGATATATCCTTACAAGCATCATGACTAGAATTACATGGAAATTAAGACAGTTAAGCAACAGCAACATAAGCAAAGCACTAGCCCTAACAGGCTTACACACATAAAACAGGAAATGGCTAACTACTAATAACAACATCAAAGATCGCATCGCTAGTCGGAGTCTGGTGACGGAGGAGGAGCACCCTTATCCTGTAAGCAACACAGGATTGCCTTCAAGGTGCGAGTCACCTTGCCAAACTTCTTCTTTGTAACAGCCTTGGCATCAGCGACTTCTGCTCGAAGTTCTTGGACTTCCCTTCGCAAAGCGGTCTGACTCTCCTCCATCCGAGCAATGCGGTCGTCGATAGTAACCTGCGCAGAAGGAGGAGGGCTCTCATCAGTATCCTGAGCTTCCTCTTCTGCTTCTTCCTGAGCTTCTTTCTGAACCTCTGCTCTAGGTTCTTCTTCGCTTTGATCTTCCTCTTCATCAAAGTCATCCCCACTATCCCTTTCAAGTTGATTTTCACGGTATTGCGACCCAATCTTCATCTTGACCATTGTCGACTCATCGATAGTGTGAATCGATACCGGCAATTCGGGCCCAAGTCTATAGGCAAACTCAAGCGCAATCTTGCAAATAAGTCAGCCAAAGGGAAGCGATTCAGATGTTCTTCTCGACCTGGCTATGAGAACTATCTGCCGTAAGATGAAAGTGGCCATACATACGTTCTCTCCCTAGGCCACCAGAAATAAGAAGTCGACCATAAGACGTGTACATTCAATGCGATTCGTCGACCTGGGATAGACATTAAACGTGCAGATATGATGCAGCAGGCGCAAATCCTCAGACATGTACGTCGCCTTGAGGCTATTATTAGGCTGCCATGGAACCAACTTACCGCACAGAAACCTGGTGCGGCGATCTCGTTCACGTCTAGTCCTCAAATTCTTCTCACTAGGATGCACATCACCTAGAGGCACGTTGAGAAGTCGCGCAATCAACTGGACGTCGATCGTAGCCATCCGATCTCTACCAAAAGGGATTTTGAACTGCAAAGGCTCTAAGGTAGGATTCTGGATGCTAGCATAGAAGGCACGAACTGTGCTCACATTAGCACGAGCGCGAGCTTCAAAGATCGGACCCCAGTGCGCAGCTTCAATGCGTTCGAACAACAGATACTCGCCGAACAATCGTCCATCTACGTCCGCCTCAAATAACACTCTACGATCAGTGTATTCGCCATGAGGCATCTCTGATAAAATTGTTCGTCCAAGGTGTGCATGGGGATCCAAATCCCGCTTTGTACGACACTCCAGGACTACAGCTAGACCTGCAGCGGTGCTTGAACTTGCGGCACCACCCCGCGGTCTTCTTGATCGAGCAGGGCGGCTCGGCCCAGTCTCGTCTGTCGAGATTTTCCTCTTACCCATCAAAGACAGGATGAATGAGAGTGACAAAAGACCCAAGATGGCTTCCACAAAAGCCATGAAAAACGCCGAAAATGCGGAGAAATGGCTGCCCAATCTGAGAAAAGGAAATCTAGGCATTGTAGAGGGTTGCTTCAAGCTTCCCAAGGCTATAGTTTCAAAGAAAAATACAAACAAAAAGATGGGATGGAGCACCTCACGATTTCAGCTATATTTGGGGAATTTTGGAGCTCCAAATGGTGAGATCTTTAAGGAAAGAGGCTGCCAATACCCAATAAGTGATGGGTAGTGGTCGGTTTTGGCCAAGGAGGGTCCTAGAAGTGGTTTGGGACACCAGAGTTTGGAATGGGTTGCTGAAAATCGTAAATAGGGCTATGTAGAGGGCTGTTTGTGAAGGAGGGGTAAGATTTGGGGGTTTTCGTGAGGTGGGAGGTATATAGGGAGGGTGTGGACCCCATTTAAGGGTGTGCGCCCGAAGGACAGCTCAAATGGGCCCCGCCGGTCGGCGATGCATCGCCCGACCGGCGATGGCATCGCCGAAAAACTTTCACGTTGGCTGGTGGGACCCCATGGGTCTGGTCCCCCATGGTCCCAGGGTCCCAAAAAGTTAAGTCCCACCCCCTAGTTCATAGTAATTTGGTCTGTATGAGCCCAAACATGTGTTCGGGGCTTTCCGGGTCCACATTGCAATACCGAATACCAAACTATATGATGCAGCATATGAATTTGTGGTAGAAGGAGCCAGTACACCTATCTAGATCCTTATTTGCTAAAGAAAGTGAAGTTAGAATGGCCTTATGGCCATTTTTCATGAAATTTTACTATTCACTGTAACATTTTATGAAAGTACTAATTTGTGTTATTTTCACATTAGGTTTGATGCCTAACATGAAATGGATAAGAAAGAAATTAAGATTGGAGTGTTTAGAGGAGGAATTTTGAGAATTTTTGGCGAAACGGGGTTTTTAAGCCCTGGCGATTGATTACAGGAGTCGTGGTCATCCCACGGCCCAAGGATTCACTTTTGCGGTTTAAATCCGCTCATAGGATGTCCCCACCAGACTTCCTACAGATTAGAAGTGATTCGGGTTGCTTTACGCTACCCGAGATACGTTACAGACTCGATCTTGCGATCGATCCTAATAGACTTCGCCTATCGGCGAATCTGTGATCCTAGAAGTGTTTCTAGACCCTTCTCGCACCCACCTAAGTCAAAGGAAGCGACAGCGTACGTCGCAAGACCATAACCCAGGCCCAGTATACTCCCATTCATGCTCTGATACCAACTTGTAACACCCTGAAAATCGGGGGTCGTGTATAAACTCAACTCCCGAGTTTCAGACCGTCACTTATGCAACAAAAATGGTTATGATTCAACGTTGTCTGATTTAAAGCATTCACATGAGTAAAAGTATACCAAAACTGCAATTCATACTTCAGATCCAGTGATAAAAGCAAGCGGAAGACTAAACAATGTATATATCACTGTATGGAAAAACAAAGTAACCTCATCTGTCTCCAAAGTATGACTACATCTCTGAGTCTCATGTACATATACATAACAAAAGAATAATGTTCAAAAAGAAAGTCCCACTGATGTCCCCTCGATCCAGGTCACCTACGGGAAGCCGTCATGATACTGCATATACGAGAACTCATCCTGGTCCTCGTCGATCTCTGGCTCCACCTCCTGGATCTCGTCCTCACCTGCAGCTACAACAGGGTCTGGTGGGTGTTGCAAACACCATCCCGTAACGTGGGAATGAGTGATCAACTCAGTGGAATCATAAAGCAAAGATTAGCATGTTCACAATTCAATCACGCGATAATAGTAAAGCAGTAAATCAGACAATCCTAATACTGTTATTAATGCAAGATGATATGACGTGATGTATGCCCTCACCGACGATCACCCTCATGCGGCAACATCTTACGACCGCGGCATGCCACACTCCCTAGAGTGCTCCACATCTTCCAGGCACATGCAATGCTATGGTGATATGATTTCCAAGTTGTTATTAGTCCATTCAAACAGCAGGATTGGGAAACTAAGGTACTTCCCTTGTATCAATCCCAACACAGATCCTATCTAGGGTCGTCACTCCTAGTAATCTCATACGATGTATATTTCGTAGGTCACTGCAAGGGCTGCCAGGGCTGTTGCTCGCACTCGTTGCACCGCTCCCCCATCACCTTATCAATACAGGCCTACCGTACTCTACTACAACGGAAGGGTCGTCGCCTCCCGTGGACTCAGAATACGCTCGCGGTCACTACAAAGGGCTCGTCGCCTGATCAGTGTAGGCCGACAGCTAGAATATAGTGTCCCATACCACCATAATCTGCTCACGAGTCAAGGTGCTCACTGGTCACTACGGGGAGGTTTGTGGCCCCAGCGTAGGCCGACAGCTCGACCACGGTGTCCCATACCACCATGCCCGGCTCATGAGTCTTCGTGGATCAAGGTACCATGGTTAACAGGGTTTACAATGGTAAGTTCAGTACCCTAGGTTCAAGCAGTTATGACACATACAAGGTGAACATACATCGGCCAGTCGGGTTACTTGACGGGCTCGACTAGCGCGATCGCATCTCAAGTCGAACGACATGAAGTGCGTAAAACACTTCGCGTGGCCTAACCACTGCCGCCAACTCTCAACACGAATCACGTTCATCGACGCGTCGTTCGTGGCTATGACCAGTCAGCCACGAATTCGCTCGGTTACCGACTGCCTGGACTAAGTCTAGTCCCACACATCTATGGAATCCTATCAGCACTATACGCAAAGATATTGGAATTGAAATACATCATGTGAGCATGTTAACACATGTTATAACATTCAACTTAAGCAAATCTTCAAGGCATACTTTCTATGCATGTAATGCAATCATGCATAAGGTAAACATGTAGGAAATCATTTAGGTCAGCATTTTAATCATGAAATCAATCTCAAACTACTACATAACATCATTCAATTCAATACATACTAATACAAGCATTTACACAAACACATACACTACACACTTAAGTCCACATATAGTATGTCGACCCAAAGTGCGCAACTTGGCGAATCTCTTCGCCAAACTGATTATGCAAGCATTCCTAACTCTCTAATGCGGCGACAAACCATGTCAATCACGTCAGCAAAATATGCATGTAGACCGTACTTCCTACAAATGACTAAAATGCCCTAAATCTCATATTCTTCGTTAATTTACGAAACAGGAAACGGAGAGCATGTTGTACATGTCAAACGGCGATGCCGTCGATAATCTACTATTAAACGACATTGAAAGCGTTGTAAACCGTCAATCAAAGCGTCTAAAATCCTCACCTAGTCTCTTACGGTTGCAGGATTTTGAACGGAGCGTGTACGCTTCGTCTACGGCAGTAGGAGAGCCTGATTTATGGAATACGTTAGCTAACATGTTATGCAACTAAGTAAACCCTAAATCAGCAAGTTTTTGGGGTTATTTTATACCTGAAAAAGTGGAGAAATCACCAGCCAGGTGATTGGAAAGAAGTGCTGAAGCAGCAACTGTCAGGGGCTCGGAAGCGGGAAGAATCTCTTCTTCTCTTTCTCTCAAACTCTCTCTCCTTTTTCTAGAGTTTGTGATTTTCGGATGGAAGGGAGAAATGAGGGTTTCAACCCCTTTTATAAGCTTGAAAATGCCGAAAATAGGCTCCGGGACGAAGTTTACTTGATGCCTATCCATTTCGGGGCTGTTTCGGTCCAAAAACTGCTTTCTGGTGGTCCCCTAGTCGATTGCGATCAAACTTAAGCTCATGTGTACCAGATGTAGCTCGTATTAAGTTTTCAGTCTGGCAGGGTTCGCAGATCGCACGTGGCAGACCAGTTTCAATTCAGCGGTCACCGCACGTAGATTAGGGCTGAAAGTCTCATGATAATAAATAGAAATTTTTCCTGATCCAAGGGTGCAATCTGGATGAATTCTGACGGTCAGAACTCTTAATACTGACGCGTCAAGTCGTGTGCTAGATTTGAATTTGAAATTCCAAATCCGTCCCTATTCGCGGTCGCTTCAGTCCGGGTTCAACGAAATAGTCTGTGATTATCGGTTTGACTTGATTTTTGAGATGATTGTCAAGTCCAGCTGGGCGGTCCTAACGGTCTAAGATAGGAGGTATCGGACCTTCGACGCGCAGTCTAAATCCAATACAAAAGTTCAACGTGGTCCAGAGGACAAACCCGCTTAGAGTTTGATCCGAGGTTATAGAGTATTGTAGAGTTGTCTGTTCTACTCGATTTGGGTCTTGCAGAACATATTTAAAGTGATCAGGGACTTTTTCCCAGCTACTCTAGCGTTGCGCTAGCTAACTTACGCTTAATTTCCATGGAAATTATTCCTACGCGATTTCGGGTCAAATCGGTACTCGAGCCCAAGTACGGATTTTTCACGGGCGTTACAGGACAAGACGCCGACATACTTGTTGGTAAATTTATTAAACTACACAAATGACTACAAGAAGGGAAGAGGAAGAAGTCATGGTGCCACGAGGCGGGCAGGGGGGTGGGGGAGGGGGGCACTCCTCGGGATCTAAGACAACCTCCTCGTAAGCCAAAAGGTCGAGCTCGGGATGCACCTCTTTTATACCCATGAGGCACCTCTCATACCTGGCACCATACAAGGCGTCCATGTCCTCCGTGTATTACTTAGAAGACTTGAACTCCTCCATAGCGGCCACCTAGGCCTCTTCGATCTTCATTTTGAAAGAGAATTTTAACCCAGCTAGGTCCGACTTCCACCGACCCCCCTTTCCAAGGCCTTAATAAGCAGCTTGTTTGAGGCCTCTAGCTTGGCCGCCGAACTCTCTGCCTGAGTCTTCAGGGCAAACCAAATCTGCTTAGCTTTGGCGCTGGACTATGCGGCCTTGACGTGAAGTTGCTGGACTTTGACCCCCTTTCGCAGCAATGCTGCCTCCACCTCTGTGCCTTCTGTTTGGAAGTGCAACAGCTCCCAATGCACGTTGAACAGGGAAAGAGCGTACTACAAAAAATAAGAGAGGAGAAGTAATGTTAAACTATAACATGCAGAAAATGATAAGCTGGCCGATGACTCCATCCAGTGGCATATCCATCATGCGGGCAAATTCGTCATCAGGGACATGCTGATCTACCTAGTTCAGGAGGCTCTCTAGTATGGCTCGAGCCGACTGGGGAGATCTCTGAACCCCTCTACCTTAGCTATCGGATGAGCCCCCTGCTTGAGGCACGAGAAGCTTGAAAGATGCCCTCACAACTGCCTAGGACCTAGCCGAACTAGTCTCGACGAGCAAAGCCGACATGTCGAACTCCTCGGCACCTTGAGAATAGTGGCATCAGGAGCCGAGCTTGACACATCCTCCACTACCTCCTGGGACATAGAGGACAGTGGCCCAACCCTCCCCTTTCTTTTGGAGGTTGACGTCTTCTTCTTCTTTTGAACTAGCTCGGCTGGAGGAGGTGCCTTAGGTTTCAAAGGCCTTGCATTAGGTATATCTGCACAACTAAAAAGGTTAGTAGAAAATTCACGAAGTATACTAAGTCCCTAACAAGCAAAAATTATACCTGTCAAGGCAGAGTCAAGACCTGATTTAAGCAGGAGTTTGGGTGCGAGAAACTCCCTCCAAGATCTCAACTCGGCATCCACCGACCTTGTTTCGACAATTCGAGTAAGAGTTTCCGAACCTAATACAGTAAGATACTTGGGAAGAACTTCTAGAAAAGAACACAAGTTAGAAGAGGAATGACGACTGAGTGAAACAAAAAGATGGAAGGGAAGATCTAAGTTCAGATGTACCAACCTGGCACAGTGAAGGAGGTTGAGACCCACAAATGTAGCCTGACTATCCTTGACGTCTCCCACTCTCCCGACGCCCATAACAACTTATTCTTCCAGTTCTTTTTCGAGGTTGGGACGTCAATAATTATGGCATTCTCGGACCCCCGCCAGGAAGAGAAATAATACCAACCCTCATGAAGAGGGTTAGATTTTACCTGATGTAGGTGAAGAAATTCCTTCCAGGTTAGGTCGGGCTAGTTAAGCTCGGACCAGAGGACGAATGACTCCACCAATGCCCTCCAAGCATTTGGTATCAACTGCCCAGGAGCTAACCCCAAGTGCACAAGCACCCGCCTCACTATCCACTGGAGGGGAAGCCTGAGGCCGCACTGGAGGACAACCTGAAAGATGGCCACCTCACCCTCAGGGGAATCATTAGGAAGCCCACCTAGTGAGGGAATTTAGAGTACTACAGAGTTTGGAATGTGGTACCCCGACCTTATCCACACCAGGTCGTCTTCCATCCGCACGGATTCAACTGCCCCCTTTTCTTCCTCCTCTAACGAGGACCCAGCGAGCGCCTCCTCCATCAGGAAATTCTCCTCCGCCTCCTCCGGCCTCTCTGCCAAGGACCGTTCAACTACCCGCACCACATGGGACGCACGAAAGTCCTTATTGTTCATCATCATCAATAGTGATGGTGGGTTCGACATTGGGCAAATAGTTTCTACCCCACCATCGCAATCAGAGGTCCCCTCCCAAAGATTCGAAGTTTCCGGCATAGCTATAGGCCCAAATCACATAAGAAAACTAGGAGAAGAAAAAAGAAAGAAAAGGGAGGGGAGTAGAGAAGTGGGAGCAAGGCTCACCACGGGAAGCGACTCGCCTGAGAGAATGCCAAAAGATCGTTTACTAGAAATCGCCTGACTCCAAGGAAGAAGAAGCATGCGGAGCAGAAAGGGCAAATAACCTTGCCTGAGATTAGGGCACTCCCTTTTATAGAGGAGCCGCCTGTACGAACATTTATTGTTCTGAATTAATATGTAACCGAAAAAACTCCTCGGCTCTCCCGTCTCGACACGTGGTGCGCTCTCACTCACTGCATGAGCCCACGACCGAGGACAGGCCATGCATCACTGCCTCACTCACCAAGCACCGAAAAGGTACTCTGGCAGCCCACGTAACCTCGAGTGGTGGCATGCTACCTCGAGGGTACCATACTATCATTTTAGATACGCCAAGATATTTGTGCCTGCTACCTTACTCAACATTAATAACAAGACGATTCAACACTTCGAGTAACAACAATCCGACCTCACCGGGTCTAACCTACTTTTCAAGCCTATTTCACAGACTTGAAAGTAGGGGGCTTACTGTTATGGGGAAAGGCGGATCGACTCATATAAGGAGGTCAGGCCGAAACCTTATATGCTCGACCAAACAAGCAATCACGAGAAGCCCTGTCGAGAGTTCGTCAAGAATATCCCACCCCTCTACTCAACTAAAGAGACAGCTCGACATAGTTCAAGTCAGTGTGACCCCAGGTTGACACGGCCCAAGTCGGTGTGGCCTAGGTTAGCACAGTCCAAGTCGATGTGACCCAGGTCAGTGTACCCCAGGTCGGCTTGGCCTAGGTTGGCATGGCCTAGGTCAGCATGGCTTAAAACAGAACGCCACTCCTAGGTCAGGAAAGCCAAGACCACCTCGGCCTCCCATTGCATGTTTCCGCTGGTTTTAGGTAATCAGATCTTACCCAATAAGAGATCTGTCCGAGGTCTTCTCCGAAAATCTCAGAAGATATCCGTGACACACTCAGACCCCCATGATATTCGCAAAGGATCTCGAAATATCCTCCTACTAGTTCAAGATTTGAATCTCTCTCCAATATGTACCTATTAAATAGAGAGATTCCCTTTACGACACCGCCTCTCCTAAAGCTATAAATAAGGTACCACTAATGGTGAAAGGTACGCACTATCTTTAGCCCTAAACTCTCAAATACTCGACTAGACCCGGATCCCTTTCCTGACTTAGGCATCGGAGGGTCCCCTACTCTAGCCAGGGTCTTCTTTGTTCATTCCTTGTGCAGGTAAGCAGGTCCAAAAGGGGCTAACCAGATTTATGTATCAACAGCAAGTAATTTTTTTAAAACTATGAAAAGTTAAAACTCTAAAAATAAGGAAATACTATAAAGGTTAAAATGATTAAAAATAATAGAATTTTCCTAAAATCCTAATTTTGAGTTAGAAGTGCATTTTTTTACCTTGTGAAAGGGATTGATACTATCCACTATGTGAGTCAATTGACCCTGGACGACCCGTTACAATAAAGATTGATAAATTGTACATCTAGTGACAATATTCAAATCAAAAGTTATGTTAAATTTACAGTTCACCTTCTTTTGGTCTAACCAAGGGGAGAATGCATGTCACGTACTAAGTAAAAAATGAAGGTACCTAACTCCTAATAGAATGAAGGTCGTGTTTTTATGTTAATAATGCCTTTAATATTTTATATATTGATTAAACCAATTTATCATCCAATATCTTAGTTTAATTATTAAATATTGAATCCAATCACCGGCAAGACTCTATGAGTCAACCTGACTTGGTCCAGCCGAGTTGAGTTTTTGAATTTTTGAACCACGCATTCAATTAATATTGTATTAGGTTTATAATATATCAGTCTTATGATGGAAGGTTGGGACCTATTTTGGTAATGTATCCAAAATTTTCTATTGATGCATTTCCCAAGCCCAAGAACAGGCCCATGTACGGTAAGCTTGGGCGTGAAATCAAAGGCCTCATTACTAAATGGGACAGGCCCAAGCCTGACCCAGTTTTGCAGACCCAGATCTGGCTGTTGTTAACCATATGCATGACCAATATAAAATAAAGGAAATCACGAGAGGTGCAGTTGAATCGCTTGAAATCAATGAGTTTGATTCTTGGAAATGCTCTTTCACACCTCTATCGTATGATTAACAAATTACCATACTTTGTGCGTGCACATGGTGCGCCATGCATGCCTCTTACTCATTCACACCTACCTTCGGGGCACAGGCCACAATCCTATCGAACCATCTACACCGTCCATTTAGGTTTTGCACAAAACTTCATGCGCCAGTGAGTGAAAATCACACCAATCGCGATCGGAAGATTCTGTCCATATGATTACTAGTCCATAAAGATGAATGCATAAGATCGTTTATGTAAAATAGATCAGATTTTGGTAAGGCCCATCATGGATTGACTATTGTTTCGAATTAGAGTTTCTTTGCATCAAAGATCCTAACCATTCCATCTATTGCCACAAAACAATGGATAGAGAGAACTTGAATTTTGGATGGATAGGATCATTGGATTCATGTGACTTTTGCATAGTGACTCAAAAGAGTTTCGGATGAGCCTACCAAGAGTCCATGTTCTTTGATAGGATTGTTCTTGTGTCCCTACGCAAGTAGAAATCCGTGTCAGCGGAACTATTTTCTTTATTTAAAATACATCTAGTATCCTTAGATTATTCACAATTGGATGATTTGATAAAGCTAAATTATATGAATAAAATTGTCCACTTGTGTACAGTAGAGATAGTGCCAGTCCATATGCTCTTCCCATCTATCTATCATGCCTGGAAATAGACCTAGGTTGGGTCGAGGAAAGCACGGTGGACGGTGGGCTCTGGCGGTGGGTCCGGTCTCCATGAAACCCTGATGAGTCTGGGCCAAGCCCATGGACATGCCTAATAGTACTGCATGTTGCTGATCCATTATTTGGTTGCTGGTTTGCTATTTCAAGGCCAGTTCCCTGGTTTTTGGAATCTCATACGAGTAGAGGGTTGCAAATTTGGCATGTGTGGTCCCCGCCATCCACATATGTTCAAGATCCAGGCTTTTCATAGAGCTGAAAGTTGGGTGGGTTCAACCCGACCGACTCATGACCTACCTGACATTGCAGGATGTATCGGGTTTGTTCTCAAGCTTGGGCTATATAAACACCCACTTGATAAAACTTGGGTTGAGGAGTCGGGTTGCCCGACCCAACCGGAACCCAATCTATGTATAAGTTACTTCTAAAATATAATTGAGTACAGATTGTCTTTACTGAAGGCACAAGAAATTCTATTGCCGTCGGGTTTCATTAGTCCATGTCATTTCGACTCAAGCTAACAAGATATGATGGATTTCTCTCTCCCAAATAGATTGTGTGCCACACAACACGGCTTTTAAAAGAGTAGTTTTCCTATATTTTAGCTTGTTTCGTTTAGAAAAAAATGAAGTTCTTTACTTATAAATAACTACATATATAATTAATAAAATCATACGTACAAAAAATAAGCGCCGTGTATTGAAATACAATAGACTAATATAATAATGAAAATAATTGCATGTATCCACCCAACCAACCCAACCAAGCCCGCTTTGGTTGGGCTTGGGCTGAGAATTCCCAACCTGAGGTTGGGTTGGGTTGGGTTAGGGTTGAGATATAGGAACCTTTGATTGGGCTAGGGACCACCAACCCGGCCCAACCCACTAGACTTTCAGCCCTAGCTTTTCATCTAATTGGGAGAAATTTGTTAGCCTTCTGCCTAAAAAACCAGGCAATTTCACTTCTTAGGCTTTCCACGTAAATAATTTTATTTTATTTTTATTTTTTTTAAAAGAGGCAATTTCACTCATTACACCTGTCCATTGGCTCGCCTAAGGTTTGACATGAATTGACTATTAGAATACAGAATAAATATATATAATGCATACAATAAATAGTTATATGAATGATTTTATGTATATCTATTAGTTTATTTATAGATTTCTACAGGTCTTCCACCTTTATTTATTTTTACTTTTCAAAGAAATGAATATACTAATTACAATTTCATTCTTAAAAAAATTTAATATAAAAGTTATAATTTCCACAATGTAGCATTTCATAATTTAATACTGATTATCTGAAGTAGGGGAGGACGTGTAGAGGTCGAGCACCTTCTTCCTCGGAGAGATAACTGTTCCGAATCGACACAACTTTTCTGAACTCCTCACAAAGATACGTCGAATCCATGAGGAGAGATAGAAAATAGAAAATAATTCTAATAAAATTTGTAATAATTTGATTAATGATGAAAAAGTGCTTACAACCTCTTAAATAATAATATAAACCCTAGGAAGAAGTTAAACTACACTAAAACTCCTAGAAATCGTGACTTATTACAAATAGTAAACTTATTATTTATAGATGGTCGTGATTCCTACTAGTGCGCATGGTTTTCGGAAAAAAATAGCAAGTGTCCTATTTGGTCGAACCATGATGTTCACCTAATTTTTCTAAACACTTTTCGTGTTGGACACAACTCCTAAATCCCAACGTACGAAGAGTTAAAATCAAATAAAAACTTACTAGAAATAGTAAAAACGACAATAAACAGGGATTTTGACCATTAATCTAATGGAATCTTGCAAATTCGGCATGGAAAAACTAGCATAGCATGGATGGGTGGCTGAAGTAGCTCGTCCTACCCTAAAATCACATATGGCAAGTCAAATAACTCATTCCGGTTTGTGAGATACGACTGTTTTAAGTTCCAAAGGTCCAGATAATCTCTATCACCGATCGGGCCTTTTCTAGTCCATCTTCACCATGAAATTATCCACGACCTTCTCTACATCAATCCCCTCCATTTCAAAAGAACTCGTTCTTAAGTTCTCGTCCTGCTTCAGTTCTTGATACTCGGTTAGATCCGTGACGTTGAAAGTACATGAGATCTCCATGTCATCTGGAGGATGAACAACGTATGCGTTGTCATTAATCTTTCAGAGGATCGGTACTGACCTAATTTTCTTGTTCTTCAATTTGTTGTATGTCTCAGTTGAAAATCTCTCCTTGTGTAGATGGACCATAACTTGGTTGGTTACCTCAAAAACCTTTAATTGCTGATGCTTATCGGCTTGCTCCTTATACTTATCATTTGATGCATGTAACTTAGTTTTGACCTTCGCATGAATGTCAATTATCCTGTTTGTCATATGTTTCATTGCAATGCTCATGCCTAGGAGCTTAAGCAAAGGAACCAAGTCAAGTGTGTGGCAAGGTTCTCGGTTTTAAATAACCTAGAACATGGACCTCCCCGTCGAGCGGTTCACCATGTTGTTGAATTTAAACTCTTCTTAAGACAAGGGTAAATCTCATTGCTTCGACTTTTCTCCTGAAATACATCGAAGGAGATTCCCCAATGTGCAGTTCACACTTTAGTTTGCCCATCGGTTTGTGGGTGATAGGCACTGCGGAACTGAAGTTGTGTACTAAACCATTTCTAAAAAGTCCGCTAGAAGTGGATAATGAACTTCATATTGCAGTTAGAAGTAGTAGTCCTGGGGACCCCGTGTAATCACACGACCTCTTTGAAGAATAAATTTTCCATGTGCATCTCGTTGAGGCTCATTTTACATGAGATGAAGAGTGTCATCTTTAAGAAACGATCTACCACCACGAACATTGAATCCATGCCATGTTATGTTTGTGGGAGACCTAACACGAAGTCCATTAATAAGTCCTCCAAGGACCTTTACGTTTAGGTAACGGTGTGTGGAGGCTTGTTTCTGAGAATGCCCCTTGGAGACCTGGTAAACATGACAATGTTGCACTGCTTTACCCACATCATGTACTAATTGTGGTCAGTAGTACCATTCTTTAACAAGAGCTTGCGTCTTATCTCATCCAAGGTGTTCACTAAGGCTACCTCCATGTAGCTCTTAGATGAACTGCTCCCTTAGCGAGCTTTTGGGGATGCACAGTCGAGTCCCTTTGAAAAAGAACCCGTCTTGCATGTATAGCTCACTAGGGTGACCTTCTTGACATCTAATCCATTTGTCTTTGAAGTCATCGTCGTCGTTATATATGTCCTTGAGGCGCTTGAACCCGACAACCTCACTGCTCATAGATACTAATGAAGTTGCACGGCAACTCAGTGCATCGGCTACTTTCTTTTACTGCCTAGACTTACGTTTAAGCACAAATGTGAATCCCTGCAAAGACGAAGCCTACCTACCATGCACACGATTTACGTTAGCTTGACTATTAATGAATTTGAAAGCTTAATGGTTGTGTAAAGAATGAATTCCCTTTGAATCAAGTAATGTCGCTAATGTCGCAGTGCCTAGACCACTGTGTACAATTCAAGCTCATATGTCGATCACTTTTTACATGCATCACTAAGTTTTTCACTATCTTAGGACTCCCTTAATTCTGACAAATAAAGCATCACATTCAACTTCAAATAGTTTGTCGAAGTTGGGAAGTACAAGAACTTGGGTTGTGGACAATCTGTGTTTAATTTTAGCGAAGCTCCTATTGGCATCGTCAGTCCTCTGAAATTGTACCTTCTTCATGCAGTCTGTAATCGAAGATACAATGGTGCTAAAATTATTTATGAACTGACAATAAAATGTCGCTAATCCATGAAAACTTCGTACCTCATGGGTGTTTGTTGGGACCGGCCATTTCCTGATGGCCTTCACCTTTTCCTCATCCACTCGAATTCCCGTGGATGTCACGATAAAGCCCAAAAGAAATAGGCCATCAGTCAAAAAGCTACACTTTTTAAAATTGAGATATAACCATCCAATAAACGGCTTCAAATTTTGGTTCATCAACATCATGAATGTACTAGACGTGTTCAAAAGACCGAAGGGCATGACCATCTATTCATACAACCCTTCCTTTGTTTTAAAGGCCATCTTCTACTCATCACCTAACCGTATTCGAATCTAATGGTAGTCGCTCCATAGATCCAATTTAAAGAATAATTTTAGACCCTTAAGAATGTCCAACATATCATCCAGCCGTGGTATGAAAAACCTGTATTTTATAGTGATTTTGTTCATTGCTCGACTATCGATACACACGCGCCAACTCTCATCTTTCTTAGGATTTAATAGAGTAGGTACGGCGCATGGGCTCATGCTTTCTTGGTTACAACCCTTACGGGTCAATTCCTCCACTTGCCCTTGCAGAATATCGCACTCATTCAGACTCATCCGATAGTGAGGACGATTGGGTAACATGGACCCACGGACAAGGTCGATATAGTGCTGAATATCTTGCATATGAGGTAATTCATTGGGAAGTTCATCAGGCCAAATTTCTTTAAACTTATGCAGCAAAGGTTTTACCTTCTTAGGGATGTTGGTGGGCTCGAGTTCCTTCCTCTTTAGAATTAATGCATATGTCTGTTCTGTTTATTTGGATTCATCCATAAAGTCCCATATGGTTAAGAGAAAACGACCCTCTACTTTAGAAGTTTTGAGTGGCTCATCTGGATCCATATGGGCTAATATGGTTTTCTAGCCATCCTTGACGAAAATATACACATTATCTCACACTTTATAAGTAGCATCACGATCGGATTGCCAAGGTCAACTGAGTAGCATGTGACATGCCTCTATGTCAACAACATCATATACTATTTCGTCCTTATAATGTTTGCTAATTGAAAAGGATATAGTGCATTGTTCAGTTACCTGTGTCTCACTGACCTTTTTAATCTAAACGATCATATATGGGAAGGGATGATGCTCTATTTTTAATTAAAATTTTTCCACCATGACCTTGGAGATGGTCTCGCTGCTCCTACTGTCGATGATCACATCACAAACTCTTCGATTTGTGGTACATTTAGTTCAGATGATGTTATGTTGTTGTGGGTGTACTTCTTTCCTCAGTGCATATAATAGTTACCTCATAACGAGCGACTCGCCATGACATTGTTAAACCTAGCCTGTCTTATCTACCTTATTCTCTGTGGCGTGCTCTAGTTCCTCAACATCTGGGTCATCATCGGCATTCTCAGCACTACCATCATTGGTGACAAGGTTCGCCACTTGTCATTGGGGACAAGTATTTGATAGGTGACTCAGCTGGCCACAACGATAGTAATGGTTAGGCCTTAGTTAACTATAGGGGTTCGAGATCCTGCTTGGACCAATGACAGTTGTTACACCCCTCTGGGGACTAGATTACCTACTTCTGTGATCTCGGTTTGGGGGTGTAGAAGGTTGAGTGCATACTTCCATAAAAATTTTCCTTTTAGCTTGTGAAGTTCCCTAATATGGACCTGTCACGACAATTTTGGTGGTAGGATAGGTCCATGGATTAGGGCATTTAAGCTATGCTTCTGCTCGGGTAGCCAACTTGATTGCATCATTTATTGTGTAAATGGGTTACATCTGGACTTGATCCTGTATTGCCATATGTAATCCACCATTGAATTGGGTGACTTGTTGCAATTTAGTCTCTACCAAATCATTACGTGCTGCCAAGAGGTAGAGTTCTTGTATGTAATCTCTCACCGACCGACTATCCTACCGAAAATTCTAGTATTGTTGGAATAGAACCTGATTGTAGTCGTTAGGGAGGAATCGCATGCATAACAACTACTTCATCCGCTGCCATGTGTGGATCGGTGCTTTCGTCTGTCTGATCCATGCGAGTTGTAGTTACTCCCACCAAGCTGAAGCTCTGCCCTTCAACTTGTAGGCCATAAGTTTGACTTTCTTCGTTTCAGGGATTTTTATATAGTCAAAGAATCGCTCAACTTCAGAAAGTCAATCGAGAAAATCCTCAATGTAAAGTTGGCCATTAAAGCTAGGGATATCAATTTTCATCCTGAACTCTCGATCTAACCGATTAGCTCGATCATTGCCTTGTTTAGGATATTAGAGGATCATGTCATCAACTTCCTCATCGCTGGATTTACCTCCCTTAGAAATGATCCTTTAGTTCACTGCTGGAACCATCCCATGATCAGAGCGATTATGAGTTTCGACAATTACTGGTGGTAGATCATCGCCAGGACACATGGAGTTTCCCTATGGCATTTTTCAAGCAATCGATGGCAGCTTGCAGCCCTTACATGACTTGTCGATTCTCTCATTGTGCTACTTCGAAAGTTTCTTCAAAAGCCGCCACTGTTAATGGATAATTCCCTGGAGTATCGTTAATGGGATTGTTGCCCAACCCATTGATACCAAACTGACATAAGGGAGGATGTGTAGAGGTTGAGCACTATCTTCCTTAAAGAGATTACTGTTCCGAATCCATGAAACTTCTTTGAGCTCCTCACAAAGATACCTTGAATCCATGAGGAGAAAGAGAGAAAATAGAAAATAATTCTAATAAAATTCGTAATAATTTGATTGATGATGAAAAATGAGCTTACAACCTCTTAAATAATAACATAAACCCTATGAAGAAGTTTCATAATTAAACTATAACTAAAACTCCTAAAAATTGTGACTTATTATAAATAGTAAACTTACTATTTATAGACGGTCATGATTCCTACTAGTGTGCATGGTTTTCGGCCAAAAATAGTAAGTGTTCTATTTGGCCGAACCATGATGTTCCCCTGATTTTTTTAAGAACTTTTCATGTTAGACACAACTCCTAAAGCCCAATGTACAAAGACTTACAATCAAACTAAAAATTACTAAAATATATGACGCAAGGATGAGCGTGATGAGGTCGATCACCGTCTTCCTCAAGGATAACTACTCTAAATACACGGAGCTTCTCTGGACTCATCACAGAGACTTCTCGAATTCACGAGGAAAAAAGAAGCAAAATAGAAATAAATTCTATAAAATTTGTAATTTGATTAATGAATGAAATAAATGAGTTCACAACCCCTTAAATAGGGATACTAAGCAATGAGAGAGATTTTAGAATTAAAATACAACTAAAACTCCTAGAATTTGCAACTTACTATAAATAGTAAACTTACTATTTATAGCTGGTCGTGATTTCCACTTGTGCGCAGGGTTTTTGACCAAAAATAGTAAGTGTCCTTTTTGGCTTCACCATGTTGTTCTCCTAATTATTCTAAGAACTTTTCACTTTGAGTGCAACTCTTAAATCCCAACGGATGAAGAGTTATAATTAAACTAAAACTTACTATTTATAATAAAAAAGAATTAAAATAGGGAAATGTTCGTCAATCTGATGGTATTTCAAAAATCTGGCTTGCACAACCCCATGTGGCTAAAGTAGCTCATTCTACCTTAAAATCATATATTTTAGATCCGATAAATCAGTCCGGATTGCGAGATACACCCAATTTAAGGTTTGACAGTCTGGATCACTTCTGTCATCAATTGGGCCTTTTCTAATCCATCTTGGCCATGAAACTATCTACAACCTGCTCTACATCAAAATAGTAAAAACGAAGATAAACGAGATACGTCCGTTTTAAGTTCTAACAGTCTGGATCACCTCCATCTTCAATTGGGCCTTTTCTGGTCCATCTTGACCATGAAATTATCTGCGACCCGCTCTACATCATTTTCATACTTACAAGATCATGAAAGATGGACATGAAACATCATAAAAGATAAACTCACCTACTAAAAAGATTTGATCAAGCACACGTGTTTCATATCAGCACATGTGCCTATGTGTGGATGCATTGGCAACTTACAAGTATCATTATCAAGCCATAATTTTATTTTATTTTTTCCTTTTCTCACAACCTGGAACCCTAGAGTTGGACTCTGCGCACTACTTCCTATTCGACTATTGAGTCAGGTGCATGGAGGGCCTAAAATTCTATTACATAACACTGAAGAGGATGATGAATAGATATAGATAATCGAAATAAAGGCTTGCTAGTTCTACGCGCATGCGGGAGCCCTACATGTTAATATAAAACATGAGTATGATATCCCTATATACCTCTTTTGGCGGAAAAACTAAGGCGATTTCACGCCCCAAGTGGGCCACAACATGCAAAGCGATTGTACGATGGCTTCACATGCAAAATTAACCGAATACTTAAAGAGTAAACATTATAAGAAAAGGGGCATGCTCTAGTGGTATTGGTACCGTTGTAAGCTTACGGCCGTACAGGAAAAAATATGGGGCCCATGTAATGTATTTGCATAATCCAACCTGTCCATCAGATGCATCTCGTCAGAAAACCCCTGAGACAACTTGTCCTGATCAAGGTGTGCCACAACAAAGAAAAGCAGTTTGTAGCGAATGCTCACCATTGAATTTTAATGGGCCCACCTGAGTCTCAAAATAGCCTGCAATTTGGACCGACCTTTCGTCTGGACTGGGTGAAAGATCTCGATGGCTATATACAAAACAAGGTGAACCCCTTGAAATCTGGTGTAGGGTGGGTCGTAGAAACTTTCATGGCAAAGACGGACCAGAGAAGGCCGATTGGAGGTGGAAATGATCCGTAATGCCTACACATTAAAACAATTGCATCTGGGGAGTTGGGATGAGTTTTTTTGCACACGTCGGATTGCCCATGTTGGGTACGAGAAGCTACTTTATCCAACCAACCCTGCTATGCCGGGTTGCTCACGTCAGATTTCCGAGATTCCATTAAACCGATGGCCAAAAGTCCCTTTTATTTTCATTTTCACCGTAAATAATAAGTTTTAATTAGCGTGTAACTTTTGATCCTCTGGATTATATGAGTCATGCCCAACATGAAAATGGCTTACAAAAGTTAAGAGAACAATGTGGTTAGTATAAAATGAACACTTACCATTTTTGGCTGAAAACCACGAAGTCTAATAGGAAGGTGACCTTCTATATATAGTAAGTTTACTATTTATAGTAAGTCATGTTTTTAGGGAGTTTGAGTTAAAAACTCCATCCTATGTTTAAGCTCATTAATTAAAGGATTGTAATTTTGTTTTGTTTTGTTTTTAAATTTTTTTAATCATCAATTAATTTATTTTGAATTTATTAAAAATTATTTATATTTTTATCACTCATGGATTCAAGGAAACTCTGTGAGGAGTCTAGTGAGCTCTGTGGATTCATAGTAATTATTCTCTGAGGAAGATAGTGATCGATCTCATCACATTCCTCCTTGCATCAATTAGTATCAAAGCGAGGACTCCCCTCATGCCAATGGCAACTAACAAAAAAATGGACCAAAATTCTATATATAGTGATCCTGGGATTCGTTATCTATTAAGAAGAATGGAAGCTTTCCACTGGGATAGGCGGTTGAAAATATAAGCGTTGTAGGCAACCCTCGACCGAATTACAGATGTGCTAATTCAGCCCCGAGCCCAAGGTGATGCTCAGTCGCCCATGATCGATGTATGAAACAATCTCAATTTCCGTAGAACACTTCCGAAGGTGAATCATAGGGCCTAGATGAGTCAAGCTCTACCGATGAGGATGTCGATGCATCATTGCCCGATGACCAGTCCATGGAGATGATTTACTAGATCGTGCTGAAAGAGACTATCGAGGTAAGTCCGAACTTTCCAATTTTAATGGCTTATTACGTATATTAGACTTTCTTGATTCGTTAGCTGAAGTAAAATAATATTTTGATTATATAGATATGCCAGAACATAAGAAAGTGAAATTGATTGTGTTCAAATTAAAATTCGGTGCTTCTATATGGTGGGAGCAATTATAACACTCATGTACCCAACAAAATAAGGCACCCATCCAATAATGGCCGTAGATTAGACGCCTTCTTCGATAATGATTCCTCCCGAATGATTAGGAGCATGTATTGTTCCAGCAATACCAAAATCATCGGTTGAGGAATCAAATTGTAATAAATTACACCGAAGAATTCCAGGGGTTGGCAACACAAAATGATTTTTTAAAAACCAAATCGCAGAAGGTAGCATAGTTCATAAGTAGTTTATGACTGACAATTCAAGACCGAGTTCAGATGTATCACATCGGGACCGTGAATGAAACGGTTCAATTGACAGTAGGGTAGAAACACAGATTGCAAAAGTCCATACTCAACCTTATCTTTCGATTGAGTAGGTTTCCAAATCCTTATAGTTGACCAAGGCCAAACAATTGTTATTGTTGTGGCCAATTGTGCCACTTATCAAACACCTTCTCTTAATGCCCCACAACCCACTTAGCCATTAATGAAGGGGGCATTGAAGGTGAGGTAGGGGAAGAAGACCCTACATTTGATGAAGATGAATAAGTCACTGAGGAATGAGTTGGTAATGAAGAATGGTTGGCCAATGATAATGGCGAATCTTTGATCGTGAGGCGATTAATGTACACTCTAAGAAAGGAGGTGCACCCACAACGACATAATATATTCCGTACACAGTGTACCATTAATGGCAAAGTTTGTAATGTAATAATAGAGAGAATGTCACGCCCCAAACCCGGAAATCGGATTCACAGGAATCCCGATTGTCGAATCCGGTGCCGACAGCCTCCGTAGTAACCTATTCTCGGCTCCTAGCATTCATATGTCAGATTTTCGATCCTGGGATCCTACAAGGAGAATTTTTTTTTGTACATTTAACTAGTAATAAGCATAACCACAAGTTTACTCAAACAATAAAGGCAACATCATCATCACATATCCACTAATATAATCATTTGAATACAATGCTGAAAGGGAAATATATGTGTCAAAATCAAAGCTCCAGAAAACAGCTGCACGCTCCAAGCTCAATGCTGCTGCAACCTAACATCACCTGCACGCATCTATCGTGCATAAGCTTATAGAAAGCTTAGATGGTGGTGTAAGTGTGTGTACGAGATAAGTGTCAAGTATTCAATACAATATCATAATCATACAATACTAGAAAGCTATTAATCCATAAACCATACAATGACTGAATAAGTAGAAACACTGATAAGAGAAGGAATTATCAACGTAAATAGAAATACTGACAAGATTATAATCATGCGATAACAGAATAAGCGGAAGTATGAACAAGTCCATAAGTTAATAAATATCAGAATACGCAATATAGGACAGCTATGCAAATGATGAGTCATAGATAATCAAATGTCAAATGACAAGGATATAAGATAATACTCAATTCGAAAGAGCTAACAAATATCATCAATCTCATGTAAGTCACAGGAATATAGAAACATAACAACTTACAATGTCACACGCCGAACATGTAATGGAATATGTAGTATATAGTGCTAATGGAATGACCATGCTGGAGTGTGATGTCGGGATGATAGTACGTAGTATCGCAGGCTACGGGGTCCACCATAAGGAACCTCTATCCAAACCAGTCTCATACCTAAATTTGGATAGTCTGACTCAACATGGTAAACTCCTGATCTCAGGTTAGTCGCGCACCCAACCGAAATTCTTGCCATAACGAAGATACACAACAATTAGTTGCGCACCACCAGCCCGAGTGGATAGTGAATGGATGAATGAATGAGTATGAAACTCCTACTCAGTAGCATGTCAGCACAGTAGCCTGCCAACCACTAGTAGCTCGCCCATTGTGGTAGATCGACCAGGCCTCAGCCCTGTCCACATCACACCCGCCCACATCAGCGTCCGCCCACGTGCACCCGCCCACATGCACAATAGTGACGGGGTGTCATAATATCATGTCAGTCCTCATATCAGTACAGTTCCTCTATGGGGAAATCACCGGGGTCTATTACACTTCACACCACCTGTTGCCCCAATAAGCGCACAACTGGGTAAGTGGAAAAGACCTCACTATCCGCCCGTAGTAGTCTGCCAATACCTACCCGGCTCGCCGATAGCGGACCCATTCATCGAGCTGGTCAAACTCAACCTAGCCATGCCTACTCCCTCGGGCGGGCAAGACCGCACCCCCTTCCAACCGACCACGACACAGTGGAGAGGGCAGCCATCTGGTAATCGGCACTCAACGCTCATCTACCCACTCGATTTAGACGTTGGAGCATCCTTTGGAACTAAGAGGGTGTTTAGAGATTTTCACCTAGGGCCATCTATGGCGGCCCGATGCTCGAACAGATTTTTGGTGTCCCATCTAGCTATCCACGATATGCCTGTGGAGGCTACGACCCTAATATCACTAGGGCGTATAGTAATCACAACACAATACAAGATGCATGAGTCATACAATCCAATCATGCATTAATCTTGTGCAGGTCATGCGCTCATGTGAGATAATCTCCACCTATCAGGGAGTCTCACATCATCCTGCTCAATGACATATGCAATGGTCAATCACATATCATAACAAACATGCAGATGATGCGAATGGGCATGTATCATGATGTTATGATGTCACATATTCATAAACGGTATCAATAACCGGCGTCGACAATGTGGACTTTTAACCAATATTTCCCCCAAGGAATGACCCACATAGAATCAAATATATAATGTGCACATGGCCTCACACAAGGGCCAAATATATGAAACAGGTGGGCCCTGGTCATGGGCCTAACACATATCACAATGGGCCTCAAATATACTTCACAGGTGAGTCACATACCTGGGTCTAATACACATCAGTATGGGCTACATCACATAGGCCTAATATACATCACTCTGGCCACAACCCATGAGCTTTAAATACATAATAGGTGGGCCCTACACATGGGCCTCAAATATATACCACGGGTGAGCCTCAATGGACGGGTCACCAATACAACAGGATAGGCCTAATGACATGGACCCCATAAATATATAGAATAGGCCGCACTAATTGGGCCTTACATACATTGCAATGGGCCTTGCATATATCACAATGGGCCTTGCAACATGGGCCTCATATATATTTAAGGTGGGCCTCAACAACGGGCCTCATACACATCAAGGTGGGCCTCAACAACAGGCCTCATACACATCAAGGTGGGCCTCAACAACGGGCCTCATACACATCAAGGTGGGCCTCAACAACGGGCCTCATACACATCAAGGTGAGCCTCAACAACGGGCCTCATATACATCAAGGTGGGCCTCAACAACGAGCCTCATACACATCAAGTTGGGCCTCAAAAACGGGCCTCATACACATCAAGGTGGGCCTCAACAACGGGCCTCATACACATCAAGGTGGGCCGCAACAACGGGCCTCATGCACATCAAGGTGGGCCGCAACAACGGGCCTCATGCACATCAAGGTGGGCCTCAACAACGGGCCTCATATATGGCCTTAGCAACAGGCCACAAATATATCAAGATGGGCCTAATCAATCATATAGGATAAATCAATCAAATGACCGATACGAGCAGGCCGATCAAATGAACCGATACAAATGGGTTGTGCGTCATGGAGTTATACTAAGCATGTTATAAAGTAATGCCCTATCCTCACAACGCAGCTGGCCTAGACGGCTTGCATACAACAAATACGGGCCTACCAATGGGCTAGGGAGAGTCGAAATGTGGACATTTAACCAACATTATACTCGCAATGTGGACGTCAAACCAACATTGCTCCCAAGGTGTAGCCCGTAGTGAATAACATTACGTAAACCAGGTTAGGATCACACATTGTAATGGACCTTAGGTACACCCCATTAGGCCTTAAATACATCAAATAGACCATGTCATATGGGCCTTTTACTCATCAAATGGGCCACATCAATGGGCCGCACCAATGGGCCTTATGTGCATTGCAATGGGTCATAACCCGTGGGCCTTAGATTGCATCAAATGGTTCTCGACCCATGGGCCTTATACATATCAAATGGGCCTAACTCCATGGGCTTTAAAATACATCAAATGGGTCCAATCCCATGGACCTTGGAACACATCAAATGGGTCCACTCTATGGGCCTTAAATTACATCAAATGGGCCTAATCCCATGGGCCTTGGAACACATCAAATGGGTCCACTCTATGGGCCTTAAATAGTTCAATAACTAGCTACATTCATGGACCCAATTAAATTCAACTGTGGTGAGCCTCAAAAGTGCATTCATGAAGCCCAATATTTAAGGAACTAAAGGTATAAATCATTTCTTCTAAGATCTTTATAATATGGTGGGCCCCACTCCTCAAAATTTCAGCCCAAGGGCAGCATAATTATAACATGTTGCTGTCCTAAATTTGGGCACTCCATTGGAGTGGGTCCAAGGCCTCTAAAACTCTGAAAATTGAGGGCCAAGGTCCCTCATCATGCATACAATAAGAGGAAACCCAAAAAGGTGGCCCACCATCAGAAGAAATATTTTTGAATTATGGTTTTTTATCAAGGCATATTGTTGGACTGCACAGTAGAAAAAATCTGGGAGTCCAACCATCTTGGCCCATTCTTTTAGATACCTAAACGAGGTCACTTGAGGCTGAAATTTCACAGAGTGATACTCACATAGGTGGACCACACCCCCACAAAATTTCATAATTTTTAGATATCTCTAAGTATTTTAATTAATTTAAACAAAATAGACTGTCCAGAAAAATCGGACAGACCTGCACGTCCCAACATGGTGGGCTAGTCCGGCCCTCACCACGGTGTGTGCAAGGGTCCATTCGCCCTGAAATTTGGTAGGTGAGTTCTAACATGAGTGGACCACACTCTTAAAAAATTTCTTAACTTTTAGACATCTATAAATATTTTAATTCATTTACATAAGTCAATCTGTCCTGAAAATCGGACTGATCTGGACACCATATTATAATGGGCCGGTCCCGCCATCACCATGGTGTGTACAAGCGTCCATTGGCCCCAAAATTTTATAGGTGGGTCCTACCATAAGTAAGCCACCCCCCTAAAAATTTTTATAATTTTTAAACACCCATAGGTATTTTAATAAAATTTAAAAATCCAACTATCCATGGTGGAATGTTGCTGGAACAGTGCAGAAAATCCAGACTGTCCACCTCACTTGGACCACACCTTTGGGACCCCATGTAACACCCCAAAAATTGGGGATCAGGTAGAAACCCAACTCCTGAGTTCCAGAACGTCAATTATGCAACATAGATAATGATAAATGCATGTTGTCTGTAGAATAGTATGTAGCAAGATTGAGACTAAGCCAAAACAGCATGTCATACTCCAGAGACAGTTAAATTAGCAAGCGGAAGACTGTGATAAATACATAAAATATATAATTCATTTTAAGTCTCCAGAGTGTGAATATGTTATCAGGTTAAACATATACATGTATACCTCAAAATAGAAAGAAAAGAATATACATGAGTGCTCCAAAAATATAAAATGACAAGTGTCAAGGCATCTACTCAACCTCCCTGTAATCCCGTCAATCAGAACCCGCATAAAGGAGGGATCCTCCTCATCATCATCAAGTCCGGCTCCGCTTCACAAGGAGCGTCATCATCTACAATTACAAAAGGGTCTAGTGGGTGTCTGGAACACCATCCCGTAACGTGGGAGTAAGTAATTAACTCAGTGGAATCATAGATCAAAGATCAGCATGTTATCAAATCAATCACGCGTTAATAGTAAAACAAACAATCAAATATTCCTAGATACTGTTGTTAATGCAAGCATGAAATGACATGATGGATGCCCTCACCGACATACTCCCTCATGCGGCACCATCTGCGTCCGTGACATGCTTTCTTCTCGCAGTGCTCCACATCTTCCAGGCACATGCAATGCGATATGGATAATGATTTTCGGGTTTTTATTAGTCCTTTTCATACAACAGGATTGGAAAACTAGGGTACCTTGATTATATCAATCCCAACACAGATCCTGTCTAGGGTCGTCACACCTAGTAATCTCATACGATGTTATATTTGTAGGTCGCTGCAAGGGCTGTCAGGGCTGTTGCTCGCACTCGTTGCACCTCTCCCCCATCACCTTATCAATACAGGCCTAATTATCCTTAAGACTGCATCAGGACTCGTCGCCCCCATGCGGTGTCAGGATAAACTCAAGGTCACTACAAAGGGCTCGTCACCTGATCAGTGTAGGCCGACAGTAAGAATATAGTGTCCCATACCACCATAATCTGCTCAGAGTAGGGTGCTCATTGGTCACTATGGGGAGGTTTGTGGCCCCAGCGTAGGCCGACAGCTCGACCACGGTGTCCCATACCACCATGCCCGGCTCATGAGTCTTTATGGATCAAGGTACCATGGTTGATAGGGTTTTCAATGGTAAGTTCAGTACCCTAGGTTCAAGCAGTTATGACTCATACATGGTGAACATACAATGGTCAGTCGGGTTACTTGACGGGCTCGACTAGTACGAGCGCATCTCAAGCTGAACGACATGAAGTGCATGAAACACTTCGTGTGGCCTAACCACTGCCGCCAACCCAAAACACGACTCGCGTTCGTCGACGCGTCCTTCGTGGCAAATAAAAACCAACCACGAATTCGATCCATTACCGACTGCCTGGACTATGTCATAGCCCCAAGTATTTTTATATAAACATCAGTAAGCATATGTGAGTAACAGAAATGAAATTCAACGATGTAAGTATGTTGACACATGTTATAACATACAACTTACGCAAATCATCCAACACATGCATTTCATATATATAATGAAATCAATACATATAGCCAACATGATGGAAATCATTTACATCAGCATATTAATTGAGAATTCAATCTCAAAACTAATTCACAACACCATTTTACTCAATACATACTAATACAAACTCTTAGTCTACACACTTTAGTCCACACAACGTATGTCGACTCAAAGTGCACATTAGGGCGAATCTCTTCCCCAAACCGATCATACACGTATTTCTAATATCATAACACGATAAATTTACATGTCAAGCATTTCAGCAAAATGCGGATGTATACGGTATTTTCTATAAATGCCTAAAATACCCTAAATCTCATATTTACCGTACATTTAAGAAACGAAAAACGGACAGCATGTTGTACATGTCAAACGGCGTTGCCGCCGATAATCTACTATTAAACGATATTAAAAGCTTTGAAATCAGTCAATCTAAGCGTCTAAAATCCTCACCTTTGGTCGTAGAAGTGTATCAATTCGAATCGAATGCATACGCTTCGGACATGGCGTACAGGCGACCTAATGCAAAAGATACATAAGCTACATCGCTAATGAATCGAAGGAAACCCCAAAATAGCAAGTAGTTAGGATTTTTCTTACTTAGGAGTGCGTTGGAATCGCCGGGAAAGTGATTGGAGCGCAGTGCTTTGGCACGTGCAAAAGCTGGTACAGGTGGCAGGAGAATCTCTCCCACACTCTCTCACAATCTCTCACTTTCTCTCTCTCTTTTCCTAGGGTTTCAAGCAAATTCGGATGGGAGGGTTGTGAAAGGGTTTAAAGCCCTTATATAGGCTAAAACCTTCCCAAATTAGGCTTGAGAACAAAGTTTACTTGAGGTATAACCAAATCGGGTCTGTTTTGGTCCAAAAGAGTGTTTCGGGAGGTCCCCTGGCCGAATGCGGTCGGACTTAAGCTCATGGTCACTGGATCTTGCTCACACGAAGTTTTCAGACCGGTAGAGTTCCCAGATCGCACGTGGCGGACCAGTTTCAGTTCAGCGATCACCGTACCTAAATCAGGTCTACAAATCTCATGATATGAAAGAGAAATTTTTCCTGATCCGAGGGTGTAATTTGGCTGAATTCTGACGGTCAGAACGCTTAATAATAACGCGCCAAGTCACGTGCCAGATTTAGATTAAAATTTTCAAATCTAACCGATTTCTCACTCTCTTCACTCCATGCTCAATGAAATAGCCTCTGAACGTCGGTTGGGTTAGATTTTCGAAACGATTGTCAAGTCCAGCTAAGCGGTCATAACCGTCTAAGATTGTAGGTATCGGACTTTCGACGCGCAGTCTAGATCCAATACAAAGTTTTAGAAGGTTCTTGAGAGCAAACGGGTTTAGAGTTTAATCCTAGATTTCAGGGTATTGTAGCGTCCTTGTTTTTACAAGTTTTGGGTCTTGCAGAACGTATTTAAAGCGATCAGGGATAATTTCACAGCTACTCTAGCGTAATACTAGCTAACTTACGCTTAATTTTTAAAGGAATTAATCTTAAGTGATTTATTTGGCTTTGGAATTGGGTTCTGAGAGGTTACCAAGGTGTTATGGTTGACCCGTTGCCTAAGGACGTCTAATCCCAGGTTGGCAAAAATTCAGGGTGTTACACCCCAATGAAGGTCAGTTGGGGCTGAAATTTGGAGAACATCAAGATGAGATCCCCACCTTTCAGAAAAGTATATTCAATAGGTATGAATAGTCCCTCAAACAGTCCAAAAACAACCAGAAACTGTCCAGAAAATTCTGGACAGCAACATGTACTTAGATAAAATTTATTATATAAGTTAAATAAATAGGAAAATACATTAATGGGCCACACACATCAGGAAATAAAATGAGGGAAAAGAGAGATAGAAGGACAATCCGGCCATAGAAAAAGGGGCTCCGCCACTATTGAGCCCTCCCAAGATCAATCACACCCGTACATTATACCTATATTTACATTTACAACATGGATCTTGCACATGCATGGCCTATAATTAAAATGCATGGTGAGGATGCCATCTCCACCATGGTTATAAGGTCTAGATGACCCAAACATAATATGATATGAAATAAAACTACCATGATGGGGCCCATAGAGAAAGGCCTCATGCATGGATCATGCATGCATAAGGTAGGTTATTAGGCCACAACCATGGGATTGTGTGGGATCTCCACCATTGATTGGTGAGCCCTACACTTTCCTCATGAAAGAAAGAAAACATCTAGGCTATAGAAATTAGATTTTTTACATCTAGAGGAGCACCCACCGTTCGATCTTCTTGCTCCTATGAGTTCCTTAGCACCTTAGCTTTGATTCCAATGGAGGAGATGGGGAATGGATGGTTAAGATGGGAGATCATGGGGTAGGAAAGTGGGCCACACTTGAAGTTTTGAAAGAGAGGGAGAGGCTTAGAGAATTCTCATACGTATGGAGTTTCTCTCCCTTGGAGATTTGAAAATGAGAAAGAGAGAAAGAGTTGTAAAGGGAGAGAGAGAGAGTAATGGGTGATGGAGTGATGGATGAGTGTAAGAACTTTTTGACTTTGGTGGCCTTTTGTGTAAGAAAGGCATGAGTTTGTAAGACCTTTTTGACTTTTGTGGCTTATTTGGGAAAAGGTGAAAGGTGATGTGTACTTGACATGTACTTGACATGTGATGGATTGATTGATCGGATTGATGTGACATCTTATAGAGATTCTCTTGGGTTTCACAAAACGCGGCGTTTTCCTCGCACCGAACGCTGGCCTACATCTCCTGACCAGGGTATCGCCTCGGCGTGCGAGTCATGGCATAGGAACCGCAGCGACGGCGCGGTCGCTATGGTAATGGTCTTGGGTTGAGTCATACGGGTTAACGGCATATGAGTCAGGGTCGCACGTTAATATCGGTTAAGGGTCGAAGGTTGCTGGAATTCGACCGGTAAGACCGCGGAAGTCTATGGAACGGTACGGTATAGGATACGGGACTTACAGCTCTCTCTTCCTAATAAAAATTTTATCCTCAAAATTTAAACCACTACATAACCAATACAGAGATTACCAAGGGAGGAAAATCCTATCCAAACACAACATGCCAACATATAATCAAACACCTAAGAGATGGGAACAATGCCTCTAAATCTCAATCCCCTGCTCCCAAAACGCCTCGCCAATGCTACGATGATCCAACAGAATTTTAAATCCTGGATTAGAAACGATCGAACTGGAACACTATACAGCCTCAATCTCAACAGTAGGAAACTATATCGAAAAATCTCTAAGTTATTCGAACTCGGGGATCTAATCATTCTAAGTTCTTAACAATCATAGAGTGAAGGATAGCTATTAGCAGATATGTGATGTTATCTCCAGGTATTCCCAAGTTATGCTCTGATACCAACTTCTGTCACGCCCCAAACTCAGAAATCGAATTCACAGGAATCCCGATTGCCGAATCTGGTGCCGACAGCCTCCGTAGTACCCCATTCTCGGCTCATAGCATTCATATGTCAGATTTTCGATCCTGGAATCCTACAAGGAGGATTTTTTTTATATACATTTAACTTGTAATAAGCATAACCACAAGTTTGTCCAAATCATAAAGGCAACATCATCATCACATATCCACTAATATAATCATTTGAATACAATGCTGAAAGGGAAATATATATGTCAAAATTAAAGCTCCAGAAAACAGCTGCACGCTCCAAGCTCAATGCTGCTGCAACCTAACATCACCTGCATGCATCTATCGTGCATAAGCTTATAGAAATCTTAGAGGGTGGTGTAAGTGTGTGCACGAGATAAGTGTCAAGTATTCAATACAATATTATAATCATACAATACCGAAAAACTATTAATCCATAAACCATACAATGACTGAATAAGCAGAAACACTGATAAGAGCAGGAATTATTAATGTAAATAGAAATACTGACAAGATTGTAATCATGCGATAACAGAATAAGCGAAAGTATGAACAAGTCCATAAGTTAATCAATATCAGAATACGTAATATAGGACAGCTATGCAAATGATGAGTCATAGATAATCAAATGTCGAATGACAAGGATATAATATAATAATCAATTCGAAAGAACTAATAAATATCATCACTCTCATCTAAGTCACAGGAATACAGAAACATAACAACCCACAATGTCACACGTCGAAGATATAATGGAATATGCAGTATATGGTGCTAATGGAATGACCATGCTGGAGTGTGATGTCGAGATGATAGTACGCAGTATCGTAGGCTACGGGGTCCACGACAAGGAACCTCTATCCAAACCAGTCTCATACCTAAATTTGGATAGTCTGACTTAACGTGGTAAACTCCTGATCTCAGGTTAGTCAGGCGCCCAACCGAAATCCTTGCCATAACGAAGATACACAACAATAAGTTGCGCACTACGAGCCCGAGTGGATAGTGAATGGATGAATGAATAAGTATGCAACTCTTACTCAGTAGCCTGTCAGCACAGTAGCCTGCCAACCGCTAGTAGCTTGCCCAGGCCTCAGCCCCGCCCACATCGCACCCGCCCACATCACACCCGTCCACATCAGCGTCCGCCCACGTGTGCCCGCCCACATGCACAACAGTGACGGAGTATTATAATATCATGTCAGTCCTCATATCAGTATGGTTCCTCTCTGGAGAAATCACCGGAGTCTATTACACTTCACACCACCTGCCGCCTCAATCAAGAGTACAACTGGGTAAGTGGAAAGACCTCACTATCTGCCAGTCAGTAGTCTGCCAATACCTACCCGGCTCATCGATAGTGGACCCATTTCTCGAGCTGGTCAAACTCAGCCTAGCCATGCCTACTCCCTCGGGCGGGTAAGGCTGCACCCCCTTCCAACCGACACGACACAGTGGAGAGCGTAGCCATTTGGTAATCTGCACTCAACGCTCATCTACCCAATCGGTCTAGACGTTAGAGCATCCTTTGAAACCAAAAGGGTGTTTAGAGATTTTCACCCAGGGCCATCTATGGCGGCTCGATGCTCGAACAGATTTTCGGTGTCCCATCTGGCTATACACGATATGCCTGTGGAGGCTACGGCCCTGATGTCACTAGGGCGTATAGTAATCACAGCACAATGCAAGATGCATGAGTCATACAATCCAATCATGCATCAATCTTACGCATGTCATGCACTCATGTGAGATAATCTCCACCTATCAGGGAGTCTCACATCATCCTACTCAATGACATATGCAATGGTCAATCGCATCTCATAACAAACATGCAGATGATGCGAATGGGCATGTATCATGATGTTATGATGTCACATATTCATAAACGGTATCAATAACTGGCGTCGACAATGTGGAATTTTACCAACATTGCCCCCAAGGAATGACCCACATAGAATCAAATATATAATGGGCACATGTCCTCACACAAGGGCCAAATATACGAAACAGGTGGGCCCTGGTCATGGGCCTAACACATATCACAATGGGCCTTGCCCATAGGCCTCAAATACATCTGGATGGGTCGCACCTATGGTCCTCAAATATATCACAATGGGCCTCAAATATACTTCACAGGTGAGTCACATACCTAGGTCTAATACACATCAGTATGGGCTACATCACATAGGCCTAATATACATCACTATGGCCACAACCCATGGGCTTTAAATACACAATAGGTGGGCCCTACAGATGGGCCTCAAATATATATCACGGGTAAGCCTCAATGGACGGGTCACCAATACAACAGGATGGGACTAATGACATGGACCCCATAAATATATAGAATAGGCCGTACTAATTGGGCCTTACATACATTGCAATGGGCCATGACCCATGTGCCTTGCATACATCACAATGGGCCTTATAACATGGGCCTCATATATTTAAGGTGGGCCTCAACAACGGGCCTCATACACATCAAGGTGGGACTCAACAACGAGCCTCATACACATCAAGGTGGGCCTCAACAACGGGCCTCATACACATCAAGGTGGGCCTCAACAACGGGCCTCATACACATCAAGGTGGGCCTCAACAACGAGCCTCATACACATCAAGGTGGGCCTCAACAACGGGCCTCATACACATCAAGGTGAGCCTCAATAACGGGCCTCATACACATCGAGGTGGGCCTCAACAACGGGCCTCATACACATCAAGGTGGGCCTAAACAACGGGCCTCATACACATCAAGGTGGGCCTCAACAACGGGCCTCATACACATCAAGGTGGGCCTCAACAATGGGCCTCATACACATCAAGGTGAGCCTCGACAACGAGCCTCATACACATCAAGGTGGGCCTCAACAACGAGCCTCATACACATCAAGGTGGGCCTCAAAAACGGGCCTCATACACATCAAGGTGGGCCTCAACAACGGGCCTCATACACATCAAGGTGGGCCGCAACAACGGGCCTCATGCACATCAAGGTGGGCCTCAACAACGGGCCTCATATATGGCCTTAGCAACAGGCCACAAATATATCAAGATGGGCCTAATCAATCATATGGGCTAAATCAATCAAATGGCCGATACGAGCGGGCCGATCAAATGGACCAATACAAATGGGCTGTGCGTCATGGAGTTATACTAAGCATATTATAAAGTAATGCCCTATCCTTACAATGCAGCTGGCCTAGACGGCTTGCATACAACAAGTACGGGCCTACCAATGGGCCCTAGGGAGAGTCAAAATGTGGACATTTAACCAACATTATACTCGCAATGTGGACGTCAAACCAACATTGCTCCCAAGGTGTAGCTCGTAGTGAATAACATTACGTAAACCAGGTTAGGATCACACATTGTAATGGACCTTAGGTACACCCCATTGGGCCTTAAATACATCAAATGGACCATGTCATATGGGCCTTTTACTCATCAAATGGGCCACATCAATGGGCCTTTTACTCATCAAATGGGCCACATCAATGGGCCGTACCAATGGGCCTTATGTGCATTGCAATGGGGCATAACCCGTGAGCCTTAGATTGCATCAAATGGTTCTCGACCCATGGGCCTTATACATATCAAATGGGCCTAATCCCATGGGTTTTAAAATACATCAAATGGGTCCAATCCCATGGACCTTGGAACACATCAGATTGGTCCACTCTATGGGCCTTAAATTACATCAAATGGGCCTAATCTCATGGGCCTTGGAACACATCAAATGGGTCCACTCTATGGGCCTTAAATAGTTCAACAACTAGCTACATTCATAGACCCAATTAAATTCAACTGTGGTGGGCCTCAAAAGTGCATTCATGAAGCCCAATATTTAACGAACTAAAGGTATAAATCATTTCTTCTAAGATCTTTATAATATGGTGGGCCCCACTCCTCAAAATTTCAGCCCAAGGGCAGCATAATTATAACATGTTGCTGTCTTAAATTTGGGCACTCCATTGGAGTGGGTCTAAGGCCTCTAAAACTCTAAAAATTGAGGGCCAAGGTCCCTCATCATGCATACAATGAGAGGAAATCCAAAAAGGTGGCCCACCATTAGAAGAAATTTTTTGAATTATAGTTTTTTATCAAGGCATATTGCTGGACTGCACAGCAGAAAAAATCTGGGAGTCCAACCATCTTAGCCCATTATTTTGGATAACCAAATGGAGTCACTTGAGGCTGAAATTTCACACAGTAATACTTTCATAGGTGGACCACACCCCCACAAAATTTCATAATTTTTATATATCTCTAAGTATTTTAATTAATTTAAACAAGACAGACTATCCAGAAAAATCGGACAGACCTGGACGTCCCAACGTGGTGGGCCAGTCCGGCCCTCACCACGGTGTGTAAAGGGGTCCATTGGCCTTGAAATTTGGTAGGTGGGTTCTAACATGAGTGGACCATACTCCTAAAAAATTTTAGAATTTTTAGACATCTATAAATATTTTAATTTATTTACATAAATCAATCTGTCCTGAAAATCAGACTGATCTGGACACCATATTATAATGGGCCGGTCCCGCCATCACCATGGTGTGTACAAGCGTCCATTGGCCCCAAAATTTTGTAGGTGGACCCTACCATAAGTAGGTCACCCCCCTAAAAATTTTTATAATTTTTAAACACCCATAGGTATTTTAATAAATTTTAAAAATCCAACTGTCCATGGTGGAATGTTGCTGGAACAGTGCAGAAAATCCAGACTGTCCACCTCACTTAGACCACACCTTTGGGACCCCAATGAAGGTCAGTTGGGGCTGAAATTTGGAGGACATCAAGATGAGATCCCCACCTTTCAGAAAAGTATATTTAATAAATATGAATAGTCCCCCAAACAGTCTAAAAATAACCAGAAACTGTCCAGAAAATTCTGGACAGCAACATGTACTTAGATAAAATTTATTATATAAGTTAAATAAAAAGGGAAATACATTAATGGCCCACACACATCAGGAAATAAAATAAGGGAAAAGAGAGATAGAAGGACAATCCGGCCATAGAAAAAGGAGCTCCGCCACTATTGAGCCCTCCCAAGATCAATCACACCCGTACATCATACCTATATTTACATTTACAACATGGATCTTGCACATGCATGGCCTATAATTAAAATGCATGGTGAGGATGCCATCTCCACCATGGTTATAAGGTCTAGATGACCCAAACATAATATGATATGAAATAAAACTACCATGATGGGGCCCATAGAGAAAGGCCTCATGCATGGATCATGCATGCATAAGGTAGGTTATTAGGCCACAACCATGGGATTGTGTGGGATCTCCACCATTGATTGGTGGGCCCTACACTTTTCTCATGAAAGAAAGAAAACATCTAGGCTATAGAAATTAAATTTTTTACATCTAGAGGAGCACCCACCGTTCGATCTTCTTGCTCCTATGAGTTCCTTAGCACCTTAGCTTTGATTCCAATGGAGAAGATGGGGAATGGATGGTTAAGATGGGAGATCATGGGGTAGGAAAGTGGGCCACACTTGAAGTTTTGAAAGAGAGGGAGAGGCTTAGAGAATTCTCATACGTATGGAGTTTCTCTCCCTTGGAGATTTGAAAATGAGAAAGAGAGAAAGAGTTGTAAAGGGAGAGAGAGAGAGAGTGATGGGTGATGGAGTAATGGATGGGTGTAAGAACTTTTTGACTTTGGTGGCCTTTTGTGTAAGAAAGGCATGAGTTTGTAAGACCTTTTTGACTTTTGTGGCTTATTTGGGAAAAGGTGAAAGGTGATGTGTACTTGACATGTACTTGACATGTGATGGATTGATTGATGGGATTGATGTGACATCTCGTAGAGATTCTCTTGGGTTTCGCAACGCGTGGCATTTTTCTCGCACCGAACGCTGGCCTACATCTCCTGACTAGGGTATCACCTCGGCGCGCGAGTCATGGCATAGGAACCGCAGCGACGGCACGGTCGCTATGGTAATGGTCTTGGGTTGAGTCATACGGGTTGATGACATATGAGTCAGGGTCGCGCGTTAATATCAGTTAAGGGTCGAAGGTTTCCGGAATTCGACCGATAAGACCATGGAAGTCTATGGAACGGTACGGTATAGGATACGGGGCTTACCGAGAACATCGTCTCGATAATAATGGTGGACAATTTGCCGCTACCTACAACAAAGCATTATTCTCCTTATTTAAATGGTTAGATAAAAAAGGTGAACAAGACTAAGGTAAGTGAACAATGCATTGTCTTATTTCAATTTGTAGGAATTATAAAGATTAAGTAGTTTGTAACAAGGTCGACATGAAATCATGTCATATGTTACTTAGTTGACCATGACAATCAAAACGTGATACGACCCACCAAGGACAAGATAATATTTACATTTTCATCAAGGATAATCAAAAGATGATCCTTACCCTTATGACACCAAAGAAGTACCCCGAAGCTTTTAAAGTGAAAGGAAGCTCCCTTCCGACCATTTGAGATTTCATAGAGGAATCCAAGAAAACCGGTGAGGCATATGCTGTGGTGGTAAAGGGTGAGGAATCAAAATCCTTTGACATTCCCTCAAGTTTAAGGCCGTTGCTAAACAATTTTAAAGAAATATGGCCTAAAGAGTTATCCAATGGATTGTCCCTCATGTGGGACATGCAACATCACACAGACCTCGTCCTTGGGGATAGTTTGCCCAACCGCCTAGACTATCGGATGAGTTCGAAAGAGTGTGAGATACTTCAGGGAAATGTTGAGAAATTGATCCATAAAAGTCTTTTAAGAGAGCATGAGCCCGTGTGTTGTGCCAGCTCTATTAACGTCAAAGAAAGATGGGAACTAACGCATGCGTGTTGATATTCAGGCAATTAAAAAGATTAACATTAAATATCGGTTCCAAATACTGCATTTGTAATACATGATTGAAATGCTAAAAGGTGTCAATGTGTTATCTAAACTAGATTTGAGGAGTAGGTACTATTCCGGCTTGGTGATGAGTGAAAAACAGTATTCAAGACTAAGGAAGGGTTGTATGAGTAGATGGTCATGCCCTTCAGTCTATCGAACACACCGAGAACTTTTATATGTCTAATGAATCAAGTAATGAAGGAATTTATTGGCTAGCTTCAGGTAGTACATTTTGATGACATCCTGATATATAGCCATTGTGAGACAAAGCATATGGAACATCTCAGGAAGGTGCTACAGGTCCTAACAGTTAACAAGTCGTGCCTCAACTTGAAGAAGTATAGTTTTTTAATGGATAACCTATTGTTCTTAGGATTTCTTATGATATTTATGAGCATTCATGTGGACAATGAAAAACTGTGAGATATTAGAGAATGGATGATTCTAACAAACATTCATGACGTTAGGAGTTTCCACGGGTTGACGATATTTTATCATCGATTTGTGCAGAATTTCAACACTCTAGTCACGCCCATTACAGATTGCATGAAAAAAGGGTAATTTCAGTGAACTGATGAGGTTGACAAGAGCTTTGCTAAAATTTAGCATCGATTATCTACAATATCAGTCTTGGTTCTTCTCAATTTTGAAAAACTGTTAACGGTTGAGTGTGATGCCTCATATGTCGAAATTGGTGGAGTTTTATTACAGGAAGGCTGGCCAGTAGCATTCTACAATGAGAATTTTAGCGAAGCACGAAAGAAGTGGTCGATATATGAGCTTGAGTTGTACGCAATGGTTCAAGTGTTGTGACATAAGCAGCATTATCTGATTCAGAAAGAGTTTATTCTTTACACTGACTATTAAGCCTCAAAGTTTATTAATAGTCAGGCTAACGTAAATGGTGTGCATGTTAAATGGGTTACATTTTATAGGAATTCAAATTTATTCAGAATCATAAATCAAGGCAACAGAATAAGGTAACTGATGCACTTAGTCATCGTGCATCACTACTTGTGACGATGATGAATGAGGTGGTTGGTTTCGACTGTCTCAAGAATCTGTATGTTGAGGATAAGAACTTCAAAAATACATGGATGAGGTGCCAAGAAGGTCATCCCAATAACCCACATATGTAAAACAGTTTCCTCTTCAAAGAAAATTAACTGTGCATCCCCCAAAGTTCTCTGAGTAAGTAGATTATCCAAGTGCTACATGGGGGTGCCCTTGGTGGACACCTTGGGCGAGACAAAATAAGGATTCTTGTTGAGGAATGATATTAATCTCCATAATTGGTACATTGCATGGGTAAAGCAGTGTAGTGCTATAATGTTTGTCAAACCTCCAAGGGGCATTCTCAAAATACGCACCTCTACACCTCGTTACCTGTGACTGACGGCCCTTAGGGGGACTTATCTATAGACTTCATGCCTGGTCTTCCATGAACACAGTGCAATATGGATTCGATGTTCGTGGTGATAGATCGTTTATCAAAGATGACACACTTTATCTCATGTAAGGAGATCTTTGATGTAACACATGTGATGAATCTATTCTTTTGAGAGGTTGTGCAACTACACGGGGTTCCCAAGACCATTACTTCTGACTGTGACAAAATGTTCATTAGCTACTTCTAGAAAACTTTATGGAATTGGTTCGATACACAACTTCAGTTCAGTAGTTCCTACTCCCACAGATCGATGGGCATATTGAAGTCATGAATTGCATGTTGGAAAACCTTATCTTGTGTATTTTAAGTGATAAACCGAAGCAGTAGGATTTAACCTTGTCTCAAGCGGAGTTTGCATTCAACAACATGGTAAACCGCTTGATAAGGAAGTTCTTGTTCTAGATTATTTATGGTCAAATGCCCTGCTATACACTTGACTTGGTCCCTTTGCTCAAGCTCCTGGGCATAAGCATTACGACAGAACACATTGGCGGACCAAATTGTGGGCATTCATGTGGATGTACAATCCAAGTTGTAAGCTTTGAACGACAACAAAATGTGTTCGAGGTGGGTGACCATGTTATAGTGCATCTACGCAAGGAGAGATTTTCGACAAGGATCTACAATAAGTTGAAGAACGAGAAGATTGGAATGGTACCAATTCTCTAAAAGATTAATGACAGTGCTTACATTGTTGATCTTTCGGATGGCATGAAAATCTCACGTGTTTCAACATTGCAAACTTGACCAAGAATCGTTGTTTTGACAAGAAACAAATGTATTTGGTTTGGGGGATTTTCATTCACTTAATAGTTAACAAAAGAAGAATAAGGAGAACAATCATAAAATATTTATTCAATCTGAATTCCAGAGAATGTGGAACGCATCAGGCTAGACGAAATTTGTTACATTGAGTGCATCGAATGGGATACTATTAGCCTACAATGTTTAAGGATGCTATAGATTATGCGAAACAATGTCACGAATGTCAGATTCATGGAGATATTATACATATGCCTCCTTAAGACCTTCATCAGACAAATACTTCATGGCCTTTCGCTACATGGGGACTCGATGTTATTGGTCCCATAAATCTGTCGTCATCCAAAAGAAAGCAGTATATACTAGCAGCGGCAGATTATTTATTGGAATGGACAGATGCAATTACATTAAGAAGTGTTAAAGAGAAGGATGTTGTCAATTGTATCGGACACACGATAATCTATCGTGACGATATCCCAAAGAAAATTATCACCGACAATGGTACTCCTTTCAAGAATAAGGGTATGGAAAAGTTATGTCTCAAGTTCAATATCCACCATTCATTTTCAACACCTTACTATCTGCTAGGTAATGGATTAGCAGAGGCATTCAACAAGATGATTGTGAAAATATTGAAGAAGAAAGTGACTGGGAATAAGCGTGATTGGGATGAAAATTTACAAAGAGCTCTATAGGCCTATAGGACCACTCATCGAACGACAACAAAAGCCACACCATATTCATTAGTATATGGGTAGATGTTGTCATTCTAATTGAAATACAAGTTGCTTCACTCAGAGTGACAGTACATCAGTCAATTACAGATGATCAGAATGCAAAAATAAGGTTGATAGAATGGACTTGCTCAATGAAAAATGACTAACGGCTCAGTAACGGTTGCAATTGTATTAGGCAAGGATTTATACGGCATTTGATAAGTAGGTTAAGTATCGGTCCTTCAAGAAAGACGACTTAGTTTTTATATTGAAAAGGCCAATAGTGGTCACCCGTAGAACGGGGGGCAAGTTTGATCCTAAATGGGACAGACCGTATGTCATAACCGAAGTATATTCTAATGGGGCATAAAGAGTTACAGATCAAGATGGACGAGGGATTAGTATATCGGTCAATGCCCGCTTCATCAAGAAATATCATCCCTGCAGAGGAAAAAAAATTTTGATCCAAAAGAATATCAGAGTAATTCTTCTAAATCAAAAGGGGGTAAAATGATGAGTGAAAACGATGTAACAACCTTATATAGGGCAAAGCCTTATATTCTTTCTTTCATATATGAATAAAAGGTGAATTTTTAGGTTTATCAAGGTCAAGCATGAACTACTACCACTAAAATCAGCCACCTCATCATTACTGACAGTCTATCAAAATTATTATCATCACCAAGCTAATTCAGTATGAAGACAGGTCTATGGTAATAGCAAGCAGCAGTGATGTATCAATTATTAATTTACTATTTAGAGCAATAGGATAACTTATACAGCCAAGAACATATCAATTTTATGGTAGCAGTGGCAACTTATCATTTAAGGCAGCCTAGCCAAGCCCTATACGGACAACTACGCATAAGACCTATGTATTATTTGGGCAGCAGTGTGGAGCCAGCGGCCCTAAAAAGGCCGTATAGGTCACATCACATGCATACCCATGAGGGCAACGGACGGAGCCGACGAGTAAAAGCCTTAAAAGGCCAAAAAGTCCCCAAACGGTCAGTCACATGTGAGACCAATGCCATCTGTATAGCTTTCGACAGCTTCATGGACGAGGAAGAAAATACCCTCTTGTGAATGGGTCTGACCTTGCAGATGAAGAAAACCCAGATCCTGTCTTGATTTCAGTAGTAACTCGTGGGGACAGGGTCTAAAACACCCTCTCATTGAAGGACTGACGGCCTTGGATTTGGTATCCCAAAGGTAGTCTTGCACGCCCCCCAAACTCTAGAGAGTTATTGTGGCCAACCCTGTGCGTAAATCCCACTGAGTTCATGGCCCCGATAGTTTCACTGGGCCCCTCTGATAGATCACTGTTTGTGAACTCCTCGACAGTGATAAGTCTCGTGAGCTCTAGAGAGTTACAGAAGTCATTTACATAAGCCCGACTCCAACTACTTATAGTCTAAAAAACTGTGGTTGCTCCGCTACTCAAGAGCTTAAACTGTGTGCAAAACTAACTTTACTAACTCCAAAACAAAAATAGCCCCGCCCATTAAAATAAATACCATCTAGGGATGCTTTGTGATTTGTAATTATGGTAGAATGTATGACATAATAAAGCATGATAATCTTGTGAATATTGCATTAGCAAATACTCTAAATCAATGATTGCATTGTTAAAATATGCTTGTTTCGAACGAAGCACTAAAATTCATTTGAGCTTTACAAAATAAAAGGAAACAAGGAAAACTTACATGAAAAAGGTAATTTCTAAAAATCTTCAGGCATGCCTAATGCTGTAAATCTTCCTTCAATTGAATCTATGTTGTAGTAGTCCTTCGTTCAGCCTCAAGAATAACCTTAGCCTGATCAGGAAAATTGGCCAATTCTAGTTCCAAAGAAGTAGTTACTTCCTTGTTCTTTGCTTGTTCAGCCTTCTCGATGTCAACAATCCTAGCATTCGTTTCAATCTCTTCTCTAACTTGGCGAATGTTTGACTCCTCTCCCTCTTTTCGAATCTCGAGTAGTGCAATTTCCTTCCGAAGAAAGGAAATTTGGTTGTTGATGATCATTTTGTTTTTATCAGAAGCCTTCAACCTTTCATGTAAAGACAGATTCGTAACACTATAGTTGGAGAGAAGGTCATCTGTTTGAGAAATCTTTTCTTTGAGCAGCATTAGTTCTTTCTAGAGATCCAAAATTTTTAGGGCAATAACTACATTTCGTGCTGCCTCCAAATTGTTGATAGAATCATAGAATCGCGATAGTGAGTCATGAAGAGAAAAACATTGATATGGGCCAAACGAGCTAAATGATCGAGAACAGCTAAAGCACTGTCCAAGAAAGGTCACTGTGTTGGATCCTTAAAGGCACGTATGATAATAGAAATTGCATTTTTGAAGAACATCAGCATAAGGGGTGACACCTTTTCCAACAAAAGATTATCAGAAACTGTAGCCACAGAATTAGAACCTTCAGAACCACTTGGAGTCATTATAATTGTGGATGAAAAGAAGAAATGCAATTAGAAATGTGGAAGCTAGAATATATGAATATAGTATCGTAAAATGTATATTAAATAAATATACCTTCTCTGGGGGCAACTGCAGAAGTGACCTGAGCAAAGAGGGTTCTTGGTTCAGAAGATGTGCGCACATCTATAGCCGCGACAACAACATTAAGAGAAAGCTCGTGCAGCCCAGTGCTTGAATCTAAGGTCATCGGAGTTAGAATATCAACCGGGTCAGAAAAGAATTCTAGGTTGCGAGCTACTAGTTGAATCGGAGGTGGCCGAGTAGTGAGAGATTTATCGGCATGAACAGGAATATCAAATATTGTAGTAACTACTTACAGAATCTATGCAATACCTTGGTCTACCTCCATACTTTAAGGAGAAAATATATTTTCCACTTCTGCTGGAATGTTCGTTAGCGGGATTTCTGCCTCTCTTGATGCAGACACTTCTGTTATTGTCAGAAGAGAAGTATGCGCAATTACATCAGTGGCCTCTAGGATGCTCGGAGAATACACGACATTAAAAGAAATGAAAATATTCGCTCCAGGAGAACAATTTGACCCTCTATAGTGGAGTTATTCTTCTTTAAAAGAAGTTTCCATAATAGGGGGGAAACATCCGGATGATTTGGTTGGATTTCAAGCGGCGAAAATTCATCCCTGACTTCGCCTTCTTCCCCAATTTCCACTTCAGTGTCCGCTTCTTGATTATCATCCAACAGAATATCCCCTTCGTCGACTAAACTTGTGGAAGAAGATGTTTCATTAGTGGGGGTATTTGCTGAATAATCCGACGAGCTATCTTCTTTGAAAATAGTTTGTTTCTCTTTAAGAACAATTTTTACGAGGAAAAGAAGATGAGTGCTTTGAACAGCAGTGGGAAATTGTTGTGCCAGAGCTTTTGGGGATAACAATTTGGCACACGAGCAAGTTATAGGGGAAGTAGTAACAACAACTTGACCTACGACAGGAGAAACTGCAGTTGTTGTACGATCTGCAGCAGGGGAGACTATAGGTGTGGCATGATCAGTGATAGGAGAGACTACACCCGTGGGTTGATTTTCTCTTTCACGAGTAAGTGAAGATAGGATGACACCTGGAGTTTCGAATTCATCTGTAGGAGTGGCTTGTCTTTCTCTTTGCTTTATAAGATCGAGGGTAGATCCAAAAGTAATCCACCGATCCAGAGTATTTGGTGGTTTTAGTTCTCTGATAGGTTCTTCTACAGAGATTCTCCGGCAAAGCTGCCTTGAGATAGCTGCATGATCCTTTTCAACGAAGAACTCGATCCCTTGTTCTGACATGTAATTTCTCAGCCTTGGAGGGGGAATCTAAATCTGGTGATCAACAGAAAATTAATTATGCACCTAAATAATAATGATGCATCCACCATCGCATTCAAGAGTATCAAGCCACTACTCAATGATTAAACCTCGGGAGGATGAAATGAGAGCCAAAGTTCCTTGCCAAAAGATGCTTCCATACTAAGGCTCAATTATACGGGCTGACCTCATAGCTTCTCAACGTTCAAGTAACTTCTTCTCCCACTTGAGGCATGGCTTGATCATAGCCAAATTGCCTAGCGAACCTACTTGGATAGTAGGGTTCGCTCCAAAATTCTACTCCTCATATAGGCAAGCTACAAGAACGTATGTAAAGGAAGAAAGTCCTCTCAATGGGCTCCAGATTGTCATTATCTTCGACTTCTTTGTCTTCGGCCTGGTGCGTCAGATAGAATGGAGAGAAATCAATGGATTTTGTATCTTCTATTTTGTTGATTATACATTCATATGCCTTCTTCACTATTTTTCACTTAAGGTAATACCATAAAGCTAGGTGTTTAGGATAAACATAAGCTTTCTCAGGATCACCATAAGTCCAAGGAAAATACTCTCTAGCCCAAGAAGTAATGTCACGGAGTAAAAGAAGATGAAGCTTCAATTGCTGGGCTTGAGCAATGCATCGTAGCATTTCCAAAGGCTTTATAAAATGAACATAAAACAAGACGGGCTAAAGAATATTTCTTCATGCCTTCTATCGTGGATCCTGCTGCTACAAACAGAGTTGGTCGAATGGAATCTGAACATTTTGAATTGGGTAAAATGACCAAGCTTAGCCAATACACTAGGAAAGCAGATAGTTCAGTTTCGGCAGTAAAAATGGGTGGACCTCTTATCCTCCTGCGAGCAGCTTCCAATTCCAGTGAGTGACTGCTAGAAAACCTAAAAAGAAGGGAAATATGAGAAACAGAAATACATATGTAGATGTATCTGGGAAATGAAGAGGGGAAGAAATATTAAAAATACTTACACTAGGTATCACGAGAAATGCGCAAGCCACGGAAGGGGGGATATTTTATAAACATTAGGAAAATGAGACATCTCGCGAAAAAGTTCGATAGTGGAAGTTGTGATCTTAGGAACTCTGCTAAGGGCAATATAAGCAAACTCTTCGTTAGTGGGAACATATTCGTTTAGGAAAGACCCAGTGATAAGAAGGCCCACCATTCTGTGCAGATCTCATAAAGTAATACTGACTTCACCAATTGGGAGGTGAAATGAATTTGTAGTGGAAGACCAATACTTCAAAAAACCCTTATAGATCAGGGTATCCTTGTGAAAGAAATCTGAGGTGGCTTCTATGGTTGTATATATATTCGCTGCACTAAGAACCCCCTCATATTTTTTTCGGATCACTTTGGTCCATGAACTGTAGAACGGGCGCTCGGACCAGAGACCATGCGTCCTGAATTCATCTTTCCCCCATAAGTAATCACGGTCATGGAAATGCTGTTGAATTGTTTCGAAATAATGAGTGGGATATATAGAGTGAGGATTATAACAAGGTGTGAGAAAGCGCATATATACCACTTGCCCAGTCTTCTGGACTAGACATTATTTTCTGAGAAAGCCTTCGAGAATTCTCGGCTCTTTGATAACCCAATTCGACACATATAAAAGTCGATTTTGCATCATGTGGTCAGAGGATTTTCTTTGGATCATGGATAGGTGACGTTAAAGGTGTAGACGGATGATGACAATCTTATCCTTATAGGGGTTTCCGAACTTGATTGCATCTACATGACATTATATCATGTCCCAAGTATTCTGATAGTGTTTCTTATTATGCTCTTGAATCTTCTCTTGAAAGACTTCATCCTTGCTTTTCTGCTTCTTTTTCTTTGAAATCGAGGGAGACGGGGAAGATTCGATAGGAGCAGGATGGGAATCGTCTGTTCGAAGGTTGGCAATAGACTTCAGCCAATTCTCCCAATCAAACTCTTGGCCTTCAGTGGGTGGTCCTTCTATTTCCCGCATCAGAGCAGTCGTACGGATGGAATCAAATAAACATTGAATTCGATCAACAAAGTTGATTATCGGTGGGGTTGGTGCTTTGAAGAAAGATGAGTAACCTTCAGAAGATCTAGCTTTCTTCTAGAAATGAACTTCAGGTGGCTGGGGGTCTGATGATTCAGCATCATCTGGGGAAATATGAGCTCTTTTAGAATGGGTCATTGAAAATCTATAAAAGTCCCAATGGAGGAGTTCAGTAAACAAACTAAAGCACTAGGAGAAGTTTGAAAATTTGCCAAGAATAAAGAAATTTTGTGTACAGGGGTCCTGCTGTGCACAAAGTACCTATTTAAGCAGGGTTCCTATTGTGCGCAAATGCATTGTGCATAGGGTTCTGTTGTGCGCAGGAATTGATTGTGCGCAAATGTGTTGTGTATAGGGTTTTGTCGTGCGCAAAGGGGAGTATCGCACAAAAGGGGAGAGGGTTGCAAAGTAAGAATGAATGAAATGAGGATTGGTCGAGTTTATATAGTTTTTCGGACTTCGTTGTGCGTATATGTTCGTTATACGCAAAATGCGTTGTGTGCGGACTTAAAATTGTGCATAATGAGAAAAAGAGGAAAATTAATTTAATTATTAAAGATTAATCCCATATTTTCTTGTTTAGTAGATGAAAATTGAAAACGCAGGATTGATCATCTGTTAAGGCATAAAAAGCAATCAATTGAAAAGAGTTCTTTTCTTGAAAGAGGTTGTGCGCTACATAACAAGAAGGTTGCAAACAAGGGTTGTGCGTAAGACCAAGGTGGTCTGCACAATGGTAGTTCACACAATGTAAGTCCGCACAATGGTGGTTCACACAATGGAGTTCTGCATAACAGGCTTCTCCGTACAATGCAGTTGCGCACAGAGGTATGACAACACAAAGGGATTGGAGGCACAATGAAGGTATTGTGGTGTTTACACGTGCGAAGGGCTATAAATACCCCATCACCCCTCTACAATTGATTATTAGAGCAAGATTCAAGTAGAAGAGAGAAATCTAGATTTTAGAAGAACACAGGTATTGTCTGCACCCGTTGTGCGGAACAGGGCTTGTGGGGCGCGTAACAAGTGTCAGCACACAATGATTGCCAGTGCACAATGCCACTGAGGCACAATGGTTATGTGCGCACAACCCTCATGGCGGCATATTATCTTCTCTCCTGAGTGTTAGACAAGTTCATTCATGTCAGAGGCTCCTTGATTGTCAACCAAATAGCACCAAAAAGTCCTAATTCGGAGTGAAAGATCAATCAAGATAGACGCCAGCATATCAATATTACCATATCAAGAATCATGATTTAATACTTGTATTATGATTTTGTAAATGTTCTACTTTGGAATCAAAGGAGAGAAAGGATGTAAATGAATTCAGATGGAATAAATATTTTGTGATTGTTCTCCCTATTCTTCTTTTGTTAACTATTGAGTGAATGAAAATCCCCTAAACCAAATGCATTTGTTTCTTGTCGAAACAATCATGAACCAAAGATGGATGAGAACTCGAGGTCGAGTTCTTTTGAAGTGGAGGGGATTAATGTAGAGCAGGTTGCAGACACTTTCATGGAAAAGATGGACCAAAGAAGGCCTGATCATAGGCAAAAATCATCCTAACCGTCATAACCTTAAAACAATCATATCTCGCAAATCAGGATGAGTTTTTGGACATATCATATATGATTTTAGGGTAGGAGAAGCTATTTTTGCCAACCAATCCACTATGTTAGTTTGCTGACACTAGATTTGCAAGATTTCATCAAATCGATGGTAAAAAATCTCTTTTATTTTCATGATTACTATAAATAGCAAGTTTTAGTTGGTGTATAACCTTTGATCCTTTGAGTTGTGTCCAACCTTAAAAGGGCTTAGAAAATTTAGGAGAATAGTGCGGTTAGGCTCAATTGGATACTTACTATTTTTTACCAAAAATCATGAAGTCCTGGGAGGCAGATTTCTTAGGAAAGCCTTTAGCAGGAAGTTCATGTGCTAGAAACCTAGGTGGGGCCCACTGTGATTTTTGAGACATCCACCCCGTTCATTCATTTTAGAATATGAGACCAAAAATGAGCAGGATCGAAGACTCAAGTGGGCTGCACTAAATGAAAAGGTGGGTGGGAAAATTCCTATTGTTGAAATCTCTCTGGGCCCAATAATGACGTTTATATGCCATCCATACCATTCATAACATCATTCCTGCTGGGATGAACTAAAAATATAAATATTAACCTGATTCAAAACTTTTGTGGCCCCATGAATATTTCAACTATGGATGTTGGCTCACTTGAGTATTGGATTTGGATCATTTTTGGCCACATGTCCTAAAATGAGCTCAAAAAATGAATAGACGGGGTGGATTTTCCACAAACATCACGGTGGGCCCTATGCACCTAAGTTCCCAGCAAAGGTGCGAAAGGCTTTCGCAAGAAATCTGTGTCCAAAGTCTAGTAGGAATGGTGACCGTCTATAAATAGTAAGTTTATTATTTATAGGAAGTCATGTTTTTAGGGAGTTTGAGTCTAAAACTCCATCTTAAGTTTGAGCTCATTATATAAAGAATTGTAATTTCATTTTTTATAATTAATTTATTTATTTTGAATTTATTAGAAATTATTTCTATTTTTATCCCTTGTGGATTTAAGGAAGCCCAGTGAGAAGTTCATAGAGCTCCATGAATTCAGAGTAGTTATTCCGCGAGGAAAATGGTGATCGACCTCATCACATCCCTTCCTTAATCAAAATCTAAGGATGGGCATTCACTGCCAGCTACTTTCCTTTGTTGTGGCACACCTCATGCGCCCATATTATGTATTTACTATACCCAACCTGTTTATCAGATGCGTCACTTCAGAAAACCCCAGAACATAAAAGTCATGATCCCAATCTGAAGGAAAGTAGTTGGTAGTGAATGCTGACCCTTGAATTTCGAAGGGCCCACTGAGTCACAAAATAGCCTGAAGTTTGGCCTGACCCTTCATCTGAACTGGGTGAAGGGTCTGAATGGCTTGATTGTAACCCACACACACACACAAATTAGTTGTGGGCATTGCCTACCAATATATTAGGCACCATGGCCCATCTGAGTTTTGGATCGTTCTAAGTTCGTGTTGTAAGAGTTTTCCGTGAATACATCACTGGACCCCCCATTTGTCCAGTACCACTGGAGCACTCCCCCAAAGAAATGTCACTCAGCATTATATATATATATATATATATATATATATATATATATATATATATATATGCTAGGGAATATTGTGACCACATTGATTGCCAGATCTTCCCTAAGCTTTCAAGCAAGGGAATAGAAGAATGTGGGGGACCATCTTTTCTCAACTGGAAAGGGTGCAAGTGATCATAAACATGGGCTAGCCTGCTTTTACTTCTAGTAAAAAGTGTGGATAAAAGGTGAATGGTTCTAAGATGAGGTCCAATGCAAAATTAAAGTTGCACCACGACGCATCCATATAACGTTTGGTTTACTTGAAAGCTTAACCGTTGGTGGGGCGTGGCGTGACTTTCATGGTTTTATGAGACAGGACCCCTTAGAAGACATCCTTAGATGCCTGTTGGCCTACTTTTCCTGAGTTATTTTGAAGAGGTTTGAAATAAGCATAACACATATTTCATAGCTTATAAGTATTATCTTCCATTTTGCGTACTATCACATATGCTCTTCTAAACTGCAAAGCTTGCTTGGATCATGGTAAAATGCTATTTTAACTCATTTTTGTCTGATAGGCACGCCATGTCTGTATGCTAGCTTCATGTCAGGTGGGGTTTGGCGTGACTTTCATGGTTTTATGAGGCGGGATCCCTTAGAAGATATCCTGAGTGCATGTTGGCCCACTTCTTAGAGTTATTTTGAAGAGGTTTGAAACAAGCATAACACATACCTCATAGGTTATACGTATCATCTTCCATTTTGCATACTTACTATCACATGTGTCTTTCTAAATTGCAGTGCTTGCTTGGATCATGGTAAAATACTATTTTAACTCAATTTTGTCTAATAGGCACAATATATCTGCATGTTTTATGTCCGAAAAGTAAGAATGGATGGGTGTATACTCTTGCAACATCATAGGACTCTTAATGGACATTTTTAATGCCATACACGTCCAGAACACCACCATTTAGAGTTTTCTCCCAAGAGGATAAATAATATTAGGCATCATTTAAATTTTATACTGTTTAGATTGTAACATAAGGTCATTTTAACTCATTTTTGTCCAATAAGCACTAAAATGCATCAATCCTTACCAGAAAAAGCAGCCTATGGCAAATCTGGTGCACCTAAGAATAAAGATAATGTCGGAAAAACTAGCCTATAGCAAATGTGGACAAGCCAGTGTCAGTAAGTTCCAAGAGGAATAAAGATAAATGATATTAGGAATAATCCAAACAGGCCTTTATAGATTTCACCGAGCATTTAGCAAAATCCAAGGAGCTTGAAGTAGAAGAGCCAACAAAAGGACTTAAGGTGAAATTCAATTGGTGGTCAAAGGAATGGTATCGCCCCTTTGCCAAGATCATATATGTTGTTGTGAGACATCCATTCCATAGCTTTCCAACATAAATTACTTTGCGAAGGAATAGAAGAGATGCCTTAGATCTTTTTTTTCTCTTTATTTGTCCAATGCCATGATTTCTCTACCTTGGTGTTGCATGGAATATTTAGAGATGAGAGATGAAAACCGTACTCACCAGTGTGAGATTGAAACGTTTTCTTCTCATCACACAGGCGAAGGCGATACTCGTGCTTCAAATCCTGTCTATTCATTGGATGCGTCCCAATTCAACCATGCACTAACCAAAAAGCAGCTTAGTCCATTAACTTAAAGGGGACCACATGTTCATGGTGAATGCTTTAATCATTTTCCATATACTTCTATAAAACGCACACCTGATGAGTGAACTGGCCTGATTTTGGGCTGAGTCATGTGGTTGGCAAGGCCTCAACTGATGAACGGTGTGGATCTCACACGCATGCCCTCCATGTCAGGACATGCACCAATGGAGGAAATAGGGGAGAAAAGAGAGAAGGAAAGGAAAAGACTAGTTGCATTTGTTTGGAGAAAAAGAGGTTGTTTGGATATTCAAAAACCATCATATCCTTTTGCATAGGGGTAAAGGAAAAGAGCTTTTTAGAGGTCCAAATATTCTTTGGGAGATTGGGATCCCAAAAAGAACTGGAGCTTGGAATCATATCATTAGATTTGGGTTCTTATTCTTCAATCATTTGGTGGGGGTACTCTAAAAGTTCCAATCAAAGGAAACCTTAGGTCTCATATGCCTACACTTGTCTTTTATTTTAAAAAACCCTAATCTGGTGAGAGAGAATATCATTTGAGTAATGCACAGGCATGTTTCATAAAGTGCCAAAATGGTATAAAGGAGCACTAGGCTTGTGGGAATAAAGATAGGCCATGATGATAACTACATGACGAGGAATGTAGACGTACGTGTGTGTGTCTACGTATATATGTGTGTGCGTGGGAAAAGGTTCTATGCAGTTAAGCTCATGGGAACTTCCCATGAGGTCGAGTTGTGTGGGCCCCACCATGCATTTGATGGGTTCCCTTTAAATAATGGGATAACCCAAAAATTAGCCCAATACGAAACTCAGGTGGGCCATACCATCTAAAATCATGTAAATACAAGGCTAAAACATATAAAAGCACTTGGAGGGGCCCACCTAAAATTTAGATGCGTCTCAAACTTGGTTTGACCCCATCCAAGTGGGACACATGCGCACATGCACTCCTATGCACATATGTCATGGGCGTCTAATCCGAACGGTCCATGTGAAGTGGCATCTCAAGAAACCCCGAGGGACCAATTTTCACCCTGGTTTAAAAATCTAGTGGGCCATAGAAAAGATAGATGCAAATCAAGGGAGGAAATTGTTTTCTTTTTCCATAGCCCACCAAAGTTTTGGATCAAAGCAAAGGTGGACATTGTGGGTTTCATGGGGTGCTGCATCACGTGAACCATTCAGATTTTGGACTCACATAATGTATGATGAGTTCTCAAAAAGTTCACACATAGTTTAGTTTGAACCAATGCGGAAATGAGAGTGTGTGTGCGTGTCTCTCTCTCTCTCTCTCTCTCTCTCTCTCTCTCTCTCTCTATATATATATATATATATATATATATATATATATATATATGCCAAAAGGTTCTATATGGTCGAGCTCATGGGAACTCCCCATGAAGTCAAGCTGTGTGAGCCCCACCATGATGTATGTCAAACATCAACACCATGCATTTGATGAGTCCCCTTTAAATCATGGTATATCTTAAAAATTAGCCGTATACGGAACTCAGGTGGGCCATACTATCTAAAATTATGTGAAGACATGCCTAAAATATATAAAGCAATTGGTGTGGCTCACATGAAATTTGGATGCATCTGAAACTTGGTCTGATCCCTTATCCAAGTGGGACACACATAATGGATGGGTTGGATTTGTGAACCACATCTCAGCGGGGCCAAAAAATGATTATGAATGTTTTAATGGAGGGCAACCCCTCTCAACTTTTGTATGTGGTGTGGCTCACAAAAGTCACAGATTGACTTGATATATATGCCCTATGCCGACTATGGAATGATGCATCTAACTGATGGGATAGATGTTTGACATACATCATGGTGGGGCCCACACAGCTTAACCATATAGAACCTTTTCCCTTTATATATATATATATATATATATATATATATATATATATATATATATATATATATATATATATATATATATATGGGAGATGGTACTATGAGGTCGAGTTGTGTGGGCCCCACTCTGATGTCCATAAAAAATTGACCCAAGCAGCCAGATTCTCCATTCCATGGTGGGCAACAGGCTTAAAAATCAATTCAATCTATGACTTAGGTGTGCCACACCACCTACAATAATTGAGAAGGGTTATCCTCCCATTAAAACATTCATAATCATTTATTGGGCCCACTGAGATGTGGTTCAAAAATTCAGCTCATCCATTGTGTGTGTCCTACTTGGATGAGGGGTCATACGAAGTTTCAGCTGCATCCGTAACTCAGTTGGGCCCCACAAAGTGCTTTTATATGTTTTAAGTATGTCTTCCCATGGTTTTAGATGGTATGGTCCACGTGAATTCGGTATATGGCTGATTTTTGGGATATCCCATTGCATAAAGAGGATCCATCAAATGCATGGTGTTAATATTCAACATTCATCACGGTGGGGCCCACACACCTCGACCTCATGGGAAGTTCCCATGAGGTCGACCTTATAGTACCATTTCTCTCTCTCTCTCTCTCTCTCTCTCTCTCTCTCTCTCTCTCTCTCTCTCTCTCTCTCTCTCTCTCTCTCTCTCTATATATATATATATATATATATATATATATATATATATATATATTGTGTGTGTGTGTGTGTGTGTGTGTGTGTGTGTGTGGTAAAAGGTACCATGCGCTCGACCTCACGGGTCCGTCCCATGAGGTTGAGTTGTGTGGGCCCCACTATGATGCGTTTCGAACATCTACCCCATTAGTCAGATGTGCCATTCCATCGTGGGCCTAGGTCTCAAAAATCAAGTCAATCCGTGACTTTTGTGGGCCACACCACATACAGAAGTGGAGAGGGGTCGTGCACCATTAAAATATTCATAATCATTTTGGAGGCTTACAAAAGATGTGTTTTGCAAATCTAGCCCATCCATTATGTGTGTCCCAATTGTACGAGGGTTCAGACCAATTTTTAGCAGCATTAAAAACTTAGGTGGGCCCCACCAAGTTCTTTTATATGTTTTAACGGTGTTTCACATGATTTTAGATGGTATGGCCCACCTGAGTTCCGTATACGGCTGATTTTTGGGATATCCCATAATTTGAAGGGTACCCATCAAATGCACGATGTTGATGGTCGACACGCATCATGGTGGGGCCCACACAACTCGACCTCTGCGCATATATATATATATATATATATATATATATATATATATATAGCCATGAAAAAGAAGGAGAAAAATGTAGCGCTGTAAGTTAGGGGCTGCTAACTGCATTGGGACACTTAAAGAGTCCAATCCATTGATCTGGACTGTTCATTAGGTTAAATACACCTTTTATAGGCTACCATGCAATCATCACATTGATGTGACAAATTTTAACCATTAATCAATCATCTATAATATTAGATGGCCAAGATTGTTTACATAAGAATAGGTATAACCAACAATTTGATTCATCTAACACGTCATGGATTGCTTATGATTTTAAAGATTCACTTCTATTAGCCAATCGTAACCATCCCATCCATGGCTTGGAAAAGGATGGCTGTAAAAATAAGGCCAAATCATGGATAGATTGATTATCTGATCATCGCGATTTTTGAAAAGTAGCCCGTGAAACGTATTCCCAACTTAATGGACAGTTCAGATCAATCTGTTGGACTATCAAACTGTTGCAACTGGAAGCACCATAACTCATAGCACACTAGAGCATCTCTGATGAGAACAAAAGAAAAAAAAAAGAACTTTGATAGTCTGGCAGCGTATTAAGGTTGAGATATTCAGGCACTAAAAAGTTATATACACATGGCATACAGGTAACTCAATTTAAACCATCCAAATTAAAACCGCAGTTCACATGAATAGTGATCCAAAAATCATACTGACGGGATTACCTAACTACCTGATCGCTGGATAGTTTAGTTGACGGTCTAGATGAAAAATATCCCGAGGTCCTAATGTAGTAAAGAAATGTCCATGAGCCATTGTTATATTCATGAGACTACAACCTACATATACTAGGTTCTGCAATTTGCTCTATTTAATTTCAGTTACATATGTCACGTGTGCAATTTCTAAGTGGGTCATCATGTCCACCATCACACTACTTTGCCAGAGTATCAAACAACACCCAAAAGTAATTGGTTAACTTTCGTACCAAAGATGTGAGGCTGATTTTTTGGAGGGGACCACCACCTAGAGATTAGTTCCAACAAGTCATGTGTGTACTACATCCAAACCATCCAAAAGGTCGGCCACACCATGAAAATCATTTAGGACAAAAACTAATTTAATGTACTTATCAGGTGGGCCACTTGTGTACTTTTGATTAGATTGGCATTTTTCATTGTTTTGTACATATAGTGTGTCCACATGATGAGTGGATCTTCCCCTTTAGCAGTCCAACTAGTTGTATTTGAGCACACAGCAATCCATGCAGAAGCACATAGCCAATATTGCATACGTATGCCTCAACCCAAGACCATCTATCTAGAATGCCCCACCGAAGATGGGTACAAAACTAAAAATCCCACATAATGCCCTTAATTTCTCCTTCAATTGAATGGTCCCAATGGTCCACTCAGATGGCTAGAAAGGAACTCAGTGCATGGACTATACAGTGATGGGCCTCGCCAAATCAACAGCTTAGATTGATGAAGGATTCGCCCCAGTCGGAACCCATATATATCTTAGGGGCTAAATTCCTATATTAGTTTTACTCCATTTAAAAAGTGGCTGGGACACTTCGGGCATTCATGTGGAATAGTTGGATGGTTATCCAGACTGTCCAAATAACTGGCCCACCTGTGGATGGAGCGCAGCCTAAAATTTATGTGAGAAAATAAGATTAACCATGCATTGATATTTTCATTCAAATTTGGACCACTTCCTATTGACTTTTAACCATTCATTTATTGGCCATTGGATGGTTAGGTTTGCTTGATCAGTGTGACTTTGGACGTATATATGGTCCATCCATCATAGGACCATAATTTGAATGATCTGGATAGTTGTGCTAGGGCCACATGTGAGGAAGATGAACCTCCATTTTATAAATGGTGCCTAACCAACACAGTAATCTAGTAACTACTTAATAATAATAATAAAAAAAAACTACCTAATAATTGAGGTTCTAGTAACTTTTTCTTTTGATTTTTCTTCCTAAAGCTACCTCCTTAATCGATATAATTATCATCCAAGTACCTTTCGTCCCGAACAAATGGGTCGGTGACTGGGGTGGGCTACACCTTTATGTTTACGTAAAATCCACCACTACTAACACATGCGTCACCCCATGTTCGACCAAGAGCCCAAAAATGAGCTCCATCTATGATTAATGTGGACAACATGATTGGAAATAGTGTAAAGGGCAACACTCACCCTCCAAACTTTTTCCATTATTATATCCCAAGTTAATCACGGATGTTTTGGGCCATAGGCCTAAATCTTTGCTTGGAATCTAATGGTTGGAATGAATTTTATTTAATTATCATAGTGAGTCTTGTAAAAATTAAGGGTTGATGTCTCTCCCAACTATTTCCTATGGGGTAGTCCACTAGAATCACAAGGCAACCTGATTTTTTTCATCTCTGGCCTAAAATGGGAATAAGTATCTAATGGTCATTGTAGTGGGTTCCATCGAAATCAAGAGTAGCATGTTCCAAAGTTTAATTTCCTTTTTCTTAAACTATCTCTGTACAACTAGAATGGTATGCCTGGATGTGGTTTATCTGTCAACGTTCACTTTGATGTGTATGTAAAGTCTTCTTCGACCATTAGATGCATAATCTCAATTTATGCCCTAAAGATTTTTATTTTTCTTTTTTCTTTTTTTCTAAAGTATACAACCAAAGAGGGGCACCTAGATATGATTTTTTGACAGGACCACTGTCATGTGTACGTGAAATCTAAGCCTAACATGGGACTGAGCATCTAATTGTCAGGGAGACATTTGCCCTTAATTTTATAATGCCCACCATAATGATTATATGAAATCCACCCTAACCATTAGATACCACACAAAAATTTAGGCCCAGGGCTTAAAAACCAGGCTCATCCCTGATTTAGGTGGGCCATACTAATGGAAACTGTTTAGAGGGCAATCATTGCCCTATACACTATTTCCAATCATGTGGTCCACCTGAATCATGGATGGGGGTATTTTTGGGCCCCTGGTTATCACACCCTGAAATTTGGATACAGAGTGTGTACCCTCAAACCTAAGTTACGACACATGACTTATATACCATGTGTACTAAAATCATTCATTCATACCATTTTCCAAATGCCTAGTTAAAATGTACACTAAGTTTCATAACTCAAAACCTTATACCAAACATCTCACATTCATTTAATTCAATCACATGCACATATATCCACCATACGATTATTTATGGGCATTTAATCCACATATTGATAAAATTCACAAAAGTTAAGCATAACATCAAAGCCCACCCATTTGGGGATTTATTAAACCATTCACCAGAAAAAACTTTAATTATATATTCATAATTTTTAGTTACTTAACTTAAAATTTATTCAAAGACAAAATTAAAGGAATACCATGAGTTCAACTAGATATGTTAGTGATTCAACATATTCAACTTGTCTTCATCAAGATAGGGCCATATCCCTTATAAATCATCCACTGGTTCACTTTTCTGCCTTGAAACTTGAGCAATGGTTTTATCATTCACTAAATCTGTATAGTTTTTTCCATCAATAAAATGTCAGCTGGCCAAGCCCAGTGAGTGAACCTATCATGGTTCATGCACATCATAATTAAAATAGAATGAATGAATAATAATAAAATGCATGAATGCATGAATGTATTAAGTGGGTTGATCAGTTCACTTGCTTGAGTTAGATCCCATCAACCCACATCTCCACTTTTTGGGGTAGGCTTCTTCCATCTTGGTAAGCTTTTACATAACATGAGCATCTAGGGATGGTCCCCTAGGTCACTCGATATTGTAAGTACCTACAGGTCATTTAAGGAGTGCCCCCAAGTATTTATTGGAGTTATACGATGTATGATAAGAATGACTGGTGCACGGTATTAATAGTTGTTACACACACACAAAACAATATATGACATTTCAATTCTTAATAAATTCAACAAATATTCAATACAAAATATCATAATCATCAAAACAATAAAATGACTATTTCAATAACAATGGATATGAAACATGTTGGGATCACTCACCTGTACTTGGTAGAGGTAAATCCATTGAAAATCATACAAGTCTAAATCTAGGATCCCTAATGAATAATGTAAACAAAATCATGAATTGATCCAATCATTTCATTCAATGGAGCCCACTTTTGACTAAGTCAAAGTAACCCGCCTTCATTGATTAATTTGTGATTTAATTTAAGGTGAATTATGTATATTATATTATAAATTTAATCCATTTTTTAATTTCAACAAATGATAGATCTGTCCAGGATTCTATCGATCGAGATCGATTGAAGATTCCTCAATTGAATCAAACATCGATCTATCAAGAAATTTTGGCTTTTCACAACTAAAATCTCTGAAAATTTTTAAAATGTTTGATCAGTTGAAAACCCAACTTCTATCAATCAACAACGTCTTGATTCTACTCGTTTTAAATGCTCGATTTACACATTTTAGAATTTTTCTTATTTTCAACTTTTAAAGGTTTTATCATTTATAAAAGGTTGATCTGAACCATCCATCGATTTCCACAAAATCAAATTAGGGAATGACCAAAGGATTGTTCTGATTTAGACTATTCAAGATCTAAAATAATCATATGGAATCATTACTACTTTTCAATTATTGTGGACTGTTCAATGATCAGATCCATTTAGGATTTTAGATACAACTAGGAGTCTATTTACATGAAATCGATCAGATCTGATGCATCTGAAAATCTATTGAATCAACAAATATATAAGGCAATGATTACAATTTAATTTGATTGGTGTGGCCCACCCAGTAGTCAGATCTACCCATATTCTCTGGACAACAATTTATATCTGTTCTAAAATGAGCATACATAGTAAAGATCTGATCTGATCTGTCCGATCACCATTTTAGATCTAAGGTATAAATGATTCTTATGATTAAATATGATAAAATGACCCATCCATTGATCAGATCGATCAAATGATCCGTTCAAATGTATCTTAATACAGTCATATACCAATAATTAATTTTATTTCTAAAATATTATTGACTAGATCTAAAATCATAAAACATCACTTTGTTAAAATTTTCTCTACACACCTATACAGTGATCGTGTAAATGATTCACACTATCCACTGCATAAATCGTGAAGAAATTAACAACATACATAAAAAAAATTAAAAAGATCTAATGGTTGAAACTTACCTAATCAAGCCACTTACACATCAAATCGATCCTCCAGCCTCACACAAAATTAAGAGTCACTGTCGTGAGAGTCAATCCCTTGACCTCATTCTCAACCAAGAGTGTCTCTACCAACTTAGCTATTGACTTGTTTTTGTTTCTTAATTAAAAATAAAATATTTAACTATTTATTTTAGTTTTTAGTGCACCAAATTATAGGGTCATTACACTGGCCTAACATGAAGTAATGCACCTGGTGGTCAGTATGGATTTCACAAAAACATCACAATGGGGCCTACCCAACCATATAATCTATTTGCTCGCACGCCCACCCAACACCCTTTGAAAGAAATGACAAGGAAGGTAATGAAATGATAATTATACCAATTAAACAATTACCCGTTTAGTACAATTGCCCGTAGTTCATGTCATGCCCCAAACCCGAAAATTGGATTCACAGGAATTCCGATCGCCGAACCCGGTGACGACAACCTCCGTAGTACCCCATTCTCGGCTCTCAGTGTCCATACATCAGGTTCCGATCCTGAGATTCTACAAGGAGGATTTTTCCAACGTACATTTGTCTTATAAGAAGTATAACCACAAGTATAAAAAAATCATAAATGCAACATCATCATCACATATCCACCAATATAATCATTTGAATACAATGTTAAAAGGGAAATACATATATCGAAATCAAAGATCCAAAAGACAGTTGCACGCTCCAAGCTCAACGTTGCGCCAACCCAATGCCACCTGCACACATCTATCCTGCATAAGCTTATAGAAAAAAGCTTAGGGGGTGGTAAAAATATTTGTAAGGTAAGTCTCAAGTATACAATAAAGCCCATAAATCATACATCATTGGGATAAACGAAAATGCTGATAAGATCATAAATCATACGATATCAAAATAAGAAAAAATACTGACAAGATTATGAATCATACGATATCAAAATATGAAATACAGATCAGCTATGTAAATGAGGACTCATAGATAGCCAAATATCAGATGTCGAGGGTACAATGCAATATGTAAATCCTGTTAAGTCTATCTAGGCCATATAAGTATAAAAAACATAACGACCCAAAATGTCATATGAATGTGGATGCAATATGCGATGAAAATGAAATGACTAAGCTGGAGTGTGAGGTCGGGATGATAATATGTAGTATCACAGGCTACGGGGTCCATCCCAAGGGACTTCTATCCAAACCAGTCTCATACCTATATTTGGATAATCAGACTCAATGTGATAAACTCCTGATCTCAGGTTAGTCGCATGCCCAACCGAAATCCTGACCATGCGAAGGTACACGTAACAAATAGTTACGCACCACCAACCCAAGTGGATAGTGAATGAATATGAAATTTCTGTTCAATAAGTCTACATATAAGTACGATTACTCTCTGAGATCATCACCGGGGTCTAGTACACTCCATGCTACCTACCGCCCCATCAAGTGTATAACTGAGTAAGCGGAAGAGACCTCACTATCCGCCTGACCAGTAGTCTGCCAATACTTACTTAGCTCATTGATAGTCGACCCATTCCTTGAGCTAGTCAAACTCAGCCTAGCTACCTATTCCTTCAGGCGAGTAAGGCCACACCCCCTCCAACAGACCACGGCATAGTGGGAGACGCGACCTCCTGGTATTCGACACTCGGGTGCTCATGTATATCCACTCGATCTTGATGTTGGGACGTCCTCTAATAGCAAGAGGGATTTAGGAATTTTTACAAAGGGCCATCTATGGCAGCCCAATGCTCGACCCAAACATTTTCGTTGTCCCATCTGGCCATCAACGATATGCCTGTAGAGGCTATGACCCTGATGTCACAAGGGTGTATAATAATCACAACACACAATGCAAGATGTATAAGTCCTACAATCCAGTCATGCATCAATCCTGCGCATACCGTGCACTCATGTTAGATAACTTCCGTCTATCAGGGAGTCTCATAACAACCTGCCCAATGACATATATAATGGTTAACCACATCTCATAACAAGCATATAGATGATGCATATGGGCATGTATCATGATGCTATGCGGTCACATACTCATAATTGGTATCAATAACTGGCATCGACAATCAACCTCGACAATGTGGACATTTAACCAACATTGCCCCCAAGGAATGACCCATATAGAGCCTAACATACAGTGGACTCATGGCCTCATATAAGGGTCAAATATACAACACCATGGGCCTCATTCAAGAGCTTAATATACATCACGATTGGCCTTACTCATGGGCCACATATACATCAAGTGGGTTACATCTCACGGGTCTAATGTACATCGTAATGGGCTGCTCACACGGGCCTAATATACATCAAGTTGGGCCTCATCATATGGACCAGAAATATGTCACAATGGACCACGTCCCATGGGCCTCAAATACATCACAATGGGCCTCGACAATCGGAATCGGCCTCAACAATCAGCCTCGACAATCGGCACCGATAATCTGCATCGATAATCGACACTGACAATCAACATATAAACAAGGCTAGGTCCATAGATGGACAACTGATCAACCATAATATAAAGATCGGCCCACGAATGTAGTTATATTAAATCTGATGGCACGGAGCCATCCGCCTATGGCGAATGAGGCCCACTTATTTAGGTTAACCCACTTAGAGAATGGTACGAATGGGCCTAACAAAGCCTACAGGAAGGTCACAATGTGGACATTAAACCAGCATTGCCCAACAATGTGGCCATTTAACCAACATTGCTCCCAACGAGTGGCCCATACAAGAAATTCATATACAACTTAACGGGACATATATAGAACACACTGGGCCTCAACCATGGGCCTTGAATACATTATAATGGGCATCAACCCACGGGCCTTAATACTTCACAATGGGCCTCAACCCATGGGCCCCAAATACATCACAATGGGCCTTAACCCACAGTCCCTAATACATCATAATGGGCCTCAACCCATCGGCCCTAATACATCAAATGGGCCTCAACCCATGGCCCCAAATACATCATAATGGGCCTTAACCTATGGGCCCTAATACATCACAATGAGCCTCAACCCATGGGCCCCAAATACATCACAATGAGCCTCAACCTACAGGCCCTAATACATTACAATGGGCCTCAACCCATGGACCCTAAATACATCATAATGGACCTTACCAAATGGCCAAAAATATATCACAATGGGCCATGTCCCATAGGCCTCAACCCATGGGCCCTAAATACATTACATCGAGCCTCATCAAATGGGCCTTTTATATATATATATATATATATATATATATATATATATATATATATATATATATATATATATATATATATATATATATATATATATATATCAAGGTGGGCCTCAATGGACGAGCCACAAATACATCAAGATGGGCCTTATAAGGTAGCCCATGATTTAGAAAAAATAGATGGACAGTGGGTCAAACACATACATCATGGTCGGTCCCACATGTTATGGCGGACGGCATGGGTAGAACATACATTATGAGGGGTTCACAACCGCTGAACGGTGTGGATATATACCACATAAATCAAGGAAAGCTCCATAGACCTTGTTAACATCACTACAACAGTCATATAGCCGGAGTGAGGTCCACCAACCATCCCACCTCCCACACATGGGGATGGAGTGGGTAAAACACTTACATCAGTGGGTCCCAGGTGGAGCCCACCATAACGTCTATCTGTCATCCAATCAGTTGGTAAGGTCACATAGATCCGGATGAAGAGGAAAAATAAATTTCATAATGATCCAAAACTTTTGGACCTAGAAAAGGGTTTCAATGGTAGACGTTCAACACCATTATTTCCTGCCGTGTGGGCCACCCCAAGTGAATATTCTAATCCGTTCACATCTTGGCCACCTCAAATGAGGTCAAATAGACTCTAACTAGGACTGGTTTGGACGACAAGGGACTCCAAAGAGGGCCCTAGAGTGTTTCAACAGATGGGCATTAATACCCTTAGTATGGCCCACTCGAGACTCATATTTGCCTCAAGATTTGGCACATGGCCTAAAATTATGAGGAGATAGTGGACGGTGTGGATTAAACAAATTCATCATGGTGGGGTCCAGTTGTGGTGGCAGCCCAATAAGGTTTCCACTCTCACCTTCACTAGATAATAACGTCCAGGGACTTACCTTTTTTTTCTTTTTCTTCACTTTCTTCCTTTATTTTTATTTTATTCTACTATGTGGGGCCCATTAGTGAATAATCCATTCCATCTATTATATCGACCAGCTCTTTATGGACCAAAGGAGTCTAATGATGGATAGGTCCACCACTTATACACACAACAATAGGTATTAGAAAGTTCCAACATTGGGACTTTGTTTCCCTCGGTGTGACCCACTAAGAACTAAGATTTGTCTCATTTTTTGACTCATAGCCTAAAACTACATGGGGAAGGTGGTGGACGTCATGGATTAAACAAATACATCAAGGTGGGTTCCATGGTTGGGACGCCCCCACCCCACGTCCGCATGGTTAACGTGAGGGGGTGCTCCCACTACCACCATTGGTTGTGGTGTGGTTCACCTGATGGTTGGATCGAGTAGATTTTTGGGCTCCATGGCTAAAATATGCTAGAAAATGGATGTAAGGTGTCGATCTAAGAAATACATCAATATGGGTCCCATGAGTGAAAACTCATTCCAAACCTCCCATGCAAAAAGTAAGAAATGACGTGGGTAACCCAGCCCCTTACCATTTGTGGTATGGCCCACATGGGATTCGGATTAGCTTCATTTTTCAGCTCAACGCCTAAAATGATCTGAAAAATTGGATGGACGGCATGGATTTAATTTATATATCAAGGTCGGGCCTACATGAGCAGCTCACCCCAAATTTGGAATCAATCTGATGTCTGTTTTTGGTTGCTGGACAGTACACCTCACCATCAGTTCACACTTCACTATTTAGCCATGTCCAGTGTCCACGGGTAACACATATATATAAGGTGGGCCCCACCTATAGACGTGCCACAAGTGGGCTACCAAATGGCTAGATGGTGTAGATAAGAGATACATCAAGGTGGGGTCCATCCAGGTGGGTCACACGACCATATCAACACACCAAAAATATGAAAGAGAGAGAGAGTGAGAAAGACTGAGTGATGGAGGGACCCCAGTACTATGGGCCCTCCCTTCCATACATCATAACATATATCAAGTGGGTCTCATTACATGTGAGCCCACAGATCAAAATCAACGGTGGAGATCCTTTCTCCACAAAAATGCAAGGTCTAGATGACCCTATTCATATGAGAAAAATAAACATCATGATGGGGTTTATGGAAAATGGTCCCATCATGGAATGATCATGAGGATCAAGGTGGGCCATCGGCCATACCTAAGGTCCAAAGTGAGATCCACACTAATCGGTAGGCCTCACTTGGCCCATCATCAAAGCATTAAATCTAGGTATATGAAATACCCACTGTTCGATCTTCTTGCTCCCTTAGTTTTCTTTACTCTTTAGCTTCGATTTCAAAGGAAGATGATAAAAAATGAAGGGTTGAGATGGGAGATGAGAGGGTTAGGAAGTGGGCCATACACAAAATTCTCTCATGGAAATTTGGGAGAGCTTGGACGTGTGGTATTTTGGTGTTTTGAGTTGCTTAAAAAAGAAGTGAGAAATAAGAGAGAGAGGAGATGGGATGGAGTGATGGATGGGAGAGAGGGATGGGCGTGTAAGAACTTTGTTGACTTTTGAGGAAATTTGTGTAAGAAGGGTATGGGTTGTGTAAGGATTTGTTAACTAATAGGGTTGCTTAAGGATGGGTGTGAGGTGATATGTACTTGACATATACTTGACCCTTGATGGGATTGATTGATTGATTGAGGTGACATGATGTAGAGATTCTCTTGAGTTTTACAACGCGCGGCGTTTTCCTCAAACTGAACGTGGCCCACATCTCCCTGCCAGGGTATCGGATCGGTGTGCTAGACGAGGCGTTAGAACCGCGACGATGGTGTGGTCGCAATAGTACAATTCTCGGATTAAGTTGATTTAAATCTATGAGATACGACTTAGGGTTGCACGCAAACGTCGATTACAGGTCACAGGTTCCTGAAATTTTTCGAGAAGAATCCCGGGAGTCGATAGAATAGTATGGACTAGAATACAGGTCTTACAGTTCACCAACTTGTTGGACAAGGAACCCCATCCAACGTGTCAGATTCACATTTAAGAGCCTATTTAATTTTCATGTTTATTATGAAATGTAAAGTAAATGAGCCATCATTATCATTTTCAGGTGTTTGTTAAAACATGAATTATAACTTGAAAATCAAGAGTTAAATATACTTGTAAAGGAAATAGGTAAGGTAAATTGTAATCATTACATTTTCATGTTATAAAATTACCATTTTTATAATGATTTGTAGGTGAAACAAATAATGTAACAAAATTATCATTATAGTCAAATGTAAGTGATGGTATTCAACAATTATAATTATTTTTTAATTGAAAAACCAAACAAGCCTTAAGAAATTATGCATACTACTGATTTAATAAATTGCACAATGGGTTGTTTCTTGATCATTGCTTGCACTTGCATGTTTTGTAGTGATGATGTCCCAATAAGCGCATAAAAGGATATTTTTGGATTTTCTTAAGGTGGTTGCAATGTTGCTGAAGGTATGGGTACTTTTATGTGCTCAATAGTCTCCATATCAAGATCTTTTAGAGGGATGTCACCTGCCTCAATAAAATAATAAATAAATAAATAAATAAATAAATAATTCTTCACCTTGGAAACATGTCTGGACTCGAAACACTCATGACAATTGTAGCATAGACCCTTAGTGTGTTTTTATTTTATTTCAGTTAAAGATAAATGTTTAAATGTGGAGTCAAGGTAGTTTTGTTGATTAAGTATGGTTAGTAGTTGTAATAAAAGAAATCCCTTTTGGTTCATAAGCAGTCAACCATTTCTTTATATTAATGTATATTTCTCATTATTTAGCTTAGTGAATGAGATTACTTAAATTAAAAGTGGCTAACTTTACACTCATAACTTCCTACCAAAGTTCATCTTTTAGTCATTCAATGGAAAACCCACAAAATGGTTGAATAATATGTTAGTGAACCCTATTAGATGGGTTTCAAAGTCCACCTAATACTCATGAAGGGAACCTGTCTGTTTCAGGCCATTGAGTTTGCTTGAGTAGTCTTTGAACTTAGAGGGTTCAAATTACAATATCAACCTCAAAAATGTACGCCAAGAGACATACCCCATTTGTTGCTCCAGCCAATGATACCAAAGTAAAGCTTCTTCCTCAAGGTGAAATGAAGCTATTGAGGCCCACTGTTCTTGAGCAATTTGATGAAAATGTATAAATCATCCAATCTTGTTAAGCCAAGGTATTAGGTTCTTACCATTAAGTCATGGATAATCCAACCTTGGAGTGCATATTTGGGTCATTATTGTAGTAGCGACATCAAAATGATTTCTAGAGCTAGCTCTGGTCGATAAAATGGGCTTAGATGTGGCCAGTAAATTTGTTGTAGTAGGTCGATGCATGCTAACTTGCTCGCTAGCCCATCATGCTATTGATTTATCTTCTAATTTCTAAATAGAACCTAGTATATTCTTCATCATCGTTAACAATTTCCTTAATTTATTTGATCTTTAGATGCCATCTTTTTCTTACTCCTTCCATGGGTTTGCACCATCAACTAACAGAGCCCAAAATAGTTCTTTGATACCAAAGGTAACTGTGAGTGGATTAAACTAAATTAAAAGAATGATAAATCTCTTTAAATGGAGATTTGTATCTTTGCATCTCTATATGAGTGAGAGGAAACCTCCAAACTTTTAAGAAGAAGGTAATGGATATTCATTGCCTTTCAGAAAGGAATTGCATTTTATTTGCAAAATTTTACCATGTAACAATTATAGTAAAGATGGTAATTTACAAAACTAAAATAAAAAGGACTCCTATTTCAACAAACTAAAACAAAATTATCTTAAACAAAATTAAAATGAAAATACTTCAATCTTATACAAAACTAAAATAGAAATAACTCTATCTCTTTTGTAGATTATGCTCAATGCCCCTTGCCTATGATATAATAGATCTTGTACATGCCAATAAGGTCATATAAAAATTTTAAATTAACAAAGTTTCGACCCATCTTCGCTCTTCAGTCTCAAATTCCCTACTTAAACTCTCTCTTCTCTCAAAAAATAAAAATGACTAGTCAAAATCCTTTTAGTAATGTAATCTATTTAAAAAATGGAGAAAAATGTTTTAATTATTATTATTATTATTATTTTTGCAAGAGGGACTAACGCTATCAATATTATAAATACATAATGCATGTATTAATCATATTGGAGATTTTTATACTGTAAAAAAAAAAAAATAAATAAAAATATTGCATTATCGGGGGAGTTTGTCAACTCACCCTTATTTTGTATTAGCGACACATGATATTTATAGTATTATCTGACATTATCAACATTTAAATAGTTGGTTGCACCTACTAGAAAACCCATCACAACTTACCACCATCTTCCTTGTTGTTGTTGCCAAAGATAGTAAATCTGGCAACATGAAGAACAAACCTATCAATGAGATAGGTATTGAGGATGTTTTAAAGAAATATAGAGAAGGTATAGTAGACAAGAAGCTGATAGATGTGTAGAGGCCTATGATGATAAAGAAGATGACTGACAACGGATTTGGTTTTACAACATCTAAATGGATGAAAAAATTGACAATAAAGATTAGATCTAGGTTGCAATTGTGATGAGTTTATGGGTCATGAGATGACAATAAAAGATGAAGGAACTAGTTCATTATAATAATCATATCCAAAAGATTAGATCTAGGTTGCAATTGTGATGTTGGCTAGAGATATCAAATTTAGGCTAAGTTATTCGAGACCATAGTTGGAAAGATTGCAAAGATTTGAGCTAGTTATGACACTGCTCACAAAGACCATATGTTTGATAATGTCAATTGTAGATATCCATATTGATAGATCTAGCTAAGATAAATGCTAACTTTGAGAATCTGTAGATAGATCGTGCAATGATTATTAACGGTTGATACAATGAACAGAATGATAAGCCTTTCTAATACCATTTTAATGTAAGTGGCCATTTGAATAGTGAAAAAAAAAAACAAAACAAAAGAAATGAAAATAAAATTGATGAATTTTTATATTATTGGATATTTTACTGTGTTTGAATAGAAAATGAAATATTAAATTTCAAAAAGCAATCATTATCCAAATACTATAATTAAATTCTTTTGCTAAAAGTACAAGGTGAGTACTATGTAAGTTTTATGTGATTTTTACTTGCTATACAAATAAGATCCCTAAAAATAGAATTCATAAACATCAATGTTTTAATAGTGCTTATGAATTTTTTTTTAAAAAAACCTTATTGGATAATTATTACATTTTTCTTTTCTTCTCTTTTTTTCACTTTCTAAGCAAGCAATGTATATTAAAATATAAACTTACCATTTTATATTACTATGCATATTACATACAAATATACGCATGACTTTATATGCATCTATATCCTCTTCCACAGTACTATCACTAACCAAATACGATTTGATTTTTTTGCATCTACCTCATGTTTACTTTTCATTTTGCAAATATTTTTCTCTATTTTAGGGGTCCTTTGGAAATGTATATTTAGTGTGAATTGAGGGAAAAATAAGATTATTGGGTGCATTTAGCAAGGTGTATTCGAGGTGATTTGGATTAAATTGTAATATAAATCCCTAAAAATACCTTTAGAAATCTGAACAAAAGGATAAAGATTTGAATTGGATTCACATCGAATCCTTGCTTACATTGAAAAAAATGATTGTTCCAATTCTATCTCTTTAAAAGACGACATGAACTTCCTCTCTATATCCTATAATAACACTTTCCTTGTCTTTCCCTGTCTCAACAACTCTTTTCCTTTCTCTTGACAACTCTGTCTCTCTCTCTCTCTCTCTCTCATCCCACCTCCTTCTTAATTCCAACTTTTAGGTTGGTACATCAAAATCCAATCCCTTCATGCCCTTCTTCTCTCGCCCGCCTTCACTATGAGTGGGTGGAGGGCCATTACAACAACCCCAGGAATGTTGAATCCTTTAACATGAATGATCTGACGATGGGACATTGTTCACAATCCCAAGTGTAGGGTCGTGATGTAGAAATAACTCGGTAAGACCAAGGTTAAATCCATAGGAACTAAACTTGTATGTATTTTAAAAATAACTAGAACTAGAAAAAGATCTAAATTGAAATTTGAATAACTGAGAGTAATGGTGAATAATGTTAATTAAAACTTATGAATTTAAATGTGGGAACTAAGGTTCCAAGGATCCACTTGTAGCTTTCAAGATGCTACTTTACTTGATTCAAGTAACACAATTGGAATTGAATTCTTATTCTATCCAATTGGAAGATAAAGCAATTTAAATCAAATCTGAACTTTTCATTGACCTAATTCTCAATGGAGAAAAATTGTGATGATTTGAAGGGATTCCATTATCATACCATGCCTAGGAGACGATGGTAAACAATAGGATTTACCAATCTTATAATCTCAAAATAGGAAAAGAAGATATCCAAAACTATCATAACATCTATTGTAATTTGAGTCACAATAAATCATAGAAAAATAAAAATATTCCTTAAATTCAAACTAGAAATCAATGAAGTTAAATAAGAACAAGAATCAAAGAAAGATAATTATCCAAACACGTTACAAGCTTCACTTCTTAGCCTTAGCTAAGAGGTTTAGCCAAACATAGACATGATTAAAACCAAATCTCTTAAATAAAGTCTAAAAACTAAACTAGGGAAGAAAAAAAAAAACTCTTTAGCGGCTACTCCACCCTTTTGCTATACTTCTTGAAACTTTTTCAAACCCTGAAAGATACTTTAGAGCATCATAGAGACTCCTTTTTATAGTTGGGGAACTCCAACTTTTACATGTAAATCGCCTTAAATTTATGCAGTCAGCGTAAAATCTATGTACGCATTCGATTCTATCAAAGGGTCTTCGATTGCATCGAAAAATCATCCAGAAGTGTCTAGTGAGTTTGGCTTGAAAAGTCCTGAAATTCTCGATTGAATCGAACTGGGTTCGATTGCACCTTCGATACTATCGAAGTTTCTTCGATTGAATCGAAGTCTATTCTAGCACTTTTTTAGAACAAGATTTTTCTGGCCTTAGAATTTCAAAATATCTTTTTTTCAAGATAATTTTCAGGATTCTTTTTCTTCACTTCAAATATTTGATTCTCTTAATTCCTCATTTAGTTTCCTTGGATCTTTGGAATGTGAATTCTTCATTAATGACTTTCAAATCTCCAATTCTTCATTATCTTTTTTTGAGTTTTAAATCTATCCTTTTAAGCGCGTATTTATCATAAGGTTCCGAATCACCTCGCATAACAAAAAATATATATAATTACATAACCTATCACTTTCTAAATAGGTTTTTAATTTGAAAAATTGAAAATTTTCAAAATTTTTTCTCAAAGACTAAGAAAACACTATTTAGTTTACCTAATCCACACCCCCAACTTAAAATGTACATTGTCCTCAGTGTAAAAGATATAAGCATGCAATACACATGAGACAATGAAGAAAAAGGAGAAGTGATGGAAAGGTAGTACCTGAAGCTTTTCAAAAGTTCTCAACATTAAATGGGTTAGCATGAAGACTAATAAATTGAAAGAAAACTATCATAATTCTAAAATTCTATAAAAGCAATAAACCTAATTATACCTCCATTAGACTAGGAGGTCAATCCTGATACACAAGATTAATTAAAGTTATGGACATATCATTTGAATCAAACTTCTCAACAAATGACTTTAGACGATGTCCGTTCAGTTTGAAAACATTGCCATTGTTTATATTTTTTATCTCAACGGCCCCATGAGGATAGACGTTCGTGGCAGTGAAAGGGCCAGTTCAACGAAATCAAAATTTTTTCAGAAAAAGATGCAACCGAGAATTATACAAAAAGACTTTTTAATTTTGTGTAAATGATTTTCAAAGGATATTCTGGTCATGGAACACTTTCATCATGTCCATGTAAATTCTTGAGTTCTCATAAGTGTCATTTTAGATTTGCTCAAGTTCTTTTAGTTTAAGCTTACACAGTGAGCTAGCGTTGTCCAAGTTAAAATTCAGATTTTTGATAGCCCAATAGGCTCTATGCTCTAGCTCCACATGCAAGTGGTAGGCTTTCCCATAGACGAGTCTAAAGGGAGACATTCAAATGGGGGTCTTAAAATCTGTATGGTAAGCCCATACAACATCGGTCAAATGGATTGACCAATCCTTACGATTAGGGTTAACTATTTTTTCCAAAATTAATTTAATTTTTATGTTGAAAATCTCATCTTGCTCGCTTGTCTGTGGGTGGTATGGAGTGCTTACTTTATGAAAGATGTCATATTTTTTCATTAAGTTCTCAAATGACTTATTATAAAAGTGTGAAACTCCATTACTAATGATGGCTCAAGGCATTTTAAACTGGAAAATGATATTTTCTTTTAAGAATCGAATGACTGTTTTATGATCATTGTTCTAGCTTGGGATCGCTTCGACCCATTTAGTGACATAGTTTACTACCAACAATATGTAAATATTTTCAAGGGATTGGGGGAATGATCCCATGAAATCGATGCCCCAACAATTGAATACTTCAATGATAAGAATTAAGTTTAGTAGTATTATATTTCAACAGGACAATCCTCCCAATTTCTAACAACATTCACAAGCTTTGCAAAACTTATGAATATCTCTAAACATACTAGGCCAATAAAAGGCGCACTGTAAAATTTTGGTCGTGATCTTTTTAATAGAAAGTGACTACCATAGGCCTGAGAGTGCAAAAGGAGATGAAACTCTAATGTTCATTATCTAGTACACGTCTCCTTAGAATTTGGTCTGGATAATATTTAAACAAATAACAATCATCCCAGAAATACTTACGTACCTCAATGAAGAATTTTTTTCTTATCTTGCACAGTCCAATGTGTTAGTGTGAAAATTGTGACAAGATAATTCGCAATGTCAACAAACCAAGGTAATTGGGAGAGTCTAAATAATTTTTCATCAAGGAACATATCATTTATAGGTATCGGGTCAAAGGAATCAGGAACATCAAGCTTAGAGAGATGATTAGCCACTACGTTTTCTACTCCCTTTTTGTCTCATATTTCTATGTCGAACTCTTGGAGTAGAAGGATCCATCTTATCAAGTAGGGTTTAACATCATTCTTGAAAAGAAGGTACTTCAGTGCCGCATGATCAATATATATGATGATCTTGGATCCAATCAGGTAGGACCTAAATTTGTCCAAAATGAACACTACGGCTAAGAGCTCATTCTCCGTAGTAAAGTAGTTGCAAAATTTAGAATTCTACTCGCATAGTGAATTACATAGGGCTTCTTTTATTTTCTCTGCTTAACACCGCCCCAATATCATAGTCTAACACATCGCACATAATCTCAAAAGGGATGCTCCAATCGGGTGGCTGCATGATAGGTGCGGTTGTTAATATAGTCTTGAGCTTAGTGAAAGCTTCTTGACATTACTTAGTCCAATCATATAATGCATTCTTTTGAAGTAAATTGCATAAAGGATGATAAAGATGACTAAAGTCCGTTATGAATCATCTATAAAATCCAGCGTGTCGTCAAAAGGATCACACATCACGTATGCTCTTGGGTGGAGGTAGATTAGAGATAAGGTTAATTTTAGCATTGTCTACCTCAATTCCCTTGGGTGAAATTATATGTCCAAGAATAATTCCTTTAGGGACCATGAAATAGAACTTCTCCCAATTCAGAACTAAATTCTTTTCCTCGCATTACTTTAATACATTTTAAAGATTTTACAGACACTCACTGAAAGATGGACCAAAGACAGAAGTCATCCATGAAGACCTTTAAATATTGCCCTACCATGTTAGAAAATATAATTAACATGCATCGCTGAAAGGTGGCAGGGGCATTACACAGTCTGAATGGCATCCTTTGGTAAGTAAACTTGTCATAGGGGCATGTGAATGTAGTCTTTAAAAAAAAAAAAAAAAAATCTTCAGGAGTTGTCTCAATCTGGTTATAACCCAAATAGCCAGTAAGGAATCAATAATAAGAGTGACTAGATAGCCTTTTTAAAATTTTATCAATAAAAGGAAAAAGAAAGTTGTCATTCCTTGTGACGATATTCAATTTTCTATAGTCAATACACATTCTTCAACCAGTAGTGACTCTAGTTAGCACGAGTTCATTGTCAGCATTGGTTACAATGGTGATTCCAGACTTCTTAGGAACCACCTGATTTAGACTCACCTATTAATTATCAGATATAGGGTGTATTATATCCACATCCAACAACTTAAGTACCTCATCCTTAACCACTTCTTTCATATTTAGATTGAGTCGATGTTATGGTTGTCGGGAGGTTTTCATATTATCCTTAAGATGAATGTTGTGAGCACAAATCAAAGGATTAATTCCTTTAAGGTCCACAATTGACCATCCAAGGGCTCCTTTATGCTCAATAAGAGTAGAAATAATCATATTCTCTTATTTTTTCTCAAGGTGGGAAGAAATAACCACTGAGTATGTCTCATCTTGACCTAAGTAGACATATTTAAGATCAGCAGGCAAAATTTTTTGGTTAAGCTTATGTGTTTTGAGGCTAGATGGTAAATGCACTTCATCGATTTGGGGCAATTTCTCAAATTATAGCCTCAACTGGTTAACTTTAAGTACCAACCTAGCATCAAGAAAGGTATCCATCTCCCTAATCATGTCATCATCTACATCAGGAGACTGGGCCAAGCATGTCTCTCGAGTGTCAGAGTATAGAGTTAGGATTGCTCTATCTTCCACGAAAGAATCGATTATGTTAATGTCATGGGTATCATCATTATCCTCTGATTATTTGTTCATATTGAAAAAGATTTTAAGCTCTAATGTCATATTTTCGAAAGATAAATTCATAATTCCATTCCTACAATTAATGATAGCATTTGATGTAATAAGGAATGGGTGACCAAGAATAATGGGTATTTGAGTGCTCACATATATGATGAGTTGAGTATCCAGGACAATAAAATTTAGTAGATAGTAGAATTTATCAACTTAGACTAATACATCCTCAATCATCCCTCTTGGTACACGAACCGATCAATCAACAAGTTATAATATAGTCCGGGTGGGTTTTAATTCACATAGACCTAGTTGTTCGTAAACCGAGTAAGGGATCAAGTTGACATTAGCTCCCAAGTCAAGAAGTGCATGATCAATCCGGTGGTTCCCATTTATACAAGTTATAGTTGGGCTACCGGAATCTTTATATTTTTGTGGCACATCTTCCTTGAGGATGACAATCATTTTTTCTTTGAAAAATACTTTCTTTTGTATGATTTATCGTCTTTTGGTAGTGCATAGATCGTTCAAAATTTTGGCATATGCAGGTATTTGTTTAATGGTATCCAGTGGAGGAATATTGACCTTCACTTGCTTAAGCACCTCTAGAATATCCTGAGAGTTAGAGAGAGGTTTTGGTGCAATCAACTGTTGAGAGAATGACGCAATTGGCTTATTTTGATGTTCCAGTTCTAACCCATGTGGAGCATTTCTAGGTCTATCATTCTCAATTTCTTTTAGGTCTTTAGGTTTTTCAGCCCTCGCTGGAATGGTTTTGTAAATAATCTTTCCACTCTTAAGAGTAGTGATAGATTTTGCTTGCTCTATCTGATTTAAAGAGTCTGGGTCACTTATTTTATATTGTAGTTTTTGGATTGGGGAGGGGTTGGGCTGGAAGCATCCCTTTCTCCCCATTCGCAAAGTGTGACTCAATCTTTTGAATTGATAATGCAAACATTACTGTTGTTGTTTTGAGATCCTGGAATGTTTGCACCGTATTTTGGTTGATTAGCTCTTGGTTTTGCATGAACTTTTGAACCGTATCCTCTTGAGGCTTCTTTTAATTTAAGAATTGCGTAAGGGCCTCTTGTGGGTTAGCTGTTTGCTCATTTATCCAACAGAAATTTGGGTGGTTCCTCTAGCTGGAGTTGTATGTATTTGAGGTGGGTCTTCTGAAATGTCGTTGGTAATTGTTTATGACATTTGACTACTCTTTCAATATCTCTTGAAAAGTAGGAATTGTTGAACAATTCTCAGTTATATATATGTTACAAGCACAAATACCACAAATAACTTCCATAGCGTTTTCAGGTTCTACCTTCTTAAGTTCCATGGCCTCGACTTTTCTTGTGAGTTTCGTCATTCTTGCATTTATATCATTTTTCTCTTTTAAAACATAAATTCCCCCCCTTTACTTTCATTGAGTAGGCTTAGAAGTGGTAGTTCTTGAGGAGGTATCCCATGATTGCACGTTTTCAGCATGTTTATCAAAATAATCCCACGCATCATCGACTTTCTTGTTCATGAATCCCCCATTACACATCGTCTCCATGAATTAGCGCATAGGTGAGGTCAATCCCTCAAAGAAAAAGCTTGTTATATGCCATGTTTCATAGCCATGTTATGGACATGAATTTATAAGATCCTTAAATCACTCCCAACATTAGAGGAAGGTCTCATCCTCTTTTTTTGCAACACTCATGATTTCTTTCCTTAAGTTTTTTTTTTTTTTAATTTTTTTTTTTTTTATGATAGGGAAAGAACTTTTTAAGGAACTCCCTTGTCATCTCAGCCCATGTGCCAATGGACCTTGGTCTTAAGGAATGTAACTACGACTTAGCCTTTTCTTTCAAAGAGAAAGGAAACAATTTTAGTCTAACTGTGTTCTCAGACATGTTTGGAAAGTGTAATGTAAATATGACTCATCAAACTCTTTTATATGCAAGTATGGACTTTTAGATTATAGTCCATGAAACTTAGGGATGAATTGAATTACCTTTGGTTTAATATCTACAGTTCCCACATTTAATGAAAATATCATGTAGGAAGGTGTACTCACCCCCTGCCGGTTATAAATAATCTCATAGAATATGAGGCGAGAGTGCATGATGCACCTCATTTTCATCTTGAACTTCCTCAATTGAATGTTGAAGTTGATTTATGGGCATAACTTCGATTGACTTAAAGGATCTCAAGTGGTGTCTAATCCGATAATGGATAGGCAACCCTTCGACTAATCCTCCTTCACTCAAGAGATGAAAGGTGTTGTCACGAATTCACTTAGGCATAAAACACTCTCAGCCCTCAAGTAACTAAATAATTAAATATAAAAATAAAACTAGAAAAACTAAAAGAAAGAAAAGATCTAAAAAAGATAAGAGAGATGTAACATCCCGAAAATCGAGGGTCGAGTAAAAACCCAACTTCCGAGTTCCAAAATGTTATTTATGCAACATAGATAATATTAGATGCATGTTGTCAGTAAACAGGCATTAAACAAGATTGGGATTAAGCCAAAATAACATATCATACTCCAGAGACAGTTAAATTAACAAGCGGAAGACTGTGATAGTATGTATAACATATATAAACTATTGTGTCTCCAGAGTGTGAACATGTTACTAGGTTATATACATACATGTATACTCCAAAAGTAAACAAAAAGAATATACATGAGTGCTCTAAAAATATAAAATGACAAGTGTCAAGGCATCTAATCAACCTCCCTGTAATCCCGTCAATCAGAACACGCATAAAGGAGGGATCCTCCTCATCATCATCAAGTTCGGCTCTGCCTCGCAAGCCACGCCATCATCTGCAATCACAATAGGGACTGGTGGGTGTCCGGAAACACCGTCCCGTAACGTGGGAGTGAGTGATCAACTCAGTGGGATAAGAGAGCAAAGATTAGCATGTTCTCAAATCAATCATACGATAATAGTAAAGTAATAACTCAAACATTCCTAATTACTGTTGTTAATGCAATATGACGTGACATGATGGATGCCCTCACCGATGATCTCCCTCATATGGCACCATCTTACGCCCGCGCATGCTTTCTTCCCACAGTGCTCCACATCTTCCAAGCACATGCAATGTGATGGTGATATGATTACCGAGTTATTATTAGTCCTTTTCATACAGCAGGATTGGAAAACTAAGGTACCTTGCTTATATCAATCCCAACACAGATCTTGTCTAGGGTCGTCACTCCTAACAATCTCATACGATGTTATATTTGTAGGTCGCTGCAAGGGCTGTCAGGGCTGTTGCTCACACTCGTTGCACCGCTCCCCCATCACCTTATCAATACAGGCCTACTGTACTCTCATTGCTATGGAAGGGTCGTCGCCTCCCGTAGACTCAGAATACGTTCGCGGTCACTACAAAGGGCTCGTCGCCTGATCAGTGTAGGCCGACAGCAAGAATATAGTGTCCCATACCACCATAATCTGCTCACGAGTCATAGGTGCTCACTGGTCACTACGGGGAGGTTTGTGGCCCCAGCGTAGGCCGATAGCTCGACCACGGTGTCCCATACCACCATGTCCGGCTCATGAGTCTTTGTGGATCAAAGTACCATGGTTGACAGGGTTTTCAACGGTAAGTTCAGTACCCTAGGTTCAAGCAGTTATGACTCATACATGATGAACATACAATGGCCAGTCAGGTTACTTGACGGGCTCGACTAGCACGAGCGCATCTCAAGATGAACGACATGAAGTGCATGAAACACTTCGCGTGGCCTAACCACCGCCGCCAACTCCAAACACGACTCGTGTTCATCGACGCATCCTTCGTGGCAAAGATAAGCCAACCACGAATTTACTCGGTTACCGATTGCCTGGACTAAGTATTGTCCTAAACATTTATGAATCTACATCAGCAATCATATAAAGGTAATGGAAATGCATTACAACAATGTGAGCATGTTAACACATGTTATAACATACAACTTAAGTAAATCATCTAGCACATGCATTTCTTACATATGATGAAATCTTACATATAACCAACATGAAGGAAATCATTTACATCAGCATATTATTTGAGAATTCAATCTCAAAAGTATTTCACAACACCATTTAATTCAATAAATACTAATACAAACATTTATACAAACACTTAGTCTACACCCTTAAGTCTACATATTGTATGTCTACTCAAAGTGCGCATTTGGGCGAATCTCTTCGCCAAACTGATTATGCACGCATTCCTAACATCCTAAGGTGACAAAAAGCCATGTCAATCATATCAGCAAAATATGGATGCAAACAGTATTTCCTACAAAAGACTAAAATGCCCTAAATCTCATATTTTTCGTCTGCTTACGAAACGAGAAACGGACAGTATGTTGTACATGTCAAACGGCGTTGCCGTCGATAATCTACTATTAAACGACATTGAAAGCGTTGAAAACAGCCAATCAAAGTGTCTAAAATCCGCACCTTTCACTTTAGATGTGTATCGTTCCGACCGGAGCGTATACGCTTCGTTTACGGCGAACAGGCAACCTAATATACAAGATCTGTAAGCTACGTCGCTATGGAAATGACGGAACCTCAAATCAGCAAGTAGTTAGGGTCTTTCCTTACCTAGAAATGCGGAGGAATCACCGGGAAAGTGATTGAGATGCGTTGCTTAAGAACGTGAAGCAACTGGTGCAGGTGGCAGGAAGATCAATCCCACCCTCTCTCACAATCTCTCACTTTTTCTCTCACTCTGCTAGGGTTTCTAGCAAATTCGGATGGGTGAGAGAAGTGAGGGTTTAAAGCCCTTATATAACCTAATTTCTTCCCAAATTAGGCTTGGGAACAATATTTACTTGAGGTCTAACCAATTCGGGGCTGTTCTGGTTTAAAAGAGCATTTCTGGAGGTCCCCTGGCCGAACGCGGTCGGACTTAAGCTCATGCATACTGGATCTTCACTTCCCAAGTGCAGGGTTGTGATGTAGTAATAACTCGGTGAGACCGAGGTCGAATCCCAAGGGACTGAAACTTGTACGAATTCTAAAATTAAGTAGAATTAGAACTAGGATGAGAGGAAATCTAAATTAATTAGCAATGATGGAATAATTATAGAATAATTAATCTAAAACTAAGGAGTTATCAGATAAGGGTAACTAGGGATTCAGAGGATCCACTTGTAGAGATCAGGGAGATCTCATGCCTGCTTCAAGAATTATAGAATTTACCGAACTGCCGTTGATCTAGTTTTCAAAGAGATGAACGGTATATGAATTAGAATGGATTCCATCATCAAACCATGCCCAAAAGATTATGGCAAACAACAGAATTAAACTGATTACCACCCAATCACATGTATGAAAGTTAGGAAGGGTACCGACATCCAACCATGCCCAGGAGACTATGGTGAACAACAGGGTTTCTTAACATCATAAACATGAAAAGGAAATAGAAATATTTAAAGCATCGCAGACCTATTATAATTTCAGTCACAACAGACCATTAAGAACTAAAAATATTTTCAAAATAAAATTAAATCAAAATCAGTTCAATACTAAACAAAAGGCATAATTAAACGTCTCCCATCACGCTACAAGCTTCACCTCTTAGCCCTAGCTAAGAGGTTTAGCCAGTAAACATGATTGAACTAACCATCTTAAAATAAAATAAACAATAAACAAATAAGAAAAACTCTAATACTCTCTCTCCTGCAGGAACGCCCAAGCTAAGCTCCAATATCCAAGATGATCTCCAGCCGTGAATCCCTCTTTTTTTTTTTTTTTTTTTTCCTTCCCACTTTTCTTCTTCTATTTTATAGCCAGCAAGGGAGAGGTCGGTTGCTGCTGAAGTCGGTTTCGTATCCTCTACGCATAACCTTGCACAACAATACAATTCAACTCGCGTTTGGCTTGAATTTCTGGATAGTGGATGTCCCATCTTTGGTTCTGACTGCATGGTCATGGTTGTGACCACCTTTTGCAACGCGCAGACGGTCTGGATCAGAGATTCGATCGTGATCTCGTTCACACAACGATCATCAAAACCGGACAGCGTCCGAACGCGCATAGTGCGTAAGAAGTGCGTAATCTTGGATTTTCGGCGTCAATGGGGCCCATGATTGATGTAACCAGCGAGATCCGACCCGTCCTTTGTATTACTCACAGAATTTCAGTGGGAAAAGTGTATTTTTGGCCTTCTGTTGATGTGTCCCACAGGTTTTGTGAAGTCACTGTCCATTTCTGTTTGGACAATCAAAAATCGATATTCAACATATTTTGAATTTTTTTCCACCTAGGTCTTAATAACAGGGGCTGAGGAAATCTAATGGACAGTCCGGATCGGACCTTTAGATCATAATGGTGGCCCACAACAGTCCGTTCACAAACTTTGTTGCGAAACAGAGTTTCCGCAGACGGTTTCTGTTTGTGCGTTAGCTCGCCTATTGAAGCCAGGTGAAGAATCCACTCCGTCCATTGGTTCTAGGGTAAAAAAAAAACACGTAGAAAGAAGTATTTTTGAGGTTAAATTAGTGTGGCCCACCAGTCTATCTACTCCACCGTCCGTCTTGTTTTTAACGGCTAGGGACGTGCCATATCCTGCATGGTGTCAAAAGGAAAGCTTGGCGAGGGTTGAGCCCACCCTTTGGACTCAATGGACGGTACAGATCTTGTAAAGGGATGAAGGGTGGGGCCCACTACTCGTTGCAGCGTCGGACAGCGTCTGCCATACGCGGACGCTGTGAATTTTTTAAAGAAAACGTCGGTCAGCATTTGCTGACCGACTTACTTGGTTTCGGTGGGAGGCGAGCACGGTACCCACTATGCACACGCATCGCGTGTGTGGGTCCCATGACGATGTGTATCCAAAATCCGGTCCTTCCATCTTCTTTGTCATCTAATTTAAGCGGTTGGGACAAAAACTGATGCACATCCAGATACCAGGCGGGCCTCAGTTCACAGATATATGGGCTGATCTGTCTGTTGGCCCACTTCTGTAGGGATTTAGGAGCTGAAATTTGACGTGTACGGCTCATTTGTGGTCCTCAGGTGATGTATGAAATTAAGAGCCGATCAAATGGTGGAAACTCTGCGATCTTGCAATCTGGATGCTTTTCAGGCCCGTTCAAGGTGAGTGGCTGGGATTTCTATGATTTTCGGTGTATAAACCCTTCGATTTCGGTCCCTTGGAGTTTCGTCCAATGCCTTGGTGAAATCTGAGTATTAAATCTCAGCTTTTAGCATCTTTTTCAGTCCACACTTGCAAATATACCTTGCATCACAATCACGATTAAAGTAACCCATTAAGCAGTGTCATGCTCATAAATCCAAGCAATAAATAGAGTTTGATATGCAATATTTGACCCTCAACACAACCCCCAACCAGCATTTTGCTAGTCCCGAGCAAAATATGTGGAAAATAAGTTGAGAATTATAGGACGATTTTTATGAACTTAAATGATTTTTGCAAAACTATCCAAATCCCAGAATTCTAAAATTCATGAATGTTAGATATTATTTTCTCCTAGACTCAAGCACTCGGTAGATTTCATAATCAAGTTCAAAGTATTACTCCATCAATTAGAATAATTCTAAATATTGAGTTTCATGGGTGTATAGTGTAATCTCGGCTTATCAACATTAAGATTCACTTTGTTATTGCATGAAATCATAGGTAATCAACAGGAGAATTCATGACAACCAAACTTGCCTCTTAAATTCATCTTTTGATCTTTTTAACTTTTTATTTTTCCATTAATAGTCATGTCAAGAAGAGGAATCAAATCCCTACCAATAGGGAGTAAACCTATGGTGAAGACCGTACTCCCAGACCTTTTCATATCATTCATGGGGAATTAACTCCACACCTATAGGGAGTAAACCTATGGTGAAGATTAATTACCCAACCTTTTCAATTTTTATACCATGATGGCAAGATATTTCAGGCTGGTTCCTTTCATGCTCAGTGATTACCAAGTTAATCCTTCGATATGGAACTGAAATCTTAATGTGAAAGCGAGATGTGACATGTGAAATCTTGATTCAATCAATGTTTAAAACCTCTAATCATGGATTAATAACTTGATCTTAACTGTGAAATTTAATAGATACTGAATCCAAGAGTCCTAAATTATCAACATCACTTATCTTGAACTTCTAAATCAAGGGTATCCATCAAAATCACTTCAAATTCATAAAAATTTTCAGAAAAATTTTAAAAATTTTCACAATTGGCACAATTATTGCTCAAGACTAAGAAAATACGGATTAGGAAGCCTAATCTCCCACCCCCAGCATAAAATATACATTGTCCTCAATATAAAAGATATGAGCATGCAATGCACATGGAACAACGAAAGTAAAGTGATGGGAAGATAGTATCTGGATAATGAATCAAGAGAGAGACTTTTCAAGAGATCGCAGCATGGAAGCTGGTCAGCCAAGAGAGAAAATAAAATAAAAATAACAACGAATAAAATCCTACCTATACCACTTTCGCAGGTGCTCTCGATTGCATTTAGCGAATGCAACAAGCCTTTAAACCCCTAGGTTACCCCTAGTGGACGAGTTATAGTCTCGTGAGGGTTTGCAGTAATGTTACCCACAAACATTGAACTAACCTATGAAAGCGACTATCCTAAACCTATGAAAGCGATAAACCTACCTATACCTCCATCAGACTAGGAGATCAGTCCTGGTAAACAGGAGCAATCAGAGGCATGGACATGTCCACTGAATCAAATGTCTCGACAAATGGCTTTAATCGATGTCCATTGACTTTAAACTCCTTGCCATTGTCGGGATCTCTTATCTCGACGGCCCCATGAGGATAAGCAGTGACCACAATGTAAGGGTCGGTCCAACGAGATCGAAGCTTACCCGGAAAGAGATATAGTCGAGAGTCGTACAAAAGGACTTTCTGACCTGGCGTGAATAATTTTCATAGAATATGCTGATCATGAAATGCCTTCATCTTGTCCTTGTAAATTCTCGAGTTCTCATATGCATCGTTCCGGATTTCTTCAAGTTCATTTAATTGAAGTTTGCGTAACGAGCCAGCGTTGTCCAGATTGAAATTTAGATTTTTGATTGCCCAGTATGCTTTATGTTCCAATTCCACGGGCAAGTGACAAGCTTTTCCATAGACAAGTCTAAAAGGAGATGTTCCAATAGGAGTTTTAAAAGCAGTACGGTACGCCCATAAGGCATCGGTCAATCGGATTGACCAATCCTTATGGTTGGGGTTAACTGTCTTTTCCAAGATATGTTTGATCTCTCTATTGAAAATCTCAGCTTGTCCACTTTTCTGTGGACGGTATGGGGTGCTCACCTTATGAGAGATATCGTATTTGTTCATTAAACTCTCAAATGGTCTATTACAAAAGTGTGAGCCCCCGTCACTAATAATGGCTCGAGGCGTTCCGAACCGTGACAGGATATTTTCTTTCAAAAATTTAATGATCGTGCGATGGTCATTTTTGCGGCACGGAATTGCTTCGACCCATTTAGTGACATAGTATACGGCGAGCAAAATATACAGATTTCCAAATGATTGGGGGAATGGTCCCATGAAATCAATGCCCCAGCAATCAAATGCTTCAATGATAAGGATGAGATTCAAAGGCATCATATTTCGACGGGATAATGCTCCCAATTTTTGACAACGCTCACAAGCTTTGCAAAACTCATGAGTGTCCCTGAACATAGTGGGCCAGTAAAAGCCACACTGTAGAATCTTGGCGGTGGTCTTTTTAGCAGAAAAGTGACCACCACAGGCCTGTGAGTGACAGAAGGAGATGACACTCTGATGCTCATCATCTGGCACATACCTCCTTAAGATTTGGTCTGGGCAATATTTAAACAAATATGGATCGTCCCAGAAAAAGTTACGCACCTTGGTAAAGAATTTCTTCTTATCTTGCGATGTCCAATGTGTCGGTATCAAACCTATAGTAAGATAATTAGCAATATCAGCGAACCAAGGTGAATGGGATACTCTAAACAGTTGTTCATCAGGAAAAATATCATTAATATGAGTCGCCTCAAGGGAATCAGAGGTATTAAGGCGAGAAAGGTGATCGACCACTACGTTCTCTACTCCCTTTTTATCTTTAATTTTCAAATCGAATTCTTGGAGTAGAAAGATCCATCGTATCAGGCGGGGCTTAGAATCATTCTTAGAAAGAAGATACTTAAGTGCCGCGTGATCTTTGTAAATGATGATCTTAGATCCGATCAGGTAGGATCTAAATTTGTCCAAAGCGAACACTACGGCTAAGAGTTCCTTTTCCGTAGTCGAGTAGTTCACTTGGGCAGGATTTAGAGTCCTACTTACGTAGTGAATAACGTAAGGCCGCTTATCTTTTCACTGGCCTAGAACCGCTCCAAGAGCATAATCAAAGGCGTCGCACATAAGTTCAAAAGGAAGACTCCAGTCGGGTGGCTGCATAATAGGTGCAGTGGTTAACATGCCCTTAAACTTAGTGAAAGCTTCTTAGCACTACTCAGTCCACTCGTATGGTGTGTCCTTTTGAAGAAGATTACATAAAGGACGAGAAAGGAGACTAAAGTCCTTTATGAATCGTCTGTAAAATCCTGCATGTCCTAAGAAGGATCGCACATCTCTGATGTTCTTGGGTGGAGGTAGGTTAGAGATAAGATCAATTTTTGCCTTATCTACCTCGATTCCTTTGGACGAGATGATATGCCGAAGAAAAATTCCCTTTTGAACCATAAAATGGCACTTCTCCCAGTTAAGTACCAAATTTTTTTCTTCACATCTTTTCAGCACACATTTAAGACTTGCTAAGCACTCGCTGAAAGATGAACCGAACACAGAGAAATCGTCCATGAAGACCTCTAAATATTTTCCCACCATGTCAGAAAAGATACTCATCATGCATCGCTGAAAGGTGGCAGGCGCATTACATAACCCGAATGACATCCTTCTGTAAGCAAAGGTGCCATAGGGACATGTAAATGTGATCTTTTCCTGATCTTCAGGGGCGATTTCAATCTGATTATAACCAGAATACCCGTCAAGGAAACAGTAATAGGAATGACCAGCTAACTTTTCCAAGATCTGATCTATAAAGGGCAAAGGAAAGTGGTCCTTCCTAGTGACGGTATTCAGCTTCCTATAGTCAATGCACATTTTCCAACCAGTAGTAACTCTGGTCGGCACGAGTTCATTATTGGCATTAGCTACGATGGTGATCCTGAATTTCTTAGGAACCACCTGAGTTGGACTCACCCATTGACTATCGGATATGAGGTATATGATCCTCACTTCCAATAGTTTGAGAACCTCGGCCTTAACCACTTCCTTCATGTTTGGATTCAGTCTACGTTGTGATTGCCGAACAGCCTTTGCATTGTCCTCAAGATATATGCAGTGAGTACAAATCGATGGGTTAATTCCTTTGAGGTCTGCTATCATCCATCCAAGAGCTCCCTTATGCTCAATGAGAGTAGATATCAGCATACTCTCCTGTTCTTTTTTCAGGTGGACAGAGATCACCACCGGGTATGTCTCATCTTGACCTAAAAAGACATATTTTAAATCAGAGGGTAAAAGTTTTAGGTCAAGCTTCGGTGGCTTGAGGTTAGACGGTAGAGGCACTACATCAGTTTGTGGCAATTCTTCAATTTGTGGCCTCCACCGGTTAACTTCAAGTATCGGTGCAGTATCAAGCATGGAACACGTCTCCCTAATTATATCATCATCAAGATCATGGGAGTGAGGTAGACACGTCTCTAGAGGATCAGAGGATAAGGTGAGAGGTGTTCTATCTTCTACAAAAGAATCAATCATGTTAACATCGTGAAAATCGTCATCATCCTCTGAGTTGCTGCCGTTATTGAAAAAGATATTCGATTCCAATGTCAAATTTTCAAAAGACATAGTTATAACACCATTCCTACAATTGATAATTACATTTGAAGTGGACAGGAATGGGCGACCAAGGATGACGGGAATCTGAGTGCTCATGTTATTGATGGGTTCGGTGTCCAAGATGATAAAATCAACAGGGTAGTAGAATCTATCAACCTGGACCAATACATCCTCGATGATCCCTCTTGGTACACGAACAGAACGATCAGCAAGTTGTAATATGGTTCGGGTGGGTTTTAATTCACCCAAACCTAACTGTTGGTATACCGAATAGGGAATCAGATCGACGCTTGCTCCTAAGTCAAGAAGTGCGTGATCAATTCGATAGTTCCCGATTACACATGATATGGTTGGGCAACCGGGATCTTTGAATTTTTGTGACACATCTTGTTTTAGGATGACACTCACTTTCTCAGTCAAGGAGATCTTCTTTTGAACACTTTTCTGTCGTTTGGTAGTGCATAAGTCCTTTAGAAATTTAGCATATAAAGGAATCTGTTTTACAACATCAAGCAGAGGAATGTTGACTTTCACTTGTTTCAACACCTCTAGGATATCCTGAGAGTTAGAGAGACGTTTTGGTTCAACCAACCGTTGGGGAAACGGAGCAACTGGCTTTTCTAGAGGTTCCGGTTCAAATTTTTGTGGGGCGCCACTAGATTCATCATTGTTGTCCTCTTCTGGTTTTTGAGGCTTTTTGGGCCTAACCGGAAGGGTTTTATCAATAACCCTCCCACTCCTAAGAGTTGTGATGGATTTAGCATGCCCCATTTGATTTGAAGAGCTGGGATTACCTGTCTCGTATTGCGGTTTAGGATTGGGGATTGGTTGTGCAGGAAGCATCCCCTTTTCTATAGCTGTCATACGTGAATCTATCTTTTGTATGAAATCCTTCATTATCTGCGTCAGCTCTTGCACAGAATTTTGAGCCAGTTCTTCTTGAGGTCTCCCCTGATTTGGATTTTGATTGAAGAAACCTTGAGGGGTAGCAGTTTGTCCGTTCCTCCAACTAAAATTTGGATGATTTTTTCAGCCAGGATTGTACGTATTAGAGGGTGGTCCATTGAAAGGTCTTTGATAGTTATTTACGGCATTAGATTGTTCATTCAATACTTCTCGAAAGGCAGGTATTGAAGGACAATTTTCAGTAGTATGAATGTTGCAATCATAGATGCCGCAAACACTTTCATTAACCTTTTCTTTCTTTCCTTCCATGGCCTCAAATTTTCTGGTGAAATTAGCCACCTTAGCGTTAAGATCATTATCCTCTTTTAGGAGATATATTCCTCCTTTTTCCCTTGAATGAGTCAACATAGACGTAGCGTTCGTCCTTGGGTAATAGTCCCACGATTGTGTTTTTTCAGCGAGACTATCAAGGTAATCCCATACCTCGTCGACATTTTTATTGATGAAATCTCCGTTACACATTGTCTCGACCATTTGACGCATGGAAGATGTTAGCCCATCATAGAAAAAATTCGTAATGCGCCATATTTCAAAGCCATGTTGTGGGCATGCATTAACCAGATCCTTGAACCTTTCCCAACATTGGAAGAATGTTTCATCTTCCTTTTGGGCAAAGTTCATGATTGCTCTCCTGAGGGTAATTGTCTTATGATGTGGGAAAAATTTCTTTATAAATTCCCTCTGCATATCATTCCATGTGCCAACGGACCTTGGACACAGTGAATGTAACCACGTCTTGGCTTTTTCTTTCAAGGAAAATGGGAAGAGTTTCAACCTAATTGTATCTTCAGATACATTAGGGAAATATAAGGTGCCTATGATTTCATCGAACTCTTTCAGATGCAAGTATGGTTCTTCAGACTCAAGCCCATGGAACTTAGGAAGGAGTTGGATAACCCCTGGTTTGATGTCCATATGTCCTGTATTCTCAGAAAAAATCATGCATGAGGGCATACTCACCCCCGCCGGTTGTAAATAATCTCATAAAGTACGAGGCGGGGGTGCATGATGCACCTCATTCTCATTATGTACTTCCTCAACCCTTCGTTGGGGTAGTGCTTGAGGTTGATTTTCAGCCATAACGTCCTCTAACTCAGGAGAATTCAAGTGATGTCTAGTCCTGTGATGGACAGTCAAGCCCTTAGCTAATCCTCCTTCAGTCACGAGACGTCGAGTGTTGTCGCATGCCCACTGGGGCATAAAACACACTCAGCCCTCAAATTCTAACTTAAACCTAAGAGAAAGGAAGAAGAAATCTAGAAAATAAAAGGGAAAGATGGAAAGAAGTTACCAAATTTGGAGTCCTAGGTTAAGAATCTGCAAAACAAAACAAAATAAGTTAGTTTTTAAGAATAGAAAGTCCTAATTAAAAGTAAATTAATTTCTAGAGAAAAGAAGAAATTCCAAAGAAAGAAGAATTAGAAAGAGCTTACTAAATTAGAAACTTCCTACAAAACAGAAAAATTGAGTTGGTTCTAAAAATCAGATAGAAGGAAGAATAAGAAGTTTCTAAAGTTAGGAAAATTTTCTAATAAGGACAACAACTAAGCTTCTAAACCTAGAATTAAAAATTTCTAAAAAGAAAATCTAATCCTAAACTAATCCTAAAACTAATTAATTTCAGAAAAACGTATCCAACAGTCCCCGGCAACGGCGCCAAAAACTTGTTCACTCCCCAAGTGCAGGGTTGTGATGTAGTAATAACTCGGTGAGACCGAGGTCGAATCCCAAGGGACTGAAACTTGTACGAATTCTAAAACTAAGTAGAATTAGAACTAGGATGAGAGGAAATCGAAATTAATTAGCAATGATGGAATAATTATAGAATAATTAATCTAAAACTAAGGAGTTATCAGAGAAGGGTAACTAGGGATTCAGAGGATCCACTTGTAGAGATCAGGGAGAACTTATGCCTACTTCAAGAATTATGAAATTTACTGAATTGCCGTTGATCTAGTTTTCAAAGAGATGAAAGGTATATGAATTAGAATGGATTCCATCACCAAACCATGCCCAAAAGACTATGGCAAACAAAAGAATTAAACTAATTATCACCCAATCACATGTATGAAAGTTAGGAAGGGTACCGACATCAACCATGCCCAGGAGACTATGGTGAACAACAGGGTTTCCTAACATCATAAACATAAAAAGGAAATAGAAATATTCAAAGCATCGCAGACCCATTGTACTTTTAAGCAAAACAGACCATTAAGAACTAAAAATAATTTCAAAATAAAATTAAATCAAAATCAGTTCAATACTAAACAAAAGGCATAATTAAACGTCTCCCATCACGCTACAAGCTTCACCTCTTAGCCCTAGCTAAGAGGTTTAGCCCGTAAACATGATTGAACTAACCATCTTAAAATAAAATAAACAATAAACAAATAAGAAAAACTCTAATACTCTCTCTCCTGCACGAACGCCCAAGCTAAGCTCCAATATCCAAGATGATCTCTAGCCGTGAATCCTTCTTTTTTTTTTCTTTTTTCTTTTTTCTTCCCACGTTTCTTCTTCTATTTTATAGCCAGCAAGGGAGAGGTCGGTTGCTGCTGAAGTCGGTTTCGTAGCCTCTACGCATAACCTTGCACAACAACACAATTCAACTCGCGTTTGGCTTGAATTTCTGGATAGTGGATGTCCCATCTTTGGTTCTGACTACATGGTTATGGTTGTGACCACCTTTTGCAATGCGCAGATGGTCTGGATCAGAGATTTGACCATGATCTCGTTCACACAACGATCATCAAAACCGGACAGCGTCCGAACACGCATAGTGCGTAAGAAGTGCGTAATCTTGGATTTTCGGCGTCAATGGGGCCCATGATTGATGTAACTAGCGAGATCCGACCCGTCCTTTGTATTGCTCACGGAATTTCAGTGGGGAAGGTGTTTTTTTGGCCTTCTGTTGATGTGTCCCACAGGTTCTGTGAAGTCACCATCCATTTCTGTTTGGACGATCAAAAATCGATATTCAACATATTTTGAATTTTTTTCCACCTATGTCTTGATAACAGGGGCCGAGGAAATCTAATGGACGGTCCAGATCGGACCTTTAGATCATAATGGTGGCCCACAACAGTCTGTTCACAAACTCTGTTGCGAAATAGAGTTTCCGCATACGGTTTCTGTTTGTGCGTTAGCTCGCCTATTGAAGCCAGGTGAAGAATCCACTCCGTCCATTGGTTCTAGGGTAAAAAAAAAACATGTAGAAAGAAGTATTTTTGAGGTTAAATTAGTGTGGCCCACCAGTCTATCTACTCCACCGTCCGTTTTGTTTTTAACGGCTAGGGACGTGCCATATCCTGCATGGTGTCAAAAGGAAAGCTTGGCGAGGGTTGAGCCCACCCTCTGGACTCAATGGATGGTACAGATCTTGCAAAGGGACGAAGGGTGGGGCCTACTACTCGTTGCAGCGTCGGACAGCGTCTGCCATACGCGGACGCTGTGATTTTTTTAAAGAAAACGTCGGTCAGCGAACGCTGACCGACTTACATGGTTTCGGTGGGAGGCGAGCACGGTACCCACTATGCACACGCGTCACGTGTGTGGGTCCCATGACGATGTGTATCCAAAATCCGGTCCTTCCATCTTCTTTGTCATGTAATTTAAGCGGTTGGGACAAAAATTGACGCACATCCAGATACCAGGCTGGCCTCAGTTCACAGATATATGGGCTGATCTGTCTGTTGGCCCACTTCTGTAGGGATTCAGGAGCTGAAATTTGACGTGTACGGCTCATTTGTGGTCCTCAGGTGATGTATGAAATTCAGAGCCGATCAAATGGTGGGAACTCTGCGATCTTGCAATCTGGATGCTTTTCAGGCCCGTTCAGGGTGAGTGGCTGGGATTTCTATGATTTTCGATGTGTAAACCCTTCGATTTCGGTCCCCTGGAGTCTCGTCCAATGCCTTGGTGAAATCTGAGTATTAAATCTCAGCTTTTAGCATCTTTTTCAGTCCACACTTGCAAATGTACCTTGCATCACAATCACGATTAAAGTAACCCATTAAGCAGTGTCATGCTCGTAAATCCAAGCAATAAATAGGGTCTGATATGCAATATTTGACCCTCAACACTAGCACACATCAAGTTTTCAGACCGGTAGAGTTCCCAGATCGTACGTGGCGGTCCAATTTCAGTTCAGCGGTCACCGCACCAAGATCAGGTCTACAAGTCTCATGATATGAAAGAGAAATTTTTTCTGATCCGAGGGTGTAATTTGGCTGAATTCTGATGGTCAGAACGCTTAATAATAACGCGCTAAGTCACGTGCCAGATTTGAATTAAAATTTTCAAATCTAACCCTATTCTCACTCTCTTCACTCCAGGCTCAATGAAATAGCCTCTGAACGTCAGTTGGGCTTAATTTTTGAAACAGTTGTCAAGTCCAGCCAAGCGGTCATAACGGTCTAATATTGTAGGTATCGGACTTTCGACGCGCGGTCTAGATCCAATACAAAGTTTCAAAGAGTTCCTGAGAGCAAACGGGTTTAGAGTTTGATCCTAGGTTTCAGGGTATTATAGCACCATTGATTCTACAAGTTTTGGATCTTTTAGAACGTATTTAAAGCGGTCAGGGACAATTTCACAGCTACTCCAGCGTAGCGCTAGCTAACTTACGCTTAATTTCTAAAGGAATTAATCCTATGTGATTTCTTTGGCCATGGAATTGGGTTCTAAGCGATTTCCCAGGTGTTTTAGTTGACCCATTGCCTAAGGACGTCTAATCCCAGGTTGGCAAAAATTCAGGGTGTTACAAGAGAGCATTGGAACAAAATTATCGAATAAGAGTTGTTATGTTAGGATCCTACAAAACAAAAAATAATATTAGTTTCTAAAACTAATTTTAAAAAAAATTATAACCTAAAAACATATTAGAAAAATAAACTCTAATCTTAACCTAATTCTAATACCAATTAATTCCAGAAAAATATAGCCATAGTTTCCAGTAACGACGCCAAAAACTAGTTCACAACCCCAAGTATAAGGTCGCGATGTAGTAATAACTTGGTAAGACCGAGGTCGAATCCTTAGGGACTTAAACTTGTACGTATTTTGAAAATAACTAGAACTAGAAGTAGAAAAATATCTAAATTGAAATCTGAATAATTAAGAGTAATGGTGAATAATGTTGATTAAAACTTATAAATTTAAAGGTGGGAACTAGGGTGCCAAGGATCCGCTTGTAGCTATTAAGATACTACTTTACTTGATTTAAGGACACAATTGGAACTGGAGTCTTATCCTATCCAATTGAAAAATAAAATAATTTAAATCAAATTTGAACTTTTCATTGACCTAATTCCCAATGGAGGAGAATTGTGATGATTGAAAGAGATTCCATCACCCTACCATGCCCAGGAGATGATGGTGAACAACGAGATTTACCTATCTTATAATATCAAAATAAGAAAAGAAGATATCTAAAGCTATCACAACACCTATTTTAATTTGAGTAACGATAAATCATAGAAAACTGAAAATATTCTTTAAATTCAAACTGAAAATCAACGAAGTTCAATAAGAACAAGAATCAAAGAAAGATAATCATCCAAACATGCTACAAGCTTTACCTCTTAGCCCTAGCTAAGAGGTTTAGGAAACCATAAACATGATTAAAACTAAATTTCTTAAACAAAGCATGAAAAGTGAACTATGACAGAAGAAAAACTCTTTGACAGTTACTCCACACTTTTGCTATGCTCCTTGAAACCTTTCTAAACCCTAGAAGATGCTTTGGAGCATCCTAGGGACTCTTATTTATAGTTGGAGAATTCTAACTTTTACACCGAGTTGAAAAAATCTGCAAACCACCTCAAATTACGCAATTGTCATAAAATCTGCGTACACTTTCGATTCTATTGAAGGGTCTTCGATTGCATCGAAAAATTATCCAAAACTATCCAGCAAGTTTGGCTTGAAAAATCTTGAAATTCTCGATTGAATCGAACTGGCTTTGATTGCACCTTCAATATTATCGAAGTGTCTTCGATTGAATCGAAGTCTATTCTGACACTTTTTCAAAACAAGGTTTTTCTGGCCCTGAAATTTAGAAATATTTTCTTTCAAGACAATTTTTAAGATTCATTTTCTTCACTTCAAATCTTCATTTCTCTTCATTTCTCTTCATTTCTTAATTGATGTTTTTTGGTATTTGGCATGTGAATTCTTCATTAATGACTTTCAAGTCTCTAATTTTTCATTATCTTCTTTTGATATCTAATTTTATCCTTTTAAGTGCATATTCATCATAAGCTTCTGAATCACCTTGCATGACCAAAAAATATATAATTAAATTAAATAATCAATTAAATGCCTGAAAAACTAATATAATTGGAGGGTTAAATATTCAATATTTGAGTCTCAACAGACAATCCTCATGAATCACCTTGCATTTTTTTTTAAACCATTAAATTTTGCATTTCTTGAAATATTTTTCTTAAAATTAAAATTAATGCTTTTGATTTGGAAGATAACTGACCTAAGTGGGATGTACACAATTTGGGCGGTACACGCTGCATGTTGGTGGTCTGTATTTTTCTTTAGTTAGGTAACACCATTGATTTGTGATGATAGGTAGAGTGCACTCGTTGGATAATCCTTATCTAATATGATTAATGCACTTCGTCGCATTTAGTGCTGACTATTTCCAACCTTATTAAATTTTTTTCTATTGACCATTTGTACAACACAAATTGGACGGTTGGATTGTAGTGATGTTTTGTCCAACGGCAGAGATCCTTCCAAAATACAGATACTTGTGCAATCACTTTTTGATGTCTTTATATCATGTTGATTCTATGCCAAATATGAAGAGTTCGATTTGAGATATTACATGTCTTGTGTGAAATTTTAATTCAATTATAAAATTAGTAGTCCTACTTTTATAATCAATTTAAAGCTCAGTAAAGTAATATATTTTAATAGACTCACTATAATGATTATCTAGAATGTCACACGATACATTATTTTAGAGTATTAAAGATGATTTAATCAAAATTCAAATTTTCATGATTAAAGAATTCCTCTTTATCTAAAATCATTGAATTCCAACTAGCCAAACACAACTAAAGATTCCAAATCACTTTTTCAGTTTAACTGCAATTTGTTTCCAACCCATGCCAAATGCATGCTACCAAACTGGTGCTATCATACTAATTTTATATTCCCCCATCCAAGAAACCACTATTAGCATGTTATCCTTGAGCAAATGACCATTTTATCCCTATCCTTAGTTTCAAATTAATATTACATCATAAGCTTACATCAAGCCAACCCGTCCAACTTGTGGGCCCTACGTAGATGGAAAACAGCTCCAAAGCATCATTCTAACATTTAATGAGTGGGCATTTGTATGTCAACTAAAAATAGGTATTTTGGTCATTTCATGCCAATTCCTTGTAATGGAGGGTAACATAAGGAAGGTATCTCCAAAATTAAAAAACAGAAGTATATCTAAATGAGGGAAGGTAGATGAAAGAACAGAAACCAAGAAAATAAATAACAACCCACTTATATAGTAAATAGCTATTACCATTCATGTGTAAAAGTCTGTATACAATGCACCAGTCATCCAATCCTTTATATGGAACCTATCTGCATATATGCCACCCCCTTCTTACAAAACAGCAGTTGCATATCTTTCATTTCCCACAATACGTAAAACACCTAAAAGCCAAACCAACATCTAAGTAAAACCCTTGATAATTAAAACCAAGACCACAAGAAAACCACGTTCTTATCTATGCCTACCTACCCAGTCTGCTTACAAAACCATGGAGATAGAAGACTATATTCTCCAAATTTCCAAATGTACCCTCCAACGGTCATCTTTCAATGCCTAGGAACAGCCCTACAGACAAGAGGAGTCTTCATCTCAAGGGACAGTTTGAGGCACTCAGATAAATCCACACCATTTTCTGAAGGGACCCACTTGAAACTTTGAAGTAGTTGGGCCAACCACAGATAGACAGTAGCCAGGCCCATTGCCTTACCAGGACACACCCTCCGACCAGACCCGAAAGGCGCCAACCTCAGATCAGATCCTAAAACGCTCATGTCCTCTTCGATGAACCTCTCGGGTATGAATTCCTCTGGGCTCTGCCATATGCTCTTGTCATGTGTTATTGCCCACATGTTCACCACCGCAGTTGTCCCAGCTGGAATGAAGTTGTTGCCGACATGGACGTCATGGATTGCAAGGCGGGCCCATGAGAGGAGTGGGCCAGGGGGGTGCATTCGGAGGGATTCCTTCACTATGGATTGAAGGTAAGGGAGGTTGGGTATATCAGAATCTGATATGGGCCGAGACTTTCCGACCACAGCATCTATTTCAGACTGGGCCTTGGATTGGATATCTGGGTGCAAGACCATCCTTGCCAAGATCCACTCCAAGAGGATTGCTACTGTGTCAGTGCCGCGGAAGATCATTTCCTGAAATGAGTAGAAAACATGTAGCAGTCAGATTTTCAGCAAATGGAATGTCATGGCTTTGATTGGACCGTCCTAATATCAAATAAATGGATCTTTACTCATTGATCAAATTGTATACCACCTATCAAAGGGTCCAAACAGTATGATTTTTGAACTATAGTCCATTCAGCATTCGAGCTATCAAATGAATGGTTTGGATATCGTCCAGGAATGCTATATGTGTGACAATAAGAAGGTGGTGGCCCACCACCCATCCCTGATATGAATTGAGGAAAAAAGGCAAAACCCACAAACGGATTTTCTGGAGAGGAAAGTTCGAGGTTGTCCATCAAGTGGGCCCATTGATAGATGGCACATGTTTTAAAAATCACATCTATGAGACAATCCCCCACGTCAATTTCTTCAATTAAACACTTTGGCTTTCTTCGACAACTACTTATTAGACGGCTAGGATTATCCAAGCAAAGTCTACTGTGAAACATTAGACATCCATGGCAGGGACAACTGCTGGACGGTCTGGAAAGCTGGAGTGCACAAAAAGGTTCCAGTGATATTTTGGGAATTCCTAAAAATAACCAAAGTAACCTCATTTATTTATTTTCTTAAAAGCAGTGGAATCTAGTATGGTGGACCTCGTGGTGTGTGTATGGCATCCAACCCGCTCAAAAGATGATCCCTAACATTTTGATCAAACCAAACTAAAAACGACTTAGATCTGATTATCAAGTGGGCCACACCATTAACAACAATAATGTACAGAACTTAAGAATCATGTATGCCACATGCGGTGATGTTGTCCGTTTATTTTTGGTTCATCTGATAATCATAGTGGGATTGGATATTATATTCACACAATGTGGGCCCCACAGTGTTCAAATCTACTACCTCTTAGAGGAAATAAAAATACTAAACGAGAATATTTTTGGTGAAAACTTAGTGGTATTTCATGAAATTTGGTGCAACCAAACACACCCTAAAGGAAAAAAAAAAAAGAAAAAAAAGAAAAAAAAGAAAAAAAAAGAAGAAGAGGAGTTTTCCACTCATGCAACTCAAATATGAAAGCCTGAGTTGACTCAGTCGAGTTTCAAGTTGAGTCACCGAGTTCTACAACTTTGCCTCATAGAAAAGGTGTAAAAGTCCATGCACAAAGCATCAGAGTTCATCCTTGTCATCCCTTGTCAACTATGGGCCCACATGTACGGATACCTGATAGACTAGAAACATCCTGAGAACCAGGACCATGCAATCTCTTGGAGAGGGACGAAAAAATTCCTTCAAAAATATAGTAAAATCAAAAGTAAAAAGAGGAGCGCAAATACCAGGGAGACTGAACGTGGATGAAATATTTCTGAAATCAAAAGGAGAACGCACCAAAACCTTTCTAGTAAAAGCACCATCTATCATTTGAAATGTGTTGAGAGAGAGAGAGAGATACCAACCCAAGACGTAAGCAGTAAAACCCGTAAAGCAAAATCAAACCACTGAGAGAGAACCTTCCAAGCACAATCTTCCAAAAACCCATCACAGGATATAACCAAAAACCCATGAATGAAAATCAAAGCACTCAAAAGGAAGAGAGAGAGAGAGAGAGAGAGAGAGAGAGAGAGAGAGAGAGAGAGAGAGATACAAACCCAAGACGTAAGCAGTAAAACCCGCAAAGCAAAATCAAACGACTGAGAGAGGACCTTCCAAGCACAATCTTCCAAAAACCCATCGCAGGATATAACCAAAAACCCATGAATGAAAATCAAAGCACTCAAAAGGAAGGAGAGAGAGAGAGAGAGAGAGAGAGAGAGAGAGAGAGAGAGAGTTACCCAAAGAACAGCAATCATATCAGAATCACTAAGCCTATACTCCTCCAAATCAAGCAAAACATCCACAAAATCCCCTTCTCCATCATCACCCCCACCATCACCCCTCCTCTTCTTCCTATGCTCCTCTACGATCCTCCCAACAAAACCATTCACCCTACAAACTAATCCCCTACACCTTCTCCTCACCCCTTGCAAATCCAACCACCCCACCAATGGAAAATGGTCACTCCAATTGAATTTCCCAAGCAACTCATACCCTTCACTAACCAGCTCCTCCAATTCATCTCCCTCCTTTTCCCGCCCAAATTCAAATTTCCTCCCAAAAACCGTCCTCATCACATTATTCAGCGACCCGAAATGCAGCACCCTTTTCACCTCAACCTCTCCTCTCTCTACCATCGCTGCTCGAATCTCGCCCACCATCTTCATTCCAATTTCCCTCCTGAAACCCCCAAAAGCAGCAATCCGCTTTGGGCTGAACAGATGGGTTGCGGAGATTCTCCTCAGATTCCTCCAATACTCACCGAACGGAGCGAACCCCATAGCTCGGTGGAAGAGGAGCTCGTAGGCGGATTCCTTAACAGGGCGGTCAGCGAATGCTGAACTGTTGAGAATCTCTTTTGCAGTTTCTGGGTGGCTGGAAATGACGAAACGGGTCAGCCCAATGGAGAATGCCATGAGTGGGATGGCATTGAAGGTGCGGGCAAGACGAGCAAGAACACGGTGGGTGATGGGGCCTGAGAATGGTATGAGAAGGCCGATGAGTGGAAGGCCGGTTGGACCTGGGATGGCGGTTGGGGACCGGTTTTTGGCAATGAGGGCCCATGCAAGGCCGCCAGGGGAGAAGCAGAAGGTGAAGGTGATGGCAAGGAGGAGAAGTATGGCGAGGAATTCGAATTGGAGGAATGATGAGGAAGCAATTCTGGGGTGGAAGAGAAGGAATGAGGCAGAATTCATATCAGAAGACATGGTTTTTGAGAATGAGGATTTCAGGCAGATTAAACGGGTTTTCAGGTGCGGTTTGATGGGAGAGAAATGGGATTTTTGGGATGGAATGGTGGTTTTCTGCTAGAAATGGGATTTGGATTACTGATGGGTGGTTTCAGATGTATTGAGATGGTGGTTTGATGGTCTTTTTGGAGGGAAACAGGTCGTTAATAGTTGGAAAGAGAGCGGTTTTCAGGTCGTCAGTTAGCTGTTTCTCGCAGTAGGCTGACAGAAGCTGCCTCGGGTAACATGGGGGGGGGGGGGGGGGGGGGGGGGGCGCGGCCCGGTTTGGAAGAGAGAGAGAGAGAGAGTGTAGAATGTAGAGCGTGGGAGGAAAGAGAAGGGGGAGGGCGTTTAAATAGGAGAGAAAGCGGTGTTTGAATTTTAACTATGGGCAGATGGAAGTAATATCTCGGATAATATCTCGGATCAACGCTTCAGTGCTTTATCTCGAGAATCCATTAATTTCAACCATGGTCGGGTTAAGAGAACGGAGACGGATTGCCTACTAACAATGTCACTAGGGAGGTTGCTACTCACAGTCCCTGTGGACCCCACCATTATGTGTCCTATCCACGCCATCCATCTATTTTTCCAGACTATTCTACGGCATGATCCCAAATATGAGATATATCCAAATCTCATATGTACCACAGCACAAGAAAGAGTGGTGATGGAACACTCACTGTTAAAAACTTCTAAGCGGTACGAAAGTTTTGGATTAAGGTGATATTCGTTTTTTACATTGTTAGTCACCTAACCAATCGGTTGGATGACAAATAAGCATTACAGTGAGCCTCGGGAAGTTTTTAATGGTGGAGAATCAATAGCCACTGTTTTGTTATGGTGTGGTACACTCGAGAATTGGATATGCTCATTTTTTTAGACCATGCTCTGTAATGACTTAAAAGAATAAATGAACTGCTTGGATAAAATACATATATATCATGCGGGGCTCATAGAGAGCTGTCAGTAACCACCTTGCTACTTATGCTGTCAGTAGTCGTACCGAGTCCGAAGAGAAATGCTTCGGTGATCTCATGGACGATTGTAAATTATAGTGCTCTTGCATGCATTGATCCACTTGTACAGTACCAATTGATCGATTTGAACCGTTTATAACCCATTTCATGGGCCACCCTACAAAGATCACACTAATTGGATGATCCAATTCACTACTGATTTGACATTTTGTCTATACCCATTCTTTTTCCAGCCCATGGATCGAATGGTTATGATTATCTAAAAATCTAATTCTTCGTGATCTCAGGTAATCCATGATGGGCCAAAACAAGTAGATGAATCAAATTCTTAATTAAACCTATTTCTAGTAAATGGTCTTCCATTTTTTTTTAACATACTCGCACCCACATACACCACGGTTCGCACGAAAAAATAAAATAAAAATAATAAAAATAATAATAAATCAGATTTTTGAATAAAGCCAGCATTATGGCTCGGTTCCAAGACAGTTCAAAATATGGGCTAGGAGCTACCCAGGCCCAACGCCATTGACAGCCCTAACTCAAACCCATGACCCGTGTTGAGACGCTTGTGAGTTTACCACTAAGTCATGAATAGGAACTCTCATTGTCGGTATTAAGAACCTTTGCACGTGTTATAAAGATCTACGAAGATTCGTGAGATGGTACCAAAATAATGAACAACTATCTAAAAACCTTCCCATTTAGGGGGTTGGATTAATTTGATTTATAAGAAGATGCGATGGAACATGAACACCATGGTTAGGTCCTACCTCTTAGATTTTTATAAATTAATGCATAGACTATTTTAAGTGTAGCAACACTGACTTTTCTTTCCCACCGCAGTGTATTTGAACCCATGACTTCGTGTTGAACTCAGGTGAGTCTTCCATTGGAGCGTAAGGACCCACCCGTAAACCTAATATTCTGTGAGTACTAGAGGTGAAGTTAAATTTACCATCTTCTTACGTACTATGAGCCGAGCCTGCAAGGTAAATGTTAGACCAAGGGACATGGGTTTCCTGCCAAAGCCAAAAGTTTTTGCACTGAAAACCTGGGCATCCATCCGTTTTATGAGTTCGTTTTGGGACATACGGCTAAAACTTAGCCAAATTCAATACTCAGGTGGGCTGAAAATGAGAGGATTGAACATCCACAGTTGAAATATTTACCGGGCCACACAAGTTTTGAATCAGGATAATATTTGTGTTTCCACTACATCCTACTAAGAATCACGCTATGAATGGTACAGATGTCATGTAAACATGGCCCTCGATCTCAAGGGAGGTTTCAACAGTAGGAATTTCTCTTACTCATCTTTTCGTTTAGTGCGGTCTACTTGAGTCTCGGATCCTGTGTACTCTTGGTATAATGTTCTAAAATGATATTAGAAAACGGATGAATAGGGTGAAATTTTCACAAATACCATCATGCCACATGTGGACTTTGGCTGAAAATCCGCGTCCGAGCTTGGCCTAAATGTGCCAGGCTAGCTTAAGCCACAGGTTCAAAGACAAGTCATGCTTGATTAATAGATGGGAATTGACACCCACTACAAGAAGAATGACCTTTACCGGCAGCCAAAACCGCCCTTAAAAGTCTTAAAAACGGCCGGTAGAAGAATTACTGGCGGTCGGACACGTGCCACTAAAGGGGGCGTCGCTGTATCTTTTACTGGCGGTCTCCCCCTTTTAGCGGCGTTTTTAACAGCCGCCGCAAATAGTCAACATTAGCGGCGCTTACTATATTTAGCGGCGCTTCTGTGACTGCCGCTAAAACCTATATAAGCGCCGCTACAAACTCTAAAAGTGCCGCTATAAACTCAACGAAGCGCCGCTAAAATTGTACAAACACCGGTAAAGTGCCAACAATAGAAATTCCTACTGATTATTTACTAATCCTTTTACACAAATTCCAGTTGATTCTAACTAATCCTTTCCAATAATTGCTGTCCTATAATCAAATATCCATCGATCTAACTATCAAATTTCAATCTGCATAACTATAAAAACCTATGATTGAATGACAAGAATTTGAATTACCCAAAAATCTAACATTCATCAAGACAACAATTAGCACAATATCAACAAAACAATTAATGGTCTATTTAAAGTTTTCAAAACAAACTATAAATATCTTCATTTCCTAGCCTTCCACATGAACTGTTTCAATAAGGTCCCCTTTTGGACCGATCGTATGTCTTCCTTTCCTAACCACATCTTCTGGAAAATGTCTACAACACCAAACTCACTAGCCATGATCATGTGTCCACTATGTGTGATGTAGGCCCTTTTTCTTGCAATGAGCCTAAATTCCTCCCTTGGAAGTTTCCCTGCAATGGGCTGAGAAGCATAGTTAATTCGATAAGTAGCACAACATTGAGATTATACTGCTTGGAGCTATAGAGTGTTGTAGAACCAGGCCCTCTATTTTTTGAAGACTTGAACCTTTATAAACAATCAAGGCCCATGATAAACAAGAAAATAAAAGGACAATCAGCTTCACAAGTCACCTCTATAGTTGGAAAAGTGTCATAGTAAAAACAAATTGCCATTGTATCAACTGAAACTTTTCTTCTCTTTTCTTTCTTTTTTCATTTCCTTTTTTCTTAATGATTTGCCATCAATTAGAACTTCAATCACATTAATAAATTGTCATTGTATCAAACTATACGGTGCTACAAAGCTTACAAGCACCATAATACAATCCCTACTCAATTGCTTGCTGGCAGTTATTGCAAATCATAAGCAACGAAGGAAACAAAAATTGGCCTTGTAAAAGAAAACCAGTAAGAAAAACACACTAAGTATGAAAAAGTTTAGAAAGAAAAAGCAAACAAAAGTCATCACCTAATATTCTTGAAGTGGATTTCGTTACTAGTCAGGCATGTACAGGAAGCATCCAAAACCTAAAGAAATAAGAAAACTCAAGAGTAAGAATATAGATGATAAATATGATTGATTCAATTCATTCATATTCATAAGATTCCATTAATTTACCTTAGGGCCCGTTTGGCCGGTCGGATTGAAAGGGATTAGAAGTTAAATCTCGGGATTGGCCAGGCGTGTCAAACATAGTCGGTAATCTGATCCCAATCCCATGGATCTTAAGACAATCCCATCCAATTCACCCTAATCCGTTCAAATTTGCCTGGGACATGTTTGGTTCGTGGGATTGGAAGGGATGGGAAGGTTTAATCCCCAGATTGGCCAGGCGTGCCATACAGACTGGATATAACAATCCAGGGATGCAGACTGGATGTATGTATGCTTGTACAGATGGATGGATGAGGTGTGTTTGTGAATGTGTGTATGCACGCATCATGATGGATGGATGGATCCACAATTTTCTCCATGTTTCCCTAAGTCAACGATATGTGCTTTTAGGCCCCATTAAGGGAAAATTTATTATTCCTAAATATGCAAACATGCATCTTAATATTCAGTGAGAACAAAATCTAGGCTTATTTTTTGAAAGGTCAAAAGATATTAGTACCTAGATGCATGGTGCAAAAATAATTGTTTGACTGACACTCATTTGATTTTATGCACCAGGGCTGATGATATATTTTGACAACTCAAAATGGCTGGAAAAGATTAGGGCCAGATTACCTATTGCATTTATTTTTCAAGGTCTAACCCCCTATGAAGAGTTGGTCCATTCCATATCATCTTGGGAAGTGTTGATCCGTTCTTCCAGAGGACTTACTGAACCAGGAACTTTGTTTAAAAATTGAATGGCCACACTTAGAGATGTCGTTATCTGTTATGATGGGACAGTGAGAAACCTCTGTAGCAATTCTATATAATTCAATTTGAGTATGGACAAGTGGACGAAAATAGTCCTAGAAGTTCTCTTGTTGGTGAACTGGTTGGTGTATTAGCTGCTACTGCAGTATTTGGCCACACTTAGAGATGTCGTTATCTGTTATGATGGGACAGTGAGAAACCTCTGTAGCAATTCTATATAATTCAATTTGAGTATGGACAAGTGGACGAAAATAGTCCTAGAAGTTCTCTTGCTGGTGAACTGGTTGGTGTATTAGCAGCTACTGCAGTATCAAATCCTGCATATAAAGTAGTTCTTGATTCTTCTCAGAGCAAAAACTCTTCATGGGAATCAATGAAGGAAATATTTTTGTGCAAAGTTAACTTCAAGAATGATATTATTGATCGGAGAGTTATTTTATATTTGAATGAGTGCTTCTGCGGGAAAATACATTGCAAGGAGAATGCAGCATATTTACTTCAGAATCGTTTGAAAAAAGTCACTTTAAAGGATGTTGCTTTTGACTTCTCCATTGAATACCAAAGGCATCGACAAATACCTAAAAGTTCAGAAGCGGATACAGGCCTTGTTGGCCACATTCACCTTGATAAGATGCGCTTGAAAGAACTCGACCGCAGCATGGATGAGATCCTGCACTCTTGTCAAGAGGTTATAAATTACTTTGGGAGAAAGAAGCACGCTCTTTCACCTTTTTTTAAGAAGATTTAGTTGAAATTGTGGTGAAGACCGCTTAAGTTGAAGTAAGAATATCCCAATATGTCCTAGAGGGGGGTGAATAGGACTTTTTAAAGATTTATAAGTTATTTTTCAGTCCTATCTCACTAATCCTATCACAGAGTATAAATTAGGATTACTCAAGAATTAACTCTATTGGCTTCCAAGCCTAATAGAGGATCCAATCACAAACTATTTAAAGGACAAACAATGTGTAGATGAGATTATGATGGATATGACTGTGTGTGCATAAGATGTGATCATATATAAAGACATGTAAGGCAATCACATAAATGAAAGACAATATCAATCTCAAACACAGTCATTTTATAGTGGTTCGACGACTTGTCTACTCCACTCCCGGCTTCCACACTAAACCCTTGAGTGACCGGATTTCACTAAGGAGGTTTCCCATGGTTCACCTCAAATCTAAGGTTTTAAATCAGGTTCACCTTCAACCTTTACAGAGGTTTCTACTCTGTTCACCTCAAACCCTGGAGTTTTACTGGCGTACTCCTAACCAGATGTTTATACCCACATAGGACAAGGGTCCACACAATGCACCCTGAGGTTTCTACTCGGTTCACCTCTAACCCTAGAGTTTTGCTGGCGTAGTCCTAACCAAATGTTTATGCTCTCCACCGAGAAAGGGTCCACACAACGCACCCCGCACGTACACTCCCGTTGGAGGCCTCCTTCGAGGACTTCAAATGGTGAGCAACACTTAAAACCCAATCCTAAAAAGAAATGATTGTAAGTGTCCTCTGGACTCTTAGTACTTACAGATAAGTTGATAAGTCCCTTTCAGCGCAATGATGAAGATCTCCTTCTTGTTGATGAAGAATCTTCAGCTCCCTTGATCCGCAACACAAAGATGTATATATGCTAGGCTTAGGTTGGGTCAACGCTATGATGGAATACCACTCGCTGAAAATTTTCCTATAAGGAAGATAGAGAGGTTCCCATCATCTATGCATTCAAGGCATCCTAGCTTAATGATATGTCATTAAGGTAGTAGCTGATGGATCCTTGAATGCGAAAGTTCATTCTCCAATCCACTCTATGGGATATCAATGATGAGGGTGGATTTGAGGATGAACTTCCTGAGAGAAAGGGCTTAGATAAATGATAGGAAGGTTAAAACACTCTAAAGCACTCTCTTCTTTCTCTCTCAGCAATGAAGATTACTCTCTCTATTTAGAGGCAAAAGGTTCCAACGGATATAAACGGTCATATTTATGACAGAGTTCGATTTCATCGATCAGTCATCGACATGATCGAGCGTATACTCTCGATTGTATTGGCCGACCTCTCGATGATACAAACTCATTCGCTTTTGGAAACCTTCCACCGACTAGTCGATGGGATCGAGACACACATCGATGTTATCGGATTTCGAACTTCGATTTCATCGAGTGATGGTTCGATCTATCGACAATTGAAAAATAAGAGAGAAGCCTTGAAAAATTTCAGGATTACAGATATGATCGGGGAAACAGTCGATGTCATCGAAATTTGTACATCGATCATATCGGATACCTTGTCGATGGGATCGATAAATCGTATAGATTTACATGTAAGCTTGCTAGACAATTTATGTCCTGACTCGATCCAATTGACAAAGTCTTGATATGATCGATATAAGAATATCGATTAATCGACTGGCACCCCGATCAACATTAAAAGCAACCTGAAATTCTTACTGGAGAGAACATGCGCCCTCAATCGATATGATCGACTGACACCCGATATGATCGATATTTGAGTTCAGATAGTATCGGACAATCATCGATATATCGAAGCATTTGTTAGTTTTCTTTAGAAAAACAGGGGCGCCGGAAAGCAGTCTGTCGATATGATCGATCCACTTCAGATATGATCGATTTTCGAATATCGATAATATCGACTCGAAGGTTGTTATATCGATAAATCGTCGAGAAGATTGTTTGATTGCTGAACGCTTTTTGTCCTCACTCGATTATATTGATTGATATGCCGAGGACATCGACAGTGCTGGTCAATCATATCGAAAGGGGAATCGATATAATCGACAGTGTAAGAAAAACTTAGAAGATTTTCTTTTTGATAAAAAGTTTTCTTATACAAAAATCCTAAGATGTTCTAGTTCTTTTTAAGGGTTTAATCACCTGGTGTTTTGGGACATGGGATGTGAGGCTATGATTTACCTTTCGGTGAGCTTCTACACATCCAGTTGAGGCGGACGCTTGACTTGATCTTCTTGTTAGGCGCTGTTATCCGATTGACTCAACCTATAACGTAATTGACAAACCAGGGCACGTAGTAGGTGCACTTTTAATCTTCCCCTTTGTCAATTATGTGACAAAATACCCAAAACACCCTAGGAACATATCTAAACTGATACATCCTAAATTGTGTGTACATGTATTAATATAATTTTACAAATTCTAAACTCCCATGTACACACCCAATAAACTTCTTCGCTTTAATTCAAAAACTCCCCCTTGTTGTGGTTGCTCCCCCTAACACCTGCAACAAAGATATATACAACTTTCACTCGGGGTGTTTGAATTGTTCTCCCCCTTTTTGTCAGTCATTGACAAAGGTATAAGACGTGATATTGACTGAAGATTGAAGCATATGAGAGAACCAGAGATAGATGTATATAAATGAAGACATTAATGAAGACAATGTAAAGCATACATCAATGAAGCAGTCAGTATGAAGTTAATAGATAAGCATTCAGACCATAACCTTAAGACTGCAATAAACCAGGGAGAAATTCAAATGGCAGAAGTAAAAGAACTAGATTAAGCCATATTTAAGCTACCCAAGATTGGTAGAAATATTCAATGCTGCCCCAGACGGTAGCAATATAAACCAACAATAAAAAGTATTTTAGCCCAACCGTGGGCAAATTCATCCAACAAGAAACCAGAAAAAAAAACTTTTCATGCACTATTGAAAGCGTAGAACATCCAAAAAGATACTGATGTTCATACGCAGAAATAAGAGTAAGGGTGTATGAAAGCTTATATGAAACCAGCATCAAGGAGCAGAGTGAGATGACATCGTGTCGTCGCATCGGCACGTTAGTAAATCCACTAACTGTTGGACCGTGCTCTGAACTCCTTGAACCATTCGTTTCAGAATAGTGAGGCGCTCCTTCACTGAGTGCATGTCCTTCTGAATGGCCCCAATCCTGTCCAGTTTAAGCCTTTTACCATACCCGGTAGTTGATGTGGACGGAGCAACATCTGGTCCAAGATGTGCATCCTCAGCCATTGCATCTCTTTCCATGGGATCACCACCTTCTCCTCCTTCCTCTTCAGCATGAATTTCTTCCTCAGTTTCCTCCTTGTATTCATGAAATCTCAAATCCATTTTCTGAATATTTTTCTTGTTGAAAACTTTGAGGGGAAAAACCAGATGAGTTGTAGAAGGAAAGCCAATACTCTGACAGATTCTACTAACAATCCAGGGATATGACAGATGCAAATCTCTGGACGTGTGGATTGCATTGACAAACTAATTTACAATTAAGGTTGGAAGGCAGATATTCGTCCCAGTCGCGACAGAGTAGATTATCATCACCATAAGGCTTGTTAGATCCGATCTGTTCGTGCTTCTTGGGTATAGATTAGTGGTGAAGATCCCATGCATAACTCTGAACCGGGGCTCCATATACCTAGCTTTCAGGGCATTCTCTTGATGTCATGGGATATCTCGGTTATGGCATAGGTATTTGGTTATTTTGGAGCGCACGTCTGGAAAGTCAAGATCCCAGTTTGAAAGGCCTATTGGAGTCATTTGTAGATTGAGAATCTGTGCTATGGTGGCAGGAGTGATAAATACGTCATCCCCATCCATGGATACTATGAAGGAAGGAGGATCAGCCACCGGGGAATGACATGCAGCAAGAAAGTTTCGTGTTCTTTCCAGTTGGCATGGTCCACCAAAATCCAGGATGGGCAGCCAACCAATTGTAGCAAACAGAGGTTCTGAGTTGTAAGGTGTTAAACACTCCCTGTCTACTTTTCTCTCAAAGATCAACTTCCTATTGGCATATTTTGATGGCCATTGGACAGTAGGAGGAGGAGACACTGGTTGAGTTGGTTCAGAAATTTCGGTTTGGGACCCACCGCGTCGTGATCTTTTCCGTGTGGGGGTCCCTCTGTTCGGGATCCTTGCTCTCTCCCTTGAGGCAAAGACCTTTTTTTGAGTACCTCTTGATGATTCACCTGGACCGGATGCCACGTTTTTGTCCTTTCCCATGTGGAAGAAAAGGCTATTTGAAATATTGGAAAAACGACAAAAAGAAATCCCGACAAACCAAGAGAAAGAGATTCTGATGATGGAAGAATATTACCTGGTTTGGAGTGAGATTTGGCTGGTCCTACCTGGCTTAGGATGTGTAACACCCCAGATTTTTGCCAACCTGGGATTAGACGTCCTTAGGCAATGGGTCAACCAAAACACCTTGGTAACCGTTCAGAACCCAATTCCATAGCCAAAGAAATCACTTAGGATTAATTCCTTTAGAAACTAAGTGTAAGTTAGCTAGCGCAACGCTGGAGTAGCTGGGAAATTGTCCCTGAACACTTTAAATACGTTCTGCAAGACCCAAAACTTGAAGAACCAACGACGCTATAATATCCTGAAACCTAAGATCAAACTCTAAACCGGTTTGTTCTAAGGAACCCTTTGAAACTTTGTATTGGATCTAGACCGCGTGTCGAAAGTCCGATACCTACAATCTTAGACCATTGCGACCGCCTTGTAGGACTTGACAATCATTTCGAAAATCAAGTCCAACCGACATTCAGAGGCTATTTCATTGAGCCTGGAGTGAAGAGAGTGAGAATAGGGTTAGATTTGAAATTTTGAAATTCAAATCTGTCACACGACTTGGCGCGTTATTATTAAGCGTTCTGATCGTCAGAATTCAGCCAAATTACACCCTCGGATCAGGAAAAAGTTCTCTTTCATATCATGAGACTTGTAGACCTGATCTAGGTGCGATGACCGCTGAATTGAAATTAGACCGCCACGTGCGATCTGTGAACTCTTCCGGTCTGAAAACTTGATGTACACTAGATCCAGTATGCATGAGCTTAAGTCCGACTGCGTTCGGCCAGGGGACCTCCCAAAATGCCTTTTTAGACCAGAACAACCCCGATTTGGTTAGACCTCAAGTAAAAATTGTTTCCAAGCCTAATTCGAGAAGTTTTAAGCTTATAAAAGGAGTTTAAACCCTCACTTCTCTCACCCATCTGAATTTGCTAGAAACCCTAGCAAGAGTGAGAGAAAAAGGGAGAGATTGTGAGAGAGTGTGGGAGGGATCTTCTTGCCACCTGCACCAGCTGCTACACGTGCTTAAGCAACGTATCCCAATCACTTTTCCGGTGATTCCGCCACATTTCTAGGTAAGGAAAACCCTAACCATTTGCTAATTTAGCATCCGTCAATTTCATTAGCGATGTAGCTTATGTAGCTTGTGTATTAGGTCGCCTGTTCGCCGTATACGAAGCATATATGCTCCGTTCGAAGCGATACACATCTAGGAAAAAAGGTGCAGATTTTAGACGCTTTGATTGACTGATTTCAAAGCTTTCAATGTCATCTAATAGTAGATTATCGACGGCAAAGCCGTTTGACATGTACAACATGCTGTCCATTTCCTGTTTCGTAAACGTAGGAAAAATATGAGATTTAGGGCATTTTAGTCATTTGTAGGAATTACTGTATACATCCATATTTTTCTGAAATGGTTGACATGGCTTTTTGTCGCATTAGGATATTAGGAATGCGTGCATAATCAGTTTGGTGAAGAGATTCGTCCAAATGCGCACTTTGAGTCGACGTACACTATGTAGACTTAAGTGTGTAGACTAAGTGTTTGTATAAATGTTTGTATTAGTATGTATTGAGTATATGGTGTTATGAAATAGTTTTGAGCTTAAATTCTCAAGTAATACACTGATGTAAATGATTTTCATCATGTTGGCTAAGTATGGATTTCATTGTATGTATGAAATGCATGTGTTGAATGAATTGCTTAAGTGGTATGTTATAACATGCGATAACATGATTATATTGTTGTATTTTATTTCCATTACTCTTATATAATTGCTGATGTGGATTTACAAATGTTTGGGGCTATACTTAGTCCAGGCAGTCGGTAACAGAAAAAATTCGTGGCTGGCTTGTATCTGCCACGAAGGACGCGTCGATGAACGCGAGTCGTGTTTTGAGTTGGCGGCAGTGGTTAGGCCACACGAAGTGTTTCATGTACTTCATGTCGCTCAGCTTGAGATGCGATCGTACTAGTCGAGCCCGTTAAGTAACCCGACTGGCCATTGTATGTTCACCATGTATGAGTCATAACTGCTTGAACCTAGGGTACTGAACTTACCATTGGAAACTCTGTTAACCATAGTACCTTGATCCATAAAGACTCATGAGCTGGGCATGGTGGTATGGGACACCGTGGTCGAGCTGTCGGCCTACGCTAGGGCCACAAACCTCCCCGTAGTGACCAGTGAGCACCCTACTCTGAGCAGATTATGGTGGTATGGGACACTATATTCTTGCTGTCATCCTACACTGATCAGGTGACGAGCCCTTTGTAGTGACCTTGAGTTTATCCTGACACCGCATGGGGGCGACGAGTCCTGATGTAGTCTTAAGGATATAATAGGCCTGTATTGATAAGGTGATGGGGGAGAGGAGCAACGAGTGCGTGCAACAGCCCTGACAGCCCTTGCAGCGACCTCTAAATATAACATCGTATGAGATTACTAGGAGTGACAAGCCTAGACAGGATCTGTGTTGGGATTGATATAAGGAAGGTACCTTAGTTTCCCAATATTGTTGTATGAAAAGGACTAATAATAACTTGGTAATCATATCACCATCACATTGCATGTACCTGGAAGATGTGGAGCACTGTGGGAAGAAAGCATGCCGTGGGCGTAAGATGGTGTCGTATGAGGGAGATCGTCGGTGAGGGCATCCATCATGTCATGTCATATTGCATTAACAACAGTATTTAGGAATGTTTGATTAATTGCTTTACTATTATCGCATGATTGATTTGAGAACATGCTAATCTTTGCTCTCTTATCCCACTGAGTTGATCACTCACTCCCACGTTACGGGATAGTGTTTTCGGACACCCACCAGTCCCTATTGTGATTGCAGATGATGGCGCGGCCTGCGAGGCGGAGCCGGACTTGATGATGATGAGGAGGATCCCTCCTTTATGCGTGTTCTGATCGACGGGATTTCAGGGAGGTTGATTAGATGCCATGACACTTGTCATTTTATATTTTCAGAGCACTCATGTATATTCTTTCTTTCTATGTTGAGGTATACATGTATATGTTTAACCTGGTAACATGTTCACACTCTGGAGACTTACAATCAATTATATATTATATGTATGTATCATAGTCTTCCGCTTGCTAATTTAACTGTCTCTGGAGTATGATATGCTGTTTTGGCTTAATCCCACTCATGTTTAATACATTAACATAGACAACATTCAATCATACACATTTATGTTGCATAAGTGATGTTCTGGAACTTGGGAGTGAAGTTTTTACTCGACCCCCGATTTTCGGGATGTTACAGAATGATTGGTCGAAGGATCGGACAAAGAAGACAGTCGAATCGCCCTTTAAGAAACCCCTTTTTTTTATTTCGCTCGTTTTTATCGGGCACCATTTGTCGATCATATCGACTAACTCATCGATTGTATCGAGAAGTTGTCGATCGATTCTATCGAGACTACCCTCGATATTATCCAAGGACACACGACTTTTCACATTCTGAACAGCTGTCGATTGTATCGATCTTCAGTCGATAAAATTGAAGAAGACTGTTACTTGCTTTGAAAGTATGTGCTATTCAGAATTTTCCTGATTTTGACATGTTATTGTATATTTCTTGACTTAATCAGTTTATGTATAAAAGAAAAAGAAACACCAGTTCTATACAAATATAAACATGATAATATTTATATACAAAAATTAGAGGTCTCCAACCTTAGATGTAACATTGAGGATTTAGCAAAAGTTGCATCATTTCACCAATTATCCAGATTTCGATGCAAAATCTGAATGTGTTCTTATATGCTCAGGAATTCATGGTACGAAGTTCAGTTTTTCCTTCACTCTCTACCTTGAGACAGAAGTTTTTGTTGTGGTGACTTTTGTTATCTTACCAACTCGATCTAGTGGTTTCTTCGTTTTGTCTTCCATTTTGGGTGATAAAAGGATATTTTGCATTACTCTGGTCCGATTAAGTTTATCAGTGTCATTTTGACCAGAGTTACTAGAAGTTGTTTTTAAGCATTCAAACTTGTAATGTCCCATATCTCCACATAAATGACAAACTGGAGACGTTCTTGTATTACTACCTGAAACAACAGATTTTTTAATTTTCATTTTGATTTTCTCATACCCTAGGCCACTCTTATCTTTTCCAGGCCTTCCTATCCCTAACATTCTTTCAAGTTTTTCACCACTCTGAGAAAACTTATAGTTTATCTCGACAAATTTTTTGAATTTTTCTAAATCAATGCAAAGTGAGTGGTTCTCATTTTTGAGTTTTGCATTATCATCTCTTAGCAGTTCATCTTTATTCATTAGTTTTGATAATTCTTCTTTTAGGGATAGGTTTTCTTTTTCCAATTGATCATTATCTGTAAGATATTGTTGCAAATCATTGGACAAATGTATGTTTATTTCTAAGGTTTTATCCAAGTCTTTCTGCAACAATTTCTTTTTATTTTCAGTCATGCCAATTTTCTTAAGAATGTGGATGCTATGATTATTTAGTTGATTATAAGCATCCTGCAATTCATTCTGCTCTTTATCTTCTTCTTCTTCAATTTCCTCATTGTCAGATAAAAATGATTCAGTGGCTAGTTGTTCTTCTTTTCTTTCAGATTCCATGGGAATAATTGAAGTGGTAGAGACCATAAGAATTTTTAAAGGTTTCTGATCTCCATCACTTCCTGAGTCATTGTTTTCTGAATTTGACTCCTCCGTATCATCCCATGTGGCAGCCATCACCTTGCCCTTGATTTTTCTGTTTGGGCATTCGGTAGATTGGTGTCCATACTCATGACAGGCATAACACTATGGTTCTCTGTTTCTTTTTTCAAATTTTCCTGCTAAAGGTTTGTCATCCACCTTTCTACCTTTAGAGGGGCGGCCGCGATTCCTTTGAAAGAATCTTCTAAATCTTTGTGCCAATAGAGCCACTTCCTCATCTTCATCTTCCTTTTCACTCTCACTGTCCTCATGTTTTGATATCTTAGAAGTTTTTAGGACAGTGTTTTTGGATTTTTGGGGTTGTGTGAAGTGTAGTTCAAAAGTTTGTAGGGAACCTACCAGTTCTTCTACTTTCATCTCATCAATATTCCTACACTCCTCAATTGTTGTTACCTTAGGATTGAAGCATTCCGGTAAGGATCTTAAGATTTTTCTACATATTTTAGGTGCCGGAAGCTTCTCTCCCAATCCACCCATGGAGTTACAAATGATGTTTAATTTTGTGAAAAACTCCATAAATGTCTCATGCTCTTCCATCCTGAGATTTTCAAACTGTGAAGTTAAGAGTTGTAGTTTAGATCTCTTCACAGTGCTTGTGCCTTCATGGGTTGTTTCTAATAAGTCCCATGCTTCTTTAGAGGTCCCACACATACTTATCTGATTGAAAATGTCTTGGGACATGGCACAGTAGATGGCGTTCATTACTTTTGCTTCAGCATTTCGCTGTTCTTTGTCAAACGCCGTCCTCTTCTCATTCGGTTTGGGTTTAGTGATTGTGGTTTCATTTTCAATTACAATTTGTTCCGATGGTACCACATATCCTTTTTCAACTACATTCCAAACTTCATGATCTAAAGATCTCAGGAAGTAATGCATTCTGGCCTTCCAGTAAGCATAGTTTGATCCATCAAATACTGGAGGTCTAGTGACAGATGAGCCCTCTCCTTTGGCCATATTTCTACTTCAGTCAAGATCACTCTCTAGGCGGTGAAGCCCTTAAAGAGAGACCTAGCTCTGATACCAATTGAAATTGCGGTGAAGACTGCTTAAGTTGAAGTAGGAATATCCCAATATGTCCTAGAGGGGGGTGAATAGGAATTTTTAAAGATTTATAAGTTATTTTTCAGTCTTATCTCACTAATCCTATCACAGAGTATAAATTAGGATTACTCAAGAATTAACTCTAATGGCTTCTAAGCCTAATAGAGGATCCAATCACAAACTATTTAAAGGACAAACAATGTGTAGATGAGATTATGATGGATATGACTGTGTGTACATAGGATGTGATCATATATAAAGACATGCAAAGCAATCATATAAATGAAAGATAATATCAATCTCAAACACAGTCATTTTATAGTGGTTCGATGACTTGTCTACTCCACTCCCGGCTTCCACACTCAACTCTTGAGTGACCGGATTTCACTAAGGAGGTTTCCCATGGTTCACCTCAAACCTAAGGTTTTAAATCAGGTTCACCTTCAACCTTTACAGAGGTTTCTACTCGGTTCACCTCAAACCCTGGATTTTTACTGCGTACTCCTAACCAGATGTTTATGCCCACATAGGACAAGGGTCCACACAACGCACCCTGAGGTTTCTACTTGGTTCACCTCTAACCCTGGAGTTTTGTTGGCGTAGTCCTAACCAGATGTTTATGCTCTCCACAGAGCAAGGGTCCACACAACGCACCCCGCACGTACACTCCCGTCGGAGGCCTCCTTCGAGGACTTCAAATGGTGAGCAACACGTAAAACCCAATCCTAAAAAGGAATGATTGCAAGTGTCCTCTGGACTCTTAGGACTTACAGATAAGTTGATGAGTCTCTTTCAGCGCAATGATGAAGATCTCCTTCTTGTTGATGAAGAATCTTCAGCTCCCTTGATCCGTAACACAAAGATGTATATATGCTAGGCTTAGGTTGGGTCAAGGCTATGATGGAATACCACTCTCTGAAGATTTTCCTATAAGGAAGATAGAGAGGTTCCCATCATCTATGCATTCAAGGCATCCCAGCTTAATGATATGTCATTAAGGTAGTAGTTGAAGGATCCTTGAATGCGGAAGTTCATTCTCCAATCCACTCCATGAGATATCAATGATGAGGGTGGATTTGAGGATGAACTTCCTGAGAGAAAGGGCTTAGGTAAATGATAGGAAGGTTAAAACACTCTAAAGCACTCTCTGCTTTCTCCTAGAAATAAAGACTACTCTCTCTATTTATAGGCAAAAGGTTCCAACGGATATAAACGGTCATATTTATGACAGAGTTCGATATCATCAATCAATCGTCGATATGATCGAGCGTATACTCTCGATTGTATTGGCCGACCTCTTGATGATACAAACTCAATTGTCATTTCACTTTTGGAAACCTTCCACCGACTGGTCGATGGGATCGAGACACACATCGATGTTATCGGATTTCGAACTCCAATTCCATCGAGTGATGGTTCGATCTATCGACAGTTGAAAAATAAGAGAGAAGCCTTGAAAAATTTCAGGATTACAGATATGATCGGGGAAACAGTCGATGTCATCGAAATTTATACATCGATCATATCGGATACCTTATCGATGGGATCGATAAATCGTATAGATTTACATCTAAGCTTGCTGGACAATTTATGTCCTGACTTGATCCAATCGAAAAAGTCTCGATATGATCGATATAAGAATATCGATTAATCGACTGGCACCCCGATCAACATTAAAAGCAACCTAAAATTCTTGCTAGAGAGAACATGCGCCCTCAATCGATATGATCGACTGACACCCGATATGATCGATATTTGAGTTCAGATAGTATCGGACAATCATCGATATATCGAAGCATTTGTTAGTTTTCTTTAGAAAAACAGGGGCACCGGAAAGCAGTCTGTCGATATGATTGATCCACTTCAGATATGATCGATTTTCGAATATCGATAATATTGACTCGAAGGTTGTTATATCGATAAATCGTCTAGAAGATTGTTTGATTGCTGGACGCTTTTTGTCCTCACTCGATTATATTGATTAATATGCCGAGGACATCGACAGTGCTGGTCAATCATATCGAAAGGGGAATCGATATAATCGACAGTGTAAGAAAAACTTAGAAGATTTTCTTTTTGATAAAAAGTTTTCTTACATAAAAATCCTAAGATGTTCTAGTTCTTTTTAAGGGTTTAATCACCTGGTATTTTGGGACATGGGATGTGAGGCTATGATTTACCTTTCGGTGAGCTTCTACACATCCAGTTGAGGCGGACGCTTGACTTGATCTTCTTGTTAGGCGCTGTTATCCGACTGACTCAACCTACAACGTAATTGACAAACCAGGGCACGTAGTAGGTGCACTTTCAATATTTGTCTTCCTCTGAATGTTACACACTTCATCAACAATGTGATGAGAAGTGGTCTTAGCTACCATGCCTGCAGTTCTTCTACAAAGATGGAAATGGTGGTCCGCAGGGTGAGCAGGGTAATACAATTAAGAAAACTTTGTAAATCATGGCTGAAGCTATCTGCCCAATTTTGTTGATGACTCTGGTTAATGGTGACCCTCGAGTGCATATGGCCAACATTATTTGGATTGGTTCATATTCGACAACTTGGGTGAGAAATGATGGGAAGTTGCGGAAGGGTGAGGTAGCTGTTGAGGTGGTCATTGAGAAAGATGCAGCCAAAAAAAGCGGTGATGCTTGGAGGGTAGCCATGGATTCATGCCTACCTGTGATGCACTTAATTGACACGTGGAGATCTACACCATATGGTGTTCAACGAATTCAAAAACTGCTCAGAATTTCATGTGCTCTTGGTCAGTCAGTTCAGCGACTGTCAACATCTATAAAAATGGTTACAAAAGGCGTGCTAAAAGAACATCTGATGCTTGTGGCAAATAGCATGACATGCAGTGGAAATCTTATTGGTTTCAATACTACTGGCTACAAGGCCCTGTTTCACTCTTTGAATGTTCAAGTCCCATTTACAACAGCCACATTATTTAGGCCAATTAAATGTTTTGAGAGAGCAGCTGAGACAACAACCCCATTTATTTATTTATGGGGACTGGACTGTCAGTGCCAACGAGGGACCAAGGCAACAATTAGATGTCGTAAAAGAATCTTCCCCATTTCCTATGTTGGATTGCCATTGGGGTTCAACGATAACTTGATCTCGATGTGGGGTGCAGTGCTTAAAAGATTTGAGAAAGTGGATGTGCATGTATCATCTATGAAATTAATGAGTGACATAACAGTGTTAAATTAAGCATCTGACATGCATCAGTAACTCATTATCTATCCCTTGATGTAATAATTTTCCCTTATTAAGCTCTATTATTTCTCAAAAAAAGAGTGACAGTATAAACAGGCTTCTTCCAAGTTCAATCTTGCAGTAGATGATGAAATCTTAGCCCTGTCAAGATAGGATTAGGTGCACTAACTGACCTTGAAATGTGGAGGGAAACAACCCATCAGCTTAACTCGTAGACACAGTCCAATAGCTGTTGCCATGCTACGATATCTTAGTTGGATGGTTGGAGAATGGGATTGGTTTTCGATACTGAAATCAGAACCTATACAGTGAAATCAATATATATATGCACCCATCAACCACTCTTTGAACATATATATGGCCACCAATGGTATAAGTGTGGCCTGCCTTTTAGTAACCTAAACATCATGTCATTATAGGATGCCCACCAATGGTATAAGTGTGGCCAACCATTCTGTTCAGTTAAGCATCCGAAAAGCTCCCTAAGCTCATCTAACAGAGGAATGAAGATGCAGATTTGGGGGGCAATTCTAGAGGAAACGGGAGCTTGACATTACCTGTTGCATTATTTTGGCAAATTCAGAGCATAGAGCTTTCGGTCCAGACTCATCAAATATCTTAACCAGTGTTATGTCTTGTAAAGCCAACAGTGTTGTCTCCAGCATGTCCAGGCCTGCTTGATTGGCAAAGGTGAAGACCGGTGGTGACTGCCAAACAAAAGTAAAAGAAATTCATCTCTTAGGGATCTTTTGTAGACCTTGACAGATTGATATCAAATAAACGACAAATGAACAATTAAATGAAGAATTTTCTGTGCCAACTTACCAACTGATAAATGGGAAAATAAAAAATGACAGGCCCATTTTAATGGCTAGCAATAATGTTCAAACTAACCTGGAATTTATTGCCTTCTGCCACGACTGTGAGCTCTGTTAGACAGGAATTTATTGCATGTATAGAAATGTTGTAACAAGATTTCAATGTGCATGCATAGAAATCTTGTTACTTTGATGAGATTGACATTAAGCAAAATTTCATAGAAAGGGAATGCTAACAAGCACTATGAAGAAAAAGTTGGTCAATAGCGTTAGGGTCTAGTTTTCTACTCTTTTTCTTTCCTTCTTATTTCCTTCAATTGGGATTACCAGGAAAAGAAAAAGAAAAAAGAAATGTGTATGTAGCTTGGTGACCTCTGCTCCTTTTTGTGCATCTTAAAGTTGTATCATCCGTTCTTTTATAGAAGCCATCTTAGTGGGCCAAGACTTTGGCCAGCTCACCCAAAAATGTGACAGACCCTAGACTGAAGTGGGCCATGCCACAGGAAAAAGTGATGATCGAATGCTTATCATTGAAACCTTCCCTAGGGTCACTGAAGTTTTGTATCAGTCTAATATTTGTGTTTTCTGTTCATCCTTACGGGTATAATTGAAACTGTATGAACAGTTTGGATGTCATATAAATATCATGGTGGGCCCAAGGAAGTGTCAATGGTGAGTTTTTCCATCCCCACTATTTTATGGCCCATTAGAGTTTTGGATGCATTCAATCCCCACTGTTTCCTGTGGTGTGGCCCACTTCAGGTTTGGATCTGCTTCATTTTTAGGCTCATGCCTTAAAATAAGCTGGCAAAATTGATGGACTGCCTAGATAAAAACACATAAATTATGGTAGGGTCCATGGAGCTTTGACACCAGCTAGCTGACTGGTGATTGGGTCACTAACCAAGCAGCATCTCCATGATACACACCATATGGGGGCCATCTCTGCAATACTGCATGCAGAAGTTATTCACATGGACCAAAGCTTCTTCACATCATCGCCCATGAAAAATGTTTTCACCTACTGAAAGTTGATAATATGAACTCCTTGCAGCGATCATATAGGCATGTTTTCTAGGTAAAGGCAAACTAAAGAGTGGATACTGCAAACTGAAGGGGATTATAAAATCAGATGTCAAGGACCTCATTTTACAACTTAAATGTGTACAATAATGGAGAGAAATACCAATTCTACCATTCCCAAGAAACATAAAAACCAGGGAATGAATTCCCTGACAACTAAACAGGCCCTAAGGGGCACTTCTTGCATTGATATTTTTCCATCAATACTAAGAGTGCACAATGCCCTAGGCAAGTGGCAAACATAAACTTTAGGAAAACAAGCCTTAACATGTTGGCAACGGAAAGCAACCATCTAAATCTCACATGACTATGGCAGGTTATACAAAGAGAAGCTCAGCAACATGTTGATTACCATGGCATTGCTACCACCAATAGTGATGGTCAGAAACTAGAAGCCTTTCCGGTCGAACTGTTAAAGCAACAAACAAAAATTTAAATATTATAGAACCAAAAACTTATCTTTAAGAAGAAATATGAAAAACTAAAGGGAGAGAGAGAAAAGAAAATGGATAAAGTACAAATTTAAGCCACAAATGCAGTGTACAAATATCTGATGAAGAAAACTAGAACTACGAGTGACTGCAATTCAAATTAGGCATGTTGAGCATCATAGTTGTAGTAAGCATCAGCCCAAGAATAGTCAAAGACAAATTCTTCATACAAGTGACTGCAATTCAAATTAGAATGAACTAAAATAGTTTAGCTGCTATCAAACAGAAGTTATATAGAAACCTAGCCAATAAAAAACACTAGCCCAAACTCAAAACACCAGAACATCCACTTCTGATACATAAACCAGTTTTGCAAGTGCTAGAATCAGAACCATCAAACAGCCTATGAGTAGAAATTTATACAAGTCCTGGCTGTATGCTAGCAGAAAAGGTGCACACTTAACAACATGAATCTTGCAACATGGAATGAGGAAGATCCGTTTGGCTGCCAATGGAGTTTCTGGTAATCTCAGTCCAGCTAGCCATTTCGAAAGCAATTGTACTGCACGTCGATTAAACAAGATCCTTTTGGATATAATAGAGATTATTGTAATAATAATAAAAACCAAATACATGAGATACGCAGAAAGTCTGGGTGAATCAACAAGACCCATAATATCTATTCGAGTCTATTTGGATGCTTAGCTGAATTGAAAGATACTATAGAAAGTTTGAAAATGTCAATATCATAGCCCCTTGTCCAATAATGCAACCTGCAACATACAAAAGAAAAAAAAAATAAAAGACCACAGGATGAAACACAACAAAGTCTCATACACCAATCAAGTATGTGATTATTGATGAAACACAACTTTTTGCTAATCTTAAGCCATAAACCACAGGACTAATGGAATGCCTAAAGTTAGGCTCTTTAAACCCTTGGGAACATAATAGTCCCACCAACATGTCCACATGACATCTACCCTGTCCATCAGTTTTCGCCAATGAAGGTTTCAATGGTGGGTGTTCAATCTCCATTGTTTAATTTGGCATGGCCTACTTGAGTTTTGGATCCAGTCATTTTTGGGCTCATGTCCTAACACGAGGTGGTTAAACTGATGTGCAGGGTGGATGTCATGGAAGCAGATTTCCTGTAGCACCCGCCACAATGTGGCCCTAACACGAGGTGGTGAAACTGATGTACAGGGTGGATGTCATGGAAGCAGATTGCCTGCAACATCCGCCACAACGTGGCCCAAGCTCTGTGAGGCCTATCGTGATGTATGTGTTTTATCCATTTTATCTAAGATCAAGTAAATAATGTTCTGTTTTAGAAAGATAATATTTTCAGACAGCACAAGTTCACCAACAAGAGGAGAAACAGTCAACTCATGAATTGACAAACCTTGTAACTCAACCCATTGATAACTTATAGGGGTAGGACAAGTCGACTAAGGCTCAATCCAAGCCCAACCCATTTACTGAAAATTGTTACATCCACATAATAAGCAAAACTATGTATCCTGCAAACAAATAGATGAATGGATGAGATGAATTCAATCTGCAGTTGAAGGTGATTAAACAGGAGAACTAAGCAGCATTTTCAATTATTTCAATGCATTTCAACACAGTAGCCTTGTTCGGCGTTTCTCCCACACACTCCAAACTCAATAAGCTTCAACTCAAACTTGCCCAATTTCACCCAAAGAAAAAAGAAAAAAGACCAAAGTGATCAAATATAAGGTGGGATACATATGTATCAGAAAATGAACAGTCATGTTGGATGCAGATATACTATAATCAGAATGCTCTCCAACCAAAAAAGTAATAGCTGCTAATAGCTTAACAACCAAAATCCCATTGCTTCCCAATCAAGCTATAACCATTTAATCTTAAAAGCCTTGGCCTCAACAAGTAGACATGAAACAACAAATGTTACTGGATTATATGAATCATCCAATTACCTGGAAAGGTAAGTTATAATAAATTTTCTAGGTCAAACCAATGGGGCATCACTCATTTTTGTTCATCCAATGTGCTAATAACCTGCAACATCCAATAAATATTCAGTAACAAAAGTCAAAATAAACCAAATGCATTAGGACCCCAAAAATCTTCAATCCATCCAAAAGGCAGAGGCATTAAGTAAATCAACCAGCATTATGATCTCATCTTCAAACTTCAGTGAAAAAATCAAACTCTTCACTTCAATAATACTTGCATTCTTCAGAGAAGATTTGGGGTTGCTTCTCAGCAATGGAATCTAGCAGTTATATGTCCTTGGCTACCTGCTCATCAACACTGCAGGTGAACATGGATTTTGTATTAAATTGACAATGACATTGACAAGTTAAAATCAAAGATAAAAAAAAAACTAGGAGTGGGTTGTTCTTAAAGGTAGACCTGCATAAAATCATTCACCAAAGAAACAAACATTTTACACCACCTTCAAGCAATTGATGAATGAAAAATAAAAAATCCTTCTATGCACTTCAATTACGCCTTGCAAAAACCAAAACAAGCTTAACTTAACCAAAACAAGTATATTGTGTAGTTCACTACTGCCAAGTCACAATCCAAAGATTAGATTGGTTGAACAATTCTGATCTCTGATTCACAGACATTTGTTTGCCAAAATAGGACAGTTGGAGATTTTCCATTTTCACACCAATACTCCCTGGTCAGTCACTAATCTTTGTTTGAATTTCTTTTTCTTTATTTATTTACATCACCATCATCATCATCCTAGCCTCATCCCACTACAGAAATAATAGGAAAATAGATGAAATACCCCAAGTTTATGTACTCCGTAACGTTGACATCGGGTGCAAGAACAAGCCATCATGAGGTGGCTCCAATTGCACAGTTGTTCTAGCCTAAAATCAGGCTGGTCAACTCATCAGGTGCATCAACATGTTAGAAACAGGTAGTCTTCTTGGGAATATATAGGCTTAGAGAAAAGAAAATCAAGGCTGGAGATTTTCCAGCCTTGAAGAGGTGAGGCTTACAAAGTTGAGCAAGAATACCAATGGCTACCAGAAAACATCCACCAGCAAATGTAATAGATAGCATTCGCAATGATGAAGAGCTCCTCTGCCACAAAATAAAACATCCATCTAAAGATTAGATGCTGATCTTAACAATGCATATTGTTTCAATGTCATTATACAGGTTCCACTCATCACTTAATGCATAGACCTTAAGAAGAAGAAGAAGAAGAAGAAGGGAACTTCAATACCTTACTCTTTGATAATTTTAAAATTTCTAAAACTAACACAGATGAGAGCTGTTTGTTAGGGAGGGTGTATAGATCTTCATAATATAAATCCAGAATTTTATCCAATCCAACTTGCAAAAATCATGAGTTAGCATTAAATCCAACAAACAACACATTAAGCTTTCATGAGACTTCAATCTTTTGAAATAGCATTTTATTTGTAAAAGAACCATGCAAAAGTTTATAAACTGAGCTGAAGTCTCTCGTCAACACTTGTTCAAAATTCACAACATGAAGCATAGTAGACAACAAATTTCCACCTTTGACCACTAAAAAGACAATGCTAGAATTCTTTTTTATAGGTTAAAAAAAAATGCCAACATTCTCTTGAATAGTTGCACAGTGCATAAAACAAAGCAACAATAGACTTAGGTGTGGTAGTCGGGAAGTGTCTACTTCAAAATGTTATCAAGTATCAGTGTAAGACCCGTATCTTAGTCCGTACCATTCTATAGACTTTCTCGGTCTTACCGGTCGAATTCCGGCAACCTTCGACCCTTAACTGATATTGATGCGCGACCCTGATTCATATGCCGTCAACCTGTATTGAATCAACCCAAGACCAATACCATAGCGACCGTGCCATCGCTGCGGTTCCGATGCCGTGACTTGGGCGCCGAGGCGATACCCTGGTCAAGAGATGTGGGTCAACGTTCGGTGCGAGGAAAACGCCGCGCGTTGCAAAACTCAAGAGAATCTCTACGAGATGTCACATCAATCCCATCAATCAATTCATCACATGTCAAGTACACATCACCTTTCACCCATTCCCAAGCAACCACAAAAGTTAAGAATCTCTTACAAAGCCCATACCTCTCTTACACCAAAAGCCATCAAAGTCAAAAAGTTCTTACACCTCCCATGCCTTTCTTACACAAAAGGTCACAAAAGTCAAGATTTTCTTACACAACCATCACTTACCACATCCATCCATCACACTCTCTCTCTCTTTACAACTCTCTCTCTTTCTCATTTCTCATCTCATTCTCTCAAACAAAAAAATCCATACGTATGAGAGCTCTCCAAGCATTCCCAAAACTCCAAGGTGGCCCACTTTCTACCACATGATCTCCCCATCCTAACCATCCATTCCCCATCTCCTCTATTAAAATCCAAGCTAAGGTGCTAAGGAACCCCTAGGAGCAAGAAGATCGGACGGTGGGTGCTCCTCTAGATGTAAAAATCTGATTTTTATAGCCTAGATATTTTTTTTTCTTTCATGAGGGAAGTGTAGGACCCACCAATCAATGGTGGAGATCCCACACAATCCCATGGTTGTGGCCTAATGGCCTACCTTATGCATGCATGATCCATGCATGGGGCCTTTCTCTATGGGCCCCATCATGGTAGTTTTATTTCATATCATATTATGTTTGGGTCATCTAGACCTTATAACCATGGTGGGGATGACATCCTCACCATACATTTTAATTATAGGCCATGCATGTGCAAGATCCATGTTGTAAATGTAAATATAGGTATGATGTGCGGGTGTGATTGACTTGGGAGGGCTCAATAGTGGCGGAGCCCCTTTTCCTATGGCCGGATTGGCCTTCTATCTCTCTTTTTCCTCATTTTATTTCCTGATGTGTGTGGCCCATTAATGTATTTCTCTTTTTATTTAACTTATTTAATAAATTTTATCTAAGTACATGTTGCTATCCAAATTTTTCTGGACAGTTTCTGGTTATTTTTGGGCCAGATTTTGGGACTGTTTGGGGGACTATTCATACTTATTAAATATACTTTTCTTAAAGGTGGGGATCTCATCTTGATGTTTTCAAAATTTCAGCCCCAACTGACCTTCATTGGGGTCCCAAAGGTGTAGTCCAAGTGAGGTGGAAAGTCTGGATTTTCTGTACTGTTCCAGCAACATTCTACCATGGACAGTTGGATTTTTAAAATTTATTAAAATACCTATGGGTGTTTAAAAATTATAAAAATTTTCAGGGGGGTGGCCTATTTATGGTAGGACCCACTTACAAAATTTTGGGGCCAATGGACCCTTTACACACCATGGTGATGGCGGGACCGGCCCATTATAATATGGTGTCCAGATCAGTCTGATTTTCAGGATAGATTGATTATGTAAATGAATTAAAATATTTAAAGATGTTAAAAAATTATGAAATTTTTTAGGAGTGTGGTGTACTTATTTTAGAACTCACCTACCAAATTTTAGGGCCAATGGACCCTTTTACACACCGTGGTGAGGGCCGGATTGGCCCACCACGTTGGGACGTCTAGGTCTGTCCGATTTTTTTCTGGACAGTCTGTTTTGTTTAAATAATTAAAATACTTAGAGATATCTAAAAATTATGATATTTTGTGGGGGTGTGACCCACCTATGGAAGTATTACTCTGTGAAATTTTAGCCTCAAGTGACCCCGTTTGGGTATCTAAAAGAATGGTCCAAGATGGTTGGACTCCCAGATTTTTTTCTGTTGTGCAGTCCAGCAATATTCCTTAATAAAAAACCATAATTCAAAAATATTTCTTCTGATGGCGGGCCACCTTTTTGGGTTTCCTCTCATTGTATGCATGATGAGGGACCTTGGCCCTCAATTTTCAGAGTTTTAGAGGCCTTGGACCCACTCCAATGGAGTGCCCAAATTTAAGACAACAACGTGTTATAATTATGCTGGACCGAGGCCATTATGTGTCCCGAATATCCACCCTGGCTCGACGAAGATGTACCGTGACATGAGGAGACAGTATTTTTGGGCGGGGATGAAGTGTCAGATCACCAGTTTTATGGCTGAGTGTGACACGTGCCAGCATGTCAAGGCTGATCATCAGAGACCCCCTGGTCTATTGTAACCGTTGAGCGTCCCGATGTAGAAGTGGGAGCACGTGTCGACTGATTTTATTATGGGTTTATCGAGGACTTAGCGCGGTCATGACGCCGTTTGGGTTGTTGTGGATCGCCTGACGAAGTCGGCACATTTTCTTGCGATGCGTACGACTTGGCCTTTGGACCGGCTTGCGAGATTATTCATTGAGGAGATCGTGAGACTGCATGACGTTCCGGTCTCGATCATTTCTGACCGAGATTCGAAGTTCATGTCTTAGTTTTGAAGGAGCTTTCAGAGAGTGATGGGGACTGATTTGCAGCTCAGCACCGCGTACCATCCGCAAAATGATGGCCAGACCGAGAGGGTCAACCAGATCCTTGAGGATATGCTTCGGGCTTGCGCGATTGATTTCGGGGGTAGCTGGGATGAGCATCTGCGATTGGCTGAGTTCGCATACAATAACAGCTATCAGGCGACCATCGACATGGATCCTTTCGAGGCACTATATGGCAGACCATGCAGATCACCGAGTTGCTGGACCGAGGTTGGAGAGCGTCATCTCCTAGGTCTCGAGCTTATGCAGGAAACGTCAGGGGCTATTGATATCATCAGGCAGAGGATGCGCACAGCTCAGAGCCGACAGAAGAGTTTTGCTGATCGTCGGCGATGTCCCTTAGAGTTTGAGGTAGGGGACCATGTGTATCTCAAGGTCTCGTCCATGGAGGGCGTAGTTCGGTTCGGAGCGAAGGGAAAGCTTGCCCCGAGATTCATAAGACCTTTTGAGATCACTGGGCGCGTTGGCCCCGTAGCCTATCGGCTTGCCTTTCCATCTCAGTTGTCTGGCGTCCATAACATTTTCCACATCTCCATGTTGAGGAAGTATGGGTCAGACATAGTTCCCGTTATTGATTGGCAGCCACTGGAGGTTCGTGAGGATGCTTCTTACATTGAGCAGCCAGTCGGTATCCTTGATCAGAAGGAGCAGGTCCTTAGAACCAAGATCATTCCGTTGGTGAAGGTTCAGTGGGGTCACCATTCTATAGAGGAGGCTTCTTGGGAGCGTGAGGCCGAGATTCGATAGCGTTATCCTCTTCTCTTTGATGATTGATCATGTATTGTATTTTATATGCTATCTCTGATTTTATATTGTGATGTTATGTTTCTTCTTCTTCATGAGTTATGCTTAGTTACGATGATTGTGCAAATTTTGAGGATGAAATTTTTATAAGGAGGGGAGAACTGTAAGACCCGTATCCCAGTCCGTACCATTCCATAGACTTTCACGGTCTTACTGGTCGAATTTCGGCAACCTTCGACCCTTAACCGATATTGACGCGCGACCCTGATTCATATGCCGTCAACCTGTATCGACTCAACCCAAGACTAATACCATAGCGACCGTGTCATCGCTGCGTTCCGATGGCATGACTTGCGCGCCGAGACGATACCCTGGTCAAGAGATGTGGGCCAACGTTCGGTGCGAGGAAAACGCCGCGCGTTGCGAAACCCAAGAGAATCTCTACGAGATGTCACATCAATCCCATCAATCAATCCATCACATGTCAAGTACATGTCAAGTACACATCACCTTTCACCCATTCTCAAGCAACCACAAAAGTCAATAATCTCTTATAAAGCCCATACCTCTCTTACACCAAAAGCCATCAAAGTCAAAAAGTTCTTACACCTCCCATGCCTTTCTTACACAAAAGGCCATAAAAGTCAAGATTTTCTTACACAACCATCACTCACCACATCCATCCATCACTCTCTCTCTCTCTCTCTCTCTCTCTCTCTCTCTCTCTCTTTACAACTCTCTCTTTCTCATTTCTCATCTCATTCTCTCAAACAAAAAAATTCATACGTATGAGAGCTTTCCAAGCATTTCTAAAACTCCAAGATGGCCCACTTTCTACGCCATGATCTCCCCATCCTAACCATCCATTCCCCATCTCCTCCATTAAAATCTAAGCTAAGGTGCTAAGGAACCCCTAGGAGCATGAAGATCGGATGGTGGGTGCTCGTCTAGATGTAAAAATCTGATTTTTATAGTCTAGATATTTTTTTTTCTTTCATGAGGGAAGTGTATGACCCACCAATCAATGGTGGAGATCCCATACAATCTCATGGTTGTGGCCTAATGGCCTACCTTATGCATGCATGATCCATGCATAGGGCCTTTCTCTATGGGCCCCATCATGGTAGTTTTATTTCATATCATATTATGTTTGGGTCATCTAGACCTTATAACCATGGTGGGGATGACATCCTCACCATACATTTTAATTATAGGCCATGTATGTGCAAGATCCATGTTATAAATGTAAATCTAGGTATGATGTGGGGGTGTGATTGATCTTGGGAGGGCTTAATAGTGGCGGAGCCCCTTTTCCTATGGCCGGATTGTCCTTCTATTTCTCTTTTCCCTCATTTTATTTCCTGATGTGCGTGTCCCATTAATGTATTTTCCTTTTTATTTAACTTATTTAATAAATTTTATCTAAGTACATGTTGCTGTCCAGATTTTTCTGGACAGTTTCTGGTTGTTTTTAGACCAGATTTTGAGACTATTTGGGGGACTATTCATACTTATTAAATATACTTTTCTTAAAGGTGGGGATCTCATCTTGATGTCCCCAAAATTTTAGCCCCAACTGACCTTCATTGGTGTCCCAAAGGTGTGGTCCAAGTGAGGTGGACAGTCTGGATTTTCTGTACTGTTCCAGCAACATTCCACCATGGATAGTTAGATTTTTAAAATTTATTAAAATACCTATGGGTGTTTAAAAATTATAAAAATTTTCAGGAGGGTGGCCTACTTATGGTAGGACCCACGTACAAAATTTTGGGGCCAATGGACGCCTGTACACACCATGGTGATGGAGGGACCGGCCCATTATAATATGGTGTCCAGATCAGTCCAATTTTCAGGACAGATTGATTTATGTAAATTAATTAAAATATTTAAAAATGTCTAAAAATTTTAAAATTTTTTAAAAGTATGGTCCACTTATTTTAGAACCCACCTACCAAATTTTAGGGCCAATGGACCCTTGTACACACTGTGGTGAGGGCCGGACTGGCCCACCATGTTGGGACGTCCAGGTCTATCCAAATTTTTTTTGGATAGTCTGTTTTGTTTAAATTAATTAAAATACTTAGAGATATCTAAAAATTATAAAATTTTGTGGGAGTGTGGCCCACCTATGGAAGTATCACTCTGTGAAATTTTAGCCTTAAGTGACCCCGTTTGGGTATCCAAAAGAATGGGCCAAGATGGTTGAACTCCCAGATTTATTTCTGTTGTGCATTCCAGCAATATGCCTTGATAAAAAACCATAATTCAAAAATATTTCTTCTAATGGCGGGCCACCTTTTTGGGTTTCATCTCATTGTATGCATGATGAGGGACCTTGGCCCTCAATTTTCAGAGTTTTAGAGGCCTTGGACCCACTCCAATGAAGTGCCCAAATTTAGGACAACAACATGTTATAATTATACTGGCCTTGGGCTGAAATTTTGAGGAGTGGGGCCCGCCATATTATAAAGATCTTAGAGAAAATGATTTATACCTTTAGTTCTTTAAATTTTGGGCTTAATGAATGCACTTTTGAGGCCCACCACAGTTGAATTTAATTGGGTCCATGAATGTAGTCAGTTGTTGAACTATTTAAGGCCCATAGAGTAGACCCATTTGATGTGTTCCAAGGCCCATGGGATTAAGCCCATTTGATGCAATTTAAGGCCCATAGAGTGGACCCATTTGATGTGTTCCAAGGTCCATGGGATTGGACCCATTTGATGTATTTTAAAGCCCATGAGATTAGGCCCATTTGATGCGATCTAAGGCCCGCGGGTTCTGACCCATTGCAATGCACATAAGGTCATTGGTGTGATTCATTTATGTGGCTCACTTTATGAATAAAAGGCCCATACGACATGGCCCATTTGATGTATTTAAGGCCCAATGGAAAGTACCTAAGGTCCATTGCAATGTGTGATCCCAACATGGATTATGTAATGATGTTCATGACGACTGCGCCTTAGGAGTAATGTTGGTTTGACGTCCATGTTACGAGTTTAATGTTGGTTAAATGTCCGCATTACGAGTCTCCTTGGGGCCCATTGTTAGGCCCGTACTTATTGTGTATAGGCTGTTCAGGCCCATCTGCATGGTAAGGGTAGTTCATTTCATTATAACATGTTTAGTATAGTTTCATGACTCATAATCATACACACCACATGTATGCTTGATATGAGAGGTGACTGATCATAGCATATGCCTCTGGACAGGTTGTTTATGGGCTCCCGATTAGGCGGTGTTGCCCTTCATGAGCGCATGTTATGTGCAAGGATGTGCTGCATGATTGGATAGTGTGATTCATGCATCTCGCATCGTGTGATATGGTTACTGTACGCCCTAGCAATATCGAGGTCGTAGCCTCCACAGGCGTATCGTGGTAGGTAGGTGTGGATACTGAAAATCTTGTTCTACATGGGGTGCTATAGATATCCCTGGGTGAAAGTCTCTAAACCCTTATGGTACCAAGAGGTTGCTCCAACGTCTAGACCAAGTGGGTAGATGAGCATTGAGTGCCGAATACTAGATGGTTACGCTCTCAACTGTATCGTGGTCAGTTAGAAGGGGGTGTGGCCTTACTCGCCCTAGTGTAGGAGGCAATGTTAGGCTGAGTCTGACCAGCTCGAGGAATGGGTCCGCTATCGACAAGTCGAGCCCGATATTGGCAGACGGATAGTGACGTCTCTTCCACTTACCTTATCGCACACGATGTGTCGGCGATCTGGTTTAGAGTGTACTAGACCCCAGTGATATCTCAGAGTTGAGCTGTATTGACATGTGGACTTAGATGAGGATTGTATGCTTGACTTGCATCTTGCATCACATAGCCTTGGTACGACTTATGATATCATGGATCCATCTGCATATTCCGCATTAATCTGATATTGCATGATCATATTACTACCTTGTGCACACACTTTCACCACCCTCTAAGCTTTCTATAAGCTTATGCACGACCCTTGCGCGCAGGTGACGTTGGGGCGCAGCAGCGCTGAGGTTGGAGCACTTGCAGATTATTTTTAGAGTTTTTGTTCCTTACCATTGTATTTCCCTTTATGCTCATTGTACTTGTAAAGTTTTTTATCATAGTGGAAATGTAATGGAGTTCTTGGTTGTTATTTGTGGGTTATTCCTTTGGTTATGCTTATTACAAATCAAACTGACGTTGAAAATCCTCCTCGTAGCATCCCAGGATCGGAACTTAGCGAATGGGCGCTAAGAGCCGAGAATGGGGTTTTACGGAGGCTGTCGGCGCCGGATTCGGCGATCGAGAATTTTGTGAGCCTGGTTTCTGAGTTTGGGGCGTGACAATCAGCATCTAGGAAGTGGGAGCAAGAGCGGGAATTTGAAGCGTGACTCAAAGTGGGAAGAGCACCTGGTTAGAACTCAGAAGAATCGTGCAACTAAGCCCTCTTCAAATAGTTACAATTTAAACAATCCAATGCCCTGTAAGACGACAGAGCTTAAACACTGCTGGAATGTAAGTAACAAAATTTTTGATATGGAGCTAACATCATTTGATTCATTAATACAACCTTGAGTTTAATTCTAGAACTCAAAAGAACATATAAAACATGCAAAGAAGCAAACTATTGTGATATAGCACATCATCGTATGTAATGGGCCAGACTCCATTTAAAATGGTGGTGACTACTCCAAAAGGGCCACCAAGCATATGGAAGAAAATACTAACACCACCAACTGAAACAGCTGGATAATAAAGAAATGGCTGATGAAACTACCTATCATCCATCCTTGCTTGAGCTTCAATGTAGGATAGTGCAGCTTAGGACTTGATAACACTTTTTGTGTATCTTGTAGAAATAATCTCCGCGTTAGGTGTCATTTCTTGAAACACAAAGAACAAATGTTGAAGGTGTGAATTCTGTGGAAACATAATATACCATCACAAAGTCCAACTTAATCTAATTCAAGTACTTAAAAATAAGTGTTTGGGCATAATTATAACCTCTACCAATAATCTGTATGAGTTAACAGAAAAATAAGATGACTTATATTTGCTACATCTAGAGTCCATGGATAGTCAGATTCTTGTAAAAAATGTCTAATAAGTGGTTCACATTTGGTAAAAGGCATGCATAGCTAGTGATTGTAATGATAATGGACAACTTTCTATGACCATGTATCTCGATAAGATAAAGGAAGAATTATAAAATTGGGACCAAAGTTCCCTTGCCCATCCAAAACTCCCATTAACCTGAAAAGAACACTGGAATACCACTAGCCAGCTTTAGCTCCCAAAAAAATAAAAAAAAAATAAAAATTTAAAAAAAAAAAAATACAACTAGTAAGGACCAATCAGCAATTGCCATGTGCCTGTCAAAAGCTACAAACAGAGACGCCAATGAGATAAAGTTTCTTTACTTCGTGCACCACGTCCCAAAAATTTGGCTCACTTTCTGATTTTATTTTTTATTTTTAATTTTTATTTTCCATGAGGTAGCTGTTTGACTTGATAATTAGCATATCGAATGTGTCACCAATTCATCTAGGTATCTAAAAAGAGTAAAAACCAGACAACGAAAATACATACATTCAATTTAATAAATTCTGCAAAGAGGAATTCAGAATACACATCTTGCACCTTCCACAATATATGCAAGATTTCGTTCCGGCAAGCAGCGCACATGGTTTGGCAATCCATACTCTGCTGCATCCTTCCGTGGATAGACCTCAGCCCAATAATCTCCCAACTGAGCTACCAATCTGGGGACCTTTTCAGCTGAATATGGACTATTGCTGTATTTCTCTTATCAACCATGTATTTGTAGGCCAAAAATTAAAAGGTTGAAATTGTCCTATCAATGGGATTTTGGGGCATGGTGATGAGATTTTAAGCCCCTCAACATCATGCAGTGAATAGTCTGGAATTTGATGCAATCAATTCCAAGCACAGCAAAATGAATAACAGTCATATAATTTTTGTATTTAAGAGTATAAACATAAAAAATGTAAAAATATACATTTGAATGTAAATATGCCTTTGAATCAAGGAAGGAAGAGAGTAGGGGGAAGATCAAGCTACAACCTTTTGTAGAGCTCTAGGCTCCAAGGAGAATTCACCCTAAAATTCTGGCAGCATCTCCCAATGACGAAACAGGATCATGTGCCCAATGACCAAACAGTCCTCACATTAACAACAAAGCATAAGAATGAATGATCCCTGTGATAGGTAAATCACAAATATAAGTAGCAACCTAACACAAAATCTAGCAGCAACATACTCCACCTATAGCAAAAATGACAATAAAAGAAAAGAAAAATGTAGGTTATAAAAAAGAAACATCCAAAAATCCCATCTTCAAAAGATTACTCCTGCAGGGGCAGGCGGCATAATGCTATCACAGCGGCATATGATGACAACATTGAAGTATAAAGTAGAAGATGACCATCATTATCTCCCCCAAATGACTCATAGAAGGGGAAAAAAAAAGAATCATAGATTCAGCAGAAAACTGCTACTCAGCAGAACAAAATATTTATTAACTTCAAGACCAAACAAACCGTAAGAGCTCCACCAGACCTTTTTTTTTTTATCTAGAAAAAGATATCCCCCCATCAATTCTTGGGGAAGTAACACCACGAAAATTCTAAGTGATGTCTAGCAGCTACTAAATTTCAAGTTTTCAACTCAATACAGGCTTAGAGCAAGGCAATGAGCCTGGAAGAATGAATATCATGTCAGAACAATGAGATATGCACTTTGTCAAAAAAAAAAAAAGAAGGCTGAGACCCTGCCACCATAATGCATTAGAAAATAGTTGCACACAACGTTAGCCAACAATTGGACACTACCAAAATGGTTGTGTGATAGTGTTCCCCAGTGGAGGTCAACAGAAAATATCTTAGGAATTAAGGAACCATACATAACTGAATGTCCTAATAGCTTCCATGTACAAGCATGTATGAGAGTAAGATTGTCATGTGGGATGCCAACCCAACTTGCCCTGAATATATAGCTCTCGATTTATTGAGAAAACTAACAAAATGGCTTTCCACATGGAAATACAGAGTTGACAATAGCAGATTCAACAATGCCAACAATCAAGCAGCTAAAAGGTAACAACAAAGTGACTTGCGCAAAATTAAAGACATGCATGAGATAAATGCATCTAACCTCGGAAAATGATAACAAAGCAAATCTCTGATATAAACAGTTTCTTGCAACCAAGTAATCTGACAAGGCTAAGTGGTAGGCTCACAAGAGTTTCAACAAAGAGGTCATGGGTTCGAGTACCCATTGTGGTGTGTGGGTGGTTATGTGTGTGTCGAAAAAAGTTATCTGACAAGGCAAAGATAAGTAGAAATGAGAATATAAACAAAAAATTAACCAAGAACAAAACCACTCATTTTCAACATTTCAGTCAAACTTTGTAATCCTATACTAAGATGGCATCTTATCCTTCAAATCCAAATATCTTCAACCCCATAAACACAATTGGTCTAATCCCACAAAAAAAGTTTCAATCTGCCTGTAAATGCTTAGGCCCTGTTTGGTTGCACTTGAGAATGTTTTCATCTCATTTTAGTTAAAAGAAATTGTGTATTAGAAACATAGCTTAAGGCACTAGGTTGCATCCACCTGTATTCAAGGAAGTTGAACTGAATGTTAAATCAACCTGATTTTTGGATTGAGGCTAAACAAAGGCCGCCAGGTACTCCACACCACCGCCATGTTGCTTTTTTTCTTTTTTGTCTAAGTGGCGACTAAACAGGGCCCTATAGAATTGAATTGACGGTGGTACGAATAATCTTTTCATGAAATTAATTTGAATTAAAAGTCACACAGTTCTAAAATATATCATCCCCGCTGCACACATACTCATATCGCATTTTTCTTTTGTTTCTTGCAGCAACTGCACGCACACATAAATACATGCATGAAACGATTTCAAGCATTTTTCAGATCAATCACATCAACAAAGCAGATAGATTCAACCAAAAAAAAAAAAACAAAACAAAAAAAAAACCCTAAAAATTACAAACCTACAGCTCTTATGATCAATCAAGAAATTAATCAGAAGATTAGCTGACAAAATCAGATTCCAGGTTAGAAATTCCATAGAACTCCGCAAAGATTGCAAGAAAATGATAAAAAAAATACCAGATCGGAAAGGAAAGATGGTAGAAACACGTAAATAGCATGAAGAAAGAGATTCAAGAGATAGAGACAAGATCTTACTGAGAAAAAACAAAAAATCTCATCTTCTTTTTCTCTCGTAAAGAGAGCGAGGGAGATAAAGAAATTAATCAGAAGATCAACTGACAAAATCAGATTCCAGGTTAGAAATTCCACAGAATTCCGCAAAGATTGCAAAGATTCCATAAAACCAGGTCTAATAGAAGAGAATGAGGCTCCTGTTTGTGGAGATACTATCTCAGAGAACCCCTTGCCAAATACTTGGTGATGATGCTGCGAGAGATGGAGGGAGAGGAAGGGAGAGAGATTGTGGGAGAGAGAAATCGAGAAAGGGAGAGGGCCGTGGCGATGATGCTGCGAGAGATGGAGGGAGAGGAAGGGAGAGAGATTGTGGGAGAGAGAAATTGAGAAAGGGAGAGGGTCGGGCAAGCGAGATGGGAGAGAGAAATTGAGAAAGGGAGAGGGCTGGACAAGCAAGATGGGAGAGAGAGATCGAGAAAGGGAGAGAAGAGGCGTCCCTGGGGAGGAATAGAAAGAGGGGAGAAGGTTTTTGGAGAGAAGAGGCGCGCGGGAGAAGAAGCGCCTTTTGGAGTTCGGGTGGGTGATTTGGGGGTAAAATATATTGTAGGTTTTTTTAATTTGGAATGTGCGACGGTGGCTTCATCCTGCACGGGCGGCCAAATAAAAACAACCTTGATTTTCACATACTGTGGTGTTTTTTGTGGTCGCCTGTGATAAAAATGCCCCTAATAAGGGATTTTATTGTAGTGACCTGCAAAGGCAGGCATATAACCATTTTTTATACTGGGCGTTTACAGCCACAAGGTATAAAAAATAATTATTATTTATATATTATCACATTTTGTGGTTAGAAAGCCTTTATAATGTAAATAGAGATACAGGCGCCTGTACGTAACATCTCTGATGGGCTTGTACTTGTACTTTAATCTCGAGCTTGTACCCCTCTTGAAACTCCAGCTCAAGTCTAGGCCAAAGCAAGCTAGCCCCAAAAGCCCATCTGGCCAACTGACACACTGACAGTCGTCTCCATGTGTAATGAGATTTGGAGATCTAGCATGGGTTAGGATGCCCTATGGCCTAACATGTTTAAGGGCGTGTTTGGACGGGCATATTAGGTGGGAGTAGAGTGGAGTAGGTGGGATAGGGTTTTTAAATCCCATCCTGTCCTACTGCAGGTTTGTTTGGACGGTGTGGGATTGACGATGGATGGGAGTGGTCGCTAGATTCGGGCGATGATCTGCTAGATTGTGAAATCCAGTCGACTTGAAATCTCACCACTTCGCTATCCTTCTTGATCCCATCCCTAGCTCATCCGTAGTCTAGCGTACGGACTGTGAGATGCGATTTCATAGGCCCTGACTTGGTGGGAGAGATGGTGGTGGTAGGTTTTCGTTTTGGCACGAAATGGGGTTTATAACAACCACCAGTAGGTTGCGATGGCTATCTTCATCGATTGGCTGCCATAACGAGCTGAAGGTGTGGTTGTCCTGAGGTAGGTCTTCTTCCTCGGACATTCAGCATGAGACTCAGTTCTATACTGTGCCTATGTTTTGCATGTTCCAGATATGGATGATTTCTGTAGCATCCGAGAGTTCCATGAAGGGTTTTCTGTAAATCTCATGTATAGCTGTGGATTTTGGTGAAACAGGCCCTCTGATATGGAGTGGCCTGTCTAGCTGGCTACGATGGGTTCTAATCCAAGTTTGATATATCAGTGTAGTTGGATTTCTGAGCCATCCATCCAATCAGCCCTGTTTTTATTCCTATTGCTACAATCTTTCTTACAAAAATCTATGGCAGAATGTGTCACCGCATTGTCTCATTCTCTTCACATTCTGTTAACTCGGATGAACAAGATGTTGTTGTAGAATGGCCATTAGGGTTTTTTCTATATTGATTATCAGGTTTAGCCATTAGGGATTTAGATTATAAAATGTCCTGACAATTGGATCATCCATGGGGTTTTGGGTTCTCTGAATATATATGAGGACTTTGACTCCTTGTTATTTTTTCGGATTTGTAAATCTCAAATGGTATATAATCATAGATGATTTGTGCACTATTTGCCATAGATTGTTCATTTGAGAATCTCTATTTACTAAATTAGAGGTTTATATATAGAGGAAGATTTGTTGGGATGTGGAGTAGCTGATTAAATGAACTATATACTATTTTTTTGTAATAATGCTCATGCTTTCCTCTTGGTTTTGAGATGACAAAAATTCATTATGATATTGCCATACCTGTCCAAACACAAGGTTCTGTTTATTTTGAGTTATTCCATGTTCTTTAAGGGCTCTGTGATTTTTGGGCCTGTTTATATGCAACAGTCAGTGTATGTATTTTTTTTGTGTTTCCTTTCTGTTGAATAAAAGAAATACTTACATGGGAAAGTGCAACATATCTCTTAAATGTTAAGAGTAATATACAGAATGGCTGGTTTTATTGGTGCGTGACTACTTGATCCTAGATATGATGTCCATACATCATTTTCTTTGAAAGAGATCACTGTACTTTATGCTGGATATTGGATGACATTCTCATGTTTATAAATTGTTTATCAACAGCCAAATCCTTGTCATTTCATTGATCATTTGACTCTTGTTTTATAACCAAGGAATTACATGGTCATTATGCATCTAGATGTGTATAGTGCTTCAGTGTGCACAGTCCATACAAGTGGGTCCCTTTTTTGACCACCAGGCACATAATGTGGATGATTACTCTAGATTTAATCATTTAAAGACCCTAACCATCTAAGCTTATGATTGTTTTTAACCTGGACTACAGTAATATGGTTATCTGAACCATCGAACTGTAGAATCTTTCAACTTAGGATAATTTTGGAGTGCTCTGATTGGGCCCATCAGATTAAAGGTTTTTGTCATCAAACCAGGGGACCCCACCTGCATGTGTTGGTCACTTCAGAACATTATGCAAACCATGATGCATCAAGACCCTATAATTCTTCTCAGTAACATGAGGAGATTGCATACTGTATTGCAATTTTTGATATTTGGGGATCTCCAAGAGCTTGTTACCATTTTATACCAAAACAATACTACTTCCATTCCTGTTAATATGTTATGCATATGTTTTTAAACCCTTCGATGAACTCCTTATATCACAACTTCCTGACCTTCTATCTTTTGCAAAAAATGCTTCCAAAGAATGTGAAGGAAAAATTGAGCCTATTTTTCCACTCCATTAATTAGCCTTTACCAACAGGTATGTGTATAGTACTCATTATTCACTCCGCATCTTAATTTATAATCTCTCTCTCTCTCTCTCTCTCTCTCTCTCTCTCTCTCTCTCTCTCTCTCTCTCTCTCTCTCGTCCCTATAATCAAATGTATAGTTTCTACCTATGTAATGATATGGACTGCCACCTTATTACTATTTTTTCTTCATATGTTACTAGTATTAGGAACACTTGCATAGAAAATACACTGGTAACAAAAAATTTTAGGTTTACATTGGTTTTGTGTAATATTTAAAGGTTTGATTAGTTATGTTTTAGTGAAGGTGAAGTGGTACCAGAGGCCTTTGGATCCCAAAATGAGGACTTCCCCTATGAAGTCAATGGTCTTGTCAATATGCTAAAGAATGGGTTGGCTTGTTATCTAGATATAATGGCTATATCTAAAGTTCTTTTATCGTTTCTTTAGAATTTCAAATATGGTAGTGTATGGTTGGGACTCACTATTGCCCTTGTCCAGTAGACTGAGGTCTGAAAAAAGTGTGAAAAGAATAGAATATGGAATAAACAAGAAACCTGTGTAACACTACCCTTTAAACCTATGATTACTAGGATCCTTTTCCACTTCAAATTTCTGTATTTGTTATATATCTGTGAAGTTAAATAGTTAAATTGTGTTTCTTCAATATAACTTGTTGGTTGTTATCAACCTATGTAAGACTATTGCTTGATTGTAGTCAATTTATGTAATAGTCTATTACATTGTGCTTGTGGAAATTTTATACTCTCAGTGCCCATCCCCAACCCAGATAAAGGAGGGTTGGGCTAGTGGTTTACTTGATGACCTATGGTCTAGCTGAAGTTATGGCCCTTGATAAAGTGACATAATGGAAAAGGATTCATGTATCCGACCCCAATTGGTTGGGATAAGGCTTAGATGATGATGATGATGATGTTTCTTCAAGATACTTTAGCCTTTATATGCTTGGTTTTCATCTACATGTCATTGTTTGTTGATTTTTGTGGTTCTTTTTGTCAAATGAAGTGATTTTTTGAGGTTTGTGATTTTCACCAAGGATTGTTTATTCCTTTTAATTTACTATTTTTTTGTTTCATCAACTGTTGCCATCTCTTGGAAGTTTTTATGCATCTCTAAGAGGAAAAGTCCCATGTAGAAGGACATCCACTTTTCGCTTTCTACTGTTTGAGATTAGAAATATCATAACATAACCTTCATGAAAGCAGTTTAGTGAAGCCTTCCAATGATTACATGGATACTTTTCCTTATATATTTGTGAAGTGAAATGATTAAATTATGTTTCTGGGAAATGCTGTAGTCTTTTATGTTTTTTGTTTTCATTTACCTGCCACTGGCTTTTGGTTTTGTGGTTGTTTTTTGAAGTAATTTTTCATGATGATGCCAACGATTGTTATTCCTTATTGATGAATTTTTGTCATGAACTGTTTCTTTCTCCTGCAAGATTTTATGAATCCCTACGAGGAAAAAACCTACATATAAGCATATACAGTTGATGGCACTATAAAAATCATTTCTCCCACTCTTGTTGTTGTATGGGCAACACTTGTTTATTTCCATTGACAGGAAGACTTCCAAGGAAGAATCCACAAATATATATACTTATTTGTTCTAAACAAGCTTTCTTTTTTTTTTTGGTTTGACTTTAAGAGTATGATGTGTGTATGGGCTTGCTGGACTTATATACAATGCTATTGTATCTGAAACACATTGACACATTTTTTTTTCTTTTGTAGCTGACGCTATCTTTTTCAAGGTTTGTTTGTTTGTTTGTTTTTTTTCTTTTTAAATAAAAATTCATCAGTCTTTTTTGCAGCATAGAAACTACTTCTGTTGCATATGTTGTTATAAAGAAAATGCTCTGCTTACTGCTTATGGCTAATCTGTATTTAGTGGTCGGTATGAAGGTACCATTTGAATATTTCCGTCACGTTTTGTTCCATTTTACAAGAAACAGTGTTGAGCACATCATTCTTGTTCATTACAGGTACGTGTAAGAGGTAAGTTTCTACTCTTTTTTTCTTATAAGAAAACAAAAATTTCTTGTCTTTTTGTTTTTTTTTTCATTTTAGGTGACAATCTATCTGTGAAATGTACTTGTTTAACAATCTCGGATTAGCGATGAATACTAGTAGATACACAACTAGTTGATATCATTCTAGGATATACATGTCAGCGTGTATCTGTCATATCACTATTTCTGTCAAACATCTAATGTGTTGCTAGTAGTACAGCCGATGTATTGTTGCCAATTACATGTTTTTTTTTGCTAATCACTATTTCCACTGTTTTCATATGGGGTGGGCCACTTTCGCTTTTGATATGCATAAGTTTTGGAGTTGATACGTGAAATTTTCTTTAAAAAATGTATAGACAAGTGGATAAACTACATACATTCACTATGGGCCTCAGCAAGTTTAATTTGTATCTAAAATTTGTAATTTGATTGCTGAGACATTAACAAAATAATGATATTTGAAATTTTTAACATATAATCATAGTTGAACTTATCTCACCATTTAAATTAATTTAATTTGTTGTCCTCAAGTAGATGAAAAGACTTCAAATGTTCCTGTCATGCCCTAAACTCGGAAACCGGGCTCACAAAATTTTCGATCGCCGAATCTGGGGCCGACAGCCTCCGTAGAACCCCATTCTTGGCTCCTAGCGCCCATTCGCTAGGTTCCGATCCTGAGATGCTACGACGAGGATTTTCAACGTCAGTTTGATTCGTAATAAGCATAACCAAAGGCATAACCCACAAACAACAACCAAGAACTCCATTACATTTCCACTATGATCAAAAACTTTACAAGTACAATGAGCATAAAGGGAAATACAATGGTAAGGAACAAAAACTCCAAAATGATCTGCAAGTGCTCCTGTCTCAGCACTGCTGCGCCCCAACGTCACCTGCACGCAACAGTCGTGCATAAGCTTATAGAAAGCTTAGAGGGTGGTGAAAGTGTGTGCACAAGGTAGTAATATGATCATGCAATATCAGAGTAATGCGGAATATGCAGATAAATCCATAATATCATGTGCCGTACCAAGGCTATGCGATGTGAAATGCAAGTCAAGCAAACAATCCTCATCTAAGTCCACATGTCAATACAGCTCAAATCTAAGATATCACCGGGGTCTAGTACACTCTAAATCAGATCGCCGCCTCATCGCGTGCAATAAGGTAAGTGGAAGAGACTTCACTATCCGTCTGCCAATATCGGGCACGACTCGTCGATAGCGGACCCATTCCTCGAGTTGGTCAAACTCAGCCTAGCATTGCCCCCTACACTCGGGCGGGTAAGGCCGCACTCCCTTTCATTCGACCACGACACAGTGGAGAGCACAACCGTCTGGTAATCGACACTCAACGCTCATCTACCCACACGGTCTAGACGTTGGAGCAACCTCTTGGTACCAAAAGAGTTTAGGGACTTTCACCCAGGGATATCTATAACACCCCATGTAGAACGAGATTTTCGGTATCCAATCCTGCCAACCACGATCTGTTTGTGGAGGCTACAGCCCCAATGTCGCTAGGGCATACAATAACCATATCACACAATGCGAAATGCATGAATCATACTATCCAATCATGCAGTCATTCCTTGCACGTAACGTGCGCTCATGTAAGGCAACACTGCCTAATCGGGAGCCCATAAATAACCTTCCCGAAGGCATATGCTATGATCAGTCACCTCTCATATCAAGCATACATATGATGCATATGATCATGAGTCATGGAACTATACTAAACATGTTATAATGAATGAACTATCCTTACAATGCAGATGGGCCTGGATGGCCTATACACAATAAGTACGGGCCTAATAATGGGCCCTAAGGAGAGTCATAATGTGGACATCCAACCAACATTACACTCGCAATGTGGATGTCAAACCAACATTGCTCCCAAGGCACGATCGTTGTAAACATCGTTACATAACTCGAGTTGGGTTTATACATTGCAATAGACCTTAGGTTCATCCCATTGGGCTTTACATATATATATATATATATATCAGATGGGCCATATCATATGGGCCTTTTATTCATCAAATGGGCCACATGAATGGGCCGCACCAATGGGCCTTATGTGCATTGCAATGGGTCATAACCCGTGGGCCTTAGATTGCATTGAATGGGCCTAATGTCATGAGCCTTATACATATCAAATGGGCCTAATCCTGTAGGCCTTATATAAATCAAATGGGCCTAACCCATAGGCCTTTTGTAAATCAAATGGGCCTAACCCATAGGCCTTTTTGTAAATCAAATGGGACTAACCCATAGGCCTTAAATACATCAAATGGGCCATACCCAAACATAGGTGGCCCACTTAATCACAGATCGGCTCATTCTTCAACTCATGCCTTAAAATGACCTTTTAAAATGGATGGACAGATTAGATGCAGCACTTGCATCAATGGTGGGGGCCCACATGAAGGCCCGCCATCGAGTATACTATATATTATATAATATATAAACTACATAATATATATATATATATAATATACAATATTATATATAAAATACAATATAATATATACATGTTCACACACGCTGCACGCACACGCACCGCACACACACGCGTTGCATGCACACACACCACACACATGCTGCACGCACACACCCCGCACACACACCCAAGCCGCTGGGGGGCCCACCGTCCACTGGACGGTGGAATGAAACACATATATCATGATGGGTACCACCGTCCTCCTGGACGGTGGATGTAGAACACCTACATCACTGTAGGTCCCATGTGGGGCCTAGTGTAATGTTTATAAGCCATCCAATCCGTTCATAAGGTTACTCAAATTTGGATGAAGGGAAAACACAAATTTCACCTTGATCCAAAACTCCTGTGGACCCCAGAACAAGTTTCAATGGTAGATGTTCATTCACACTATTTCCTATGATGTGGGCCACTTGAACGTTGGATCAGGCTGATCTTTGGAGGGGGCCTGCTGCTGGGGACGGCCCACCTCGTGGATATGTTGGATGACAAATAAACATCACGGTGGGGCCCACATGCAGGGTCGTGGGCCCTTGACATCCGCCCGTCCAATGCTGCACGCAGCAGCGTGCAGCTGCTGCTGCTTGTGTCAGAGGGCAGAGGCAGAGCCTCTTGCCAAAAGCCGTGAAATCCCATTTTTTGGGGTTTTTCACATCTGGGGCCCGCATCAACTGGATTCACCCCGTCCATTGGCTTCCTCGGCTCGGAACAATTCTAACGAGTCTAATGAAGAGTAATTTTTGTGTTTGGAAAATAAAATAAAATAAAATAACGATCTTTGAATGGTAAGGGTGCAAATCCCCACTGCTATGGCCCACCAGACCTTCCAACCAGCCCCATCACTTGGCTCAACGCCTAAAACGACCCAGGGAAGGAGATGGACGGCTTGGATCATACTCATACATCAAGGTGGGGCCTATACAAGGGGTCTACCAAAAAAGGGCTCCCTTTTCCTTTCTTTCTTCTTTTCCTTTTTTTTTTCTTTCTTCCAGCGTCCAGGGAACGTCTAGCGTCCCAGGACCATACACGTTCATAGAGGTGGGCCTTGTTGAGGTGGGACACCACTGATGGATGATGTGGATACAACATATAAGGTGGGCCCCAGTTGAAGAAAGCTTTGAACAAAATAAATACTTCAAGGTGGGGTCCATTCAAGTGGGCCACACATACACAATATGATCTAAAAAAAGAAAATGAAGTAGAGAGAGAGAGATAGAGGGTGGGACACTCTTGTGATGGAGGGCTCCGCCACTACGAGCCCTCTCTTATATGAAATCATACATCAATGGATTCCTCTATGCATTGGATCACCGAAATTAAAAATTAACGGTGGAGATCTGTTCCCCACCGATAAGAATGGTCTAGATGACCTTCCTTTGCAATGAAATAAACATCATGATGGGGTCCATGGAGAATGGCCCCATCATGGAATGATCATGATGATCCTAGTGGGCCATCGACCACATCTTAGGGTCCCAAGTGAGATCCAAACCATTGATCGGTTGGCCTCACTTGACCCATCTCAAAAACATGAAAAACTAATATTAACAAGCACCCACCGTCCGATCTTCTTGCTCCTATGGGGTCCTTAGCACTGTAGTTTTGATTCCAATGGGTGAGATGATGAATGGATGGCTAGGATGAGAAATCTTGGGATGAAGAGGTAGGAAAGGTGGGCCACACTTGGTGTTTTGGAAGAGAGGGAGAGGCTTGGAGAGCTCACATACGTGGAATTTTTTTTTTGCTTGGAGATTTGAAATGAGAAAGAGAGAAAGAGAGAGAGTTGTAAAGGGAGAGAGAGTGAGTGATGGATGGATGTGGTGATGGGTGTGTAAGACACCTTTTTGACTTTGGTGGCCTTTTGTGTAAGAGAGGCATGAGAGGTGTAAGAGATTCTTGACTTTTGAGGTATTAGTGTAAGAAAATCTTGACTTTTGTGGTTGCTTGGGAATGGGTGAAAGGTGATGTGTACTTGACATGTACTTGACATGTGATGGATTGATTGATGGGATTGATGTGACATATCGTAGAGATTCTCTTAGGTTTCGTAACACGTGGCTTTTTCCTCGCACCGAACGTTGGCCCACATCTCTTGACCAGGGTATCGCCTCGGCGCGCAAGTCGCGGCATCGGAACCGCAGTGATGGCGCGGTCGCTGTGCTAATGGTCTTAGGTTGAGTCGATACGAGTTGACGACATTCGAATCAGAGTCGCACGTAAATATCGGTTAAGGGTCGAAGATTGTCAGAATTTGACCGGTAAGACCACGGAAGTCTACGAAATGGTACGGACTAAGATACGGGTCTTACAGCTCTTCCTTCTTTATAAAAATTTCATCCTCGAAATTTACACAATCATCACAACTAGGCATATCTCATGAAGAAGAAGAGACATAACATCATCATATAGAATCAGAGACAGCATACAAAATACAATACATGATCAACCATAAAAGAGATGAGGATAACGCTCTCGAATCTCGGCCTCACGCTCCCAAGAAGCCTCCTCTACAGAATGGTGACCCCACTGAACCTTCACCAATGGAATGACCTTAGTTCTGAGGACCTGCTCCTTCCGATCAAGGATACGGACTGGCTGCTCAGTGTAAGAAGCATCCTCACGAACCTCCAGCGGCTGCCAATCAATAATGGGAACAATGTTTGATCCACACTTCCTCAACATGGAGATGTGAAAAATGTTGTGGACGCCAGACAATTGAGATGGCAAGGCAAGCCGATAGGCCACGGCGGGAACGCGCCCAGTGATCTCAAAAGGTCCTATGAATCTCGGGGCAAGCTTGCCCTTCGCTCCAAATCAAACTATGCCCTTCATGGGTGAGACCTTGAGATACACATGGTCCCCTACATCAAACTCCAAGGGACGACGCCGACGAACAGTAAAACTCTTCTGTCGGCTCTGAGCTGTGCGCATCCTCTGCCTGATGATATTAATAGCCTCTAACGTCTCCAAAACAAGCTCGGGACCTAGAAGACGGCGCTCTCCAACCTCGGTCCAGTAACTCGGTGATATGCATGGTCTGCTATATAGTGCCTCAAAAGGAGCCATATTGATGGTCTCCTGATAGTTGTTATTGTAAGCGAACTCAACCAATCGCAGATGCTCATCCCAGCTACCCCCGAAATCAATCACACAGGCCCGAAGCATATCCTCAAGAATCTGGTTGACCCTCTCGGTCTGACCATCGGTCTGCGGATGGTACGCGAGCTGAGCTGCAAATCAGTCCCCATCGCTCGCTGGAAGCTCCCCCAAAACTGAGACGTGAACCTCGAGTCTCGGTCAGAAACGATAGAGACTGGAACGCCATGCAGTCTCACAACCTCCTCAATAAATAACCTCGCAAGCCGGTCCATAGACCAAGTCGCACGCATCGCAAGGAAATGTGCCGACTTCGTCAGACGATCCATAATAACCCAAATGGCGTCATGACCGTGCTGAATCCTCGGCAAACCCATAATGAAATCAGTCGACACGTGCTCCCACTTCCACATCGGGATGCTCAACGGCTGCAATAGACCAGGAGGTCTCTGATGATCGGCCTTGACACGCTGGCACGTGTCATACTCGGCCACAAAACTGGCGATCTAGCGCTTCATCCCCACCCAAAAATACTGTCGCCTCATGTCACGGTACATCTTCGTCGATCCCGGGTGGATAGAAAACCGCGATCGATGTGCCTCGGTCATAAGATCTCTGCGCAACTCTGGAATATCCGGGACACATAATTGACATCTGAAGCGAAGTCCACCGTCTGCACCAATCTATCAATTTGTCTGACTCTCAGATGTAGCCTCAACCATATAACTCTGTAACGACTCATCAGCCTGCTGAGCCTCGATCACCCTAGCGACAAGAGAGGGTTGAATCGACATGCTCGATAACTGTACGATGGAAGACTGTAGGCCGAACTCAAAATCATACGCTGTGAAATTCTCAAGCATCCGTCACTCCTGAATCATCATATGCGCCACTAGGCCTCGTGGCTGACGGCTAAGGGCATCTGCCACCATGTTCGCCTTACCCGGGTGGTACTGAAGATCGAAATCATAGTCTTTCAGGAGCTCCATCCAGCGCCTCTGTCTCATATTCAACTCAAACTGCGAGAAGAGGTACTTCAAGCTCTTCTGATCAAAGAACAGCTCAAACCTAACCCTATAAAGATAGTGCCTCCACACCTTCAGTGCGAAGACAACTGCGGCTAGCTCTAAGTCATGTGTAGGATAGTTCAGCTCATGGACCTTGAACTGACGAGACGCGAAGGCCACTGGTCTCCCGTGCTGCATCAGGACAACACCCAAACTAATATGCAAGGCATCAGTGAATACAATAAAACCATTACTCCCAGAGGGAAAAGTGAGGACAGGAGCGGACGTCAGACGGTCCTTCAACTCCAGAAATGCTCGCTCGCAGGTGTTACTCCAAATAAACTCTGCGCCCTTCCGAGTCAACCTGGTCAGCGGGGCTGTAATACGAGAGAAGCCCTCAATGAAACGTCGATAATAGCCCGCCAAACCAAGGAAACTACGGATCTCTGTCGCAGTCGTGGGTTGGCCTCACTGACGTACTGCCTCGACCTTCGAGGGGTCCACTGCGACGCCCTCCCTCGTCACCACGTGGCCGAGGAACTTCACCTCATCCTTCCAGAACTCGCACTTCTCCAGCTTCGCATACAGCTGGTGTGCCTGGAGGGTCTACAAAGTAATCTCCAAGTGCTGCTCATGCTCCTCACGGGTCCTCAAATAGATCAAAATGTCATCGATGAAGACTACAATAAACTGATCGAGATAAGGGCGGAAGACCTCGTTCATCAGCTGCATGAAGACCACAGGTGTATTGTTCAGTTCGAAGGAAATGACGTGGAACTCAAAATGACCGTAACGCGTCCTGAATGCTATCTTCGGAATGTCCTCATCTCGGACCCGAATCTGATGGTAACCGGAACGCAGGTCAATCTTCAAAAAGAACTGTGCACCCTACAGATGATCAAACAAATCATCAATCCTAGGGAGCGGGTATCTGATCTTGATCGTGATTTTGTTGAGCTCGCGGTAGTCAGCGCAGAGCCTCAACGAAGCATCCTTCTTCTTCACGAAGAGTACCGGCGCTCCCCATGGCGAACTGCTCGGACGGATAAAGCCCAACTCACACAACTCTTTCAACTGCTTCTGTAGTTCCCGTAACTCCAATGGTGTCATGCGATATGGGGCCTTGAAATAGGCACAGTACCGGGCTCGAGATCAATCTAAAACTCGATGAGTCGACGAGGCGGTAATCCCAAAATCTCCTGAAACACATCGAAAAATCCTCAAACCACGGGCAACTGGTCGATGCTCACCACTATAGGCTCCTCTATGACACAGGACATCAAACAAGACAACCGCTCTCCTCTGGGCTCAGCAACGAACTGGAACTGCGGCACGCCGGGTATACAAAACGTGACTGTCCTCGCGGCGCAGTCCAAAATGGCATAGTACTCGGTGAGCCAATCCATACCCAGGATGATGTCGAACTCAGACATCGGCAATGCAAACAGATCGGCAGGTAGAAAGGTATCCCCAACTAGAACGGGGCAAGACAAGCAAAATCGGCCCAACACTGCAGTCCTCCCTAAGGGAGTCGATACTGATAAGCTTTCACAAGAAGACTCCAACGACAAGCCAGTCGATCGACAGAAGCTCTCGACTACAAAAGAATGCGATGCACCGGAGTCAAACAACACATGTGTAATGCATGAAGAGACTGGAAGTATACCCTCAACGACTCCTCCAGACGACTGCGGATCCTGATGAGCCGCATAGAACCTAGCCTGAGCTGGCTAGGGAGGTTTCTGTCCCCTCTTAACGTGCTGCTGCTGCTGCTGAGGTTGCTGAGGTGGTCAAAACTGCTGCCTCTGCTGCTGCGGCCTCGGAGGCTGATGCTGATGCTGAGGTGGCCTCGGTGGTGGGGGCTGCTGTTGCTGTTACTGTGGGGGTCTCTGCTGCTGTGGTGGAGGCTAATTTGGAGCCCTCTTCTGCTATGGACCTCTCTGCTGCTGCTGAGGGCTGGGACACTCTCACGAACAGTGTCCCGTCGCACCGTACCTAAAACAAGTGCCGGTGAACTGTCTCGGAGGTGGTGGTGGAGGTGCTGCTGGTGCTCGAAAGGCTGGGCGACCTGTACGCCTCTGCTGCTATGGTCGGCGCTGCTGGGAATCACTGGAAGGAGCCTGCAACTTTCGGTCTCTCCTCTGACCATGATCAGACTGAGAATTGGCCCACTCTGTCTCAAAGATCTGTGCCTTCCGTACCACCTCCTCAAAAGTTTAGAGCTTGTGCCCAATAACACGGCTACGAAGGCCGTAACGCAAGCCATCCTCGAAATGGCGGCTCTCCACTCCTCATCATCTACTAGATAAGGTGAAAATCTGGACAGTGCTACAAAATGAGCCGCGTACTGGGCCACTGTCATATCGCCCTGCACTAGGGCCTCAAACTCCAACGCTCGCTGTCGTCGGATGTGATCAGGGAAGTACTGTCGGTCAAATCGATCCACAAAATCCTCCCATGTCCATACAAAATCGGTGCCTGCTGCTCAAGAGACTGATGTCCACCAATGCTCAGCCTCACCGTGGAGAAGAAATACGGCTAATCTGACTTGCCGCTCAGTCGTACATCCCATAGTCTCAAATATCTTCTCCACATCGACGCGCCATCTCTCAGCTACCGTCGGGTCTGGCTCACCCTGGAAACACGGCGGATCGAGCCGTCGAAACTCACGAAGGAAAACACTCGCACGATCCTGCTCTGCCTGTGCTGGTGAAACAACTGGCTGCCTGTCCTGTCCCTGAAGTGCAGTCGTCATAGCCTGTAACATCTGCTGCATCTGTGAGGCACTCATGGATACGGGCGGCTCCGCACCGGTCTCTGGTGAAGGAGCAGCATACTCAGGATGGGTAGTAGGAATCTCTGGTGGTGGAACGAGCATCGTAGGTGGTAGGGCGGGAGCCGCAGGTGGTGGAGCGGGATCCTCAGGTGGTGGTGCGGGAGTCAATCTGGTCACTCTCACACGCATCATGTCCTACAGGAAAGAGCGAAGGCGCCTATCAACTTCAAAACTCTCGAAGGTACGTACGTTAAAGGCCTATAACGGAAGGTCGCTAAGATATCCAAACTTCGGGACTTATCCATTCTACACTCATAGCAAATATGTAATGTTATTCTCGATTATTCCTAAGTTATGCTCGGATACCAACTTCTGTCAAGCCCCAAACTCAGAAATCAGGCTCACAAAATTCTCGATCGCCGAATCCGGCGCTGACAGCCTCCGTAGAACCCCATTCTCGGCTCCTAGTGCCCATTCGCCAGGTTTCGATCCTGGGATGCTACGAGGAGGATTTTCAATGTCAGTTTGATTCATAATAAGTATAACCAAAGGCATAACCCACAAACAACAATCAAGAACTCCATTACATTTCCACTATGACCAAAAACTTTATAAGTACAATGAGCATAAAGGGAAATACAATGGTAAGGAATAAAAACTCCAAAATGATCTGCAAGTGCTCCTGTCTCAGCGCTGCTGCGCCCCAACATCACCTGCACGCAACGGTCGTGCATAAGCTTATAGAAAGCTTAGAGGGTGGTGAAAGTGTGTGCGCAAGGTAGTAATATGATCATGCAATATCAGAGTAATGCGGAATATATAGATGGATCCATAATATCATGAGCCATACCAAGGCTATTCGATGTGAAATGCAAGTCAAGCACACAATCCTCATCTAAGTCCACATGTCAATATAGCTCAAATCTAGGATATCACCGGGGTCTAGTACAATCTAAACCAGATCGCCGCCTCATCGCGCGCAATAAGGTAAGTGGAAGAGACCTCACTATCCGTCTGCTAATATTGGGCATGACTCGTCTATAGCGGACCCATTCCTCGAGCTGGTCAAACTCAGCCTAGCATTGCCCCCTACACTCGGGCGAGTAAGGCCGCACCCCCTTCCAACTGACCACGACACAGTGGAGAGCCAACCGTCTAGTAATAAGCACTCAACGCTCATCTACCCACTCGGTCTAGACGTTGGAGCAACCTCTTGGTACCATAAGGGCTTAGGGACTTTCACCCAGGGATATCTATAGCACCCCATGTAGAATGAGATTTTCGGTATCCAATCTTGCCAACCACAATCCGTCTGTGGAGGCTACAGCCCCGATGTCGCTAGGGCGTATAGTAACCATATCACACAATGCGAAATGCATGAATCATATTATCCAATCATGCAGCCATTCCTTGCACGTAACGTGCGCTCATGTAAGGAAACACTGCCTAATCGGGAGCCCATAAACAACCTGCCCGAAGGCATATGCTATGATCAGTCACCTCTCATATCAAGCATACATATGATGCGTATGATCATGAGTCATGGAACTATAATAAACATGTTATAATGAATGAACTATCCTTACAATGCAGATGGGCCTGGACGGCCTATACACAATAAGTACGGGCCTAATAATGGGCCCTAAGGAGAGTCGTAATGTGGACATCCAATCAACATTACACTCGCAATGCGGACGTCAAACCAACATTGCTCCTAAGGCACGATCGTTGTAAACATCGTTACATAACCCAAGTTGGGTTTACACATTGTAATGGATCTTAGGTTCATCCCATTGGGCTTTACATATATATATATCAGATGGGCCATATCATATGGGCCTTTTATTCATCAAATGGGCCACATGAATGGGCCGCACCAATGGGCCTTATGTGCATTACAATGGGTCATAACCCGTGGGCCTTAGATTGCATCGAATGGGCCTAATGTCATGAGCCTTATACATATCAAATGGGCCTAATCCTGTAGGCCTTATATAAATCAAATGGGCCTGACCCATAGGCGTTTTATAAATCAAATGAGCCTAACCCATAGGCCTTTTTGTAAATCAAATGGGCCTAACCCATAGGCCTTTTTGTAAATCAAATGGGACTAACCCTTAGGCCTTAAATACATCAAATGGGCCATACCCGAACATAGGTGGCCCACTTAATCACAGATCGGCTCATTCTTCAACTCATGCCTTAAAATGACCTTTTAAAATGGATGGACAGATTAGATGCAGCACCTGCATCAATGGTGGGGGCCCACATGAAGGCCCACCATCGAGTATACTATATATTATATAATATATAAATTACATAATATATATATATATAATATACAATATTATATATAAAATACAATATAATATATACATGTTCACACACGCTGCACGCACACGCACCGCACACACACATGCTGCCTGCACACACACCACACACATGCTGCACGCACACACCCCGTACACACACCCAAGCCGCTGGGGGCCCCATCGTTTACTGGACGGTGGAATGAAACACATATATCATGATGGGTACCACCGTCCTCCTGGACGGTGGATGTAGAACCCCTACATCACTGTGGGTCCCATGTGGGGCCCACTGTAATGTTTATAAGCCATCCAATCCGTTCATAAGGTTACTCAGATTTGGATGAAGGGAAAACACAAATTTCACCTTGATCCAAAACTCCTGTGGTGTCAAGCCCCAAACTCGGAAACCGGTCACAAAATTCCCGATCGCCGAATCCGGAGCCGACAGCCTCCGTAGAACCCCATTCTCGGCTCCTAGCTCCCATTCGTCAGGTTCCGATCCCGGGATGCTACGAGGAGGATTTTCAACGTCAGTTTGATTCGTAATAAGCATAACCAAAGGCATAACCTACTACAACAACCAAGAACTCCTTTACATTTCCACTATGATAAAAAACTTTACAAGTACAATGAGCATAAAGAGAAATACAATGGTAAAGAACAAAAACTCCAGAACGATCTGTAACGTGATCCTGCCTCAGCGCTGCTGCGAACCAATGTCACATGCACGCAACAGTCGTGCATAAGCTTATAGAAAGCTTAGAGGGTGGTGAAAGTGTGTGTGCAAGGTAGTAATATGAACATGCAATGTCAGAGTAATACGGAATATGCAGATGGATCCATAATATCATGAGCCGTACCAAGGCTATGCGATGCAAGACATGAATGGTATCGGCCACCCAAGGCCATGCGATGTGCAATGCAACTCAAGCATACAGATCCTCATCTATGTCCACACATCAATACAGCTCAAATATGGGATATCACCGGGGTCTAGTACACTCTAAACCAGATTGTCGCCACATCGCGTGCAATAAGGTAAGTGGAAGAGACCTCACTATCCATCTGCCAATTCGAACGCGACTCGTCGATAGCGGACCCATTCCTCGAGTTGGTCAAACTCAGCCTAGCATTGCCCCCTACTCTTGGGCGGGTAAGGCCGCACCCCTTTCCAACCGACCACGACACAGTGAAGAGCGTAACCGTCTGGTAATCGGCACTCAACTCTCATCTACCCACTCGGTCTAGATGTTGGAGCAACCTCTTGGTACCATAAGGGTTTAGGGACTTTCACCCAGGGATATCTATAGTACCCCATGTAGAACAAGATTTTCAGTATCCAATCCTGCTAACCACGATGCGTCTATGGAGGCTACGGCCCTGATGTTACTAGGGCGTATAATAACCATGTCAAACAAATGTAAAATGCATGATTCACGCTATCCAGTCATGCAACAAATCCTGCGCATATCGTGCGCTCATGTAGGGCAACACCGCCTAACCAGGAGCCTGTAACAACCTGCCCGATGGTATATGCTATGATCAGACAATCCTCATATCAAACATACATATGATGTGAATGATCATGAGTCATGAAACTATACTAAACATGTAAATGAGTGATGAATCGTTCATACAATGCGGATGGGCCTAGACGGCCTATACACAGCAAGTACGGCCCAGTAATGGGCCCTGAGGAGAGTCGTAATGTGGACATCCAACCAACGTTACACTCACAATGTCGATGTCAAACCAACATTGCCCCCAAGGCACGATCGCCATAAACTTTGCCACATAATCTGTATTTGGATCACACATTGCAATGGACCTTGGGTACATCCCATTGGACCTTAAATACATCTAATAGGCCATGATATATGGGCCTTGTATTTGTCAAACGGGCCACATAAATGGACCACACCAATGGGCCTTAGGTATATTGCAATGGGTCATAACCCGTGGGCCTTGGATTGCATCAATTGGACCTAGTCACATGAGTCTAATATGTATCAAATGGGCCACACTAATTGGGCCCCCCCACATGTACATCAAATGGACCTCCACCCATAGGCATATATGAGTTCAATGGGCCTAAACCCCTAGGCCTTAAACAAATCAAATGGGCTTGATCCCATGGGCTTTAAATTACATCAAATGGGCCTAATCCCATGGGCCTTGGGATATATCAAATGGGCCTAGTCCCATGGACGTGAAACATATCGAGTGGGCCTAAACCTATAGGCCTTAAATATCAAGTGGGCCTAAGCCCATAGGCCTGTTACAAATCAAATGGGCCTAACCCATATGTGAGTGGCCCACCCAACCAATAGCTCATGCCTTAAAATGATCCCACCAAGTGGATGGACGATTTGGATGCATCACGTGCATCATGGTGGGTCCCACTGTCCAGTGGACAGTGCGGATAGAGCACATACATCACACAGGGCCCCACCGTCCGCTGGACGGTGGAGGCAGCACATACATGAGGTGGGCGCCACCGTGGTGGGTGCCACCGTCTGTCTGGACGGTGGGCTTAACACATACATCATTGTGGGTCCCATGTGGGGCCCACCCTGTAATATTTATTTGGCATCCAACCCATTGATAAGGTCAAACAGACCTGGTTGAAGGAAAAATACAATTTTCAGCTTGGTCCAAAACTTCTGTGGGCCCCAAAAAGATTTCTATGGTAGATATTCAATTCCAATGTTTCCTGTGGTGTGGGCCACCTGAGTTCTGGATCGAGCCGAAATTTGGATGGGGTCCACCTGAGGAGGGGACACCCCCTTATGAACGGTATGGATCAAATATATACATCATGGTGGGGCCCACGGTTGGAGCCGTGGGTCCCCTGCTGGACGCCCGCCCGTACGTGGCTGCTGCTGCTACAGCACCTGTCATAAGCCAGGAGGCAAGGCCTCTTGCAATTTTTTGGAAAAACTAATTTTTTCGGGGTTTTTCGCACATGGAGCCCGCTGCACCAAAATCTGTCCCGGCCATTGCGATCAGTGGCTCGAGGCCGTCCCAATGAGTCCAGAGTTCAATTTTCAATATGCTTAGGAAGTGAAATAAAATACGAAAATGATGTTTGAATGGTGAGGATGCAATTTTTGACGCTATGGCCCACCAGGTGATTTGTAACACCCCGGATTTTGGCTAATCTGGGACTAGACGTCCTTAGACAATGGGTTAACTAAAACACCGGAGAAATCGCTCAGAACCCAATTCCATAGCCAAAGAAATCACGTAGGATTAATTCCTTTGAAAAATAAGTGTAAGTTAGCTAGTGCGACGCTAAAGTAGCTGGGAAATAGTCCCTGATCACTTTAAATACGTTCTACAAGGCCCAAAGCGAGTGGAACCAATGGTGCTATAATGCTCTAAAGCCTCGGATCAAACCCTAAGCAGGTTTGTTCTCTGGACCACTTTGAATCTTTGTATTGGATTTAGACCGCTCGTCGAAAGTCCGATACCTCCTATCTTAGACCGTTAGAACCGCCTAGCTGGACTTGACATCATTCCGAAAATCAAGTCAAACTGATAATTACAGGCTATTTCATTGAGCCCGGACCGAAGAGAGTGCGAATAGGGACATAGTTGGAATTTTAAATTCAAATCTGGCACACGACTTGACGCGTCAGTATTGAGCGTTCTGACCGTCAGAATTCATCCAGATTACACTCTTGGATCAGGAGAAATTTCTATTTTATATCATGAGACTTTCAGCCCTGATCTACGTGCTGCTGGACTGAAACTGGCCCGCCACGTGCGATCTACGAACCCTGCCGGACTGAAAACTTAATGTATGTTAGATCCAGTATGCATGAGCTTAAGTCCGACCGCGTTCGGCCAGGGGACCTCCAGAAATGCTCTTTTGGACCGAAACATCCCTGATTTGGTTAGGCACCAAGTAAACATTGTTCCTAAGCCTATTTTGGGCATGTTTTGGGTTATAAAAGGGGTTGAATCCCTCACTTCTCTCACACATCCGAATTTGCTAGAAACCCTAGCTTGTGTGAGAGAAAAGGTGAGAGATTGTGAGAGAGAGTGGGAGTGTTCTTCCTGCCACTTGTGCTACGTGTTGCACGTGCTTAAGCAACGCACCTCTAACGCTTTCCCGGTGATTACACCACGATTCTAGGTAAGCAAATATCCTAAATAGTTGCTGATTTGAGGTTCCTTTGTTTCCATAGCGAAGTAGCTTATGGATCTTGTGTATTAGGTTCCCTATTCACCGTAGACGAAGCGTATACGCTCCGTTCGAATTGATACGCTTCTAGGAGAAAAAGGTGCGGATTTTAGACGCTTTGATTGACTGTTTTCAAAGCTTTCAATGTCGTTTAATAGTAGATTCCTGACGGCAACGCCGTTTGACATGTACAACATGCTGTCCATTTCCTGTTTCGTAAACCAACGAAGAATTTGAGATTTAGGGCATTTTAGTCATTTGTAGGAAGTACTATTTTCATTCATATTTTGCTGACGTGATTGACATGGCTTCTTATCGCATTAGGATATTAGGAATGCGTGCATAATTAGTTTGGCGAAGAGATTCGCCTAAATGCGCACGTCGGGTCGACATACTATATGTAGACTTAAGTGTGTAGTGTAAGTGTTTGTATAAATGCTTGTATTAGTATGTATTGAATTAAATGGTGTTATGGATTAGTTTGAGATTGATTTCTCAATTAATATGCTGATGTGAATGATTTCCTACATGTTGACTATATGCATGATTTCATAATATGCATGAAATGTATGTGCTTGGAAGATTTGCTTAAGTTGTATGTTATAACATGTGTTAACATGCTCACATGGTTGTATTTCATTTCCATTACCCTTACACAATTGCTGATGTGGATTCATGAATAATTGTTTGGGACTATACCTAGTCCAGGCAGTACGTAACCGAGTGACTTCGAGGTTGGTTTATCTTTGCCACGAACGATGCGTCGATGAACGCGAGCCGTGTTCTGGAGTTGGCGGCAGTGGTTAGGCCACACGAAGTGTCTTACGCACTTCATGTCGTTCAACTTGAGATGCGATCGTGCTAGTCGAGCCCGTCAAGTAACCCGACTGGCCATTGTATGTTCACCCTGTATGAGTCGTAACTGCTTGAACCTATGGTACTGAACTTACCATTGTAAACCCTGTTAACCATGGTACCTTGATCCACGAAGACTCATGAGCCAGGCATGGTGGTATGGGACACCGTGGTCGAGCTGTCGGCCTACGCTGGGGCCACAAACCTCCCCGTAGTGACCAGTGAGCACCTAGACTCGTGAGCAGATTATGGTGGTATGGGACACTATATTCTTGCTGTCGGCCTACATTGATAAGGTGATGGGGGAGCGGTGCAACGAGTGCGAGCAACAGCCCTGGCAGCCCTTTGTAGTGACCGCGAGCGTATTCTGAGTCTACGGGAGGCGACGACCCTTCAGTAGCAGTAGTGTACAGTAGGCTTGTATTGATAAGGTGATGGGGGAGCGGAGCAACGAGTGCGTGCAACAGCCCTGACAGCCCTTGCAGCGACCTACAAAATATACATCGTATGAGATTACTATGAGTGACGACCCTAGACAGGATCTGTGTTGGGATTGATACAAGGGAAGTACCTTAGTTTCTCAATTTTGCTGTTTAAATGGACTAATAACAACTCGAAAATCATATCACCATAGCATTGCATGTGCCTGGAAGATGTGGAGCACTTTAGGGAGTGTGGCATGCTGCGGTCGTAAGATGTTGCCGTATGAGGGAGATCGTCGGTGAGGGCATATATCACGTCATGTCATATTGCATTAACAACAGTATTAGGATTGTTTGATTTACTACTTTACTATTATCGCATGATTGATTTGATAACATGCTAATCTCTGCTCTCTCATCCCACTGAGTTGATCACTCACTCCCACGTTACAGGATGGTGTTTCCGGACACCCACCAGTCCCTATTGTGATTGCAGATGATGGCGCGGCCTGCGAGGCGGAGCTGGATTTGATGATGATGAGGAGGATCTCTCCTTTATGCGTGATCTGATTGACGGGATTACAGGGAGGTTGATTAGATACATTGACACTTGTCATTTTATATTTTTAGCGCCCTCACGTATATTCATTTTTTTTACTTTTGAAGTATACATGTATGTGTATAACCTGGTAATATATTCGTACTCTGGAGACATACAACAGTTTATATATGTTATACATACTATTACAGTCTTCCGCTTGCAAATTTAACTGTCTCTGGAGTATGATATGCTGTTCTGGCTTAATCTTACTCATGTTTAATACATAATCACAGACAACATTCAATCATACATATCTATGTTGCATAAATAACATTTTGGAACTCGGGAGTTGGGTTTTTGCTCGACCCCCTGATTTTCAGGATGTTACAGATGGTATCAGAGCATGATTTGGATTAAACCGGGCCTGGGTTATGGTCACGCGACGTACGCTGTCGCTTCCTTTGACTTAGGTGGGTGCGAGAAGGGTCTAAAAACATTTCTAAGATCGCAGATTCGCCAATAGGTGAAGTCTATTCATTTCGATCGCGTGATCGAGTCCGTAACGCGTCTAGGGTCGCATGAAGCGACCTGAGTAACTCCTAGGTTGTAGGTAAGTGGGTTGAGACATTCTTTGAATGATTCTAAACCCATAAATGTAAATCATTGGGCTGTGGGACAACCACAACCCCTGTATTCAATCGACAGGGCTTAAAAACTCCGTTTCACCAAAAATCTTCAAAATTCTTCCTCTCACCACTCCAATCTTTAATTCTTTATTATCCTTTTCATGTTAGGCATCAATCCTAATATGAAAATAACATAAAATCATACTTTCACAAAATTTTACAGTGAATACTAAAATTTCATAAAAAATGGCCATTAGGCCATTTTAAATTCACTTTCTTTAGTAACTAAGAGTCTATATGGATGTACTAGCTCCTTCTACCCCAAAATCATATGCTGCATGATAGGGTGTTGTATTCGGGATTGTGGATTGGTCCCGGAAAGCCCCGAACACATGTTTGGGCCTACATAGGTCAAAATACAATGAACCAAGGTGGGGGCCACACATTTTTGGGGTCCCTGGACCATGGGGGACCAGACCCATGTGGTCCCACCGACCAACTGAGAAGTTGGCCGGCGATGCATCGCCGACCGGTGGGTCCCACTTGGTTTGATTTTTGGGCGCATGCCCTTATACACCCTGTACACCTCCCCCATGTATGGTTCGCACCTCGAAACCCCCTAAACGGGGTACTTCCTTCACAAAAGTCCCCTTCCCTAGCCCCATTTTCATTTTCAGCTGCCCTATCCCAAAAATCATGATTTCAAATTACTCTCAAATTCCTTCTCTGTTGAAAACGACCATACTCCTTCACTCCATTACTATTTGCAGCCTTCCCTCTTGAAGATTTCATCTTTTGGAGCTCTAAAAACCCCCAAATCGAGCTGAAATCGTGAGGTGCTCCATTCCCCTTTTTCATTTTCATTTCTCCTTGAAAATACATCCTAGGGGAGCTTGAAGCATCCCTCTACAATACCTAGATTTCATTCTGTCCATTTGGACAACAATTTCTCCGCATTTCCTTCGCTTTCCATGGCTATTGTTAAGGCTGTTTCAGCCTTTTCTTCCCTTTCCATCGTCCTTTCTCTCATGTCCCTTTTATTTGAGCCTTTACCCTCTTTTTGGGTCTCAAAATCGTGCTAACCTCAAATTCCATTTCTCAACTTTCTCCGTTTGAGAAGTATTGAAAATACCTGGCCGATAGAGCTCTAGTGGGCAACTGACAGTACTGAACTAGATCGTATTCAGGAAGGTCAGTTGGGACCATGGTAGAAGTCCTTTGGTAGAATTAGACATCTATGCCGTTACCTTGTAGATTGTTTGATTTTTGTTTTAAGAATTTTTGTGTTTGTTGTTATTGGATCTAGTGATGTCACCGGTAGAAAATGTGTTTGTGTTGTGGTTTGGGCTTAATATAGCCGAAATTTATTGAATGGAGTGCATGCCGTCTCATTTTGCTGTAAGGTATTGTCCCTGGATCAGGAGTATTGTAACTCCCGGGATTCAGCCTACAAATTAGTTTTTATCCCACCCCACCCTCCTACCAAGCATACCACTTCCAATCCCGCCATGGGACTAGGAATGCAGTCCATTTAATACAACTTAATGCTACTAGCCACATAGGCCTTTGGCGTTTTGGACCTAGTGTTAGCACTTCTAAATTTGAAGGGTCTGACGACATAAGAAATCCAATTCCATTTAGACAATCTTGACCCTAAGCAATAGAACAACTCCCTGTAGCATAAATGGTATGGAACCATTTAACGTATAAACTTAGGCTTTGAATTATAACTACTGAGTTATAGACTAGGCTACTAGTTATCTTAGGCAGTGTAAGGCCTATATATGCTAAGGGATAGTAGGTTAGATTTGGTTGGAATGGGACTCCCTTCCTTCGATAGATCCCCTTATGACTTATAGACTGCTGTTGTTGCCCATAGGAAGGAACCATTCACTCTCAGGGAACATTTATAAATCCCTCAGATTGAACTTAGAATGTACTAGCACGCCCCTTAGAATTGCCTTCCCCAAGGGCTTATTGCATTCGAGAATGCGGAATAAAGGAACTACATGTAAGCGATGTATTCGCGGTTTGAATCGACTTCTTAATCCTAATGGTTACCAATAAATCCAATGCTCTGATCAAGCAGAGGGTCGGCATCGGCTAGGATTAAGAACTGATACGAAGAATTTTCTGTCAGAGTCTCGGCAGAAGGTCAATGTATCCAGCTCAGACCCACTACAAAACCTTTCTTCCGTGATGGCCCAACCACCTACAACCAAACGGGATCACATTGCCTTTGGGAAATGGTGAGGACTTAAAGCCAGTAGAGAATTCGACATCTTGCCACCAACTCATACCTGCCTCTGACCTTAACCACAATAGAGATTAGGCTCATCTCTATGATCATAGATACCAATGCCATAGAACGCATCATTAGCGAAGGGAAAACCACTATAATGAGAGGTTGTTTCCATTTTAGATTAAGGATAGCCCCTAAGTTGCGCCTCGTTCCGATATACGAAGCGATGCATAAATTCTCGAACTTAAGTAAAACCAAGTTTTAAGGGGGTAGAACGTATGGAGTCCAATCCGGTTAGGTTAGTCAACGCTCCCGTTTGATCAGAGTGGCCCAGCGGAAGCGTGGTCGGCCTCTTCCCCACAGGCCCAAGATCGAAACCTTTGAGTTAGGATATACGTACGATTAGGTTATTAAGTAGGATTGAACCTCCCTTAGAAAAGTATTCCTTGCTCTTCACTAATGTCGGGGACGACATTGTGTTTTAAGGGGGGTAGATTGTAACACCCCGGATTTTGGCTAATCTGGGATTAGACGTCCTTAGGCAATGGGTTAACTAAAACACCGGAGAAATCGCTCAGAACCCAATTCCATAGCCAAAGAAATCACGTAGGATTAATTCCTTTGAAAAATAAGTTTAAGTTAGCTAGCGCGACGCTAAAGTAGCTGGGAAATAGTCCCTGATCACTTTAAATACGTTCTACAAGGCCCAAAGCGAGTGGAACCAACGGTGCTATAATGCTCTAAAGCCTCGGATCAAACCCTAAGAAGGTTTGTTCTCTGGACCACTTTGAATCTTTGTACTGGATCTAGACCGCTCGTCGAAAGTCCGATACCTCCTATCTTAGACCGTTAGAACCGCCTAGCTGGACTTGACACTCATTCCGAAAATCAAGTCAAACCGATAATTACAGGCTATTTCATTGAGCCCGGACCGAAGAGAGTGCGAATAGGGACATAGTTGGAATTTTAAATTCAAATCTGGCACACGACTTGACGCGTCAGTATTGAGCGTTCTGACCGTCAGAATTCATCCAGATTACACCCTTGGATCAGGAGAAATTTTTATTTTATATCATGAGACTTTCAGCCCTGATCTACGTACTGCTGGACTGAAACTGGCCCGCCACGTGCGATCTACGAACCCTACCGGACTGAAAACTTAATGTATGTTAGATCCAGTATGCATGAGCTTAAGTCCGACCGCGTTCGGCCAGGGGACCTCCAGAAATGCTCTTTTGGACCGAAACATCCCCGATTTGGTTAGGCACCAAGTAAACATTGTTCCCAAGCCTATTTTGGGCATGTTTTGGGTTATAAAAGGGGTTGAATCCCTCACTTCTCTCACACATCCGAATTTGCTAGAAACCCTAGCTTGTGTGAGAGAAAAGGTGAGAGATTGTGAGAGAGAGTGGGAGTGTTCTTCCTGCCACTTGTGCTACGTGTTGCACGTGCTTAAGCAACGCACCTCTAACGCTTTCCCGGCGATTACACCGCGATTCTAGGTAAGCAAATACCCTAAATAGTTGCTGATTTGAGGTTCCTTTATTTCCATAGCGAAGTAGCTTATGGATCTTGTGTATTAGGTTCCCTATTTGCCGTAGACGAAGCGTATACGCTCCGTTCGAATTGATACGCTTCTAGGAGAAAAAGGTGCGGATTTTAGACGCTTTGATTGACTGTTTTCAAAGCTTTCAATGTCCTTTAATAGTAGATTCCTGACGGCAATGCCGTTTGACATGTACAACATGCTGTCCGTTTCCTGTTTCGTAAACCAACGAAGAATATGAGATTTAGGGTATTTTAGTCATTTGTAGGAAGTACAATTTTCATTCATATTTTGCTGACGTGATTGACATGGCTTCTTATCGCATTAGGATATTAGGAATGCGTGCATAATTAGTTTGGCGAAGAGATTCGCCTAAATGCGCACGTCGGGTCGACATACTATATGTAGACTTAAGTGTGTAGTGTAAGTGTTTGTATAAATGCTTGTATTAGTATGTATTGAATTAAATGGTGTTATGGATTAGTTTGAGATTGATTTCTCAATTAATATGCTGATGTAAATGATTTCCTACATGTTGACTATATGCATGATTTCATAATATGCATGAAATGTATGTGCTTGGAAGATTTGCTTAATTTGTATGTTATAACATGTGTTAACATGCTCACATGGTTGTATTTCATTTCCATTACCCTTACACAATTGCTGATGTGGATTCATGAATAATTGTTTGGGACTATACCTAGTCCAGGCAGTCGGTAACCGAGTGACTTCGCGGTTGGTTTATCTTTGCCACGAACGACGCGTCGATGAACGCGAGCCGTGTTCTGGAGTTGGCGGCAGTGGTTAGGCCACACGAAGTGTCTTACGCACTTCATGTCGTTCAACTTGAGATGCGATCGTGCTAGTCGAGCCCGTCAAGTAACCCGACTGGCCATTGTATGTTCACCCTGCATGAGTCGTAATTGCTTGAACCTATGGTACTGAACTTACCATTGTAAACCCTGTTAACCATGGTACCTTGATCCACGAAGACTCATGAGCCGGGCATGGTGGTATGGGACACCGTGGTCGAGCTGTCGGCCTACGCTGGGGCCACAAACCTCCCCGTAGTGACCAGTGAGCACCTAGACTCGTGAGCAGATTATGGTGGTATGGGACACTATATTCTTGCTGTCGGCCTACATTGATAAGGTGATGGGGGAGCGGTGCAACGAGTGCGAGCAACAGCCCTGGCAGCCCTTTGTAGTGACCGCGAGCGTATTCTGAGTCTACGGGAGGCGACGACCCTTCAGTAGCAGTAGAGTATAGTAGGCTTGTATTGATAAGGTGATGGGGGAGCGGAGCAACGAGTGCGTGCAACAGCCCTGGCAGCCCTTGCAGCGACCTACAAAATATACATCGTATGAGATTACTAGGAGTGACGACCCTAGACAGGATCTGTGTTGGGATTGATACAAGGGAAGTACCTTAGTTTCTCAATTTTGCTGTTTAAATGGACTAATAACAACTCGAAAATCATATCACCATAGCATTGCATGTGTCTGGAAGATGTGGAGCACTCTAGGGAGTGTGGCATGCTGCGGTCGTAAGATGTTACCGTATGAGGGAGATCGTCGGTGAGGGCATACATCACGTCATGTCATATTGCATTAACAACAGTATTAGGATTGTTTGATTTACTGCTTTACTATTATCGCACGATTGATTTTATAACATGCTAATCTCTGCTCTCTCATCCCACTGAGTTGATCACTCACTCCCACGTTACGGGATGGTGTTTCCGGACACCCACCAGTCCCTATTGTGATTGCAGATGATGGCGCGGCCTGCGAGGCGGAGCTGGATTTGATGATGATGAGGAGGATCTCTCCTTTATGCGTGATCTGATTGACGGGATTACAGGGAGGTTGATTAGATACATTGACACTTCTCATTTTATATTTTTAGCGCCCTCACGTATATTCATTTTGTTTACTTTTGAAGTATACATGTATGTGTATAACCTGGTAATATATTCACACTCTGGAGAAATACAACAGTTTATATATGTTATACATACTATTACAGTCTTCCGCTTGCAAATTTAACTGTCTCTGGAGTATGATATGCTGTTCTGGCTTAATCTCACTCATGTTTAATACATAATCACAGACAACATTCAATCATACATATCTATGTTGCATAAATAACATTTTGGAACTCGGGAGTTGGGTTTTTGCTCGACCCCCCGATTTTTGGGATGTTACATGATTGGATCGGCACCAAATCTTGGCCCAACGCATGAAATTTGGTGGAGAATGGGATGGACGGCGTGGATTGATTACATACATCATGGTGGGGCCTAAGCAAGGGGACCACCCCACAAGCTTCCTTTTCTTCTTTCCCTTTTCTTTTTTTTTTTTTTGAAACGTCCAGCGTCCCAGACGCTGGACGGTTTTGGTTTCTTTAAAATGGCTTGTGGTGGGCCCTGATGAAGTGGGCCACCACTGATGGGTGACGTGGGTACAATGTATATGGTGGGCCCCACTTGAATAAATCTTGAACAAAAATAATGTCTCAAGGTGGGGTCCATACAAGTGGGCCACATAATCCCTATTGCATAAAATAAGATAAAATAAAATAAAAGAAATAAAAGAGAGAGAGAGACATGGAGAATGGGACACGCCTTGTGATGGAGGGACCCCGACATTATGGGCCCTCCCTTAAAAAAGAATCATACAATAAAAAGGGTCCCTCAACACATGGGACCACCAAGATCGAGAATCAACGGTGGAGATCCCCTCTCCACCAAAATGGACGGTCTAAATGACCTTTTGTAATGACATAAACATCATGATGGGGTCCATGGAGAATGGCCCCATCATAGAATGATCATGATGATCCAAGTGGGCCATCGGCCTTATCTTAGGGTCCCAAGCGAGATCCACACCATTGATCGGTGGGTCTCACTTGGCCCATCATAAAAACAAGAAAGAAACTACCCTAAGGAGGCACCCACCGTCCGATCTCCTTGCTCTTGGGGGTTCCTTGGCACCTTAGCTCCAACTTCAATGGATGAGATGAAGAATGGAAGGTTGAGATGGGGAGATCATGGGGTGAAGAGGTGGGCCACACTTGGAGTTTAGGAAGCTTGGAGAAGTTCCATACGTATGGAGCTTGGAAATTTTTTGTTGCTTGGAAATTTGAAATGAGAAAGAGAGAAAGAGAGAGAGTTGTAAAGGGAGAGAGAGAGAGTGATGGATGGATGTGGTGATGGGGGTGTAAGAAAGTCTTGACTTTTGAGGCCTTTTGTGTAAGAGTGGTATGGGAGGTGTAAGAAAAGCTTGACTTTTGTGGCTTTTTGTGTAGGAGAGGTATGGGTTTGGGAGACTTTTGTGGTTGCTCAGGAAAAGGGGTGAAAGTGATGTGTACTTGACATGTACTTGACATGTGATGGATTGATGGGTGATTGATTGATGGGATTGATGTGATTGATGTGACACATCGTAGAGATTCCCTTGGGTTTCGCAACGCGCGGCGTTTCCTCGCACCGAACGTTGGTCTACAACTCTTGACTAGGGTATCGCCTCGGCGCGCGAGTCGTAGCATCGGAACCACAACGACGGCGGGGTCGCTATGGTATTGGTCTTGGGTTGAGTCGACTCGGGTTATCGGCATATGAATCAGGGTCGCACGTCGATATCGGTTAAGGGTCGAAGGTTGCCGGAATTCGACCGGTAAGATCGCGGAAGTCTACGGAAAGGTACGGACCAAGATACGGGTCTTACTGCTCTCCCCTCCTCATAAAAATTTCATCCTCAAAATTTACACAAGCATCGTAACTAAGCATTACTCACGAGGAATAAGAAACATAACGTCATCATATAGAATCAGGGGCAGCATACAAAATATAATATAAGATCAAACATCAAAGAGATGAGGATAACGCTCTCGAATCTCAACCTCACGCTCCTAAGAAGCCTCCTCTACAGAATGATGACGCCATTGCACCTTCACCAACGGAATGACCTTGGTTCTGAGGACCTGCTCCTTCCGATCAAGGATACGGACTGGCTGATCAATGTAAGAAGCGTCCTCATGAACCTCCAGCGGCTGCCAATCAATAACGGGAGCTATGTCTGACCCACACTTCCTCAACATGGAGACATGGAAAACGTCATGGACGCCAGACAACTGTGATGGCAAGGCAAGCCGATAGGCCACGGCGCCAACGCTCCCAGTGATCTCAAAAGGTCCTATGAATCTCGGGGCAAGCTTGCCCTTCGCTCCAAATCGAACTACGCCCTTCATGGGCGAGACCTTGAGATACACATGGTCCCCTACATCAAACTCCAAGGGACGACGCCGACGATCAGCAGAACTCTTCTGTCGGCTCTGAGCTGTGCGCATCCTCTGCCTGATGATGTCAATAGCCTTTGAAGTCTCCTGCACAAGCTCGGGACTTAGGAGACAACGCTCTCCAACCTCGGTCCAACAACTCGGTGATCTGCATGGTCTGCCATATAGTGCCTCAAAAGGAGCCATGTCGATGGTCGCCTGAAAGCTGTTATTGTACGCGAACTCAGCCAATTGCGGATGCTCATCCCAGCTACCCCCGAAATCAATCGCGCAGGCCCGAAGGATATCCTCAAGTATCTGATTGACCCTCTCGGTCTGGCCATTAGTCTGCGGATGCTACATGGTGCTGAGCTGCAAATCAGTTCTCATCGCACGCTAGAAGCTCCCCCAAAACTGAGACGTGAATCTCGAGTCTCGGTCAGAAATGATCGAGACTGGAACGCCATGCAGTCTCACAATCTCCTCAATAAATAATCTCGCAAGCCGGTCCATAGACCAAGTCGCACACATCGCAAGGAAATGTGCAGACTTCGTCAGACGATCCACAACAACCCAAATGGCGTCATGACCGCGCTGAGTCCTCGGTAAACCCATAATGAAATCAGTCGACACATGCTCCCACTTCCACATCGGGACGCTCAACGGTTGCAATAGACCAGGAGGTCTCTGACGATCGGCCTTGACATGCTGGCACGTGTCACAATCGGCCACAAAACTGGCAATCTAGCGCTTCATCCCCGCCCAAAAATATTGTCGCCTCATGTCACGGTACATCTTCGTCGAGCCTGGGTGGATAGAAAATCGTGATCGATGTGTCTCGGTCATAAGATCTCTACGCAACTCTGGAATATCCGGGACACATAATCGGCCTCTAAAACGAAGTCCACCGTCTATACCAATCTGCCAATCAGCCTGACCCTCAGATGCCGCCTTAGCCATATAACTCTGCAACGACTCATCAGCCTGCTGAGCCTCGATCACCCTAGCAACAAGAGATGGTTGAATCGACAGGCTCGATAACTGTACGATGGAAGACTGCAGGCCGAACTTAAAGTCATACGCTGCGATATCCTCAAGCATCTGCCACTCCTGAATCATCAACGCGTGAATAGGCCTAGTGGCTGACGGCTGAGGGCATCTGCTACCACGTTCGCCTTGCCCGGGTAGTACTGGAGGTCGAAATCATAGTCCTTCAGGAGCTCCATCCAGCGCCTCTGTCTCATATTCAACTCAGACTGTGATAAGAGGTACTTCAAGCTCTTGTGATCAAAGAAGAGCTCGAACCTAACCCCATAAAGATAGTGCCTCCACACCTTCAGTGCAAAGACAACTGCAGCCAGCTCTAAGTCATGCGTAGGATAGTTCAGCTCATGGACCTTGAGCTGACGAGACGCAAAGGCCACTGGTCTCCCGTGCTGCATCAGGACAGCACCCAAACCAATATGCGAGGCATCAGTGAATACAATAAATCCGTCACTCCCAGAGGGAAGAGTGAGGACAGGAGCGGACGTCAGACGGTCCTTCAACTCCGTAAATGCTCACTCGCATGCGTCACTCCAAATAAACTCTACGCCCTTCCGAGTTAACCTAGTCAATGGGGCTGTAAAACGAGAAAAACCCTCAATGAAACGTCGGTAATAGTCCTCCAAGCCAAAGAAACTACGGATCTCTATCGCAGTCGTGGGCTGGCCCCACTGACGCACTGCCTCGACCTTCGAGGGGTCAACTGCGACACCCTCCCTCGTCACCACGTGACCGAGGAACTTCACCTCCTCCTGCCAAAACTCGCACTTCTCCAGCTTCGCATAAAGCTGGTGTGCGCGGAGGGTCTGCAAGGTAATCTCCAAGTGCTACTCATGCTCCTCACGGGTCCTCGAGTAGATCAGAATGTCATCGATGAAGACTACAACAAACTGATCTAGATATGGGCGGAATACCTCGTTCATCAGCTGCATGAAGACCGCGGGTGCATTGGTCAGTTCGAAGGACATGACCTGAAACTCAAAATGACCGTAACGCGTCCTGAATGCCGTCTTCGGAATGTCCTCATCTCGGACCCGAATCTGATGATAACCGAAACGCAGGTCAATCTTCGAAAAGAACTGTGCACCCTACAGCTGGTCAAACAAATCATCAATCCTAGGGAGCGGGTACTTGTTCTTGATCGTGACTTTGTTGAGCTCGCGGTAGTCAACGCAGAGCCTCAACGAGCCATCCTTCTTCTTCACGAAGAGTACCGACGCTCCCCACGATGAACTGCTCGGACGGATAAAACTCAACTCTCGCAACTCGTCCAACTGCTTCTGCAGTTTTCGTAACTCTAACGGTGCCATACGATACGGGGCCTTCGAAATAGGCGCTGTACCAGGCACAAGATCAATCTGGAACTCGGTGAGTCGGCGAGGCGGTAATCCCGGAATCTCCTGGAACACATCGAGAAAATCACAAACCACGGGCAAATGATCGATACAGGAGGCAACAGGCTCCTCTATGGCGCAGGACATCAAACAAGACAACTGCTCTCCTCTAGCCTCTGCAACGAACTGAAACTGTGGCACGCCGGGTATACAGAACGTGACTGTCCTCGCGGCGCAGTCCAATATAGCATAATTCTCCGCGAGCCAATCCATGCCCAGGATGACGTCGAACTCGGACATCGACAAAATAAACAAATCGACAGGCAGAAAGGTATCCCCAACCAGAACGGGGCAAGACGAGCAAAATTGGCCCAACACTGCAGTCCTCCCCAAGGGAGTCGATACTGATAGGCTCTCACCAGCAGACTCCAACGGTAAGCCAGTCGATCGACAGAAGCTCTCGGCCACAAAAGAGTGTGATGCACCGGAATCAAACAGCACACGTGTAATGCATACAGAAACTAGAAGTATACCCTCAACGACTCCTTCGGATGACTGCGGATCCTGCTGGGCCGTATAGAATCTAGCGTGAGCTGGCTGGGGAGGTTCCTGTCCCCTCTGATCGTGCTACTCTGCTGCTGGGGTCGTTAAGGCGGTCGAAACTACTGCCTCTGCTGCTTTGGCCTCTGAGGCTGGTGCTGATGCTGATGCTGCTGTTGAGGTGGCCTCAGTAGTGAAGGCTGTTGTCACTGCTGTTGTGGGGGTCTCTGCTGCTGCGGTGGAGGCTGCTGGGGAGCTCTCTGCTGCTGTGGACCTCTCTGCTGCTGCTGGGGGCTGGGACACTCGCATGAACTGTGTGTCGCACTGCACCTAAAGCAAGTACCGGTGAACTGTCTCTGAGGTGGTGGTGGAGGTGCTGCTGGTGCTGATGGTGCTCAGAAGGCTGGGCGACCTGTGCGCCTTTGCTGTTGCGGTCGACGCTGCTGGGAATCATTGGAAGAAGCCTACCTCTTCTGGTCTCTCCTCTGACCTCGATCAGACTGAGAACCGGCCCACTTAGTCTCATAAATCTGAGCTCTCCACACTACTGTCTGGAAAGTAGGGAGCTCATGCCCAATAACACGTCCTCGAAGGCCGTAACGTAAGCCGTGCTTGAAACGGCGGGCCTTTCGCCCCTCTTCATCAACCATATATGGTGTAAATCTTAATAGTGCCACAAAACGGGCCGCGTACTGTGCCACAGTCATGTCTCCTTGCACCAGAGTCTCGAACTCTAAAGCTCGCTGACGACGGATATGGTCGGGGAAGTACTGCTCCTCGAATCGATCAACAAAGTCCTCCCATATCCAGACATACTCAGGTCCGGCAACACGGGTAACAGAGGTCCACCAATGCTCGGCCTCATCCTGGAAGAGAAATACTGCTAACCGGACGCACTGTTCGGTCGTACATGACATGGTATCGAAAATCTTCTCCACATCAGAGCGCCATCTCTCTGCTGCGGTCGGATCTGGCTCGCCCTGGAAACGTGGGGGATCAAGCCGTCTGAACTCATGAAGTAAGGAGCTCGCGTGCTCCTGCTCGGCCTGAGCGGGTGAAACAACTGGGCGCCTACTCTCTCCCTGGAGTACGGCTGTCATAGCCTATAACATCTGTTGTAACTGAGAGGCACTCACAGTCATAGTCGGCTCCGCATCGACCTCAGGTGGAGGAATATCATCCTCAGGGAAGGGAGCAGGGATCTCTGAGGGTGGAACGGGAGACGCAGGTGGTAAAGCTGGATCCTCAGGTGGTGAAGCGGAATCCTTAGGTGGTGGTGCGGGAGTCGATCGGGTAACCCTCCCAGGCACCATGTCCTACAGGAAAGAGCGAAGGCGCCTATCAACTTCAAAACTCTCGAAGGTACGCACGTTAACGGTCTGTAACGGAAGGTTGCTAAGCTATCCGAACTTCGAAACTTAGCCATTCTATACTCATAGCAGACATGTAATGTTGTTCTCGGTTATTCCCAAGTTATGCTCTGATATCAACTTCTGTCACGCCCCAAACTCAAAAACCGGGCTCACAAAATTTCCGATCGCCGAATCCGGCGCCGACAGCTACCGTAGAACCCCATTCTCGGCTCCTAGCTCCCATTCACCAGGTTCCGATCCTGGGATGCTACGAGGAGGATTTTCAACATCAGTTTGATTCGTAATAAGCATAACCAAAGGCATAACCCACTATAACAACCAAGAACTCCATTACATTTCCACTATGATCAAAAACTTTACAAGTACAATAAGCATAAAGGGAAATACAATGATAAAGAATAAAAACTCCAAAACGATCTGTAATGTGCTCCTGCCTCAGTCGTGCATAAGCTTATAGAAAGCTTAGAGGGTGGTGAAAGTATGTGCGCAAGGTAGTAATATAAACATGCCATATCAGAGTAATACAGAATATGCAGATGGATCCAAAATATTATGAGCCGTACCAAGGCTATGCGATGCAAGACATGAATGGTATCGGCCACCCAAGGCCATGCAATGTGCAATGCAACTCAAGCATACAGATCCTCATCTATGTCCACACATCAATACAGCTCAAATATACGATATCACCGGGGTCTAGTACACTCTAAACCAGATTGTCGCCACATCGCGCGTAATAAGGTAAGTGGAAGAGACCTCACTATCCGTCTGCCAATATCGGGCGTGACTCGTTGATAGCGGATCCATTCCTCGAGCTGGTCAAACTCATCCTAGCATTGCCCCCTACTCTCGGGCGGGTAAGGCCGCACCCCTTTCCAACCGACCACGACACAGTGGAGAGCGTAACCGTCTGGTAATCGACACTCAACGCTCATCTACCCACTCGGTCTAGACGTTGGAGCAACCTCTTGGTACCATAAGGGTTTAGGGACTTTCACCCAGGGATATCTATAGTACCCTATGTAGAATAAGATTTTTGGTATCCAATCCTGCCAATCACGATACGTCTGTGGAGGATACGGTCCTGATGTTGCTAGGGCGTACAATAACCATGTCACACAAATGTGAAATGCATGATTCACGCTATCCAGTCATGCAACAAACCCTGCACATATCGTGCGCTCATGTAGGGCAACACCGCCTAACCAGGAGCCTGTAACAACCTGCCCGATGGTATATGCTATGATCAGACAATCCTCATATCAAGCATACATATGATGTGTATGATCATGAGTCATGAAACTATACTAAACATGTAAATGAGTGATGAATCGTTCATACAACGCGGATGGGCCTAGACGGCCTATACACAGCAAGTACGGCCCAGTAATGGGCCCTAAGGAGAGTCGTAATGTGGACATCCAATCAATGTTACACTCGCAATGTGGACGTCAAACCAACATTGCCCTCAAGGCACAATCGCCATAAACTTTGCCACATAATCTGTATTTGGATCATACATTGCAATGGACCTTAGGTACATCCCATTGGACCTTAAATACATCTAATAGGCCATGATATATGGGCCTTGTATTTGTCAAACGGGCCACATAAATGGACCACACCAATGGGCCTTAGGTATATTGCAATGGGTCATAACCCGTGGGCCTTGGATTGCATCAATTGGACCTAGTCACATGAGTCTAATATATATCAAATGGGCCACACCAAATGTGCTCCCCCACATGTACATCAAATGAACCTCCACCCATAGGCATATATGAGTTCAATGGGCCTAAACCCCTAGGCCTTAAATAAATCAAATGGGCCTGATCCCATGGGCTTTAAATTACATCAAATGGGCCTAATCCCATGGGCCTTGGGATATATCAAATGGGCCTAGTCCCATGGACGTGAACATATCGAGTGGGCCTAAACCTATAGGCCTTAAATATCAAGTGGGCCTAAGCCCATAGGCCTCTTACAAATCAAATGGGCCTAACCCATATGTGAGTGGCCCACCCAACCAATAGCTCATGCCTTAAAATGATCCCACCAAGTGGATGGACGGTTTGGATGCATCACGTGCATCATGGTGGGTCCCACTGTCCAGTGGACAGTGCGGATAGAGCACATACATCACACAGGGCCCCACCGTCCGCTGGACGGTGGAGGCAGCACATACATGAGGTGGGCGCCACCGTGGTGGGTGCCACTGTCCGTCTGGACGGTGGGCTTAACACATACATCATTGTGGGTCCCATGTGGGGCCCACCCTGTAATATTTATTTGGCATCCAACCCATTGATAAGGTCAAACAGACCTGGTTGAAGGAAAAATACAATTTTCAGCTTGGTCCAAAACTTCTGTGGGCCCCAAAAAGATTTCTATGGTAGATATTCAATTCCAATGTTTCCTGTGGTGTGGGCCACCTGAGTTCTGGATCGAGCCGAAATTTGGATGGGGTCCACCTGGGGAGGGGACCCCCCCTCATGAACGGCGTGGATCAAATATATACATCATGGTGGGGCCCACGGTTGGAGCCGTGGGTCCCCTGGTGGACGCCCGCCCGTACGTGGCTGCTGCTGCTACAACACCTGTCAGAAGCAAGGAGGCAAGGCCTCTTGCAATTTTTGGGAAAAACTGATTTTTTCAGGGTTTTTAGTACATGGGGCCCGCTGCACCAAAATCCGTCCCGGCCATTGCGATCAGTGGCTCGAGGCCGTCCCAATGAGTCCAGAGTTCAAATTTTTATATGCTTAAGAAGTGAAATAAAATACGAAAATGATGTTTGAATGGTGAGGATGCAATTTTTGACGCTATGGCCCACCAGGTGATTGGATCGGCTCTAAATCTTAGCCCAACGCATGAAATTTGGTGGAGAATGGGATGGACGGCGTGGATTGATTACATACATCATGGTGGGGCTTAAGAAAGGGGACCACCCCACAAGCTTCCTTTTCTTCTTTCCCTTTTCTTTTTTCTTTTTTGAAACGTCCAGCATCCCAGACGCCGGACGGTTTTGGTTTCTTTAAAATGGCTTGTGGTGGGCCCTGATGAAGTGGGCCACCACTGATGGGTGAAGTGGGTACAATGTATATGGTGGGCCCCACTTGAATAAATTTTGAACAAAAATAATGTCTCAAGGTGGGGTCCATACAAGTGGGCCACATAATCCCTATTGCATAAAATAAGATAAAATAAAATAAAAGAAATAAAAGAGAGAGAGAGACATGGAGAGTGGGACACGCCTTGTGATGGAGGGACCCCGACATTATGGGCCCTCCCTTAAAAAAGAATCATACAATAAAAAGGGTCCCTCAACACATGGGACCACCAAGATTGAGAATCAATGGTGGAGATCCCCTCTCCACCAAAATGGACGGTCTAAATGACCTTTTGTAATGACATAAACATCATGATGGGGTCCATGGAGAATGGCCCCATCATAGAATGATCATGATGATCTAAGTGGGCCATCGGCCTTATCTTAGGGTCCCAAGCGAGATCCACACCATTGATCGGTGGGTCTCACTTGGCCCATCATAAAAACAAGAAAGAAACTACCCTAAGGAGGCACCCACCGTCCGATCTCCTTGCTCCTGGGGGTTCCTTGGCACCTTAGCTCCAACTTCAATGGATGAGATGAAGAATGGAAGGTTGAGATGGGGAGATCATGGGGTGAAGAGGTGGGCCACACTTGGAGTTTAGGAAGCTTGGAGAAGTTCCATATGTATGAAGCTTGGAAATTTTTTGTTGCTTGGAAATTTGAAATGAGAAAGAGAGAAAGAGAGAGAGTTGTAAAGGGAGAGAGAGAGAGAGTGATGGATGGATGTGGTGATGGGGGTGTACTTTTGAGGCCTTTTGTGTAAGAGTGGTATGGGAGGTGTAAGAAAAGCTTGACTTTTATGGCTTTTTGTGTAGGAGAGGTATGGGTTTGGGAGACTTTTGTGGTTGCTCAGGAAAAGGGGTGAAAGTGATGTGTACTTGACATGTACTTGACATGTGATGGATTGATGGGTGATTGATTGATGGGATTGATGTGATTGATGTGACACATCGTAGAGATTCCCTTGGGTTTCACAATGCGCGGCGTTTCCTCGCATCGAACGTTGGTCTACAACTCTTGACTAGGGTATCGCCTCGGCGCGCGAGTCGCGGCATCGGAACCGCAACGACGGTGCGGTCGCTATGGTATTGGTCTTGGGTTGAGTCGACTCGGGTTGTCGGCATATGAATCAGGGTCGCGCGTCGATATCGGTTAAGGGTCGAAGGTTGTCGGAATTCGACCGGTAAGACCGCGAAAGTCTACGGAAAGGTACGGACCAAGATACGGCTCTTACATGTGGACCCCAGAACAAGTTTCAATGGTAGATGTTCATTCACATTATTTCCTATGATGTGGGCCACCTGAACGTTGGATCAGGCTGATCTTTGGAGGGGGCCTGCTGCTGGGGACGACCCACCTCGTGGACAGGTTGGATGACAAATAAACATCACGGTGGGGCCCACATGCAGGGTCATTGGCCCCTGACGTCTGCCCGTCCAATGCTGCACGCAGCAGCGTGCAGCTGCTGCTGCTTGTGTCAGAGGGAAGAGGTAGAGCCTCTTGCCAAAAACTGTGAAATTTCATTTTTTTGGGGTTTTTCACATCTGGGGCCCGCATCAACTGGATCCACCCTGTCCATTGGCTTCCTCGGCTCGGAACAATTCTAATGAGTCTAATGAAGAGTAATTTTTGTGTTTGGATAATAAAATAACGATCTTTGAATGCTAAGGGTGCAAATCCCCACTGCTATGGCCCACCAGACCTTCCAACCAGCCCCATCACTTGGCTCAACGCCTAAAACGACCCAGGGAAGGAGATGGACGGCCTGGATTATACTCATACATCAAGGTGAGGCCTATACAAGGGGTCCACCCAAAAAGGGCTCCCTTTTCCTTTCTTTCTTCTTTTCCTTTTTTTTTTCTTTCTTCCAGCGTCCAGGGAACGTCCAACGTCCCTGGACCATACACGTACATAGAGGTGGGCCTTGTTGAGGTGGGCCACCACTGATGGATGATGTGGGTACAACATATAAGGTGGGCCCCACTTGAAGAAAGCTTTGGACAAAATAAATACTTCAAGGTGGGGTCCATTCAAGTGGGCCACACATACACAATATGATCTAAACAAAGAAAATGAAGTAGAGAGAGAGATAGAGGGTGGGACACGCTTGTGATGGAGGGCTCCGCCACTATGAGCCCTCTCTTATATGAAATCATACATCAATGGATTCCTCTACGCATGGGATCACCGAAATTGAAAATCAACGGTGGAGATCCGTTCCCCACCGATAAGAACGGTCTAGATGACCTTCCTTTGCAATGAAATAAACATCATGATGGGGTCCATGGAGAATGGCCCCATCATGGAATGATCATGATGATCCTAGTGGGCCATCGACCACATCTTAGGGTCCCAAGTGAGATCCAAACTATTGATCGGTTGGCCTCACTTGACCCATCTCAAAAACATGAAAAACTAATATTAACAAGCATCCACCGTCCGATCTTCTTGCTCCTATGGGGTCCTTAACACCTTAGATTTGATTCCAATGAGTGAGATGATGAATGGATGGTTAGGATGAGAGATCTTGGGATGAAGAGGTAGGAAAGGTGGGCCACACTTGGTGTTTTGGAAGAGAGGGAGAGGCTTGGAGAGCTCACATACGTGGGATTTTTTTTTTCTTGGAGATTTGAAATGAGAAAGAGAGAAAGAGAGAGAGTTGTAAAGGGAGAGAGAGTGAGTGATGGATGGATGTGGTGATGGGTGTGTAAGACACCTTTTTGACTTTGGTGGCCTTTTGTGTAAGAGAGGCATGGGAGGTGTAAGAGATTCTTGACTTTTGAGGTATTTGTGTAAGAAAATCTTGACTTTTGTGGTTGCTTGGGAATGGGTGAAAGGTGATGTGTACTTGACATGTGATGGATTGATTGATGGGATTGATGTGACATCTCGTAGAGATTCTCTTGGGTTTCGCAACGCGCGGCGTTTTCCTCGCACCCAACATTGGCCCACATCTCTTGACCAAGGTATCGCCTCGGTGCCCAAGTCGCGGCATCGAAACCGCAGCGATGACACTATCGCTGTGGTAATGGTCTTGGATTGAGTCGATACGGGTTGACGATATTCGAACTAGAGTCGCACGTAAATATCGGTTAAGGGTCGAAGTTGCCGGAATTCGATCGGTAAGACCGCGGAAGTCTATGGAACGGTACGGACTAAGATACGGGTCTTACAGTTTCCAAAAGGGTTCCATGCAAGAAAAATCGACTTATAACCAAAGATAAATTGAAGGAATGATTGACTGTTTAAATTAATTCAAATTTTCTAAGCTTATATAGTAGGTTTGTTCCCCATATCATAGGAGAAATACTGTTAAATACTATCAATTTTCGTATACGAACCTGTAGTGTTGGTTATCAGTTGGCGATGGAGAGTGAAGATTCTGGAGAAGATACAAATAGTGTGATAGTTGCTTGGGCGATGATGGCTTGTGTGGCAGCTATCGGGGTATATTGTCGAGAATACATGTTCAAACAGTCGGCTTGTCATGGAGATGATGAGCGGGTCAGGTTCATCAACTCTATCATTAAGGTCAGTGACTGGGATTGTGTCATGCAACTTAGGATGAATTGAGAGACATTCTTGGAACTATGTACTCAGCTACGTGAGAAGACAATGCTTCGTGATACTCAACACGTAAGTCTTGAAGAATAGTTAGTTATTTTTCTCCACACATTGGGGCACAATGTTCGGAATCGGTCATTGGTCATAGATTCATTCGATCGGGTGAAACAATGAGTCACCACTTTCACCGTGTACTAGATGCAATTGTATCTCTGTACCCCTTTTTCGTTAAACAGGCCCTTCTAACGACTCCGTCTGAGATATTGACAAACGCAAATTGGGCTACTTACTTTCAAGTATTATTTATGGTGGGTCGAATTTTTATATACCTATTTTTTACTTCCTTTCATTCACACCCTAATCCAATGCATATAGGATTATGTTGGGGCAATTGATGGTACACACATTCCAACTCATGTACCTGTCAGTGACCATGCGAGCTTCTGCAATCGAAAAGGGGTCCTCTCTCAAAATGTATTGGCGTCGTGTTTATTTGATACGAATTTCATATACATATTAGCTGGTTGGGAGGGTTCTACGTCGGATGTCGGGGTCCTATGCAACACATTGAGTCGATCAGATGATCCCTTGGTTGTGCCACATGATATTGGTTATCTTTTAAGAGATTGTCAATCTATTTCATTGTCTCTAATTATTTAATTGTTCACTCAATGGGAATTTGATTCAAGAGTGTAGGAAAATATTACATTATCGATGCCAGATCTGCACATTCACCCACTTTTTTGGCTCCATATCAGGGCGTTCGATACCACTTACAAGAGTATCGAACCGGGAGAGCACCTGCCAACATGAAGGAGCTGTTTAATTACTGGCACGCACAGTTGTGCAATACAATTGAGCCTTATTTTGGTGTTATAAAAGGTAGATTCCCCATTTTAAAGACCGCCATGTAGTATGAAATCCACACACAGGTCCAAATTGTGATAGCCTGCTATGTATTACACAATTTCATATGAACCGGACCAGAATCTCCAGAATAGATGGAATACACCAAAATATCTGTTGCTGACGGGGAGAGTAACCTAACGTGTCATAAGGTATCAACGAATGACGAGCAACAATGGTTATTGCAAGCATCTCAGCATGAAAAGGATGCTTGGATTCACGTGCGCGATGATATTGCAAGTAAAATGTGGGAGGATGCGTAACAAAATAGTAGGAGTAGATAATTGCTCTTATATGTTACAAATTTCTGTTATTTACTTTCATAAAACATTGCTTACCATAAAATGGAATGGGAGCTTCCAACTTCTGACTAGATAGATTCATTATATGGAGATACCAAATGATGATTTTGCTAGTCATTCTTTTGAAATAGTGGTCATTCTTATGATTATGATTGACATTTGCAAATCATCATATATACTTGATATTTAGGTAGAATGGCCGACCCATTGTTTAATGATCTATCGACACCAACACATTCATCAGTCAAGACACCAGTGGTGTCTACATGATCTTCCCCATGCATGAAGACTGTACAATCCCTGGTCGAGCATGCGTCCCAAGCCCCAAAAATAAAATGGACTCCCGATATGGATCAGGTTATGATCGACATATTTCTAGAACAAGTGGCATTAGGACGCAAGGGCGATAATGGTTTTAAATGTGAGGCATACCAAATTGCCGTAGAAGCCGTGACAAAGCATACCAATATAGTCCTCAAGTGGCGGAATGTGTCAAACCGACTAAGGTATTACAAGAGGGAGTACACTGCAGTGAAGGATATGCTGGCAGCAAGCAGATTTGGACGGGACAGTGAGCGAATGGTGGTGATGGCTCCCGATGAAGTATTGGAGGAATATCTTAAGGTATAATTTTCAAAATATACATCTTCTGCCATCTGATGTGTTATTAACTCGCATACTATACTTACAACTGCTCATTGTATGGCTATAGTCTCACCCACGTGCGAAAAGACTACACGGGAAACGGATTGAGAGAATGGATGATTTTGTAGTTATCATTAGTTTGAACCAGGCAACGGGACATTATGTTCACGGCAGTAGGAGTATAGCTACATCAGCATCATCATCTCGTCTTCAACGAGAACTCAATGATGCATGAAGAGAGCTGGATGATGATATCGATGATACGATTGACTTGTCAGATGATTTTGTCACAAACTCCACAGGGATCATCCCATTCTCGTCAGACATCCTTTGATAGGACAACACGGCTCACGTAGCACTCCCACTCTCACAGCTGATTCCAATGCTACTCAAAGTGTGAGTGCAGGAAGGAAACGATCTCACCCTCCTCGTCCCTGTGAAGTACTCGAGGCCTCTCTGCAGACTCGTCGATTCTATGTTAAAATTTGGCCTCGAAAAGTCAGTAAATCATACGTCCAAAGTACTTGATGTACTAGAAGAGGTCCATGGCCTGACCAACTCAGAGTTTTTTGAAGTTAGTCAACTCTTGAGTAAGGACAAGAGGCTGACATCATTTTTTTTGAGTCTGCGACCTAAGCGTTGCATTGATTGCTTCAAGAAAATACTCCATGACCACTTTGGTGATCGAGGTGTCGGATCCATTTGAGGATTTAATATCTTTGGTTATGTTTTATGGATTGTTAGTTGTTGGCATGTAATAACTTTGATTTACTTGATCTGGTAGTTTTTTTTGGATTTATCTTTTTGGACTGACAAACATAGTGGTATATCCATAGTATATTAAAATATGACTTTTGCAATGGCGATAACTTTTATGTAGTTAACATCTTTTATATGGTTTCACCATGTTCTCAATTGGTAACTTGATTTTCTTAAGACGGCTAAGACCATACATTCCGCTTGCTTGGAAGGGTACGTACTGACAACTGGAATGTGTTTTCATATCCAACTTAATTATTATAATGTAAACTTTGTTTGCGAAATTCTATTCAAAACATGAATCTTATGCCAATTACGTCCATGTCAGTGCAGATGGCAAGGAGAAGTATCACGTCGTCTTGGTGGAACATAGGCCTGAAATATACGTGTGTTGGGATGACGCAAGGTTGGAGGTGGAGGGATTTTCTGGAGCGAGACACCGCGCATTCAAGAATTGGAAGGAGGCAGTTGCATGCTACGGTCACTTCAGTAAGGCATGTGCACCGTCGAGACCTTGCACGGATTCTCATGCGGTTTAATATGCTACATTTTATGATGACCTGGACATCCGCCATTCTTCATCATCGTCCATCCGATAGATGATACAGACGGCACAGGCGACCCCGACCTTGGTTTTTAGGGCCGTGTCGACTGATGATCTTCCCCCATCAGACAGAGAGATATTTTGTGCCCTTCTAGTTGGCGTCAGTTTCCTTTTTCTTATCTTCCTTATTATTTTTAAATTCTATCCCAACACGAATGACTGTATATCTTTATCTGGCACTTATTTCTTTTCCTTTGATTTTCTCGCATAACTTATGATAGACATTGTCTTTTGCTTCTCATGTTTTCATATATTTATATTTTCGACTGCCATACACCTGTTGGGATATATCTATATCACACCACCATATCTGATGTGGTCCATGTGGATACACAGCTATGTTCTATGGTGACAGTGATGTTGATTGAATAAATTAGGTATTAAAGGCACTGATGAGACATACCTCATATTGGCCCCACACAATTTTGTGACCCCTACAATGTATGGGCATGTCCAAAAATCATGTGGTCCACATTACAGGAAACAATGTTGAATGAGGGTCGACCTTTAAAAACACCAGTGGGGTCCACATGCAGTTAATATTCATTAGTAGCTATGTTTTATATCTCCGTATGGGCCTTGGGCCCCAACATGACTTACGTGTTTCATCCATGCCGTCCATCTATTTTTACATGTGATTTTATGGTATGAGACAAAAAATGAGGTATATATCAATCTCAATTGGACCACATTACAAGAAACAGTGTTGAAAAATGTTGTTCGACCATTAAAAACTTTTTGGGGGCCATAAAAGTGTTGGATCAAGCTGATTTATTTATTTTTCCCTTCATCTATGCTTATATGACCTAATCACCATATTGGATGTCAAATAAACTGTATAGTGGGCCTTAGGATGATTTTAATGGTGGATATCAGATCGCTATTGTTTTCCTGTGGTCTGGTCCACCTGAGATTTATATCCCCCTAAGTTTTTGAGTTAGGCCCTAAAATGGTCTTTCAAAATGGATGAGTGGAATGGATGAAACACGTACTTATGGTGAGTCCCACATAGCACCGACCACCAGGCACGAGGTTGGTGGAAAAGGGGGAGTAGCTAATCCTTTCCTGCGTGAGTGGGGTTATAACCGTTACTGACAAATGGACGTTGGCAATCCCATTCAATCCCATGCACCCGACTAAATGCACTGTGGTTTTGAAATCTCTATCCCGTGTGCCTGTCCAAACATGGCAATACCGGGGTCATTGGATATAGGAATCCGGTGGATTGTATGTAATCCACTGACAAATGTATTTATGACATTAAAAGCCGTGCAATCCACCCTAATACAACTCACTCCCACCTAATCTGCCCATCCAAACATGACCTTAAGTAGATTGTCCTGCCCAATCCAATGTTATAACCACATCCCTAACTCTAACCAGCCCCGGCTCATCCAACTAGCCTCAATAATGACACATTTACTTAAATGGGCCTTTTTAATTTTCTGGGTGTGCATACTAGCCAATCCTATAACATGACAAACTTAGGACTGATGAGACTGATTGACGCAAGTGCGGACGTGATGAGGTGACCGTCTTCTTCAAGGGGATAACTACGAATCCACGTAGCTTATATGAACTCATCACAAATATTCTTTAAATTCAAGAGGTAAAATAAGAAAAAAGAAATAAATCTAATAAATTCAAAATAACTTGCTTGATAATTAAAATTGAGTTTACAACCCTTTAAACAGTGATACCAAACTTAGGAAGAAGTTTTATAACCAAACTCTCTAAAATCGCAACTTAATATAAATAGTAATTTTCATGATTTCCACCAAACTTAGTGGATTTTGGCAAAAAATAGTAAGGATCCAATTTGTCTTAACCACTTTACTCTTCTAATTTTTCTAAGCCCTTTTCATGTTAGGCATGACTCCTAAAACTCAACAGTTATGATCGAATTAAAACTTACTATAAAAAAATGGATATAAAATGTAATTTCAACCGTCAATCCGATGGAATCTTGTAAATTTAGCATGGGTAACCTAACGTAGCGGGGTTGGTTGGCTAAAGTAGCTTCTCTTATACCAAAATTACATATGGTATGTCGAATAATTCATTTCAGTTTACGAGATATGTCTGGTTTAGTATTCTGACGGTCCTGATCACTTCCGCCTGTGATCAGGCCTTTTTTGGTCTATCTTGGACATGAAAATGTCTGCTACCTACTCTACATCACTGATGAACTCAAACTCTACTGCTAACCAAGTTGGGCTGATTGGCCGATGGGTCAATGCCCGCAGTCGCCACCCCTAAGAGAATTTCAAAATTTTATATGGTTATTTTAGACTTATTAATGTTTTTAAATTATTATACAATGCTCAGACCAAGAGAGTGAATTTAACCAAGGTAGAAGATTTAATGTACTTGTATTGCATTTTTCTTCTGCTTAAAATTGTGAGTTGAGTCATTTTATTCAATGCTCCAAACCATTTATATTATGGGTCCCATGTTTTATTAAAAAGCAATCTACCAAGTGAAAAACCTAACAATTTTAATAGATGGTGAATAAAGAAAACCTAAGAAAGAAAATATAGCAAAAGTTCCCATACATTCAAAACAATAAAAGGCCAAACCTTTTATTGTAATGATCTTTAAATGTGGACGACCTTAGGTACATGGGCCATCCACTACCGCACTCATCTAAAGAGGTTTGGATGAATGAATGATGGGCCCATCTAAAACCAATGGTCCAAGATGTAATGTACAATTGTTCTAGTGTATCATTATATGAACTTTTAATATTTCTACTCACTAAGAATTTAGCTATTACAAACAAAGAAAAGAAAAAGAGTCAGACCATGGACATCCGGTTGAGTCAAGTTTCAAGTGTTTGAAGTATGGTTTAGTGTTTCAGGTGGTCAGAATTGACGGGCTCACTTCGAAGGTCCCATGTACCAAAAATCACTCTGATTGAAAAATCAGGATCTCCAGTAGTTAGTCAAAAAATAGTTATTTAATCGAGAACTGTAAGACTCTTGTTAGGTAGGCCACACATGATCATGAATTAAGATTTGACCGTTGGATTATTTAGATTGAGTGATATAGTGGGCTTCATTACAATTGTGTCATTGCAAATAGGTTTAGGGTGAGATGCTTGAATTGTAGTTCCTATACACGGTTATTAAGCCGGATATGGAAACCCATGATGTAGAGACCCTAGATGGGAGAAATGTGATGAGTAAGATTTTTAGGCTCTCTTTCCTATAAATACATGTCTTGGTACCCTCACCAATATATAAGAGAGAAATCCTAGACGCATTAAGAAGTTTTTCTAAAGGTGTGAAGTGTGGAAGATTAATATTCCCATTGATGATATTGAGGCATTCGAAATGCCTTTCCCAATCAGATATGCCTTGAGATTATTGTGTTGAATATCCATTATTGACGCCTAGACGATTAGTCAATTCTACAATACAAGTTTAACAAAAGTACTACAACAATTTGAATAAACCAAAAGAAGGGCAAATGTTACAATGTAAATATTGGGAATTTTGGTGCACAGAACATCCAGTGAGGCCCATTGTATCAATGGCTTAGCTCATTTAACCATGTGCCCCACTTGAAAAATACTATATGGCCTTTTAGCGTGAGCTTTAAGAAAACTTAATTTGTCACATGGCTTTATTAGTAGTTTACATTAATCACCAATACTTGGTATGCGATGGTTGTAGAGCTGGCTCTAATCCATTCGTTTAATTTTTACTGGATACATACAGATCTTTAGATGAAAATTATTACCACGCAGCTTAATCACACTTGATCAGTCGCCAAAGGGAAAAATAATTCAGACCTCTGCTCTTGCCACAAGCTGGGAATTCCTATTTTCCTCCATTGTAATTGGTCCATATCATCATTGATCTTGTAAGCATTGTTGCATTAAATGCAGTGTGTGATGATGTGGTTCAATTAAACTACAAAAAGTAGGATTTTTTTGCTTGGGGCAAGTAGAGGATCATGTTAGGGTGCATCATGCATCTTATCATAAGGGTGCAACTTGGGTTGGGCTCAACTTGAACCTTGTTAACCAAACTCAAAATTTTAGGTGGGCTATGTTGGGTTGGACCTGAAAATTTTGGAGGGTGGGGTTGAGGCTTCAAGTACCCTGACCCAACTGGAACATGTTGATATATATATATATATATATATATATATATATATATATATATATATATATATATATATATTGTATATATATTGTTGGGGAAAAAATATGACAAGTCCTTGAGTTGGTTAGAAAAGCGAAAGAGTAGTGAAGCAATGGCTCGGACTCGTTGAGTGCCGAGTCAGGATAAGGCCCAAAAACCATAAGAACGCTAGATGGAGAGACGTAGCTCAGACTGTGAGGTCCCTGACCCAGCCGTGACCTAAGCGTCCTGAGTCATAAAGAAAAACCTCTAAGGGAGGTAGTGCACCTCAAAGCTCAATCGGAAGCCTTGGGAGGAAAGCCCAAACCGATTTAACATGAACTTTAGTCCGACTCAAAGATTGGGTCGACCAATAAAGTAGATGGAGAATTAAGTCGTAAAACCTATCTCGGCACAACTGTGCTAAAGAGAAAGAGTCGACCAAGCTATACTACTCTATATCCAGAAGTTACCTAGTAAAACTCTGGATCTCTACCCAAGATTCTTGGGTAGATAAGATTAAGATCTCCGAGAATCAAGGAGTATTGGGGATTATGGATCCTAAGAGATTGAAATCTATCTTAATTACGTAATATACTCGAATCATGAAAACCCTATGAGATACGACAACTTATAAATATAAGGACCATCATGGTAAAAGGTATGAAAAAACTCTTGCCCTAAAAAACCTTTCAAAAGATACCCAGATTTTGACTTTAGCATCAGAGGGTCCCCTGGCAAGGCTAGGGTCACCTTTTCCTTTCTATCTATGCAGGTTTCAAGGTTACTAAGGGGGTGAGCTGAAATCAACATCAATAGTTTGGCGCTATCTGTGGGAACGATACGAAAGTCATTTTCTTTGGCTACAGAGAACTCTCTAATGGCAAGAATAAGGAGAACCATCCAGAATGAGCCCAGCGAGGTCCCAGTCACCGGACCACTGGTGACTGAAGGTCCCCTGGTACAAATGGTGCTCATGCCCAAGTAGCCCAGAACAAACATGACAATCGACAAGGTTCTACAGCTCGTCAGGTAACCTCTGTTTCAACCAAACATACGCAACAAAATCGTAATAATGGACGATTAGATAAGGAGGTCCAAAATCTCAGCACTGACCTGAATTACATGAAGCAGATGCTAGAATAAATTCATTGTCAATAGGTCTAGCCGTCCCAGTAAGGAGATGGCTGAGCCAACACTCAGCAACAATTCACCAATCCTCAATCTGTTGCCCCGCGATCTGTCCCTCAACAAAGTCAGCACCAAGGTTCGGCCGAGCTTGCACTCACTTATTCCATAACCGCCCCACTGCCTGCCACTAATCTTCGACACGAAATAGATTAGAGAAGACGTAGTAGGTCTCCGGTTGAGGGCCTGGTGGATAGTGACGAATCATGGAAAGCTAACCTTCAGGATTTTCAGAGGGAAGTGCAGGAAGAGATTGTCAATATGAAGTAAAACTGCTATGTTAATCCAACATGACCCGAGGTAAAGGCCTCCCCGTTCACAGAGTAAATTATGAAAGATGGGTTATCGGAGCGATTCTGCCTTCCACAAATCTCACCTTTTATTTGCAAAATCGATCCAACCGAGCACATTGAGTCCTTTCGGATGTACATGGAACTACATGATGCCTCAGACGCTGTGATGTGTCGAGCCTTTTATCTCACCCTAGCCAATGTAGATCGACTTTGGTTCAAACAGTTGAAACCAAAGTCGATTAGCTCATTCACCAAACTCAACGACGCTTTCCTCGCCAATTTCATTGGTGGGAAGAAAAAATTAAAATCGTCTGTGCACCTGAACACTATAATCCAGAAAGAGGGAGAGTTACTTAAGGATTATGTTAAGCACTTCAATTTTGAGTCGTTCCAAGTTTGGAAGCACTCGGACGAGACAACTCTCAATTCAATTATGCAAGGAGTCCGAGATAAGCTGTTTCATGCATCTCTCGACAAGAACCCACCCGCTAATTTGGTCGAATTCATGGCTCGGTCAGACAAGTATGTAGATGCCGAGGAAACCTGAATCCTGCGTGAGGCCACCCAAAATGCAAAAACCCTAGCCAAAGAGCCAGCCAAAAAAGTTAATTCGGCTAGTGGTAAAAGCGAAAAGATGATCAGTCTCGTGATGAATGTAGGTTGGGAAAACGGCCTGACCATAAATTTTTGACATACACTCCGCTCAACAAGCCACAAGAGTAAGTACTAATGGAGATCAAAAGCAAAGGATTTTTTAACTGCCCAGATAGACTTCGAAGTAACCCAAACTGATGGAATAAAGGAAAATACTGCCATTTCCATCATGATCATAGACACAACACTAGTGACTATTATAATCTGAAGCAAGAGATTGAGAGGCTCATCCAAGAGGGCCATCTCGATGAGCATGTCTATCCTTGAGCCAGAACCACGGAAGAATGCCCAAACGATAACTGGCCCACTGAAGATATTCGGACTATTATCGGTGGCCATTTGGGCGAAGGCGATTCAAGTAGTGCTTGATAAAAGCATGCGAGGAATATTGATCGACCTGAGTCAGAAATCATGGTTCTAGCTTGGCCTCCAAAGGAAAGAAAGTTTGAAAAGTACACTGTAACATTCACTGAGGAAGACATGAAGGGTATTTATCACTCGCATGACGACGCTTTAGTCTTCATTGTTACTATCACAAATCGCCGAGTCTTTAGAGTTCTTATCGACACAGGTTCATCTGTGGATGTACTATTTACATAAGCATTCGACAAGATGGGTGCTGAACGATCGGCTTTAAGACCCGTGAGGACTCTGTTGGTCGGATTCTTTGGTAGACAGATTCTTCTCGAGGGAGCAATTAGCCTCCCACTCACTACTGGGGAGGCGCCGAGTCAAGCCACTGTTATGATTGATTTTTTAGTAGTTGATCGGTCTTCAGTTTATAACGCTTTCCTCGACCGATCCTCCCTCTATCTCCTCCGAGCCATCGTCTCAACTTATCACCTATCCATGAAGTTCCCGACTGAGAATGACATCAGGGTGGTGAAAGGAGACCAACATGAATCTCGATGATGTTATGCTACTGCCTTGCGAGTACCTACAAGGTTGCAACAATCAAAACCCTGGATCCGCCTGACGAATCTCCTGGCCGCAGTTAGCTCGTAGAAGAACTCATCCAAGTACCCTTGTGTGAGTCAGACCTTGAGAAGACTGTCCGAATTGGGTCATCCTTGATTGCGGCATTGAAAGAGAAGCTAATAGCCTTGTTACACTGTAACACCCTGAAAATCGGGGGTCATATATAAACTCAACTCCCAAGTTCCAGACCGTCACTTATGCAACAAAAATGATTACGATTCAATGTTGTCTGAGTTAAAGCATTCACATGAATAAAAGTATACCAAAACTGCAATTCATACTCCAGATCCAGTGATAAAAGCAAGCGGAAGACTAAAGAATATATATATCACTGTATGGAAAAACAAAGTAGATCTTGACTGTCTCTAAAGTATGAATACATCTCTGAGTCTCATATACATGTAAATAAACAAAATTAAAATGTCAAAAGTAGTCCCACTGAGAAGTCCCGTCAACCCAGGCCACCTAAGTAAAGCCGTCGTGGTACTGCATGTATGAGAACTCGTCCTGGTCCTCATCATAGTCCGGCTCTGCCTCCTGGATCGCTGCATCACCTGCATCAAAGACAGGGTCTGGTGGGTGTTGCAAACACCATCCCGTAACGTGGGAATGAGTAGCTAACTCAGTGGAATAATAGAGCAAGGATTAATATGTTCTCAAATCAATCATGAGATAATAGTAAAGTAGTAAATCAAACATTCCTAATACTGTTGTTAATGCAATATGACATGACATGATGGATGCCCTTACCGACGATCTCCCTCATACGGTACCATCTTACGACCGCGGCATACAATCGTCCCACAGTGCTCCACATCTTCCAGGCACATGCAATGTAATGGTGATATGATTTCCAAGTTGTTATTAGTCCATTCAAACAGCAGGATTGGGAAACTAAGGTACTTTCCTTATATCAACCCAACAAAGATCCTGTCTAGGGTCGTCACTCCTAGTCATCTCATACGATGTATATTTTATAGGTCACTACAAGGGCTGTCAGGGCTGTTGCTCGCACTCGTTGTACTGCTCCCCCATCACCTTATCAATACAGGCCTACTATACTCTCACTGTTACGGAAGGGTCGTCGCCTCCCGTAGACTCAGAATACGCTTGCGGTCACTACAAAGGACTCGTCGCCTGATCAGTGTAGGCCAACAGCGACAATATAGTGTCCCATACCACCATAATCTGCTCACAAGACATAGGTACTCACTGATCACTATGGGGAGGTTTGTGGCCCCAGCGTAGGCCGACAACTTGACCATGGTGTCCCATACCACCATGCCCGGCTCATGAGTCTTCGTGGATCAAGGTACCATGGTTGACAGGGTTTACAATGGTAAGTTCAGTACCCTAGGTTCAAGCAGTTATGACTCATATAGGGTAAACATACAACGGCCAGTCGGGTTACTTGACGGGCTCGACTAGCACGATCGCATCTCAAGTCGAACGACATGAAGTGCGTAAAACACTTTGCGTGCCCTAACCACTGCCGCCAACTCCAAAACACGGCTCGCGTTCATTGACGCGTCGTTCGTGGCAAAGATATGCCAACCACGAACTTCCTCGGTTGCCGACTGCCTGGACTAGGTATAGTCCCAAACAATTATGAATCCACATCAGCCATCAGGTAAGAGTAATGGAAATGAAATACAACCATGTGAGCATGTTAACACATGTTATAACATACAACTTAAGTAAATCTTCAAGCACATGCATTTCATACATATAATGAAATCATGCATATAGCTAACATGTAGGAAATCATTTATATCAGCATATTAATTGAGAAATTATTCTCAAACTAATTCATAACACTATTTAATTCAATACATACTAATACAAGCATTTATACAAACACTTAAACTACACACTTAAGTCTACATATAGTATGTTGACTCAAAGTGCACATTTAGGCGAATCTCTTCACCAAACTAATTATGCACGCATTCCTAGTATCTTAATGCGACAAGAAGCCATGTCAATCACATCAGCAAATTATGGATGAAAACCGTACTTCCTACAAATGACTAAAATGCCCTAAATCTCATATTCTTTGTCTATTTACGAAACAGGAAACGGACAGCATGTTGTACATGTCAAACGGCGTTGCCGTCGATAATCTACTATTAAACGACATTGAAAGCGTTGAAAACAGTCAATCAAAGCGTCTAAAATCTGCACCTTTTCTCCTATAGGTGTGTTAATTCGAACGGAGCGTATACGCTTCATCTACGGCGAATAGGCAACCTGATTTACAAGATCCATCAGCTACCAGGCCATGGAAACTAAGGATCAGCAAATCAGCAAGTAATTAGGGTATTTTCTTACCTAGAAAAGTGGAGAAATCACCGGCAAAGTAATTGGAGCGTGTTGCTTAATCACGTGTAGCAGGTAGCACTAGCAGCAGGAAATTCTCTCCCACTCTCTCTCACAATCTCTCACCTTTTCTCTCTCTCAACCTAGGGCTTTTTTCAAATTCGGATGGGAGAGATATTAGAGGGTTTCAAGCCCTTTTATAAGCCCAAACATGCCCAAAACAGGCTTGGGAACAAAGTTTACTTGATGCCTAACCAAATCGGGGCTGTTTCGGTCCAAAAGGACATTTCTGGTGGTCCCCTGGCCGAACGCGATCGGACTTAAGTTCAAGCGCGTCGGATGTCGCTCACATCCCGTTTTCAGTCCAGTAGTGTTCGTAGATCGCACATGGCGGTCCAGTTTCAGTTCAGCGGTCACCGTACGTAGATCAGGCCTGCAAGTCTCATGATATGAAATAGAAATTTTTTCTGATCCGAGGGTGTAATTTGGCTGAATTCTGACGGTCAGAACGCTTAATACTGACGCGTCAAGTCGTGTGCCAGATTTGAATTTCAAATTTCAAATCTAACCCTATTCACACTCTCTTCAGTACAGGCTCAATGAAATAGCCTGCGAATGTCGGTTGGACTTGATTTTCGAAATGATTGTCAAGTCCAACAAGGCGGTTCTAACGGTCTAAGATTGTAGGTATCAAACTTTCGACGCGCGGTCTAGATCCAATACAAAGTTTCAAAGAGGTCCAGAGAACAAACCGGCTTAGAGTTTGATCCGAGGTTTTAGAGTATTATAGCGTCAGTGGTTCTACTCACTTTGGGTCTTGTAGAACGTATTTAAAGTGATCAGGGACTATTTTCCAGCTACTCTAGCATTGCGCTAGCTAACTTACACTTATTTTCTAAAGAAATTAATCCTACGCGATTTCTAGTCGAGTTGGTACTCGAGTCCAAGTACGGATTTTTTCAGGGCGTTACAATCTACCCCCCTTAACAAATAATTTCATCCTCGAAATTTATACCTTTTCATACTCCTCGAGAAGCTGTGGGCAGTTCTTTCTGATCTCGGCTTCTGTCTCCCAGGTAGCCTCTTCCTCAAGAGTGATGCGTCCACAATACCTTCACAAGGGGAATCACCTTGCTACTCAGTACCTGCTCCTTCCTTTCTAGGATACGTGTCAGTCACAGGATATATGTAACATCCTCTCCTAACTGCACCTGCTCCCATCTGATGATATGGGAAGGATCAGAAACGTATTTCTTCAGCATAGAAACATGAAATACGTTGTGAACGCTCGAGAGAGGGGTGGGTAAAGCCAATCAGTAAGCCACTGCTCCCACTCGATCGAGGATTTATAATGGACCAATGAATCGCGGTGCTAGCTTCCCCTTCTTCCCGAAACGAAGGACTCCCTTCATAGGGAAAACTCGTAAAAATATATGATCCCCAACTGTGAACTCTAGCGGCCGCCATTTCGTATCGGCATAACTCTTGTCTGCTCTGCGCTGTGAGAAGCCGACGTCTAATGATATCAATCTTTTCTAACGTCGCCTGCACTAACTCTGGGCTAATCAAGCTACGCTCACCGACCTCTGCCCACCAATGCGGTGCGCGACAAGGTCGCCCATACAACGCCTCGTAAGGTGCCATACCGATACTCGCCTGAAAACTGTTGTTATACGCGAACTCCGCATATGCAAGACAATCATCCCAACTGTTCTTGAAGTCCAATGCGCAAGCTCGTAACATATCCTCTAAGATCTGGTTCACCCGCTCTGTCAGTCCGTCTGTCTGTGGGTGAAAGGCAGTACTGAACTTCAACTTCACACCCATAGCCTCCTGAATGCGAGTCCAGAAAATAGAAGTGAACCGCGTGTCTCTGTCTGACACGATCTCCAACGGAACTCCATGCAGACGCACGATCTCTCTGATGTACAGTCTAGCCAGCTCGTGTGCAGAGTTCGTAACTCTGATCGGTAGGAAGTGCGCCGACTTTATCAGACGGTCGACGATCACCCAAATGGAATCATGTCCCCTCCTCGTCTTCGGCAGCCCTGAAACAAAATCTATGAAAATGAACTCCCACTTTCACTCTGCGATCGGCATAGGCTGCAAGAGTCCAGGTGGTCGGCGATGCTCTGCCTTCACCTGCTGGCAAGTAAGACAACGGGACACGAACTCTGCTATGTGGGTCTTCATACCTTCCCACCAATAGGTTCTCTTCACGTCGCGATACATCTTCGTACTGCCTGGATGCATCGCGAGTCTGGTACAATGCACAGCCTCGAGAATCTCGCGTCTCAAGTCAGGGATATCTGGGAAGCATAGGCGGCCACGATAACATAAGCCCCCATCCATGCCAACTCGCCACTCGGCGTCTGCATCATCACTGGCCTGCTCTCGAAGCTCAGTCAGATGCACATCATCCCTCTAAGCCTCGATGACCCGGTCATCGATCTGAGATCGCACCTGTACATGTGCGATGAACTCATACGGCTCCTCTACAGTGAGTTTCTACTCAAAGTCTCGTAAAAACTCAACCATATCCCACTCAGCAACCATCAGCGGAGCCACAAACTCTATCGCCTTCTTGCGGCTCAACGCGTCAGCCACAAGGTTCGCCTTCCCAGGATGGTAGGAGACTTCGAACTTGAAGTCCTTCAAAGTCTCCATCCATCGCCCCTGCCTCATATTCAAGTCTCATTGCGTGAATATGTACTTGAGGCTCTTGTGGTCACAAAAGAGCTCGAACTCCTCTCCATAGAGTTAGTGTCTCCAGAGTCTCAATGCGAATATGACAGCTGCCAACTCCAGGTCGTGTGTAGGATAATTCTCCTCGTGCTTCCTTAATTGTCTCGAGGCATACGAAATTACCCTGTCCCTCTGCATAAGGACACAACCCAGACCAACGCTAGACGCGTCAGTATATATGGTGTACCTAACCCCCTGCTCTGGCAATACTAGCACAGGGGCGGACGTAAGTCTGTCCTTCAGCTCCTGAAAAGCTGACTCCGCCTTATCATTCCACGCGAACTTCACGTCCTTCCGTGTCAACTGAGATAGAGGTCTCGTGATCTTCAAGAAATCTCGAATGAAGCGTCGATAATAGCCAATGAGACCCAAGAAACTCCTCACCTCAGTGACAGAACCAGGCTGCTCCCAGTCCTGAACTGCAGCTACCTTAAACAGGTCAACTACCATGCCATCCTTAGACATCACGTGTCCCAGGAACTTCACTTCCTGCTTCCAGAAGTCGCACTTCTTGTACTGTGCGAACAATTGATGCTGTCTGAGTATATCCAGGACCAAGCGCAAGTGCTCGGCATGCTCCTCTCGACTCCTGGAGTATACCAAAATATTGTCAATGAACACAACGACGAATCGATAGAGGAACGGCCGAAATACCCGGTTCATCAGATCCATGAACACGGCTGGTGCGTTCGTGAGATCGAACGACATCACAAGGAACTCGTAGTGGCCAAAGTTGGTCCTGGATGCTGTCTTCTGCACGTCCTCACCCCTGACACGCAACTGATGATATCCTGACTGAAGATCAATCTTCGAGAAGTACTGCGCTCCTCTCAACTGATCAAACAAGTCATCGATCTTGGGTAAAGGGTACTTGTTCTTCACCGTGATCTGGTTCAGCCTGCGATAATCAATACACAATCACATCGAACCATCCTTCTTCCTTACAAACAGGACTGGTGCTCCCCAAGGAGACACACTAGGCCATATAAGGCCTAGCTCCAGCAGACCATCAATCTGCGTCCTCAACTCCTCCATCTCACACGGTGCCATGTGATACGTCGGCGTGAGATGGGTGTGGAACCAGGCATCAGATCGATAGTGAAATCAATCTCTCGCCGAGGCGGCAAACTAGGGATCTTCCTGAAAAGATCCCCGAACTCGCAAACGACTGGTGTATACTCAAGTATCTGGGCACCAGCGTCTCGTAGAAAAGCAGCGTAGCTAAGTATGCGAAAGGGGAGATTTACCCACACTGAGAATGTGAAGGATGCGCCCTCTGGCTCGTAGGCAGTCACAATACGAGTCTCGCAGTTAATCTCGGCCCTCACTGCAGTCAACCAATCCATGCCAAGAATGACGTCGAGATAAACGAGAGAGGGGTCGACGACAAGATCAAGAGCCATCGTCTTGCCCCCCAGATCCACCAAACAACCCTCACACATCAGGGTGGCATTTGTAAAGGACCCGTGAGCTGTATAAACTCGCACCTCGTCCATCCTAATAGTCGGTGGCCCAATGCGTCTGACTATGGCACGTGATATCAATGAAATCGTGGATCCTGTGTCCATCATCACGAGAATAGGCATACCTCCAATGTGGGCAGTGACCTCAAAGGCCGAATGCTGAGAAGTCTCTATCGCAGCTACCTCAGCTGTCAAGGCATGCACCCGTGCCTGCTGTGGCCGGTTCGGCCGCTGTGCCGTGGGCCGTAGAGACGGCCTGATCTGCGATGCTAGAGGTCTGAAGGAAGGGTGCGCAGGAGCCAACCGTAAAGGCGGTGCTGATATCACCTGTGAGCGTGTACGGTCGATCTTCTGCGGCGGTGAGAACCCACTGTCCCGCATCCGAGCAAAATAACTCTGTGCCAAATGGCCCACTCTCCCACAATATGTACATAATAAATCAGGACGCTGCATCGGTGATACTGGCACTGTAGCCCTAAAAGGAGAGTCGGCATAACGCCTCTTGCCCGAAAAGGGCCTGTCCTGCAACTCTGATCGCGGCCTAGGAGCAACAGGGCCATGAGATCGGGTAAGTTGATCCACATCCTGCTCTGCCCGCATGGACATATGAATCAACTCTGCATAGGAGGGAATGCTCACGCAGCACATCTTCGACCGAATATCTGGTCACAAACCCTCAGAAAAGCGCCGTATGCGCATCTGCTCATCTGACAATATAGTCGGGACGTATCTGCCCAACTCGGTGAATCGATGCTCGTACTCAGTGACTGTCATGCCTCCCTGTCTGAGGCGCAGAAACTCATTCTCCCGATCATGCCTGTACGTCTGAGGATAGTATTTCTCGTGGAAGCGAAACTCGAATGCTACCCAGGTCCATATATAATCAGCGGCAACGGTCCGCAACACACTGTCCCACCATAAACTGGCCTCTCGGTCGAACAAGAACGTAGCCAACTCGACCTGCTCAGCCTCTAAACAATGTAACATCCGCAGTATCTTCGACACACGGTCGAGCCAATACTCGGCCTCCTCAGGTCTATGAGAACCCGTGAAAGTGGGAGGCCGTAAGAGCTGAAATCGCTCTAATAAGCTCCGTGTGTCTGCGGCATTCCCCGCAGGGTAAGAAGGTGGTGCAGGATGAGCCATGCCCTCATCCTGAGCATAAGTATAGGCATCCTCATCTGGATGCACAGGTGGTGTAGGTGGAGGCACACTCCCACCCTGGGCTAGAGTCCCCACAATCGTAGTCAGGAGCTGTTACTGCTGTTGCATCATCGCCATCATTTACTCAAATATATTTAGAGGTGGAGCAGGCTGTGGCACGTACTGCATCGAAGAAGACGCACGGTACTGCTCGCTGACGGGTGGTGTGAAAGGCAATGGTCCAACTGCAGGACCAGTAGTAGGCTGAGACGCATGTACTGTCTCAGGAATCGGGCCCACAGCAGGGTCCACATGAGCATCAGACTGCGAAGGAGCCTGATCCATAGGCTCACCCAATGTAAGCCGAGCTGTGCTCCATGTAGCCTTCGACGGCATTCCCTATATTCAAAATAGGGCACAACCTTGTCAGTCTCAATAGCACAACACACCGCAATCATTCACATAAAGAGTCAAAGGCATTCAATGCATTTCATTTAATCAAAATTGTCATAATACAGGGGATATCTCCTTACAAGCATCATGACTAGAATTACATGGGAATTAAGACAGTTAAAGTTACAACAGCAACATAAGTAACTACTAGCCCTAACAGGCTTACACAACTTAAAGCAGGAAAAAACTAACTACTAATAACAACATCTAAAATCATCGCTAGTCTGAGTCGGGTGATGGAGGAGGAGCACCCTTATCCTGCAAGCAGCACAGGATTACCTTCAAGGTGCGAGTCACCTTGCCGAATTTTCTCTTCATAACGGCCTTGGTATCCTTGACCTCAGCCCGAAGCTCCTGAACTTCCCTTCGCAAGGTGACCTGACTCTCCTCAATTCGGGCAATGCGATCATCGCCAGTAGCCTGAGCAGAAGGAGGAGGGATCTCATCTGTATCCTGAGCCTCCTCTTCTACCTCTTCCTGGACTTCTTCCTCAACTTCTGCTCCAGGTTCTCCCTCACTTGGATCCTCTTCATCATCAAAATCATCCTCGCTATCCTCATCAAGCTGAGTCTCTCGGTACTGATACCCGATCTTCATCTTGACCATGGTAGACTCATCAATGCTGTGAATCGGGACTGGCAACTCCGGCCCAAGTCTGTAAGAAAACTCAAGCGCGATCTTGCATATCAGTCGGCCACAAGAAAGCTACTCAGACATTCTTCTTGATTTCACTATGAGGATAATCTGTCGCAAGATGAAAGTGGCTATACACACATTTTCTCCCTGGGCCACCTGATACAAGAAATCAACCATAAGGCACATACACTCAATGCGATTTGTCGACCTGGGATACACATTGAACGTGCAAATGTGGTGCAGCAGGCACAAATCATCGGACATATGAGACGCCTTGAGGCTATTGTTAGGCTGTCATGGAACCAGTTTACCACATAGGAACCTGGTACTGCTATCTCTCTTACGCCTACTCCTCAAATTCTTTGCAATGGGATGAACATCACCAAGAGGCACGTTCAGAAGTCGCGCTATCAACCGAACATCGATCATAACCATCCGGTCTCTACCAAAAGGAATCTTGAACTGCAATGGCTCCAAAGTAGGACTCTGGATACGAGCGTAGAAGGCACGAATGATGCTCACATTAACACGAGCACGAGCTTCAAAGAGTGGACCCCAATGTGTCGCTTCAATGCGCTCGAATAACAGGAATTTACCGAAGAGTCGTCCTTCCACGTCCACCTCAAACAACACCTTACGGTCAGTGTATTCGCCGTGAGGCATCTCTGCTAATATCACTCGCTCAAGTTGAGCATGGGGATCCAAATCCCGCTTTGTATGGAACTCTCGGGCTGTGCTTGGACTTGCGGCGGTGCTTGAGCTAGCGGTGCCACCCCTTGGCCTTCTTGATTGAGAAGGGTGAATAGGCCCAGCCTCATCCGCTGCGGTCTTTCTCTTTCCCATCAAAGAGAGGATGGTGGAGAGAGATAAAAGACCCAAAATGGCCTCAATTAAGCCATGAAAAATGGAAAAAATATAAGGAAACGGCTGCCTAAACTGAAAAAGGGAGATCTACGTGTTGTAGAGGGATGCTTCAAGCTCCCCTAGGATGGATTTTCAGAAAGAAAAGAGAATGAAAAAGGGGAATAGAGCTCCTCACGATTTCAGCTCGTTTTGGGGGTTGTAGGAGCTCCAACGGATGAGATTTGCAAGCGGGAGAGTTGCAAACTGCAATGGAGTGATGGAGTGGGGTCTTTTTCAGCAAAGAATGGGTTTGGGAGTGATTTGGAGCAAAGATTTGAGAGAGGACAGTTAGAAAATGTGAAATGGAGCTAGGGAAGGGGGCTGTTGTGAAGGAAGTACCCCATTTAGGAGTTTTCGACGGTCGGACCATACATTGGGGGGTGTACTACCCAAAATACCCCCACGCCCCAACTTTTACAGCAAATGGGCCCCAACGGACGGCGATGCATCGCCGGATTGGCGATGGCATCACCGACCATCTCTCTAGGTGGCTGGTGGGACCACATGGGTTGGGTCCCCCCTGGCCCAGGGACCTCAAAAAACTATGGGCCCCACCTCAGTTCATTGTAGATTGCCCTAGGGAGGCCCAAACATGCATTTGGGGCTTTTCGGGGCCAATCTGTAAATTAAATGAAATTCCCTATCATGCAGCATATGATTTTGGGGTAGAAGGAGCTAATACATCCATCTAATCCATTTTTTGATAAATATTACAAACTTAGGATGGCCTAATGTCCAGTTTTTATGAAATTTTACTATTCACTGTAAAATTTTGTTAAAGTATGATTTTATATCATTTTCACACTAGGATCAATGCCTAACATGAAAATAATAAGAAACAATTGAAGAATGAAGTGGTGAGAGGAAGAATTTTGAAGAATTTAGGTAAAACAGGGTTTTTAAGCCCTAGTGATTGAATGCAAGGGTTGTGGTTGTCCCACCGCCCAAGGATTCATATTTACGGGTTTAAAATTTTTCAAAGAATATCTCAACCCATCTACCTACAACCTAGGAGCTACTTAAGTCGATTCACGCGACCCTAGATGCGTTACGGACTCGATCACACGATCGATATGAATAGACCTCGCCTATTGGCGAATCTACGATCCTATAAGTGTTTCTAGACCTTTCTCGCACCCACCTAAGTCAAAGGAAGCGACAACGTACGTCGCGTGTCCATAATCCAGGCCCGGTATAATCTTATTCATGCTCTGATACTAACTTGTAACACCCTGAAACTCGGGTGTCATGTATAAACTCAACTCCCGATTTCCAGACCGTCACTTATGCAACAAAAATGATTATGATTTAATGTTGTCTGAGTTAAAGCATTCACATGAGTAAAAGTATACCAAAACTGCAATTCATACTCCAGATCCAGTGATAAAAGCAAGCGGAAGACTAAATAATATATATCACTATATGGAAAAATAAAGTAGATCTCGACTGTCTCTAAAGTATGAATACATCTCTGAGTCTCATATACATGTAAATAAACAAAATTAAAATGTCAAAAGTAGTCCCACTGAGAAGTCCCGTCAACCCAGGCCACCTAAGCAAAGCCGTCGTGGTACTGCATGTATGAGAACTCGTCCTGGTCCTCATCATAGTCCGGCTCTACCTCCTGGATCGCTGCATCACCTGCATCTAAGACAGGGTCTGGTGGGTGTTGCAAACACCATCCCGTAACGTGGGAATGAGTAGCTAACTCAGTGGAATAATAGAGCAAGGATTAACATGTTCTCAAATCAATCATGCGATAATAGTAAAGCAGTTAATCAAACATTCCTAATACTGTTGTTAATGCAATATGACATGACATGATGGATGCCCTCACCGACGATCTCCCTCATACGGCACCATCTTACGACCGTGGCATGCAATCGTCCCACAGTGCTCCACATCTTTCAGGCACATGCAATGTAATGGTGATATGATTTCCAAGTTGTTATTAGTCCATTCAAACAGCAGGATTGGAAAACTAAGGTACTTTCCTTGTATCAACCCAACACAGATCCTGTCTAGGGTCGTCACTCCTAGTAATCTCATACGATGTATATTTTATAGGTCGCTACAAGGGCTGTCAGGGCTGTTGCTCGCACTCGTTGCACCGCTCTCCCATCACCTTATCAATACAGGCCTACTGTACTCTCACTGCTACAGAAGGGTCATCGCCTCCTGTAGACTCAGAATACGCTCGCGGTCACTACAAAGACTCGTCGCCTGATCAGTGTAGGCCGACAGCGAGAATATAGTGTCCCATACCACCATAATCTGCTCACGAGACATAGGTGCTCACTGGTCACTACGGGGAGGTTTGTGGCCCAAGTGTAGGCCGACAGCTCGACCACGGTGTCCCATACCACCATGCCCGGCTCATGAGTCTTTGTGGATCAAGGTACCATGGTTGACAGGGTTTATAATGGTAAGTTCAGTACCCTAGGTTCAAGCAGTTATGACTCATACAGGGTGAACATACAACGGCCAGTCGGGTTACTTGACGGGCTCGACTAGCACGATCGCATCTCAAGTCGAACGACATGAAGTGCGTAAAACACTTCGCGTGGCCTAACCACTGCCGCCAACTCCAAAACACGGCTCGCGTTCATCGACGCGTCGTTCGTGGTAAAGATAGGCCAACCACGAACTTGCTCGGTTGCCGACTGCCTGGACTAGGTATAGTCCCAAACAATTATGAATCCACATCAGCCATCAGGTAAGAGTAATGGAAATGAAATACAACCATGTGAGCATGTTAACACATGTTATAACATACAACTTAAGTAAATCTTCAAGCACATGCATTTCATACATATAATGAAATCATGCATATAGCTAACATTTAGGAAATCATTTACATCAGCATATTAATTGAGAAATCAATCTCAAACTAATTCATAACACCATTTAATTCAATATATACTAATACAAGCATTCATACAAACACTTAAACTACACACTTAAGTCTACATATATTATGTCGACTTAAAGTACGCATTTAGGCGAATCTCTTCGCCAAAATAATTATGCACGCATTCCTAGTATCCTAATGTGACAAGAAGCCATGTCAATCACATCAGCAAATTATGGATGAAAACTGTACTTCCTACAAATGACTAAAATGCCCTAAATCTCATATTCTTCGTCTATTTACGAAACAGGAAACGGACAGCATGTTGTACATGTCAAAAGGCGTTGCTGTCGATAATCTACTATTAAACAACATTGAAAGCGTTGGAAACAGTCAATCAAAGCATCTAAAATCTGTACCTTTTCTCTTATAGGTGTGTTAATTCGAACGGAGCGTATACGCTTCGTCTACGGCGAATAGGCAACCTGATTTACAAGATCCATCAGTTACCAGGCCATGGAAACTAAGGATCAGAAAATCAGCAACTAATTAGGGTATTTTCTTACCTAGAAAAGTGGAGAAATCACCAGCAAAGTGATTGGAGCGTGTTGCTTAATCTCGTGTAGCAGGTAGCACCAGCAGTAGGAAATTCTCTCCCACTCTCTCTCACAATCTCTTACCTTTTCTCTCTCTCAACCTAGGAATTTTTTTAAATTCGGATGGGAGAGATATGAGAGGGTTTCAAGCCCTTTTATAAGCCCAAACATGCCCAAAACAAGCTTGGGAACAAGTTTACTTGATGCCTAACCAAATCGGGGCTGTTTCGGTCCAAAAGGACATTTCTGGTGGTCCCCTAGCCGAACACTATCGGACTTAAGTTCATGCACGTCGGATGTTGCTGACATCCCGTTTTCAGTATAATAGTGTTCGTAGATTGCACGTGGCGATCCAGTTTCAGTTCAGCGGTCACCGCACGTAGATCAGGCTTGCAAGTCTCATGATATGAAATAGAAATTTTTCCTGATCCGAGGGTGTAATTTGGTTGAATTCTGACGGTCAAAACGCTTAACACTGACGCGTCAAGTCGTGTGCCAGATTTAAATTTCAAATTTTAAATCTAACCCTATTCTCACTCTCTTCAGTCCAGGCTCAATGAAATAACCTGCGAATGTCGGTTGGACTTGATTTTTGAAATGATTGTCAAGTCCAACAAGGCGGTTCTAACGGTCTAAGATTGTAAGTATCGGACTTTTGACACGCGGTCTAGATCCAATATAAAGTTTCAAAGAGGTCCAGAGAACAAACCGGCTTAGAGTTTGATCCGAGGTTTTAGAGTATTATAGCGTCAGTGGTTCTACTTGCTTTGGGTCTTGTAGAACATATTTAAAGTGATTAGGGACTATTTCCCAGCTACTCTAGCGTTGCGCTAGCTAACTTACACTTATTTTCTAAAGGAATTAATCCTACGCGATTTCTGGTCGAGTTGGTACTCGAGTCCAAGTACGAATTTTTCCAGGGCGTTACATACACCGATATGCTGATGTCTTCGTGTGGACATATGAAGATATGTTGGGTATTGACCCATCAGTCATAACTCACCGGCTCAATATCGACACAAATTACAAGACAATCCGACAGAAATGGCATGCCCTTAGCCCTAACAGATACATTGTAATCGAGGAGAGGTTAAAAAACTCCTCAAAGCCAACTTCGTTGAAGAGATATATTACCCTAAATGGGTTGTTAATATTGTGTTGGTCAAAAAGGATAACAGGAAGTGACAGGTCTGTATAGATTATACCGACCTAAATAAAGCCTGCCCCATGGATATTTTTTCCCTTCCTCGGAATGATCAATTGGTCGATAGCACTGCGGGGCACGAATTACTCAGTTTCATAAATGCTTATTCAGGATATAACCAAATTATAATGCATCATTCTGATAAATAAAAAATCACTTTTGTCACTGATAAAGGCCTTTATTGTTACCGAGTAATGCCATTTAGGTTGAAAAACATTGGTGCAACTTATCCAAGATTGGTCGATAAAATGTTCGCCCGACTTATAGGACGAACAATGAAAGTCTACATTGACGACATGCTCGTCAAAAGAATTAAAGCGACTGACCATATAATCGATCTGGAGGATATGTTCCTCATATTGCAAAGGTATAAGATGAAACTTAATCCGAGCAAATGCGCATTTGGTGTAGGTCTAGGAAAATTTCTCGACTTCTTGGTTAGTCAACAAGGGATTGAAGCTAACCCAAAAAATATTAAAGCTTTACTTGACATGGAGTCCCCTAAGACAATCAAAGATATCAAACGATTAACTGGAAGAATAACGGCTTTAAATTGCTTCGTGTCTCGAGTGATCGACAGGTGTCTCCCCTTTTTCAAACAGTTGAAGGGTCGATAAATTGTTGACTGGACAGAAGAATGTGAAGGCCCTTTTAACAAATCAAAGAATACTTAGGAGCACCACAATTACTTTCTAAGACCGAGCTAGGTGAGCCATTACTGATCTATCTAGTAGTATCTGATGCAGCTGTAAGCTTGGCTTTGATCTGTGAACATGAAGGTAAATAATTCCCGGTTTATTACATTAGCAAGGCTCTCGTTCAGGCGGAACAAGATATCCAACCCTGAAAAAAGTGGGCTAGGTGCTGGTTGTATCATCCCGACACTTGCAGCCATATTTTCAGGCTCACTCGATCACTATCATGACCGATCAACCTTTACGTCAAATACTACAGAGACCAGAGTCCTCCGGGCGACGTACAAAATGGGCAATCGAGCTTAGTGAATTCGACATTCATTACAAGCCTCAGACATCAATTAAGGGAGAAGTTGTAGCAGACTTTATTCTCTAAGTCATAGTATAACCTAAAATTCCTGCCGCTGACTCAGTAGAGCCGTCCGATCACGTCCCTCCTAGCCCACCATTTTGATCTCTCTATGTTAATAGCTCATCCAACTCTAAGGCAAGTAGGGCAGGGGTAGTCCTAGAAACTCCTGATCATACAACCATTCAGTATGCCTTGAGACTTGAATTTTAGGCTTCGAACAACATAGCCGAATATGAAGCTCTTCTCCTAGGGCTCCGACTAGCGGCCAGTTTAGGGGCCACTCACCTGAATGTGTATAGCGACTCCCAACTAATCATCAATCAGATAATTGACATATATCAAGCCAGGAAGGAAAGACTGAAAGCTTATGCTGCAAAGGCTAGAGAGATGATCGTCAGGTTTCACCAATGCTCTATCACTCGAATCCTAAGGGCCGAGAATGCCAAAGCCAACCTCCTAGCAAAGCTTGCCTTAGCTGACGAGGATGATATCCCCAGATCTGTTCCTATTAAATTTGTGGCTGAGCCAAGCGTTGGGGGAACCGAGTCTTCCTCCATGCTCCCCATTGATTCCGAACCATCCTGGGTTGACATAACTGTCTGATATCTTGAGGCCGGTGAACTTCCTGAAGACCGAGACGAGGCTTGACAACTGAAGAATCGCGCTGCTCGTTATACCATGCTAGGCAACGTACTATACAAGAAAGGATATTATGAACCCCTCCTGCGATGCCTAAAATCTAGTGAGGCAGACTATGTTCTACGTGAAATTCATGAAGGCATTTGCGATAATCACTCGAGCAGCCGATCCCTGGCTCACAAAGTCATTCGACAAGGATATTACTGCCCGAGCATTCAACAAGATGGTCAGAAACTCGTTCAGGGTTACAATAAATGCCAGAGATTTACTACCATCCCCCGACGGCCACCTGAAGAGCTGACGCCAATGGCCAGGCCTTGGCCTTTCGCCTAATGGGGAATCGACATCATCCTACCATTCCCTCTAGGGAAAGGGCAGACAAAGTTTACCGTCGTTACTGTCGATTATTTCACTAAGTGGGCCGAGGCTAAGCACCTAGCCAAGAAAACTGAGCAGAAGATCATAGCTTTTATTTGGAAAAACATTATCTGTCGGTTTGGGATACCTCGGACTACTGTCTCCGACAATAGGAAGGAGTTTGACAACAAGCAATATCAGTAAATGTGCCGAAACTTAGGAATTAGGAACGTTTACTCATCCACGCGTCATCCATAGGAAAACAGACAAGTTAAAGCCGTTAATAAGGTTTTCAAATGATACCTATAGACTAAACTGGATCCAGCCAAAGGAGCATGGGCTGAAGAACTTCCCAAAGTCCTTTGGGTATACCAAACTATAGCCTGAACTGCGATAGGAGAAACCCCCTTTTCACTAGCCTATGGCTCAGAAGTAGTCCTTCCTGTGGAAGTCAGCCTACCTACAGGCCGAGTAAGTTCGTTCTATGAACAGAATAATGAAGAGCTGCTGACTCTTAACCTCGAACTTCTGGATGAAATTAGAGAACTGGCTCGACTTCATACAACCGCCTATCAACGATTGGTGTCTCGATCTTATAACGCCCGAGTCAAACTTAGGAGATTTTGAGCAGGGGATTTAGTCCTCCGAAGAACGTTTTAAAACACCAAGGAGAGCAGAGCAGGGACGCTGGGCCCCAATTGGGAAGGCCCATACATAATCACAAATGTTGTCCGACCGAGAACTTATCGATTGGAAGACCTAGCAGGGCAACTTCTGCCTTACCCATGAAATGATGAACATCTCAAGATATACTATCCTTAACTCAGTTACTTAGCTTGGTTGATTAAACACTTGTAAAAAATAAAAATGTGTAGAATGCTGAATAAGCAAAAAACATATATTCATTGCTCAGTAAAGTGTTACATTGGTCAGATCATTGATTACAATTGTGTTGGAATGATACAACTATAAGTACTCGACATTCAGATAATGGTAAAAGATAGCGCTCAACGCTGTTAATTCGCTCGACCTCGAAGCTCGGTGTGCTTGAAGTGCTTGAAGCATATGTGGGGAACAAAAAGGAATTTTGCTCTGCCACACTATCTTCAAGACTTAGCTTCGCCCACCTCACCAGGAGCTAACCTAGGAGATGCTAATGGAGCTCTATCAGGAGTAGTAGTAGAGGTGTCATAAGTGTATGCCTCGGGGTCAATCGTAGCCTCACCACCGGACCCCGACTCGCCCTCGTCAAAGCCAGACAAATCGAGATGGGGAAAAGTACCTTTCATCACTTCAATACACTTGGCGTAACCCTCCCGGTAAACGAGGGTTTGCTCTTCCTCAAGAGTTGAAGATGAAAGGAACTCTTCCACCACCTCCTCTCTCGCAGTCGCAAGGGTGGCCTTGGTCCCCTTTGCGAGCTCCTAAAGCCTCTTCTGAGTCATAGCACGCTTTGTGGCGACCTGTTTAAATGCCAACCTGACCTCTTCTAATCGCAAGGCCACGCGATCTCTTTTCATTGTGGCCGACACATGAGAAGCCTTTACGTCCTTGAGTTGGCCCTCCGTAAAGATAGCGCAAGACTCGACAAAGGATAGCCGAGACTCCGCTTCTGGCCGTCGAGTCTTAGCATTTGACAGCCTAGCCTCCACTTTCACAGCATGACGAGCCAAGGAAGATACTTCAACACGAGCCTTCAGCATGAATGGGGCGAATGAAAAAAAAAAGTCTCTTTTAAAATAAGAGAAACTCTGAAATAAAATGATCGTGAAAGGTAGCGACATTACCTCAAGCAAAAGTGTCCTAATCCTGACGAGCATGTTGTCCATGGAAGCTACCTCCAGAAGACCGAAGAACTCGCCCAAGGAAGGATCTCTTCAGCCTTCTGACAGAAGGCTATCCTCTCTTCCTCAGCTGCTCTCATCCTCCATGACTTCCCCTCTTCAGTTCTGGGAGAAGTGGAGGCTTCAGTTGGCTTAGGCTTGTGAGCTTCTCGAGGCTCCTCAGATGGCACCACCACTGCCTCAGCCACCCTTGCCTCTGGGGCAGCCATCTCCGTCGCCTCCACTGCCTCTGTGACTTCATCAACCTCGATGACTATCGAGGAAGCAAGAGGGGCTGTCCTGACCGGGCCCTTTGAGATCGTCCTGTGTCTCTTCGAGACCTTGGAGCCCAAACAAGGCGGAGCACAGATTTGGGATGGAGGATGAAGAGAAGATCGAGCTTCAGACATCTCTACAGTTGAAAGAGAATGATCGTTAGTACAATCATATAGAAATTAAAAAAAAAGTGAAGGGAGACAACTTCTCATCGGGACTGTAGAATCAAAGCCGCACTCGAAAAGGAGTTTCGACTAGAGAAGCCTCTTACAAGATCTCCTCTTCGGATCAAGAGCTCGAAAACTTTGAATCCCAGTCAAGGTTCAGAGGATGCTTTGGTATTGATAGAAAATAAAGAAGTCACTTCTCTGATTCGGCGAAGATATGATAAGTAAAAAATGTAAAATTGCACCGAATCTACCGCCGCACAAAAAGATCGAGGGATAGAGTGGATAGGCTGGGTCTCGGCCGACTCCCATCTTTCGAGGTCCCAAAACCACCTATCCCTCCAGTGCTTGTTCGAGGAAGGAGAGTCAGTTATCAAGGGCCCACTGGTGTTCCTCCAAGAGCAGAAGAAGAACTAACCGGGGTGCTGAATGTGCGCCCGCACTTGATATAAGTGAAGAAATTCATTTACACTCAGCTCGGGCTGTTGCATCCTAGCCTAGAGCACCGCACAGCTGAATAAGTGCCTCCACCCATTCGGCACGACCTATCCTGGGGCTATACCCAGACTACCTGCAGTTCCCAAGCAATTTTTTAGAGTGGTAACTGAAGACCGCATTGTAGCGCAATAAGAAAAATGGCAACTGCCCCAGGTGGAGGTTGGTCGGGCAATTCTCCATGCCGAGGGAGGATCAAAATAATCAAGTCCAGAATATAATATCCAGACCAAATCTTAGGCAGCTCTTCCGCTGTCATCACCAAGGGCATGAGTTCGTTAACCTATTCTTCATCTCAATCTCCTCCTCTCCACCTTCCTCAGGATCAGAACAACCAGAGGGGCCCCTACGATCAGGAAGGGGATTCAATGCCTCCACTAACACCACCGACCGCTCTGTCGGAGGGTCTATAACCCTCTACAAATGGTGAAATATGAGGTCCGCCTCTCCGGCAACCTCCACCAACAGTGAGGGTGGTTTTAAAGCCATCCAAAAGTCACTCACTTCACCCTCACCATTGTATTCTCCCTCCTTAGGGCTTGTGGGGCCTGACAATGTTAAGAAGAAAAAAAAAGGGAGGAAGAAGGAGCTCACCAGGAGAAGAAATCTAAAAATGTTGAAAGCAGGTGGAAGTGCAGAGGATTACAGGGCTAAAATTCACGAAAGGAGGGAGGGGGTGAAAGCACAAGAGAATATTGAAAGAAGGTGCGAATTGGTGAAAATTCGGTTGGGACGACCGACTTTTATAGATCTGCCATGTGGCTCCAACATTAAATGAGGAGTCAAAGTGACGCCTCCTTGAATGCCTTAACTTTACACGTGGTGACTCCCCATGCACTGTCGCCGAATATGTGGCCACGTGTCTAGCCTTCATATGCCCAGATGTTGTAACAACGGCCACTTCGCTCGTATGGTCTCGATATTCAAGTCAACGTGTGGTCGAACGAAACGACACATCTCAGGAGTCGCATAAACTACCCTATACACAATAAATGCTTCATCATTACTCAGCTTTAATACATTCTGACTCAATTCCAGAATACTCTGCAACCACCTTATGGCGATGCACGGAGTAGGGGGCTTACTGTTAGGGAAAAAATATGACAAGTCCTTGAGTCGGTCAAAAAAGTAGAAGAGTAGTGAAGCAATGGCTTGGACTCATTGGATGTCAAGTCCGGATAAAGCCTAAAATCCATAAGAACGTTGGATGGAGAGACGTAGCTTGAACTGTGAGGTCCCTGACCTAGTTGTGGCCTGAGTGTCCCGAGTCATAAAGTGAAACCTCTAAGGGAGCTAGTGCACCTCAAAGCTCAATCGGAAGCCTCGAGAGGAAAGCCCAAACCGATTTAACATGAGTCAGTTCTAGAGTCGTCCGAACTTTAGTCCGACTCAAAGATTGGGTCGGCTAATAAATTAGATGGAGAATTAAGTCGTAAAACCTATCTCGACACGACTGTGCTAAAGAGAAAGAGTCGACCGAGCTATACCATAATATATCTAGAAGTTACCTAGTAAAACTCTGGATCTTTACCCGAGATTCTCGGGTAGATAAGATTAAGATCTTCGAGAATCAAGGAGTATCGAGGATTATGGATTCCAAGAGATTGAAATCTATCTTAATTATGAAATCTACTCGAATCATGAAAACCCTATGAGGTACGAAAACTTATAAATATAAGGACCTTCATGGTAAAAAGTATGCAAAAACTCTCACCCTAAAAACCTTTCTAAAGATACCCAGATTCTGACTTTAGTATCGGAGGGTCCCCTGGTAAGGCTAGGGTCACCTTTTCCTTTCTATCTATGCAGGTTTCAAGGTTATTAAGGGGGTGAGCCGAATCAGCATCAACACACACACACACACACACACACACACACACATATATATATATACATATATATATATATATATACACACACACACACACATACACACACACACACACACACACAACACACACACACACACACATATCCAGATGAGCGAAACTCTCGCCTGATTCCCAAGAAAAATATTTCATAACCATTGAGAACTCAACTAGGGCCAAACCCTGGGAAAAAAATTGGATGGGACATCCACTGTTAGATTTGTGCAGGGCCAATCAATTGGAGTGGTTTTTTATGGAAAAAGAAGGAGAAGAAAAAGAAGAGGAGAAAAGATAGATGGAGAATATTCTTAAACCTCAAGGGGATAACCTATGCTCACTCTTTAGAGAACCCTAACCACAACTCTTATTTGGTAGGGAGCATCTAAGCCTTGGGTGTAAATACACACATCTCTCTCTCTCTCTCTCTCTCTCTCTCTCTCTCTCTCTCTCTCTCTCTCTATGTGTGTGTGTGTGTGTGTGTGTGTGTGTGTGTGTGTGTGGAAATGGACGACCTCATAGAGCTCCCCATGAGGTCAAGCTCCATGAGCCCCACTGTGATCTATGCCGGACATTCGCATGTGCATTTGCTTGGTCCCCTCTAGGTTATGCAAAATCCCAAAAAACCTGTTGTATCCAAAACTCAAGTGGACCATGCTATTTGTAACCATGTGAAGTTGTGTCTAAAACACCTAAACCCACTTGGTGGGGCCCACCTTAATTTTTGATGTGGATGAAACTTAGTGTAACCCCTCATCCAAGTAAGAGATACACAATGGATGGTTGGATGTATGAACCACATCTTTGTGGGACTTATAAACGATCATGAAGGTTTCAATGGATGGGTATCTATTCTTACCTATTCCCTATGTTGTGGCTTACTTAAGTTATTGATTGGTCTAATTTTTAGGCCCGTGGTCCACTATGGAAGGGCACGTCTGATTGATAGGGTGGATGTCCGACATAGATCATGGTGGGGCCCATAGAGGTTAACCTTATATTACCTTTTGACACACACATATATACATAGACAAATTAAGAGAGAGAGAGAGATGTACACACACCTATGTATGCATGTACACGTACTTATAGTACCACATGAGGCTTTTGTGTCACGGTCCAAACTCGGAAACCGGGCTCAAAAAATTTCCAATCGCCGAATCCGGGGCCGATAGCCTTCGTAGTACCCCATTCTCGGCTCCAAACGCCTATTCGCCAAGTTCCAATCCTGGGATGCTACGAGGAGGATTTTTAACATTAGTGTGATTTGTAATAAGCATAACCAAAGGCATAACCCATAAACAATAACCAAAAACTTAATCACATTTCCACCATGATCGAAAACTTTATAAGTACAATGTGCATAAAGGGAAATACAATGATGATGAGCAAAAAGCTCGAAGATGATCTGCAAAGTGCTCCTACCTCAGTGCTGCTGCACCCTAACGTCACCTGCACACAACAGTCATACATAAGTTTATGGAAAGCTTAGAGGGTGGTGAAAGTGTGTGCACAAGGTAGTAATATAATATCAAAGTAATGCGGAATATGCTGATGGATTCATGAATACTTTTGGTCATACCAAGGCCATGCGATGCAAGGCATGAATGATGTCGGCCATACCAAGGCCATGCGATGTAGTGTACAACTCAAGCATAAAAATCCTCATCTAAGTCTACATATCAATACTGCTCGACTTTGGAATATCACCAGGGTCTAGTACACTCCAAGCTAGATTGTCACCCCATCACTCACAACAGGGTGAGTGGAAAAGACCTCACTATCAGCCTGCCAATATCGGACTCGGCTCGTTTATAGGGGACCCATTTCCTAAGCTGGTCAAACTCAGCCTAGCTTTGTCCCCTCCACTCGGGCGGGTAAGGCCGGACACCCTTCCAATTGACCACGACACAGTGGAAAAAGTGGCCTCCTGGTAATCGGCACTTGGTTCCAGTACACCTACTCGGTCTACATGTTGGAGTAACCTCCTGGTACCATAAGGGTTTAGGGACTTTCACCCAGGGATATCTATAGCACCCAATGTAGAACAAGATTTTCGGTATCCAATTCTACCAACCACGATATGCCTGTGGAGGTTACGACCCTGATGTCGCTAGGGCATACATTAACCATATCATGCAATGAGAAAAGCATGAATCACACTATCTAGTCATGGCAATACTGCGTGTATCGTGCACTCATGTAGGGCAACACCGCTTAACCGGGAGCCCTTAAACAATCTATCCGAAGGCATATGTTATGCTCAATCACTTCTCATATCAAATACATATGATGCTATGATTATGAATCATGGAACTATACTAAACCTGTTATATGGTAATAGATGTTGTTCATAATGGAGATGGGCCTAAACAACCAATGAGTATGGGCCTAATAATGGGCCCTAGGGAGAATTATAATGCGAACATTTAACCAACATTATTCTTATAATGTGGACGTCAAACCAACATTGATCCCAAGGCAAGACCATCATAAACATTATTACACAAACCATGGTAGAGTCACACATTGTAATGGACTTGTGTACATCCAATTGGTCCTCGACTCATGGGCCTTAATTATATCAAATGAGCCTCATAGCATGGGTTTCATATATATCACGGTGGGCCTCAACGGATGGGTCATAACTACATCAAGATGGGCCTAATCATATGGGCCGAGTCGAATGGGCCGAATCAAATGGGTCGATTTAAATGGGCAGCATCAATGGGCCTCAGGTATATTAATCGGGCCCACCTTATGCATTATGAGATCCGATCTATTCATAAGTTAACATAGAGATAGATGAAATGAAAATAAATATCAACTTAATCGGAAACTACTGTGGTTCTTAGGGGTTTGAACGGTGGATGTCACGGTCCACTATTTGAATGGTGGGGTCCACTTAAACTTTAGATCTGACTCACCCTTTTTGCTCCTATCATAAAATGATATCTCAATATGGTTGGATGGTTTGGATACAATGAATGCATCATGGTGGGCCCCACCGTTCAAACAGTGAATGGTGTAGATAAAGTGCATACATCATTGGGGTCTACAGAACTTGATGATGTCGACACACCGGCCATGTAGTTGGTACGAGGTACCCCAGCCAATCCGTTCTCCTACTGGTGGGTCCCATTGTCCCATCCTAATGGATGGTGGTTATAACACATGTATCATGATGGTGTGGTCCACGTCCCACGCTGGACCCACACAACAGCCATAAAGCTAGCTGCTTTAGGAAGGCAAGGGTGGGTCCCATGTAGGGCCCACCCGCATGTATGTATATTATATATATATAATATTATATTATAATATAATATATAATATATCATATATTAATATTATATTTAATATCTATCATGTCTAAGCCTTAGATGGCCTGGACATACACATACCACATGGGGTGGGTCCCACTAGTATGCATCATGGGGGGCCCATCTAAATGGAAGGACGGTGTAGATGGGTCCCATAGACCCCACGTCAGGGCACACTTCACTGCTGCCACCCCACTAGGGATGGATGCTAAGTCCTCAGTGTTGAAATGAGGTATCTTTCACATAGTCTACCACGTGACCTATGGGGGCCCACCGTTGAAACGAGGTACCTCCACTCAGTCTGCCAGTGAGCTATGGATTTGGAAGGAGGGCCTCACCTGGACGTGGCCCCACCGTTAGAGGTGGTGGACGGTTTGGATGAAACACACATCAAGGTGTGGCCCACTAAATGGGTGATGGACGGTGATGGGTCCCATGGACCCCAATATCACTCACATCACTGTTAGCCATCTGTAACATCCCGAAAATTGGGGGGTCGAGTAAAAACCCAACTCCCAAATTCCAAAATGTTATTTATGCAATATAGATATGTATAATTGAATGTTGTCTGTGTTAATGTATGAAACATGAGTGGGATTACGCCAGAACAACATATCATACTCCAGAGACAGTTAAATTAACCAGCGGAAGTCTGTGATAGTATATATAACATATATAAACTGTTGTGTGTCTCTTGAGTGTGAACATGTTACCAGGTTAAACATATACATGTATACCTCAAAATAGAAAGAAAACATATACATGAGTGCTCTGAAGATATAAAATGACAAGTGTCAAGGAATCTAATCAACCTCCCTGTAATCCCGTCGATCAGAACACGCATAAAGGAGGGATCCTCCTCATCATCATCATCATCAAGTCCGGCTCCGCATCGCAAGCCGCGCCATCATCTGCAATCACAAAAGGATCTGGTGGGTGTCCAGGAACACCGTCCCGTAACGTGGGAGTGAGTAGCTAACTCAGTGGAATAATAGAGCAAGGATTAACATGTTCTCAAATCAATCAGGCGATAATAGTAAAGCAGTAAATCAAACAATCCTAATACTGTTGTTAATGCAACATGACATGACGTGATGTATGCTCTCACCGGCGATCTCCCTCATACGGCACCATCTTACGACCGCGGCATGCCACAATCCCTAAAGTGCTCCACATCTTCCAGGCACATGCAATGTAATGGTGATATGATTTCCGAGTTGTTATTAGTCCATTCAAACAGCAGGATTGGGAAACTAAGGTACCTCCCTTATATCAATCCCAACACAGATCCTGTCTAGGATCATCACTCCTAGTAATCTCATACGATGTATATTTTGTAGGTCGCTGCAAGGGCTGCCAGGGCTGTTGCACGCACTCGTTGCTTCGCTCTCCCATCACCTTATCAATACAGGCCTACTGTACTCTACTGCTACTGAAGGGTCGTCGCCTCTCGTAGACTCAGAATACGCTCGCGGTCACTACAAAGGACTCGTCGCCTGATCAGTGTAGGCCGACAGCAAGAATATAGTGTCCCATACCACCATAATCTGCTCACGAGACTAGGTGCTCACTGGTCACTACGGGGAGGTTTGTGGCCCCAGCGTAGGCCGACAGCTCGACCACGGTGTCCCATACCACCATGCCAGGCTCATGAGTCTTCGTGGATCAAGGTACCATGGTTAACAGGGTTTACAATGGTAAGTCCAGTACCTTAGGTTCAAGCAGTTATGACTCATGCAGGGTGAACATACAACGGCCAGTCGGGTTACTTGACGGGCTCGACTAGCACGATCGCATCTCAAGTCGAACGACATGAAGTGCGTAAAACACTTCGTGTGGCCTAACCACTGCCGCCAACTCCAGAACACGGCTCGCGTTCATCGACGCGTCGTTCGTGGCCAAAATCAGCCAACCACGAATTCGCTCGGTTACTGACTGCCTGGACTAAGCATAGTCCCAAACAATTAAGGAATCACATCAGAAAATCATATGAGAGTATTGGAATTAAAATACAACCATGTGAGCATGTTAACACATGTTATAACATAGAACTTAAGTAAATCATCAAGTACATGCGTTTCATACATACAATGAAATCATGCATATAACTAACATGTAGAAAATCATTCACATCAGCGTATTAATTGAGAAACCAATCTCAAACTAATCCATAACATCATTTAATTCAATACATACTAATACAAGCATTAATACAAACACTTACACTACACACTTAAGTCTACATATAGTATGTCGACCCGAAGTGCGTATTTAGGCGAATCTCTTCGCCAAACTAATTATGCACGCATTCCTAACATTCTAATGCGACAACAAATCATGTCAATCACGTCAGCAAAATATGAATGAAATCTGTACTTCCTACAAATGACTAAAATGCCCTAAATCTCATATTCTTCGTTGATTTACGAAACAGGAAACGGACAGCATGTTGTACATGTCAAACGGCATTGCCGTCGATAATCTACTATTAAAGGACATTAAAAACTTTGGAAACAGTCAATCAAAGCGTCTAAAATCTGCACCTTGTCTCTTATGGATGTGTAAATTCGAACGGAGCGTATACGCTTCGTCTACGGCGATTAGAGAACCTAATACACAAGTTCTATTAGCTACTTTGCTAGGAAACGAAAGGAACCTCAAATCAGCAACATCTAGGGTATTTTCTTACCTGAAAATGTGGAGGAATCACCGGGAAAGTGATCGGAGTGCGTTGCCTAAACACGTACAGCATGTGGCATAAGCAGCAGGGAATTCTCTCCCACCTTCTCTCACAAACTCTCACCTTTTCTCTCTCTCAATCTAGGGATTTTTGCAAATTCGGATGGGAGAGAGGAGTGAGGGTTTCAATCCCTTTTATAAGCCCAAACTTGCCCGAAATAGGCTCCGGTACAAAGTTCACTTAGTGCATATCCAAATCGGGGCTGTTTCGGTCCAAAAGATGCTTTCTGGTGGTCCCCTGACCGAATGCGATCGGACTTAAGCTCACGCGTACCAGATCTAGCACGTATTAAGTTTTCAGTCCGGCTGGGTCCGCAGATCGCACGTGGCGGACCAGTTTCAGTTCAACGGTCACCGCACGTAGATCAGGGCTGAAAGTCTCATGATATAAAATAGAAATTTCTCCTGATCCGAGGGTGTAATCTGGCTGAATTCTGACGGTCAGAACACTCAATACTGACGCGTCAAGTCATGTGCCAGATTTGAATTTGAAATTCCAATTCTGTCCCTATTCGCACTCTCTTCGGTCCGTGCTCAATGAAATGGCCTGTGATTATCGGTTTGACTTGATTTTCGAAATGAGTGTCAAGTCCAGCTAGGCGGTTCTAACGGTCTAAGATAGGAGGTATCGGACTTTCGACACGCGGTCTAGATCCATTACAAAGATTCAAAGTGGTCTAGAGAACAAACCTGCTTAGAGTTTGGTCCGAGGTTATAGAGTATTATAGAGTCATTGGTTCTACTCGATTTGGGTCTTGTAGAACGTATTTAAAGTGATCAGGAACTATTTCCCAGCTACTCCAGCGTTGCGCTAGCTAACTTACGCTTAATTTCTAAAGGAATTAATCCTAAGTGGTTTCTTTGGCTATGGAATTGGGTTCTGAACGATTTTTCAGGTGTTTTAATTGACCCACTGCCTAAGGACGTCAAATCCCAGATTGGCCAAAATCCGGGGTGTTACACCATCCCCTGTTAGTCTGCATGCCACTCTACACATGTCCAGCATCCCTGGATGCTGGACAGTGTGGGTATAGCACATGCATCATGGTGGGTCCCACAAGGACGTGGCCCACCTGACTTTTGGATTAAGATGTTATTTTTGTTTCCCCTACATCTAGGCCCACCCAAAGGTGGTCAGTAAGGTGGGCCCTACGGATGAGACGACATGAATCATACATCATAGTGGGGTCCACAATACAAGAGAGAGAGAAAGATCGGCGAGGATGGAGGGGCTCCGCCACTATGGACCCCTCTTTAATACAAGGCCTTCATCAAGGTGGGTCCCACCATTAGTGGGCCCTTACATCACAAAGAAAAAACATAAGGAAGTGGAGATCTAAGATCACCCACCATCTTCTTCTTTCTCCCTTAGCTTCCTTTTCTCCTTAGCTTCGGTTGTAACGGAGGAGATGGAGTTTGGATGGTTGAGATGGGAGATGAGAGGGAGGAAGTGGGCCACACTTGTAACTTGGGAGAGATGGGAGAGGCTTGGACATGGGATTATTTTTGGGTTGCTTGGAATAAGTTGAAAAATGAGAGAGAGAGGGTTGTAAAGAGAGAGAGAGATGGGTGATGGATGTGGTGGTGATGGATGTGTAAGAACCTTTTTGACTTTGAGGTAGATTGTGTAAGAAAAAGCATCGATGTGTAAGAGACTTTTTGACTTTAGGGGTTACTTGGGAATGGGTGAAAGGTAATGTGTACTTGACATGTATGTAACATTATGGGATTGATTGTTTGATTGATTGATGTGATAAGTCATACAGATTCTCTTGGAACTAGCACGCGTGGTGTTTTTCTCGCACCGAACATGAGCCCACATCTCCTGACCTGGGTATCGTCTCGATGCGTGAGTCATAGCATCGAAACCGCGCGATGACGTGGTTGCTTGGGTACAAGTCTCGATTTGAGTTAATTCAGGTTGACAGTGTGTGACATAGGGTTACATGCAAATGCCGGTTAAAGGTTAAAGGTTGGTGGAATTTGACTGAGAAGACTGCAGAATCCTACGGAATGCTACAGACTAAGATACGGGTCTTACAGCTCTCCTCTCCTATTAAAAATTTCGTCTTTAAAATTTATACAAGCATCGCAACTGGTCATAACTCATGAGGGAGAAGAAACATAATCATCATCATATAACATCAGAGATAACATATAAATTATAACACATAATCAATCCTTAAATAGATAGGGATGACGCACTCAAATCTTAGCCTCGTGCTCACAAGAAGCCTCCTCAACATAATGGTGATCCCACTGAACCTTCACTAATGGAATGACTTTAGTCCATAGAACCTGCTCCTTCCTATCAAGATACGAATTAGCTGCCCAATGTAAGAAGCATCCTCATGAACCTCTAACAGTTGTCAATCAATAACAGGAATGATGTCTGATCCACACTTCCTTAACATAGAGACATGAAAAACGTTGTGGATGCCAGACAACTGAGATGGCAAGGCAAGCCGATAGGTCACGACGCCAACACTCCCAGTGTTCTCAAAAGGTCCTATGAATCTCGGGGAAAGCTTGCCCTTCGATCCAAATAGAACTGCACCCTTCATGGGTGAGACCTTGAGATACACATGGTCCTCTACATCAAACTCCAAGGGACGACACCGACGAACAGCAAAACTCTTTTCCCGGCTTTGAGCTGTGTGCATTCTCTGCCTGATGATATCGATAGCCTCTGACGTCTCCTACACAAGCTCAAGACCTAGGAGACAGCGCTCTCTAACCTTGGTCCAACAACACAGTGATCTGCATGGCCTTCCATATAGTGCCTCAAAGGGAGTCATGCCGATGGTCGCCCGATAGCTGTTATTGTATGCGAACTCAGCCAATTGCATATGCTCATCCAAGCTACCCCTGAAATCAATCGTGTAGGCCCGAAGCATATACTCAAGGATCTGGTTGACCCTCTTGGTCTGGTCATCGGCCTACAGATGGTATGCGGTGCTAAGCTGCAAATCAGTCCCCATCGCTCTCTGAAAGCTTCCCCAAAACTGAGATATGAACCTCGGGTCTCGCTCAAAAACGATCGAGGCTGGAACGCCATGCAGTCTCACAATCTCCTCGATGAATAATTTCACAAGCAGGTCCATAGACCAAATCGTACACATCACAAGAAAATGTGCCGACTTTGTCAGACGATCCACAATAACCCAGATGACGTCATGACCGCGCTGAGTCCTCGACAAGCCCATAATAAAATCTGTCGATACATGCTCTCACTTCCACATCGGGATGCTCAACAGTTGCAATAGACCATGGAGTCTCTGATGATTGGCCTTGACACGTTAGCATGTGTCACACTCGGCCACAAAACTGGTGATCTGGGGCTTTATCCCCACCCAAAAATATTGTCGCCTCATATCGCGATACATCTTTGTTGAGCTAGGGTGGATAGAAAACTGTGATCGATGTGCCTCGGTCATGAGATCTTTACGCAGCTCAGGAATATGTAGGACACATAATCGGCCCCTAAAGTCCACTGTCTGAACTAATCTGCCAATCTGCGTAACTCCCATATGCCTCAGCCATATAACTCTGCAATAACTTATTAGCCTGTTGAGCTTCGATCACCCTTGCGATAAGAGAGGGTTGAATGGACAAGTTCAATAACTTCATGATAGAAGACTGCAGGCTGAAATCAAAATTATACTCTACTATATCCTCAAGCATCTGTGTAACGCCCTGAAAATTGGAGGTCGAGCATAAACTCCCCTCCCGAGTTTTAGAACATCACTTATGCAACATTTTCAATGATGGATGAATGTCGGCTGTGATAGTGCATAAAACATGAAGTGGATTAAGCCAAAACAGCATATCATACTCCAGAGATAGTTAAATTAGCAAGTGGAAGAATGTGATAAATATATAAAATATATAAATAATTGTAAGTCTCCAGAGTGTGAACATGTTACCAGGTTAACTAAATACATGTATACTCCAAAATAGAAAGAAAAGAATATACATGGGTGTGGAAATAAAAGGTAAAACACCAAGTGTATTGACATCTAATTAGTAACCCCGTAAACCCATCGATCAGAACCTACATGTAGGAGGGATCCTCCTCCTCATCATCAAGTCTGGCTCTGCTTCGCAAGCATCGCCATCGTCTGAAACTAAAATAGGGACTGGTTGGTGTGCGCAACACCGTCCCGTAATGTGGGAGTGAGTAGCTAACTCAGTGGAATCATAGAGCAAAGGTTAACATGTTCTCAAAGTAATCACGTGATAATGATAAAGCAAGCAATCAAACATTCCTAAATACTATGATTAATGCAAGGATGAAATGACAAGATGGATGCCCTCACCGGCATACGCCCTCATGCGACACCATCTTACGTCAGCGGCATGCTTTCTTCCCTCAGTGCTCCACATCTTCCAGGCACATGCAGTGTGATATGAATATGATTACCGAGTTGTTATTAGTTCTTTTCATACAGTAGGATTGGGAAACTAAGGTACCTCCCTTATATCAATACCTAAACAATGATCCATTCTAGGGTCGTCAGTCCTAGCATATCTCATACGAAGTACGGTTCTAGGTCGCTGTAAGAGCTGTCAGGGCTGTTTCACGCACTCGTTGCACCGCTCCCCTATCACCTTATCAATACAGGCCTATTTTATATCCTTAAGACTACATCAGGACTCGTCGCCCCCATGCGCTGTCAAGATAAACTCAAGGTCACTACAAAGGGCTGACAGGGCTGTTGCTCGAACTCGTTGCTCCACTCCCCCATCACCTTATCAATGTAGGCTGGTAGTAAGAATATAGTGTCCCATACCACCATAATCTGCTCAGAGTAGGGTGCTCACTGATCACTACGAGGAGGTTTATGGCCCCAGCGTAGGTCGACAGCTCGACCACGGTGTCCCATACCACCATGCCCGGCTCATGAGTCTTAGGGGATAGAGGTACCAAGGTTATCAGGGTTATCACTGGTAAGTTCAGTACCCTAGGTTCAAACAGTCATGATGAATATAAGGTGAACATACAATGGTCAGTCGGGTTACTTGATGAGTCCGACTAGCACGAACGCACGTTGAATCGACCGACATGAAGTGCACAAGCACTTCGTGTGGCCTAACTACTGCCGACGACTTTAGTACGACTCGGGTTCGTCATACACATCCTTCGTAGGGAATAGAATTCAACCACGAATTCGAAACTGTTACCGACTGCCTAGATTAGAGTATAGCCCCAAGCACATGTAATCTAAATCAATAATCATATGGGAGAGACAAAATTGAAATACAAGAAATTTCAGCATGTTATCAGCATATTATAACATACATCATAAGCAGTTAACCAAACACGAGTACTTCACACATAAGGTAATCAATTGAAATACAACAAGCATGGAGTAATCATGTACATCATCAAATTAGTTAAGAATCCAGTCTTAACGCTAATCTACGGCACCATTTACTCAATACTTACTAATACGTACATTTATACAAACACTTAGACTACACAACTCCAACGTACTTGACGTATGTTGATTTTCACATATAATATGACAGATCCTTATATCAAGGAGATGTCTATTACACAACAATCATGTTCTTACATTCAAAGCATATGGCAGGCATAAATCATATTGATTTAGGCATTTCAAAAAACACTTAGTCTACACACATTAGTCTACATAGCATATGTTGGCCAATATGTGCATTAGGGCGAATCTCTTCACCAAACAGATCATACACGCATAACTAGTATAGGTACACGTTAAATATTCATGGAAATCATATCGGTAAAATACGTACGTATACAGTATTTCCTAAAAATACCCAAAATACCCTAAATCTCATATTCTTCGTACGTATTCGAAATGAAAAACAGACAGCATGTTCTACATGTCAAATAGCATTCTTGTCAACAATCTACCATTAAACGGAATTGAAAGCTTTGAAAAATGGTAACCAAAGCGTCTAAAATCTGCACCTTACGCCGTAGAAGCGTACAGAAGTCAATTAGAAACTTTACGCTTCGTCAACGTCGATATGACGACCTATACCGCAAGATAAGTCAGCTACTTCGCTACCTGTATCGATGGAATTCCTAAAACAGGTTAAGGTTAAGGTTTTCTTACCTAGAATGAAACCGGAATCATCGGAAAAGTGATGCAGATGGACGGTTTTGGCACGTGGAGCAGTAGGGAAGAATAGAAGGAAGATTCTCCCACTTCTCCCACACTTTCTCTCTTTTCTCTCTTCTCTCTCCTAGGGTTTCTTGTAAATTCGTATGGGTTGAATGAGAGAGGGTTTAAACTCCTTATATATGCTAAAAACTCACCTATATAGACTTGGGACCAAGGTATACTTGGGTTACAGCCAAATCGGTTCTTTCTTGATCCAAAAGAACATTTCTGGAGGTCCCCGGACTGAATGTGGTCGGACTTAAGCTCATGGATGTCGGATCCTGATCACATTAAGTTTTCAGTTTGATAGAGTTCTCAGATCACACGTGGCGGACCAGTTTCAGTTCAGTGGTCACTGAGACTCGATCGAGGATTCCAAGTACACTGACCTGAGTGGGAAATGTTTCCTGATCCGAGGGTGTATTTGGGTCAGATTCCGACGGTCTGAATGCTTAAAAAATGTCGCGCAAGCGATATGTGCCAGATTTATTTAAATTGAATTAATTTTCTAAATATTTTTCTTTTCTCACTCTCTTCACTCCAGACTCAGTAAAATGGTCTCAGGATATCAGTTGGGCTTGATTTTTGAAATGATTGTCAAGTCCAACTACGCGGTCATAATGGTCTAAGATTATTGCTATCAGACTTTCAACGCGCGGTCTACATCCAATACAAAGTTTTAAAGGGTTCCTGAGAATAAAAAGGTTTAGAGTTTGATCCTGAATTTTAGGGTAAGGTAGCGTCAATGATTCTATAGGTTTTGGGTCTTACAGATCGTATTTAAAGTGGTTGGTACTAATTTTGCAGGAAATTTAGTGTAGCGCTTGCTAATTCACATTAAATTTCTAAAGAATTAGGTTCTAAATGATTTCTCTGGCTTTGGAATCGAATTTTGAAAAGCTACAAGGTGCTATGGTTGACCTATAGCCTAAGGACATCTAACCCCAGGTTGGCAAAAATCTGGAGTGTTACAATCTGCCACTCCTAAATCATCATATGCGCCCCCAGGCCTCGTGGCTGACGGCTGAGGGTATCCACCACCACGTTCACCTTGCTAGGGTGGTACTGAAGATTGAAATCATAATCCTTCAGGAGCTCCATCTAACACTTCTGTCTCATGTTTAACTCAGAATGCGAGAAGAGGTACTTCAAGCTCTTGTGGTCAGAGAAGTGTTCGAACCTAACCCCATAAAGATAGTGCCTCCACACCTTCAGTGCGAAAACAACTGCAGCCAGCTCTAAATCATGCGTGAGGTAGTTCAGTTCATGGACCTTGAGTTGACGAGACGCGAAGGCCACTAATTTTTCATGCTGCATCAGGATAGCACCCAAACCAGTATGCTTGGCATCGATAAATACAATAAATCCATCACTCCCAGAGGGTAGAGTGAGGACAAGAGCGGACGTGAGGCGGTCCTTCAACTCTAGAAATGCTCGCTCGCAGGCATTTCTCCAAATAAACTCTGCACCCTTCCGAGTCAACCTGGTTAGTGAGGTTACAATACGATAAAAGCCCTCAATGAAATGCCGGTAGTAGCCCGTCAAACTAAAGAAACTATTGATCTCGGATGCATACGTGGGTTGGCCCCACTGACGCACTACCTCAACCTTTGAGGGGTCCACTGCGATGCCCTCTCTCATTACCACGTAACTGAGGAACTTCACCTCCTCTTGTCAGAATTCACACTTCTCCAGCTTCGTATATAGCTGGTGTGCACGGAGGGTTTGTAAAGTAACCTCTAGATGCTACTTGTGCTCCTCACAGGTCCTTGAATAGATCAGAATGTCATTGATGAAGACTATAACAAACTAATCGAGATATGGGTGGAATATCTCATTCATCAACTGCATGAATAGCGTGGGTGCATTAGTCAGTCTAAAGGACATGACTTGGAACTCAAAATGACCGTAGCGCGTCCTGAAAGCCGTCTTCGGAATGTCCTCATCTTGGATCTAAATCTGATGATAACTAGAACACAGGTCAATCTTTGAAAAGAATTGTGCACCCTGCAACTGATCAAATAAATCATCAATCCTAGGGAGTGGATACTTATTCTTAATTGTGACTTTGTTGAGCTCGCAATAATTCATGCAGAGCCTCAATGAGCCATCCTTCTTCTTCATGAAGAGTACCCACGCTCCTCATGACAAACTGCTCGGACGGATAAAGCCTAACTTCACGCAACTCGTCCAACTGCTTCTGCAGTTCCCACAACTCTAATGGTGTCATACGATACAGGGCCTTTAAAATAGAGGCAGTACCAGGCACATTCTGAAACTCAGTGAGTCGATGAGGTGGTAATCCTAGAATCTCCTGAAACACATCAGGAAAATCATAAACCATGGGCAACTAGTCGATGCTCATCGCTATAGGCTCCTCTATGGCACATGACATCATACAAGATAATGACTCTCCTCTGGGCTCTGTAATGAACTGGAACTGCGGCACACTGGGTATACAGAATATAACTATCCTCATGGCGTAGTCCAATATGGCATAGTACTTATTAAGCCAATCCATGCCCAGGATGACATCGAACTCGGACATCGACAATGTAAATAGATTGGTAGGAAAAAAGGTATCCCCAACTAAAATGGGAAAAGATGAGAAAAATCAGCCTAACACTGTAATCTTCCCCAAGGGAGTCGATACTGATAGGCCCTCACGAGCAGACTACAACAACAAGCCAATCGATCGGCAGAAACTCTCGGCCATAAAAAGAATGCAATGCACCAGAATCAAACAACACACGTGCAGTGCATGCAAAGACTAAAAGGATACCCTCGACGACTCTTCCGGATGACTGCAAGTCCTGCTAAGCCGCATAGAACCTAGCCTGAGATGACTAGGGAGGTGCTAGTTCCCTCTGAGCATACTGCTGCTACTGGGGTCGCTGAGGAGGTTAAAAATGCTGCCTCTCCTCCTGCGGCCTTGGAGGCTGGTGCGATGCTACTGCTAAGGTGGCCTCGGTGGTGGGGGCTGTTGTCGCTACTGCTGTGGGGGCTCTGCTATTATGGTGGAGGCTGCTGTGGACCTCTCGACTGCTGCTGCTGCTGGGGGCTGGGACACTCCCACATACAGTGCCCCGTTGCACAACACCCAAAGCAGGTGCCGGTGAACTGCCTCAGAGGTGCTGCTTGCACTTAGAAGGCTGGGTGACCTGTGTTCCTCTACTAAGGTTGACACTGCTAGGAGTCATTAGAGGGAGCCTGCCTCTTCTAGTCTCTCCTTTGATCATGATCAGACTAAGAACCGGCCCACTCACCCTCATAAATCTGGGCCTTCCATACCACCTCCTCGAAAGTCGGGAGCTCATGCCCAATAAAACAGCCTCGAAGACCGTAACGCAAGCCGTCCTCAAAGCGGCGAGCTCTCTGCTCCTCATCATCTACCAGGTATGGTGTAAATCTGGACAATGCTACAAAGTGAATCGTGTACTAAGCCACAATCATATCACCATACACCAGGGCCTCGAACTCTAATGCTCGCTATCATCGGATGTGATCAAGAAAATACTGTTAATCAAACCGATCCACAAAATCCTCCTAAGTCCACACAAAATCGATGCCTGCTGCTCAGGAGACTGATGCCCACCAGTGCTCAGCCTTACCATGGAGAAGAAATATTACTATTCGGACTCGTTGCTCGGTCGTACATCCCATCGTATCAAATATCTTCTCCACATCGGAGTGCCATTTCTCAGCTGCTGTCGGGTCTGGTTCTCTTTGAAAACTCGGGGAATCGAGCCTTCAGAACTCTCGAAGAAGGGCGCTCGTGCGTTCCTGCTTGGCCTGGTCAGGTGAAACAATAGGTTGCCTGCCCCTTCCCCTGAAGTGCTGTCGTCACAACCTGTAACATCTGGTGTAACTGGGAGGCACTCACGGATACTGTTGGATCCACACCGGTCTCTAGTGGAGGATCAGCATCCTGATGATGGGTGGTAAGAACCTCTGGTGGTGGAGTGGGGATCTAAGGTGGTAGGGCGAGAGCCATAGGTGGTGGAGTGGGAGTCTCAAGTGGTGGAGAGGGAGTCGATCGGGTCACTCTCCTGCGTGGCATGTCCTATAGGAAAGAGCGAAGGCGCCTATCAACTTTGAAAACTCTCGAAGGCACGCATGTTAATGGTCTATAACGGAAGATCGTTAAGCTATCCGAACTTCGGGACTTAGTCATTCTAAACTCATAGCAGATATGTAATATTGTTCCCAATTATTCCTAAGTTATGCTCTGATATTAACTTCTGTCATTCCTCGACCTTGAAAACCAGGCTCACAAAATTTGTAATCACCAAATCCAGCGCTGACAGCTTCCGTAGTACCTCATTCTCTGCTCCCATCACCTATTCTCAAGGTTTCGATCCTAGGATGCTACGAGGAGGATTTTCAACATCAGTTTGATTCATAATAAGCATAACCAAAGGCATAACCCACAAACAACAATCTAAAACTTCATCAAATTTTCACTATGATAAAAAACTTTATAAGTACAATGAGCATAAAGGGAAATACATTAATGATGAGTAAAAAGCTCTAAGATGATCTGCAAAGTGCTCCTGCCTCAACGTTGCTACGTCCCAACGTCACCTGCACATAACGGCCATGCATAAACTTATGAAAAGTTTAGAGGGTGGTGAAAGTATGTGCGTAAGGTAGTAATACAATATCTGAGTAAAGCGAAATATGCTAATGGATCCATGAATACTTTTGGCTATACCAAGGCCATGTGATGCAAGGCATAAATGATGTCGGCCATATTAAGGCCATGCAATACGGGGAACAACTTAAGCATACAAATCCTCATCTAAGTCCACATATCAATACTGCTCAACTCTTGAATATCACTGGGGTCTACTACACTTCAAGCCAGATTGCCACCCCATCACGTGCAACAAGGTGAGTGAAAAAGACCACACTATCCGCCTGCCAATATCGGACTCGACTTGTCGATAGCGGACTCATTCCCTGAGCTGGTCAAACTCAGCCTAACTTTACCCCCTCCACTCGGGCCGATAAGGCCGCACCCCTTTCCATCCGACCACGACACAGTGAAAAGCATAGCCTACTGGTAATCGACACTTGGTGTCTGTACACCCACTCGTTCTAGATATTGGAGCAACCTCCTGGTACCATAATGGTTTAGGGATTTCACCCAAGGATATCTATAACACCCAATATAGAATAATATTTTCGGTATCCAATTCTACCAACTACGATATGCCTATGGAGGCTATGACCCTGATGTTGCTAGGGCATACAGTAACCATATTACGCAATGCGAAATGCATGAATCACACTATCCAGTCATGCGGCAATCCTGTGCGTATCGTGCACTCATGTAGGGCAACACCGCCTAACCGGGAGCCCTTAAACAATTTATCCGAAGGCATATGCTATGATCAGTCACTTCTCATATCAAGCATACATATGATGCGTATGATTATAAATCATAGAACCATACTAAAAATGTTAAATGGTAATGGATGTTATTCATAACGGAGATGGGCCTAAACGGCTTACAAGCATGGGCCTAACAATGGGCCCTAGGGAGAATTATAATGAGGACATTTAACTAACATTATTCTTATAATGTGGACGTTAAATCAACATTGCTCCCAAGGCACGGCTGTCATAAAAATTATTACACAAACCATGGTAGAGTCACACATTGTAATGGACTTGTGTACATCCAATTGGGCCTCGACCAATGGGCCTTAGTTACATCAAATGGGCCTCATAACATGGGCTTCATATATATCAAGGTAGGCCTCAACAGATGGGTCATAACGACATCAAGATGGACCTAATCATATGGGCCGAGTCGAATGGATCGATTCAAATAGGCCAAGCTAAATGGGCCGATTTAAATGGGCCGCATCGATGGGCCTCAGGTATATCAATTGGGCCCACCTTATGCATTCTGAGATCCGATCTATTCATAAGTTAACATAGAGATCGATGAAATGAAAACAAATATCAACTTAATCGAAAACTACTGTGGTTCTTAGGGGTTTGAACGGTGGATGTCATGGTCCACTATTAAAATGGTGGGGTCCACTTGAACTTTAGATCTGACTCACCCTTTTTGCTCCTATTTTATTATCTCAATATGGTTGGATGGTTTGAATACAGCGAATGCATCATGGTGGGCCCCACCGTTCAAACAGTGAACAGTGTAGATAAAGCACATACATCATTGGGGTCTACAGAACTTGCTGATGTCAACACACCGGCCATGTAGCTAGTACGAGGTACCCTAGCCAATCCGTTCTCCTACTGGTGGGTCCCACCGTCCCATCCTAATGGACGGTTTTCACAACACATGTATCACAATGGTGTGGTCCACGTCCCACGCTGGACGCACACAACAGCCATAAAGCTGTTGTACGTTGCAAAAACAGCCTTAAAGCTGGCTGCTTTAAGAAAGCAGGGGTGGGTCCCACGTAGGGAAAACCCTCATGTATGTATATAATACATATATATAATATTATATTATAATATAATATATAATATATCATATTATATATTAATATCTACCATGTCCAAGCCCTAGACAGCCTGGACATACATATACCACGTGGTGGCCCCACTAGCATGCATTGTGAGGGGACCATCTAAATGGAAGGACGGTGTAGATGGGTGCCATGTACCCCACGTCAGGGCACACTTCACTGCTACCACTGCCACTAGGGATGGATGCCAATTCCTCAGCATTGAAATAAGGTATCTTTCATACAGTCTACCACGTGAGCTATGGGGGCCCACCGTTGAAATGAGGTACCTCCACTCTGTCTACCAGTGAGCTATGGATTTGGTAAGAGGGCCCCACTTGGACGTGGCCCCACCATTAGAGGTGGTGGACGATTTAGATGAAACACACATTAAGGTGTGGCCCACTAAATGGGTGATGGGTCCCATGGGCCCCACCGTCACACACATCACTGTTAGCCATCCCCTGTCAGTCCACACTTCATTCTACACATGTCCTGCATCTCTAGATGCTGGACAGTGTGGGTATAGCACACGCATCATGGTGGGTCCCGCTGGGACGTGGCCCACCTGACTTTTGGATCAAGCTGTTATTTGTGTTTCTCCTACATCTAGTGTCATATCCCAAACTCAAAAACTAAGCTCACAAAATTCTCGATCGCTGAATCTGGTACCGATAGCCTCCGTAGAACCCCATTCTCTTTTCCTAGCTCCCATTCTCCAGGTTCCGATCCTGGAATGTTACGAGGAGGATTTTTAAGATTAGTTTGAATCATGATAAGCATAACCAAAGGCATAACCCACAAATAACAATAAAAAACTCCATTACTTTTCACTATGATAAAAAACTTTACAAGTACAATGAGCATAAAGGGAAATACAATGATGATGAACAAAAGCTCCAAGATGATCTGCAAAGCACTCCTTCTCCCCAACGTCACCTGCATGCAACGGTCATGCATAAGCTTATAGAAAGCTTAGAAGGTGGTGAAAGTGTGTGCGTAAGGTGGTAATGCAGTTATGCAGTATCAGAGTAATGCGGAACATGCTGATGAATCCATGAATACTATTAGCCATGCCAAGGCTATGCGATGCAAAGCATGAATGATGTCGGCGATACCAAGGCTATGCGATGCAAGATACAAGTCAAGCATACAAATCCTCGTCTAAGTCCACATATCAATACAGCTCAAATCTGGGATATCATCGGGGTCTAGTACACTCTAAACTAGATCACCGCCCCATCACATGCAATAAGGTAAGTGGAAGAGACCTCACAATCTTCTTGCCAATATTGGGCTCGGCTCGTCAATAGCAGACTCATTCCTCGAGCTGGTCAGACTTAGCCTAGCTTTGCCCCCTACTCTTGGGCGGGTAAGGCCGCACCCCCTTCCAACTAACCAAGACACAGTGGAAAGTGCGACCGTCTGATAATCGACACTCAGCATTCCTGTGCCCACTCAGTCTAGACGTTGGAGCAACTTCTTGGTACCATAAGGGTTTTAGGACTTTCACCTAGGGATATCTATAGCACCCCATGTAAAATAAGATTTTCGGTATCTAATCCTGCCAACCACGATACGCCGGTGGAGGCTACGACCCTGATGTCGATAGGGCGATAGTACCATATCACACAATGCGAATACATGAATCACACTATCGAGTCATGCAGCAATCCTGCTCATAACGTGTGCTCATGTGGGGTAACACTGCCTATCCGGGAGCCCCTAAAAATTTATCCAAAGGCATATGCTATGATCAATCACTTCTCATATTAAGCATACATATGATGCGTATGATCATGGAACTATACTATTCATGTTATAAAATAACGCACTATCCTTGTAATGCAGATGGCCTAGATGGCCTACACACAACAAGTACGGGCCTAACGATGGGCCCTAGGGAGAGTCGTAAAGCGGACATTTAACTAACATTATATTTTCAATGTGGACGTCAAACCATTATTGCTCCCAAGGCATAGCCCGTCGTGAAACATCCTTACACAAACCATGGAGGAATCACACATTGTAATGAACCCCAAGGGCATCCCATAGAGCCTCGACCCATAGGCCTCCGATACATCAAATGGGCTGCCTCATATGGGCCTTACATAGATCTAGTGGGCCGCATCAATGGGCCTTATGTACATTGCAATGGGCCATAATCATGGTCATAACCCCATGGGCCTTAGAGTACATCACAATGGGCCTTAACTCATGGGCCCTAATACATCACAATGGTTCTTGACCCATGGGCCTTATATTCATCAAGTGGGCCACACCGACTGGGCCTTATATATATCAAAATGGGCTTTAACCCATGGGCCTTAGAATACATCAAAATGGGTCTAATCCCATGGGCCTTATATTCATATCAGATGGGCCACTCTAACGGCCACAAATACATCAATATGAGCCCCATCTCATGGGCCTTATAAATGCCAAGGTGGGCCTCAATGGACAGCCACAATTAAATTAAGATGGGCCTCAATCCATGGGTCCTAAGAGTTTTCCAAGTGGATGGACGGTTTGGATGCAGCACACGCATCATGGTGGGTCCCATTGTCGTTGAACAGTGAATAAAACACATGCATTACAGTGGGCTCCACCGTCCATTGGACAGTGCGAGTAGGAAAACATAGATCATGGTGGGATTCCACCGTCCACGGCCGTGGACGGTGTAGCAAAACATGTGCATCACTATGGGTCCCATGTGGGTCCCACCATAACATTTATTTTTCATCCAAGCCATTGATAAGGTAGCACGGACCTGGATGAGGAGGAAAAACAAATTTCATCTTGATCCAAAACTTCTGTGACCCATAAAAGGGGTTTCAATGGTAGAGGTTCAATCCCACTGTTTCCTATAGTATGGGCCACCTGAGCTGTGGATGGAGTTGAAATTTGGAGGGGGCCCACTGCTGGGAGTGGCCCACCTCATGAACGATATGGTTATAAGATATACATCATGGTGGGGCCCACATGTAGGGCCGTGGCCCCAGGCCCGTTTGTCCATATGCAGTAGCGTGCTGCTGCTGTTGTCAGGGGCAGTAGGCGCTGCCCCCCTCCTTATGTATTTTATTTTTTTTTTTGAAAAATCAATTTACCTGTAGTTTTTCACAGGTGGGGCCCACATTCAGAAAATTCATCCCATCCATAGGATTCTACGGCTCATAACAGGCGAAATGAGTCCAAAGTTTTAGATTTTTGGGTGTATATGTAACGCCTTGAAAATCGGGGGTCGAGCATAACTCAGCTCCCGAGTTTCAAAACATCACTTATGCAACACATTTAATGATGGATGTATGTTGTCTGTATTAGTGCATTAAACATGAAATAGATTAAGCCAAAACAGCAAACATAATTCAGGGACAGTCTGAGAATGCAAGCGGAAGTCTGAAATATGTATATAAACCAATATAAGTCCCCAAGGTATGTATGCTCTGCTAGGTCATAATTATAAGTCATGTCTCAAAATACATATAACAAAATGTGATCAAACGTTACAATCATAGCCCAGAATCCCCGCCAACCAGGACATGACTCACATGAACCCACCTGAGAACTGCATATAAGAGAAACCCTCCTCATCATCATAAAAGATCGGCTCCGCTTCTCAAACATCGGCACCATCTGAAACTAAAACAGGGACTGGTTGGTGTTTCAAACACAGTCCCGTAATGTGGGAGTGAGTGATCAACTCAGTGGAACTATACAACAAAGGTTAACATGTTATCAATTCAATCAAGCAGTAATGATAAAGCAGTACAATCAAACATGTCCTAGATACTCTTGTTAATGCAAGAATGGTATGAGAAAATGATGCATACCCTCACAACAAACACGCTCTTGTGACATCATCTAACGATCGCCGCATGAATCACTACCACTGTGCTCTACACCAATGCCAACGGCACATGCAGTGCGACGTTATGAACTTGATTACTAAGTTCTTATTAGTCCTTTTCATATAGCAGGATTGGGAAGCTAAGGTATCTCCCTTATATCAATTTCCAAACAATGATCCATTCTAGGGTCGTCAGTCCTAGAAAATCTCATACGATATTACTATTCTAGATCGTTGTAAAGGGCTCGTCACCAATCAATACAGGCCTAGTTTACCTTAGTTACTACAAAAGGGCTCGTCGCCTGTTTGCAGTATCAAGGTATGCTCGAGGTCACTACAGAGGGCTCGTCACCAATCAGTGTAGGCCGACAACATGAATATAGTGTCTCATACCACCATAATCAGTTCACGAGTGTAGGATGCTCACTGGTCACTATGGGGAGGCTCGTCGTCCCAGCGTAGGCCGACAGCTCGACCACGGTGTCCCATACCACCATGTCTGGCTCATGAGTCTTAGGGGATCGCGGTACCAAGGTTAATGGGATTTTCACTAGTGAGTTCGGTACCTAAGATTCAAACAGTAGCGACCAAACATTGTGAACATACATTGGTCAATCGGGTTAGTTGATAAGCTCAACTAGGCCAAGCGCATGTTGAGTTGATCGACATGGAATGTATAAGCACTCCGTGTGGCCTAACCACTGTCGAACATCCTAAGTACGACTCAGATTTGTCGAACCTATCCTGCATGGTGAAAACAACCTCAACCACCAGTTTAAGGAATGTTACCAATTATTTAGACTGTAATATAGTCTCAATCACGTACAAGCTCAATAATAGGCATTTGATTCATATTCTCCATTCAAATTAACATATTATGAAATATAACTTAAACATAAGTACAGTACATGGAGGAAATCATACACATAGTTAACATGAATAAATTAGGCTAAACAATTCATGGAGAAAATCATACACACAAGTAAGGTGATTGAGATTCATATCTCAATACCCTTAAAATTCATGGTTTTACTAAATACCAGCTCATTCAGGCACTTATACAAACACTTAGACTACACTGTTCAACATACATCACGTATGTCGACCCCATTACATATTAGGAAAAATCCTTTCACTAAGGAGTTGTCGCATACACATCAATCATATATCCATGACAAATAATCATGGCAATCATAACATCAAATTCCTTATGCATTCAAATATTTCAACATACACATGGAATATCCTGTCACGCCCCGAACCCGAAAATCAGATTCACATGAATCCCGATTGCCAAATTCAGTGCCGACAACCTCCGTAGTGCCCCATTCTCAGCTCCTGACAATCATATACCAGATTCCGATCCTGGGATCCTACAAGGAGGATTTTCAGAATTTTTTTTTTGTAATGGAGCATAACTACAAGCATAACTAAGTCACAAAACAACATCACCACATATCCACTATATCAAAAACTTTAAGTACAATGCGAAAAGGGAAATACAAGGTGATCAAAAATCTCCAAAAGGTCCTGATACGCACTCTTGCCTCAGCGCTGCTGCTGTCCAACGCTACCTGAATACAACTGTCGCTCATAAGCTTACAAAAGCTTAGAGGGTGGTGTAAGTGTGTGCGCAAGGTAAACGCTAAGTGTACAATATCAGAGTAGTGCAAAAATATGCGGTAAGTCCATGAATACAATCAACCATACTAAGGCTATGTAATACAAGGCATGAATGTTATCGGCCATACCAAAGCCATGCGATGCGAGATATGAATGTCATCGGCCACACCGATGCAATGCAAGGCCTACATAGCCGAATGTCATATGCGAAATGTAATCCAAGCAAGTCAGTACTTATCAAGTACACATATCAGTACAGTTCCTCTCTAGATATCACCAGGGTCTAATACACTTCGCAGAGACTGCCACCTCCCTAGCTGCACAGTCAACCAAGAGGAATAGACCTCACTATCCGCCTGACCAGTAGTCTGTCAATACCTACCCGGCTCATCGATAGCGAACTCATTTGTGAGCTGGTCAAACTCAGCCTAGCTTAAAGCCCCCTCACTCAGGCGGATAAGGCTACACCCCCTTCCAACCGACCACGACACAGTAGGAGACACGGCCTACTGGTATTCGACACTCGGGCGCTCGTGTATCCACTCGGTCTAGACGTTGGAGCATCTCTTGGTACCAAAAAAGTTCTGGAACTTTCACCCAAGGACATCTTAAGTGCCCACATTGCTAGAGCCAAGTATTTTCGGTATCCAATACGGCCATTCACGATGTACTTGTGGAGCCACGGCCCTGATGTCGCTAGGGCGTGCAGTGATCAAGTCATACATATACGAGATGCATGAATCACATGTCAAATCATGTAAAAATCCAGCGCGTACTGCACGATCATGTGGGGCACTCTGTCTCATAACGAGTCCTATAAATGGTCTGCCCAATGGCGTATGCTCTGATCAGTCACTACTCATATCAAGCATACATATAATGCGTATAAGCATGAGTCATGGGATTATACTAAGCATGTTATAAAGTAATGAATAGTAACGAGTATGGGCCTATCAATGGGCCCTAAGGAGAGTTACAATGTGGACATTTAACCAATATTGTACATACAATGTGGACGTCAAACCATCATTGCTCCTAAGGCACGGCCCGCCATAAATATTATTACATGAATCATGGGGAAACGCATATTGCAATGGACCCTAAGGACATCCCGTTGGGCCTTGACCCATGGGCCTTAGATACATCAAATGGGCCGTATCACATGGGCCATACATTCATCAAATGGGTTGTATTAATGGGCCTCACCAATGAGCCTTATGTACATTGCAATGATCCGTGACCCATGGGCCTTATATATGCCAAATGGGCTTAATCCCATAGGCCTTATATATATCAAATGGGCTTGAATCCCGTGGGCCTTATATAGATTAAATGGGTCGGATCCCATGGGCCTTATGTGTGCCAAATGGGCTTAATCCTATAGGCCTTACGTGTGCCAAATGAGCTTAATGAATGGTCATAAACAGGCCAACATGGGCCCTATACACATACCAAGGTGGGCCCACTTGAACCATAGATCTGACTCATTTCTAGCTCAAGCCCAAATGAGGTTTCAAAATTAGATGGACAGTTTGGATGCAGTACATGCATCATGGTGGGTCCATATACATGGACCGTATGAATACATACGTGAGGGAGGGGGGTCCCATCATCTGTCGGACGGCGTGACAGAAACACATACATCATAGTGGGCTCCCACCGTCCACCTGGACGGTGGGCATCAAACACATGTAACACTGTGGGTCCCACGTGGGGCCCACCATAATGTTTACATGCCATCCAACCCGTTGATAAGGTCATGCAGACTTGGTTGAAGAGAAAATACAAATTTCAGCTTGATTCAAAACTTCTGTAGACCTAGAAAGGTTTCAATGGTAGAGTTCAATCACCGCTGTTTCTTGTGGTGTGGGCCACTGGAGATCTGGATGGGCCTGATTTTTGGAGGGGACCCACCTCATCATTGAGTTAGATGGCAAATAACATCAAGGTGGGGCCTACAACAGGGGCCGTGGGTTGTTGTCCGCCCGTCCGCCCGTCCGTCGTAGCCAGTAAGCGCTGCCTGCAGCAGCAGCCCTGCTGCTTACATCCTTTTTTTTTTTTTTGAAAAACTATTTTTCTACTATTTTTCATATGCGGGGTCCACTCCAAGTGAATCCATTCCATCCATTGTATTCCCAAGCCCAAAACAAATCTATCAAGACCAATATCGGCCCCTTTTCAACGTGTAAAAAAAATCTAAATAGATTTCAATGGTAATGGTAATGTTTTTAAAACTATGGCCCACTAGATACTCGGATCATCCTCATTTTTCGACTCAACGCCTAAAATGAGTCAGGGAAGAGGATGGATGGCCTGGATTGAATATATACATCAAGGTGGGTCCTATACAAATGGCCCACCTCAATTGCCTTAACCAAGGCAATATATGTGCCTTCACATTCACGTCCAGAGACCATGTCTCTAGACTCTTTTTTTTTGGCCTGCACATACGTTAAGGTGGGTCCTTCATAGGTGGGCCACCACATGGTGAGGTGGTGTGGTTACAATATATATGTAAAGTGGGCCCCACCTTTAGATGGTTTGGATCCAATACATGCTCTATTGTGGGGTCCATCCAAGTGGGCCATAAGGCCATTTCTTCACACAAAAATAAATAAATACATGAAAAGAGAGGGAGAGACAGATAGAGTGGGACACGCGTGATGGAGGGCTCCGCCACTATGAGCCCCCCCTTGCATTCAATTGTATATCGAGTGGGCCCTAATACAAGTGGGCCCACTAATTCAAAGATCAACGGTGGAGATCTTTCTCCACTAAAAATGGACGGTCTAGATGACCTCTTTAATGCAAGGAAAGTAAACATCATGATGGGGTCCATGGAGAATGGCCCCATCATGGAATGATATTGATGATCAAGATGGGCCATCGGCCACATCTTAGGGTCCCAAGTGAGATCCAAACCATTGATCGGTTGGACTCACTTGGCCCATCTTAAAAATATGAAAAATTAGGCTATGGAAGCACCCACCACTTGATCTTCTTAGTCCGTTGGAAAGCTACTCTCCTAGAGCTTCACTTTGATGGTGGAGATGGAAAATGGATGGCTAGGATTAGAGCTTTTGAGATGAGAAGTGGGCCACCAAAATCACATTTTCTCTCATGGGAAACCTTGGACGTGGGAGCCTCTCTTGCTTAAGGTTTGTTGCTTGGGAAATGAGAGAGAGAGAAGGGATGTAAGGAGATGAGCGATGGTGTGATGGGTGAAAGGGTGAGGTGAGTGATGGATGTGGTACTTGACATGTAAGGTGGTGTAAGAGTGAGGGTGAGAAAGAGTTGACTTTGGTGGTTGCTTGGGGATGGGGTGAAAGGTGTTGTGTACTTGACATAAAGTGATTGATGGATTGATGGAGTGATTGATTGATTGATGGATTGATGGAAAATGTTGTAGAGATTCTCTTGAAATTGTAAACGCGCGGCATTTTCAAGAAATAAACGTCGGCTCACATCTCTTAGTCAGGGTATTGGATCGGTACATGAGTTACGGCGTTGGAACCGCGACAACTCTGCTGTCGCAATGATACAAGTCTCAGATTAAGCTGACTCAAATGTATAGGATACGACTTACGGTCATGCACAAACATCGATTATAGGTCACGAATTGTCAGAATTCAAAACAGTACGGTCTAGGATACGGGTCTTACATATCCTATTTACAACATAGGTTATACATATACGTAAAATAAAATGAATAGTGCATTTGGCATGTGTAATAGCGTCCACATCAAGAATAAATCATTATCTAACATTGAAAGTCTTGAAAACCATAACGTAAATGTATATAGTTCACATCTTAAACTGAAAAACACGTAACAGATATGATTTAGACGATAAGTCTTCGTCAACGGCAGATAGGCAACATAAGGCATGAATCAGGTTAGCTACAATAACACTTAGACTATTCTAAGCTCCAAAACAAGTTAGGGTTTGATTGTCTTACCCAAAAATATAATTAGAATCGCCGGAATAATGATTCAGATAGTGGATTTGACGCGTAGAGGAACTGGGAAGAATCCTAAGATGAATCACCAAGTACTCACTCACTTTCTCTCTCTTTACTCTCTCTTATCTTAACTAGGGTTAAAAATTCGTATGGGATATGTGAGAGAGGGTTTAAGGCCCTTGTATAAGCCCAAAACTGACGCAAATAGCCCTAGGGCCAAGGTATACTTAGGTTATAACTAGATCGGGCTTATTCTGATCCAACGGAACACTTCTGGAGGTCCTCTTATTAAATGCAGTCGGACTTAAGCTCACTAGTATAGGATCTAAAGTAAGTAAAGTTTTCACTCTGATCGAATTTTCAGATCGACCGTGGCGGACCAGTTTCAGTTCAGTAGTCACCGAAACTCGATCAGGGCCACAAGTACTTTAACATGTCTGGGCCACCTTCCCTGATCCAAGGGTGAATTTGGGTCAAAAACCAATGGTCAGAATGCTTATAAATGGCATGCAAGCGACACGACTAAAATTACTTAAATCCATATTTAATTTTATAAAAAACTTCACTTTCTCACACTCTTCACTCCGGACTCAAAGAAATGGTCTCAGGACATCGTCTGAACTTCATTTTCGAGGTGATTGTTACGCCCAACTAGGCAGTCATAATTGTCTAAGTTCATTGCTATCGGGCTTTCGACGTGCGGTCCAGATCCAATACGACGTTTCACTATGCTCCCAAGAGCAACTGGGTTTAGAGATTGATCCTAGGTTTCTAGGTAACACAGCATTAGCGGTCCTACTCATATTGGGTCTTGTAGTTTGTATTTAAAGTAGTTCAAGCTAATTCTATTGAGTATTCAGTTAAGTACTTAACCAAATTCTATCCTAATTATGGCAGAATACTGTCCTAGGGCCATTCTATGCCCCATTTTTGGAACTTCTAGTTGTTATATTATTTTAATTATTTTTCTAGTAGTTCATCATCAAGTTTACCCCACCTCCACCAAATTTCATGAGATTCCAAAAAGCCAATAGTCGAAATCCCATTTTTATTCATGTATTTATCATTTACAGTAAGTTTTAGTTTAAGTATAGTTCTTCACCATTTAAATTTTAGGATTTGTGTCTAATATGAAAGTACTTGGAGAAATTTGAAGAATGAGGTGGTGAAAGGTGAGATTTTGAAGGAAATGGATTGAAAAGTAATTTCTTTGGCTTTGGAATTGAGTAATGAGAAGTTACCAAGGTGTTATGGTTGACCCATTGCCTAAGGACGTCTAATTCCAAGTTGGCAAAGATCTGAGGTGTTACAGTATAAAAATATCAGGCAATTTTTCAATGGTAACCATCGAAGTTTCCTATGCTATGGCCCACCGGATGCTCAGATCAGCCTCATTCTTCGGCTCAACATCTAAAATGATCTAGGGAATGAGGTGGACGGTGTGGATTAAATACGTACATTAAGGCAGGGCCTATATGAGTGGGTCACCCCATAAGCATGGAAATAAGCTAATATTTGTGTTTTTCCCAGTTCACGTCTAGCGTCCCAGACGCTGGACGATTGGGCATAAAATATGCATTGAGGTGGGCCCTGCTCAGGTGGGCCACCAGGTGATGGATGGTGTCGATACAACACATATAAGGTGGACCCCACTTATAAATGGCTTGGATAAAGTACATATTTCATGGTGGGGTCCATCCTGGTGGACCACACAAACATATCATGATCACACATAAAAAAATGAAATAGAGGGAGAGAGAGAGAGAGAGAGATAGAGAGTGGGACACGCGTGATAGAGGGACCTCGACACTCTGGGCCCTCCCTTGCAACCAATCATACATCAAGTGGGTCCCATTACACATGGGCCCATTAAATCAAAATCCAACAGTGGAGATCCCTTCTCCACTAAAATAGACGGTCTAGATGACCCTAGGTGTAAGCCCCATATCCTAGACCGTACCGTTCCATAGACTTCCGCGATCTTACCGGTCGAATTCTGGAAACCTTCGACCCTTAACCAATATTTGTGTGCAACCCTGATTCGTATGCCGTCAACCTATATCGACTCAACCCAAGACCTATAGCATAGCGACCGCACCGTCGCCGCGGTTCCGATGCCACGACTTGCACGCTGAGGCGATACCCTGGTCAAGAGATGTGGGCCAACGTTTGGTGTGAAGAAAATGTCGCGCGTTACGAAACTCAAGAGAATCTCTACGAGGTGTCACATCAATCCCATTAATCCATTAATCCATCACATGTCAAGTACACATCACCTTTCACCCATTCCCAAGCAACTACAAAAGTCAAGAATCTCTTACAAGCCCATACCTCTCTTACACCAAAAGCCCTCAAAGTCAAAAAATTTTTACTCCACTCATGCTTTTCTTACACAAATGGCCACAAAAGTCAAGATTTTCTTACACCCATCACTCATCACATCCATCACCCATCTCTCTCTCCCTTTACAACTCTCTCTCTCTCTCTCTCTCTCTCTCTCTCTCTCTTTCTCATTTTCAAACTCAAAAAAATCAAATTTTCAAACTCAAAAAATCAAAGGAGAGAAATCCCATACGTATGAGAATTCTCCAAGCCTCTCCCTCTCTTTCAAAACTTCAAGTATGGCCCACTTTCCTACCCCATGATCTCCCATCTTAACCATCCATTCCCCATCTCCTCCATTGAAATCAAAGCTAAGGTGCTAAGGAACTCATAGGAGCAAGAAGATCGAACGGTGGGTGCTCCTCTAGATGTAAAAAATATGATTTCTATAGCCTAGATGTTTTCTTTCTTTCATGAGGGAAGTGTAGGACCCACCAATCAATGGTGGAGATCCCACATAATCCCGTGGTTGTGGCCTAATGGCCTACCTTATGCATGCATGATCCATGCATGAGGCCTTTCTCTATGGGCCCCATCATGATAGTTTTATTTCATATCATATTATGTTTGAGTCATCTAGACCTTATAACCATGGTGGGGATGACATCCTCACCATGCATTTTAATTATAGGCCATGCATGTGCAAGATCCATGTTGTAAATATAGATCTAGGTATGATGTGCGGGTGTGATTGATCTTGGGAGGGCTCAATAGTGGCGGAGCCCCTTTCCCTATGGCCGGATTATCCTTCTATCTCTCTTTTTTCTCATTTTATTTCCTGATGTGTGTGGCTCATTAATGTATTTCCCTTTTTATTTAACTTATATAATAAATTTTATCTAAGTACATGTTGCTGTCCAGAAATTTCTGGACAGTTTCTGGTTGTTTTTGGACCAGATTTTGGGACTGTTTAGGGGACTATTCATACCTATTAAATATACTTTTCTAAAAGGTGAGGATCTCATCTTGATGTCCCCCAAATTTCAGCCTTAACTAACCTTCATTGGGGTCCCAAAGGTGTGGTCCAAGTGAGGTGGACAGTCTGAATTTTATGCACTGTTCCAGCAACATTCCACCATGGACAGTTGAATTTTTAAAATTTATTAAAATACCTATGGGTGTTTAAAAATTATAACAATTTTCAGGGGGGTGACCTACTTATGGTAGGACCCACCTAAAAAATTTTGGGGCCAATGGATGCCTGTACACACCATGGTGATGGCGGGACCGGCCAATTATAATATGGTGTCCAGATCAGTCCGATTTTCAGGACAAATTAATTTATGTAAATGAATTAAAACATTTAAAGATGTTCAAAAATTCTAAAATTTTTTAAGAGTGTGTTCCACTTATGTTAAAACTCACCTACCAAATTTCAGGGTCAATGGACCCCTGTACACATCTTGGTGAGGGCCGGACTGGCCCACCACGTTGGGATGTCCAGGTCTGTCTGATTTTTCTGTACAGTCTGTTTTGTTTAAATTAATTAAAATACTTAGAGACATCTAAAAATTATGAAATTTTTTGGGGGTGTGTCTCACCTATGAAAGTATCACTCTGTGAAATTTCAGCCTCAAGTGACCCCGTTTAGGTATCCAAAAGAATAGGCCAATATGATTGGACTTCCAGATTTTTTTCTGCTGTGCAGTCCACCAACATGCCTTGATAAAAACCATAATTCAAAAATATTTCTTCTGATGGTGGGCCACCTTTTTGGGTTTCCTCTCATTGTATGCATGATGAGGGACCTTGGTCCTCAATTTTCAGAGTTTTAGAGGCCTTGGACCCACTCCAATGGAGTGCCCAAATTTAGGACAACAACATATTATAATTTTGCTGGACTTGGGCTGAAATTTTGATGAGTGCGGCCCACCATATTATAAAGATCTTAGAGGAAATGATTTATACCTTTAGTTCCTTAAATGTTGGGCTTAATGAATGTACTTTTGAGGCCCACCACAGTTGAATTTAGTTGGGTCCATGAATGTAGCTAGTTGTTGAACTATTCAAGGCCCATAGAGTGGACCCATTTGATGTGTTCCAAGGCCCATGGGATTAGGCCCATTTGATGCAATTTAAGGCCCATAGAGTGGACCCATTTGATGTGTTTCAAGGTCCATGGGATTAGACCCATTTGATGTATTTTAAAGCCCATGGGATTAGGCCCATTTGATATGTATAAGGCCCATGGGTCGAGAACCATTTGATGCAATCTAAGGCCCACGGGTTATGACCCATTGCAATGCACATAAGGCCCATTGGTGCGGCCCATCAATGTGGCCCATTTGATGAGTAAAAGGCCCATATTACATGGCCCATTTGATGTATTTAAGGCCCAATGGGGTGTACCTCAGGTCCATTGCAATATGTGATCCCAACCTGGTTTACGTAATGTTATTCACTACGGGCTGCACCTTGGGAGCAATGTTGGTTTGACGTCCACATTGCGAGTATAATGTTGGTTAAATGTCTACATTGCGACTCTCCCTAGGGCCTACTAGTAGGCCTGTACTTGTTGTATGCAATCCGTCTAAGCCAGCTGCGTTGTAAGGATAGGGTATTACTTTATAACATGCTTAGTATAACTCCATGACCCATAGCCCATTTGTATCGGTCCATTTGATCGGCCTGCTCGTATCGAACATTTGATTGATTTAGCCCATATGATTGATTAGGCACATATTGATATATTTGTGGCCTGTTGCTAAGGCCATATATGAGGCCCGTTGTTGAGGCCCACCTTGATGTGTATGAGGCCTATTGTTGAGGCCCACCTTGATGTGTATGAGGCCCGTTGTTGAGGCCCACCTTGATGTGTATGAGGCCCGTTGTTGAGGCCCACCTTGATGTGTATGAGGCCCATTGTTGAGGCCCACCTTAAATATATATGAGGCCCATGTTGCAAGGCCCATTGTGATGTGTGCAAGGCCCATGGGTCATGGCCCATTGCAATGTAAGGCCCAATTGGTGTGGCCTATTCGATATAATTATGGAGTCCATGTCATTAGGCCCATCCTATTGTATTGGTGACCCGTCCATTGAGGATCACCCGTGGTATATATTTGAGGCCCATGTGTAGGGCCCACCTATTGTGTATTTAAAGCCCATGGGTTGTGGCCATAGTGATGTATATTAGGCCTATGTGATGTAGCCCATACTGATGTGTATTAGACCCAGGTATGTGACTCACCTACGAAGTATATTTGAGGCCCATTGTGATATATCTGAGGCCCATGGGTGCGACCCATCCAGATGTATTTGAGGCCTATGGGCAAGGCCCATTGTGATATGTGTTAGGCCCATGATCAGGGCCCACCTGTTTCGTATATTTGGCCCTTGTGTGAGGTCATGTGCTCATTATATATTTGATTCTATGTGGGCCATTCCTTGGGGGCAATGTTGGTTAAAAGTCCACATTGTCGACGCAGGTTATTGATACCGTTTATGAGTATGTGACATCATAATATCATGATACATGCCCATTCGCATCATCTGCATGTTTGTTATGAGATGTGATTGACCATTGCATATGTCATTGAGCAGGATGATGTGAGACTCCCTGATAGGTGGAGATTATCTCACATGAGCGCATGACATGCGCAGGATTGATGCATGATTGGATTGTATGACTCATGCATCTTGCATTGTGTTGTGATTACTGTACGCCCTAGTGACATCAGGGTCGTAGCCTCCACAGGCATATCGTGGATGGCCAGATGGGACACCGAAAATCTGTTTGAGCATCGGGCCGCCACAGATGGCCCTGGGTGAAAATTCCTAAACACCCTCTTGGTTCCAGAGGATGCTCCAACGTCTAGACCGAGTGGGTAGATGAGCGTTGAGTGCCGATTACCAGATGGCTGTGCTCTCCATTGTGTCGTGGTCGGTTGGAAGGGGGTGTGGCCTTACCCGCCCGAGGGAGTAGGCATGACTAGGCTGAGTTTGACTAGATCAAGGAATGGGTCCGCTATCTGCGAGCCGGGTAGGTATTGGCAGACTACTGACAGGCGGATAGTGAGGTCTTTTTCACTTACCCAGTTGTGCGCTTGATTGGGGCGACAGGTGGTGTGCAGTGTAATAGACCCCGGTGATTTTTTCAGAGAGGAACCGTACTGATATGAGGACTGACATGATATTATACACCCCGTCACTGTTGTGCATGTGGGAGGGCACACGTGGGCGGACGCTGATGTGGGCGGGTGTGATATGGGCGGGGCTGAGGCCTGGGTGAGCTACCAGCGGTTGGCATGCTACTGTGCTGATAGACTACTGAGTAGGAGTTGCATACTCATTCATTCATCCATTCACTATCCACTCGAGCTGGTGGTGCGTAACTAATTATTGTGTATCTTTGTTATGGTAAGGATTTTGGTTGGGAGCACTAACCTGAGATCAGGAGTTTACCACGTTGAGTCAGACTATCCAAATTTAGGTATGGGACTGGTTTGGATAGAGGTTCCTTGTGGTGGACCCCGTAGCCTGCGATACTACGTACTATCATCCCGACATCACACTCTAGCATGGTCATTCCATTAGCACCATATACTGCATATTCCATTACATCTTCGGTGTGTGGCATTGTGGGTTGTTATGTTTCTATATTCATGTGACTTAGATGAGAGTGATGATATTTGTTAGCTCTTTCGAATTGTGTCTTGCATTATATCCTTTTCATTCGACATTTGATTATCTATGACTCATCATTTACATAGCTGTCCTATATTGCGTATTCTGATATTGATTAACTTATGGACTTGTTCATACTTCCACTTATTCTGTTATCGCATGATTATAATCTTGTTAGTATTTCTGTTTACGCTAATAATTCCTGCTCTTATCAGTGTTTCTGCTTATTCAGTCATTGTATGGTTTATGGATTAATAGCTTTCCGGTATTGTATGATTATGATATTGTATTGAATACTTAGCACTTATCTCGTGCACACACTTACACCACCCTCTAAGTTTTCTATAAGCTTATGTATGATATATGCGTGCAGGTGATGTTAGGTTGCAGCGGCATTGAGCTTGAAGCGTGCAGCTGTTTTCTGGAGCTTTGATTTTGACATATATTTCCCTTTCAGCATTGTATTCAAATGATTATATTAGTGGATATGTGATGATGATGTTGCCTTTATGATTTGGGTAAACTTGTGGTTATGCTTATTACAAGTTAAATGTACAAAAAAAAAAATCCTCCTTGTAGGATCCCAGGATCGAAAATCTGGCATAAGAAGGAGCCGAGAATGGGGTACTACGGAGGCTGTCGGCACCGGATTCGGCGATCGGGATTCCTGTGAATCCGATTTTTGGGTTTGGGGCGTGACACTAGGTATACAAGAAAAATAAACATCATGATGGGGTCTATGGAGAATGGCCCCATCATGGAATGATCATGATGATCAAAGTGGGTCATCGACCACATCTTAGGGTCCCAAGTGAGATCCAAACCATTGATCGGTTGACCTCACTTAGCCCATCTTAAAAACATGAAAACTACTCTATCTAAGCACCCCATCATTTGATCTTCTTGCTCCCTTAACTTCCTTAGCTCCTTAGCTTCAATTCCAATGGAGGAAATGAGATTTGGATGGTTGAGATGGGAGATGAAAGGGTAGGAAAGTGGGCCACCTTTATTGCTTGGTAAAGCTTAGAGAGGCTCATATGTATGGTGCTTCTCTTGCTTGGAAATGAGCTTGAAAATGAGAGAGAGAGACTTGTAATGGGAGAGAGAGAGATGGGTGATGGAGTGATAGATGTGGTGAGTGATGGGTGTGTAAGAGATTTTTGACTTTTATGAAAAATGTTGTAAGAAAAGTATGGGCTTTGTAAGAACCTTTTGACTTTTGTCGTTGCTTGGGGATGGGTGTAAGGTGATGTGTACTTGACATGTTGAGATTGATGGATTGACGTGACAAGTCATAGAGATTCTCTTGGGTTTCACAACACGCGGCGTTTTCCTCGCACCGAACATTGGCTCACATCTCCTGACCAGGGTATCGCCTTGGCGCATGAGTCACTGCGACGGCGCGATTGTTAGGGTACAAGTCTCGGGTTGAGTCGACTCGTGTTGATGGCGTGTAAATCAGGGTTGCACGTAAATACCAGTTAAGAGTCGAAGGTTGCCAGATTCGACCGAGAAGACTGCGAAAGTCTATGGAACGATACGGTCTAGGATATAGGGGTTACATCCAGGCCCACCCAAAGGTGGTCAGTAAGGTGGGCCCTATGGATGAGATGGCGTGAATCATACATCATAGTAGGGTCCACAATACAAGAGAGAGAGAGAGATTGGTGAGGATGGATGTGTAAGAGACTTTTTAACTTTAGGGGTTGCTTAGGAATGGGTGAAAGGTAATGTGTACTTGACATGATGGGATTGATTGATTGATGTGACAAGTCGTAGAGATTCTCTTAGAACTCGTACGAGCGACGTTTTCCTCGCACCGAACGTGGGCCCACATCTCCTGGCCTGGGTATTGTCTCGATGCATGAGTCACGACATCAGAACAGCGACGACGGCGCAGTCGTTAGGGTACAAGTCTCAGTTTGAGTCGATTCAGGTTGATGGCATGTGACGCAGGGTTGCACGTAAATGCCGGTTAAGTGTCGAAGGTTGCTAGAATTCGATCGGGAAGACCATGAAATCCTACGGAATGGTACAGACTAAGATACGGGTCTTACATTTTGTGTGCATAGTACTTGGAGAGAGTGGGTTGGGGGTGGTCCATGTCATGACATGTTCATGAAATTCACTTTGACCATTAGGCTTGTGATGATAAATTAGCCATAGGGATAAAAGAAAAGTCGGATACATAATTCAGGTGGGCCACACCAAGAGAAATAATGGGAAAAGGGGATGCCTACCATTGAATTTTTATAGAGCCCACCATGATGTTTATGTGAAATTCACTCCAACCATTAGCTGCCTCATAATAATATATGCATGGAGACCAAACTTTAAGCCCATATGTGATTCATATGGGCCATACTAAGTGAAGCAGTTTCGATGGTGGGAGTTCATGCATTGTTTTTGCTCATATGGCCCACCTAAATTATGGATACATGTGAATTTTAAGCCCTATCGATAAATTCTTATCATACACCTTATGATAGAAGTGAATTTTACATACATGTCAAGGTGGGCCCACCTAGAGTTGTACATGAGTCTAGTCGAGCAAGTATTTCCCAGCTCGTGCTCGGCTCACACTTCCCGAGTCCCAACTTGTACTCGGCTCATCTCGGGTTTCGAGTTCGGATGCGTAGCTCGTGTTCTACTTGTCCAAATTCTAGCAGATATCGAGCCGAGTCGAGTCCGAGTTTTCAAGTCGAGTTCGAGTTCAAGCTTTGAGTTGAGTTCGAGCTTTGAGCCGAGTTCGAGCAAGGTTTTCGAGCCGAGTATCGAGTTACGAGTTCGAGCTTTAAGCTGAGTTCCAGCAGGGTTTTCAAGCCAAGTATCGAGTTACAAGTTCGAGCTTTGAGCTGAGTTCAAATTATAAATTGAGATTAATTTGAATTTCAATTCGATTGTTAATAGGAATTCGAAGTTAAACAAAGTAATAAAATATATAAAATGCATAATTTATGATGAAAAAACTTCGACAATAACATATTTACATTATTCAAAATGATAATTTACAACTAATAACTTCCATAAGAGGAGTGACTTCCTGTATTGTCATCTGATCTATCTGAACTGTTATCTATTTTTTCATATACATATTGATTCACTTCCTCTGAGTCAGAAGGCGAAGAGATATTTCCTTCGTGCTCTTTTACACTTTGAACTAGATTTTTTAAACTTTTTTTATGTGAAGAATTGTATGTAGTACCCAATGCCTTATAAAATTCACCGAGACAGGTTAAGAATTTGAATTCGTTACTCTTTTTCTTCTTCTTTTTTATCGCACTCAATCCTGCTTTAAGATTGTGTTGTCTTTGATTCGGATATCGCTGAAGACTAGAAACTTCTTCCATACTGCGTTTTAAGGTAAGTTGAAATTGTTCTTCCTTCAAAGCTTTTAATCTGACTTTCTCCTCTATATCTTTTGTGGATGTCATTCGTGTACTAGATCCAGAAGCAGAAGGTTTGGATGGAGTGGAAGGTTTTCTATTCGAATCTAATAGAGCCTAAAAAAAATTTGGACATCCTTAGGGGCATTGGGGCTTGGTTTTGCGTCACCATCTCGACATGATAAGTGTAACCGAAATTGATTAGTCTTGTTCATAAACTTTGAAATAGTGGTGAAGACCGCTTGAGTTAAAGTAGGAATATGCCAATACGTCCTGGAGGGGGGTGAATAAGACTTTTTAAAGTTTTACAGTGTATTTAAAAATCCTATTGCACTAATCCTATCAGATATACAATTAACAAGATTACTCAAATGTAACTCTACTAGCTTCCAAGCCCACCAGAGGATCCAATCACGAACTATTCAGAAGATAGCAATATAAAACTTAGTTCATGTTGGATATGACTGTGTATGTGTGTGAGGTGTGATATCAGATATTCAGATATTGAAACAATAAAGTAAATCACACAAACAAAGAAATCGTAAACACAAATATTTTTATAGTGGTTTGACTACTTGTCTACTCCACTCCCGGCTGCCGTACTCAACCCTTGAGTGTACCGAATTTCACCAAGGAGGTTTCCCAAGGTTCACCTCAAACCTAAGGTTTTAAATCAGTTCACCTTCAACCTTTACACGCAGGTTTCTACTCGGCTCACCTCTAACCCTGGAGTTTTACTGGTTCACTCCTAATCAGATGTTTATACTCTCCACAGAGCAAGGGTCCACACAACGCACCCACTATGTACACTCTCGCCGGAGGCCTCCTATGAGGACTTCAACGGGTGAGCAACACTTAAGACCCAATCCTAAAAAGGAATGATCACAAGTGTCCTCTGGACTTTAGATACTTATAAATAAGTTGATGAGTCCCATTCAGCGTAATGACAAAAATCTCCTCCTTATTATTGAAGAGTCTTCGGATCCCTTAATCCGCAACACAAAAGATGTACCAGTACTTAGCTTTGGGTTGGGTCAAGGTTAGGACAGAAATCCACTCTCTTATAATTTTTCTATAAGGAAGATAAAGTGATTTCTGTCATCTATTCATTCAAGGCATCCCAGCTTAACGATAAACTATTAAGATAGTTGTTGAAGGATCCTTGAATGTGGAAGTTCATTTTCCAGTCCACTCTATTGAATGTCAATGAATGAGAGTGGATTAGAAGATGAATTCCCATGAGAGAAAGGGCTTTGGATATATGATCTAAAGGTTAAACACACAAAAGCACTCTCTTCTTTATCTACCAGCAATGTCGACAAGTCTCTCTATATATAGGCAAAAGGTTTCAACAGATATAAAATGGTCATATTTACGACAGAGTTCAATATCATCGAGCGTATACTCTCGATGGGATCGATTGTCTACTCAATAACCCAAACTCAAATGTCATACGCTTTTGAAACCCTTTGTCAGCTGGTCGATGGGATTGATACTGGTGTCGATGTCATCGGATTTCAAACTCTAATTCCATCGATAGTGAGATCGATCTATCGATATTTGAAGCATGAGAGAGATAAGTTTTAAAATATTTCAGATTTTTAAGATATCATCGGGGAACAACCGATGTCATCGAAATTTGAATATTGATGATATCGGAGGCCGCGTCGATGAGATTGATAAATCGTATAGATTTACTTATAAGCACGTTGGACAGTTTATGTCCAGTCTCGATCCAATCGACTAGGCCTCGATAGCATTGACATAAGAATATCAATTTCCTCGAGTGGCCCCTGATCAAAGTTAAAAACAACCTGAAATATTTGTTGGAAGAAATGCTCGCCCACTATCGATATGATCGATGGCCTTCCAATATGATCGATATTTGAACTTAGATTGAATTGGGAAGGACATCGATATATCGAAGCACATAGTAATTTTCTTAAGAAAACAAAGGAGCTAGAAATCTGCCTGTTGATATTATTGAGCCACTTTCAATGGGCTTGATATTTGAATATCGATGATATCGATAAATGTATCGATATATCGATAAATCCATCTAGATGAGTATGCGGTTACTGGACACTTTTAGTCCTCTTATCGATAGTATCGATCAAGTGTCGAGGACATCGATAGCATAGGTCGATCATATCGAAATGTGTATCGATACAATCGATAGGGCAAACAAACTTAGAGATTTTCTGATGTTTGAAAAAGTTCACTTATCCAAAAACCCTCATATGTTCTAAGTTATTTTTAAGGGTTTTAGTCACCTGGTGTTTTGAAAATGGGATATGAGGCTATGATTTACTTATGACGAGCTTCCACACATCCGGTTGAAGCAGGAACTTGAATTGTTCTTCCTGTGAGGCTCTACAGATTGACTGACTCAACACACACGGTAATTGACAAACCAGGGCACTAGGAGGTACACTTTCAATCTCTCCCTTTGTTAATTACGTGACAAAACACCAAAACACCCTAGGATAATATCTAGATAGACACATCCTAAATTGTGTGTACATGGTTTTACATAATTTTATAAATTCTAATACAGCCATGTACACAACCAGTATTTGCTCCCCCTTTCTGTAAAACTTTCCCTTTTTTGGTGCAGCTGCTCCCCCTAACACCTGTAACATATAAGAGCAAAGATCCAATTTTCCACACTGGGTGTTTTCACTTTTCTCCCCCTTTTTGTCAGTCATTGACAAAGATAAAGCAGTAGATATTGACTGAAGTTAAAGAAGCATATGGGAAAATATAGATGTATAGAGATGAAATCAGTTCAAATCATATATCAACTTTAGAAGATATGAATGCATATTAAACAGGTTAGGTAAGATAATCATGAAAATCACATGCATTCCATAGCAGAAACTCCATTTAACTAGGGGATTTCATATTTCACTATAGCAGTAAGAATAGAATTATATGTTGCCATATTCAACAAAATTTTCATCATTCAAAAGCACGTATTTCCCTAGACAGCAGTAGACTACTACCAATCAGACACAAATATCAAACCCATGTAGAGATACCCAAAACGAATAAATAGGAATGAGTGCAGAAACTAGTGTTCATAGCTAGACACACTTCCCCTCCAAAACAGTCTTCTTTTAACACATAACAGGCCCTCCAGTCGTTAGTAGCTCAAGAATCTGTTGCACAAAATGTTGGAGAACTTTCATCCTATTTTCTATTCCTGATAGTCATTGCTCGCAGTGATGGAGTCGCTCATCAATTCCAGTGAGATTTTTTAAAAATTAGCGCTCAAGCACATGGCGTTGATGATTAGTGACAAAAGCAGGACTGTATTAAGGAGTTTAGTTAGATCCCCAGAGAGTTTCTTCTTTATGCACGGGACTACTCTCTCTATAAAGTGGAGGATTCTTAGATGGGACAGAAACATACACTTGTTGGGCTGCATGTAATGCCCTGGAAAAATCCATACTTGGACTCGAGTATCAACTCGACCAGAAATCGCGTATGATTAATTCCTTTGGAAAATAAGTGTAAGTTAGCTGGCGCGACGCTAGAGTAGCTGGGAAATAGTCCCTAATTGCTTTAAATACGTTCTACAAGACCCAAATCGAGTAGAACCAATGACTCTATAATACTCTAAAACCTCGAATCAAACTCTAAGCAGGTTTGTTCTCTGGACCACTTTGAAACTTTGTATTAGATCTAGACAGCGCGTCGAAAGTCCGATACCTACTATCTTAGATCGTTAGAACCGCCTAGCTAGACTTGACAATCATTTTGAAAATCAAGTCCAACCGACATTCGCAGGCTATTTCATTGAGCCTGGACTGAAGAGAGTAAGAATAGGGACAGATTTGGAATTTGAAAAATAAATCTGGCACACGAGTTGACGCGTCAGTATTAAGCATTCTGACCGTCAAAATTCAGCCAAATTATACCCTCGGATCAGAAAAAATTTCTATTTCATATCATGAGACTTGCAGCCCCGATCTACGTTCGGTGACCGCTGAACTGAAACTGGACCGCCACGGGCGATCTGCGAACCCTGCCGGACTGAAAACTTGATGTATGCTAGATCCAGTATGCATGAGCTTAAGTCCGATCGCGTTCGGCCAGGGGACCACTAGAAATGTCCTTTTGGACCGAAACAGCCCCGAATTGGATATACCCTGAGTAAACTTTGTTCCCGAGCCTATTCCGGGCATTTTTGTACTTATAAAAGGGGTTGAAACCCTCACTCCTCTCTCTCATCCGAATTTGAGAAAAATCCTAGACTGGAAGAGAGAAAAGGTGAGAGTTTGTGAGAGAGAGTAGGAGAGGATTTTCCTGCTGTCGTGCCACCTGTTGCACGTGCTTTAGCAACACGCTCCGATCACTTAGCCAGTGATTTCTCCACATTTTCAGGTAAGAAAATACCCTAGAAGTTGCTGATTTGAGGTTCACTAGGATTCATAGCATGTTAGCTGATAGAACTTGTGTATTAGGTTCTCTATTCGCCGTAGACGAAGTGTATACGCTCTGTTCGAATCACCTCACCTGTAAGGGAAAAGGTGCGGATTTTAGACGCTTTAATTAACTGTTTCCAATGCTTTTAATGTCATTTAATAGTAGATTATCGACAGCAACGCTGTTTGACATGTACAACATGCTGTCCGTTTCCTGTTTCGTAAATCGACGAAGAATATGAGATTTAGGGCATTTTAGTCATTTGTAGGAAGTACTGTTTTCATTCATATTTTGTTGATGTGATTGACATCGTTTATTGTCGCATTAGAATGTTAGGAATACGTGCATAATTAGTTTGGCGAAGAGATTCTCCTAAATGCACACTTCGGGTCGACATACTATATGTAGACCTAAGTGTGTAGTGTAAGTGCTTGTATAAATGCTTGTATTAGTATGTATTGAATTAAATGGTGTTATGGATTAGTTTGAGATTGATTTCTCAATTAATATGCTGATGTAAATGATTTCCTACATATTAGCTATATGTAAGAATTCATTACATGTATGAAATGCACGTGCTTGAAGATTTGCTTAAGTTGTATGTTATAACATGTGTTAACATGCTCACACGGTTGTATTTCATTTTCAATACTTTCATATGATTGCTGATGTGATTCCATAATTGTTTGGGACTATACTTAGTCCAGACAGTCGGTAACCGAGAAATTTCGTGGTTGGCCTATCTTTGCCAAGAACGACGCGTCGATGAACGCAAGCCGTGTTCTGGAGTTGGCGGCAGTGGTTAGGCCACACGAAGTGTTTTACGCACTTCATGTCGTTCGACTTGAGATGCGATCGTGCTAGTCGAGCCTGTCAAGTAACCCGACTGGCCATTGTATGTTCACCCTGCATGAGTCATAACTGCTTGAACCTAGGGTACTGAACTTACCATTGTAAACCCTGTTAACCATGGTACCTTGATCCACGAAGACTCATGAGCCGGGCATTGTGGTATGGGACACCGTGGTCGAGCTGTCGGCCTACGCTGGGGCCACAAACCTCCCCGTAGTGACTAGTGAGCACCTATGTCTAGTAAGCAGATTATGGTGGTATGGGACACTATATTCTTGCTGTCGGCCTACACTGATCAGGCGACGAGTCTTTTGTAGTGACCGCGAGCGTATTCTGAGTCCACGGGAGGCGAAGACCCTTCAGTAGCAGTGAGAGTACAGTAGGCCTGTATTGATAAGGTGATGGGGGAGCGGTACAACGAGTGCGAGCAACAGCCCTGGCAGCCCTTGCAGGGACCTACAAAATATACATCGTATGAGATTACTAGGAGTGACGACCCTAGACAGGATCTGTGTTGGGATTGATATAAGGGAAGTACCTTAGTTTTCCAATCCTGCTGTTTGAATGGACTAATAACAACTTGGCAATCATATCACCATTACATTGCATGTGCCTGGAAGATGTGGAGCACTGAGCGGGATGCACGCATGCCGCGGGCATTAGATAGTGCCGTATGAGGGAGAACGTCAGTGAGGGCATCCATCATGTCATGTCATATTGCATTAACAACAGTATTATGATTGTTTGATTTACTGCTTTACTATTATCGCATGATTGATTTGAGAACATGCTAATCTTTGCTCTATGATTCCACTGAGTTGATCACTCACTCCCACGTTATGGGATGGTGTTTGCAACACCCACCAGACCCTCTCTTAGATGCAGGTGATGCAGAGATCCAGGAGGCAGAGCTGGACTATGATGAGGACCAGGACGAGTTCTCATACATGCAGTACCACGGCGGCTTTGCTTAGGTGACCTGGGTTGACGGCACTCCTTAGTGGGACTATTTTAGACTTTTGATTTTATTTCTTTACATGTATATGAGACTCAGTGATGTATTCATACTTTAGTGACAGTCGAGATCTACTTTGTTTTTCCATACAGTGATATATATATTGTTTAGTCTTCCGCTTGCTTTTATCACTGGATCTGGAGTATGAATTACAGTTTTAATATACTTTTACTCATGTGAATGCTTTAACTCAGACAATATTGAATCATAATCATTTTTGTTGCATAAGTGACGGTCTGGAACTCGGTAGTTGAGTTTATACACGACCCCCGATTTTCAGGGTGTTATAAGTTGGTATCAGAGTATGAATAAGATTATACCGGGCCTGGGTTATGGTCACGCGACGTATGCTGTCACTTCCTTTAACTTAGGAGGGTGTGAGAAGGGTTTAGAAACACTTATAAGATCGCAAATTCGCCAATAGGCAAAGACTATTCATATCGATCGCGCGATCGAGTCCGTAACGCATCTAGGGTCACGTGAAGCGACCTGAGTAGCTCCTAGGTAGTAGGTAAGTGGGTTGAGATGTTCCTTGAATGATTCTAAACCCGTGAATGTAAATCCTTGGGCTGTGGGACAACCACAACCCCTGCATTCAATCGTCAGGGCTTAAAAACCCCGTTTTACCTAAAATCTTCAAAATTCTTCCTCTCACCACTCCATTCTTCAATGTTTTCTTAATATCTTCATGTTAGGAATTGATCCTAATGTGAAAATGACATAAAATCATACTTTGATAAAATTTTACAATGAATAGTAAACTTTTATGAAAACTGGCCATTAGGCCATTCTAAGTTTACTTTCTTTAGCAACTAATGAGCTAGATGGATGTATTAGCTCCTTCTACACCAAAATCATATGCTGTATGATAAAGAATTGTATTCGGGATTGCAGATTGGCCCTGAAAAGTCCAGAATTCATGTTTGGGCCTCTATAGGTCAATATACAATGAACCAAGATGGGGACCATAAATTTTTGGGGTCCCTGGACCATGGGGGACTAGACCCATGTGGTCCCACCGACCAGATCATGGGACAGTCGGTGACGCCATCTTCGGTTCGGCGATGCATCGCCGTCCGGTGGGGCCCACTTGATGTGATTTTTGGGCGCACGCCCTATTTTGAGTAGTATACACCCTCCATGTAGTGTTCGACCATAGAAAACCCCTAAAAGGGGTACTTCCTTCACAAACAGCCCCTTTCCTAGCCCCATTTACATTTTCTAGCTGCCCTCTCCCAAATCTGTGGTTCCAAACCACTCCCAAATCCATTCTTGGCTGAAAACGACCCCACTCCATCATTCTATTGCTGTTTCCAGCCCTCTATCTAGCAAATCTTGGCTTTTAGAGCTCTTACAACCCCCAAATTGAGCTGAAATCGTGAGGTGCTCCATTCCCCTTTTTCATTCTCTTTTCTTCCTGAAAATACATCCTAAGGGAGCTTGAAGCATCCCTCTACAACGACTAGATCTCCCTTTTCCAGTTTGGACAGCTATTTCCTTACATTTTCCCCATTTTCTATGGCTTTTGTTGAAGCCATTTTGGGTCTTTTGTCACTATCCACCATCCTCTCTTTGATGGGTAAGAGAAAGACCGCAACGGAAGAGGCTATGCCTAGTCACCTTGCTCAATCAAGAAGACTGCGGGGTGGCGTCGCTAGCTCAAGCGCCGCCGCAAGTCCAAGTACAGCCCGAGAGTTCCATACAAAGTGGGATTTGGATCCCCATACTCAACTTGGGCGAGTGATTTTAGTAGAGATGCCTCACGGCCAATACACTGACCGTAAGATGTTGTTTGAGGCGGATGTGGAAGGATGACTATTCGGTAAATTTCTGTTGTTCGAGCGCATTGAAGCTGCGCATTGGGGTCCGATCTTTGAAGCTCGTGCTCATGCTAATGTGAGCATCGTTCGTGCCTTCTACGCTCGTATCCAGAATCCTACACTGGAGCCATTACAGTTCAAGATTCCTTTTGGTAGAGACCGGATGGCTACGATCGATGTTCGGTTGATTACGCGACTTCTGAACATGCCTCTTGGTGATGTTCATCCTAGTGCAAAGAATTTGAGGAATAGGCGTGAGCGAGATCGCCGTACCAGATTCCTATGCGGTAAACTAGTTCTATGGCAGCCTAATAATAGCCTCAAGGCGTCTCGTATATCTAATGATTTGTGCCTGCTACACCACATTTGCACGTTCAACGTGTATCCCAGGTCGACAAATCGCATTGAATGTACGCGCCTTATGGTTGATTTCTTGTATCTGGTGGCCCAGGGAGAGAATGTGTGTATGGCCACTTTCATCTTGCGACAGATTATCCTCATAGCAAAATCAAGAAGAACGTCCGAGTCGCTTCCTTTTGGCCAACTTATATGCAAGATCACGCTCGAGTTTGCTTACAGACTTGGGCCAGAGTTGCCAGTTCTGATTCACAGCATTGATGAGTCTATCATGGTCAAGATGAAGATCGGGTCTCAGTACCGTAAGACTCATCTTGAAGAGGATAGCGAGGACGACTTTGATGACGAAGAGGATCTAAGTGAAGGAGAACCCGGAGCAGAAGTTGAGGAAGAAGTCCAGGAAGAGATAGAAGAGGAGGCTCAGGATACAGATGAGAGCCCTCCTCCTTCTGATCAGGCTACTAGTGATGATCGCATCGCCCGAATTGAGGAGAGCCAGGTCACCTTGCAAAGGAAAGTTTAGTAACTTCGTGCTGAAGTCGAGGATGCCAAGGCCGTTACGAAGAGGAAATTCGTCAAGGTGACTCGCACCTTAAAGGCGATCCTGTGCTGCTTGCAGGATAAGTGTGCTCCTCCTCCATCACCCGACTCAGACTAACAATGAGATCTTTGATGTTGTTGTTAGCAGTTAGTCATTTCCTGCTTTATGTTGTGTAAGCCTGTTAAGGCTAGTAGTTTACTTATGTTGTTGTTATATCTTTAACTGCCTTAGTTCCCATGTATTTCTTGTCATGATACTTGTAAGGAGATATCCCTTGTATTGTGACAATTTTGATTAAATGAAATGCATGGAATGCTTTTGACTCTTATGTGAATGATTGTGGTGTGTTTGTGCTATTGAGACTGACAAGGTTGCGCCCTATTTTTAATATAGGGAATACCATCGAAGGCTACACGGAGTACAGCTCGGCTTACATTGAGTGAGCCTATGGATCAGGCTCCTTCGTAGTCTGATGCACATGCGGACCCTGCTGTGGGCCCGATTCCTGAGATAGTACGTGCATCTCAGCCTGTTACTGGTCCTGCAGCTGGACCACCACCGTTCACACCGCCCGTCAGAGAGCCGTACAGCGTGTCTTCTTTGACGCAGTACATACCACAGCCTGCTCCACCTCTAGATAGATTTGAGCAGATGATGGCTATGATGCAGCAGCAGCAGCTCCTGACTACGATTGTGGGGACTCTAGCCCAGGGTGGGAGTGTGCCTCCACCTGCACCACCTGCGCATCCAGCTGAGGATACCTATACATATGCTCAGGATGAGGGCATGGCTCATCCTGCACCACCTGCTTACCCTGCGGAGAATGGCGCAGACACACGGAGCTTGTTAGAACGATTTCAGCGCTTACGTCCTCCCACTTTTATGGGTTCTCATAGACCCGAGGAGGCCGAGTATTGGCTCGATCATGTGTCGAAGATACTGCGGATGATACATTATTTAGAGACTGAGCAGGTCGAGTTGGCTACGTTCCTGTTCGAGCGAGAGGCTAGCTTGTGGTGGGACAGTGTATTGCGGACCGTTGCCGCCAATTATATATGGACCTGGGCAGCGTTTGAGTTCCGCTTCCATGAGAAATATTATCCCCAGACGTATAGGCATGATTGGGAGAATGAGTTTCTGCGCCTTAGACAGAGAGGCATGACGGTCACTGAGTATGAGCATCGGTTCACCGAGTTGGGCAGATACGTCCCGACTATTTTGTCAGATGAGCACATGCGCATACGGTGCTTTTCAGAGGGTTTGCGACCGGATATTCGGTCGAAGATGTGCTGCGTGAGCATTCCCTCTTATGCAGAGCTGATTCACATGTCCATGCGGGCAGAGAAGGATGTGGATTGACTTACCCGATCTCGTGGCCCTGTTGCTCCTAGGCCACGACCAGAGTTGTCGGACAGGCCCTTTACGGGCAAGAGGCCTCGCGCCGACCCTCCTACTCGGGCTACAGCGCCAGTACCACCGTTTCGACGTCCCGAGTTATCGTTTACATACTGTGGGAGGTCGGGCCATTCGGCGCAGAGTTGTTTTGCTCGGATGCGGGATAGTGGGTTCTCACCACCGCAGAAGATCGACCGTACACGTCCATAGGCGATATCGGCACCTCCTATACGGTTGACTCCTACGCACCCTTCCTTCAAACCTCCGGTATCCCAGATCAGGCAGCCTCTACGGCCCACGGCACAGTGGCCGAACTGGCCACAGCAGGCACGGGTGCATGCGTTGACAGCTGAGGCAGCTGCGATGGAGACTTCTCAGCATTCGGCCTTTGAGGTCACGGCTCACATTGGAGGTATTCCAATACTCGTGATGGTAGACACTGGATCCATGATTTCATTGATATCACGTGCCATAGTCAGACGCATTGGGCTACAGACTATTACTATGGATGGGGTGCGAGTTTATACAGCTCACGGATCCTTTACAGATGCCACCCAGATGTGTGAGGGCTGTTTGGTGGATCTGGAGGGCAAGACGATGGCTTTAGATCTCGTCATCGACCCCTCTCTCGTTTATCTCGACGTCATTCTTGGCATGGATTGGTTGACTGCAGCGAGGGCCGAGATTGACTGCGAGACTCGTATAGTGACTGCGTACGAGCCAGAGGGTGCATCCTTCACATTTCCAGTGCGGGTAAATCTCTCCTTCCGCATACTTAGTTACTCTACTTTACTGCGAGACGCTGGTGTCCAGATACTTAAGCATACGCCAGTCATTTACGAGTTTGGGGATCTGTTCAGGAAGATCCCTGGTTTGTCGCCCCAACGAGAGATCGATTTCACTATCGATCTGGTGCCTGGTTTCACGCCCGTCTCACTGCCGACGTATCGCATGACACCATGTGAGATGGAAGAGTTGAGGACGCAGATTGATGGTTTGCTAGAGCTTGGCCTTATACGGCCTAGTGTGTCTCCTTGGGGAGCACCAGTTCTATTCGTGAGGAAGAAGGATAGTTCGATGCGATTGTGTATTGATTATCGCAAGCTGAACCAGATCACGGTGAAGAACAAGTACCCTTTACCCAGGATCGATGACTTATTTGATCAGTTGAGAGGAGCGCAGTACTTCTCGAAGATTGATCTTCAGTCAGGATATCATCAGTTGCACGTCAGGGATGAGGACGTGTAGAAGACAGCATTCAGGACCAGTTTTGGCCACTACGAGTTCCTTGTGATGTCGTTTGGTCTCACGAACGCACCAGCCGTGTTCATGGATCTGATAAACCGGGTATTTCGGCCTTTCCTCTATCGATTCGTCGTTGTGTTCATTGACGACATTTTGGTATACTCCAGGAGTCGAGAAGAGCATGAGGAGCACTTGCGCTTGGTCCTGGATACTCTTAGACAGCATCAGTTGTTCGCACAGTACAAGAAGTGTGACTTCTAGAAGCAGAAAGTGAAGTTCCTGGGACACGTGGTGTCCAAGGATGGCATGGCAGTTGACTTGTCTAAGGTAGCTGCGGTGCAGGACTGGGAGCAGCCTGGTTCTGTCACTGAGGTGAGGAGTTTCTTGGGTCTCGCTGGCTACTATCGGCGCTTCATTCAGGATTTCTTGAAGATCGTGAGACCTTTATCTCAGTTGACACGGAAGGACGTGAAGTTCACCTGGAATGACAAGGCGGAGTCAGCTTTTCAGGAGCTGAAGGACAGACTTACGTCCGCCCCTGTGCTAGTATTGCCAGAGCAAGGGGTTAGATACACTATATACACTGACGCGTCTAGCGTTGGTCTGGGTTGTGTCCTTATGCAGAGGGACAGGGTAATTTCATATGCCTCGAGACAATTAAGGAAGCACGAGGAGAATTACCCTACACACGACCTAGAGTTAGCAGCCGTCATATTCACACTGAGACTTTGGAGACATTACCTCTACGGAGAGGAGTTTGAGCTCTTTTGCGACCACGAGAGCCTCAAGTATATATTCATGCAGCGAGACTTGAATATGAGGCAGCGGCGATGGATGGAGACGTTGAAGGACTTCAAGTTCGAAGTCTCTTACCATCCTGGGAAGGTGAACCTTGTGGCTGACGCGTTGAGCCGCAAGAAGGCGATAGAGTTTGCGGCTCCGCTGATGGTTGCTGAGTGAGATATGGTTGAGTTTTTGTGAGACTTTGAGCATAAACTCACAGTAGAGGAGCCGTATGAGTTCATCGCACATGTACAGGTGCGATCTCAGATCGATGACCGGGTCATCGAGGCGCAGAGGGACGATGCGCATCTAGCTGAGCTTCGAGAGCAGGCTAGTGATGATGCTGACGCCGAGTGACGAGTTGGCATGGATGGGGGCTTACGTTATCGTGGCCGCCTATGCGTCCTAGATGTCCCTGACTTGAGACGAGAGATTCTCGAGGCTGCGCATTGTACCAGACTCGTGATGCATCCAGGCAGTACGAAAATGTACCGTGACATGAAGAGGACTTATTGGTGGGAAGGTATGAAGACCCACATAGCAGAGTTCGTGTCCCGTTGTCTCACTTTTCATCAGGTGAAGGCAGAGCATCGCCGACCACCTGGACTTTCGTAGCCTATGCCGATCGTAGAGTGGAAGTGGGATTTCATTTCCATGGACTTCATTTCAGGGCTGCCGAAGACGAGGAAGGGACATGATTCCATTTGGGTGATCATCGACCGTTTGACGAAGTCGGCGCACTTCCTACCTATCAGAGTTATGAACTCTGCAGATGAGCTGGCTAGACTGTACATCAGAGAGATTGTGCGTCTGCATGGAGTTCCGTTGGAGATCGTGTCGGACAGAGACACGCGGTTCACTTCTATTTTTTGGACTCGCATTCAGGAGGCTATGGGTGTGAAATTAAAGTTCAGTACTGCCTTTCACCCACAGACAGACGGACAGACACAGCGGGTGAACCAGATCTTAGAGGATATGTTACGAGCTTGCGCATTAGACTTCAAGGACAGTTGGGATGATTGTCTTGCCTATGCGGAGTTTGTGTATAACAACAGTTTTCAAGCGAGTATCGGTATGGCACCTTATTAGGCGCTGTATGGGCGACCTTGTCGCTCACCGCATTGCTGGGCAGAGGTCGGTGAGCTAACTTGATTGGCCCAGAATTAGTGCAGGCGACGTCAGAGAAGATTGATATCATTAGACGTCGGCTTCTCACAGCGCAGAGCAGACAGAAGAGTTATACCAATACGAGACGACGGCCGCTGGAGTTCACAGTTGGGGATCATGTGTTTTTACGAGTTTCCCCTATGAAGGGAGTCCTTCGGTTCGGGAAGAAGGGGAAGCTAGCACCGTGATTTATTGGTCCATTCCAGATCCTCGATCGTGTGGGAGCAGTGGCTTGCCGATTGGCTTTACCCACGCCTCTCGCGAGCGTTCACAACGTATTTCATATTTCTATGCTGAAGAAGTACGTTTCTGATCCTTCCCATATCATCAGATGGGAGCAGGTGTAGTTAGGAGAGGATGTTACATATATCCTGCGACCGACGCGTATCCTAGACAGGAAGGAGCAGGTACTGCGTAGCAAGGTGATTCTCCTTGTGAAGGTATTGTGGACGCATCACTCTGAGGAAGAGGCTACCTGGGAGACAGAAGCCGAGATCAGAAAGAACTACCCACAGCTTCTCGAGGAGTACGAAAAGGTACAAATTTTGAGGACGAAATTATTTGTTAAGGGGGGTAGATTATAACGCCCTTGGAAAATCCATACTTGGACTCGAGTACCAACTCGACCAGAAATCGCGTAGGATTAATTCCTTTGGAAAATAAGTGTAAGTTAGCTAGCGCGACGCTAGAGTAGCTGGAAAATAGTCCCTGATCGCTTTAAATATGTTCTACAAGACCCAAATCGAGTAGAACCAATGACTCTATAATGCTCTAAAACTCGAATCAAACTCTAAGTAGGTTTGTTCTCTGGACCACTTTGAAACTTTGTATTGGATCTAGACCGTGCGTTGAAAGTCCGATACCTACTATCTTAGACCATTAGAACCGCCTAGCTGGACTTGATAATCATTTCAAAAATCAAGTCCAACCGACATTCGCAGGCTATTTCATTGAGCCTGGACTAAAGAGAGTAAGAATAGGGACAGATTTGGAATTTGAAAATCAAATCTGGCACATGACTTAACGCGTCAGTATTAAGCGTTCTGACCATCAGAATTCAGCCAAATTACACCCTCGGATCTGGAAAAATTTCTATTTCATATCATGAGACTTGCAGCCCTGATCTACATTCGGTGACCGCTGAACTGAAACTGGACCGCCACGGGCGATCTGCGAACCCTGCCGGACTGAAAACTTGATGTATGCTAGATCCAGTATGCATGAGCTTAAGTCCGATCGCGTTTGGCCAGGGGACCACCAGAAATGTCCTTTTGGACCGAAACAGCCCCGAATTGGATATACCCTAAGTAAACTTTGTTCCCGAGCCTATTCCGGGCATTTTTGTACTTATAAAAGGGGTTGAAACCCTCACTCCTCTCTCCCATCCGAATTTGAGAAAAATCCTAGACTGGGAGAGAGAAAAGGTGAGAGTTTGTGAGAGAGAGTAGGAGAGGATTTTCCTGCTGTCGTGCCACCTGTTGCACGTGCTTTAGCAACACGCTCCGATCACTTAGCCAGTGATTTCTCCACATTTTCAGGTAAGAAAATACCCTAGAAGTTGCTGATTTGAGGTTCACTAGGATTCATAGCATGTTAGCTGATAGAACTTGTGTATTAGGTTCTCTATTCACCGTAGACGAAGTGTATACGCTCCGTTCGAATCACCTCACCTGTAAGGGAAAATGTGTGGATTTTAGACGCTTTGATTAACTGTTTCCAACGCTTTCAATGTCATTTAATAGTAGATTATCGACGGCAACGCCGTTTGACATGTACAACATGCTGTCCGTTTCCTGTTTCGTAAACCGACGAAGAATATGAGATTTAGGGCATTTTAGTCATTTGTAGGAAGTACTGTTTTCATTCATATTTTGTTGATGTGATTGACATGGTTTATTGTCGCATTAGAATGTCAGGAATACTTGCATAATTAGTTTGGCGAAGAGATTCGCCTAAATGCGCACTTTGGGTCGACATACTATATGTAGAATTAAGTGTGTAGTGTAAGTGCTTGTATAAATGCTTGTATTAGTATGTATTGAATTAAATGGTGTTATGGATTAGTTTGAGATTGATTTCTCAATTAATATGCTGATGTAAATGATTTTCTACATATTAGCTATATGCAAGAATTCATTATATGTATGAAATGCACGTGCTTGAAGATTTGCTTAAGTTGTATGTTATAACATGTGTTAACATGCTCACATGGTTGTATTTCATTTTCAATTCTTTCATATGATTTCTGATGTGATTCCATAATTGTTTGGGACTATACTTAGTCCGGGCAGTCGGTAACCGAAAAATTTCGTGGTTGGCCTATCTTTGCTACGAACGACCCGTCGATGAACGCGAGCCGTGTCCTGAAGTTGGCGGCAGTGGTTAGGCCACACGAAGTGTTTTATGGACTTCATGTCGTTCGACTTGAGATGCGATCGTGCTAGTCGAGCCTGTCAAGTAACCCGACTGGCCATTGTATGTTCACCCTGCATGAGTCATAACTGCTTGAACCTAGGGTACTGAACTTACCATTGTAAACCCTGTTAACCATGGTACCTTGATCCACGAAGACTCATGAGCCGGGCATTGTGGTATGGGACACCGTGGTCGAGCTGTCGGCCTACGCTGGGGCCACAAACCTCCCCGTAGTGACCAGTGAACACCTATGTCTCGTGAGCAGATTATGGTGGTATGGGACACTATATTCTTGCTGTCGGCCTACACTGATCAGGAGACGAGTCTTTTGTAGTGACCGCGAGCGTATTCTGAGTCCACGGGAGGCGAAGACCCTTCAGTAGCAGTGAGAGTACAGTAGGCCTGTATTGATAAGGTGATGGGGGAGCGGTACAACGAGTGCGAGCAACAGCCCTGGCAGCCCTTGCAGGGACCTACAAAATATACATCGTATGAGATTACTAGGAGTGACGACCCTAGACAGGATCTGTGTTGGGATTGATATAAGGGAAGTACCTTAGTTTTCCAATCCTGCTGTTTGAATGGACTAATAACAACTTGGCAATCATATCACCATTACATTGCATGTGCCTGGAAGATGTGGAGCACTGAGCGGGATGCATGCATGCCGCGGGCATTAGATGGTGCCGTATGAGGGAGAACGTCAGTGAGGGCATCCATCATGTCATGTCATATTGCATTAACAACAGTATTATGATTGTTTGATTTACTGCTTTACTATTATCGCATGATTGATTTGAGAACATGTTAATCTTTGCTCTATGATTCCACTGAGTTGATCACTCACTCCCACACTACGGGATGGTGTTTACAATACCTACCAGACCCTGTCTTAGATGCAGGTGATGCAGATATCCAAGAGGCAGAGCCGGACTATGATGAGGACCAGGACGAGTTCTCATACATGCAGTACCACGACGGCTTTTCTTAGGTGACCTAGGTTGACGGGACTCCTCAGTGGGACTATTTTGGACATTTAATTTTGTTTCTTTACATGTATATAAGATTCAGTGATGTATTCATACTTTATTGACAGTCGAGATCTACTTTGTTTTTCCATACAATGATATATATATTGTTTAGTCTTCCGCTTGCTTTTATCACTGGATCTGGAGTATGAATTGCAGTTTTGGTATAATTTTTCTCATGTGAATGCTTTAACTCAGACAACATTGAATCATAATCATTTTTTTTGCATAAGTGACGGTCTGGAACTCGGGAGTTGAGTTTATACACGACCCCCGATTTTCAGGGTGTTACACTGCATCATGGTCGAGCCATACTTTAGGATATACCTTATCTGTTGTTTCCGGCAGTCCTGCCTAGTGTGCGAGCTTGTAGACAAGGGACAAAAGGTAGTATTTCAAGATGGTCACTTTTGACTACCTTGATTAGCTGATCTAGAATGAGGGTTGGTAGACATACAAGGATTTCTTGAACGACCTCATACAAGACATTTAGCACAAAGGACTCAGGTATGTGTCATTGGCGTCACATGGGTACACATTCGTACTGAAGATACTATGAAGAAGTCTAAACAAGGTTCCTAGATATTTAACCTGAAGAATATTGTCATCATTTATAGGAATAGTCAGACCCTAGCACAGTGCTCAAGTAATTTCCCCCCATCTACCCAATTCGTTTAGATTTCTACTAGTGATAGGGATTTGGGTCACCTCAATGTTTAGAACACGACCAAGGACTGTTGGAGTAATTTACTTGGTGTGTTACATGAATTCCAGACGCATACATGGAGGATAAACTTGAACAACATGACAATAGTTGAAGAACTATTGGATCATTTCAAACTGATATGGACCACCCATAGCAAGCATATTCTTCCACCCAATAGTTTCAATCATGAGATCCACCCCATAGGACTTGATAGAACTAGGGAGAATGGTACGGTCGACGATCGTAACTTGTTCCCAATCATATTGGTTTTGAGGTGGTCTAGTATTTTTTCCTTTCTTAATCTTGGAAGATTTTGTAGAGAAAGCCTTACCTTTTCCTTTATCCATCTTCCTTGCTTCATTTGGATGCTGAGATTTTCTCATCAGGGTTCCGAGCAAATAAACCAAAGGAAAAATTGGGGTAGCGAGACAGGACTGGCTACTGAAAAACGTAAAAATTTTTTACTCAATAGCCTTTTATTTTGTGCTTTCTTTTGATCGTATCGATCATTGTTTCGATGTTATCGAAAAGTTTTCGATCGATTCTATCGAATCTGTCCACGATGTCATCCACAGTCATACGGCTTTTCACATTCTGAAGAGCCATCGATTGTATTGATCCTTGGTCGATAAAATCGATATTCACCATTTCAACACATAGATAAGCATATCTTGATTTGATCAATATACATCACAAAATTTTGTACGAGTTCTATACAGCTCAAAAATTATAAACATGATAATGTTTATACACAAAAAAGTTCGAGGTGTACAACCTCAGACGTAATATTGAAAGCTCAGCAAAAATCTCTCATTTTAGTACATGTTCAGATCTTGATGTATGATCTAAATGAGTTTCTTCATTCTCAGTGTTCCTTAATATCACTCCTTTCTTTTCCTATAATAATGTAGTAGTGGTTATTTGTGCGAAGACCCTTCATAATTGGTTTTCCTGATTGATCTACGATCTCGCATTCTTCTTTGTTGAATTTGACCACATGCCCATTATCACAGATCTGTGATATGCTAAGGAGATTATGCGCCAGACCTTTTATACAGAAAGCATTCTCATTTGTAAGTAGACTAATCCCTTTTATGACACCCTGTCCAATTACTTTAGCAGTGGTTCCATCTTCGTAAGTGACTAGCCCATTGTACAGATTCTAATAGATTGACAGAAGGAATTTATCACCAGTGACATGCCTTGAGCAACCACTATCTAGGTACCACTTGGTGTCATTGCCTAATAACTGATTTGAGTGAGTAGCAAGATAATTTTTCTTTTCTTTAATTACCCATTTTGAGGTAGACTTCTTTACTCTGTCTTTTTCTTTAGGTGGTGATGGATAAGTGTTTCTCCTAGGTGGACTTTTAACATTCTGAGTTTCTCTGATTGATTTGATAGTGTGGTTTTAATTAGAGTTATGTAAAGTCCGTCTAGGCGTTAAACATTCAAACTCATAATGAGTCAAATCATCACACACATGACATACTGGAGTTTTTATGGTTTTGCTTCCAGAGGCAGTAAAATTTTCAGTTCCAGGAGCTGCACTTCCAGTCTTTGATTTATATTTTTCATATCCTAGCCCACTTTTATCCTTCCCCAGTTTTCCCATTCCCAATAGTTTTTCTAGCTTCTCTCCACTTTGGGAAAACTTACAGTTTATATTGGCAATTCTTCTGAATTCTTCCAAATCAAACATAAGTGTGTGATTTTCATTCTGAAGGAGCATATTTTCATCTTTGAATTGCTCAACCTATTTGTTCAGTTTTTTGGATTCAATTTTAAGAAAAGAATTAATTCTCTTAAGTTTATCATTATTCGAGTGATGTTGCTGCAAGTCATTAATCAAATGAGTATTGATATCTAAGGTTTTCTCTAGATCTAGTTGCAATAATTCCTTTTTGTTCTCAACAATTCCAAGTCTTTTGACAACATTGACGCTATGAATGTAAAGTTGATGGTAAGCATCTTGTAATTCATCTTGTTCTCTTTCTTCCTCATTTTCAGATGGAAATGATTCAGTAGTTTGCTGTTCTTCCTCAGATTCAGTTGGAATGATCGAAGCAGTGGAGACCATAAGTATTTTCAAAGATTTTCGGTCTCCATCGCTTCATGAGTCACTTGATTATGAATTTAACTCTTCCGTATCATCCCACGTGGCGACCATTGCCTTACCCTTGGTTTTTCTATTTGGACATTCGATAGTTAGGTGTCTATACCCTCGACAGGCATAGCATTGTGGTTCTTTGGTTCTTTTCTCAAATTTTCTTGCAGAAGGTTTGTCATCCACCTTTCTACCTCTAGAGAGGCGGCCGCGATTCTTTTGAAAGAATCTTCTAAATCTCTGTGCCCGCAAAGCCACTTCCTCATCTTCATCTTCTTTTTCACTCTCACTGTCCTCATGTTTTATTTTCTTAGAAGTTTTTAGGACTGTTTTTGGATTTTAGGGATTGTGTGAAGTATAGTTCAAAAGTTTGCAGGGAACCTACTAGTTCTTCAACTTTCATCTCATCAATATTTCTACACTCCTCAATTGTTGTTACTTTGGGATTAAACTGTTCCGGTAGGGATCTTAAGATTTTGCTACATATTTTTGGTACCAGAACTTTTTCTCTCAATCCACCCATGGAGTTACAATTATATTCAACTTGGTGAAAAACTCCATAAATGTCTCATGCTCTTCCATCCTGAGATTTTCGAACTGTGAAGTCAGAAGTTGTAGTTTAGACCTCTTCATAGTGCTTGTTCCTTCATGGGTTGTTTCTAGTAGATCCCATGCTTTCTTAGATGTCTCACACATACTTATCTGATTGAACATATCCCGAGACACGGCACAGTAGATGGCGTTCATTTCTTTTGCTTCAGTAGTTCGTTGTTCTTTGTTGAACGTCGTCCACTTTTCTTTGGGTTTGGGTTTAGTGATGGTAGTTTCATCTTCAAGTAAGATCTATTCAGATGGTAACACATATCCCTTTTCAACTACATCCCAAACATCATGATTCAAAGATCTCATGAAGTAATGCATTCTAGCCTTCCAGTATCCATAATTTGAATCATCAAATACTGGAGGTCTAGTGACTGATGAGCCCTCTCCTTTGACCATATTCATAAACTTTAGTCAAGATTACTCTCTAGGCGGTGAAGCCCTTAAAGAGAGACTCGCTTTGATACCAATTGAAATAGCAGTGAAGACCGCTTGAGTTGAAGTAGGAATATGCCAATACGTCCTAGAGGGGGGTGAATAGGACTTTTTAAATTTTTACAGTGTATTTAAAAACCCTATTGCACTAATCCTATCAGATATACAATTAACAGGATTACTCAAATGTAACTTTACTGGCTTCCAAGCCTAGTAGAGGATCCAATCACAAACTATTCAGAAGATTGCAATATAGAACTTAGTTCATGCTGGATATGACTGTGTATGTGTATGAGGTGTGATATTAGATATTCAGATATTGAAATAATAAATCAAATCACATAAATAAAGTAATCGTAAACACAGTTATTTTTATAGTGGTTCGACTACTTGTCTATTCCACTCCCGACTGCCACACTCAACCATTGAGTGTACCAGATTTCACTAAGGAGGTTTCCCAGGGTTCACCTCAAACCTAAGGTTTTAAATCAGGTTCACCTTCAACCTTTGCATGGAGGTTTCTACTCGATTCACCTCTAATCCTGGAGTTTTACTGGTTCACTCCTAACCAAATGTTTATGCTCTCCACAGAGCAAGGGTCCATATAATGCACCTGGATGTTTATACTCTCCACAAAGTAAGGGTCCACAGAACGCACCCACTATGTACACTCCGGCTAGAGGCGTCCTATGAGGACTTCAAAGGGTGAGCAGCACTTAAGACCCAATCCTAGAAAGAAATGATCACAAGTGTCCTCTGGACTCTAGATACTTACAGATAAGTTGATGAGTCTCATTCAGCGCAATGACAAATATCTCCTCCTTGTTGTTGACGAGTCTTTAGCTCCCTTGATCCATAACACAAAAGATGTACCAGTACTTGGCTTTGGGTTGGGTCAAGGTTTGGACGAAAATCCACTCTCTTAGAATTTTCCTATAAGGAAGATAGAGTAATTTCCATCATCTATTCATTTAAGGCATCCCAACTTAACGATATACTATTAAGATAGTTGCTGAAGGATCCTTGAATGTGGAAGTTCATTTCCCAATCCACTCTATTGAATGTCAATGAATGAGAGTGGATTGGAAGATGAACTCCCATGAGAGAAAGGATTTTGGGTATATGATCTAAAGGTAAAACACACAAAAGCACTCTCTTCTTTCTCTACCAGCAATGTGGACAAGTCTCTCTTTATATAGGCAAAAGGTTTCAATGGATATAAAACGGTCATGTTTATGACAGAGTTCGATATCATCGAGCAAGGTCGACATCATTGAGCGTATACTCTCGATGGGATCGACTGTCCACTAGATAACACAAACTCAAATGTCATACGCTTTTGAAACCATTTGCCAGCTAGTCGATGGGATCGATACTGGTGTCGATGTCATCAGATTTCGAACTTCGATTCCATCGATACTGGGATCGATATATCGACATTTGAAGCATAAGAGAGACAAGTCTTGAAATATTTCATATTTTTAGGATATCATCAGGGAACAACTGATGTCATCAGAATTTGAATATCGATGATATCGAAGGCCACGTCGATGGGATCGATAAATCGTATAGATTTACCTATAAGCATGTTGGACAGTTTGTGTCCAGTCTCAATCCAATCGACTAGGCCTTGATAGCATCAACATAAGAATATCGATTTCCTCGAGTGGCCCTCGATCAAAGTTAAAAACAACCTAAAATATTTACTGAAAGAAATGCGCGCCCACTATAGATATGATCGATGGCCTTCCGATATGATCAATATTTGAATTTAGATTGAATCGGGAAGGACATCGATATATCAAAGTACATAGTAATTTTCTTAAGAAAATAGGGGCGTTGGAAATCTGCCTGTCGATATTATTGAGCCACTTCTAATGGGCTCGATATTTGAATATCGATGATATCGAAAGATGTATCGATATATCGATAAATCCGTCTAGATGAGTATGCAGTTGCTGGACACTTTTAGTCCTCTTATCAATAGTATCGATCAAGTGTCGAGGACATCGATAACACAAGTCAATCATATCGAAATATGTATCGATACAATCGACAGGGCAAGCAAACTTGGAGAATTTCTAATGTTTGAATAAGTTCACTTACCCAAAAACCCTCATGTTCTAAGTTATTTTTAAGGGTTTTAATCACCTGGTATTTTGGGACATGGGATGTGAGGCTATGATTTTTCTATGGCGAGCTTCCACACATCCGGTTGAGGCAGGCACTTAAATTGTTCTTCCTGTGAGGCTCTGCAGATCGACTGACTCAACACACATGGTAATTGACAAACCAGGGCACTAGCAGGTGCACTTTCAAACTTTGTGCCACACAAACCACACTTAATCTTTTTTTTAGACCTTAGTGGTGATTCAACTAGGGAAGCGTAGTCCCAAATGTTTATCGATGGGTCAGATGACGATATATCTATACTCAATTTTTAATTAAAAAATTAGAATATTGATAAATAATTTGAACTTGATATAGGAATAAAATAAAGCAATATAAATGTATTAAAAATAAAAGTAAATGAACAGGCATATGTAAATAAATATTAAAGATTAAAAGTCTTACAAACCACATTCCAATACTTTCATGTTTGAAGTGAAATAATATTATAAATCATTCAACTTTCAATTAAAAAGAATTGAAAAATCAAAAATAGTTACTAATTTACAGTTAGAGACTCATCACAAATCTCAATCTCTTCTTCTTATTCATCATCATTCACATCTCCTCTCCATATCGGGCGCAACTAATCTTTCATACAAATCAATGCTTCAACTGTATTTAGCGAAAGTGAGCTTCGATACCTTCTCATAACCCTGCTCCCTGTGGTAGACTCTCAGGAGTTTTAACACTTGGTTGAGGGTTTGAGTACCTATAGGTGGTGAAATCCCACCATGGCGTGAGTGTGTGGTGGTGTTTGAGCGTGTGTAAAAAAAAAATGCTCCCTCTGCTGAATGCGAATTCTGATGCCACTATTAAAATTGTTATTGATAATATGTCTCATGTCATCACATATAATGTAGGGTATTTTGATTCACTAACCCTCATCTTCCACCATTCAAACACGTCAAATTTGGATCGCATTATGATTGGCTCATTAAGGTACATTTCTAGGTCTGATTCCTTAGTCTCAACTCCCATTCGTTCTTGTGCCAAATATGATATGTATTCATTTAGCATATCCGAATTACCAAGTACAGAAATATCCACATCTCTACTTTCTTTAACACCCGCTACAGGTAAATTAGTAACATACTAGTTGTACAAATCTTCAAGGGCTTGACAAACCTTGGACGCCTCTATTGCCATTATTTCAGTAGGATAAATCTTCATGAAAATAAACTTAACCAACTCCATATTACAACGATGATCAAGAACAACTTCCAAGGACATCAACAAATGACATTCGTCCCAATATTTGTCGAACTTTGTCTTCATACCAATTGTCATCTGGCGTATGAAATCTGGATCCGCACTGAGATTTTTCTATAGAGCATCCTTAATCTTCCAAAGAGACAGAAGAAACTAATTCGTGGTTGAATATTGATTCCAAGAAAAAATCTTCGTGCAATCATAAAAAACTTTGAGAAATGTGTGAACTTGTTTTGCTTTGGTCCAATTATCTATGCTCGGCAACCATGAATACGTTCTGTCACGTGCCACATATTCAGGAAATGCAAGTTGTAATTCCATTGCTATATCTAACATTTCATAGCTCGAGTTTCAACATGTACACACATCCAACTTCAACATTTTTTTAGATGACACATTCAAATATTGGATGATGTCATTTCATATACTCATTCTTAATGGTGACTCCCTTATATATTTTACACTTTCTCTTATGTTCTCTATAGTGTTGTCAATTTCTTTCAGCCCTTCTTGTACAATCAAATTTACAATATGGGCACACATATGAACTGAAATATTTTTTCTTTAAAAAATAAATTTTCTATAGCCCTGAACTAGTTACATAAGCATGAAATGACATTGTCATTTACTGAAGCATTGTCTAAAGTTATTGCTGAAATTTTCTTCTCAATTCCCCAGCCTTCTAGACAACTGTAGATGCAATCTGAAATAAGTAAACCAGTATGTGGAGGAGGAAGGTTACGGAAGTTTAAAATTTACTTGCAGATTTTCCAATCCTTATCGACATAGTGAGCGGTTAATGAAATATATCCTTTTCTTTGATTAGACGCCATCCATAAATCAGACATTAAACCTATTCTGGACACTGAAGCGAAAACTTCTTTCAGTTTCATCTTCTCCTTTACATACATTTCATGCACTCTCTTTGTACTGTGATGCTGGCGACATTCTCGGCTTGAGGGTTAAGGAATTGACAGAAAGCCCCAAACCCTTTAATTTTTATCATTCTAAAAGTTTTTTCTTCCAAAATCACTTTTCTAGCATACTACTCATTCAGCTTCTCTTTGTCAAACTTATGAGTGGACACTATGTCTTGTGACTCGTCCCCTTCTGACTTCGTAAATGACAACAGCTGTTGGCCGGGAGGAGGAAGTCATGGTTTCGTAGGAAAAGTCTTCAAATATTTGTTTAGATGTGTTATAGATCCTCTTAGAATCTTGCTTTATAACCCTTTGTAGTTATTACACTTTATCTTCTGTACACCATTAACTGTCACTTATTTGAAGTCATCCCACACTGCTGATCTCTTCTTCTTCTCTTTGCATGCAGTTGACATGTCTGTGTCTCCTTCTACGATTAGAGGAGATGTGGCTGATGCACTCATCCTGGGGCTATTTGGGCTTTCATCTTGACTAGTCATCTATAAAATAAAGTTCTTGATATGTTAAACGGCTATACCTAGACAGCTAGACAGGCATACTTAACTGTCTAAATCAGTCACTCATATAAGGTTAGATAGATTATAATGCCTTCATTTTTCAATTTAAATGCTACATCGAAATTCCAGTATCATCTCCCCTTATCTCTCCAGAATATATTAATCTTGTATTTAATTCTCATGTCAATCATCAAGACAAAGTGTGGATATTTGACGATGAAAATAAATACATGAAATATATCCAAAGAGAAAAAGGAGAGACAAAATCAGAACAGACATATGCATCTAAATTAGAAGAAATGAAGATATTACAATGTATTTAACCCTGAACTGTCCAAAAAGGAGAATTTTGAGAATTTTTATGCATAAAAAAACACACTGAATCTATGTCTGGCAACATAGAAATCCTCAAATGGGCAACTGATTATCCTTATTATAACTAGAATAATAAAAATAATTAATATATATGCAAACAAAGGAGCAAGTTGAAATTGACATTCATCATCTAACTAACTAATAAAAAAAATATAAAATGAAAAACTAAAGGCATCTTAAAGTGGTAGCATTCAATACAAACGAAGTAACAAGTAAATTATAAAATGTAAAAGTACATAATCCATTAAAAGAAAATATTAAAGTACAAAGGTAAATTAGCAACTTCATTCAACATGACTTTGATTAGTAGAGAAATTAATATAGAAAACAAAACTACCAATATCAATATTGACAACTCCACACCTGACATATTAGAATCTGTTTCAAGTAAGCATATGGCAGTTCTCATGTAGTCATGCCCTCCTAGAGCCATTGCTTTAGGATGGCTTGTCGTTTATATAGTATATTAAGAAATATGGAAAAAAATGACTATTAGGTGGGACATGAATAGTAGAATCAAGAAGAGTTGTTATACTTATGAGGATAATAATGGTGGTAGAAGCGTAAGGGGTTTCTGTAGATATGGTGGGTATTTGGATATGTTTATATATATATATATATATATATATATATATATATATATATATATATATATATATATATATATATATATATATATATATATTTCAAGAGTAGATGTGAACAAAAAACACCTAGCTTTAACAAATTCTTGTAGTTCATTCATAAATCATAATGTATTTAGGGGGCACGATCAGGATAACAAAAATATAGTCAAATTAGTGTCGGGGCATCAATCTATAATGGTTCTTTTACTCTTTTTGGAAAAAATGTTTAAAGTCATTTAAGGGTGTGTTCCTGCACACTACAATGCCCTTCATATTAGTTGCTACAAAAATGTTATAGTAACCTACAAATTGGATAATTTTAAGAGATAATCAAGGTTTAGATTTACTAGAGTTTAGTGGCTAAGAATCAATTTAGGTTAGGGCATGGTTTATAGATGTCTGTAACACCCCTGATTTTGACTAATCTGGGATTAGACGTCCTTAGGCAATGGGTTAACTAAAACACCTGAGAAATCGCTCAAAACCCAATTCCATAGCCAAAGAAATCACGTAGGATAAATTCCTTTGGAAAATAAGTGTAAGTTAGCTAGCGCGACGCTAAAGTAGATGGAAAATAGTCCCTGATCACTTTAAATACATTCTACAAGACCCAAATCGAGTAGAACCAATGACTCTAAAATACTCTATAACCTGGGATCAAACTCTAAACTGGTTTGTTCTCTAGACCACTTTGAATCTTTGTATTGGATCTAGACCGCGCGTCGAAAGTCCGATACCTCCTATCTTAGACCGTTAGAACCGCCTAGCTGGACTTGACACTCATTTCGAAAATCAAGTCAAACCGATAATCACAGGCCATTTCATTGAGCCCGGACCGAAGAGAGTGCGAATAGGGACAGAATTGGAATTTCAAATTCAAATCTGGCACGCGACTTGACGCGTCAGTATTGAGCATTCTGGCCGTCAGAATTCATCCAGATTACACCCTCGGATCAGGAGAAATTTCTATTTTATATCATGAGACTCTCAGCCCTGATCTACGTGCGGTGACCACTGAACTGAAGCTGGTCCGCCACGTGCGATCTGTGGACCCAGCTGGACTGAAAACTTAATACGTGCTAGATCTGGTACGCGTGAGCTTAAGTCCGATCGCATTCGACCAGGGGACCACCAGAAAATATCTTTTGAACCGAAACAGCCCCGAATTGGATATGCACTAAGTAAACTTCGTTCCGGAGCCTGTTTTCGGCATTTTTAAGCTTATAAAAGGGGTTGAAACCCTCACTCCTCTCTCCCATCCAAAATTGCAAAAATCCCTAGATTGGGAGAGAGAAAAGGTGAGAGTTTGTGAGAGAGAGTCGGAGTGATTTTCCTGCCACCCGCTGCTGCTGCTGCACGTGCTTAGGCGACGCACTCCGATCACTTTCCCGGCGATTCCAACGCACTTTTAGGTAAAGAAAACCCTAACCACTTGCTGATTTGGGGATTTCTTTGATTCAAATAGAATAGTAGCTGATGTACATGTGTATCAGGTTGTCTGATCGCCGTAGACGAAGCGTATACGCTCCGTTCGAATCACTTCACCTATAAGAGATAAGGTACGGATTTTAGACGCTTTGATTGACTGTTTCCAAAGCTTTCAATGTCGTTTAATAGTAGATTCTTGACGGCAATGCCGTTTGACATGTACAACATGTTGTCCGTTTCCTATTTCGTAAACCAACGAAGAATATGAGATTTAGGGCATTTTAGTCATTTGTAGGAAGTACTGTTTTTACTCATATTTTGCTGATATGATTGACATGGTTTATTGTCGCATTAGAATATTAGGAATACGTGCATAATTAGTTTGGCGAAGAGATTCACCTAAATGCGCACTTCGGGTCGACATACTATATGTAGACTTAAGTGTGTAGTGTAAGTGTTTGTATAAATGCTTGTATTAGTATGTATTGAATTAAATGGTGTTATGAATTAGTTTGAGATTGATTTCTTAATTAATATGCTGGTGTAAATGGTTTCCTACATGTTAGCCATATGCATGATTTCATAATATGAATGAAATGCATGTGCTTGACGATTCGCTTAAGCTGTATGTTATAACATGTGCTTGATGATTTCATTATGATTTAGTTTGAGATTGAATTCTCAATTAATATGCTAATGGAAATGATTTCCTATATGTTGGCGATATGCATAAGTTCATTATATGTACGAAAGGCATGTGTTAGATGATTTACTTAAGTTGTACGATATAACATGTGTTAACATGCTCACATGGTTGTGTTTCATTTCCAATACTCTCACATGATCGCTGACGTGGATTCATATGTGTTTGGGACTATACGTAGTCCAGGCAGTCGGTAACCGAGCGAATTCGTGGTTAGCTTATCTTGGCCACGAAGGACGCGTCGATGAACGCGAGTCGTGTTGGAGTTGGCGGCAGTGGTTAGGCCACGCGAAGTGTTTTACGCACTTCATGTTGTTCGACTTGCGATTAGTCGAGCCCGTCAAGTAACCCGACTGGTCGTTATATGTTCACCCTGCATGAGTCATAACTGCTTGAACCTAGGATACTGAACTTACCATTGTAAACCCTGTTAACCATGGTACCTTGATCCATAAAGACTCATGAGCCGGGCATGGTGGTATGGGACACCGTGGTCGAGCTGTCGGCCTACGCTGGGGCCACAAACCTCCCCGTAGTGACTAGTGAGCACCTAGACTCGTGAGCAGATTATGGTGGTATGGGACACTATATTCTTGCTGTCGGCCTACATTGATAAGGTGATGGGGGAGCAGTGCAATGAGTGCGAGCAACAGGCCTGGCAGCCCTTTGTAGTGACCGCGAGCGTATTCTGAGTCTACAGGAGGCGACGACCCTTCCGTAGCAGTAGAGTACAGTAGGCCTGTATTGATAAGGTGATGGGGGAGCGGTGCAACGAGTGCGAGCAACAGCCCTGGCAGCCCTTGCAGCGACCTACAAAATATACATCGTATGAGATTACTAGGAGTGACGACCCTAGATAGGATCTGTGTTGGGATTGATACAAGGGAGGTACCTTAGTTTCCCAATCCTGCTGTTTGAATGGACTAATAATAACTCGAAAATAATATCATCCATGCCATTGCATGTGCCTGGAAGATGTGGAGCACTTGAGGGTCGATTGCATGCCGCGGACGAAGATGGTGCCGTATGAGGGAGATCGTCGGTGAGGGCATACATCACGTCATGTCATATTGTATTAACAACAGTATTAGGATTGTTTGATTTACTCCTTTACTATTATCGCATGATTGATTTGATAACATGCTAATCTCTGCTCTCTTATCCCACTGATTTGATCACTCACTCCCACGTTACGGGATGGTGTTTCCGGACACCCACCAGTCCCTATTGTGATTGCAGATGATGGCGCGGCCTGCGAGGCAGAGTTGGACTTGATGATGATGAGGAGGATTCCTCCTTTATGCGTGATCTGATTGGCGGGATTACAGGGAGGTTGATTAGATACCTTGACACTTGTCATTTTATATTTTTAGAGCACTCATGTATATTCCTTTTTGTTCACTTTTGGAGCTTACATGTATGTATATAACTTGGTAATATGTTCACACTCTGGAGACATACAACAATTTACATATGTTATACCTACTATCGCAGTCTTCCGCTTACAAATTTAATAGTCTCTAGAGTATGATATGCTGTTCTGGCTTAATCTCACTCATGTTTAATACATTATCATAGACAACATTCAATCATACATATCTATGTTGCATAAATAACATTTTGGAACTCGGGAGTGGAGTTTTTACTCGACCCCCCGATTTTCGGGATGTTACAATGTCATATGGCATGAAATAATGAATCAAATTTGAGTTTTTTCCCCTTACATAGAACTACTCTTGCAAAGGGGAAAATCGTAGCAATCATTCTCTTGAATTCTTTGTTGGGAACCCAGAAATCTGATCTATCTCTTTGTTCTCTTTTCCAACAGACACCCTAAGTTTTGGAAATCCAACCCATAATGTGTCCTTCGTAGATGAAGGGTCACACTAAGTTTTAACAACATCCAAAATTTATGCTAGACCCAATTATCTAATTCTTTTTATTTATTTCAAATCTAAATTAGGGATGATCACAAGAGTGTAAATGGAAGGTATTAAGTACTTACCGAGCGAGTTGCAACGGGAATGATCGGCACCGTGCAGGGCAGGGATGACTGGAGGTAGGGACGAGTAGCAGGTATGACTTGTGGCACCGGATAGGAGCACCGGGTAGGGAAGGGATGATCGGCACCGGACAAGGCAATGTGAGAGAGAGACGGAGAGAGGAAAGAAGAGGGTGCACTGGGATGGGCCGGATGGACATCGAATGAGTGCTGGGATGGGCTGAGAGACGATAGGGGCGCTGGGAAGGAAGGGCACTGGTTTTTTCTTTTAAGGGTTTGGGTTTTTTTTTAATTTTAATTAATATATATGCAAACAAAGGAGCAAGCTGAGAGAGGGTAGGGGCGTTGGAAAAGGGACAGGAGGGTGAGTACTGAGGAGCTTAGGTTTTTTTTTTAAAAAAAATTGGGTATATATATACCCTTAGTCAAGTCCAAGTGGAGCCGAGTTGAGTCGATTTCTAGTACTATTCGAGTCGAGTGGAGTCGAGTAGGGTCAAGCTCATGCTCGGCTTGAAATGATTTCGAGCACCAAAAATCAACTCGTGGTCGACTCGAACTCATTTCGAGCCGAGTGGAGTCGAGTTTTTCTGAGTCGAGTTGAGCGAGTTAACGAGTATACTCTGCTCGAGTACAGCTCTAGGCCCACCCCAACACACCCTCCTTAGTTTACCTGCCCACTAATGTCGATACAAATAAAACATATATATCATTGTGGGACCCACAAGCACCAACCAGTAGCAAAGCCACTATTAGTAATCTCAGCAAATAATACACATCCCTCCTATCTTACCCCAGTGTACCAACACATGGTGCAGTGGGGTGGGCCAACCTTGACATATATCTGGAATCCATTTCAACGTGCATGACAGGAATTTATCAATAAGGCTAAAAAAATCACCATCATCCATAATTCAGGTGGACCATATAAGCAGAGACGATGAAGGGGATGCTCACCATCCAAACTCTTTCACTTGGGATAGCTCACATAAATCATGTACGAACCTAAAGTTTGGTCCACATGCATTTTGGAACAAACGACCTGGTACACACGTAAGAAAAAGGTATTATGAGGGTAACCACCTCATAGGAAGCTTCCCATGAGGTCAAGTTATGTAGGCCCACTATAATTTGTGTTAGACATCCACACCATGCTCTAGATGCACCCTTCCATGGTGAGCCATGGGCACGTCAATTCATGACTTAGGTGAGCCACATCATAGACAACAGTTGAGAGTGGATGCCTGATAATTGAAACCTTTTTGAATGTATATAAGGCCCAATGAGATGTGGTCTAGACATCTAACCCATCCATTGTGTGTCCGACTTGGATGAGGGTTGACACCAAATTTTAGGAACTTCAAAAACTTAGGTGGGTCCCACTAAGTTCTTTTAGATGTCTTAGGCATGATTTCCTATGGTTTCAGATGATGTGGCCCACCTGAGTTTTGAATATAGATGATTTTTGGCACATCCCATAACTTAGAGGGACCTACCAAATACATGGTGTAGATATTTATCACACATTATGGAGGGGCCGAGAGAGCTTAACCTAATTGTATAATTATATATGTGTAGACACTCCACAACACTTCATGTGATCGCATTAAATTCTAAAAAATGACAATAAATCTAACTCAACGAAACATTACCAAGAGAAACAAAGGGCACTTAAGGGGTATTTAAACTCATCTATAGCCACTGCAAATCTAGACAAACGAAGGGCCTATTTGGCCGGATGGATCCCATGGGATTAGGAGGTATGGGATGGATTTTAAGGTAATGATGGTGGTATCATTGGATTGGTTTAAGATCTATGGGATTGCTATATCCTGGGACAAGTTCATTGAGTCTGTTTGGAATGCCCGACAAATCTCAGGATTTTACCTTCCAATCCGTCCAGCCAAACATTCCCCAGGCATGATTGAACGGGATTAGGTGGGATGAGATCATTTTTAAGGTAATGATGGTGGTGTTAGTGGATTGGTTTAAGATCCATGGGTTTGCTATATCCCGGGACAAGTTCATTGGGACCATTTGGCTCATTTGGCATATCCTGGGATTTTACCATCCCATCCCTCCTAATCCCTCTTAATTTGCCCGACCAAATAGGCCCTAAAAGTGACTTGTGGGAATTCAATTCACACCGTCAGTGTGGCACCAATCTGGACCAACAGATAGGGCCTGCAACATGTCAAGGTGATAGAAATGCCTCGATATTTATGAAATATGATCAGCGAGAATTTGATTCCCGTCGACTATTTTCATACGCACAAGCTCGTATCACCCCAAAGACCCTGAAAATGTGCTTATCTGTCACGTCAACCACAAATAGGAATCTAACTCCCGCTGGTCATGTCTATAAATTCAAAACTAGCATCCCCCATTTATAATGACTGAAAATAGTTGTGAACGACAAGATGTAAGTAGCAAGAGCAGGAAACAACAACTTTGAGGGGTTTTAAGAAGGCCCCAATAGCTTGGTGGGTCCTTCTCCCCCTTATGATCTTCCCTACGTTGATAGGCCACCAATTCCTAGAATTTGTTGATCGTGTTGGAGTAACAACAACTCAATCACAAATAACACACATTTCACAAATAACACACATAAAACAATAAGGGTTGTTTTCTTAAAATGTAGGATAGTAGAGTATGTTGAATTTTTTTGTACATCTACACTATATAGAAGACTCTTTTATAGACATGATGTAGACACCTAAACTAGCACTTGAGAAATTCTTTCCAAAAGAATTAATCAGCAACTAACATGTGGCTTGACCACATTCAATTCAATTACAACAAATAGTGAGAAAATAATGAAACTTCAAATATTCTTATGACCATTGGACAACAACGTTCGATCAGGTTTGAATTATTCTCAACATGCCCCCTTAATCCAAACAACCTCAACTCCGAGCATTTCTTGTAACTTGACAAAATTTTTCCAGGAAAGTGCTTTAGTGAAAATGTCTGCAATTTGATCCTCGGTGTTGCAGTTTTCTAACTTGATTTTTGCTTTCGCCACGAGTTCTCTTATGAAGTGATAATGTACTTTTATGTGTTTAGTCCTTGTATGAAATGCTGGAATTTTTTTTTCATTGCAATGATAGATTTATTGTCGCAGTAGATTACTATGACTTCTTCTTATTTTGCCTTCAAATCAAATAATATCCTTCTAAGCCATACTGTTTGGCAAGCGGCAATTGTGGTAACAATGTATTCGGCTTCCAAACTTGATAGTGCAGTAGTTTCTTACTTATTAGTCACCCATGATATCATTTCAGATCCAAGACTAAGCGAAAATCCCGAAGTTCTTTTTTTGTCATCTGCACAACCGGCCCAATCACTATTAGTATAAGTCATAAGTTTAAAATCACTCACCTTGCGATACCAGATTCCAAAGTTCAATGTGCCATGAATATATCGTAGGACTCTTTTCGCTGCTCCCATATGTTGTTTACTTGGATTTTGTATGGATTTGGATAGAAGGCTCACTGCAAACTTTATATTTGGCCTTGTATGAATGAGATAAATTCATCCACCAATCAAGCTTCTGTAGTCTTTTCCATTAGTTTTATCTACCCCATCTTCTAACATAAGTTTATCATTTGTATTCATGAGAGTTTTTGCAAGATTACAATTAGTTAATAAAATCTTTTTAATATATTATGAGAATACTTTTCTTGACATACAAAAATACCTTTGGAATCTTAAATAATTTGCATGCCAAAAAAATAATGTAAAAGGCCCAAGTCGGTCATTTCGGATTTAGACATCATATTTTCTCTAAATTGCTTCATCAAACTTATAGAATTGCTTATATATATCATATCATCAACATACAAGCAAACTATAAGGATTTCCATACCTTGAGTTTTCATATAAAGAGTAGGTTCACTTTCGCTCCTCTTAAAATTAGTGTCAAGGAAGTACCTATCGATTTTACTGTACCATGCTCTTGAAGCCTGTTTGAATCCATACAAAGCTTTCTCCAATTTGTAAACTTTATTTTTCATCCCATTAAGTTTAAATCCTAAAGGCTATTCTACATAGACATTTTCCTCTAACACATCATTTAAGAAAGCTAATTTGACATTAAATTGATAAACATGCCAACTTTCTTGAGATGTCAAAGATAAAACAATTCTAATTGTTTCTAATCGATCAACAGGAGAAAAGGTTTCAAAAAAAAAATCAACACCTAGAATTTGAGCACAACCTTTTGCTACTAAACAAGCTTTATTCCTTTTCAAAGATCCATTAGGATTGAGTTTGTATTTATAAATCTATTTCAGTCCAATAACTTCTTTTCTTGGGGGCAAATAAACCAATCTCCATATTTTATTTTTTCAACAGCATCAATTTCTTCCTTCATTGCATCATACCATTCTTCCTTTGTCACTGCATCTTCAAAACATGTGGGTTATGAAGAAAAGACGGCAAAATCACATGATTGATAAATATTAATAAGACTTCTTACCCTTCTTGGAGGCGATTCACTTGATTCAATATGTGGTGAAGGTGGTGGTTGAAATGACATACTTGGTGGCATACAAGATGTGGTTTTTTCATGATCAACAACCAAATGAGTATTTTCAGCACTACTTTCCCAATTCCAAACACCATTTTCATTAAAGATAATATCTCTACTGATATTCAAAATATTATTTTTTGAATCATAGAACCTATAGCCTTTTGTTTCATCGCTATAACTAATAAAAATATATTTTTTTCTCTTATCATCTAATTTTTTTCTTTTTTGCGAAGGAATATGAGCATAGGGTATAGATCAAAATACTTTAAGATCACTCAAATTTGGTTTTCTCCTAAACTAAGCTTCATATGGGTTTTTTTCGGTGACAGCCTTGGTAGGAAATCAGTTTAATAAATAAACTGAAGTTGCTATGGCTTCATCCCGAAAGGTCTTTGGTAGTTCCTTTTCTTTCAGCATACACCTTGCGGTTTCAAAGATTATTAGATTTTTTCATTCTGCAACCCCATTTTGTTGTGGAGTAAAGCTTTCCGTGAGTTCTCTGCTTATACCAACACTTTTACACTTCGTAAAGAGTTTTTTGGATGTAAATTCACCACCCTGGTCAATACATAATTTTTTAATAGAATAGCCACTTTGTTTTTTAACAGAAGACCGAAATTGTATGAAAAATGAAAGAGCTTCAGTCTTTGTTTCAAGAAAATACACCCATGACATTCTAGTAAAGTCATCAACAAATAATAGAAACTATCTACATCCACCAAAAGAGGATGTACTCATAGGACCACAGATATCAGCATGTGCAAGCATCATAGGTTCAGTTGCCCTCCAAGATTTACCCACTTGAAAGGGAGTTCTATGATGTTTTCATATACACATTCTTCACACAACTTTCCATCATTTGTCACCATGGGTAAACCAACAACCATAGTATTTTTATGCAATAAATTTAGCCCACCAAAGTTTAGATGCCCATATCATTTATGCCATAGCCTAGAGGCATCACTAGATTCAACATTAAAAGCATTGATGGTAAGATCAGAAATTTTAAGGGGGAACATTTTAGTATCAGTCATTTCAACTGAAACTATTAATTCCTTATTTTTCTTATTAAATATCATGCATTTATTTTCAGAAAAAATAACATAAAGTCCTCTTTTCATCAATTGTCCCAAGATGATTAAATTTTGAGCAATACCGAGAACATACATAACATCATGAATAAGCTTCTTACCAGATTCGGTGTCTATGGAAATAGTTCCCTTACCTTGCACTTGAGCTTGATAATCATCTCCCATTCGTACTTGAGAGACCTAATAGTCTCATCTATCTCCACAAATAAATATTTATCACTAGTCATATGCTTACTACAACCACTATCTAGATACCAAACATTTTTAGTACATGCAGTAAAACATAAAAGAAACAGGCAGTCTTCATCAGTTTTTCATCATCACGTTTTTCTTCATAGAAATTTTTCATATCGTTTGGCTTATACCAACAATCTTTTCTAGCATGCCTATTTTTTATTTTTTTTTTAAACAAATTGAGCAATGAGGCACATTGGAATCCTTATTTATATGCTAACAGTCTCTTTCAATATGCTCTTTCTTTTTGCACTTATAACATTGAATAGGGGATTCACGTTTAGCTCGATTGGAGTTTCTAGAGTTGTTGTAGTGGCCTTTTTCTTTCCCTTTAAATGATTGGTTTGACCGAGCTTCACCACCATGACCCTTTTTAAATGGGTGAGTTGCATTACTTTCACTCCAGCTTTCCTTCAAAGTGAGTTTTGTTTGCAATGCCTGCTCAATAGAATTTTCTGTCTCTTTGTAACCTCTCTTCATAAGCTTGAAGAGATCCCATTAATTGAGTTAAAGGAAAAGTGCTTAGATCTTTAGATTTCTCTATTGCAGGAACAATGGAATCAAATTTTGAATTAAGACTCTGAAGCACCTTTTCAACAATTTTTTGTTTAGATAGGTCTTCACCAAGAGACCTAGCTTGATTTACTATTGAGGTGACTCGAGTGAAAATTTCTTGAACCGATTCTAAATTTTTCATCAATAAAGTTTCAAATTCACGACATAGAAATTGCAATCTTACAGTGATTACTTTACTTGACCCTTGAAATTCATTTCAAAGCAAGACCCTTGAAATTCATTTCAAAGCATGTCTCATGCTTCTTTAGATGTTTTAGCTCCCATTATTCTTGGGAAGATTGTGTCATCCAGAGCTTGCTAGATATATGATAGGGCCTTTGCATTTTTTTATATTATATTTTCTTTCATCTCCACTTTTCGAGCTGCGGTCACCCTTCCTTCTTGATCATTATACTCTGTAAAACTAACCTATACTAATTCCCATAAATCGTGAGACATAAATATTATTCTCATTTTAATAGCCTAAAATGGGTAATTTTCTCCTTTAAAAATGGGAACAAATTTTTGATTAACACTTATCGTGCTACTTGTGATTGCCATTACCTTTTACCTTGCTCCAGAATGTTGCAGAACCAAGCTCTGATACCAAATTTTTTGGAGTAACAACAACTCAATCACAAATAACACACATAAAACAATAAGGGTTATTTTCTTAAAATGTAGGATAGCAGAGTATGTTGAATTTTTTTTTCATCTACAGTACATAGAAGACTCTTTTATAGACATGATGTAGACACCTAAACTAACACTTGAGAGATTCTTGCTAAAAGAATTAATCAGCAACTGACATGTGGCTTGACCACATTCAATTCAGTTACAACAAATAATGAGAAAACAATGGAACTTCAAACGTTCTTAGGACCTTTGGACAACAACGTTCAATTAGGTTTGAATTATTCTCAACAGATCGGTGGAGTAGAGTTAGAGTCAGGGATGCCCAGTTAGCTCTTTCCACATAACAGTACTTGGTTTCCTTCTTCCTTACATCTCTATTAGTTCACACCAGTATCCCACACATAGTATACTATCACTACACACTTGCCACATTCTGCTTTCTTTTATTTCTTTTCATTTTTCTCTAGTGTTTATGTAACGCCCGTGAAAAATCCATCCTTGGGCTCGAGTACCAACTCGACCCGACTTTGCGTAGAATTCATTCCTTTGGAAAATTTGACTAGGTTAGCTAGTGCAACGTTAGAATAGCTGGGAAATGGTCCCTGATCACTTTAAATACGTTCTACAAGGCCCGAAGCGAGTGGAACTAAGGGTGCTATAATGCTCTAAAGCCTCGGATCAAACTCTAAGCCGGTTTGTTCTCTGGACCACTTTGAATCTTTGTATTGGATCTAGACCGCACGTTGAAAGTCCGATACCTCCTATCTTAGACCGTTAGGACCGTCTAGCTGGGCTTGACACTCATTCCAAAAATCAAGTCAAACCGATGATCACAGGCTATTTCATTGAGCCCGGACCGAAGAGAGTGTGAATAGGGACATAGTTGGAATTTCAAATTCAAATCTGGCACACAAATTTGACGCATCAGTATTAAGCATTCTGACCGTCAGAATACAGCCAAATTACACCCTTGGATCAGGAAAAATATCTATTATATATCACGGGACTTATAGGCCTGATCTTGATGCGGTGACCGTTAAACTGAAACTGGGCCGCCACGTGCGATCTGGGAACCCAACCGGTCTGAAAACTGGATGTATGCTAGATCTAGTATGCATGAGCTTAAGTCCGACCGCACTTGGCCTGGGGACCTCCAGAAATGCCCTTTTGGACCGAAACGGCCCCGATTTGGTTAGGCACCAAGTAAACATTGTTCCCAAGCCTATTTTGGGAATGTTTTAGGCTATAAAAGGGGTTGAAACCCTCACTCCTCTCTCCCATCCGAATTTGAGAGAAGCCCTAGCTTGGGAGAGAGAAAAAGAGTGAGAGATTGTGAGAGAGTGGGAGAGTTCTTCCCGCCACTTGTGCTACGTGTTGCACATGCTTAAGCGACACTTCTCTACCGCTTTCCCGGCGATTCCACCGCAATCCTAGGTAAGTAAAAACCCTTAATAGTTGGTGATTTGAGTTTTTCTTGTTTCCATGGCGATGTAGCTTATGGATCTTATGTATTAGGCTCCTTACTCGCCGTAGACGAAGCATATACACTCCGCTTCAATTCCCGAGTCTACAAGACACTAGGTGAGGATTTTAGACGCTTGGATTGACGGTTCCCAATGCTTTCAATGCCGTTTAATAGTAGATTCTTGACGGCATCGCCGTTTGACATGTACAAAATGCTCTCCGTTTCCCGTTTCGTAAGCTAACGAAGAATATGAGATTTAGGGCATTTTAGTCATTTGTAGGAAGTACTGTTTGCATTCATATTTTGCTGATGTGATTGACATGGTTTGTTGTCGCATTAGGGAGTTAGGAATGCGTGCATAATTAGTTTGGCGAAGAGATTCGCCTAGTTGCACACTTTGGGTCGACATGCTATATGTAGACCTAAGTGTGTAGTGCATGTGTTTGTATAAATGCTTGTATTAGTATGTATTGAATTAAACGATGTTATTTGATACCTTGTGATTGATTTTTCAATTATTATGCCGACCTAAATGATTTTCTACATGTTGACAAAATGCATGATTTCATTACATGCATGGAATGTATGTGCTTGAGGATTTGCTTAAGTTGAATATGCATGGGAAGTATGCCTTGAAGATTTGCTTAAGTTGAATGTTATAACATGTGCTAACATGCTCACATGATGTATTTCAATTCCAATACTTTTATAGTGATTCCATAGATGTGTGGGACTTGACTTAGTCCAGGCAGTCGGTAACCGAGCGAATTCGTGGCTGACTGGTCATAGCCACGAATGACGCGTCGATGAATGTGATTCGTGTTGAGAGTTGGCGGCAGTGGTTAGGCCACGCGAAGTGTTTTACGCACTTCATGTCGTTCAATTCGAGATGCGATCGCGCTAGTCGAGCCCGTCAAGTAACCCGACTGGCCGATGTTTGTTCACCATGTATGTATCATAACTGCTTGAACCTAGGGTACTGAACTTACCATTGTAAACCCTATTAACCGTGGTACCTTGATCCACGAAGACTCATGAGCCGGGCATGGTGGTATGGGACACCGTGGTCGAGCTGTCGGCCTACGCTGGGGCCACAAACCTCCCCGTAGTGACCAGTGAGCACCTAGACTCGTGAGCAGATTATGGTGGTATGGGACACTATATTCTAGCTGTCGGCCTACACTGATCAGGCGACGAGCCCTTTGTAGTGACCGCGAGCGTATTCTGAGTTCACGGGAGGCGACGACCCTTCCGTGCAGTAGAGTACAGTAGGCCTGTATTGATAAGGTGATGGGGGAGCGGTGCAACGAGTGCGAGCAACAGCCCTGGCAGCCCTTGCAGTGACCTACGAAATGTACATCGTATGAGATTACTAGGAGTGACGACCCTAGACAGGATCCGTGTTGGGATTGATACAAGGGAGGTACCTTAGTTTCCCAATCCTGCTGTTTGAATGGACTAATAACAACTTGGTAATCATATCACCATAGCATTGCATGTGCCTGGAAGATGTGGAGCACTCTAGGGAGTGTGGCATGCCGCGGTCGTAAGATGTTGCCGTATGAGGGTGATCGTCGGTGAGGGCATACATCACGTCATATCATCTTGCATTAACAACAGTTTTAGGACTTGTCTGATTTACTGCTTTACTATTATCGCGTGATTGAATTGTGAACATGCTAATCTTTGCTCTATGATTCCACTGAGTTGATCACTCATTCCCACGTTACGGGATGGTGTTTGCAACACCCACCAGACCCTGTTGTAGTTGCAGGTGTCGATGAGATCCAGGAGGTGGAGCTAGATGATGACGAGGACCAGGATGAGTTCTCGTATATGCAGTATCATGACGGCTTCCCGTAGGTGACTTGGATCGAGGGGACATCAGTGGGACTTTTCTTTTTGAACATTATTCTTTTGTTATGTACATGTATATGAGACTCAGAGATGTAGTCATACTTTGGAGACAGTTGAGATTACTTTGTTTTTCCATACAGTGATATATATCTTGTTTAGTCTTCCGCTTGCTTTTATCACTGGATCTGAAGTATGAATTGCAGTTTTGGTATACTTTTACTCATGTGAATGCTTTAAATCAGACAACATTGAATCATAACCATTTTTGTTGCATAAGTGACGGTCTGGAACTCGGGAGTTGAGTTTATACACGACCCCCGATTTTCAGGGTGTTACAAGTTGGTATCAGAGCATGAATGAGAGTATACTGGGCCTGGGTTATGGTCTTGCGACGTACGCTGTCGCTTCCTTTGACTTAGGTGGGTGCGAGAAGGGTCTAGAAACACTTCTAGGATCACAGATTCGCCGATAGGCGAAGTCTATAAGGATCGATCGCAAGATCGAGTCTGTAACGTATCTCGGGTCGCGTAAAGCGACCCGAATCACCTCTAAGCTGTAGGAAGTCGGGTGGAGATGTCCTATGAGCGGTTTTAAACCGCAAAAGTGAATCCATGGGCCGTGGAATGACCACGACTCTAGTAATCAATCGCCAGGGCTTAAAAACCCCGTTTTGCCAAAAATTCTCAAAATTCCTTCTCTAAACACTTCAACCTTCAGTTCTTTTGTATCCATTTCATGTTAGGCATCAAACCTAATGTGAAAATGACACAAATTAGTTCATTCACCAAATTTTACAGTGAATAGTAAAATTTCATAAAAATGGCCATAAAGCCATTCTAACTTCACTTTCTTTAGCAACTAAGGAGCTAGAAAGATGTACTGGATCCTTCTACCCCAAATCCATATGCTGCATCATATGGTTTGGTATTCGGGATTGCGATGTGGACCCGGAAAGCCCCAAAAACATGTTTGGGCCCATAGGGACCAAAATACTATGAACTAAGGGGTGGGACTAGACTTTTTGGGACCCTGGGACCATGGGGGACCAGACCCATGGGGTCCCGCTGGCCAACCTGGAGGTTGGCCGGCGATGCCATCGCCGGCCGGGCGATGCATCGCCGGCCGGCCATCTCCGATGGTGCTGCCCTTTGGGCGCACCCACTTAAATGCCTCCCACAACACCCCTATGTACCTCCCATCCCACGAAAACCCCTAAAACACCCCTCTCCTTCACAAACAGCCCCCTTGCATGCCCTAGATTTGAGTTTCAGCGCTCCATTCCAAATCCCGGCGACCCAAACCCATCCTAATCCCTTCCTTGGCCAAAACCGACCACCACCCATTGATTATTGGGTGTTGGCAGCCCCTTTCCTTGAAGATTTTCCCATTTGGAGCTCCAAAATCCCCCAAATAGTGCTGAAATCGTGAGCAGCTCCATTCCACCTTTTTGTTTTTATTTTTCCCTGAAACTATAGCCTTGGGAAGCTTGAAGCATCCCTCTACGACGCCTAGATTTCCTTTTGTCAGATTGGGCAGCCATTTCTTCGCATTTTCGGCGTTTTCCATGGCTTTCGTGGAAGCTATTTTGGGTCTTTTGTCACTCTCATCCATCCTGTCTTTGATGGGTAAGAGGAAAACTGCAACAGACGAGGCTGGGCCGAGCCGCCCTGCTCGATTGAGAAGACCGCGGGGTGGTGCCGCAAGTTCAAGCGCCGCCGCAGGTCCAGCTGCAGTCCTAGAGTGCCGTACGAAGCGGGATTTGGATCCCCATGCACACCTTGGACGAACCATCCTATCAGAGATGCCTCATGGTGAATACACTGATCGTAGAGTGTTATTTGAGGCGGACGTAGATGGGCGATTGTTCGGCGAATATCTGTTGTTCGAACGCATTGAAGCTGCGCACTGGGGACCGATCTTTGAAGCTCGCGCTCGTGCTAATGTGAGCACTGTTCGTGCCTTCTATGCTAGCATCCAGAGTCCTACCTTGGAGCCCTTGCAGTTTAAAATCCCTTTTGGTAGAGATCGGATGGCTACGATCGACGTCCAGTTGGTTGCGCGACTTCTCAACGTGCCTCTAGGTGATGTACATCCAAGTGAGAAAAATTTGAGGACTAGACGTGAACGAGATCGCCGCACCAGGTTTCTGTGCGGTAAGTTGGTTCCATGGCAGCCTAATAATAGCCTCAAGGCGACGTACATGTCTGAGGATTTGCGTCTGCTGCATCACATCTGCACGTTCAATGTTTATCCTAGGTCAACGAACCGCATTGAATGTACACGTCTTATGGTCGATTTCTTATTTCTGGTGGCCCAGGGAGAGAACGTATGTATGGCCACTTTCATCTTACGGCAGATAGTTCTCATAGCCAGGTCGAGAAGAACATCCGAATCCCTTCCCTTTGGCCGACTCATTTGCAGAATTGCGCTTGAGTTTGCCTATAGACTTGGACCCGAGTTGCCGGTATCGATTCACACCATCGATGAGTCGACGATGGTTAAGATGAAGATTGGGTCGCAATATCGTGAAAATCAACTTGAAAGGGATAGTGGGGACGACTTTGATGAAGAGGAAGATCAAAGCGAAGGAGAACCTAGTGCAGAAGTTCAGGAAGAGACTCAGGAAGAAGCAGAAGAGGAGGCTCAGGATACTGATGAGAGCCCTCCTCCTTCTGCGCAGACTACTATTGACGATCGCATTGCTCGGATGGAGGAGAGTCAGACCGCTTTGCGAAGGGAAGTCCAAGAACTTCGAGCAGAGGTCGCTGATGCCAAGGCCGTTACGAAGAAGAAATTTGGCAAGGTGACTCGCACCTTGAAGGCAATCCTGTGTTGCTTACAGGATAAGGGTGCTCCTCCTCCGTCGCCAGACTCCGACTAGCAACGCGATCTTTGATGTTGTTATGAGTAGTTAGCTATTTTCTGTTTCATGTGTGTAAAGCCTATTAGGGCTAGTGCTTTGCTTTTGTCGCTGTTGCTTAACTGTCTTAATTTCCATGTCATTCTAGTCATGATGCTTGTAAGGATATATCCCTTGTATTGTGACAATTTTGATTAATTGAAGTGCATGGAATGCCTTGACTCTTTAGTGAATGATTGTGGTGTATTTGTGCAATTGAGACTGACAAGGTTGCGCCCTATTTTGAATATAGGGAATGCCACCTAAGACTACGAGGAGCGCGGTTCGGCTTTCATTGTTAGAGCAGATGGATCAGGCTCCTTCTCAGTCTGGCACTCGTCCGGACCCTGCTGTGGGCCCGATTCCTGAGACTGTTCGATCGTCTCAGCCTGCTACTGGTCCTACAGATGGACCACCGCCATTTACACCATCAGTCAGAGAGCCACAGCGCGCATCTACTTCCGCACCTCATCCGCCACAGCCTGCTCCACCCCCTGATAGATTCGAGCAGATGATGGCTATGATGCTACAGCAGCAGCAGCTTCTGACCACCATAGTTGGGACTTTAGCCCAGGGTGGGGGTGCGACTGCATCTACTCCGCCTGCACCACCTGCGCATCCAGCTGAGGATGCCTATGCTTACACCCAGGATGAGGGCGTAGCACTTCCTGCGCAGCCTGCTTTCCCTGCGGGGAACCCTGCCGACACACGGGGCCTTCTGGAGCGATTTCAGCGCTTGCGGCCTCCTACTTTCACGGGTTCTCACAGACCCGAGGAGGCTGAGTTTTGGCTCGACCGAGTGTCGAAGATTCTGCGCATGTTGCACTGCACTGAGGCAGAGCAGGTAGAGCTGGCTACCTTCCAGTTTGAGAGAGAGGCCAGTATGTGGTGGGATAGTGTATTGCGGACTGTTACCGCAGACTTCGTGTGGACATGGGCAGCATTCGAGTTTCGCTTCCATGAGAAGTATTATCCTCAGACCTACAGACACGAGAGGGAGAATGAGTTTCTCCGTCTCAGGCAGGCAGCGATGACGGTCACCGAGTATGAGCATCGGTTCACAGAGTTGGGCAGGTACGTCCCGACGATTTTAGCTGATGAGCAGATGCGCATACGGCGCTTTTTGGAGGGCTTGCGACCGGATATTCGGTCGAAGATGTGCTGCATCAGTTTCTCCTCCTATGCGGAGTTGGTTCACATGTCCATGCGGGCAGAGCAGGACGTGGATCGACTTGCGCGATCACGAGGCCCGACTACTTCTAGGCCGCGACCGGAGTTGCCAGATAGGCCCTTCGCGGGCAAGAGGCCTCGCATTGATCCTCCTACCAGGACCACGGCGCCAGTAGGACCGTTTCGGCGCCCTGATCTATCATGCACATACTGTGGGAGGACGGGCCACCTAGCGCCGAGTTGCTTTGCGAGGATGCGGGACAGTGGGTTCTCGCCGCCGCAGAAGATTGATCGTGTACGTCCACAGGCGATATCAGCACCGCCTATACGGTCAGCTCCTGCGCAGTCCTCTTTCAGACCCACAGTATCGCAGATTCGACAGCCCCCACGGCCCTTGACACAGCGGCCGAACCGGCCACAGCAGGCTCGAGTTCATGCACTGACCGCTGAGGCAGCTACGACGCCGACTTTCCAGCATTCAGCCTTCGAGGTCACGGGCCATATCGGAGGTACTCCCGTTCTTGTCATGGTGGACACTGGTTCCACGATTTCTTTGATATCGCGTGCCGTAGTCAGACGTCTTGGGTTGCAGACTATTACTATGGATAGCGTGCGAGTCCTTGCAGCTCATGGAGATTATTCGGATGTCACCCAGATGTGTGAGGGTTGTTTACTTGATCTGGGAGGCAGGACGATGACTCTTGATTTGGTCGTCGATCCCTCGCTCGTATATCTCGACGTCATCCTTGGCATGGACTGGTTGACTGCAGCGAGAGCCGAGATTGACTGCGAGGCTCGTGTGGTGACGGTGTACGAGCCTGAGGGCACGCCTTTCACATTTTCAGTGCGGGTAAATCTTCCATTCCGCATTCTTAGCTACGCCACCCTGTTGCACGACGCTGGTGCCCAGGTACTTGAGCAGACGCCGGTTGTTTCTGAGTTCGGGGATCTGTTCAGGAAGATCCCTGGTTTGCCGCCCCGACGTGAGATCGATTTCACTATCGATCTGATTCCTGGTTCTACACCCGTCTCACTGCCGACGTATCGCATGGCACCATGTGAGATGGAGGAGTTGAGGACACAGATTGATGGTCTACTAGAGCTTGGCCTTATACGGCCTAGCGTATCTCCTTGGGGAGCACCGGTCTTGTTCGTGAAGAAGAAGGATGGTTCGCTGCGATTGTGTATTGATTATCGCAGGTTGAACCAACTCACAGTGAAGAACAAGTACCCTTTGCCCAGGATCGATGACTTGTTTGATCAGTTGAGAGGAGCGCAGTACTTCTCGAAGATTGATCTTCAGTCAGGATATCATCAGCTGCGCGTCAGAGATGAGGACGTGCAGAAGACAGCGTTCAGGACCAGTTTTGGTCATTACGAGTTCCTTGTGATGTCGTTCGGTCTCACGAACGCACCGGCCGTGTTCATGGATCTGATGAACCGGGTACTACGGCCTTTCCTCTATCGATTCGTCGTTGTCTTCATCGACGACATTTTGGTATACTCTAGGAGTCGAGAGGAGCATGAGGAGCACTTGCGTTTGGTCCTTGATACGCTCAGACAGCATCAGTTGTTCGCACAGTATAAGAAGTGCGACTTCTGGAAGCAGGAGGTGAAGTTTCTGGGACACGTGGTGTCCAAGGATGGCATGGCAGTTGACCTGTCTAAGGTAGCTGCGGTGCAGGACTGGGAGCAGCCTGGTTCTGTCACTGAGGTGAGGAGTTTCTTGGGTCTCGCTGGCTACTATCGGCGCTTCATTCAGGATTTCTCGAAGATCGCGAGACCCTTATCTCAGTTGACACGGAAGGACGTGAAGTTCGCCTGGAATGATAAGGCGAAGTCAGCTTTTCAGGAGCTGAAGGACAGACTTACGTCCGCCCCTGTGCTAGTATTGCCAGAGCAAGGGGTTAAATACACTATATACACTGACGCGTCTAGCGTTGGTTTGGGTTGTGTCCTTATGCAGAGGGACAGGGTAATTTCGTATGCCTCGAGACAATTAAGGAAGCACGAGGAGAATTACCCTACACACGACCTGGAGTTGGCAGCCGTGATATTCGCACTGAGACTCTGGAGACATTACCTCTATGGAGAGGAGTTCGAGCTCTTTTGCGACCACAAGAGCCTCAAGTACATATTCACACAGCGGGACTTGAATATGAGGCAGCGGCGATGGATGGAGACGCTGAAGGACTTCAAGTTTGAAGTCTCTTACCATCCTGGGAAGGCGAACCTTGTGGCTGATGCGTTGAGCCGCAAGAAGGCGATAGAGTTTGCGGCTCCGCTGATGGTTGCCGAGTGGGATATGGTTGAGTTTTTGCGAGACTTTGAGCAGAAACTCACCGTAGAGGAGCCATTTGAGTTCATCGCACATGTTCAGGTGCGATCCCCGATCGATGACCGTGTCATCGAGGCGCAGAGGGACGACGCGCATCTTACTGAGCTTCGAGAGCAGGCCAGTGATGATGATGACGCCGACTGGCGAGTTGGCATGGATGGGGGTTTACGTTACCGTGGCCGCCTATGCGTTCCTGATGTCCCTGACTTGAGACGAGAGATTCTCGAGGCTGCGCATTCTACTAGACTCGCGATGCATCCTGGCAGCACGAAGATGTATCGTGACGTGAAGAGGACGTACTGGTGGGAAGGTATGAAGACCCACATTGCTGAGTTCGTGTCCCGTTGTCTCACTTGTCAACAGGTGAAGGCAGAGCATCGCCGACCACCTGGACTTTTGCAGCCTATGCCGATTGCAGAGTGGAAGTGGGATTTCATTTCCATGGACTTCATTTCTGGGTTGCCGAAGACGAGGAAGGGGCATGATTCTATTTGGGTGATCGTCGACCGATTGACGAAGTCGGCGCACTTCCTACCGATCAGAGTTACGAACTCTGCAGACGAGCTGGCTAGATTGTATATTAGAGAGATCGTGCGTCTGCATGGAGTTCCGTTGGAGATCGTGTCGGACAGAGACACGCGGTTCACTTCTATTTTCTGGACTCGCATTCAGGAGGCTATGGGTGTGAAGTTGAAGTTCAGTACTGCCTTCCACCCACAGACGGACGGACAGACAGAGCGAGTGAACCAGATCCTGGAGGACATGTTGCGAGCTTGCGCATTGGACTTCAAGGACAGTTGGGATGACTGTCTTGCATATGCGGAGTTTGCGTACAACAATAGCTTCCAGGCGAGTATCGGCATGGCACCTTATGAGGCGCTGTATGGGCGACCTTGTCGCGCACCGCATTGCTGGTTAGAGGTCGGTGAGCGCAGCTTGATTGGCCCAGAGTTGGTGCAGGCGACGTCAGAGAAGATTGATATTATTCGACGTCGGCTACTTACAGCGCAGAGCAGACAGAAGAGCTACGCCGATACGAGACGGAGACCACTAGAGTTCACAGTCGGGGATCATGTGTTTTTGCGAGTTTCCCCTATGAAGGGAGTCCTTCGGTTCGGGAAGAAGGGGAAGCTGGCACCGCGATACATTGGTCCATTTCAGATCCTCGATCGTGTGGGAGCAGTGGCTTACCGATTGGCTTTACCCACGCCCCTCGCGAGCGTCCACAACGTATTTCATGTTTCTATGCTGAAGAAGTACGTTGCTGATCCTTCTCATATCATCAGATGGGAGCAGGTGCAGTTAGGAGAGGATGTTACTTATATCCTGCGACCGACACGCATCTTAGACCGGAAGGAGCAGGTACTGCGTAGCAAGGTGATTCCCCTTGTGAAGGTACTATGGACGCATCATACTGAGGAGGAGGCTACTTGGGAGACAGAAGCCGAGATCAGAAAGAACTACCCACAGCTTCTCGAGGAGTACGAAAAGGTACAAAATTTCGAGGACGAAATTATTTGTTAAGGGGGGTAGATTGTAACGCCCGTGAAAAATCCATCCTTGGGCTCGAGTACCAACTCGACCCGACTTTGCGTAGAATTCATTCCTTTGGAAAATTTGACTAGGTTAGCTAGTGCAACGTTAGAATAGCTGGGAAATGGTCCCTGATCACTTTAAATACGTTCTACAAGGCCCGAAGCGAGTGGAACTAAGGGTGCTATAATGCTCTAAAGCCTCGGATCAAACTCTAAGCCGGTTTGTTCTCTGGACCACTTTGAATCTTTGTATTGGATCTAGACCGCACGTTGAAAGTCCGATACCTCCTATCTTAGACCGTTAGGACCGTCTAGCTGGGCTTGACACTCATTCCAAAAATCAAGTCAAACCGATGATCACAGGCTATTTCATTGAGCCCGGACCGAAGAGAGTGTGAATAGGGACATAGTTGGAATTTCAAATTCAAATCTGGCACACAAATTTGACGCATCAGTATTAAGCATTCTGACCGTCAGAATACAGCCAAATTACACCCTTGGATCAGGAAAAATATCTATTATATATCACGGGACTTATAGGCCTGATCTTGATGCGGTGACCGTTAAACTGAAACTGGGCCGCCACGTGCGATCTGGGAACCCAACCGGTCTGAAAACTGGATGTATGCTAGATCTAGTATGCATGAGCTTAAGTCCGACCGCACTTGGCCTGGGGACCTCCAGAAATGCCCTTTTGGACCGAAACGGCCCCGATTTGGTTAGGCACCAAGTAAACATTGTTCCCAAGCCTATTTTGGGAATGTTTTAGGCTATAAAAGGGGTTGAAACCCTCACTCCTCTCTCCCATCCGAATTTGAGAGAAGCCCTAGCTTGGGAGAGAGAAAAAGAGTGAGAGATTGTGAGAGAGTGGGAGAGTTCTTCCCGCCACTTGTGCTACGTGTTGCACATGCTTAAGCGACACTTCTCTACCGCTTTCCCGGCGATTCCACCGCAATCCTAGGTAAGTAAAAACCCTTAATAGTTGGTGATTTGAGTTTTTCTTGTTTCCATGGCGATGTAGCTTATGGATCTTATGTATTAGGCTCCTTACTCGCCGTAGACGAAGCATATACACTCCGCTTCAATTCCCGAGTCTACAAGACACTAGGTGAGGATTTTAGACGCTTGGATTGACGGTTCCCAATGCTTTCAATGCCGTTTAATAGTAGATTCTTGACGGCATCGCCGTTTGACATGTACAAAATGCTCTCCGTTTCCCGTTTCGTAAGCTAACGAAGAATATGAGATTTAGGGCATTTTAGTCATTTGTAGGAAGTACTGTTTGCATTCATATTTTGCTGATGTGATTGACATGGTTTGTTGTCGCATTAGGGAGTTAGGAATGCGTGCATAATTAGTTTGGCGAAGAGATTCGCCTAGTTGCACACTTTGGGTCGACATGCTATATGTAGACCTAAGTGTGTAGTGCATGTGTTTGTATAAATGCTTGTATTAGTATGTATTGAATTAAACGATGTTATTTGATACCTTGTGATTGATTTTTCAATTATTATGCCGACCTAAATGATTTTCTACATGTTGACAAAATGCATGATTTCATTACATGCATGGAATGTATGTGCTTGAGGATTTGCTTAAGTTGAATATGCATGGGAAGTATGCCTTGAAGATTTGCTTAAGTTGAATGTTATAACATGTGCTAACATGCTCACATGATGTATTTCAATTCCAATACTTTTATAGTGATTCCATAGATGTGTGGGACTTGACTTAGTCCAGGCAGTCGGTAACCGAGCGAATTCGTGGCTGACTGGTCATAGCCACGAATGACGCGTCGATGAATGTGATTCGTGTTGAGAGTTGGCGGCAGTGGTTAGGCCACGCGAAGTGTTTTACGCACTTCATGTCGTTCAATTCGAGATGCGATCGCGCTAGTCGAGCCCGTCAAGTAACCCGACTGGCCGATGTTTGTTCACCATGTATGTATCATAACTGCTTGAACCTAGGGTACTGAACTTACCATTGTAAACCCTATTAACCGTGGTACCTTGATCCACGAAGACTCATGAGCCGGGCATGGTGGTATGGGACACCGTGGTCGAGCTGTCGGCCTACGCTGGGGCCACAAACCTCCCCGTAGTGACCAGTGAGCACCTAGACTCGTGAGCAGATTATGGTGGTATGGGACACTATATTCTAGCTGTCGGCCTACACTGATCAGGCGACGAGCCCTTTGTAGTGACCGCGAGCGTATTCTGAGTTCACGGGAGGCGACGACCCTTCCGTGCAGTAGAGTACAGTAGGCCTGTATTGATAAGGTGATGGGGGAGCGGTGCAACGAGTGCGAGCAACAGCCCTGGCAGCCCTTGCAGTGACCTACGAAATGTACATCGTATGAGATTACTAGGAGTGACGACCCTAGACAGGATCCGTGTTGGGATTGATACAAGGGAGGTACCTTAGTTTCCCAATCCTGCTGTTTGAATGGACTAATAACAACTTGGTAATCATATCACCATAGCATTGCATGTGCCTGGAAGATGTGGAGCACTCTAGGGAGTGTGGCATGCCGCGGTCGTAAGATGTTGCCGTATGAGGGTGATCGTCGGTGAGGGCATACATCACGTCATATCATCTTGCATTAACAACAGTTTTAGGACTTGTCTGATTTACTGCTTTACTATTATCGCGTGATTGAATTGTGAACATGCTAATCTTTGCTCTATGATTCCACTGAGTTGATCACTCATTCCCACGTTACGGGATGGTGTTTGCAACACCCACCAGACCCTGTTGTAGTTGCAGGTGTCGATGAGATCCAGGAGGTGGAGCTAGATGATGACGAGGACCAGGATGAGTTCTCGTATATGCAGTATCATGACGGCTTCCCGTAGGTGACTTGGATCGAGGGGACATCAGTGGGACTTTTCTTTTTGAACATTATTCTTTTGTTATGTACATGTATATGAGACTCAGAGATGTAGTCATACTTTGGAGACAGTTGAGATTACTTTGTTTTTCCATACAGTGATATATATCTTGTTTAGTCTTCCGCTTGCTTTTATCACTGGATCTGAAGTATGAATTGCAGTTTTGGTATACTTTTACTCATGTGAATGCTTTAAATCAGACAACATTGAATCATAACCATTTTTGTTGCATAAGTGACGGTCTGGAACTCGGGAGTTGAGTTTATACACGACCCCCGATTTTCAGGGTGTTACAGTTTATCCACATGGACCCTAGATGTAGTTATGTCTAGAACTCTTTTGAATACCTAAAAATTCTACAATCTAGTAAAGTAGGGATCACACTTAGTGTGGGTGGAGAAGGGTGTCTAACCCCTTTTCTATCATCAAGGCCCTTGATTAGGATCTCCGATTGCAAACCAATTGTGGGATTTTTTCGAATTTATAGATATTCAAATATCTCATTTCGTAAGCGATTTTATAATTTCTAATTGGTCATAGATTCTAAGCTTATTTTGTTTAGTGGCAACTCCAAGTCGCACCCATTATTTCATTCGGGTCAATACCACCCCCTCTACACAAAGAAAAAAAGCATCAAACAAAGTGGCAAACTAAGAGAGAGTACGAGCCAGCTAAGGAGAAAAAGATGGGAAGCATGATTCACTCATGGGGCAGCGTTCCATAGAATGACAACTCCATTAGGGATGGTGATTAGCCACTAGCCGAAGGCCCAACTCGAAACACAAGATTTTTCATTTTTTTGGAAAATTTTGTAGTTCTAGTTTCGTTATTACATTTTTAAATTGGTCCTACATTTAACTTTCTTATGCTTCACATTCTAGCTACTTCAATCTATACTAGTCCCTTTTGCATTCTTACCATTTACTTTCTAGCTACTCCAATTTATAATGGTCCTTTTACATTCCTGCCATTTACTTTCTTGTAACTCCAATTCATACTGTTCCCCTTTACATTCTAGTTGTTTAAATTTAAGTAACTCTAGTTCCCAATTAGTCCTCTTTACTTTTTTATTTTATTTTATTTTATTTACATTCTTGCAACTCCAATTAGTACTGGTCCTTTTACATTTATGTCATTTACATTCTTGCAGTTTATATTTTGTAAATATCTTTTATCTGCTGATTGAAGCATTCGATCTGCTTGAAGCTCAATCATTCGATCTGCTTGAAGCACAAACTCCACTTATCGGTTCTGGTCACTAAAAAAGATTTTAAAAAATATAGAAAGAGAGAGCACTAGAAATTGCAAGCACATTTGCTACCATTGGGCCTAAGAATCATCTTTAGGTCCATCGCATGTCCAGCTCTACCCTCACATACTACAACATAATTCACACAAATCTTAAGCAGCCATGTCCATCAAGGACAATTTGCTAATGCTTTTGTCACCCTCAGTTTCACTAAGTCCACTCATGGGAGAGCCTTTGGCATTACCCTCCATTAGAAATGTGGCTCTCATCTTGAGAAGGCTTGAAGAGCTCATGTCTTGTTTACTTCAAGGTGGGTTCCCCCTTCTTACCCAAAGTTCACCATCACAGTCACTAAGAACCCTAGTCAATTAGTATATTCCAGTAAGTCAATCAATTCCAACAATCAGTCAATTTCATCCAACTCCCCTTAATGGGAGTTAATATTATTTTCTTATACTCGAAGGAGGGAATTTAGTCCAAATCTAGTATCCTCCCCCTAATGGGAGTTAATCAATCTAACAATATAGTCAATTTTAGCATCATCCCCCTAACGAGAGTTATTCAATCTACAATCAACCAATTTATTTTCAGTCAATTCTACCAACCTCCACCTAATGGGATTCAATATCCTTTTTAGCATAATTAATCAAATTCCAACATTTTTTCATTCTGGCGTGCATTTAAATTCCATCAATCATTTTTGGCATGTTTTAGAAACTAAGGTGTCCCTCCAGTAGCATCATATCCTAGCATAAGTCCAACAAACTCCACCTAATTGGACCAATTGTCAGATTCAACCTCCTCCAAGCAAGAGTCATAGGGTAGTTGACAAGCTTGACCATTATGAGGAGGCAACATACATATTGTAAGGGATAAAACCCCTTTAATTTCCCCTATGAAAGTTGAGCTGCTCCAAGAGCAATTCAAAGAGTAGTTCAGGACCATGAAAGAAAAATTGCAAAAGTATTAAGGGTTGGAGTTTCTGTCCATCAAATTTAGGGATCTTTGTCCCTTTCTTAATGTGAAAGTACCTCCTAACTTTAAAGTATTGAAGCTCCAAAAGTATGATAGTACAGGCTGCCCTACAACTCACATGAAAGCATTTTCTAGTGAGCTTAATGCATGGCAGGAAACAATGGGGCATTCATTCAGTTTTTTCAAATGTCACTAAAAGGTGATAATTTAGAATGGTACACGTCCTTGGATAAGTACAAGAATAGAACTTAGGTACACATCTCCCAAGCCTTCGCTAATTAATTTGCATACAATCTAAACGTGACACCCAGGAGAATGGATCATGCTACCCTAAAGCAAAGAAGTAGACTTGGGCACAGGATGAGTCAACTCAACAAACTTGACTTGCTTAACTCATTCAGACTCGACTTGACCTGAACCGAGTGTGTGAGTTGATCCAAATCGAGTAGACTTCACCCAACCCAAACTCAATCTGAGTTAAGTTTGAGTCACCTAGTAACTCAACTCGACTTGAAATCCAACTTGGTATTAACTCGACTCAATCTGAAACCCAATTTGACTCAGGTTTAGGTAGTGTGTGTGTGTGTGTGTGTGAAATAAATCTAATCTAACTTACCCACCGCCCGCCTGCACCCGACCCAATCTCCCTCCTACCTCCTCTCTCGAGCCCAACAACCACCCACCACCACCAGGCCACCCTCCTCCTCTCTTCATTCACTCCCTTCCTCATCTCCTACACCTGACGGTCTCGACTCGACAGCCACCAACTCGAAAGCTTAGCCGCTTGTCTTGACTGATCAGATCGTCCACACCCACTCGACCCACTTGTGAGTGGGACGGGTTGGGTAGGTTTGAATTTATAAATTGAAATGGACTAAGTGCTTGCATCTGGGCTGGCTGTGGTGCATCCAGGTTAGCTTAAGCTGAGCTATTTTCAAACCCTATACCCTAAATCCTAAAACTAATCGTAAACCTAATCTTAAACTTAAACCCTAAATGACTAAACCTAAACTTAAACCTAAACACTTATTCCACTAACCCCATATTGCGTAGCTTATTATTGTGCATTAAACAATTAGCTTAATGTGGTATATTTTTGTGAATTAGACAGTTAGAGGTTTATTTTTGTGAATTATGGACTACATTGCTTATTACTTAGCTTATTATTATGTATTAGATAATTAACCTTGAAAGTGCCCCTGTTTGTCAATTGACGTGACGGTTGAGTTGTAAAATCAAGTGAGCCCACATTGAAGAAGACAAGACTGAAGGCCCGACAAGGAGAAGAGGTTCAAGGCATTTCTAAAGGTAAATAAGCCTCACAATCCATGACCAAAAAACCTAGGTAATAAACCCTTTAAATGGTCTAAACTTACCTAAAACCAACTAGGAAAACACCTTAGTAAGTTAGGAAGAAGTAAAACAAAGTTGCAAGTTAATATGAAAAAGCACATAAAAAATATGCGACTGTCGATGACATTAAACTTACTTCGATGACATCAAACTTACCTCGATGACATCAAAAAAAGTACCCCAATATGCATAGAAACCAAACTTAAATACCTAGAGATATTCTCAATGACATCGAACAAGTTTCGATGACAACAAACCTATAAGTTCGACGACATCAAACCTATTTCGATAACATCGAGAAATAGGCACTCAAGTTCCAAAAAACTTAAAAAGAAAATCTAGAAAAATGTTCGATGACATCGAACTTCAAAATTCGATGACATTGAAAAAGTGAACCAAATTGTCCAGCAAGCTCCAAGCATTTTCATAGAAAATCCTAATGACATCGAGCTAGCCTTCGATGGCATCAAAGGCCACTTGATGACATCGAAGGCCTCTCAATGACATCGAGTAGAACTATATAACACTTATATAAAAATCTTAGTGCAGGAATTCAATGTTATCAAATGACTTCGAATCCTGACAAAATTCTGCCTGTTTTTTTACCATTAGGATTTTTCTTTATAAATTTGGGGGCTTATTTTCTTGGTTTTGAATTGAGAAAAAGAGAGAGATTTGAGAGAGTTATTACTAGGAGAAAACCACCTACCCTCTTAAATTCCTTTTCCTTATGAGAGTTCATCTTTCAATCCTATCTTAAATGCTATCATTGGAAAATCAATAGATTGCATTGAAAAATGAACTCCATCATTCAAGGATCTTCCAGCATCTCATTTATTGGTAAATCATTAAGCTAAGATCTTTTGAATTCTTAACTTTGGAGAATCTCATTTAAACTTAAAGACCCACAGTTAATTGATAAGATTCACTAAATACCTTGACCTAACCTGACAACTTCCATTGAAGCATTTACTGCAGTTGCAGATAAAGGAAGCTGAAGACTCTTCATCATAAGGAAGGTCATATTCAACATATGCTAAACGGGGGCCCATTCACTTACAAGTATCTAGAATGCATTAAGTCTGAAGCCTTCCTTATTTAGGATTAGAATTCAGAGTTTAAGTTGACAAACTTGCTAAGACCTTTTTGTTGATGGTCAAATATTGCATATTATCTCCTATTTATTACTTGGTTTTATAAACATGATAATACTTAATGTTCTATTTTAATCATGTTTCTGTTACAAGTTGAATTTTAGAGCTTAGATTGAAAAGGATGCTAAAAGCATGAATTTAACGCTCAAGAATCACCAAAGCCAAGGATGGATCTTGTGAGAACGAGAATGAAGAATTTGCATGCTAAAGATCTAAGAAAACTAAGTGAGGAATGAAAAGAATCAAAAGTTTGAAGTGAAGAAAATGAATCCTGAAATTATTCTGTAAACAAACATATTCTTGAAAGTGTCCCGAAGAAGCATATTTTGAACCTCTGGGTCATTCTGTGAAATTGCACAAAGTAAAGCCTATTTTGGAAAATTGCATAAATTTGAGGAAATTTTTAGAGTTTTCCAACTAGGTGCGAAAGTTGGAGGTCTACAATTATAAATAAGACTCCCTAAGATATTCTTAGGCATATTCTAGGGTTTGTGGAGTGGAACAAAAGCATGGAGAAGCCGTCACCAAGAATTTTTCTTCCATTTCCTTAGTTGTTTTTATACTTTTCTTAAGAGATTCTAGTTCAATTATGTCTATGGTTGGCTAAACCTCTTAGCTAGGGCTAAGAGGTGAAGCTTATAGTGTGATGGGATGTTTTTTATTGCTTTGATCTATGTTTAAGTTGAAATATCTTTGATTCTAGTTTGATTATAAGAAATACTTTCAGTTTTTTATGGTTTTTTGTGACTTAAATTACAATAGATCTACGATAACTTTGAGTATGTTCTTTTCATGTATTGAGATTATGAAATTAGGAAATCTCACTATTCATCATCATCCCATGGGCATGGTTGGGTGATGGAATCCTTCTAATCTTCATGATTCTCTTATGATTGGTTATGGGATTAGTAAATCTTGTTGTTTGTCTTGTCTCATGGGCATGGTTTTGTTATGGAATCACTTCTAGTTATCACACCTCTCATCCATTGAGAATTAGGTCAAAGGATGTTCAGATTTGATTTTACTGAGATATCTTCCAATTGGATAAGATGAGACTCTGATTCCAGTTGCGTCATTAAGTTAAGCATAAATCTCCCTGATCTCTACACGTGGATCTTTGGAAACCCTAGTTTCCCACCTTTGACCTTCTTAAGATTTTCATTAAATCTCTCACAATTACTCTATATACTTCTAGACTTAGGTTTTCATCTTCTTCTAGTTCTAGTTCTAGTTGCTTTTAGAAAACATACGAGATTAGTTCCTGTGGATCCTTAGAAACCCTAATTTTTCACCTTTAAATTTCTTAAGTTTTTCATTAAATTTCTCATAATTACTCTCTATACTTCTAGACTTAAGCTTTTATCTTCTTCTGATTCTAGTTCTAGTTGCTTTCAGTGAACACATGAGATTAGTCCCTGTGGATTCGACCCTCGGTCTTACCAAGATTATTACTACATGGCAGCTCTACACTTGAGGTTCTGAACAAGTTTTTAGCACCATTGTCGAGGATTAACGGTTGCATTTTTTTAAAATTAACTAGTTTTAGAATTAGATTAAGATTAGGGTTTTTCTATTTTCTACTTTTAGGGTTTTCTTTATGTTTTTAGAAACTTTCTAATTATAGGTTTAAAACTTTCCTAATTAATTTTTTTATATATATAGAAACTTTCTTTTTCTGTTTTTAGAAACTAATTTATTTTCTAATTCTATGATAGGATAAGATAAGATTAGATAAAATAAGATAAGATAAGATAAGATAAGATAAGATAAGGGTTATTTCTAATTTATTTTTAGAAACTAACTTAGCTTTTTAGGTTTAGAAACTTTCCTTTTTCATTTTTCAAAACTAAACTTTCCTAATTTATTTTTAGAAACTAGGTTGCTTTTTTTTTTAGAACCTTTCCTTTTTAGTTTTAGACACTAACTCAACTTTCTATTTTTATTTTTAGAAACTTTCTTATTTATTTTTTAGAAACTAATTCACTTTCTTTTTTCTTTTGCAAGATCTTCAGATTTTCACCATGCAAGAGTGGGAACGTCAATATGCTGAGCTAGTTTTAGAGACTAATTCACTTTCTTTTTTTAGAAACTAATTCACTTTCTTTTTTCTTTTGCAAGATCCTAAGATTTTCATCATGCAAGAGTGGGAACGTCAATATGCTGAGCTAGTTTTAGAGAATGTGAGAAATTGTGAAGGGCTGTCAGATGATTATATGAGGAAACAACCCATGTCTCAAAAATTTTCTTAAAACATCATTGAGAACCAAATGGAATACAATGCTCCACCAGTTAGAAATCCTTACATGATCATGTACAGGAGAACAATTACACCTCACGGATTAAGAAAGCAGTACGTGAGTGTTGGGGTTATCATAACTATGGGAGTAAGAATTATTATCACCCATTAGACAAGAAGAAAATAATGAGAGATTATATTAAGGGTGATAATATGTATCAACAACCATCAGATTCTCTCACATATGACCCGTATGACTATAATTAGTGGAAACATCAATGTTGGGAAGATGAACCAACAAGACATCATAGTGAATACTCTCTTGGGTCCTCTACCTTTAAAACCCATTTCAGAGTTACACAAACAATTTTGTTGGCATCAGAAGAATGATAGAATTGATTGAATCGTGCCTCAATAAGCTAATGAAGGCGAGTTCACCCAACCTCAACCCAATCTAATTCCTCATTCCCAACTCCCTACTTATGATTAGTGAAAACATCAAGATTGGGAAGTTGAATCAGTAATGCAACATAGTAACGATTCTCTTGGGTCCTATATCTCTAAGATCCAATAAGAAACGATCTAAGAGAATGAAATTGCGGTGAAGACCGCTTTAGTTGAAGTAGGAATAGGTCAGTATATCATAGAGGGGGGTGAATAGGACTTTTTTAAATTTTTTTATAAATTATTGAAGATCCTTATCACACTAATCCTATCACAGAGTATTGATTAGGATTACTCAACCTTAACTCTATTGGCTTCCAAGCCTGATAGAGGATCCAATCACAAACTATTTAAAAGACAAACAATGTATAGATGAGATTGTGACGGATATGACTGTGTGTGCATAGGATGTGATCATATATAAAGACATGCAAGGCAATCACATAAATAAAAGATAATATCAAACTCAAACACAGTCATTTTATAGTGGTTCGACAACTTGTCTACTCCACTCCCGGCTTCCACACTCAACCCTTGAGTGACCGAATTTCACTAAGGAGGTTTTCCATGATTCACCTCAAACCTAAGGTTTTAAATCAGGTTCACCTTCAACCTTTATAGAGGTTTCTACTCGGTTCACCTCAAACCCTGGAGTTTTACTGGAGTACTTCTAACCAGATGTTTTTGCCCACACAGGACAAGGGTCCACACAACGCACCCTGAGGTTTCTACTCGGTTCACCTCTAACCCTGGAGTTTTACTCGCATACTCGTAACCAGATGTTTATGCTCTCCACAGAGCAAGGGTCCACACAACGCACCCCGCACCTACACTCCCGTCGGAGGCCTCCTTCGAGGACTTCAAATGGTGAGCAACACTTAAAATCCAATCCTAAAAAGGAATGATCGCAAGTGTCCTCTTGGACTCTTAGTACTTATAGATAAGTTGATGAGTCCCTTTCAGCATAATGATGAAGACCTTCTACTTGTTGATGAAGAGTCTTCATCTCCCTTGATCTGCAACATGAAGATGTATTTATGCTAGGCTTAGGTTGGGTCAAGGTTATGATGGACTACCACTCTCTAAAGGTTTTCCTATAAGGAAGATAGAGAGGTTCCCATCATCTATGCATTAAAGGCATCCCAGCTTAATGATATGTCATTAAAACAGTAGCTGAAGGATCCTTGAATGCGAAAGTTCATTCCCCAATCCACTCTATGAGATATCAATGATAAGGGTGGATTGGAGGATGAACTTCCCGAGAGAAAGGGCTTAGGTAAATGATAGGAAGGTTAAAACACTCTAAAGCACTCTCTTCTTTCTCTGCCAGCAATGAAGACAACTCCCTCTATTTATAAGCAAAAGGTTCCAACGGATATAAACGGTCATATTTATGACAGAGTTCGATCTCATCGATCAGTCGTCGATATGATCGAGCGTATACTCTCAATTGTATCGGCCGACCTCTCGATGATAAGAACTAAATTGTCATTTCTCTTTTGGAAACCTTCTGCCAACTGGTCGATGGGATTGAGACACACATTGATGATATCGGATTTCGAACTCCGATTTCATCAAGTGATGGTTCGATCTATCGACAGGTGAAAAATAAGAGAGAAGTCTTGAAGAATTTCAGGATCACAGATATGAATGGGGAACCAGTCGATGTCATCGGAATTTGTACATCGATTATATCGGCGACCTTTCGATGGGATCAATAAATCGTATAGATCTTACATGTAAGCTTGCTGGATGAATTATGTCCTGACTCGATGCAATCGACTTGGTCTCAATATGATCAATATATGACTATCGATTTATCGATAGGCACCCCGATCAACATTAAAAGCAACCTGAAATTCATGCTGGAGAGAACATGCGCCCCACAGTCGATATGATCGACTGACTCCCGATATGATCGATATTCGAGTTCAGATTGAATCGGAAAGTCATTGATATATCGAAGCAATTAATAGTTTTCTTTAGAAAAATAGGGGCGCCGAAAAGTAGTCTGTCGATACGATCGATCCACTTCAGATATGATCGATTTTCGAATATCGATGATATCGACTCGAAGGTCGATATATCGATAAATCGTCCAGAAGATTGTTTGATTGCTGGACGCTTTTTGTCCTCACTCGATTGTATCGATTGATATGTCGATGACATCGACAGAGCTGGTCGATCATATCGAAAGGGGAATCGATATAATCGACAGTGTAAGAAAAACTTAAAAAATTTTCTTTTGGATAAAAAATTTCCTTACACATAAACCCTAAGATGTTCTAGTTCTTTTTAAGGGTTTAATCACCTGGTGTTTTGGGACATGGGATGTGAGGCTATGATTTACCTTTTGGTGAGCTTCCACACATCCAGATGAGGCAGACGCTTGACTTGATCTTCTTGTTAGGTGCTGTCGTCTGACTGACTCAACATACAATGTAATTGACAAACCAGGGCACGTAATAGGTGCACTTTCAGAGAATTCACTTCAAAATTCCATACAAACTCTAGAGCTCAGTACGCAAAACACACTTCAGAGATTTCATGAACTTATAAAAGATATACAACAATGGGGTTTACGTGATACGATTATGGAAAATATTGAAATTGAGAATGAAGAGTTGGATTGTGTTAATGAGCATATGGTTCAATTTCCCAAAGAGTCGATCTTGATGATGGTCCAAATGAGTGATTAAGAGACGTGGGTGTCTTTTAAATATAATGATAATGACACACTTCACTTACATGACACACTTGGTTTCAATGATGAGGGATAGGTTAGTTTATTTAAACCTTAACCCAATTTAGGAATAAAATGTGAGGAAAGCAATCTCATTCCAAGTGTATACTGCACTGAATTAGAAAATTATGAATATTGGGATGACGATAATGAATGTGCTGCCCAAATTCCCTTGGAATCATTCTCAAGTTTGGCCTAAATCATAATGAGCTATTCCACTTATCTAACATGACTTATTTAAATGCGGAGGATGAGCTCCTTTCAATCGACCCTTCTAACTCTTGTGAGATATGTTTAGACCACTCCCCTTAATTGAATGATGATATGATTCAAGAGATGGATGATTTACTCGATATGACTCTGGAAGTTGAAACTATCCAAATGAGGCCACCATCTGAGTTGTACACTTTTGGAATATAATGCTTTTACTGAGTAGTACCGATGAATAAAGTCTTCACATCAATTCTTCACCTGTTAATTCTCAATCCACCTATGAAACGCAAGGTAAGATACAACCAGTGATGATTTATTTTTACCGTGATGAAGAGCAAGAGATCATGCTTCCATCCACTTCCAAAGATGATGGGATCCTTGAGCAAATTATCACAAATTTCAATGAGGAAACTGAGTCCGTCATGGCTCAAGCTCAAAAAATGGGCTCACAAAATTCCTGATCACCTAATCCAGTGCTAATAACCTCCGTAGTACCCCATTCTCGGCTCCCAACACCCATATAGCAGGTTTCGATCCTTGGATCATATAAGGAGGATTTTCAAAATGAATTTGATTCACAATAAACATAACCATAAGCATAATCCACAAACAACAACTAACAACATCATCATAAATCAACTAAGATAAAAATAACTTTGAGTACAATACGTAAGTGAAATACAATATCAATAATAAAAAACTCCAGAAGTCATTTGTATGCTCCAAGCTCAATGCTATTGCGGCATCCTAACATCACCTGCATGCATCAATTGTGCATAAGCTTATAGAAAGCTTAGAGGGTGGTGAAAGTATGTGCGTATGGTAGAAATACAAGTATGCAATATCAGAGCAAAGGAGAATGCTGGTTAGTCCATAAATGCCATCAGTCGTACTAAGGCTATGCGATGCAAGACATGAATGCTATCGGCCATATCAATGCCATGCGATGTAAGGCATGAATGATGTCAGCCATACCAAGCCCATCCGATGCGAGATGCAACTCAAGCATACCAATTCTCATCTGAGTTCATCAATGGAGCATCAAATATTAGTATAGTTCTAACTCTAGATAATCACTAGGGTTTAGTACACTCCAAATGGCACTGCCCCTTCCTCAGGTGCGTAGTCCAAGTGAGCATAAGAAACCTCACTATCTGCCTGGCCAATAACCTACCAAAACCTATCTGGAAAATCGATAGCAGACCCATTTACGAGCCAGTCATACTCAACCTAGCAATTGCCCCTACCCTCGGGAGGGTAAGGCCACACCCCCTTCCAATCGACCACGACATAGTGGGAGACATGACTTCCTAGTATTCGGCCCTCGTGCAATCATGTATTCACTTAGTCTTGACATTGGAGTCATCTTCTGGTATCATAGGGTTTAGAGATTTTCATCAAGGGACATCTATGGTGCCTCGATGCTAGTAACAGCATTTTCGGTATCCAATCCAGCTCTCCACGATCTGCCTATGGAGGCTACAACCCTGATGTCGCTAGGGTGTATAGGGATCATATCACACAAATGCGAGATGCATGAATCATACTATCTAGTTATCTAATAATCATGTGTGTACCACATGCTCATGTGGGTAACTCATCCTATCAGGGAGTCTCATAATAATCTGCCTAATGGCATGTACTATGATCAATCACTCCTCATATGAAGTATATATTTGATGCGTATGGGCATGGATTGTGAAGCTATACTAAGCATATTATATGATGATGATGTACTCTCCTCGTATCAAGGATTGGCTTAAACGACCTACTCATATCAATAATGGGCCTAACAATCATGGGGGCCCAACAATTTGGGTTAGCCCACTAAGGGGAGATGAGAATGGGCCTAATAATGGGCCCTAGGGAGAGTTACAATGTGGACATTTAACTATTATTACTCTTATAATGCGGACATCAAACCATCATTACTCCTAAGGCATGGCCCATCATAAAATCATTACATATATTATGGTGTAATCACACATCACATCGGTCCTCATATACATTGCATTGGGCCACATCCCATGAGCCTTAATATATCACAATTGGCCACGTCCCATGGGCCTCGAATACATCACAATGGGCCACGTCCTATGGGCCTCTCATACATCACATTAGGCCTCACTCATGATACATCACATTGGGCCTCACCATCTGGGCCTCACATACATCACATTGGGCCTCACTCATTGGCCTCATATACATCACATTGGGCTGCATCACATGGGTCGCAACAATGGGCTTCATATACATCAAGATGGGTCAAAACAATGGGCCTCATATACATGAAGTGGGCCTATCGTCCTAACGAGACTATCTACACCATTCATCTGTTTTAGAGATCATTTTAGAGCATTTCCCAAAAATGAATCATATCGAGAGATCATCTGGACCACACCCTAAATAGCGACGGACATGATGATTGAAAGATCATCTGGACTATACCACAAATAACAGTGGAAATAATAAATTTCACTGTTAACAAGTGTAATGCCCTGAAAAATCCGTACTTGGACTCGAGTACCAACTCGACCAGAAATCGCGTAGGATTAATTCCTTTAGAAAATAAGCATAAGTTAGCTAGCGCAACGCTAGATGTCACGCCCCAAATCTGAAAATCAGATTCACTTGAATCCCGATTGCCGAATCCGGTGCCGACAGCCTCCGTAGTGCCCCATTCTCGGCTCCTGACAATCAAATGCCAGATTCCGATCCTGGGATCCTACAAGGAGGATTTTCAGAATGATTTTTTTTTTGTAATGGAACATAACCACGAGCATAACCAAGTCACAAAATAACATCACCACATATCCACTATAACAAAAATTTTAAGTACAATGCAGAAAGGGAAATACAAGGTGATCAAAAAGCTCCAAAAGGTCCTGATGCACTCCTGTCTCAGCGCTGCTGCCGTCCAACGCTACCTGCACGCAACTATTGTGCATAAGCTTACAAAAGCTTAGAGGGTGGTGTAAGTGTGTGCGTAAGGCAAACGCCAAGTGTACAGTATCAGAACAATGCGGAAGTATGTGGTAAGTCCATCAACCATGCCAAAGCTATGTGATGAGATATGAATGTCATCGGCCACACCGATACAATGCAAGGCCTATATAGCCAAATGTCATATGCGAAATGCAATCCAAGCAAGTCGGTACTCCTCAAGTAAGTATATCAGTACAGTTCCTCTCTGGATATCACCGGGGTCTAATACACTTCGCAGAGACTGCCACCTCCCTAGCTGCACAGTCAAGCAAGCGAATAAGACCTCACTATCCGCCTGACCAGTAGTATGCCAACACCTACCCGGCTCGTCGATAGCGGACTCATTTGCGAGCTAGTCAAACTCAGCCTGGCTTATAGCCCTCTCACTCAGGCGGATAAGGCCACACCCCCTTCCAACCGACCACGACACAGTGGGAGACGCGGCCTACTGGTATTCGGCACTCGGGCGCTCATGTATCCACTCGGTCTAGACGTTGGAGCATCTCCTTGTACCAAAAAGGTTCTGGGACTTTCACCCAAGGACATCCTAAGTGCCCACAGTGCTAGAATAAGTATTTTCGGTATCCAATACAGCCATCCACGATGTACCTGTGGAGCCATGGCCCTGATGTCCCTAGGGCGTGCAGTGATCAAGTCATACGTATGCGAGATGCATGAATCACACTGTCAAAACATGCAGCAATCCAGCGCGTACTGCGCGATCATGTGGGGCACTCAGTCACATAACGAGCCCCGTAAATGGTCTGCCCAATGGCGTATGTTATGATCAGTCATTACTCATATCAAGCATACATATGATGCCTATGGGCATGAGTCATGAGATTATTCTAAGTATGTTATAAGGCAATGAATAGCAACGGGTATGGACCTATCAATGAGCCTTAAAGATAGTTACAATGCGAACATTTAACCAACATTGTACATGCAATGTGGACGTCAAACCAACATTGTTTCCTAGGCACGGCTTGCCATAAATATCATTTCACGAACCATGAGAAACGTACATTGTAGTGGACCCTAAGGACATCCGTTAGGCCTCGATCCCTGGGCCTTAGATATATCAAATGGATCGTATTACATGGGCCTCACATTCACCAAATGGGTTGCATTAATGGGCCTCACCAATGAGCCTTATGTACATTGCAATGGTCCATGATCCATGGGCCTTGAAATACATCAAAGTGGCCTCACAACTTGGGCCTTAAATATGTTAGATGGGCCCATATACATAAATATATCAACTAGGCCACTCCATTTGTGCCCCATGCACATCAAATGGGCTTGTTTCCATGGGCTTTAATATGTATCACATGGGCTTGAATCCCGTGGGCCTTATATAGAATAAGTGGGCCGGATCCCATCGGCATTGCATATGTCAAATGGGCCCAAACCCATGGGCATTTTACATGCCAGATGAGCTTAATCCCATAGCCCTTATATGTATCAAATGGGCCTGATCATTTGGGCCTCAGATATATACCAAGGTAGGCCTCAATGAATGGCCAAAGTTAAATCAATAAGGGGCCCTATACACATGCCATGGTGGCCCATTTGAACCATAGATCTGGCTCATTTTGGCTCAAGCCATAAAATAATTTTACGAAAACAAATAAATGGACGGTTTAGATGCAACACATGCATCGTGGCGGGGGCCACATGAAGGCCCACCATCATAATCATATATAATTTATGTACAGTATATATATGTACTATGATATTATATATACATATATCTTCACATACACACACGCATACACACGCGCACACACACAGGCATACACACACACGCACACACACACACACGCATACACACATGTGCACTCACACATGCATACACACACATGTGCACTCACACACACGTGTACACACCCACACACACGTGCACTCACACATGCGCGTACACACCCACGCACACACACACGTGCACATTACAGTGGGCTCCACCGTCCGTACGGACGGTGGATTTCAGGCACTTACATCACTGTGGGTCCCAGGTGGGGCCCACCATAATGTTTTTTTGCCATCTGACCCGTCCATTAGGTCACACAGACCTGAATGACGAGTGAAAACCAATTTCGGCTCGATTCACAACTTCTGTGGCCCCAAAAAGAGTTTTAATGGTAGAATTCAATTCACACTGTTTCTCATGGTGTGGGCCACCTGAGCGTCAGATCAGCCTGATCTTTGGAGGGGGACACGTCAGGGGGGTGGTCCACCTAATGAACGGGTCGGATGGTAAATAGGCATCAAGGTGGGGCCCACGGCTAGGGCCGTGGGTCTGTCTCGTCCGCCCGCTCGCTGACGAGCGCAGGATGCCTGACGTCCTATCGTGACGCCAAAGGCAGCAGCGCCTCTGCTGCTTATTTTTTTATTTTTTTTATTTTTTTTTGAAAAACCTATTTCCAATGTTTTTCAGGTGTGGGGCCCGCGTGAAGTGCATCCACTCTGTCCATTGTATTCCCGAGCACAAAATACACCCATCAAGACCAATATCGGCCATTTTTCAGTGTGTAGGAAGAGTTTCGGTAGAGTTCAATGGTAATGGTACCATTTTTAAAACTATGGCCCACCAAATGCTCTGATCAACCCCATCTTTCATTTCAACGCTTAAAATGGAGCTCCAAATGGGATGGACGGCATGGATTGAATACATACATCGAGATGGGGCCTATACAAGTGGTCTTCCCCAAAGGCTTAGAAATAAGCCATTATTTGTGCTTTCATTCCAATGACGTCCAGCGTCACTGGACTCTTTTGGGACTAAATACAAATTTTAAGTGGGCCTTACCTAGGTGGGCCACCACATGATAGGTGGTGTGGGTACAATGCATATAAGGTGGGCCCACTCATGGATGACTTGGATAAAATACTTACTTCAAGGTGGGGTCCATCCAAGTGGGCCATACGGCCATTTCATCACATACAAGGAAGTAAATGGAAAGAGAGGGAGAGAGAAATAGAGTGAAACACGCGTGATGGAGGGACCCCGGCACTATGGGCCCTCCGTTTCAATCATCCAATCATACATCAAAGGTCCCCTTGCATATGGACCATCAACAAAAGATCAACGGTGGAGATCCCACTCCACTAGAAATGGACGGTCTAGATGACCTCCTCAATACAAGGAAAGTAAACATCATGATAGGGTCCATGGAGAATGGCCCCATCATGGAATGATCTTGGTGATCAAGATGAGCCATTGGCCACATCTTAGGGTCCCAAGTGAGATCCAAACCATTGATCGGTTGGCCTCACTTGGCCCATCTTAAAAATAAAAAAAAAATAGTCTAAAGAAACACCCACCACTTGATCTTCTTAGTCCGTTGAGATGCCGGTCTCCTAAAGCTTCACTTTGATGGTGGAGATGGAAAATGGATGGCTAAGATGATGGAATTTGGAGATGGGAAGTGGGCCACCAAAATGCTCATTTTCTCTCCATGGAAGGCTTGGACGTGGGAGAGCTTTCTTGCTTGAGATTTTAAAATGAGAAAATGAGAAGGAGAGAGAGAGAGTTGTAAGGAAAGAGGGATGGGTGATGGGTGAAAGGGTGAGGTGAGTGATGTGTGATGTGAGTGATGGGTGAGGTGAGAGCTTGGTTGACTTTTGGTGGTTGCTTAACTTGTGGAGAAAGAAAGCATGGGTGGGTGTACTTGATATGAGAGGTGATTGATGGGATTGATTGATGGGATTGATGGGACATATTATAGAGATTCCCTTGGGATTTGCAACGCGCGGTGTTTTTGCTCGAACTGAACACGAGTCCGCATCTCATTGTCTGGGTATCGGATCGGTGCGTGAGTTGCGGCATTGGAACCGCGGCGATGCTGCGGTCACAATGATACAAGTCTCGGATTAAGTCGGCCCAAATGAATAGGATACGACTTGCGGTCGTGCGCAACGTCAACTATAGGTCGCGGATTGTCGGAATTTGACGAGAAGGATCGCGGGAAGCGACGGAATAGTACGGATTATGATACGGGTCTTACACTAGAGTAACTGTGAAATCATCCTTGATCACTTTAAATGCGTTCTACAAGACCCAAAGCGAGTAGAACCAATGACACTATAATACTCTGAAACCTCGGATCAAACTCTAAACCGGTTTGTTCTCAAGACCCCTTTGAAACTTTGTATTGGATCTAGACCACGCGTCGAAAGTCCGATACCTACAATCTTAGACTGTTAGAACCGCCTAGCTGGACTTGACAATCATTTCAAAAATCAAGTCCAACCGACATTCAGAGGCTATTTCATTGAGCATGGAGTGAAGAGAGTGAGAATAGGGTTAGATTTGAAATTTTAAAATTTAAATCTGGCACATGACTTAGTGCATTATTATTAAGTGTTCTGACCGTCAGAATTCAGCCAAATTACACCCTTGGATCAGAAAAAATTTCTTTTTCATATCATGAGACTTGTAAACCTGATCTACGTGCGATGACCGCTGAACTGAAACTGGACTGCCACGTGCGATCTACGAACACTACTGGTCTGAAAATGGGATGTGAGCGACATCCGACGTGCATGAACTTAAGTCCGATCGCGTTTGGCCAGGGGACCTCCCGAAATATCTTTTTGGACCGAGACAGCCCCGATTTGGTTAGGCATCAAGTAAACATTGTTCTCAAGCCTGTTTTGAGAATATTTTAGGTTATAAAAGGGCCTTAAACCCTCACTTCTCTCACCCATCCGAATTTTCTAGAAACCCTAGCTGGTGTGAGAGAAAAGGTGAGAGATTGTGAGAGAGAGTGGGAGAGAACTTCCTGTTGCTTGCACTACCTGCTACACGTGCTTAAGTCACGTACCTCAATCACTTTCCCGGTGATTCCACCACACTTCTAGGTAAGGAAAACCCTAACCTTTTGCTGATTTAAGGTTCCGTTGAAACCCTTAGCGAAGTAGCTTACAGATCTTGTGTATTAGGTTCCCGGTTCGCCGTAGACGAAGCGTATACGCTCCGTTCGAATCGGTTCACCTTTAGGGAAAAGGTGCAGATTCTAGACGCTTTGATTGGCTGATTTCAACATTTTCAATGTTGTTTAATAGTAGATTATCGACGGCAACGCCGTTTGACATGTACAACATGCTGTCCGTTTCCTGTTTCGTAAGTAGACGAAAAATATGAGATTTAGGGCATTTTAGTTATTTGTAGGAAATACTGTTTTTATCCATATTTTGTTGATATGATTGACATGGCTCTTTGTCACATTAGGATATTAGGAATGTATGCATAATCAGTTTGGCGAAGAGATTCGCCCAAATGCGCACTTTGAGTTGACATACTATATGTAGACTTAAGTGTGTAGACTAAGTGTTTGTATTAGTATGTATTGAATTAAATGGTGTTATGAATTAGTTTGAGATTGAATTCTCAAATAATATGTTGATGTAAATGATTTTCTACATGTTGGCTATATGCATGATTTCATTATATATATGAAATGCATGTGTTAGATGATTTACTTAAGTTGTATGTTATAACATGTGTTAACATGCTCATATTGTTGTATTTCATTTCCATTACTCTTATATGATTGCTGATGTGGATTCATAAATGTTTGGGACTATACCTAGTCCAGGCAGTCGGTAATCGAGTAAATTCGTGGTTGGCTTATCTTTGCCATGAACGACGTGTCAATGAAAGCGAGTCGTGTTTTGGAGTTGGCGGCAGTGGTTAGGCCACGCGAAGTGTTTTATGCACTTTATGTCGCTCAGCTTGAGATGCGCTCGTACTAGTCAAGCCCGTCAAGTACCCCGACTAGCCATTGTATTTTCACCTTGTATGAGTTATAACTGCTTGAACCTAGGGTACTGAACTTACCATTGTAAACCCTATTAACCATGGTACCTTGATCTATAAAGACTCATGAGCTGGGCATGGTGGTATAGGACACCGTGGTCGAGCTGTCGGCCTACGCTGGGGCAACAAACCTCCCCTTAGTGACCAGTGAGCACCTATGACTCGTGAGCAGATTATGGTGGTATGAGACACTATATTCTTACTGTCGACCTACACTGATCAGGTGACGAGCCCTTTGTAGTGACCGCGAGCGTATTCTGAGTCTACGGGAGGCGACGACCCTTCCGTAGCAATGAGAGTACAGTAGGCCTGTATTAATAAGGTGATGGGGGAGCGGTACAACGAGTGCGAGCAACAGCCCTGGCAGCCCTTGCAGTGACCTACAAAATATACATCGTATGAGATTACTAGGAGTGACGACCCTAGACAGGATCTGTGTTGGGATTGATATAAGGGAAGGACCTTAGTTTTCCAATCCTACTGTATGAATGGACTAATAATTACTCGGTAATCATATCACCATCACATTGCATGTGCCTGGAAGATGTGGAGCACTGTGGGAAGAAAGCATGCCGTGGGCGTAAGATGGTACCGTATGAGGGAGATCGTTGGTGAGGGCATCCATCATGTCACGTCATATTGCATTAACAACAGTATTAGGAATGTTTGATTTACTGCTTTACTATTATCGCATGATTGATTTGAGAACATGTTAATCTTTGCTCTATTATTCTACTGAGTTAGCTACTCACTCCCACGTTACAGGATGGTGTTTGCAACACCCACCAGACCCTGTCTTAGATGCAGGTGAGGCAGCGATTCAGGAGGCAGAGCCGGATTATGATGAGGACCAGGACGAGTTCTCATATATGCAGTACCGCGACGGCTTTGCTTAGGTAGCCTGGATTGGCGGGACTTCTCAATGGGACTATTTTTGACATTTTGATTCTGTTTATTTACATGTATATGAGATTCAGAGATGTATTCATACTTTGGAGACAATTGAGATCTATTTTGTTTTCCATACAGTGATATGTATATCCTTTAGTCTTCCGCTTACTTTTATCACTGAATCTGGAGTATGAATTACAATTTTGGTATAATTTTAATCATGTGAATGCTTTAACTCAGACATCATTGAATCATAAATATTTTTGTTTCATAAGTGACAGTCTGGAACTCGGGAGTCAGGTTTATACACGACCCCCGATTTTCAGGGTGATACAAGTTGGTATCAGAGCATGAATGAGATTATACTGGGCCTGGGTTATGGTCACACGATGTTCTCTGTCGCTCCTTTGACTTAGGTGGGTGTGAGGAAGGTCTAGAAACACTTATAGGATCGCATTTTCGCCAATAGGCGAAGTCTATTCGTATCGATCGTTTGATCGAGTCCGTAACATATCTAGGGTCGCGTGAAGCGACGTAAGTAGCTCCTAGGTTGTAAGTAGGTGGGTTGAGACGTTCTATGAAAGGTTCTAAACCCGTAAATGTGAATCCTTAGGCTGTGGGGCAACCACAACCCTTCAATCGCTAGGGCTTAAAAACCCCGTTTTACATAATTCCTTCAAAATCCTTCCTCTCACCACTCTATTCTTCAATTATTTCTCTGAATTTTCATGTTAGGCATTGATACTAATGTGAAAATGATATAAAATCATACTTAGGTAAAATGTTTCAATGAATAGTAAAAATACATAAAAAATATCCATTTTGCCATTCTAAATTTGTAATATTTAGCAACTAATGGACTAGATGGATGTATTAGCTCCTCATACCCCAAAATCATATGCTATATGATGGGTAAATGTATTCTGGTTTATAGAATGGCCCTGAAAAACCCTGAATGGAAGTTTGGGCCTCCCTAGGTCAAAATATAATGATCTGGGGTGGGGCCCATACTTATTTGGAGTCCCTATGGCAGGGGGGACCCATATCACCAGGCCAGACTGGCCAGATTTGGAGATGGCCTATGATGCCATCGTCGATCCGGCAATGCATCGCCGTACAGTGGGCCCTGTTTGGGCTGAAATTTAGGCACACGTATTTTTTAGAGTAGGACACCCCTCCCATACAGCGCCCGTCCGTCAAAAACCCTTAGAAAGGGTACCTCCTTCACAAACAGCCCCCTCCTAAGCTCCTTTCACATTTTTCTTGCTGCCCCATCTCAAATCGCTGGCCCAAACCTCTCCCAATCCCATTTCCTACTGAAACTGAACCCATTCCATCCCTCCATTACCTTTTAAAACTCCTCCTCTTTCAAAACTCATCGTTTGGAGCTCCTACAACCCCCAAAACGAGCTGAAATCGTGTGGAGTTCTAAACCCTTTTAGTTTTCCCTTTTTCCTTTGAGATTTCAGCCCTTGGAAGCTTGATTTATCCCTCAACAATGTCGAGATTTCCTTATATCTGTTTGGGCAGCCATTTCTCTACATATCCCACATTTTTCATGGCTATTGTTGAAGCCATTTTAGATTTTTTCTCTTTCTCCACCATCCTCTCTTTGATGGGAAAGAGAAAGACTGCAGTGAATGAGGCTGGGCCTAGTCGCTCGGCACAATCAAGAAGATCGAGGGGTGGCGCCGCTAGCTCAAGCGCCGTCGCAAGTCCAAGCACAGCCCGGGAGTTTCATATAAAGCGGGATTTGGATCCCCATGCTCAAATTGGGCGAGTGCTGTTAGCAGAGATGCCTCACGGTGATTATACTGACCATAAGGTGTTGTTTGAGGTGGACGTAGAAGGGCGACTCTTCGACGAATTCCTATTGTTTGAGCGCATTGAAGCTGCACATTGGGGTCCGCTCTTTGAAGTCCGTTCTCGTACTAATGTGAGCACCGTTCGTGCCTTCTACGCTCGTATCCAGAATCCTACATTGGAGCCATTGCAGTTCAAGATTCCTTTTGATAGAGATCGGATGGCTACGATCGATGTTTGATTGATAGCACGACTTCTGAACGTACCCCTTTGTGATGTTCATCCCAGTGCAAAGAATTTGAGGAGTGGGCATGAGCGAGATCGCCGTACCAGGTTTCTATGCGGTAGTCTGGTTCCATGGCAGCCTAACAATAGCCTCAAGGTGTCTCATATGTCTGATGATTTGCGCCTGCTGCACCACATTTGCGCGTTTAACGTGTATCTCAGGTAAACAAATCGCATTGAATGTACGCGCCTTATGGTTGATTTCTTGTATCAGGTGGCCCAGGAAAAAAATGTGTGTATGGCCACTTTCGTGTTGCGACAGATTATCCTCATAGCGAAATCAAGAAGAACGTCTGAGTCACTTCCTTTTGGCCGGCTTATATGCAAGATCGTGCTTGAGTTTGCTTACAGACTTGGGCCGGAGTTGCCAGTTCCGATTCACTGCATTGATGAGTCTACCATGGTTAAGATGAAGATCGGGTCTCAGTACCATGAGACTCAGCTTGATGAGGATAGCGAGGGCAATTTTGATGGCGAAGAGTATCCAAGTGAAGGAGAACCTAGAGCGGAAGTAGAGGAAGAAGCCCAGGAAGAAGAAGAGGAGGAGGCTCAGGATACTGATGAGAGCCCTCCTCCTTCTAATCAGGCTACTAGTGATGCTCACATTGCCTGAATTGAGGAGAGCCAGGTCGCCTTACGAAGGGAAGTTCAGGAACTTCGGGCTGAGATCGAGGATACCAAGGCCGTTATGAAGAGAAAATTCGGTAAGGTGACTCGCACCTTGAAGGCGATCCTGTGCTGCTTGCAGGATAAGGGTGCTTCTCCTCCATCACCCGACTTAGACTAGCGATGAGATTTTAGATGTTGTTGATAGTAGTTAGTCGTTTCCTGATTTATGTTGTGTAAGCCTGTTAAGTCTAGTAGTTTACTTATGTTGCTGTTGTAGCTTTAACTATCTTAGTTCCCATGTACTTCTTGTCATGAAGCCTGTAAGAAGATATCCCTTGTATTGTGATAATTTTGATTAAATGAAATGCATGAAATGCCTTTAACTCTTTATGTGAATGATTACGGTGTGTTTGTGCTATTGAGACTGACAAGGTTGCGCCCTATTTTGAATATAGGGAATGCCGCCTAAGGCTACACGGAGCACACTTCGGCTTACATTGGGTGAGCCTATGGATCAGGTTTCCCTCCAGTCTGATGCTCATTCGGACCCTGATGTGGGCCCGATTCCTAAGACAGCACGTGAGTCTCAGCCTCCTACTGGTCCTGCAGTTGGACCACCGCCTTTCACACCGCCCATCAGAGAGCAGTACCGTGCGTCTTCTTCGACGCAGTACATGCCACAGCCTGCTCCACCTCCAGATAGATTTGAATAGATGAGAGCCATGATGCAGCAGCAGCAGCAGCTCTTGACTACTATAGTGGGGGCTCTAGCCCAGGGTGGGAGTGTGACTCCACCTTCACCACCTGTGCATCCAGCTAAGGATGTCGGTACTTATGCTCAGGATGAGGGCATTGCTCATCCTACAACGCCTGCTTATCCTATGGGGACTGCTGCAGATACACGGGGCCTACTCGAGCGATTCCAGCGCTTGCGATCTCCTACTTTTACGGGTTCTCATAGACCCGAAGAGGCCGAGTATTGGCTCGACCATGTGTCGAATGTATTACGGATGCTGCATTGCTCAGAGTCCGAGCAGGTTGAGTTGGCTACGTTCTTATTCGAGCGGGAGGCCAGCTTATGGTGGGATAGTGTGTTGCGGACCGTTGCCGCTGATTACATCTGGACTTAGGCAGCGTTCGAGTTCCGCTTCCACGAGAAATACTATCCCCAGACATATAGGCATGACTGGGAGAATGAGTTTCTATGCCTCAGACAGGGAGGCATGACTGTCACGGAGTATGAGCATCGATTCACTAAGTTGGGCAGATATGTCCCGACTATACTTGCTGATGAGCAGATGCGCATACAACACTTTTCTGAGGGTTTGCGACCGGATATTCGGTCGAAGATGTGTTGTGTGAGCATTTCCTCCTACGCTGAGTTGATTCACATGTCCATGAGGGCTGAGCAGGATGTGGATCGACTTGGGCGATCTCGTGGCCCTATTGTTCCTAGGCCACGACCAGAGTTGCAGGACAGGCCCTTTGCGGGCAAGAGGTCTCGTGTCGACCCTCCTCCTAGGGCTACAGCGCTAGTACCCCCGATGCGGCACCCCGATTTATCATGTACTTATTGTGGGAGATCGAGCCATTTAGCACAGAGTTATTTCACTCGGATGCTGGACAGTGGGTTCTCGCCGACGCAGAAGATCGACAGTACACGCCCATAGGCTATATCAGCATCGCCTTTACGGTTGGCTCCTGCGTACCCTTCCTTCAGACCTCCCGTATCTCAGTTCAGGCCGCCTCTACAACCCATGGTACAGCGGCCGAACAGGCCACAGCAGGCGCGGGTGCATACCTTGATAGCTGAGGTAGTCGAGAAAGAGACTTCTCAGCATTCGGCCTTTGAGGTCACTGCCCACATCAGAGGTATTCCTATTCTCGTGATGGTGGACACAGGATCCACGATTTCATTGATATCGCATGCCATAGTCAGGCGCATTGGGCTACCGACTATTAGGATGGATGGGGTGCGAGTTTATACAGCTCACGGGTCCTTTACAGATGTCACCCTGATGTGTGAGGGCTGTTTGGTGGATTTGAGGGGCAGGACGATGGCTATTGATCTTGTCGTCGACCCCTCTCTCTATTATCTCGATATCGTTCTTGGCATAGATTGGCTAACTGCAGCGAGGCCGAGATTGACTGCGAGACTCGTATAGTGACTGTCTACGAGCCAGAGGGCGCGTCCTTTACATTCCCAATGCGGGTAAATCTCCCCTTCCCCATACTTAGCTACGCTTCTTTACTTCGGGACGCTAATGCCCCGACACTTCAGTATACGCCAGTTGTTTGTGATTTTGAGGATCTGTTCACGAAGATTCCTGGTTTGCCGCCTCGATGAGAGATTGATTTCACTATCGATCTGGTGCCTGGTTCCACGCCCGTCTCACTGACGACGTATCGCATGACACCGTGTGAGATGGAGAAGTTGAGGACGCAGATTGATGGTCTGTTGGAGCTTGGCCTTATTCGACCCAGTGTGTCTCCTTGGGGAGCACCAGTCCTGTTTGTAAGGAAGAAGGATGGTTCGATGCGATTGTGTATTGATTATCGCAGACTGAACCAGATCACGGTGAAGAACAAGTACCCTTTACCCAGGATCGATGACTCGTTTGATCAGTTGAGAGGAGCGCAGTACTTCTCGAAGATTGATCTTCAGTCAGGATATCATCAGTTGCGCGTCAGGAATGAGGACGTGCAGAAGACAGCATTCAGGACCAGCTTTGTCCACTACGAGTTCCTTGTGATGTCATTCGGTCTCACCAACGCACCAGCCGTGTTCAAGGATCTGATGAACCGGGTATTTCGGCCTTTCCTCTATCGATTCGTCATTGTGTTCATTGACGACATTTTGGTATACTCCAGGAGTCGAGAGGAGCATGAGGAGCACTTGCGCTTGGTCCTGGATACACTCAGACAGCATCAGTTGTTCGCACAGTACAAGAAGTGCCACTTCTGGAAGTAGGAAGTGAAGTTCCTGGGACATGTGGTGACCAAGGATGGGATAGCAGTTGACCTGTCTAAGGTAGCTGCAGTTCAGGACTGGGAGCAGCCTGGTTCTGTAACTGAGGTGAGGAGTTTCTTGGGTCTCGCTGGTTATTATCGACGCTTCATTCGAGATTTCTCGAAGATCGCTAGACCTTTATCTCAGTTGACACGGAAGGACGTGAAGTTCGCCTGGAATGAGAAGGCAGAGTCAGCTTTTCAGGAGCTAAAGGACAGACTTATGTCCGCCCCCAAGCTAGTATTGCTAGAGCAGGGGATTAGATATATGATATACACTGACTCGTCTAGCTTTGGTTTGGGTTGTGTCCTTATGTAGAAGGACAGGGTAATTTCGTATGCCTCGAGACAATTAAGGAAGCACGAGGAGAATTACCCTACACACGACCTGGAGTTGGTAGCCATCATATTCGCACTGAGACTCTGGAGACATCACCTCTATGGAGAGGAGTTCGAGCTCTTTTGCGACCACAAGAGCCTCAAGTACATATTCAAGCAGCGAGACTTGAATATGAGGAAGCGGCGATGGATGGAGACTTTGAAAGACTTCAAGTTCGAAGTCTCTTACCATCCTGAGAAGGCGAACCTTGTGGCTGACGCGTTGAGCCGCAAGAAGGTGATAGAGTTTGCGGCTCCGCTGATGGTTGCTGAGTGGGATATGGTTGAGTTTTTGCGAGACTTTGAGCAGAAACTCACTGTAGAGGAGCCATATGAGTTCATCGCACATATGCAGGTGCGATCTCAGATCGATGACCGAGTCATCGAGGCGCAGAGGGATGATGCGCGTCTGACTGAGCTTCGAGAGCAGGCTAGTGATGATGCAGACGCCGAGTGACGAGTTGGCACGGATGGGGGCTTACGTTATCGTGGCCGCCTATGCGTCCCAGATATCCCTGACTTGAGACGAGAGATTCTCGAGGCTGCACATTGTACCAGACTCGCTATGCATCCACGCAGTATGAAGATGTATCGCGATGTGAGGAGGACCTATTGGTGGGAAGGTATGAAGACCCACATAGCAGAGTTCGTGTCCCGTTGTCTTACTTGCCAACAGGTGAAGGCAGAGCATCACCAACCACCTGGACTTCTTCAGCCTATGCCGATCGCAGAGTGGAAGTGAGACTTTATTTCTATGGATTTCATTTCAGGGCTGCCGAAGACGAGGAAGGGACATTATTCCATATGGGTGATCGTCGATCGTCTGACGAAGTCAGCACACTTCCTACCGATTAGAGTCACGAACTCTGCAGACGAGCTGGCTAGACTATATATCAGAGAGATCGTGCGTCTGCATGGAGTTCCGTTGGAGATCGTGTCGGACAGAGACACGCGGTTCACTTCTATTTTCTGGACCCACATTCAGGAGGCTATGGGTGTGAAGTTGAAGTTCAGTACTTTCTTTCACCCACAGATAGACGGACAGACAGAGCGGGTGAACCAGATTTTAGAGGACATATTGCGGGCTTGCGCATTGGACTTCAAGGACAGTTGGGATGATTGTCTTATGTATGCGGAGTTCGCGTACAACAACAGCTTCCAGGAGAGTATCGGTATGGCACCTTACGAGGCGTTGTATGGGCGACCTTGTCGAGCACCGCATTGCTGGGCAGAGGTCGATGAGCGCAGATTGATTGGCCCAGAGTTAATGCATGCGACGTCGGAGAAGATTAATATTATTAGACGTCGGTTTCTCACAGCGCAGAGCATACAGAAGAGTTATGTCGATACGAGACGGTGACCGCTAGAGTTCACGGTTGGGGATCATGTATTTTTGTGAGTTTCCCCTATGAAGGGAGTCCTTCGGTTCGGGAAGAAGGAAAAGCTGGCACCGCGATTCATTGGTCCATTCCAGATCCTCGATCCTGTGGGACCAGTGGCATACCATTTGGCTTTACCCACGCCTCTCGCGAGCGTTCACAACGTATTTCATGTTTCTATGCTGAAGAAACACGTTTCTGTACTTCCCATATCATCAGATGAGAGCAGGTGCATTTAGGAGAGGATGTTACATATATCCTTCGACCGATGCGTATCCTAGATAGGAAAGAGCAGGTACTGCGTAGCAAGGTGATTCCCCTTGTGAAGGTATTGTGGACGCATCACTCTAAGGAAGAGGCTACCTGGGATACAGAAGTCGAGATCAGAAAGAACTACCCACAGCTTCTCGAGGAGTACGAAAAGGTACAAATTTTGAGGACAAAATTTTTGTTAAGGGGGTAGATTGTAATGCCCTGGAAAAATCTGAACTTGGACTCGAGTACCAACTCGACCAGAAATCGCGTAGGATTAATTCCTTTAGAAAATAAGCGTAAGTTAGCTAGCGCAACGCTAGAGTAGCTGTGAAATCATCCCTGATCGCTTTAAATAAGTTCTACAAGACCCAAAGCGAGTAGAACCAATGACACTATAATACTCTGAAACCTCGGATCAAACTCTAAATCGGTTTGTTCTTAAGACTCCTTTGAAACTTTGTATTGGATCTAGACCGTGCGTCGAAAGTCCGATACCTACAATCTTAGACCGTTATAACCGCCTAGCTGGACTTGACAATCATTTCGAAAATCCAGTGCAACCGACATTTAGAGGCTATTTCATTGATCATGGAGTGAAGAGAGTGAGAATAGGGTTAGATTTAGAATTTTGAAATTCAAATCTGGCACACGACTTAGCGCGTTATTATTAAGCGTTCTGACCGTTAGAATTCAGCCAAATTACACCCTCGGATCAGAAAAATTTTCTTTTTCATATCATGAGACTTGTAGACCTGATCTACGTGCGATGACCGCTAAACTGAAACTGGACCGCCACGTGCGATCTACAAACACTACTGGTCTGAAAATGGGATGTGAGCGACATCCGACGTGCATGAACTTAAGTCCGACCGCGTTCGGCCAGGGGACCTCCCGAAATATCTTTTTGGACTGAGACATCCCCAATTTGGTTAGGCATCAAGTAAACATTGTTCTCAAGCCCATTTTGGGAATGTTTTAGGTTATAAAAGGGCTTTAAACCCTCACTTCTCTCACCTATCCGAATTTGCTAGAAACCCTAGCTTTTGTGAGAGAAAAGGTGAGAGATTGTGAGAGAGAGTGGGAGAGAACTTCCTGCTGCTTGCACTACCTGCTACACGTGCTTAAGTCACGTACCTCAATCACTTTTTTGGTGATTCCGCCGCACTTCTAGGTAAGAAAAATCCTAACCTTTTGCTGATTTAAGGTTCCGTTGAATCCCTTAGCGAAGTAGCTTACAGATCTTGTGTATTAGGTTCCCGGTTCACCGTAGACGAAATGTATACGCTCCGTTCGAATCGGTTCACCTCTAGGGAAAAGGTGTGGATTCTAGACGCTTTGATTGGCTGATTTCAACGCTTTCAATGTCGTTTAATAGTAGATTATCGACGGCAACGCCGTTTGACATGTACAACATGCTGTCCGTTTCCTGTTTCGTAAGCGGACGAAAAATATGAGATTTAGGGCATTTTAGTCATTTGTAGGAAATACTGTTTTCATCCATATTTTGCTGATATGATTGACATGGCTCTTTGTCGCATTAGCATATTAGGAATGCGTGCATAATTAGTTTGGTGAAGAGATTCGCCCAAATGTGCACTTTGAGTCGACATACTATATGTAGACTTAAGTATGTAGACTAAGTGTTTGTATAAATGTTTGTATTAGTATGTATTGAATTAAATGGTGTTATGAATTAGTTTGAGATTGAATTCTCAAATAATATGCTGATGTAAATGATTTCCTACATGTTGGGTATATGCATGATTTCATTATATGTATGAAATGCATGTGTTAGATGATTTACTTAAGTTGTATGTTATAACATATGTTAACATGCTCACATTGTTGTATTTCATTTCCATTACTCTTATATGATTGCTGATGTGGATTCATAAATGTTTGGGACTACCTAGTCCAGGCAGTCGGTAACCGAGTAAATTCGTGGTTGGCTTATCTTTGCCACGAATGACGCGTCGATGAACGCGAGTCGTGTTTTAGAGTTGGCGGCAATGGTTAAACCATGCGAAGTGTTTTAGGCACTTCACGTCGCTCAACTTGAGATACGCTCGTACTAGTCAAGCCCGTCAAGTACCCCGACTGGCGATTGTATGTTCACCTTGTATGAGTCATAACTGCTTGAACCTAGGGTACCGAACTTACCATTATAAACCCTATTAACCATGATACCTTGATCCATAAAGACTCATGAGCTAGGCATGGTGGTATGAGACACCGTGGTCGAGCTGTTGGCCTACGCTGGGGCCACAAATCTCCCCGTAGTGACCAGTGAGCACCTATGACTCGTGAGCAGATTATGGTGGTATGGGACACTATATTCTTGCTATCGGCCTACACTGATCAGGTGACGAGCCCTTTGTAGTGGCCGTGAGCGTATTCTGAGTCTACGGGAGGTGACGACCCTTCCTTAGCAATGAGAGTACAGTAGGCCTGTATTGATAAGGTGATGGGGGAGCGGTGCAACGAGTGCGAGCAACAGCCCTGGTAGCCCATGCAGCGACCTACAAAATATATATCGTATGAGATTACTAGGAGTGACGATCCTAGATAGGATCTGTGTTGGGATTGATATAAGGGAAGTACCTTAGTTTTCCAATCCTGCTGTATGAATGAACTAATAATAACTCGGTAATCATATCACCATCACATTGCATGTGCCTGGAAGATGTGGAGCACTGTGGGAAGAAAGCATGCCGCGGGCGTAAGATGGTGCCGTATGAGGGAGATCGTCAGTGAGGGCATCCATCATGTCACGTCATATTGCATTAACAACGGTATTAGGAATGTTTGATTTACTGCTTTACTATTATCGCATGATTGATTTGAGAACATGTTAATCTTTGCTCTATTATTCAATTGAGTTAGCTACTCACTCCCACGTTACGGGATGGTGTTTGTAACACCCAACAGACACTGTTTTAGATGCAGGTGAGGCAGCCATTCAGGAGGCAGAGCCAGATTATGATGAGGACCAGGACGAGTTCTCATATATGTAGTACCACGATGGCTTTGCTTAGGTGGCCTGGATTGGCGGGACTTCTCAGTGGGAGTATTTTTGACATTTTGATTATGTTTATTTACATGTATATGAGACTCAGAGATGTATTCATACTTTGGAGACAGTTGAGATCTATTTTGTTTTCCATACAGTGATATATGTATATCCTTTAGTCTTCCACTTACTTTTATCACTGAATCTGGAGTATGAATTGCAGTTTTGGTATAATTTTACTCATGTGAATGCTTTAACTCAGACATCATTGAATCATAAACATTTTTATTGCATAAGTGACGGTCTGGAACTCGGGAGTCGAGTTTATACACGACCCCCAATTTTCAGGGTGTTACAACAAGTTACAAGCCCACTAAAATGTTTATTTTCCATTCTGTTCATAAGGTCACAAATACCCGAATTAAGAGGAAAAAAATTCCATATTGGTTCAAAACTTCCATGACCCCAAAAGGATTTCAATGGTAGACGTTCAATCCCCACCGTTTTTGGCAGTGTGGTCCACTTGATAAATAGATCTGTCTTATTTTTAGTCTCAAGCCTTAAGATGAGCTCACCATCTGGATGGATGGTTTGATGTAACACATACATCATACGGTAGGCCCCACACATGGACGGTGTGGATCAATGCACACATCACGGGGTGGGCCATGCAGCACCGTCCAGATGGACGGTGTGCATAGATAGCACATATATCAAGTAGGGCCCTACCTAGCAAAACATCCAGATGGATGGCTGGAACACATGTATAATAGGGGGGTCCCACCATCCTGGATAGATGGATGGTGTGGATATGGAATAAATACATCATGGTGGGTTCCCACACCACCCGTCTAGATGGACAGTGTGAATTTAAAACACTTACATCAAGGTGGGCTACACATGCACCATCCAGATGGACGGTGCATAGATAAAATACGTACATTAAGGTAGGTCCCACCCCCACACGTGCCACACATGTGGGGTGGGCCCCACAATCAAAACGGATGAACAGTGTGTGTAAAACGCCTACATCAAGGTAGGGTCCATGGAACTTGCTGACGTAATATGCAGCTACATAGCTGCGTGGGTCCCACTGTCCTATGGTATGGACGGTGTGGGTACACCATACACATCAAAGATGGGTCCACGTGGTGGCCCACTAAAAATTTTGGATCAACTGATATTTGTGTTTTCCTTCATCCGGGCATGTCCAAATGGACAGGCACTAATCCTATCCGCTGGACAGCCCAGCAAGGTGGGACCAATGCATGGACAACATGGATATGATACATGCTCCATAGGTGGGTCATACAATCAGGAAAGAGAGAGAGAGAGACAGAGAGAGAGAGAGAGTTGGGTGATGGAGGGGCCCTACCACTATGGGTCCCTCAATACATGATACAAAGCATACATCAAGATGGGTCCCAAATAGGATTCATACCATCAATTGGTAGACCCCACTTGGCCCATCATAAAAAACACAATCTAACCTACAAATTACCCACCAGTTCCACTTCTTCTTTAGCTCCTTGGAATTCTTGTCTCCTAAGCTCTCTCTTTGATGGTGGATGATGAAAATTGAAGGGTTAGATGGTGAGATGAGGGGGGTAGGAAGATGAATCCTCTCTTGACTATTTTCTCTCCTTAAGATTTCTCTCTTGTTGCTTGGGATGATAGAGAATAGAATGAGATGGAGTGAGAGGGTGATGGGATGAAAGGGATGGAATGGATGGGAGAGAGGAATGGTGTGGTGTAAGAAAGGGATGGGTGGAGAGAGAGAGAGAGAGAGAGAGAGAGAGAGAGAGAGAGAGAGAGAGAGAGAGTTGCCTTTGGGTAAGGCTTGTGTAAGAGATGGATGGCTTGTGTACTTGACTTAAGATTGATTGATTGATGTGATGAGTTATAGAGATTCTTTTGGGATTAGCAATGCGCGGCCGTTTTTCTTAAAATAAATGTGGGCCCATAACTGTTGGCCTGGGTATCGCATCAGTGCGCAAGACGCGGCGTTGGAACCGCGGTGATGATGCTATCGCAAGGGTATAAGTCTTAGGTTGAGTCAATTCGGGTTAATAGCATGCGACTGAGGGTCGCATACAAATATCTACTTGTCGTAGGTCACCGGAATTCGACAGGGAGGATCGTGGAAGTCTACGGAATAGTACGTGCTAATATACGAGCCTTATAAAGTCACTCTCAATTGAATTTTCTAACTCTTCGAATGATTTCTTAGCACACTTTGCAGATTCAGATGATCCCATGATATAAGACATAGTGAATGCCTTACATGACAATTCCTCGGTAGTTGTTACTAGCCAAGAGAACCCTTATTCTGAAAGTTTTCCCTCCACAGATCCTGAATGTTTACTATCACATGAGGGAGAGATAATAATTGAATAGAAGTTTGGAACTTCAGAATGTGTTGAGACTACATCATCTGCTGAGAATTTTTTTAAATTTTATCTACATGTAGTCTTTGATTCACCATGGAGTGCTAATATTGAAACTATTTCTGTCACAAGTGAATCCTATATACTTTAGATACCTCAAGCAATTCAACGATAATTTTTTGTTGAGGTCCATAAATTTATCTGGAAATTCATGCTCTAGGGCATCCAAGCCTATTAAAAAAATGGCTTTTGGATGATCTTATTGAGAAACCTACTGAGAAATTTATCAAGGTATTAGCCAGAAGAGGAACCTTGCGGCATAACTAAGTAGCTTTTCCCTTGCTTTCCTATTTTAGGATTAGTTTATTGCTTTCATGTTATGTCTAAGATAATTGACTTTATGTTGTTTAGGATAGTTTACTTTTCATTTGTTTTAGGATAGTTTTATTTTTTTTGGTTTAACTCTTGTACTAACCCATCTTCACACTAAGACCATTGGAAAAGCCTTTAGATTCCTTCTTTAGGTACTACCTTTCCATCACTTCTTCTTTACTTTCGTTGTCTCATGTGTATTATATGCTTATATCTTTTACATTGAGGACAATGTAGATTTTAGGTTGGGGGTGTGGATTAGGCAAACTAATCAGTGTTTTCTTAGTCTATAAGCAAAAATTATGAAATTTTTTTAGAAAATTTTGTAAATTCGAGCGATTTTGAAGTTCATCCATAATTTAAAAGTATAAGATACTTAATATTGGTAATTTATGACTCTTGGTTTTAGTTACTTGTTATATTTCACAATTAAGTTCAAATTATTAATCCATGATTAAAAGTTTTAAACATTGATTGAGTCATGATTTCACATGTCACATCTAGCTTACACATTACGGTATCAGTTTGATATTGGATTATTAACTTGGTGATTATTAAGCATGGCAGGAACCAACCTGAAAAATTTATCCATCATGTTCAATGAGAAGAATTGAAAAATAAAATAATAATAATAAATAAATACCTAGCTAAAAAATAGTTATCGTCGAAAACAGCTACCTATTAAAGATCTTTAAAAAGGTTAACATGGCATGAAAGGCATCAATGGAAAACTCAAAAGTTAGAAGAATGAAAAGATGAACTGTAAGACAAGTTTTGGTTTTCTTGAATGCTCTTTTGATTATCAATGTTATCATGAAAATTAAGAATTGAACCTTTAATTATGATAAGTCTAGATTTCACAATGCACCGTGGAACTCAATATTTAGAATTGTTCTAATTTGTGGATTAATACTTTGAACTTGAATATGAAATTTACCGAGTGTTACAGTTTAGGAGAAAATAATGCTCAACATCTATGTATTTAAAACTCTATTATCTAGATTGTTTTAAAACCACTTGAGCTTATAAAAATTGTCCCATGGCTCTCGAAATATTTTTCGCATACTTTGCTTAGGACTAGCAAAATGTTGGTTAGGCATCGTGTTGAGGGTTAAATATTGCTTATTATCCCCCATTTATTACTTGGTTTTATGAACATGATAATGTTTAATGTTCTATTTTAATCATGTTTGTGTTACAAAGTAAATTTAAGAGCTTGGATTGAAAAGGATGTTAAAAGAATGAATTTAATGCTCAAGAATCACCAAAGGAAGGGATGGATCTTATGAGACTGAGAATGAACAATCACATGCTAAAGATCCAAGAATACTAAGTGATGAATGAAGAGACTCAAATGTTTGAAGTGAAGAAAAGAAATCTTAAAATTGTCCTAAAAATAAATATATTCCTTAAAGCGTCCTGAAGAAGCATATTCTGAAACTCTGGGTCATTCTGTGAAATTGCACAGAGTGAAGCCTATTTTAAAAAACTGCATAAATTTGAGGCGATTTTTAGAGTTTTCCAACTAGGTGCGAAAGTTGGAGTTCCACAACTATAAATAAGACTCCCTAGGATGTTCCTAAGCATCTTCTAGGTTTTATGGAGTGGGGCAAAAATGTGGAGAAGCTGTTGCCAAGATTTTTTCTTCACTTTCCTTAGTTATTTTTATGCTTTTCGTAAAAGATTCTAATTCAATTATGTCTATGGTTGGCTAAACCTCTTAGCTAGGGCTAAGAGGTGAAGCTTGTAGCGTGATGAGATGTTTTCTATTACTTTGATTCATGTTTAAGTTGAATTATTTTTTATTCTATTTTGATTATAAGAAATACTTTCAGTTTTTAATAGTTTGTTGTGACTTAAATTATAATAAATCTGCAATAGCTTTGAGTATGTTCTTTTCATGTATTGAGATTGTGAAATTAAGAAATCCTGTTATTGGCCATTATCCCATGGGCATGGTTGGGTGATGGAATCCTTTTAATCTTCATGATTCTCTTATGATTGGTTGTGGGATTGGTAAATCCTGTTATTTGTCTTGTCTCATGGGCATGGTTTTGTGATGGAATCACTTCCAGTTCTCACACCTCTCATCTATTGAGAATTAGGTCAAAGGATGTTCAGATTTGGTTTTACTGAGATATCTTTCAATTGGATAAGATGGGACTTTGATTCCATTTGCGTCATTGAATCAAGCATAGATCTTCCTGATCTCTACATGTGGATCCTTGGAAGCCCTAATTTCCCACCTTTGAATTTCTTGAGTTTTTCATTAAATCTCTCACAATTACTCTTTATACTTCTAGACTTAGGTTTTCATCTTCTTCTAGTTTTAGTTCTAGTTGCTTTTAGAGAACACACGAGATTAGTCCCTCTAGATTCAACCTCGGTCTCACGGAGATTATTACTATATCGTATCCCTACACTTGGGGTTGTGAACACTTTCATAATTCTTCAATGGGAGAATACATGTAGTATCCTTGTGTAGGACCTACTACCTTATGTAGGCATGTAGGTGCCTTATGTAGGTCCTAGTAGTGTCCTTGTGTAGGCATGAAATTGCCTTGTGTAGGCATAGAGTTGCCTTGTGTAGGCATCTAAGGTTGCTTTGTATAAGCTCCTTAGTTTAACCTTGTGTAGGTTGTAAAGGTTTATGGTTAACTCAATTTAAAACCATTGGATATTGAAATCTGGTACACTCATAGGTTAAGTGTGTCCGTCCGGAGTGGAGTAGGCATGTAGCCAAACTACTATATATGATCGTGTTTGGGATTGTCTTTGTGCATTTATTTAATTATTCTTATGTGGTTTGGACGCTTGATTATAATGCATAATTAGATGAATAATTAGGATTGATAGGAGTCACATTCCACACACTCATATACACTATCTCTATAGGTTAATTGCTTATTTGCATATCTTTAATAGTCTATGTAATTTAACACTTTATCGGCTTAGAAGCCATAGAGTTAAATTACTTTAATTGATTTAATTAGTAAATAGTTAAGTTAGACAATTTAAGTTTTAAATAGGAATATTTTTTAAATTCCTATTCACACCCCTTTAGGACAGTTGGGCATAATTCTGTACTTCAATTAGTGGTTCAACCACAATTTCAAGCCTAAAGTAGTTTTATTTTATGAACTATGAATTACATTGCTTATTGCTTATCTTATTATTGTGCATTAGACATTTAGCCTAATGTGGTTTATTTTTGTGAATTCGACATTAGTGGTTTATTTTTATAAACTATGGATTACATTGCTTATTGCTTGGCTTATTATTGTCCATTAGACAGTTACCCTAATGTGGTTTATTTTTATAAATTAGACAATTAATTATCCATTTGAAGATTTCTATGTAGTTAGGAATAAATAGTGTATTTTTTGTGGCATATAAATTGATCAAATTGTCCAATTTGGGACAGTTCAAGGTAAGATAGATAGTACACTTTCATATAACCTATTCAAATGCTTATTCACAAGCCCAAGTGTAGGGTTGCGATGTAGTAATAATCTCGGTAAGACTGAGGTCGAATCCATAAGGACTAAACTCGTACATATTCTGAAAGTAATTAAACTAGAAGAAGAAGGATGTAAATCTGAATTCTGGAATAATTGAAGTAATTGTGATGTTGTAGATTGAAACTTATGGATTTAAAGGTGGGAACTGTAAATGTTATATCGTAAATCTAGCCACCAGTGTTGTCAAATTTCGTCGTGCCAAATCATTTAGAATCTATATCATGTATTGATGAGATGTATATATCGACTTCGTGCATTTTAAAGTTGTCCAAGTCTTCATTGAACTTCTCTATGTATTCAAGTTGAAGAAGCGCTGTCGAAGTTCAAGATTTCAAGCTCAAGTACAAGTACAAGATCAAGGCTCAAGTTCAAGTTTAATCTTCAAGTTCAGTACTTTAAAGACTCAAGAACTTAAGTCATTACTTAAGCTCAAGTTCAAGATTTGAAGACATGCTTCACGCATTTCAAGTGTATGAGTTAGTAGAGCGAGTGATTTTTCAATTGTTCAAACTCACAAACAAGGTATAGATGACCCTAGATTGACCATAGGTTAGGTCATATTCATTGCATATGCTATAGGCGTCATTTCATAAGTTTATAGGTCATTTCCTCAACTAGTCCTAGTCTTTATTTGACTAGTTCAAGCTCTGGCTCTACCAGTCCAAGATTTGTTGTAAAATTTCAGAATTTTCTGTTGGACCGTCGACCAGTTGTGGAGACTGCTCGACCAATCATACAGGCTCGACTCAAAGTCCAGTAAGGTTTTTTGGTCCCACTCGACCAGTCGAGTAATGACCTTATCTTATCACGCCAAAAATTTAAAAATTTGGTTGGTCTTTCGACCAGTCGAACCGACCCTTAGACCAGTCAAGAGAATAGTATTTTCACCTATAAATAGTGGATAAATCTTAGAGTTTTTCATTCATTACAAGTGATATTATACCATCACTTTGAGAGATAAGTTCCTACATTTCTTAAGCTATATTGTGTTAATTTTAAATTCCCTTAAAAAACTTTTTACATTTGATTTTGTGATCTCCATTCAACTCAATTTCATTAAAGAAGGGAATTGTGATTTTACCCTCTTTAAGATCAAAATCAAATTAAGCTAGCCCTGGCTAAATAAATCTAAAAATCATTTAGATCTAGAACCTTTCATTTGTGAGACTAGACATTGAACATTTTCATCTATATCGGATTGGTTCTACCGGGCTTCTTTAGAAGGAGAATTTCCATATAAGTACCATTTAATCTTTGTGTATCTTTTGTGGTTTGTGAGGTTGTGCTAGAAAATCTCATTTTTGGTTTTGTCTGAGGTAATCTAGAAAATCTCAAAGTGTGGGGTTTTTGTAATTGTGTTGGCCCATCGAAAGACACAATTGTGAAGGTTTTAAGGTGAACCTTTGAAAACCTTTTTCATAGTAAAAGCCAATATCCCATGGATGTGGATATTGGGAGTAGAGTAGTTGTGTGGCTATTTTTTAACAGTGCACACACAAACGAACTACTATAATTCTTGGAATTGTGGTGGTAGTTTAGATTTTCTTATGTGTGTGAATGTTATAATTTACTTTATGCACTTGTGGTGAATAGTGTAATTTACTTTATACACTTGTGGTGAATGTTTTAATACTATAGTTTATTTCCTTTGCCTCTTTATTGGTTTGGGTTTTTAATACGTACAAACATTCTAGTAAGGTTGTCCTATCATAAGCCCTTAGTTTTTGGTGTTAGGTTGTCCTTAGAACTAAGTTTGTATCAACCTCTCAAGACTAGTGCATTTGAGGTAGCTATTTACTTGTGCTGTTTTATTATTTAATTATACTATCTATCTTTGTATTCTGCATTTATTATTAATTTAGCATAGTCCCATTCACCCCCCCTCTAGGACGTTTAGCTTAGCCTTTTCAAGTGGCATAAGAGCATAATAGCTCCTTTTCATTATTTGGATTCATTTCTTAAGCTAACTGATCTGAGCTTATAAGATGTCAAAATTTGATAGCCTCTCAATTACTAGGCTTCCACCTTATGATGACTCCAATTACGCCTATTGGAAATCCAGAATGATGATCTTTTTAGGGTTCATAGATGAAAGCATGTGGCAAGCCACAGTGACTAGATGGAATCGACCCACAACTAAAGTTCTAGGCACTGATGGAACTAAATCTGTTAAAGTTACACCTTATTTTTCATATACCACACTTCAGAAAAATGAGAGTAATGCCAATACAAAGGCATTAAATGCAATCACTTGCGCACTATCACTAGATGAATTCAAAAGAATTATATCTTATGATACTACAAAGCAAGCCTAGAACATTCTAAAAATAACACACAAGGGTATGACTATAGTCAAGAAATCTAAACTTCAAATCCTCACCACTCGATTTGAGGAAATACATACGGAAGAAAGTGAAACTTTCATGGACTTCTATACTAAGTTAAATGATATAGTCAACTCTATGTGGGGTCTTGGTGATAGTATCACAGAAAGTAAATTCTGTGCAAAGATATTGCACTCATTGCCTGATAGGTTCAATTCTAAGATCACTGCCATTCAGGAACTTCGTGATACGGAGAATATGAGGGTTGAAGAGCTTGTTAGTTCTTTACAAACCTACAAGTTAAATTTTAAGGCTTCTAAAGGTAAGTCCATAGCCCTTAAGTCTTCTAAAATTATTTTTCATAATAAAGTTAGTAATTTTAATTGCAAAAATTTTGAAGATGATATGACACTATTAGTTAAGAAGTTTTATAAAATTTTCAAAATAAAAAAGATTGTAGATTTTTAAAAACCTCCTGAAAAGAAAAGGACTAGATCTAAAAATTGGAAATCTATTAAAGATAACCAATGTTTCAATTGCCATGAATATGGGCATCTAACAAATAAATGTCCAAAAAGGGACAAACCTAAGAAGAAAGGTATGTTGGCCACATGGGATGAGTCATCTTGCTCTGAAGCTTCTTCTAAGCTTGATTATTCTACACTCAAGTCTACTAATGAGGTCAAGGCCTTAATGACACTAGCCAGAGTCACTTCCTCAGATAGTTGTAATTCAACTTATGATGAAAATATGAGAAGCGACCTTGAAAATGATGATGATTTATAAGATGCCTATAATGCCCTATACAGGAAAAGTTGCAAGATAGCTGTAAAATTTAAACTTCAAAAAGAAAAGTTTTTTAAGTTAAAAGAAGATTTTGATAACTTAGTTTTAGAAATATCACAATTTTCTGTTTGTTTTTAAAAAACTAAGTGTGATTTAGATTTCAAAACATCCCAAGTTAAAAACCTTAAATCAGAAAATGAAAAACTAAAACTAGAAATCTCTTCTTTCTTGAGTTTGAAGGATACTTAGAGGTATACCCAGGGTGATCTTAAACTAAAAAGACTATTAATCAGATCAAGGAAATGTGACGATAGATCTAGTCTGGGCTATGATAAGATTACGCCTCCTAAAAGCAAGTCCACTCCACCTAAGTTTGTTAAAAAGGAGTCCTCTAACTCAAAAGGGAAAAGTCTGAACTAAAATAGTTTTAAAAATCTTAAAACTTTTCAGGCTATGAAACCTAAAAGCAACCATATCAATTATAGAAATCAAAGTCTTAACCCCTTAGCTGAGAAAATCGTAAATTTACTCAAGGAGTTTCTAAAATCTAACTCGAATGGTAGAATATATAACAGCTTTAAGCGTAGAAAAACCAACTATGCTCCAAAACCCAAAACAGCAATGAAATGGGTCCCTAAGGTTGTATGTCTGGTTACTCACACCACTTTCAAGGCTTTGAGTCAATCAAAGTGGTACTTAGACAGTAGTTGTTCTACACACATAATAGGTGACAAAGATTTGTTTACTAATCTTAAAGATATGAATGATGGCTTAGTTACATTTAGTGATGGTAGCAACTGCATGATTATTAGCCAAGGTACAGTTCAACTCTATAATCTTCCTCCATTTAAGAATATTTTATTTGTAGAGGGCCTTAAGCATAATCTCTTAAGAATTTCTCAAATTTTTGATAACAAACATAGTGTTAAATTTACCAACCAAGGGTGTGAGATTTCTAATGAGAATAGTTCTGTGATATTAACTGGTTGCTGAACATTTGAGAACTATTATATAGTCAGTGATTCATGCTCGTCCAAGTTATCGTATTACATGGTCCAAACCAATGAGACTGATTTATGGCATAAATGCCTAGGATATGTACATTACCATAATCTTTATGACTGAGCAAAGGCGATGTATTAAGAGGTCTACCCAAGATTAAGAAAATAGATAAAATTTGTGGCGAATGTCAGATTGAAAAATAAATTATGAGTGATCACAAAAAAGTGAACTCCAGTGCTACATCCAAATCCCTTGAACTCCTCCACATGGATCTTGTTGGACCTACTAGAACAGAGAGTCGAGGTGGTAAGAAAAATATTCTGGTAATAGTATATGATTTTACCAGGTATACATGGGTAGTTTTCATGAGAGAGAGATCTAAAACTCACGATGAAATGAAAAGGGTACTCAAGCATATCCAAACTGAGAAGGAATCACATGTCTCTAAAATTCGTAGTGATAATGGTTCTGAATTTAACAATAGAAATTTTAAGAAGTTATGTAGTGATCATGGTATATCGCATGAATTTTCTACTCCTAAGACACCTTAACAGAATAAGGTTGTTAAAAGAAAAAATCGTGTGCTTCAAGAAATGGCTAATGTGATATTAAACAGCATGAAACTTCCTAAAAATCTTTAGGGTGAAGCAGTGAACATGACTTGTTATATTATTAACCATGTTTATACTAGGAAGACAAATAATAAGACTACATATGAACTGTGTTTCGATAAGAAGCTAACAGTTAAATACTTTCAAGTTTTTGGCAAAAAATGCTATATTTTATGTGACTGGGAAAATATGGGAAAATTCAACACTAAAAGTGACAACGGCATTTTCCTACGATATGCGCTAAATAGTAGAGTGTATTGTGTTCTCAACAAGAGGACTGATGTAATTCAGGAGTCCATTAATGTGGTTATAGATGATTATCTGAATACACCAGTCTCAAGTTCAGAAGATGATGAAGTCTCTTTATTTTTTAAACTAAACTCTTCATCTAGTCAAAATGACACTGAACTGCGGTCAGTTAAAGACCATCCAATCGATCAAATTTTTGGGAACCCTCTCATTGGTGTGCGCACTTGTAGATAATTAGAAAACATTTATAATTATGTGTGCTTTACATCCTAGATTGAGCCGGCCAATGTAAAAGAAGCGCTTACTGATGAAAACTGAATAGTGGCTATGCAAGATGAACTTAATCAATTCGTAAGGAATGATGTATGGTACTTAGTTCCTATACTTAATGATATACATATTATTGGAACTAAATGGATCTTTAAAATTAAGTCTGATGAATTAGGTAACATTATAAGAAACAAGGCTAGACTGGTTGTACAAGGGTACACTCAGATAGAAGGCATTGATTATGATGTAACCTTTTCTCCAGTAGCTCGTCTTGAATCTATCAGACTATTCATATCCATTGCTTGTTACAAAATTTTCAAAATCTATCAATTGGATGTCAAGAGTGGTTTTTTGAATGGTGATCTACATGAGGAAGTATATGTAGAACAACCTACTAGTTTTGAAGACCTTAAACATACTGATCATATTTATTATCTGAAAAAGGAACTCTATGGATTAAAACAAGCTCCCAGGGCATGGTACGAGAAATTGACTAAGTTCTACTAAGTCATAACTTTGTAATGGGGAGTGTTGATAAGAAACTGTTTGTAAAGAAACATAATGATCACATACTGATAGTACAAATATATGTTGATGACATTATCTATGGATCTATTTATTTTAACATGTCTGTTGAGTTTGCAGATTTGATGACGTCTAAGTTTGAAATGAGCATGGCTGGAGAACTGAATTATTTTTTAGGTCTGCGAGTGAAAAGCTTGAAGACGGGATCTTTATTTCTCAAACCAAGTATGCTCTAAACTTGGTGAAAAAGCTTGGATTCGAGAGCGATAAAAATTTTGATACTCATATGAGTACGACACTTAAGCTCTTTAAGGATTCAATAGGTAAAAGTGTAGATCCTAAGCTTTATTGCTGTATGATAGGTAGTTTATTATATTTAACTGCGAGCCAACTCGATATTGCATTTAGCGTAGGAATCTATAATAGATATCAATCTAACCCTAAAGAATTCTACCTGATTGTTATTAAGCGTATTTTGAGATATGTCGCAAGTACGACCAATCTTGGTCTTTGATATCCCCATATATTAATGTTCAATTAGCTAGTTATATGGATGCTGATTAGGCTAGTAATATTGATGATTGCAATTCTACCAGCGGTGGATGTTTTTATGTCGGGAACTGTCTAGTTTCATGGCATAGTAAAAAATAGAGTTCCAAATCATTTTCCACAGCTGAGGCTGAGTATATTGCAGCTGGTAATGCATGCACTCAGCTTGTGTGGATGAAGAGGATGTTAAATGATTACAGATTTGTGTAAGATTCTATAGTTCTATATTGCGATAATTTTAGCGCAATCAACATTTCTAAAAATCTAATCCAATGTTCACGAATTAAGCATATTAACATTAGATATCATTATATTCATGAATTAGTGGAAGATAAGATTATTTCATTGGATTATATTTAAACTGAAAATCAACTTATAGATATTTTCACAAAACCACTTGACAGAAACATGTTTACTAAATTGAAATTAGATATTGGTATGTGTAATGTGATCTGATTTAATTATGTTTGCTTATACTATATTGCATGTTTTAAATTTTATTTTTAAAAATTTTAATTAAACATTGCTGAAAAATGAAAATTTTTGAGGTTGCACGACCAGTCGAGTACACACTCAACCAGTCGTGGTACGATCGGTCGAGTATGTACTCGACCAATCGAGTAGCTCGGGTTTGGGGGTTTAAATGTGTAAAAAGTACTTTTTTCTTCATTTCTCTCATCTTATCCAACAAGCCCTTTCATGACTGGTCAAACTCACCTTCGATTGCTCTCGGTTAGTGCATATTTTCCTTTTTCTTTTTGGATTTAGGACTTTACACTTCTATTTCCTTGATATTGAAGTTTATTTCAAGTATTCTTGTAGTTTCTTCAGTTTTCTAGCATAAAATCTAATTTGGGAGAAACCCTCCATTCCTTTCTTGTATTCCTTTTTTGCATTGTGTAATGGAGAGTAGATACAAGAAGATATCCTCTCGTGGTCCCTCTTCTTTCCGTTTTGCACTGATTACGGTGCATATTCTTCAACCACCCGAAGAGGATCTCGAATATGTGTGAGATATTCGTCTCTGTGTTGTAATTGTTGAGCGGATAGTTAACTCCAATCATTTGAGTCTTTTCAATATTGTTCCCCTCCTTGAAGTAATATGTTGAATTGGGGCGGTCTTGTATACCGGTCGATTGCACTGGCCATGTTTTCTTGTATAAGTGACTTCTCTGTTGAAAATTTAACTTTTACTGTGACAACTAGAGAAGGTCCATTTGATGTAGATCGTCACTTGATATCTGGTTTGATGGATATTCCTGTGAATGATGAAGGAATACCTATCTCTACGTTAATTGAGAGACCATCTGAATCTGAAAAATGTATGCTAACTAGAGTGTTATGCAACATGAATGTAGAATGAAACTCTAGTATTGTGCTCAGTTCTAAAAATATGTTACCCGGATACCAGATTCTTCATCATATTTTCATTTCTAATGTGTTTCCTTGATCTGGTAACAAAACTGAGTTAACTTCTTTCATGGATCACATACTTTACTCAATTATTTCTGGTGTTTCAATATATTCTTTGTCACTTATTTATTATATCATTATTCAGTTTCATCTCCATCCTGGCCCTAGTGATATTCCCTTTACATATCTAATGACCATGCCATCTATTTATAGTCTTGTAGTTATGCATGTTGGAGAAGCTCTTATTTCCCATCTACCATTCAACAATTCCAACATTAACAAGATGAATCTGAGGTTGGTACCCGGCCAAGTTGATAGGGATGATGTAGGAGTTGCTGAAGAAGCTGGAGAGGAAGATGCATTACCTCTTGATGATGTAAACATTGATGATTTATTTAATGAATTAGAATCTGATTCTGAGGCTAATCCTGACTTTCAGCCTTCTGATATTGATGAGCTGTTGAGAACCCTAGAGTAAAAGGTGGAAGGTTTTCATGTATCCTAGGAGACTCAATTCAAATATATGCGCAAATACCTAGGCACATTAATAATGGATTACATTAGATTGATCCTTCTATCCTTTCTCCTTCTGGTTCTGATTAGACTCTATTTGTTTTGGGCATGTATTAACTTTTAACTCTTATTTGCGCTTGAATATTATTTGGGCATGTGAACATGACTTTATGTTTCCTGAATATATTTTAATGAACATGTTTATGTTATTTACTCTCTTCTTTCTTATACTTTTCATATCTCTTTGATTATATCATCAGCTTGTTTTTCTTTCCTTTGTCATATTGTGACAAAAGGGGGAGAAAATGTTGATTTTGTGGAATAATTTTAATGTTATATGATGATTGTTGGGGATGTGTGATTGTAGAATATGGTGTATTTTTTTATTAGACATGTATTTGTTTATACAGGTTCTACATATCAACTCGATTGGATTAAGGGGGAGTATAAGATTAAGGGGGAGAGTAATTGTTGCACATTTGATGCATGATTTTTTTGGTAACTGGTGCATAATTCTTTATTTGGTTTTGTCACATATTTGACAAAGGGGGAGATTGTAAATTTTATATCGTAAATCTAGCACCCAATGTTGTCAAATTTTGTTGTGCCAAATCATTTAGAATCTATATCATGTATTGATGAGATGTATAGATTGACTTCGTACATTTTAATGTTGTTTAAGTCTTCATCGAACTTCTCTATGTATTCAAGTTGAAGAAGCGTTGTCGAAGTTTAAGATTTCAAACTCAAGTACAAGTACAAGTTCAAGTTTAATCTTCAAGTTCAGTACTTTAAAGACTCAAGAACTCAAGTCTTTACTCAAGCTCAAGTTCAAAATTTGAAGACAAGCTTCACGTATTTTAAGTGTATGAGTTAGCAGAGCGAGTGATGTTTTAATTGTTCAAACTCACAAACAAGGTATGGATGACCCTAGATTGACCATAGGTTAGGTCATATTCATTGTATATGCTATGAGTGTCATTTCTTAAGTTTATAGGTCATTTCCTTGACTAGTCTTAGTCTTTGTTCGACTAGTCCAAGCTTTGGATCGACCATTCTAAGAGTTTTTCGACCAGTCCAAGATTTGTTACAAATTTTTAGAATTTTCTGTTGGACCCTTAACTAGTCGTGGAGACTGCTCGACCAGTCGAGTGAACAGTGTTTGACCAGTCGTGCAAGCTCAACTCAAAGTCTAACAAGGTTTTTTAGGTCTCACTCGACTAGTCGAGCAGGCCACTCGACCAATTGAGCAAGCCACTTGACCAGTTGAGTAACGACCTTACTTATCGTGCCAAAAATTTTAAAATTTGGTTGGTCCTTTGACCAGTCGAATCGACCCTTAGACTAGTCAAGAGAACAGTATTTTCACCTATAAATAGTGGATGAATCTCAAAGTTTTTCATTCATTCCAAGCAATATCAAACCCTCACTCTGAGAGATAAGTTCTTGCATTTCTTAAGGTATATTGTGTTCATTTTAAATTCTCTTAAATAGATTTTTGCATTTTTTTTTGTAATCTCTATTTAATTCAATTTCATTAAAGAAGCAAATTATGATTTTACCCTCTTTGAGATCAAAATCAAATTTGCTAGCTGAGGTTGCATGAATCTAAAAATCATTTAAATCTAGAACCTTTCATTTGAGAGACTGGTCATTGAACATCTTCGTTTATATCGGATTGGTTCTCCGGGCTTCTTCAGAAGGAGAATTTTTAGATAAGTACCATTTAATATTTATGTATCTTTTGTGGTTTGTGAGGTTGTGCCAGAAAATCTCATTTTTTATTTTTTCTGAGGTAATCTGAAAAATCTCAGATTGTGGAGTTTTTATAATTGTGTAAGCCCATTTAAAGACACGATTGTGAAGGTTTTAAGGTGAACCTTAGGAAACCTTTTTCATAGTGAAAGTGAATATCCCATGGGTGTGGATATTATGAATGAAGTAGTTAATGGTGTAATTTACTTTATGCACTTGTGGTGAATGTCGTAATACTTTAGTTTATTTCCTTTAGCTCTTTATTTGTCATGTCCTGTCACTGTTGCACATGTGGGCAGGCACATGTGGGTGGACACTGATGTGGGCGAGGCCTAAGGGCCTGGGGAGTTACTAGTGGTTGGCACGCTACTGTGCTGGCAGGATACTGTGTACGGAGTGGGAGGTTCAACTTGTCCCACATTAGAAGCGTTGTCCGAAGTAATGATAGTTATATGTGTGGTTCAGACCTTCCTTGTATAAGGCCTTTTAGGGGCGACCCTGAGAACAAAACCATGCTGGTCCAGTGGGACCCAGAGTGGACAATATCATATAGTGATGGTCAGGCCATTACAAATGGTATCAAAGTCAAGGACAGCTCTGCCCTCAGTGGGGGATATTGTGATGCCCTGTCACTGTTGCACATGTGGGCGGATGCTAATGTGGGTGGGGCCTAAGGGCCTGGGTGAGTTACCAGTGGTTAACAGGCTACTGTGCTGGCAGGCTACTATATACGTAGTGGGAGGTTGAACTTGTCCCACATTGGAAGTGTAGTCTGAAGTAATGGTGGTTATATGTGTGGTTCAGACCTTCCTTGTACGAGGCCTTTTAGGGGTGACCCTGAGAACAAAACCGTGTGGGTCCAGTGGGACCTAGATTAAACAATATCGTACAGTGTTGGTCGGGCCATTACAAATGGTTGCACGTATCTTTCACTCCTCATATCAAGCATACATATGATGCAAATGGGTATGAATCATGAAATTATACTAAGCATGTTATAAAGTGATGAACTATCAACAAGTATGGGCCTATCAATGGGCCCAAGGGAAAGTTACAATGTGGACATTAAACTAACATTATCCTTACAATGTAGACATCCAACCATCATTGCTCCCAAGGCATAGCCCAGCATAAATATCATTACATAAACCATGGTAGAATCACACATTGCAATGGACTTGTGTACATCCCATTGGGCCTCAACCCATTGGCCTTAAATACATCAAATGGGTCGCATCACATGGGCCTCATATATATTAAGGTGGGCCTCAACAACAGGCCTCATATATCACATTGGGCCTTATCAGATGGGCCCTAAGTACATTACATTGGGCCTAATCAAATGGGCCGAATCAATGGGCCAAATCAAATGGGCTGAATCACATTTCATCTATTTATAGACATTAATATAGAGTATTATGCAAAAACATGAGCCATATCAAAAGATCACTTGGACCATACCATATCTAACTGTGGTGATAATGATTTTCATGGTTAAATTCCAGTGGAGATAATAATTTTCACTGTTAAATAAATCACAGGGCCCACCATAAAGTTTATTTTCTACCTAATCTAATCATAAGTCTTAAAGACCTGGAATAAGAGGGAAAAAAATTCCTTATTGGTCTAGAACTTATGTGACTTAAATGGGTTTCAATGATAGATGCTCAATCCTCGACTATTTTATGGTGTGGTTCACCTGATCAATGGATAGACACATCATAGTGTGGCCCACCGTAATGTATTTGAGATCTAACCAATTCATAAGTTAACATAGTGATAGATGAAGTGAAAATAAGTATCCGCTTTATTGAAAACTACTGTGGCCCTTAGAAGTTTGAATGGTGGAATGTCATTGTCCACTATTTAGATGTTGGGGTCCACTTGAACTTTAGATCCGACTCATTCTTTTCTCATGCCATAAAATGATCTCTCAAAATGGTTAGAAGGTATAGATACAACACATGCATCATGGTAGGGTCCACACACGTCGCCCACCAACTAAATGGATGATGTGCATTTACACCAAGGTGGTAAATACATCACATGTTGTTGCTGCACGTGCAGCAGCAGCTAGCAGCTGCTGCTACTTCAAACGATAGAGATGGGTCCCACGTAGGGCCCATCATGATGTTTATTTCCCATCTGATTTGTTGATATGGTCACACAGACCCAGTTAAAAAATAAATAAATATCAATTGATCCAAAACTGTTGGACCAGGGAAGTCCAATGGTAGACGTTCAATCCCACTATTCCATGTAGTGTGGTCCAACTAAGTCCCTTAGACGGCTGATTTTTGGGGGTGGCCCATAGCTAGAAGGGGGCCACCAAATGCATGGTGTTGATATTCTCACACATCACAGTGGGCCCACGGCTAGCACCCACGTCCCAACCCTTTTCATTCGCGGTGCAGCAGCAGCGCCTGTTGCACCTATTTTTTTTATTTTTTTTAATTTTTTTAAGATTTTTCCTATGGGGGCCCGCATCAGGTGAATCCATTCTACCCATTGGATTCTACAGCTCATGGCCGACCAAATGAGCCCAATATGCGATGTGTTTTGGTGTATAGAAACATCAGAGTGGGCCCTAATGGATTTTAACGATAGAAACCACTGTTTTCTATAACATAGCCCACTAGATAATCAGATTGGCCTCATATTTTGGCTCAACGCCTAAAATGAGATGAGGAATAGAATGGACGGCGTGGATTGGGGCCTACATGAGAGGTCCACCCAAGTTTTTTAAATCAAACTGATATTTTTGTTTTGACGTCAGTACACCACACTGTCCGTTCACACTTCACTGTGAAGCCATGTCCAATGTCCCTAAACTCTGGATGGTTTTCATACAACTCATATCTCAGGTGGGCCCCACCTATAGACGTGCTGCCTAGGTGGGCCCCACCTATAGGTGGGCCACCAAAAGGTTGGATGGTGTGGGTAAAACATACATCAAGGTGGGGTCCATTCGAGTGGGCTACACAGCCACATCATCATAAAAAAATGAAAAAGAGAGCGGGAGAGAGAGAGAGAGAGAGAAGAGGGACACGTGTGATGGAGGGCTCCACCACTATAAGCCCTCCCTTTCATGCATTTCAATCATACATCAAGTAAATCCCAATACATGTGGGCCCACAAAATAAAAAATCAACGGTGGAGATTCCTTCTCCACCAAAATGAAAGGTCTAGATAACCTCTTTCAAACTTAGAAAAGTAAACATGATGATGGGGTTCATGGAGAATGACCCCATCATGGAATAATCATGAGAATTATAGTGGACCATCGGCCACATCTAGGGTCCAAAATGAGATCCATACCATCAATCGATAGGCCCCACTTGGCCCATCATCAAAATATAAAAATCTAGGCCTATAAAACACCCACTAATTAATCTTCTTGGTCTGAGGGAACGCTAATCTTCTTATGTCTCACTTTGATGGAAGGTGATGGGAATTGAAGGGCTAGGATGATGGATCTTAGGATAGGAAGGGGGCCACACACATCACACTTTTCTCTCCATGGAAGAGCTTGGACGTCCACTTTTTTTTGGTTGCTTGGAAAATGTGAAAAGAAAGAGAGAAATGGTGGTTGTAAGGGAGAGGTGATGGATGTGAGTTGATAGATGTACTTGACATGTATGGGTGTGTAAGAGAGAGAGAGAGTTGACTTTAGGGTTGCTCTTGTACTGGACATTAGGTGATTGATTAATTAATGGGACATGTTATAAAGATTCTCTTGGGTTTTGCAATGCGCGGTGTTTTCTCAAGCTAAATGCAGACCCACATCACCTGGCCAGGCCATCGAATTAATGTGTAAGACACGACATCAGAACCATGATGACGGTCGATCGCAATGGTACAAGTCTCGAATTAAGCCGACTCAAATCTACGGGATACGACTTAGGGTCACATGTAAACCTAGATTATAGGTTGCGGGTTACTGGAATTCATCGAGAAGGATCACGGGAGTCGACGAAACAGTACGGACTAGGATACGGGCCTTACATTATTAGTTTGGGTTTTTGATACTTAAAAATGTTCAAGTAAGGTTTTCCTGCCATAAACCTTTGGTTTTTGGTGTTAAGTTGTCCTTAGAACTAAGTTTGTATCAACCTCTTAAGAGTAGTGCATTTGAGGTTGCTATTTACTTATGTTATTTATTATTTGATTGTGTTATCTATCTTTGTATTCTACATTTATTTTTAATTTGTCATAGTTCTATTCACCCCTCTCTAGGACGTTTAGCTTGGACTTTTCAAGTGGTATAAGAGCCTAATAGCTCTTTATTATTTTGATTCATTTCATGAGCTAATCGATCTGAGCTTATACGACAACTTAACACCAAAAACCACCCATTCACTGGGGAAGGGGATTTCGACCCTTCCCATGTGGTCAGATTGGTTGGCTCGAATGACCTCTGATTCTAAATTCAAAACAACCGCAACTCACTTCCATAGTTTCGTCACAACAAACAAAGCTTGCGCAAGAAGTTTCAAAGCTTGTTGCTATATAAGTTTACACATACCACCCACTCCACTGACGCCACCGACCTTCCTAACTCTATAACAGGAGAAGAGAAGAGAGACAGAGAATCAATCCAAGGATGTGGAGCAAAGGCGAGAGAGTGAGAGATAGCGTGGAGACGGCTGACGAGTCTTCTTCTCCTTCTTCTTTCTTTAGTTCTTCTTTCCTTTAATTCTTTCCTTTAGATTTTAGTTAACCATGGCTATGGCTAGCTAAACCTCTTATCTAGGGCTAAGATGTGAAGCTTGCAGTGAGATGGAACGTGCTACACCACCCCTAGTCACAGCGAGTCGGGATGAGTTCTGGTTGGGTTACAGATGTTGCTGGCTAGGGTTGAAAGAAAGAAATAAAGGAGCTAGGTAGATGGAGGAATGAAGGAGAAAGAAGAGAGAACGAGAGTGAGAGAGAGAGAGAGCTGTGGCTGTGCTGCCGCACCGAGCTGGATCGAGGAGTGGTGGTCGGACCACACCCACTCACTGTCCTAACTCGACTCAGTTCAATGTTGAGTTGGGTGCACGGTTGGCTAAGGTTGGGTCCTACTTAGTTGTGAGAAAATGAAAGAAGAAGGAAGTAAAGAGAAGAAAGGAGAAGGGGCGTTGGTCTTTTACTCGGATTGTTGCCGCATCAAGATGGACTGACTTAAGCAGAGTTGTTGTCTCAATCTTTACCTAAGTCTGACCATTACTGGTCTAGGTCCAGCTGGGTTTCCAGCAAGAAAGGTGAGGTGAGGAGAGAGAGAGATAGAGAGAGAGAGAGAGAGAGAGAGAGAGGAGAGAGAGCTAACAGGTTTTTGTTGGCTTGCCGAGTTGACTCGGCTAAAACCGAGTCCAGCTCAACTCGGTTGAGCTACTGGTTGTAGCAAGAAAAAGAAAGAGAAGGAGAGGAAGAGAAAGGAGAAGAAGAAAGGGAGAGAGAGTTGGGAGTCGAGTCAACTTGCTGCCAAGTTGTGGCTGTCGAGTTGACTCGGTCCAGATTCTCACTGGACATTCCAGCAATTTTTTTTTAAAAAAAAAAAGAAAGGAAGGGAGTGAGAAAGTGAAAGAGGGTAGAGGAGAGAGAAAGAGAGAGGAGTGAGTCAACTTGGTGGGTCATAATTGAATCCACAACTTGTCATTTGGCCTAAATCTGAGTTGCCAAGTTAAGCTATCAAGTCAAGGTAAATCCATACACATTTTAGTCATTTTGTTACTGAGTTAAGTCAGTGGATTTTCATCGAGTCCATTATTTATAGTCAGTTGGTTGCTAGAAATTTCATTAGCATTTTGACCAGGTCACAGACGCACAAGTAACAACCAAGATTGACTCTATTAGACTTCATTCGTGCTATCTAGCGGGCCACACCCAACTAGATTACTTAGCCAAGGTGAGGACTCACCCTTTGAGTTTCCCACTTAAATTCATTAATCTAATCATAGATGTTGCTTTAATCCCTTCCATTTAGTACCTCCTAAATTACTTGATTGAGTCACTTAAGTTATTATGTGAATATGTTAATATGTTGCGCACCTGATTCCTATGTTAGATAATGAATATATCTCTTTAATTATAACATGCATAAATGGTTCGATGATAATATGCTATTTTTTAAAATTGTAGATGCATTAATTAACTATATGTCATCATTTGTACTTAAGTGATAGAATGAATGGAACCCATCTTGGACTTATCATCTTGCGGTCCATATTTGACTTACGCGACTTGGATCGCACATATGCCTCACATGGCTTGGACCGCATATTTTTTCCTACATGGCTTGGATCATTTATTGCCCTTCATGGCTTTGATGGGACGTTGACACCATTCTATGGCTTGTTGGTTATACTTGCATATCTCATTGATTTTCAAGTCATTATGTGGAGTTAGTTATGATTTCTTGGTGGAGCTGAAGTTCGCTTATTGATTTTCTAACCATCTTGCGGAGTTTATATGATTTCTGAATGATGCCAAAGTTCCTATTTTAGTACTCTCTTCATCTTGTGGTGTCCACATACGATATAATTTCTGGGTGAAGTAGAGGTTTATACATTTGTTTCCTAGCCACCTTGCGTTGTTCAATTGTACCATGATTTTTGGGTGGAGCTAAAGTTCGTTTACTGATTTTCTAACCATCTTACGGTGTTCACGTACAATATAATTTTTCGGTGGCCTAGAGTTTCCGTGTTGATTGTCTCTTCATCTTGCAGTGCTCAGCTGTACTATGATTTTCAGGTGGAGCTGAATTTCACTTATCGATTTTCTAACCATCTTACGGAGTTCACGTACGATATGATTTTTAGGTGAAGTGGGGATTTAAAGGGTGATTTCCTATTCACCTTATGAATTTCACTCATACCATGATTTTCGGGTTGAGCTAAAGTTCACTTATCGATTTTCTAGCCATCTTGCGGAGTTAACGTACAATGTGATTGTTGGGTGCAATAGAAAATCATATGATTGATTATTTGATTATCTAGACATACTCCCTTGAATTGTGATTGCTATTATATATTTTTTTCTTATGATGAGATTTAGTTGATTGGCCTAATTTTTTAGTACATGATCATGACTATGAAATGCCCTGTTTAATGCATGTAATTTCATGACTTGCGATCTATATTAGATTATGAATGATGAGTGCACAATCTTAGAGGGTTCTCCTTACTGCGATAGCCATTGACACTATCAAACCATAATAGTTGATGCAGGTGTAGAGTGAGCCGATGCTATTCATTGGGTTGCTAGACCAGATCGAGTAGTTGAGAAGCTAAGCGAGGTCCCCGCGGCCCATATTGAGTTCCCCCACTAGTTGATAGACTCTTGTTTTTGCTTAATAAACTTTGCTATTTGAGATTGTATAAGTCCTGTATGGGCGCTACGTTTGGATTTTTATTATGGTTGAAATTTTTTTATTTCAATACATGATTTACTCTAGCTTCGTTGCTATTGAATCTGATTATTGATGAACAGTTCAAATTTACACTGAATATTATAGGCTAACACTTGGGTTTTTGGAGAACGAGTCATATACTTGAGTTCCAAAAATCAGGGCGTTACACTTTATCGATGATCTTGTAAGAAGGATTAGATCTACAAGATGAAGAGGTGTCCATTGATATTGGCACCTCTTAAAGTTTAATAAAAGGTAAAAAAGATTGGTAGTGTGGCAATATTTTGAAGAAGAAATCTTAAAGAACAGTACGATGAAGATGAAGTGCAAGTATTTAAAGGTTCAAACAAATAAATGGGTTGACCACAATTCTGAAGAAACAATTACTAAAGTGTCATAAAAATGTGAGAAGCCAGACCTTGGGCCAACAAACACTTTCATTTACCAAATCTATAGTGGATCCATTGTAATGTACGTTGTCTACCTATAAGTATACCATGGACCATGTGAATGAGTTGACAGCTAAATTTATTATTATAAATGAAGTTGGGATAATTCTACCATTTTAAACCAATTTTTAATAATCAATCTCAGAAAATAAATTTAAAACAACAATTAATATTGAAATATTGATTTCAATTGAGTCGTAGGACAACCTTCGCCTAATATCTTAGGTAGGACAACGTTATTTCACGACTTCCTTAATTTCAGTATTTCAAGATAATAAATATAAGGAAAATATTATCAATCACCACAAGACATACAAAGTTATAGTGGTTTAGTGTTAACACACACCTACTTCACTCCCAGAATTACTTCTCCATGTAATTTTGGCTTTTAACTATAGCAAAGTTTTTCATAGGCTTACCTTAACAACCTTTTACAATTTGTGATTTTCACAGGCTATCACAACTAACCTTAAGTGATTTTAACAGGCTTATCACTTCTCAACCCGATAAGATTTTTCTGGTCAATCTCATTCAACTCAAGTTAAAGTAATTTATAGAATAAAAATGTATATTTTTGAAGATGTGAGTCGAAGCGAAGATATCTATAGCATTCCGAACTTTTCAATTCCTGAGTATTGAAAGTTCTCAAATGTTATTATAAATTTTAACTTATTATGTATATGTGTATGATACCCATCTAGCTATCCTAACCTTACATCTATTCTCCAACACGAATCTAACTGTTGGGAATAATTTCCATTCATAGATCATGCAATCTGACTGTTGATTTTAAGATAGGATCATCATATACCCAAATATTCTCACTTATCCATCATAGCCAACTTCTTAGTCAAATATGCGTTGTCAGATAAGGACATTTAACCATCTACTTTGATTTTGGACCACCCAATCGTATTAAACTAGCTACTTAATCTCTACATCTACTCGTACACACATCAAGTTGAGATTCTATCTGTTCATCACCTATGAATATGCTTAACTCAACATCAGAACTATAATATGAGAAACTTAAACATGTATATAAGACACTCAAATTTAATGATACACATATTTTACCCCCTAATCACTTTGAAAACCCACCTTGTGATCTTCCATTTACAAAATTGATCCTACATATACCTATATACATTGTTAGAGTACCAACCATCAAGTCTTCACATTTTTAGTATGTCATCTAACTGTCCATCTTATTTGGATCCCCTAAACAGGCCATCAGAATATTAAGATAATTCAGTCATTATGAAGATCTTAAGTCATATGTCCAAACTACCGAGTAATGTTTTAACTAGATGTGTGTAACCTTGTTCCTAATGCACAAAGTGTGTTAGCCATTTAAAAGAGCATCTTGGACATCCTTGGCAGATCGGGGCCCAAACTAGACCGAAGGAAATAACATGAAAAATGATCAATGCCCACTAAATTTGAAGACATTCGGAAGCCGTGTTTCGATGTAATGGACATCAAAAGTTGGTTGAGAAATGGATTATAAATACTTAATGCCATTACATGCCACCATTGATGCTCGATCGGATCGTATGGCCCACCCGTTCAACAGATATGTCCCACTTTTGGACCCATGTCCTAACATGACACGTCAAATTCGGTGAACAAAATAGATTGTACCACTACAAACAATACAATGAACTTTACGAACAAAAGTTTATTTAACCTTCTAGCGAACAAAGAACACACATCTCGCATAATGAAGGTTTTAATGTTATCAGTCACTCACACACTTATCAAATGCGTAGCCCACCAAAGACTTGGATTTACTCCATTTTTTGGCACATGGCCTAACATGACCCTACGAAGATGGTGAAGGGAGTGAATTTCTCATGAAATCATCACAAGTGGACCCCACCAATTCCCAACAACCATGGGTAACGTCCGCACAATGTTACAGTGGGCAACGAAACCGACAAGCAATAGCCTTCAATCCACCTTCCTACTTAATATGTGGCCCGCTTGATCAATGGATCCGCCCTAAATTTGAACTCATGCCCCAACTAAATTAGACAAAACTAGTAGCGATGATGGATCACATGAATACAAATGATTCAGTGGACCCCACTTGCCTAGTAATCGAGTAAAAAACAATCTTTTCGCATGTTGTAACAATGCCGCGAAAGCCATGCGCATCAAGGAGTTTTCAAAGAAGCAAGATCCCAAAGATCTACATCTCCACCAATTTGGACCATCCAAATGGAGATGGAGTGAGTTCACTCCCATAAGGGATTTCGAAAAGACCAGAGGAGTCCCACCACGCTGGAAACATCGGGTTTCAGAGCACTTGTGCCAAGTTGTGAAACAACATCCGTGTCATGACTCTACGAAAACCACCAGACAATGCTCATGGAACATTGGATTTGTGGAAACCACAAACTCTCTATGGGCCATCCGAATCACCTGCAATCATTAGATTGAAGGAATACACCATAACTGATGATTTGTCATTACAGATGGTCGTCTTCCTTACCAAGAAATTACAGCCGCAAGAAGGATGTTCGGGTGTAAGTTCTTATCACGACCAATCTTAGTTAGGCCCGTAAACACTACAACAATATATGGAAACTAGAAAGGGATTGTGACAGGTCGGAGGGCAGCGTAAAATAATCAAACTCCTTAAGGAAAAAAAAAGAAAAATAGAAGAAGTAGAAGAAGAGAAACTGTCACGCTGAGTGTGTGAAGGAGTCCACACGAAAAAAAAAAATCTGGGCCAGCCTCCTTTGATATCGAAATCCCTTCTAGATAGCTATATAAAACCCTTGCCACAACCATTCAATAATAACATGAGAAGAAACGAGAGAGAAATAAGAGGGAAGCTACCACATGTGCAAAAATTATCAAGTTGCCTATTCAGAATCTAGGTTCGAATGATTTGCAAACTGGTAAATCTTTTCTTCTTCTTTCCCTTCTATCTTTCCTGTTTCCAGCAATAATGGTGTGGAATTTCATGGTGTCAAACTAGGGTCGATTCGGTGAAAGGATAGACAAAACCCTCAAGGTTTCTAAGTCTAAACTCATGAGGTATATGACACATCCAAGCCATACCTCCACCAAGATTTACTTTAGAATTCATTAATATGGTTAGATCTAACGCTATCATAAACCTATACCTAGCTTAATCCTAACTGTTTAAAACATGTGAATTAGGGTAAAGTTTGACCACTAAGTGTGTCTCTGGGCATTTTACCTTGGTAGTAGACGATCAGACAACCAAAGATGAGGGATTCCTTTAGGATACATTAACTTGAGTTGGTTTGATTTATTATGTTTTTTCACATGCTTCCATGTTACTATGAATCTTTCCTGCAAATATTTAATTTACCACCATCAATTATTTATCCTTTGGGAATTATGTTAAGGTGTGATATTAATTAGACGTGGTCATTATAACTTTATGTGAGGGTTATTTTCCTTTAACTTTGCAACTTTAAAATAAATTGATTTCAACTATCATATATGTTTCAAATCTCTATTTTCACTATGATTTTTTTATGCATAATTCAAAACACTATATCACTATATTGCATGCAAGTACTATGTTGGAAATCCCACTTCTACGGATCAAATAAATATCGTGAATGTAATGCGGTTCGGGTAGCAGTCCCCTTAGTCGACTTGTAATTCCATGGATTTTGGGTAGTGGTGCACGAATAGATGTACGTAATTCATAATGTGTGTTATATCAATTCCAAGATTGGATGTCGTAAATAGTCACTCCATAAACAAATCATGTCATGTAATTCATTTGATCCATGTGTTGTGCCACCTTGAGATGTCCGTGTAAATCCACGTTAACGTTGGACACGCTGATGAATCTTTGTACTATGGGATGCAGGGCAAGTTGGATAACTTTAAATTATTTTTCACATTATGACGATTACTAAGTGTGATGAACCGCACATCCTTTGCTAGGCATGCATCTCATGTAAGTTTCCTGCGCATGCTGATACCCTTCGTAGTAGTGGAGTATGAGATGTATTAGAACCCTTACATTATTTTTATGAATCTCTCGAATTATTTTTAATCTTAAAGGATAACCATTACTATGAGTAGGGCATTGACCCTCTCCAACCGTACAGATAATGTAGGTGATGTACAGATTGAAGACTTAAAGGATCATCTCCCTATGAAAGATTATATTGAATGAATAAGAAGATAGTTTTATGATTTTGTTTTATATTTTCGCTACAAACTCGATATTGTAACAAGCTCCCATTGAGAGGGCATTTGATAATTTGTTAAATTCTTTTACTTAAATGAAATAATAAATATAATTGATTTTATTCTTGTGAATAGTTACCTTCATGAATGTAATTGGATGTGATCTAAATATTAAAAAAAAATAGTGTGATTTTTAAAGCATCCAATTTATACATTATTAATACCCGGAATTCTCAGGCACGAGTATGTACATAGGCTGCGTGAAAATTTTAGGATGTTACAATATCGATGAAGGCTTTAAAGATGGACCTTTAATAGATGTAGTGATCCTTTATTTTCTTAGATGAAGATGAATCAATGTATACATAACTAAGAAGGATTTAGGGATATATAATTTTTCAAAGAGAAAAACCCTAAATACTATAAATTAAATCCTCTATTCTTAAGTTAAGTATATGCCACTCTCTATTTGAATTTAACAAGGCTTGAGAAGAGAATTGAATAAGCTAAGAAACAATATATAAAAGACAATGCAAGTAGCTTGAAAATAAGAAGAATTTTTTCTTTTGTTTCCTTTTTTTTTTCTCTTTTTTTGAAATATAAGATTGTGGGAAATGAGCTCTACTTATATAAACAAGATTGGAACTTCGGTCGACTTATGAATTCCTTTGGTTGGAAAGAATTTCACAATTATGTTTTAACGGCTAAAAATTTTCATGGAATCTTATTTGAATCAATCTTAGGCTGGCTCGAGATAGAGTTTGGGTGGCATGAGATTCATTCGGTTGGTCGGAGACAAGGTTTGGCTAGCCTAAGATTCATGAAAGTTAAAATTACCCATTGTTAGAAACTTGACCGAGGTTGCTCTCGGGCTTACCTAAGACGGTTCGGCTAGTCGAAGATAGGGTTAGGCTTGCTGAATAACTCTGAATTTTAACTTTAAAAAAATAATAATAATAAGTTACAACTTATATAACTATTGAGATGTACTTTAATCTAGGGTCTTTCCTAAGATCTTCTTTACCTGTAGATTGGCAAACAATTGACTCTTCTCTTGAAATTCTCTTAAGCCTTCTAATCTTAAGATGCTGAGACGCGCTCTTGTCTTAAAATGTTGAATTGATCTGAAGTTCCAAACAATATATAATTTTTTTATGAAATTTGATAATCTACTTATGTGTTTAAAACATTAGCACTTATAATCTCCCCATTTGTCATTTTTCTAACAAAACATAACACATTTCACATTCATCACATTACACATTTATCCCACTCATCACATTAAAATACTCAAGATTACATAGATTTAACAACCATATTTAGAATAATGAAGGCCTCTAACATGAACTTTAATAAAACTTCACATGAAGAATATGCTGTCTGCTCCCCTTGAAAAATATACTAAAAAGAACTTGTTTCCACAGGAGATGAGTCATCTCTTCGTATGAGTTCATCTCTCCCACTTTTTGTCACAAGTTGACAAAGGAAGGTGAAGCTCATTAAACATAGAGGAAGCATGAATAAGATATAACAAGAGAATTAACATTAAACATAACAAAGTTCTAATATTAAGAAAGAGTTTCATGAGTTTAAAAATATTAAACAAGATATCCAAATCAGCAATTCAAGTAAATAAAGGCATCATTCAAATTCAGAAGAAAATGGAGCTTGCATCTTAAAATCAATACTTTTCAAGCTCTTGCACATACAATGAAAGTACTTTTTCATGTACTTCATATTACGTTGTTGATTTAAAACAAGTGCTTCCTGAGAAATATACAAAGCATCCATCCAATGCTCTAAAGCAGATAAATGTTTATCATAATTAGAAGGATAATAGTCAGAATCGTCCTCATCTTCAGTTGATTCTTCCTCCAATTCATTGAAAATATAATCTATGTTAACATCTTCTTGCTCTCTCTGCATATCGCCACGTTCACCATGTTGCTCAGGTAGAAGAATTAAATTTAGCATATGTAAATTAAAAGAGTTAAAAGGAAGTTCAGATAAACGCTTTGAAGATGAAGCTTCAATAAATGGGGCGATCCTTTCTTTTCTCATATGAAGATGAACCAATGTATACATAACTAAAAATATATAATTTTTTTTAAAGAGAAAAGTCCTAAAATTTACAGAATAAATCCTCTATTCTCAAGTTGATTATATGCCACTCTTTATTTGAATTTAATAAGGCTTGAGATGAGAATTAAATAAGTTAATAAACAATATATGAAAGATAATACGAATGGCTTGAAAAGAATAAGAATTTTCACTTTTGTTTCCTTTTTTTTTTCTCTTTTTCCTTATTATAAGATCATGAGAAATGATCTTTATTTATAGCAAAAAGATTGGAGCTTCGTTCTACTTAAGAATCCCTTCGGCTAGCCATAGTTTCACAATTCTATTTCAACAGCTAACAGATTTTACGGGATCTTATTTTAATCAATCTTAGGTTGGCCCGAGACAAAATATGGATGGCTTGAGATTCATTCGACTGGCCGAAAACAAGGTTCAACTAGCCTAAGATTTATGAATGTCAAAGTCACTCATTGTTGGAAACTAGGTTGCTCTCAGGCTCACCCGAGATGGTTCGGCTAGCCAAAGACAGGATTTGGATAGTTGAACAACTTTGAAATTTAACTTTAGAAACACAATAAGTTACAACTTAGAAAACTATTAAGGTGTACTTTAACCTAAGGTCTTTCTTAAGATCTTCTTTACCTATAGGTTAACATACAATTGACTATTCTCTTTAAATTCTTCAAAGTCTTCTGATCTCAAGATGTTGAGCCGCACTCTTGTCATAAAATGTTGAATTGAGCTGAAGTTTCATATAATATATATTTTATCTACAAATTTGACAATCTACTTGTGTGCTTAAAACATTAGCACTTACAAAAAACTAACTTAAGTCTCTTGTGTGAGCTTCCAAAGGGAGTGTAAGCTAGGTCCTTATGTATGTATGTAAAAGTTAGAGGTGAACCTGATTTAAAACCTCTGATAGTGAAATCCAATACACTCATGGGTTAAGTATGTTCGCTAGGAGTAGAATAGGGAAACCAAACTATTATATATGCTTATATTTATGATTATTATTTGAGTACTTGTTTAATTATGCTTATGTGATTAATTGATGAATTGTATATTTGCATGATTAGATGAATGTTAGGTTTTGATGGTTAGTATACCCCATACACACGTGTACGCTATATTGTTTATAGACTAGTTGCTTCATAGGAATATTTATGGTAGTCTACATGATTGGACCCTCTGTTGGCTTAATAGCCTTAGAGTTAATTTCCTTAGTTTAAGTTAAGAAATTATGTTTTAATTAGCTAAATTTTTACTTGGTCCTAATCATCCCTCTCCTCTCTCAATCATAGTCTTCATTGTATATCACCACCAGCCTTCCACACATATAGTTTAAGTGGCCCACCACCGCCTATTGTAATTTCACTAATGTAAGTGCTATAGTTTATAGCCCCTTATTCTTGTCAAATTTGTGGTGACAAAGAAACTTCTTTGAAGCTGTATATGTGATGAAAAAAAGATCCATTCAAGACATGAAGAGTCATGATGATAGTCTAACAAGATTAGCTTCGATAGACAAGCAAAGTTTTCAAGTTCAAGATCTTAAAAGTTTTCAAGTTCAAGATCCAAGAAGCTTTCAAATTCAAGATCTCAGAAGCTTTCAAGTTCAAGATTTCAGGCTTAATTATACTCAAAGGTCACTTGTCTTCAAGTTTCAATGTCCTTGCTTCACTATTGAGGTATGACTGACCTTAGGTTGACCTTTAGAGTAGGCCATTTTAGATACATAATCCATATATATTTTATAAATAAATTTGGTCTATTCTAGGACTAGTACTAGACCTTGTTCAACTAGTCTTATCACTAGTTCGACCAGTCCAAGAAATTCCATGACCATTCCTAAGTTATTAAAGATTTTCAGAATTTTTTGGTTAATCTACGACCAGTCCTGGAGACTGTTCGACCAGTCGTGTGAACAGTGTCGACTGGTTCTTTGACCAGTCGTGTATCCTCGATTCAAAGTATAGCGCTGAAAATCATCTATCTATAACCAGTCGTAGGCAACCTATGACCAGTCAAAGGGGACCTACGACTAGTCATGAAACCATCTTATCTTATCGCGCCTAAAATTTTAAATTTCTGTTGGTTCTTCGACCAGTCATAGAGATCCTAAGACTAGTTCAAGACGTGTTTTTCTCAGCTATAAATAGAGCACGAATCTCAGAATAAACAAGACAATTCAAGCTAATTAATTCGGCCTTTTGAGAGATAAGTTTGTGATCCATTTTAATCTAAGTGTGTGTATTTAATATTCTCTTTCCTTAGCTTTATTAATTGATTTTATTTCTTGTATTCTAATCTAATCTGAAAAGAGGAATTTCTATTTCCCTTTCTTTAGAATCAAAATTAATTAAAGTTAGGCCATTTAGGTTTAATTTAAAATTAATTAGAACCAAAACTATTGTAATGTGAGTTTTGGACATTGAACTTGGACTTTCAATCATTTACTTTGACTTGGTTCTTCGGGGCTGCTACAATGAAGGAGAAAATCGGGTATTTTACATTTAATTGTAAATTCCTTTCTATTTTGGTATCTTTTGGAATTTTTCAGAAATATCTCATTGTATTGGTTATCTGAGGAGAGCCAAGAAAACTTAGAAGTGGGTTTTTTTTTTTTAATTGTGTAAGTCCACAGAGAAAGACACAATTGTGAAGGTTTTGGGTGAACCTATGAAAGCCTACTTTGATAGTGAACGCTAATATCCCCTGTGTGAGGATATTAGGAGTGGAGTAGCATTCTGTGTGGCTATTATTTAACAGTTGGTGAACACACAAGCGAACCACTATAATCCCTTATGTTTAGTGGTCGAATGGTTTATATTTCATATCTTTAATTATTCATTTGTGGGATGTATATGTGGATGTGAATGTTGTAATCATTTATTTCAAGCATTGTGGGAATATTGTAATAGTTTAATATTTATTTCTTGTTATTCCTCTATCAGCTTCTTTATTGGTTCTAGTAAGGTTGCCCTGCCATTCCTATGGTGTATGGTTGTCCCTAGAACAAAATATATTTGTAATTGCAATTTATTCTTCATTGTAGTTTGTATTTAATTTTTTATTATTCCTCTTTGATTTGAGATTTGATACAAAGACCTTTCTAGAAATATGGTTGTCTTACCATAAACTCTAGTTTTTGGTGTAAGGTTGTCCTTAGAACAACATTTGTATCAACCTCTCAAGATCTAAATTTTGAGGTTGCTTTACATTCTTGCATTGTGGTTTGTTTATATTATTTATTGGCTATCGTATTTATTTAATTTTCGCTGTTATAAGTTTTATTTGACATAGTCTTATTCACTCTCACCCCCCTCTAGGACATATTGCTAGGCCTTTTCAAGTGGTATCAGAGCCTAATAGCTTAATTTTAATTCTTAATTCTTGGATTTATTTCCTAAGCTAACGATTTAAGCTATTTAAGATGTCAAATTTTGATAGCCAAATAGTCACTAGGCCACCACCCTTTGATGGCTCCAACTATGCTTAATGGAAAGCCAGGATGAGAATATTCTTAAAATCCATAGATGAAAGTGTGTGACTGGCCACTGTGAATGCTTGGAACCCTCCTACCACTGAAGTAACTGGAGTTGATGGTTCAAAATCTATGAGAGTAACACCTTATTTCTTTTGGACCACACTTCAAAAAATTGAGAGTAGTGAAAATGCTAAAGCACTAAATGCAATCACTTGCGCACTATCACCAGATGAATTCAAAAGAATTATATCCCGTGATTCTACAAAGTAAGCTTGGGATATATTAGAAATGACACACGAGGGTACATCAATTGTCAAGAAATCAAAAGTCCAACTCCTTACAACCAAATTTGAAGAAATTCTAATGGAGGAAAATGAAAAATTTATGGACTTTTATATACGATTAAATGACATTGCAAACTCTATGTGGGGTCTTGGTGATAAAATCTCAGAAAGTAAAGTGTGTGCAAAAATATTACGCTCACTTCCTGAACGGTTCAACTCTAAAGTAACTGCGATCCAGGAACTTCGTGATACGGATAATATGAGGGTTAAGGAATTAGTTGGTTCTTTACAAACCTATGAGTTAACTTTTAAAGATCCAAAAGGAAAATCGATTGCTCTTAAAACTTCTAAAAATAATTTTTAATAAAATTCTGATTTAGATAACTCTGAAGATGATATGGCCCTTTTGGTGAAAAAGTTTTATAAAATCTTCAAAAGTAAAAAGAGAGTTGATTTTCAAAAAGGAAATGATAAGAAAAGATCTAAACCTAAATCTAAAACTTAGAAATCTTTGAAAGATAGTCAATGTTACAACGCCAAGAATATGGGCATTTGGCTAACAAGTGTCCTAAATGGGACAAACCCAAGAAGAAGGGTATGTTAGCTACTTGGGACGAATCTGCTGATTCTGAAGCTTCTTGTAAATCTGAAGATTCTGAAATCGAGTCGAGCAATGAAGTGAAAGACCTTATGACTCTAGCCAAATTCACATTTTTAGATAATGATTCAACAAGTGAAGAAAATCTGAACAGTGAATGTGAAAATGAAGATGATCTTAAAGATGCCTACAATGCCTTATATAAGGAGAGTTGTAAAATTGCAGTAAAACTCAAACTTCAAAAAGAGAAATTTTCTAAACTCAAAGAAATTTATGAATCTCTTGTTTTAGAAAAGTCTCATATTTCAGATTATTTTGAAAAGATAAAATGCGATTTGAATTTTAAAACTACCCAAGTTAAAAATATTAAATTTGAAAATGACCAACTAAAACATGAAGTCTCTTCTCTCTTGAGTTTAAAGGAAACTTGGAAATATGCCCAAGGTGATTCTAAATTAGAAAAACTCTTATCAGGATCGAGAAAATGTGGCGATCGATCCGGTCTGGGTTATGATAAGAATGTTTCTCCTAAACTGAAAAAATATACCTCCTAAGTTTCTAAAAGGAGAGACCTTATACTCAAAAGGGAAGAATGAAATGTTTTCTAAAAATTTTAAATCTTTTCAAAAACCTAAAAGAACTTATATCAACTATAAAAATCAAAACCAAAGTCTTTTGACTGAAAAGATAGTTGATTTACTTAAGGAGCTTCTAAAGTCTAACTTAATAGGTCATACTTACAATTCTTACAATTGAAAGAAGACCAACTATCCACCTAAACCCAAAATGGTTATGAAATGGATTCCAAAGGTCACTTGCTTGGTTGCCCACACCACTTTCAAAGCTACAAGCCATTCAAAGTGGTACCTAGATAGTGGATGCTCCAGGCATATGACAGGCGATAAGACTTTATTCACCGATCTGAAAGATATGACTGAAGGGTCAGTTACAATTGGTGATGACAGTAATTACAAAATCAGAAACCGTTGAAGAAGTAAGAAAAGTTCTTAAAAGGATTTAAACTGAAAAAGGTTCTCGAATCAGTAAGATTTGTAGTGATCATGGATCTGAATTTGAGAATAGCGGTTTTGAGAAGTTCGGTAGCAACCAAGGAATATTACATGAATTCTTAGCTCCCAAAACTCCATAACAAAATGGTATAATGGAAAGGAAAAATAGAGTGCTTCAAGAAATGGCTAATATCATGTTGAATAGCATGAAGCTCTCTAAGAATCTTTGGACTAAAGCAGTTAATATAGCTTGTTATATTATTAACCAAGTTTACACTAGTAAAGGTAATAATAAAACGGCTTACAAAACGTGGTTCGATAAAAAGCTTACTATTAAATACTTTTGAGTTTTTGGCAGCAAATGTTATATTTTACGAGATCGTGAACATCTGGAAAAATTTAATACGAAAAGTGATGAAGGGATCTTTCTAGGGTATTCTTTAACAGTTGTGCTTATAGGGTTTTGGAAAAAAAGGACCGGTGTGATTCAAGAGTCCATCAATGTGGTCATTGATGATCACTTAAACACACCAGTCTCAAGTTCAGATAATGATGAAGTTCTTGTAATTAATAAACCTGATACTTCATCTAATCAGACTGATTCTGAACTAAGGACTGTTAAAGACCATCCAACTACTCAAATTCTTGAAAACCCTCTCACTAGTGTTCGTACTCGTAGACAACTTGAGGATATATGTAATTACGTATGTTTTACATCCCAAATATAACCATCTAGCATAAAAGAAGCTCTTGCTGATGAAAACTGGATTGTTGCGATGCAAGAAGAGCTTAACTAATTTGTAAGAAATGATGTTTGGTATCTCATACCTAGACCTAAAGATAAACACATCATTGGAACAAAATGAATTTTTAAAAATAAGTCTAATGAGCTTGAAAATATAACTAGAAATAAGCCAATGCTAGATGTACAAGGTTACACTCAAATTAAAGGTATTATTTTTGATGAAACCTTTTCACCAGTAGCACTTCTTGAGTTAATCAGACTATTTATATCCATTGCATGTTTTAGAAAGATTAAGATTTATCAAATCGATGTGAAAAGTACTTTCTTAAATGGTGATTTGCATGAGGAAGTCTATGTTGAACAACCAATGGGTTTTGAGGATCCTTAAAATGTTGATCATGTGTATCGCCTTAAAAAGACACTTTATGGATTAAAACAAGCTCCTATGGCATGGTATGAGAAACTATCAAAGTTTCTGTTAAGCCATAATTTTCAAATGGGATCTGTTGATAAAACTTAGTTTGTTAATAAACATAATGATCATATTTTAATAGTACAGATTTATGTTGATGATATCATTTAGGGATCAACTTGTACTGACATGACTACTGAGTTTACAGATTTGATGAAATCACAGTTTGAAATTAGCATGGTTGGGGAATTGAATTATTTTCTAGGGTTACAAGTAAAGCAACAACCTGATGGAATATTCATTTCTCAATCTAAATATGCTTTGAATTTAATTAAGAGATTTAGATTTGAGAATGGTAAGAACTTCGATAATCCTATGAGTACTACCTTGAAACTTTCAAAAGATTCTACAGGTAAAATGTTGATCCAAAATTATATCAGAGCATGATTGGTAGTCTATTGTATTTAACTGCCAGTAGACCTAATATTCCACTAAGTGTTGGTATTTGTGCTAGATATCAGTCTAATCCTAAAGAATCACACTTGATTGTTGTCAAGTGGATTATGCAATATGTCGCAAGTACTGTTAATCTCGGTCTCTGGTATCCTCATGAGACTAGTATTTAACTTGCTAGGTATTCAGATGCTGACTGGGCTGGTTATCTTGATGATAGAAAATCAAACAGTGGTGGTTTCTTTTATATCAGAAACTATTTAGTTTCTTGGTTTAACAAGAAACAAAGTTCTATATCACTTTCAATAGTCGAAGCTGAATACATCGCAACTAGTAATGCGTGTACGCAGATTGTTTGGATGAATCAAATGCTAAGTGATTATGGAATTAAATAAGATTCTATGTTATTACATTGTGATAATTCCAGTGCCATAAATATTTTTAAAAATCCTATTCAGCATTCTCGTACTAAGCACATTGACATTAGATTTCATTATATCCGTGAATTAGTAGAAGAAAAGGTTATATCTTTAGAATATATACCTACCGAGAATCAACGTGCTGATATTTTCACTAATACTCTCGAAAAAAACAGGTTTAACCAAATGAAATTTGATCTTGGAATGTGCATTTTTAGATGATAATTTATGCCTTTTTGTACCATATTGTATATTCTTGGTAGTTTAGATTTTAATTTTTGCAAATCATGCAGAAAGTTTTGTAAAAATCAAAGGAAAATTGCATTTTTGGCTGGTCCTCGACTGATCGTGAATATACACGACCAGTCGTGGTTCGACCGGTCGTGTACATCCATGACCAGTCGAGAAACTCGTGAAATCACTTTAATTTAGGTAAAACACTTCATCTTCCTCATTTCTTTTTCACTCACCAACGAGCCGATGTCCGAATAGTCAAAGCCAACCTTCGAAATCTTCATAGTTAGTGTTCCATTTACGTTTTTCTTATAGATTTATGTCTATATTACTTCTATTTCTTTCTTGAAGCTATCTATTTCAAATTTCGTTGTGATTTGGGGTTTTTCTTTTGAAAAATCTGATTTGAGAAAATCTTCTTCTCAATCCTTTGCAACTCCTTGTCTTCTTGAAATCTTCATTAAAAATGGCATCTAGGGGGAATAAAATTACTTCCCATGGTCCATCTTCTTCCAAATCGGCCTCTATCACTAAGTGTCATCTTAGGGCTCCCAAGGATGATCCATCTTTTGTTCGGGACATCAGATTACGAAATGTTATTATTGAACATTCTATTGATATTAATCATACTGCTCCTTTTGATATCCTTCCTATGCTCTAAGCTGTAGGTTGGGATAGCTTATTGCATTGGGGTGGGTCAGCATACCGGTCTATTGCCCATTATATGTTTTCTTGTATATGTGAATTTTCACTGAAAAATTTAACGTTTAAAATTTTCACAAGAGAAGGACCATTTGACTTTGATCGTCACTTGATTTCAACTCTTATGAAAATTCCTGTGAATGATGAGGGAGTTCCCATTCATACATTGTCTGAAAAACCCTCATAGATAGAAAAAAACATGCTAACTAAGGATTTATGCAATCTAGATGTTCAATGGACGCATAAAGGAAATGCGCTCCCCTCAAGATTTTTATTACCCAAATACAGAGTTCTTCATAGGATCTTTGTGTCCAACTTGTATCCTCGAACGGGTAATAAATCTGAGTTAACGACATTCATGGTTCGTGTTCTTCACTCTATTGCCAAAGGTGCTCATATTTTCTTACCATCCTTAATTTGTCACTTTATCATTCAGTTTAGACTTCATCCTGGTTATAGTGATATCCCTTTTGGTTATTTAATGACTGTATTGGCTATGCATATGTTAGTCGATATGTCGGTTGGAGAAGCCCCTATCCATCATCTGATATTTAACAACTCTAATATCAATAAGATGAAGCTGGAATTTCTTCCTGGCCAAAGTGATGATGTTGGTGAGGATAAAGTTGAACATGAGGAAGATGCTGGTGATCTTCCTCCTGATGATATTAACATGGATGATATTTTTGAAGAACTTAATTCTGACTTTGCAAATGATCCAGATTTTGAGCCTTCTTCTTTTGATGCACGTTTGCATGCATTGGAAACTAAGGTTGAGAATATCAATGTTAGGATGGAAAACATGACTGTTGCCCATGATTTATAATTCAAGTATATGCGCAAGTATCTTAGGCTCTTGAATAAGGGCATGCATCAACTTGATCCTTCCATCCTTGCTCCTTTATCTGGTTTAGATTAGCTCCTTTAAGTTTTCTAGTCTGTAATAAATATCTTACTATTATGCTCACTTAATCAGATTTGCTACTGTAGCTTTACTTGACTTAGCTCAGTTTATGAATTATGTGTGTTGCATATGTTATGTTCTCATATCTTGTCTTACCTCTTATTTATCTCCTTACTTATTACTCCTTAGTCATCTGTTCCTTGCTTCCTTTGTCATATTGTGACAAAAAGGGAGAGAATGGATTATGCATCTCATGTTGGATTGGATTGGATAGCCTATGAGGAGTGAGTAGTATTGCGCATAGTGCATATATTTTTATTTTTTTTGTTATAGTGCATATTTTTTTGTGATATATGTTACTCAGGGGGAGTATGTGGAGTATGTGACTGTATGTGCAAAGGTGGACTGTATGTTGAATATTTATTTGCAGGTTCATGAATGTGTGCCAGTTGATAACAACTAATGCATGATTCTTTAATCAGATATTCTGTGTTATGTATCATATCTTAGAAATGTATTTTGTCACTAATTTGACAAAGGGGGAGATTGTAAGTGCTATAGTTTATAGCCCCTTGTTATTGTCAAATTTGGGGTGACAAAGACACTGCTTTGAAGCTATATATGTGATGAATAAAAGATCCATTCAAGACATGAAGAGTCATGATGATAGTCTAACAAGATTAGCTTCGATAGACAAGAAAAGTTTTCAAGTTCAAGATCTCAAAAGTTTTCAAGTTCAAGATCCAAGAAGCTTTCAAGTTCAAGATCTCAGAAGCTTTCAAGTTCAAGATCTCAGGCTTAATTATACTCAAAGGTCACTTGTCTTCAAGTTTCAATATCCTTGCTTCACTATCGAGGTATGACTGACCTTAGGTTGACCATTAGAGTAGGCCATTTTGGATACATAATCCATATATGTTTTATAAGTAAATTTGGTCTATTCTAAGACTAGTTGTAACACCCTGAAAATCGGGGGTCGTGTATAAACTCAACTCCCGAGTTCCAGACCGTCACTTATGCAATAAAAATGGTTATGATTCAATGTTGTCTGATTTAAAGCATTCACATGAGTAAAAGTATACCAAAACTGCAATTCATACTTCAGATCCAGTGATAAAAGCAAGCGGAAGACTAAACAAGATATATATCACTGTATGGAAAAACAAAGTAATCTCAGCTGTCTCCAAAGTATGACTACATCTCTGAGTCTCATATACATGTACATAACAAAAGAATAATGTTCAAAAAGAAAAGTCTCACTGATGTCCCCTCGATCCAGGTCACCTACGGGAAGCCGTCATGATACTGCATATACGAGAACTCATCCTGGTCCTCGTCATCATCTAGCTCCACCTCCTGGATCTCATCGTCACCTGCAACTACAACAGGGTCTGGTGGGTGTTGCAAACGCCATCCCGTAACGTGGGAATGAGTGATCAACTCAGTGGAATCATAGAGCAAAGATTAGCATGTTCACAATTCAATCACGCGATAATAGTAAAGCAGTAAATCAGACAAGTCCTAAAACTGTTGTTAATGCAAGATGATATGACGTGATGTATGCCCTCACCGACGATCACCCTCATACGGCAACATCTTACGACCGCGGCATGCCACACTCCCTAGAGTGCTCCACATCTTCCAGGCACATGCAATGCTATGGTGATATGATTACCAAGTTGTTATTAGTCCATTCAAACAGCAGGATTGGGAAACTAAGGTACCTCCCTTGTATCAATCCCAACACGGATCCTGTCTAGGGTCGTCACTCCTAGTAATCTCATACGATGTACATTTCGTAGGTCACTGCAAGGGCTGCCAGGGCTGTTGCTCGCACTCGTTGCACCGCTCCCCCATCACCTTATCAATACAGGCCTACTGTACTCTACTGCACGGAAGGGTCGTCGCCTCCCGTGAACTCAGAATACGCTCGCGGTCACTACAAAGGGCTCGTCGCCTGATCAGTGTAGGCCGACAGCTAGAATATAGTGTCCCATACCACCATAATCTGCTCACGAGTCAAGGTGCTCACTGGTCACTACGGGAAGGTTTGTGGCCCCAGCGTAGGCCGACAGCTCGACCACGGTGTCCCATACCACCATGCCCGGCTCATGAGTCTTCGTGGATCAAGGTACCACGGTTAATAGGGTTTACAATGGTAAGTTCAGTACCCTAGGTTCAAGCAGTTATGATACATACATGGTGAACAAACATCGGCCAGTCGGGTTACTTGACGGGCTCGACTAGCGCGATCGCATCTCGAACTGAACGACATGAAGTGCGTAAAACACTTCGCGTGGCCTAACCACTGCCGCCAACTCTCAACACGAATCACATTCATCGACGCGTCATTCGTGGCTATGACCAGTCAGCCACGAATTTGCTCGGTTATCGACTGCCTGGACTAAGTCAAGTCCCACACATCTATGGAATTACTATACAAGGTATTGGAATTGAAATACATCATGTGAGCATGTTAACACATGTTATAACTTTCAACTTAAGCAAATCTTCAAGGCACACTTCCCATGCATATTCAACTTAAGCAAATCCTCAAGCACATACATTCCATGCATGTAATGAAATCATGCATTTTGTCAACATGTAGAAAATCATTTAGGTCGGCATAATAATTGAAAAATCAATTACAAAGTATCAAATAACATCATTTAATTCAATACATACTAATACAAGCATTTATACAAACACATGCACTACACACTTAGGTCTACATATAGCATGTCGACCCAAAGTGTGCAACTAGGCGAATCTCTTCGCCAAACTAATTATGCACGCATTCCTAACTTCCTAATGCGACAACAAACCATGTCAATCACATCAGCAAAATATGAATGCAAACAGTACTTCCTACAAATGACTAAAATGCCCTAAATCTCATATTCTTCGTTAGCTTACGAAACGGGAAACGGAGAGCATTTTGTACATGTCAAACGGCGATGCCGTCAAGAATCTACTATTAAACGACATTGAAAGCATTGGGAACCGTCAATCCAAGCGTCTAAAATCCTCACCTAGTGTCTTGTAGACTCGGGAATTGAAGCGGAGTGTATATGCTTCGTCTACGGCGAGTAAGGAGCCTAATACATAAGATCCATAAGCTACATCGCCATGGAAACAAGAAAAACTCAAATCACCAACTATTTAGGGTTTTTACTTACCTAGGATTGCGGTGGAATCGCCGGGAAAGCGGTAGAGGAGTGTCGCTTAAGCATGTGCAACACGTAGCACAAGTGGCGGGAAGAACTCTCCCACTCTCTCACAATCTCTCACTCTTTTTCTCTCTCCCAAGCTAGGGCTTCTCTCAAATTCGGATGGGAGAGAGGAGTGAGGGTTTCAACCCCTTTTATAGCCTAAAACATTCCCAAAATAGGCTTGGGAACAATGTTTACTTGGTGCCTAACCAAATCGGGGCCGTTTCGGTCCAAAAGGGCATTTCTGGAGGTCCCCAGGCCAGATGCGGTCGGACTTAAGCTCATGCATACTAGATCTAGCATACATCCAGTTTTCAGACCGGTTGGGTTCCCAGATCGCACGTGGCGGCCCAGTTTCAGTTTAACGGTCACCGCATCAAGATCAGGCCTATAAGTCTCGTGATATATAATAGATATTTTTCCTGATCCAAGGGTGTGATTTGGCTGTATTCTGACGGTCAGAATGCTTAATACTGATGCGTCAAATTTGTGTGCCAGATTTGAATTTGAAATTCCAACTATGTCCCTATTCACACTCTCTTCGGTCCGGGCTCAATGAAATAGCCTGTAATAATCGGTTTGACTTGATTTTTGGAATGAGTGTCAAGCCCAGCTAGACGGTCCTAACGGTCTAAGATAGGAGGTATCGGACTTTCAACGTGCGGTCTAGATCCAATACAAAGATTCAAAGTGGTCCAGAGAACAAACCGGCTTAGAGTTTGATCCGAGGCTTTAGAGCATTATAGCACCCTTAGTTCCACTCGCTTCGGGCCTTGTAGAACGTATTTAAAGTGATCAGGGACCATTTCCCAGCTATTCTAACGTTGCACTAGCTAACCTAGTCAAATTTTCCAAAGGAATGAATTCTACGCAAATTCGGGTCGAGTTGGTACTCGAGCCCAAGTATGGATTTTTCACGGGCGTTACAATCTACCCCCCTTAACAAATAATTTCGTCCTCGAAATTTTGTACCTTTTCGTACTCCTCGAGAAGCTGTGGGTAGTTCTTTCTGATCTCGGCTTCTGTCTCCCAAGTAGCCTCCTCCTCAGTATGATGCGTCCATAGTACCTTCACAAGGGGAATCACCTTGCTACGCAGTACCTGCTCCTTCCGGTCTAAGATGCGTGTCGGTCGCAGGATATAAGTAACATCCTCTCCTAACTGCACCTGCTCCCATCTGATGATATGAGAAGGATCAGCAACGTACTTCTTCAGCATAGAAACATGAAATACGTTGTGGACGCTCGCGAGGGGCGTGGGTAAAGCCAATCGGTAAGCCACTGCTCCCACACGATCGAGGATCTGAAATGGACCAATGTATCGCGGTGCCAGCTTCCCCTTCTTTCCGAACCGAAGGACTCCCTTCATAGGGGAAACTCGCAAAAACACATGATCCCCGACTGTGAACTCTAGTGGTCTCCGTCTCGTATCGGCGTAGCTCTTCTGTCTGCTCTGCGCTGTAAGAAGCCGACGTCGAATAATATCAATCTTCTCTGACGTCGCCTGCACCAACTCTGGGCCAATCAAGCTGCGCTCACCGACCTCTAACCAGCAATGCGGTGCGCGACAAGGTCGCCCATACAGCGCCTCATAAGGTGCCATGCCGATACTCGCCTGGAAGCTATTGTTGTACGCAAACTCCGCATATGCAAGACAGTCATCCCAACTGTCCTTGAAGTCCAATGCGCAAGCTCGCAACATGTCCTCCAGGATCTGGTTCACTCGCTCTGTCTGTCCGTCCGTCTGTGGGTGGAAGGCAGTACTGAACTTCAACTTCACACCCATAGCCTCCTGAATGCGAGTCCAGAAAATAGAAGTGAACCGCGTGTCTCTGTCCGACACGATCTCCAACGGAACTCCATGCAGACGCACGATCTCTCTAATATACAATCTAGCCAGCTCGTCTGCAGAGTTCGTAACTCTGATCGGTAGGAAGTGCGCCGACTTCGTCAATCGGTCGACGATCACCCAAATAGAATCATGCCCCTTCCTCGTCTTCGGCAACCCAGAAATGAAGTCCATGGAAATGAAATCCCACTTCCACTCTGCAATCGGCATAGGCTGCAAAAGTCCAGGTGGTCGGCGATGCTCTGCCTTCACCTGTTGACAAGTGAGACAACGGGACACGAACTCAGCAATGTGGGTCTTCATACCTTCCCACCAGTACGTCCTCTTCACGTCACGATACATCTTCGTGCTGCCAGGATGCATCGCGAGTCTAGTAGAATGCGCAGCCTCGAGAATCTCTCGTCTCAAGTCAGGGACATCAGGAACGCATAGGCGGCCACGGTAACGTAAACCCCCATCCATGCCAACTCGCCAGTCGGCGTCATCATCATCACTGGCCTGCTCTCGAAGCTCAGTAAGATGCGCGTCGTCCCTCTGCGCCTCGATGACACGGTCATCGATCGGGGATCGCACCTGAACATGTGCGATGAACTCAAATGGCTCCTCTACGGTGAGTTTCTGCTCAAAGTCTCGCAAAAACTCAACCATATCCCACTCGGCAACCATCAGCGGAGCCGCAAACTCTATCGCCTTCTTGCGGCTCAACGCATCAGCCACAAGGTTCGCCTTCCCAGGATGGTAAGAGACTTCAAACTTGAAGTCCTTCAGCGTCTCCATCCATCGCCGCTGCCTCATATTCAAGTCCCGCTGTGTGAATATGTACTTGAGGCTCTTGTGGTCGCAAAAGAGCTCGAACTCCTCTCCATAGAGGTAATGTCTCCAGAGTCTCAGTGCGAATATCACGGCTGCCAACTCCAGGTCGTGTGTAGGGTAATTCTCCTCGTGCTTCCTTAATTGTCTCGAGGCATACGAAATTACCCTGTCCCTCTGCATAAGGACACAACCCAAACCAACGCTAGACGCGTCAGTGTATATAGTGTATTTAACCCCTTGCTCTGGCAATACTAGCACAGGGGCGGACGTAAGTCTGTCCTTCAGCTCCTGAAAAGCTGACTCCGCCTTATCATTCCAGGCGAACTTCACGTCCTTCCGTGTCAACTGAGATAAGGGTCTCGCGATCTTCGAGAAATCCTGAATGAAACGCCGATAGTAGCCAGCGAGACCCAAGAAACTCCTCACCTCAGTGACAGAACTAGGCTGCTCCCAGTCCTGCACCGCAGCTACCTTAGACAGGTCAACTGCCATGCCATCCTTGGACACCACGTGTCCCAGAAACTTCACCTCCTGCTTCCAGAAGTCGCACTTCTTATACTGTGCGAACAACTGATGCTGTCTGAGCGTATCAAGGACCAAACGCAAGTGCTCCTCATGCTCCTCTCGACTCCTAGAGTATACCAAAATGTCGTCGATGAAGACAACGACGAATCGATAGAGGAAAGGCCGCAATACCCGGTTCATCAGATCCATGAACACGGCCGGTGCGTTCGTGAGACCGAACGACATCACGAGGAACTCGTAGTGACCAAAACTGGTCCTGAACGCTGTCTTCTGCACGTCCTCATCTCTGACGCGCAGCTGATGATATCCTGACTGAAGATCAATCTTCGAGAAGTACTGCGCTCCTCTCAACTGATCAAATAAGTCATCGATCCTGGGCAAAGGGTACTTGTTCTTCACTGTGAGTTGGTTCAGCCTGCGATAATCAATACACAATCGCAGCGAACCATCCTTCTTCTTCACGAACAAGACCGGTGCTCCCCAAGGAGATACGCTAGGCCGTATAAGGCCAAGCTCTAGTAGACCATCAATCTGCGTCCTCAACTCCTCCATCTCACATGGTGCCATGCGATACGTCGGCAGTGAGACGGGTGTAGAACCAGGAATCAGATCGATAGTGAAATCGATCTCACGTCTGGGCGGCAAACCAGGGATCTTCCTGAACAGATCCCCGAACTCAGAAACAACTGGCGTCTGCTCAAGTACCTGGGCACCAGCGTCGCGCAACGGGGTGGCGTAGCTAAGAATGCGGGAAGGAAGATTTACCCGCACTGAAAATGTGAAAGGCGTGCCCTCAGGCTCGTACACCGTCACCACACGAGCCTCGCAGTCAATCTCGGCTCTCGCTGCAGTCAACCAGTCCATGCCAAGAATGACGTCGAGATATACGAGCGAGGGATCGACGACCAAATCAAGAGTCATCGTCCTGCCTCCCAGATCAAGTAAACAACCCTCACACATCTGGGTGACATCCGAATAATCTCCATGAGCTGCAAGGACTCGCACGCTATCCATAGTGATAGTCTGCAACCCAAGACGTCTGACTACGGCACGCGATATCAAGGAAATCGTGGAACCAGTGTCCACCATGACAAGAACGGGAGTACCTCCGATATGGCCCGTGACCTCGAAGGCTGAATGCTGGGAAGTCGGCGTCGTAGCTTCCTCAGCGGTCAGTGCATGAACTCGAGCCTGCTGTGGCCGGTTCGGCCGCTGTGTCAAGGGCCGTGGGGGCTGTCGAATCTGCGATACTGTGGGTCTGAAAGAGGACTGCACAGGAGCTGACCGTATAGGCGGTGCTGATATCGCCTGTGGACGTACACGATCAATCTTCTGCGGCGGCGAGAACCCACTGTCCCGCATCCTCGTAAAGCAACTCGGCGCTAGGTGGCCCGTCCTCCCACAGTATGTGCATGATAGATCAGGGCGCCGAAACGGTCCTACTGGCGCTGTGGTCCTGGTAGGAGGATCAATGCGAGGCCTCTTGCCCGCGAAGGGCCTATCTGGCAACTCCGGTCGCGGCCTAGAAGTAGTCGGGCCTCGTGATCGCGCAAGTCGATCCACGTCCTGCTCTGCCCGCATGGACATGTGAACCAACTCCGCATAGGAGGAGAAACTGATACAGCACATCTTCGACCGAATATCCGGTCGCAAGCCCTCCAAAAAGCGCCGTATGCGCATCTGCTCATCAGCTAAAATCGTCGGGACGTACCTGCCCAACTCTGTGAACCGATGCTCATACTCGGTGACCGTCATCGCTGCCTGCCTGAGACGGAGAAACTCATTCTCCCTCTCGTGTCTGTAGGTCTGAGGATAATACTTCTCATGGAAGCGAAACTCGAATGCTGCCCATGTCCATACGAAGTCTGCGGTAACAGTCCGCAATACACTATCCCACCACATACTGGCCTCTCTCTCAAACTGGAAGGTAGCCAGCTCTACCTGCTCTGCCTCAGTACAGTGCAACATGCGCAGAATCTTCGACACTCGGTCGAGCCAAAACTCAGCCTCCTCGGGTCTGTGAGAACCCGTGAAAGTAGGAGGCCGCAAGCGCTGAAATCGCTCCAGAAGGCCCCGTGTGTCGGCAGGGTTCCCCGCAGGGAAAGCAGGCTGCGCAGGAAGTGCTATGCCCTCATCCTGGGCGTAAGCATAGGCATCCTCAGCTGGATGCGCAGGTGGTGCAGGCGGAGTAGATGCAGTCGCACCCCCACCCTGGGCTAAAGTCCCGACTATAGTAGTCAATAGCTGCTGCTGCTGTAGCATCATAGCCATCATCTGCTCGAATCTATCAGGTGGTGGAGCAGGCTGTGGCGGATGAGGTGCGGAAGTAGATGCGCGCTGTGGCTCTCTAACTGATGGTGTAAATGGCGGTGGTCCATCTGTAGGACCAGTAGCAGGCTGAGACGATCGAACAGTCTCAGGAATCGGGCCCACAGCAGGGTCCGGACGAGTGCCAGACTGAGAAGGAGCCTGATCCATCTGCTCTAACAATGAAAGCCGAACCGCGCTCCTCGTAGTCTTAGGTGGCATTCCCTATTTTCAAAATAGGGCGCAACCTTGTCAGTCTCAATTGCACAAATACACCACAATCATTCACTAAAGAGTCAAAGGCATTCCATGCATTTCAATTAATCAAAATTGTCACAATACAAGGGATATATCCTTACAAGCATCATGACTAGAATGACATGGAAATTAAGACAGTTAAGCAACAGCGACAAAAGCAAAGCACTAGCCCTAATAGGCTTTACACACATGAAACAGAAAATAGCTAACTACTCATAACAACATCAAAGATCGCGTCGCTAGTCGGAGTCTGGCGACGGAGGAGGAGCACCCTTATCCTGTAAGCAACACAGGATTGCCTTCAAGGTGCGAGTCACCTTGCCAAATTTCTTCTTCGTAACGGCCTTGGCATCAGCGACCTCTGCTCGAAGTTCTTGGACTTCCCTTCGCAAAGCGGTCTGACTCTCCTCCATCCGAGCAATGCGATCGTCAATAGTAGTCTGCGCAGAAGGAGGAGGGCTCTCGTCAGTATCCTGAGCCTCCTCTTCTGCTTCTTCCTGAGTCTCTTCCTGAACCTCTGCACTAGGTTCTCCTTCGCTTTGATCTTCCTCTTCATCAAAGTCGTCCCCACTATCCCTTTCAAGTTGATTTTCACGATATTGCGACCCAATCTTCATCTTAACCATCGTCGACTCATCGATGGTGTGAATCGATACCGGCAACTCGGGTCCAAGTCTATAGGCAAACTCAAGCGCAATCTTGCAAATGAGTCGGCCAAAGGGAAGGGATTCGGATGTTCTCCTCGACCTGGCTATGAGAACTATCTGCCGTAAGATGAAAGTGGCCATACATACGTTCTCTCCCTGGGCCACCAGAAATAAGAAATCGACCATAAGACGTGTACATTCAATGCGGTTCGTCGACCTGGGATAGACATTGAACGTGCAGATGTGATGCAGCAGACGTAAATCCTCAGACATGTACGTCGCCTTGAGGCTATTATTAGGCTGCCATGGAACCAACTTACCGCACAGAAACCTGGTGCGGCGATCTCGTTCACGTCTAGTCCTCAAATTCTTCTCACTTGGATGTACATCACCTAGAGGCACGTTGAGAAGTCGCGCAACCAACTGGACGTCGATCGTAGCCATCCGATCTCTACCAAAAGGGATTTTGAACTGCAAGGGCTCCAAGGTAGGACTCTGGATGCTAGCATAGAAGGCACGAACAGTGCTCACATTAGCACGAGCGCGAGCTTCAAAGATCGGTCCCCAGTGCGCAGCTTCAATGCGTTCGAACAACAGATATTCGCCGAACAATCGCCCATCTACGTCCGCCTCAAATAACACTCTACGATCAGTGTATTCACCATGAGGCATCTCTGATAGGATGGTTCGTCCAAGGTGTGCATGGGGATCCAAATCCCGCTTCGTACGGCACTCCAGGACTGCAGCTGGACCTGCGGCGGCGCTTGAACTTGCGGCACCACCCCGCGGTCTTCTCGATTGAGCAGGGCGGCTCGGCCCAGCCTCGTCTGTTGCAGTTTTCCTCTTACCCATCAAAGACAGGATGGATGAGAGTGACAAAAGTCCCAAAATAGCTTCCACGAAAGCCATGGAAAACGCCGAAAATGCGGAGAAATGGCTGCCCAATCTGACAAAAGGAAATCTAGGTGTCGTAGAGGGATGCTTCAAGCTTCCCAAGGCTGTAGTTTCAGGGAAAAATAAGAACAAAAAGATGGAATGGAGCTGCTCACGATTTCAGCACTATTTGGGGGATTTTGGAGCTCCAAATGGGAAAATCTTCAAGGAAAGAGGCTTCCAACACCCAATAATTGATGGGTGGTGGTCGGTTTTGGCCAAGGAAGGGATTAGGAGGGGTTTGGGTCGCCGGGATTTGGAATGGAGCGCTGAAAATCAAATCTAGGGCATGCAAGGGGGCTGTTTGTGAAGGAGAGGGGTGTTTTAGGGGTTTTCGTGGGATGGGAGGTAGCTAGGGGTGTTGTGGGAGGCATTTAAGTGGGTGCGCCCAAAGGGCAGCACCATCGGAGATGGCCGGCCGGCGATGCATCGCCCGGCCGGCGATGGCATCGCCGGCCAACCTTCAGGTTGGCCAGCGGGACCCCATGGGTCTGGTCCCCCATGGTCCCAGGGCCCCAAAAAGTCTGGTCCCACCCCTTAGTTCATAGTATTTTGGTCCCTATGAGCCCAAACATGTTTTTGGGGCTTTCCGGGTCCACATCGCATTCCCGAATACCAAACCATATGATGCAGCATATGGATTTGGGGTAGAAGGATCCAGTACATCTTTCTAGCTCCTTAGTTGCTAAAGAAAGTGAAGTTAGAATGGCTTTATGGCCATTTTTTATGAAATTTTACTATTCACTGTAAAATTTGGTGAATGTACTAATTTGTGTTATTTTAACATTAGGTTTGATGCCTAACATGAAATGGATAAGAAAGAACTGAAGGTTGAAGTGTTTAGAGAAGGAATTTTGAGAATTTTTGGCAAAACGGGGTTTTTAAGCCCTGGCGATTGATTACTGGAGTCGTGGTCATTCCACGGCCCAAAGATTCACCTTTGCGGTTTAAAACCGCTCATAGGACGTCTCCACCCGACTCCCTACAGCTTAGAAGTGATTCGGGTTGCTTAACGCGACCCGAGATACGTTACAGACTCGATCTTGCGATCGATCCTTATAAACTTCGCCTATCGGCGAATCTGTGATCCTAGAAGTGTTTCTAGACCCTTCTCGCACCCACCTAAGTCAAAGGAAGCGACAGCGTACGTCGCAAGACCATAACCCAGGCCCAGTATACTCTCATTCATGCTCTGATACCAACTTGTAACACCCTGAAAATCGGGGGTCGTGTATAAACTCAACTCCCGAGTTCCAGACCGTCACTTATGCAACAAAAATGGTTATGATTCAATGTTGTCTGATTTAAAGCATTCACATGAGTAAAAGTATACCAAAACTGCAATTCATACTTCAGATCCAGTGATAAAAGCAAGCGGAAGACTAAACAAGATATATATCACTGTATGGAAAAACAAAGTAATCTCAGCTGTCTCCAAAGTATGACTACATCTCTGAGTCTCATATACATGTACATAACAAAAGAATAATGTTCAAAAAGAAAAGTCTCACTGATGTCCCCTCGATCCAGGTCACCTACGGGAAGCCGTCATGATACTGCATATACGAGAACTCATCCTGGTCCTCGTCATCATCTAGCTCCACCTCCTGGATCTCATCGTCACCTGCAACTACAACAGGGTCTGGTGGGTGTTGCAAACGCCATCCCGTAACGTGGGAATGAGTGATCAACTCAGTGGAATCATAGAGCAAAGATTAGCATGTTCACAATTCAATCACGCGATAATAGTAAAGCAGTAAATCAGACAAGTCCTAAAACTGTTGTTAATGCAAGATGATATGACGTGATGTATGCCCTCACCGACGATCACCCTCATACGGCAACATCTTACGACCGCGGCATGCCACACTCCCTAGAGTGCTCCACATCTTCCAGGCACATGCAATGCTATGGTGATATGATTACCAAGTTGTTATTAGTCCATTCAAACAGCAGGATTGGGAAACTAAGGTACCTCCCTTGTATCAATCCCAACACGGATCCTGTCTAGGGTCGTCACTCCTAGTAATCTCATACGATGTACATTTCGTAGGTCACTGCAAGGGCTGCCAGGGCTGTTGCTCGCACTCGTTGCACCGCTCCCCCATCACCTTATCAATACAGGCCTACTGTACTCTACTGCACGGAAGGGTCGTCGCCTCCCGTGAACTCAGAATACGCTCGCGGTCACTACAAAGGGCTCGTCGCCTGATCAGTGTAGGCCGACAGCTAGAATATAGTGTCCCATACCACCATAATCTGCTCACGAGTCAAGGTGCTCACTGGTCACTACGGGGAGGTTTGTGGCCCCAGCGTAGGCCGACAGCTCGACCACGGTGTCCCATACCACCATGCCCGGCTCATGAGTCTTCGTGGATCAAGGTACCACGGTTAATAGGGTTTACAATGGTAAGTTCAGTACCCTAGGTTCAAGCAGTTATGATACATACATGGGGAACAAACATCGGCCAGTCGGGTTACTTGACGGGCTCGACTAGCGCGATCGCATCTCGAACTGAACGACATGAAGTGCGTAAAACACTTCGCGTGGCCTAACCACTGCCGCCAACTCTCAACACGAATCACATTCATCGACGCGTCATTCGTGGCTATGACCAGTCAGCCACGAATTTGCTCGGTTATCGACTGCCTGGACTAAGTCAAGTCCCACACATCTATGGAATTACTATACAAGGTATTGGAATTGAAATACATCATGTGAGCATGTTAACACATGTTATAACTTTCAACTTAAGCAAATCTTCAAGGCACACTTCCCATGCATATTCAACTTAAGCAAATCCTCAAGCACATACATTCCATGCATGTAATGAAATCATGCATTTTGTCAACATGTAGAAAATCATTTAGGTCGGCATAATAATTGAAAAATCAATCACAAAGTATCAAATAACATCATTTAATTCAATACATACTAATACAAGCATTTATACAAACACATGCACTACACACTTAGGTCTACATATAGCATGTCGACCCAAAGTGTGCAACTAGGCGAATCTCTTCGCCAAACTAATTATGCACGCATTCCTAACTTCCTAATGCGACAACAAACCATGTCAATCACATCAGCAAAATATGAATGCAAACAGTACTTCCTACAAATGACTAAAATGCCCTAAATCTCATATTCTTCGTTAGCTTACGAAACGGGAAACGGAGAGCATTTTGTACATGTCAAACGGCGATGCCGTCAAGAATCTACTATTAAACGACATTGAAAGCATTGGGAACCGTCAATCCAAGCGTCTAAAATCCTCACCTAGTGTCTTGTAGACTCGGGAATTGAAGCGGAGTGTATATGCTTCGTCTACGGCGAGTAAGGAGCCTAATACATAAGATCCATAAGCTACATCGCCATGGAAACAAGAAAAACTCAAATCACCAACTATTTAGGGTTTTTACTTACCTAGGATTGCGGTGGAATCGCCGGGAAAGCGGTAGAGGAGTGTCGCTTAAGCATGTGCAACACGTAGCACAAGTGGCGGGAAGAACTCTCCCACTCTCTCACAATCTCTCACTCTTTTTCTCTCTCCCAAGCTAGGGCTTCTCTCAAATTCGGATGGGAGAGAGGAGTGAGGGTTTCAACCCCTTTTATAGCCTAAAACATTCCCAAAATAGGCTTGGGAACAATGTTTACTTGGTGCCTAACCAAATCGGGGCCGTTTCGGTCCAAAAGGGCATTTCTGGAGGTCCCCAGGCCAGATGCGGTCGGACTTAAGCTCATGCATACTAGATCTAGCATACATCCAGTTTTCAGACCGGTTGGGTTCCCAGATCGCACGTGGCGGCCCAGTTTCAGTTTAACGGTCACCGCATCAAGATCAGGCCTATAAGTCTCGTGATATATAATAGATATTTTTCCTGATCCAAGGGTGTGATTTGGCTGTATTCTGACGGTCAGAATGCTTAATACTGATGCGTCAAATTTGTGTGCCAGATTTGAATTTGAAATTCCAACTATGTCCCTATTCACACTCTCTTCGGTCCGGGCTCAATGAAATAGCCTGTAATAATCGGTTTGACTTGATTTTTGGAATGAGTGTCAAGCCCAGCTAGACGGTCCTAACGGTCTAAGATAGGAGGTATCGGACTTTCAACGTGCGGTCTAGATCCAATACAAAGATTCAAAGTGGTCCAGAGAACAAACCGGCTTAGAGTTTGATCCGAGGCTTTAGAGCATTATAGCACCCTTAGTTCCACTCGCTTCGGGCCTTGTAGAACGTATTTAAAGTGATCAGGGACCATTTCCCAGCTATTCTAACGTTGCACTAGCTAACCTAGTCAAATTTTCCAAAGGAATGAATTCTACGCAAATTCGGGTCGAGTTGGTACTCGAGCCCAAGTATGGATTTTTCACGGGCGTTACAATCTACCCCCCTTAACAAATAATTTCGTCCTCGAAATTTTGTACCTTTTCGTACTCCTCGAGAAGCTGTGGGTAGTTCTTTCTGATCTCGGCTTCTGTCTCCCAAGTAGCCTCCTCCTCAGTATGATGCGTCCATAGTACCTTCACAAGGGGAATCACCTTGCTACGCAGTACCTGCTCCTTCCGGTCTAAGATGCGTGTCGGTCGCAGGATATAAGTAACATCCTCTCCTAACTGCACCTGCTCCCATCTGATGATATGAGAAGGATCAGCAACGTACTTCTTCAGCATAGAAACATGAAATACGTTGTGGACGCTCGCGAGGGGCGTGGGTAAAGCCAATCGGTAAGCCACTGCTCCCACACGATCGAGGATCTGAAATGGACCAATGTATCGCGGTGCCAGCTTCCCCTTCTTTCCGAACCGAAGGACTCCCTTCATAGGGGAAACTCGCAAAAACACATGATCCCCGACTGTGAACTCTAGTGGTCTCCGTCTCGTATCGGCGTAGCTCTTCTGTCTGCTCTGCGCTGTAAGAAGCCGACGTCGAATAATATCAATCTTCTCTGACGTCGCCTGCACCAACTCTGGGCCAATCAAGCTGCGCTCACCGACCTCTAACCAGCAATGCGGTGCGCGACAAGGTCGCCCATACAGCGCCTCATAAGGTGCCATGCCGATACTCGCCTGGAAGCTATTGTTGTACGCAAACTCCGCATATGCAAGACAGTCATCCCAACTGTCCTTGAAGTCCAATGCGCAAGCTCGCAACATGTCCTCCAGGATCTGGTTCACTCGCTCTGTCTGTCCGTCCGTCTGTGGGTGGAAGGCAGTACTGAACTTCAACTTCACACCCATAGCCTCCTGAATGCGAGTCCAGAAAATAGAAGTGAACCGCGTGTCTCTGTCCGACACGATCTCCAACGGAACTCCATGCAGACGCACGATCTCTCTAATATACAATCTAGCCAGCTCGTCTGCAGAGTTCGTAACTCTGATCGGTAGGAAGTGCGCCGACTTTGTCAATCGGTCGACGATCACCCAAATAGAATCATGCCCCTTCCTCGTCTTCGGCAACCCAGAAATGAAGTCCATGGAAATGAAATCCCACTTCCACTCTGCAATCGGCATAGGCTGCAAAAGTCCAGGTGGTCGGCGATGCTCTGCCTTCACCTGTTGACAAGTGAGACAACGGGACACGAACTCAGCAATGTGGGTCTTCATACCTTCCCACCAGTACGTCCTCTTCACGTCACGATACATCTTCGTGCTGCCAGGATGCATCGCGAGTCTAGTAGAATGCGCAGCCTCGAGAATCTCTCGTCTCAAGTCAGGGACATCAGGAACGCATAGGCGGCCACGGTAACGTAAACCCCCATCCATGCCAACTCGCCAGTCGGCGTCATCATCATCACTGGCCTGCTCTCGAAGCTCAGTAAGATGCGCGTCGTCCCTCTGCGCCTCGATGACACGGTCATCGATCGGGGATCGCACCTGAACATGTGCGATGAACTCAAATGGCTCCTCTACGGTGAGTTTCTGCTCAAAGTCTCGCAAAAACTCAACCATATCCCACTCGGCAACCATCAGCGGAGCCGCAAACTCTATCGCCTTCTTGCGGCTCAACGCATCAGCCACAAGGTTCGCCTTCCCAGGATGGTAAGAGACTTCAAACTTGAAGTCCTTCAGCGTCTCCATCCATCGCCGCTGCCTCATATTCAAGTCCCGCTGTGTGAATATGTACTTGAGGCTCTTGTGGTCGCAAAAGAGCTCGAACTCCTCTCCATAGAGGTAATGTCTCCAGAGTCTCAGTGCGAATATCACGGCTGCCAACTCCAGGTCGTGTGTAGGGTAATTCTCCTCGTGCTTCCTTAATTGTCTCGAGGCATACGAAATTACCCTGTCCCTCTGCATAAGGACACAACCCAAACCAACGCTAGACGCGTCAGTGTATATAGTGTATTTAACCCCTTGCTCTGGCAATACTAGCACAGGGGCGGACGTAAGTCTGTCCTTCAGCTCCTGAAAAGCTGACTCCGCCTTATCATTCCAGGCGAACTTCACGTCCTTCCGTGTCAACTGAGATAAGGGTCTCGCGATCTTCGAGAAATCCTGAATGAAACGCCGATAGTAGCCAGCGAGACCCAAGAAACTCCTCACCTCAGTGACAGAACTAGGCTGCTCCCAGTCCTGCACCGCAGCTACCTTAGACAGGTCAACTGCCATGCCATCCTTGGACACCACGTGTCCCAGAAACTTCACCTCCTGCTTCCAGAAGTCGCACTTCTTATACTGTGCGAACAACTGATGCTGTCTGAGCGTATCAAGGACCAAACGCAAGTGCTCCTCATGCTCCTCTCGACTCCTAGAGTATACCAAAATGTCGTCGATGAAGACAACGACGAATCGATAGAGGAAAGGCCGCAATACCCGGTTCATCAGATCCATGAACACGGCCGGTGCGTTCGTGAGACCGAACGACATCACGAGGAACTCGTAGTGACCAAAACTGGTCCTGAACGCTGTCTTCTGCACGTCCTCATCTCTGACGCGCAGCTGATGATATCCTGACTGAAGATCAATCTTCGAGAAGTACTGCGCTCCTCTCAACTGATCAAATAAGTCATCGATCCTGGGCAAAGGGTACTTGTTCTTCACTGTGAGTTGGTTCAGCCTGCGATAATCAATACACAATCGCAGCGAACCATCCTTCTTCTTCACGAACAAGACCGGTGCTCCCCAAGGAGATACGCTAGGCCGTATAAGGCCAAGCTCTAGTAGACCATCAATCTGCGTCCTCAACTCCTCCATCTCACATGGTGCCATGCGATACGTCGGCAGTGAGACGGGTGTAGAACCAGGAATCAGATCGATAGTGAAATCGATCTCACGTCTGGGCGGCAAACCAGGGATCTTCCTGAACAGATCCCCGAACTCAGAAACAACTGGCGTCTGCTCAAGTACCTGGGCACCAGCGTCGCGCAACGGGGTGGCGTAGCTAAGAATGCGGGAAGGAAGATTTACCCGCACTGAAAATGTGAAAGGCGTGCCCTCAGGCTCGTACACTGTAACATCCCGAAAATCGGGGGGTCGAGCAAAAACCCAACTCCCGAGTTCCAAAATGTTATTTATGCAACATAGATATGTATGATTGAATGTTGTCTGTGATAATGTATTAAACATGAGTGAAATTGAGCCAGAACAACATATCCTACTCCAGAGACAGTTAAATTAACCAGCGGAAGTCTGTAATAGTATGTATAACATATATAAACTGTTGTATGTCTCCAGAGTGTGAACATGTTACCAGGTTATATACATACATGTATACTCCAAAAGTAGATGAAACGAATATACATGAGTGCGCTACAAAATATAAAATGACAAATGTCAAAGTATCTAATCAACCTCCCTGTAATCCCGTCGATCAGAACACGCATAAAGGAGGGATCCTCCTCATCATCATCAAGTCCGGCTCTGCCTCACAAGCCGCGCCATCATCTGCAATCACAAAAAGGTCTGGTGGGTGTCCGGAACACCGTCCCGTAACGTGGGAGTGAGTAGCTAACTCAGTGGAATATTAGAGCAAAGATTAACATGTTATCAAATCAATCATGCGATAATAGTAAAGCAGTAAATCAAACAATCCTAATACTGTTGTTAATGCATTTATGACATGACGTGATGTATGCCCTCACCGACGATCACCCTCATACGGCAACATCTTACGACCGCGGCATGCCACACTCCCTAGAGTGCTCCACATCTTCCAGGCACATGCAATGCTATGGTGATATGATTACCAAGTTGTTATTAATCCATTCAAACAGCAGGATTGGGAAACTAAGGTACTTCCCTTATATCAATCCCAACACAGATCCTGTCTAGGGTCGTCACTCCTAGTAATCTCATACGATGTATATTTTGTAGGTCGCTGCAAGGGCTGCCAGGGCTGTTGCACGCACTCGTTGCTCCGCTCCCCCATCACCTTATCAATACAGGCCTACTGTACTCTACTGCTACGGAAGGGTCGTCGCCTCCCGTAGACTCAGAATACGCTCGCGGTCACTACAAAGGGCTGCCAGGGCTGTTGCTCGCACTCGTTGCACCGCTCCCCCATCACCTTATCAGTGTAGGCCGACAGCAAGAATATAGTGTCCCATACCACCATAATCTGCTCACGAGTCATAGGTGCTCACTGGTCACTACGGGGAGGTTTGTGGCCCCAGCGTAGGCCGACAGCTCGACCACGGTGTCCCATACCACCATGCCCGGCTCATGAGTCTTTATGGATCAAGGTACCATGGTTAACAGGGTTTACAATGGTAAGTTCAGTACCCTAGGTTCAAGCAGTTATGATACATACAAGGTGAACAAACATCGGCCAGTCGGGTTACTTGACGGGCTCGACTAGTGCGATCGCATCTCGAATTGAACGACATGAAGTGCGTGAAACACTTCGCGTGGCCTAACCACTGCCGCCAACTCTCAACACGAATCACATTCATCGACGCGTCGTTCGTGGCTATGACCAGTCAGCCACGAATTCGCTCGGTTACCGACTGCCTGGACTAAGTCAAGTCCCACACATCTATGGAATTACATTAACACTATACAAAGGTGTTGGAATTAAAATACATCATGTGAGCATGTTAGCACATGTTATAACATTCAACTTAAGCAAATCTTCAAGGCATACTTCCCATGCATATTCAACTTAAGCAAATCCTCAAGCACATACATTCCATGCATGTAATGAAATCATGCATTTTGTCAACATGTAGAAAATCATTTAGGTCAGCATAATAATTGAAAAATCAATCACAAACTATCAAATAACATCATTTAATTCAATACATACTAATACAAGCATTTATACAAACACATACACTACACACTTAAGTCTACATATAGTATGTCGACCCAAGGTGCGCAACTAGGCGAATCTCTTCGCCAAACTAATTATGCACGCATTCCTAACTTCCTAATGCGACAACAAACCATGTCAATCACATCAGCAAAATATGAATGTAAACGGTACTTCCTACAAATGACTAAAATGCCCTAAATCTCATATTCTTCGTTAATTTACGAAACAGGAAACGGAGAGCATGTTGTACATGTCAAACGGCGTTGCCGTCAAGAATCTACTATTAAACGACATTGAAAGCTTTGAAAACAGTCAATCAAAGCGTCTACTATCCGCACCTTATGTCTTGTAGACTCGGAAATTGAAACGGAGCGTATACGCTTCGTCTACGGCGAATAAGGAACCTAATACACAAGATCCATAAGCTACATCGCTATGGAAACAAGGGAAACTCAAATCAACAACTATTTAGGGTTTTTACTTACCTAGGATCGCGGTGGAATCGCCGGGAAAGCGGTAGAGGAGTGTTGCTTAAGCACGTGCAACACGTAGCACAAGTGGCAGGAAGAACTCTCCCACTCTCTCACAATCTCTCACTCTTTTTCTCTCTCCCAAGCTAGGGCTTCTCTCAAATTCGGATGGGAGAGAGGAGTGAGGGTTTCAACCCCTTTTATAGCCAACAACATGCCCAAAATAGGCTTGGGAACAATGTTTACTTGGTGCCTAACCAAATCGGGGCCGTTTCGGTCCAAAAGGGCATTTCTGGAGGTCCCCAGGCCAAATGCGGTCGGACTTAAGCTCATGCATACTGGATCTAGCACACATCCAGTTTTCAGACCGGTTGGGTTCCCAGATCGCACGTGGCGGCCCAGTTTCAGTTTAACGGTCACCGCACCAAGATCAGGCCTATAAGTCTCGTGATATATAATAGATATTTTTCCTGATCCAAGGGTGTAATTTGGCTGTATTCTGACGGTCAGAATGCTTAATACTGATGCGTCAAATTTGTGTGCCAGATTTGAATTTGAAATTCCAACTATGTCCCTATTCACACTCTCTTCAGTCCGGGCTCAATGAAATAGCCTGTGATTATCGGTTTGACTTGATTTTCGGAATGAGTGTCAAGTCCAGCTAGACGGTTCTAACGGTCTAAGATAGGAGGTATCGGACTTTCGACGCGCGGTCTAGATCCAATACAAAGTTTCAAGGAGGTCCCGAGGACAAACCGGCTTAGAGTTTGATCCGAGGCTTTAGAGCATTATAGCACCCTTGGTTCCACTCGCTTTGGGCCTTGTAGAACGTATTTAAAGCGATCAGGGACCATTTCCCAGCTATTCTAACGTTGCACTAGCTAACCTAGTCATATTTTCTAAAGGAATTAATCCTAAGTGATTCCTTTGGCTATGGAATTGGGTTCTAAGCGAATTTTCAGGTGTTTTAATTGACCCATTGCCTAAGGACGTCAAATCTCAGATTGGCCAAAATCCGGGGTGTTACAATCTACCCCCCTTAAAACACAATGTCGTCCCCGACATTGGCGAACGGCAAGGAGTACCTAGAGGGACTTTAGTATTGACATTCTAAGGAAGGTTCAAATTCTACTTAATAACCTAACCGTACATATAACCTAAATCAAATGTTTCGATCTTGGGCCAGTGGGGAAGAGCCTAACCACGCTTCCGCTGCGCCACTTTAATCGAATGGGAGCGTTGACTAACCTAACCGGATTGGACTCCATACGTTCTACCCCCCTTAAAACTTAGTTTTACTTAAATTCAAGAATCTATGCATCGCTCCGTATATCGGAACGAAGTGCAACTTAGGGGCTATCCTTGACATAAATTGGGAACAACCTCTCATTACAGTGGTTTTCCTTTGCTAATGATGCGTTCTATGGCATTGGTATCTATGATCATAGAGATGAGCCTAATATCTATTGTGGTTAAGGTCAGGGGCAGGTATGAGTTGGTGGCAAGATGCCTAATTCTCTACTGGCTTTAAGTCCTCGCCATTTCCCAAAAGGCAATGTGATCCCGTTTGGTTGTAGGTGGTTGGGCCATCACAGAATAAAGGTTATGTAGTAGGTCTGAGCCGGATACATAGACTTTCTGTCTAGCTAGAACAGAAGATTTATTGTATCAATTCTTAATCCGAGTCGATGCCGATCTTCTGCTTGATCAGAGCATTGGATTTATTGGGAACCACTAGGATTAAGAAGTCGATTCGAACCGCGAATACATCGCGTACATGCAGTTCCTTTACTCTGCGTTCCCGAATGCAATAAACCCTTGGGGATGGCAATTCTAAGGGGCGTGCTAGTCCATTCTAAGTTCAATCTGAGGGATTTATAAATGTTCCCTGAGAGTGAATGGTTCCTTCCTATGGGCAACAACAGTAGTCTATAAGTCATAAGGGGATCTGTCGAAGGAATAAGGTTCTACTTCAACCAAATCTAACCTATAAGTCCTTAGCATATACAGGCTGTACACTACTTAAGGTAACTAGTAGGCTAGTCTGTATTTCATTCGCTATAATTCAAGACCTAAGCCTATACACTAGACGGTTTCATACCATCTCTAATACAGGGAATTGCTCTATCGCTTAGGATCAAAATTGTCTAAATGGAATTGGATTTCTTATGTCGTCAGACCCTTCAAATCTAGGAGTGCTAACACTAGAACCAAAACACCTAGAGCCTATGTGGCCGGTAGCGCTTAGTGGTATTAAATGGAACTGCATTCCTAGTCCCATGGCAGGATTGGATGTGGTATGCTTGGTAGGAGGGTGGGTGGGGATAAAAATTAATTTGTAGGCTGGATCTCAGGGAGTTATAATACTCCCAATCTAGGGACAATATTTTATAGCGAAATGAAACAACATGCATTCCATTCGACAAATTTTGGCTATATTATGCCCAAACCACAACACAAACACATTTTTCTACCTAACAACAAAACAACACAGAAATTTCAACAGTAGTCAAACAAGCTAAAGGGCAACGACATAGATGCCTAATTCTACCAAAGGACTTCTACCAGGGTCCCGACTGACCTTCTTGAATACTATCAAGTTCAATACTGTCAGTTGCCCATTAGAGCTCTATCGGCCATGTGTTTTCAATACTTCTCAAACGGAGAAAGTTGAGAAATGGGATTTGAGGTTAGCATGATTCTGAGACCCAAAAAGAGGGTAAAGGCTCAAATAAAAGGGACATGAGAGAGAGAACGATGGAAAGGGAGGAAAAAGGCTGAAACAGCCTTAACAATAGCCATGGAAAATGGAGGAATGCGAAGAAATGGTCGCCCAAAGGGACAGAATGAAATCTAGGCGTTGTAGAGGGATGCTTCAAGCTTCCCTAGGATGTATTTTCAGAAAGAAATGAAAATGAAAAAGGGGAATGGAGCACCTCACGATTTCAGCTCGATTTTGGGGTTTTAGGAGCTCCAACGGATGAAATCTTCAAGAGGGAGGGCTGCCAACTTCAAAGGAATGACGGAGGGTGGTCGTTTTTGGCAGGGAATGGATCTAGGGTGGTTTGGAATCATGAATTTTTGGGATAGGGCAGCTGAAAACGAAAATGGGGCTAGGGGAGGGGCTGTTTGTGAAGGAAGTACCCATATTTGGGGTTTTCTTGGGGTGGGAGGTGCATAGGGGTGATGTGGACCCTGTTTAAGGGGGTGCGCCCGAAGGACGGCCCCATCGGAGCTCGCCGGCCGGCGATGCATCGCCCGGCCGGCGATGGCATCGCCGGTCAACTCTCAATTTGACCGGTGGGACCCCATGGGTCTGGTCCCCCATGGTCCCAGGGTCCCAAAAAGTTAGGTCCCACCCCCTGGTTCATACTAATTTGGTCTCTATGAGCCCAAACATGTGTTCGGAGCTTTCCGGGTCCACATCGCAATCCCGAATACCAAACCATATGATGCAGCATATGAATTTGGGGTAGAAGGAGCCAGTACACCTATCTAGCTCCTTATTTGCTAAAGAAAGTGAAGTTAGAATATCCCTATGGCCATTTTTCATGAAATTTTACTATTCACTGTAAAATTTTGTGAAAGTACCAATTTGTGCTATTTTCACATTAGGTTTGATGCCTAATATGAAATGGATAAGAAATAAATGAAGATTGGAATGTTTAGAGGAGGAATTTTGAAGATTTTTGGTGAAACGGGGTTTTTAAGCCCTGGCGATTGATTACAGGAGTCGTGGTCATCCCACGGCCCAAGGATTTACTTTTGCGGTTCAAAACCGCTCATAGGACGTCTCAACCCGACTTCCTACAGCTTAGAAGTGATTCGGGTTGCCTTACGCGACCCGAGATGCATTACAGACTCGATCTTGCGATCGATTCTAATAGACTTCGCCTATCGGCGAATCTGCGATCTTAGACGTGTTTCTAGACCCTTCTCGCACCCACCTAAGTCAAAGGAAGCGACAGCGTACGTCGCGTGACCATAACCCAGGCCCGGTTTAATCCAAATCATGCTCTGATACCATCTGTAACATCCCGAAAATCGGGGGGTCGAGCAAAAACCCAACTCCCGAGTTCCAAAATGTTATTTATGCAACATAGATATGTATGATTGAATGTTGTCTGTGATAATGTATTAAACATGAGTGAAATTGAGCCAGAACAACATATCCTACTCCAGAGACAGTTAAATTAACCAGCGGAAGTCTGTAATAGTATGTATAACATATATAAACTGTTGTATGTCTCCAGAGTGTGAACATGTTACCAGGTTATATACATACATGTATACTCCAAAAGTAGATGAAACGAATATACATGAGTGCGCTACAAAATATAAAATGACAAATGTCAAAGTATCTAATCAACCTCCCTGTAATCCCGTCGATCAGAACACGCATAAAGGAGGGATCCTCCTCATCATCATCAAGTCCGGCTCTGCCTCACAGGCCGCGCCATCATCTGCAATCACAAAAAGGTCTGGTGGGTGTCCGGAACACCGTCCCGTAACGTGGGAGTGAGTAGCTAACTCAGTGGAATATTAGAGCAAAGATTAACATGTTATCAAATCAATCATGCGATAATAGTAAAGCAGTAAATCAAACAATCCTAATACTGTTGTTAATGCATTTATGACATGACGTGATGTATGCCCTCACCGACGATCACCCTCATACGGCAACATCTTACGACCGCGGCATGCCACACTCCCTAGAGTGCTCCACATCTTCCAGGCACATGCAATGCTATGGTGATATGATTACCAAGTTGTTATTAATCCATTCAAACAGCAGGATTGGGAAACTAAGGTACTTCCCTTATATCAATCCCAACACAGATCCTGTCTAGGGTCGTCACTCCTAGTAATCTCATACGATGTATATTTTGTAGGTCGCTGCAAGGGCTGCCAGGGCTGTTGCACGCACTCGTTGCTCCGCTCCCCCATCACCTTATCAATACAGGCCTACTGTACTCTACTGCTACGGAAGGGTCGTCGCCTCCCGTAGACTCAGAATACGCTCGCGGTCACTACAAAGGGCTGCCAGGGCTGTTGCTCGCACTCGTTGCACCGCTCCCCCATCACCTTATCAGTGTAGGCCGACAGCAAGAATATAGTGTCCCATACCACCATAATCTGCTCACGAGTCATAGGTGCTCACTGGTCACTACGGGGAGGTTTGTGGCCCCAGCGTAGGCCGACAGCTCGACCACGGTGTCCCATACCACCATGCCCGGCTCATGAGTCTTTATGGATCAAGGTACCATGGTTAACAGGGTTTACAATGGTAAGTTCAGTACCCTAGGTTCAAGCAGTTATGATACATACAAGGTGAACAAACATCGGCCAGTCGGGTTACTTGACGGGCTCGACTAGTGCGATCGCATCTCGAATTGAACGACATGAAGTGCGTGAAACACTTCGCGTGGCCTAACCACTGCCGCCAACTCTCAACACGAATCACATTCATCGACGCGTCGTTCGTGGCTATGACCAGTCAGCCACGAATTCGCTCGGTTACCGACTGCCTGGACTAAGTCAAGTCCCACACATCTATGGAATTACATTAACACTATACAAAGGTGTTGGAATTAAAATACATCATGTGAGCATGTTAGCACATGTTATAACATTCAACTTAAGCAAATCTTCAAGGCATACTTCCCATGCATATTCAACTTAAGCAAATCCTCAAGCACATACATTCCATGCATGTAATGAAATCATGCATTTTGTCAACATGTAGAAAATCATTTAGGTCAGCATAATAATTGAAAAATCAATCACAAACTATCAAATAACATCATTTAATTCAATACATACTAATACAAGCATTTATACAAACACATACACTACACACTTAAGTCTACATATAGTATGTCGACCCAAGGTGCGCAACTAGGCGAATCTCTTCGCCAAACTAATTATGCACGCATTCCTAACTTCCTAATGCGACAACAAACCATGTCAATCACATCAGCAAAATATGAATGTAAACGGTACTTCCTACAAATGACTAAAATGCCCTAAATCTCATATTCTTCGTTAATTTACGAAACAGGAAACGGAGAGCATGTTGTACATGTCAAACGGCGTTGCCGTCAAGAATCTACTATTAAACGACATTGAAAGCTTTGAAAACAGTCAATCAAAGCGTCTACTATCCGCACCTTATGTCTTGTAGACTCGGAAATTGAAACGGAGCGTATACGCTTCGTCTACGGCGAATAAGGAACCTAATACACAAGATCCATAAGCTACATCGCTATGGAAACAAGGGAAACTCAAATCAACAACTATTTAGGGTTTTTACTTACCTAGGATCGCGGTGGAATCGCCGGGAAAGCGGTAGAGGAGTGTTGCTTAAGCACGTGCAACACGTAGCACAAGTGGCAGGAAGAACTCTCCCACTCTCTCACAATCTCTCACTCTTTTTCTCTCTCCCAAGCTAGGGCTTCTCTCAAATTCGGATGGGAGAGAGGAGTGAGGGTTTCAACCCCTTTTATAGCCAACAACATGCCCAAAATAGGCTTGGGAACAATGTTTACTTGGTGCCTAACCAAATCGGGGCCGTTTCGGTCCAAAAGGGCATTTCTGGAGGTCCCCAGGCCAAATGCGGTCGGACTTAAGCTCATGCATACTGGATCTAGCACACATCCAGTTTTCAGACCGGTTGGGTTCCCAGATCGCACGTGGCGGCCCAGTTTCAGTTTAACGGTCACCGCACCAAGATCAGGCCTATAAGTCTCGTGATATATAATAGATATTTTTCCTGATCCAAGGGTGTAATTTGGCTGTATTCTGACGGTCAGAATGCTTAATACTGATGCGTCAAATTTGTGTGCCAGATTTGAATTTGAAATTCCAACTATGTCCCTATTCACACTCTCTTCAGTCCGGGCTCAATGAAATAGCCTGTGATTATCGGTTTGACTTGATTTTCGGAATGAGTGTCAAGTCCAGCTAGACGGTTCTAACGGTCTAAGATAGGAGGTATCGGACTTTCGACGCGCGGTCTAGATCCAATACAAAGTTTCAAGGAGGTCCCGAGGACAAACCGGCTTAGAGTTTGATCCGAGGCTTTAGAGCATTATAGCACCCTTGGTTCCACTCGCTTTGGGCCTTGTAGAACGTATTTAAAGCGATCAGGGACCATTTCCCAGCTATTCTAACGTTGCACTAGCTAACCTAGTCATATTTTCTAAAGGAATTAATCCTAAGTGATTCCTTTGGCTATGGAATTGGGTTCTAAGCGAATTTTCAGGTGTTTTAATTGACCCATTGCCTAAGGACGTCAAATCTCAGATTGGCCAAAATCCGGGGTGTTACATACACCGTCACCACACGAGCCTCGCAGTCAATCTCGGCTCTCGCTGCAGTCAACCAGTCCATGCCAAGAATGACGTCGAGATATACGAGCGAGGGATCGACGACCAAATCAAGAGTCATCGTCCTGCCTCCCAGATCAAGTAAACAACCCTCACACATCTGGGTGACATCCGAATAATCTCCATGAGCTGCAAGGACTCGCACGCTATCCATAGTGATAGTCTGCAACCCAAGACGTCTGACTACGGCACGCGATATCAAGGAAATCGTGGAACCAGTGTCCACCATGACAAGAACGGGAGTACCTCCGATATGGCCCGTGACCTCGAAGGCTGAATGCTGGGAAGTCGGCGTCGTAGCTTCCTCAGCGGTCAGTGCATGAACTCGAGCCTGCTGTGGCCGGTTCGGCCGCTGTGTCAAGGGCCGTGGGGGCTGTCGAATCTGCGATACTGTGGGTCTGAAAGAGGACTGCGCAGGAGCTGACCGTATAGGCGGTGCTGATATCGCCTGTGGACGTACACGATCAATCTTCTGCGGCGGCGAGAACCCACTGTCCCGCATCCTCGTAAAGCAACTCGGCGCTAGGTGGCCCGTCCTCCCACAGTATGTGCATGATAGATCAGGGCGCCGAAACGGTCCTACTGGCGCTGTGGTCCTGGTAGGAGGATCAATGCGAGGCCTCTTGCCCGCGAAGGGCCTATCTGGCAACTCCGGTCGCGGCCTAGAAGTAGTCGGGCCTCGTGATCGCGCAAGTCGATCCACGTCCTGCTCTGCCCGCATGGACATGTGAACCAACTCCGCATAGGAGGAGAAACTGATACAGCACATCTTCGACCGAATATCCGGTCGCAAGCCCTCCAAAAAGCGCCGTATGCGCATCTGCTCATCAGCTAAAATCGTCGGGACGTACCTGCCCAACTCTGTGAACCGATGCTCATACTCGGTGACCGTCATCGCTGCCTGCCTGAGACGGAGAAACTCATTCTCCCTCTCGTGTCTGTAGGTCTGAGGATAATACTTCTCATGGAAGCGAAACTCGAATGCTGCCCATGTCCATACGAAGTCTGCGGTAACAGTCCGCAATACACTATCCCACCACATACTGGCCTCTCTCTCAAACTGGAAGGTAGCCAGCTCTACCTGCTCTGCCTCAGTACAGTGCAACATGCGCAGAATCTTCGACACTCGGTCGAGCCAAAACTCAGCCTCCTCGGGTCTGTGAGAACCCGTGAAAGTAGGAGGCCGCAAGCGCTGAAATCGCTCCAGAAGGCCCCGTGTGTCGGCAGGGTTCCCCGCAGGGAAAGCAGGCTGCGCAGGAAGTGCTATGCCCTCATCCTGGGCGTAAGCATAGGCATCCTCAGCTGGATGCGCAGGTGGTGCAGGCGGAGTAGATGCAGTCGCACCCCCACCCTGGGCTAAAGTCCCGACTATAGTAGTCAATAGCTGCTGCTGCTGTAGCATCATAGCCATCATCTGCTCGAATCTATCAGGTGGTGGAGCAGGCTGTGGCGGATGAGGTGCGGAAGTAGATGCGCGCTGTGGCTCTCTAACTGATGGTGTAAATGGCGGTGGTCCATCTGTAGGACCAGTAGCAGGCTGAGACGATCGAACAGTCTCAGGAATCGGGCCCACAGCAGGGTCCGGACGAGTGCCAGACTGAGAAGGAGCCTGATCCATCTGCTCTAACAATGAAAGCCGAACCGCGCTCCTCGTAGTCTTAGGTGGCATTCCCTATTTTCAAAATAGGGCGCAACCTTGTCAGTCTCAATTGCACAAATACACCACAATCATTCACTAAAGAGTCAAAGGCATTCCATGCATTTCAATTAATCAAAATTGTCACAATACAAGGGATATATCCTTACAAGCATCATGACTAGAATGACATGGAAATTAAGACAGTTAAGCAACAGCGACAAAAGCAAAGCACTAGCCCTAATAGGCTTTACACACATGAAACAGAAAATAGCTAACTACTCATAACAACATCAAAGATCGCGTCGCTAGTCGGAGTCTGGCGACGGAGGAGGAGCACCCTTATCCTGTAAGCAACACAGGATTGCCTTCAAGGTGCGAGTCACCTTGCCAAATTTCTTCTTCGTAACGGCCTTGGCATCAGCGACCTCTGCTCGAAGTTCTTGGACTTCCCTTCGCAAAGCGGTCTGACTCTCCTCCATCCGAGCAATGCGATCGTCAATAGTAGTCTGCGCAGAAGGAGGAGGGCTCTCGTCAGTATCCTGAGCCTCCTCTTCTGCTTCTTCCTGAGTCTCTTCCTGAACCTCTGCACTAGGTTCTCCTTCGCTTTGATCTTCCTCTTCATCAAAGTCGTCCCCACTATCCCTTTCAAGTTGATTTTCACGATATTGCGACCCAATCTTCATCTTAACCATCGTCGACTCATCGATGGTGTGAATCGATACCGGCAACTCGGGTCCAAGTCTATAGGCAAACTCAAGCGCAATCTTGCAAATGAGTCGGCCAAAGGGAAGGGATTCGGATGTTCTCCTCGACCTGGCTATGAGAACTATCTGCCGTAAGATGAAAGTGGCCATACATACGTTCTCTCCCTGGGCCACCAGAAATAAGAAATCGACCATAAGACGTGTACATTCAATGCGGTTCGTCGACCTGGGATAGACATTGAACGTGCAGATGTGATGCAGCAGACGTAAATCCTCAGACATGTACGTCGCCTTGAGGCTATTATTAGGCTGCCATGGAACCAACTTACCGCACAGAAACCTGGTGCGGCGATCTCGTTCACGTCTAGTCCTCAAATTCTTCTCACTTGGATGTACATCACCTAGAGGCACGTTGAGAAGTCGCGCAACCAACTGGACGTCGATCGTAGCCATCCGATCTCTACCAAAAGGGATTTTGAACTGCAAGGGCTCCAAGGTAGGACTCTGGATGCTAGCATAGAAGGCACGAACAGTGCTCACATTAGCACGAGCGCGAGCTTCAAAGATCGGTCCCCAGTGCGCAGCTTCAATGCGTTCGAACAACAGATATTCGCCGAACAATCGCCCATCTACGTCCGCCTCAAATAACACTCTACGATCAGTGTATTCACCATGAGGCATCTCTGATAGGATGGTTCGTCCAAGGTGTGCATGGGGATCCAAATCCCGCTTCGTACGGCACTCCAGGACTGCAGCTGGACCTGCGGCGGCGCTTGAACTTGCGGCACCACCCCGCGGTCTTCTCGATTGAGCAGGGCGGCTCGGCCCAGCCTCGTCTGTTGCAGTTTTCCTCTTACCCATCAAAGACAGGATGGATGAGAGTGACAAAAGTCCCAAAATAGCTTCCACGAAAGCCATGGAAAACGCCGAAAATGCGGAGAAATGGCTGCCCAATCTGACAAAAGGAAATCTAGGTGTCGTAGAGGGATGCTTCAAGCTTCCCAAGGCTGTAGTTTCAGGGAAAAATAAGAACAAAAAGATGGAATGGAGCTGCTCACGATTTCAGCACTATTTGGGGGATTTTGGAGCTCCAAATGGGAAAATCTTCAAGGAAAGAGGCTGCCAACACCCAATAATCGATGGGTGGTGGTCGGTTTTGGCCAAGGAAGGGATTAGGAGGGGTTTGGGTCGCCGGGATTTGGAATGGAGCGCTGAAAATCAAATCTAGGGCATGCAAGGGGGCTGTTTGTGAAGGAGAGGGGTGTTTTAGGGGTTTTCGTGGGATGGGAGGTAGCTAGGGGTGTTGTGGGAGGCATTTAAGTGGGTGCGCCCAAAGGGCAGCACCATCGGAGATGGCCGGCCGGCGATGGCATCGCCGGCCAACCTTCAGGTTGGCCAGCGGGACCCCATGGGTCTGGTCCCCCATGGTCCCAGGGCCCCAAAAAGTCTGGTCCCACCCCTTAGTTCATAGTATTTTGGTCCCTATGAGCCCAAACATGTTTTTGGGGCTTTCCGGGTCCACATCGCATTCCCGAATACCAAACCATATGATGCAGCATATGGATTTGGGGTAGAAGGATCCAGTACATCTTTCTAGCTCCTTAGTTGCTAAAGAAAGTGAAGTTAGAATGGCTTTATGGCCATTTTTTATGAAATTTTACTATTCACTGTAAAATTTGGTGAATGTACTAATTTGTGTTATTTTAACATTAGGTTTGATGCCTAACATGAAATGGATAAGAAAGAACTGAAGGTTGAAGTGTTTAGAGAAGGAATTTTGAGAATTTTTGGCAAAACGGGGTTTTTAAGCCCTGGCGATTGATTACTGGAGTCGTGGTCATTCCACAGCCCAAAGATTCACCTTTGCGGTTTAAAACCGCTCATAGGACGTCTCCACCCGACTCCCTACAGCTTAGAAGTGATTCGGGTTGCTTAACGCGACCCGAGATACGTTACAGACTCGATCTTGCGATCGATCCTTATAAACTTCGCCTATCGGCGAATCTGTGATCCTAGAAGTGTTTCTAGACCCTTCTCGCACCCACCTAAGTCAAAGGAAGCGACAGCGTACGTCGCAAGACCATAACCCAGGCCCAGTATACTCTCATTCATGCTCTGATACCAACTTGTAACACCCTGAAAATCGGGGGTCGTGTATAAACTCAACTCCCGAGTTCCAGACCGTCACTTATGCAACAAAAATGGTTATGATTCAATGTTGTCTGATTTAAAGCATTCACATGAGTAAAAGTATACCAAAACTGCAATTCATACTTCAGATCCAGTGATAAAAGCAAGCGGAAGACTAAACAAGATATATATCACTGTATGGAAAAACAAAGTAATCTCAGCTGTCTCCAAAGTATGACTACATCTCTGAGTCTCATATACATGTACATAACAAAAGAATAATGTTCAAAAAGAAAAGTCTCACTGATGTCCCCTCGATCCAGGTCACCTACGGGAAGCCGTCATGATACTGCATATACGAGAACTCATCCTGGTCCTCGTCATCATCTAGCTCCACCTCCTGGATCTCATCGTCACCTGCAACTACAACAGGGTCTGGTGGGTGTTGCAAACGCCATCCCGTAACGTGGGAATGAGTGATCAACTCAGTGGAATCATAGAGCAAAGATTAGCATGTTCACAATTCAATCACGCGATAATAGTAAAGCAGTAAATCAGACAAGTCCTAAAACTGTTGTTAATGCAAGATGATATGACGTGATGTATGCCCTCACCGACGATCACCCTCATACGGCAACATCTTACGACCGCGGCATGCCACACTCCCTAGAGTGCTCCACATCTTCCAGGCACATGCAATGCTATGGTGATATGATTACCAAGTTGTTATTAGTCCATTCAAACAGCAGGATTGGGAAACTAAGGTACCTCCCTTGTATCAATCCCAACACGGATCCTGTCTAGGGTCGTCACTCCTAGTAATCTCATACGATGTACATTTCGTAGGTCACTGCAAGGGCTGCCAGGGCTGTTGCTCGCACTCGTTGCACCGCTCCCCCATCACCTTATCAATACAGGCCTACTGTACTCTACTGCACGGAAGGGTCGTCGCCTCCCGTGAACTCAGAATACGCTCGCGGTCACTACAAAGGGCTCGTCGCCTGATCAGTGTAGGCCGACAGCTAGAATATAGTGTCCCATACCACCATAATCTGCTCACGAGTCAAGGTGCTCACTGGTCACTACGGGGAGGTTTGTGGCCCCAGCGTAGGCCGACAGCTCGACCACGGTGTCCCATACCACCATGCCCGGCTCATGAGTCTTCGTGGATCAAGGTACCACGGTTAATAGGGTTTACAATGGTAAGTTCAGTACCCTAGGTTCAAGCAGTTATGATACATACATGGTGAACAAACATCGGCCAGTCGGGTTACTTGACGGGCTCGACTAGCGCGATCGCATCTCGAACTGAACGACATGAAGTGCGTAAAACACTTCGCGTGGCCTAACCACTGCCGCCAACTCTCAACACGAATCACATTCATCGACGCGTCATTCGTGGCTATGACCAGTCAGCCACGAATTTGCTCGGTTACCGACTGCCTGGACTAAGTCAAGTCCCACACATCTATGGAATTACTATACAAGGTATTGGAATTGAAATACATCATGTGAGCATGTTAACACATGTTATAACTTTCAACTTAAGCAAATCTTCAAGGCACACTTCCCATGCATATTCAACTTAAGCAAATCCTCAAGCACATACATTCCATGCATGTAATGAAATCATGCATTTTGTCAACATGTAGAAAATCATTTAGGTCGGCATAATAATTGAAAAATCAATCACAAAGTATCAAATAACATCATTTAATTCAATACATACTAATACAAGCATTTATACAAACACATGCACTACACACTTAGGTCTACATATAGCATGTCGACCCAAAGTGTGCAACTAGGCGAATCTCTTCGCCAAACTAATTATGCACGCATTCCTAACTTCCTAATGCGACAACAAACCATGTCAATCACATCAGCAAAATATGAATGCAAACAGTACTTCCTACAAATGACTAAAATGCCCTAAATCTCATATTCTTCGTTAGCTTACGAAACGGGAAACGGAGAGCATTTTGTACATGTCAAACGGCGATGCCGTCAAGAATCTACTATTAAACGACATTGAAAGCATTGGGAACCGTCAATCCAAGCGTCTAAAATCCTCACCTAGTGTCTTGTAGACTCGGGAATTGAAGCGGAGTGTATATGCTTCGTCTACGGCGAGTAAGGAGCCTAATACATAAGATCCATAAGCTACATCGCCATGGAAACAAGAAAAACTCAAATCACCAACTATTTAGGGTTTTTACTTACCTAGGATTGCGGTGGAATCGCCGGGAAAGCGGTAGAGGAGTGTCGCTTAAGCATGTGCAACACGTAGCACAAGTGGCGGGAAGAACTCTCCCACTCTCTCACAATCTCTCACTCTTTTTCTCTCTCCCAAGCTAGGGCTTCTCTCAAATTCGGATGGGAGAGAGGAGTGAGGGTTTCAACCCCTTTTATAGCCTAAAACATTCCCAAAATAGGCTTGGGAACAATGTTTACTTGGTGCCTAAACAAATCGGGGCCGTTTCGGTCCAAAAGGGCATTTCTGGAGGTCCCCAGGCCAGATGCGGTCGGACTTAAGCTCATGCATACTAGATCTAGCATACATCCAGTTTTCAGACCGGTTGGGTTCCCAGATCGCACGTGGCGGCCCAGTTTCAGTTTAACGGTCACCGCATCAAGATCAGGCCTATAAGTCTCGTGATATATAATAGATATTTTTCCTGATCCAAGGGTGTGATTTGGCTGTATTCTGACGGTCAGAATGCTTAATACTGATGCGTCAAATTTGTGTGCCAGATTTGAATTTGAAATTCCAACTATGTCCCTATTCACACTCTCTTCGGTCCGGGCTCAATGAAATAGCCTGTAATAATCGGTTTGACTTGATTTTTGGAATGAGTGTCAAGCCCAGCTAGACGGTCCTAACGGTCTAAGATAGGAGGTATCGGACTTTCAACGTGCGGTCTAGATCCAATACAAAGATTCAAAGTGGTCCAGAGAACAAACCGGCTTAGAGTTTGATCCGAGGCTTTAGAGCATTATAGCACCCTTAGTTCCACTCGCTTCGGGCCTTGTAGAACGTATTTAAAGTGATCAGGGACCATTTCCCAGCTATTCTAACGTTGCACTAGCTAACCTAGTCAAATTTTCCAAAGGAATGAATTCTACGCAAATTCGGGTCGAGTTGGTACTCGAGCCCAAGTATGGATTTTTCACGGGCGTTACACTAGTCCTAGACCGTTCGACCAGTCGTGTGAACATTGTCGACTGGTTCTTCAACCAGTCGTATATCCTCGATTCAAAGTATAGCACTGAAAATCATCTATCTACGACCAGTTGTATGCAACCTATGACCAGTCGTAGGGTACCTACGACCAGTCGTGAAACCATCTTATCTTATCGCGCCTGAAATTTTAAATTTCTGTTAGTTCTTTGACCAGTCGTAGAGGTCCTAAGACCAGTCGAAGACGTGTTTTGCTCAGCTATAAATAGAGCACGAATCTCATAATAAAAAAGACAATTCAAGCTAATTAATTTTGGCCTCCTGAGAGATAAGTCTGTGCTCCATTTTAAGCTAAGTTTGCGTATTTAATATTCTCTTTCTTTAACTTTATTAATTGATTTTGTTTCTTGTATTCCGATCTAATCTGAAAAGAGGAATTGCTATTTTTCTTTCTTTGAAATCAAAATCAATTAAAGCTAGCCCATTTTTGTTTAATTTAAAATCAATTAGAACTAGAACCATTGTAATGTGAGTTTTGGACATTGAACTTGGACATTCAATCATTTACTCTGACTTGATTCTTTGGGGTTGCTACAACGAAAGAGAAAATCAAGTATTTTACATTTAATTGTAAATTCCTTTCTATTTTGGTTTGAGATTTTCCAGAAATATCTCATTGTATTGGTTATCTGAGGAGAGCCAGGAAAACTCAGAAGTGGAGTTTTTTTAAAATTATTTAAGCCCACAGAGAAAGACACAATTGTGAAGGTTTTGGGTGAACCTGTGAAAACCTACTTTGATAGTGAACGCTAATATCCCCTGTGTGAGGATATTAGGAGTAGAGTAGCATTCTGTGTGGTTGTTGTTTAACAGTTGGTGAATACACAGGCAAACTTTTATAATCCCTTGTGTTTGGTGGTTGAATGGTTTATATTTCATATCTTTAATTATTCATTTGTGGGATGTATATGTGGATGTGAATGTTGTAATCATTTATTTCAAGCATTGTGGGAATGCTGTAATAGTTTAGCATTTATTTCTTGCTATTCCTCTACAACTTCTTTATTTGTTCTAGTAAGGTTGTCCTGTCATTCCTATGGTGTATGGTTGTCCCTAGAACAAAATATATTTGTAATTGCAATTTATTCTTCAGTACGGTTTGTATTTAATTTTTTATTATTCCTCTTCGATTTGAAATTTGATACAAAAACCTTTATAAAAATAAGGTTGTCCTACCATAAACTCTGGTTTTTGGTGTAAGGTTGTCCTTAGAACAACATTTGTATCAACCTCTCAAGATCTAAATTTTGAGGTTGCTTTACATTCTTGCATTGTGGTTTGTTTACATTATTTGTTGGCTATCGTATTTATTTAATTTCCATTGTTATAAGTTTTATTTGGCATAGTCCTATTCAACTAACACTTTCTCTTTTTTCCTTTTTTTCTTCTCTCTCTCTCTCTCTCTCTATCCTAGAATTTTTATCATTACTTTTAGAGGGTGGTTTTTTGGAGTACCAAAAAATCTGTAAAATGGGTGACCTGAGGTCGGTGGAATGGAGGCTTGAGTTTTGCTCTTATTATTTTATTGTCTCTTATTGTATAAATTTTTTCATCTTTACTTGCCTTTATTGTTTTTGAAATCCGAATATCTTCACTTATTTTTATGTACAATTTTTAATGTGGAGATTCTCTTTTATTGATGGTAATTAGATTGGATGGGTTCCAACCTAAGGCGAATTTTCTCGGGTACTAACCTGTTACTCATAATGAAATTTGATGTGGACGACATTCATAGGCTCGGGAAGTTCTTCAGCTTGCATGTTGGTGAGGTCGAGCGTGCATATAGGGAGAACTTCTCAAACCACCAGAGGGCCTTTCCATGTAGGTTTGAACTTGCCCCTAAGATCAAGGAGATGAGGAGGCAAAATTCTTCTCATGACCATATCTCACACCCTGAATATTTTGGACAAACTCTTTCATTATATTCTCGAGTAATTCTTTTTGGATAAGTTAGTGAATGACATAATGCTTGCATGCATTTTTATTTGTGAGATGTAGTTGACCATAGCGAGCTTGTAATCATTTTCCTTCTTTGATTTCACTTTTGAGGGTGTGAACACTGGGAATCGCGCCCATGCTGATTATGCTGTCTTTAGGTTTGATTTGTGGGGGTGATTAGGTTGATTTATGGATGTTGGAGTCGCCACTACCTAATTAATCTTAGAATCCCATAGTTGGCTAGGACCTGCGGAATATGTAAGGTTGGAGAAATTTGAAGATTCTCCTACCTTAGATTGACTCTTAGTTTGTGATACGAGATTCTGGGTAAGGGAATTCGGTTACAAAGAGGGAAGGTGTTAGATACCCTCTTTGCTCATACAAAGGTACAGTCTCTACTTAGTGTGGTAAAATAATCTCAAGGGATGATGGATGTTGTGGTCGAGATGGGACTAGGCACACTTGTGGATTTCTGATGTGGCAAGATCCGAGATTTATGCAAGCCACAGAGCATACGTCCAATGACATGTCTAGAAGGCAAATGTGATGATGCTTATGCAAAGAGGTAAAAGAAATAGACTAGACTACTAGGAATTTCTGATGTGATATGATCCGATATACGGCAAGCCATAGAGCATACGTTCACTAGGGATCTAAAGGAGCAGGGGGGTTGAGAAGGGAATAAATGTCATGATGAATCCTTGTGTATGAGATGAATGAGTCTTTTAGCTTGAACTTGAATAAGCTAAAATATGGACCAAACCATGAACAATTTAGGATAGGTCTAGGGGGTTGAGATGGTTGAGGTGAAGCTAGGAGGTGGCTGGAAAAATCTAGAATTTAAGGCTTGGGAACTCCCCCTCACCCTCACTCTCACTCTCTTCTCTTCTCTCCCTCTCTTTCTCTCACACTTGAAAAGTGAAAGTTTGAAATGGCCAAGCTATATGTCCTAGAGGGGGGATGAATAGGACTATGCCAAATTAAAATTAAATACCACAGAATAGAATAAAGAAATAGCCTTACAATAATAAATCAATTCACAATGCCGAAATAAAATCAATCTCAATAAACAAGTATTGAGAGGTTGATACAAATTCAATTCTAAGGACAACCTTACACCATAATAAACAAGGGCTTATCGTAGGACAACCTTATTTCTAGAACGTCTTTTGAATCAAGAATTTAATCTGAAAATAAATAGAAAGGAATTGCAATCTTAAGAATTGATTATTCTAGGGACAACCATGCACCATAAAAATGGCAGGGCAACCTTACTAAAATAATTACTGAAATTGAAGATTAATAAAGGAATAGTAAGAGATAAATTGTTGAAATAAAACTCTAAATTATTACAACATTCCCCACACTTGCTTGAAATATAAATTGTAACAGCATTCACATCCACTTGTACATTCCACACAACTGAATGATAAAAGATAAAGAATTAAGAAAGCATTCAATCCACAAGACAAGGAATTATAGTGGTTCGCCTGTGTGTACACCAACTGTTAAAAAATAGCCACACAGAATGCTACTCCACTCCTAATATCCTCACACAGGGATATTAGCGTTCACTATCAAAATAGGCTTCACAGGTTCACCTAAAACCTTCACAATTGTGTCTTTTTAACTTGGGCTTACACAATCCAAAAACCCACACTATTCTGAGTTTTCTGGCTCTCCTCAGATAACCAACAAATGGAATTTTTCTGGCGAATTCCAAATAAAAATCAAAAGAATGAAAATTTTACAGAATTGTAAAATACATGGATTTCTCCTCTTATAGCAGCCCGGAAGAACCAATTGGAGTAGATGTTCAGATATGAAAGTTCAATGTCCAATACTCACTTTACAATGGTTTTAAGTTCTAATTGATTTTAAATTAAATCAGACTGGGCTAGCTCTATTTGATTTTAATTCCCAAAAGAAGGAAAGTAATATTTCCTCTTTTCAAATCAGAATAGAATAACGAATCAAATCAAATAGTTAAAAGCTAACAAAAGGAAATAAAATTATGCACAATATATCTTAAGAACAGACACAAACTTATCTCAGAGAGGAGCTTTGAATTCACCTAATTTTCCATGAATAACTCTGATATTCGTGTGCTATTTATAGCTGCAAAAATTCATCTTCGACTGGTCCTAGGGTCACCACGACTGGTCGAAGAAGAAATAGATTTTTGAATTTTCGGGCGCAATCGGATAAAATCATTACATGACCGGTCGTGAGCAGTCCACTACTGGTCGAGACCCACACATGACTAGTCGTGCGACCCTTGATTTAGTTGCTGGAGTTTAAGTCGTAGCTCCACGACTGGTCGAAGGTCAAGTCGAGACCATCCCAGGACCGGTCGAGCAGACTCCAGGACTGGTCATAGCCGAACAAAAAAAATTTGATAATTTGCAACAAAACTTTGACTGGTCTTGGAATTTCTTGGACTGGTCGAACCAGTGCTTGGACTAGTCAAACAAGGTCCAGGACTAGTCTTAGAATAGACCAAAATCACTTGTAAAAGATACATGAATTATGTATCCAAAGTGACCTACTCTAAAGGTCAACCTAAGGTCAATCAAACCTCAATAAGTAAGGACATTGAACCTTCATTTGCTTAGACGTTGATCTTTACGAAGCTTGAGTTCTTCTTATAGCTTGAACACTTCACAAGCTTTGAAGTCAACATCAATATGAGTTACGCTCGGTTCCCTAACTATGCTTAAGTCTTGATCTTGAATATATGTGAACTTTGAGTCTTGAACTTGAACTCGAGCTGGAGTCTTCAACTTGAACTCTTCTTTAAGTTCATCTTCTTATCTCGAAGTGTTGACGTGGTGTATAGAACATATTTAACAAGATGCAAATACAAGACACATATAGAGGTTTGGACACACAAAATTTGACAACCAAAGAGGATTCAAACCATAACACTTACAATCTCCCCCTTTGTCAAATTTGTGACAAAATACACTCCTATAGTTCAATGCACATCACAAGAATCAATAAAGAATCATGCACCAGTTGTCATGAGAAGATAACCAAGCATAATACATCATCCCATAAGATTACAAACTCAAGTTTACCAACTCCCCTTGATTAGTACACCTACCAATCATCATATGTGTACCAATCATCATCCATATGTGTACCAATCATAATCAATCCCACAATTCTCCCCCTTTTTGTCAAAAATATGATAAAGGAAGAATAAAAAATAGGATAATTAATAAAGGAGTCAGAATATCTTATCATAAAATGTTATCAAGTCAAGTCAAAGAAACTCAGTCACACATGCAGAGATAAAGCAAAGTCTTATAGTTATTACAAACCAAAGAGTAAAATCCTCAATCTGATCTAGAAGAAGGAGCAGGTATGGTAGGATCAATTTGATGAAGGCCTTTTTATAAGCGCCTAAAATACTTGCGCATATTTTTAAATTGAGCATTGTGGCCAACATTCATCTGTTTTACCTTCTCCTCTAATGCACTCAGATGTGCATTAAAATCAGATAGCTCATAGTCAGGATCATTCCCAGAGTCAGAATCAATTTCATTAAAAATATCGTCCATATTGATATCATCTGGAGGAAGAGCATCACCCTCTTCATCATTCCCGGCTTCAGCAGCAGCTCCACCCGCACCAATTTCAACTTGTCCTCGAGCCAACTCCAACTTCATTTTGTTTATGTTGGAGTTGTTGAATATAAGGTATTGGATAGGAGCCTCTCCAACAGGCATAGCTACTAACATGTGAGTGGCGAACACATTCATCAAATACCCAAATGGAATATCACTATGACCAGGATGAATACGGAATTGAATGATATAGTAACAAATCAAAGAGGACAAACAGATATTAGCACCAGTAACGATTGAGTATAAAATACGAACCATAAGCAGAGTCAACTCATTCTTGTTTCCAGAACGGGGATACATATTAGAGGTGAAGATACGATGTAAGACTCTGTATCTGGGCAACAAGTATCTGATTGTGAGGGCATTCCCAGTTTGATTCCATGGTGCATCTATGTTACACAATGTTCTAGTATAAACGTATTTTTCAGATTCTGACACTTTCTCAGCAAGTGTGCTAGGATGAATACCATCATCATTTACTGAAATATCCATAAGACCTGAGATTAAATGTCAATTGATAATATTTGATCTAGAAGAAGAAGCACCTCTAGGATTCTTCTTTTTAGCTCTAGGGTCCATTTTCTTGAAGAAATACAAGAAATTTCAAGAAAATAGAGATGAGTTTCTTTAGAATGAGCAAATGAGGAGGAAAACCCAAAAAACTTGAAGAAAGTTGAAATAGAAAACAACAATGAAGAAATTGAAGAGAAAAGACTAGGATACTTCAAGAAAAATAAGCAAAATGCTCTAATCTGAAGGAATTGAACACAAGGGTTCGAATAGTCGTAGCTCGACTCATTGGAGAAGAGGGTTAGAATGAAGAGGAAGAAGTTCTTTCTCAAATAAAGACAATCCGCGCACTACACGACTGGTCATGGGTCGTCCTCGACCGGTCGTGACACAAATGGTCGAGTACATCCTCGACTGGTCGTGTACTATAAAAAATATATAATTTTTATCAAAATTTGAAATATAAATCATTAATATATTAATATATATACACTGTAAGACCCGTATCCTAGCCCGTACCATTCCGTAGGATTCTACGGTCCTCCCAGTCGAATTTCGACGACCCGCGTTTTGTTATCAAGGTTTGCACATAATCCTGAGTCATATCCCATTTTTCAGAGTCAGCTAAACATGAGACTTGTACCCTAGCGACCGCGCCATCACCGCGGTTTCGATGTCATGTCTCGCGCGCCGAGGCAATACTTAGGCCAGGAGATGTGGGCTCGCATTCAGTTCAAGGAAAACGTCGCGCATTTGTAAAATCAAGACAATCTTTCAAATCAATCACTTCACATTCCATCAATCAAGTACCACATCACATCTCATGTCAAGTACACATCACCTTTCACCCATCCCCAAGCAACCCCAAAGTCAACACTCTCTTACAACCAAGTACACATCCATTACCCATCACTCTCCCATCTCTCTCTCTCATTCTCTCTCTCCCCGTTCTCCCAAGCAACCCCTCCATGAGAGAGCCTACGTCCATGGCTTCCAATGAGAAAAAGAGAGTTATGGTGTGACCCACTCTCTTACCCCGATCTCACATCTTAGTCGTCCAACCTTCATCATCATCAGTTAAAGTTGAAGCTGAGGAGCTAGAGGTTTCATCGGACCAAGTAGGAACGACAAAGGTGGGTGCTTCTCTTTCTTTCTCATTTCCAAGTTTTGTGGCCCCTATTGTAATGTATGCTTCATATATTTGATCTAGACCGTCCGTGAGCCGCCATGGTGCATGTGGTGCACATGTGAATCCATGCCATTTAACACCTTGATGTGGGGCCACCTTGACGTAGATATATCGTGGGCCACATGTATGTGGACCCCACCTTGATGGACGTCCAGCCATGGAGCATCCAATAGCTGAGGCTGTTGGACCACATGCAAAGCCCACCATCTGGCCGTCAGTTTAACCGTCCATCCATGTTTCATGTGGAGCCCACCATTTTTTATAATATATATATATATATATAAACAATATGTATCTGTGGGCCCCATGTGGGACCCACCTTAGTTGCTGGCTGGTAGCCAGCGTACTTGCTGCAGCTATGTAGTAGCTGTATTTTCGCCAGCTACTACCCTTACCAGTAAGGTGAAATCCTCACCGTCCACAGCTAGACGGTGGGACCCACTGTTGATGGGTGCATCCCACCCTAACCGTCCATCTGTCTAGCATGCCAAGCATGGCCCCACCATGATGAATTTACTTTATCCACACCGTCCAGGCCATCTGGACGGTGTTGGATCAGTTTGGACGGTGCTAGGTCCACCTGCAGCATACTGGGCCACCTTGATGTGTTTATTTTATATCCTCTCCGTCCATCTACCCTGATTGGTGGGACCTATCAGATGTTTGATACACACCATCCTTTGTGTGGACCATCATGAAGTATGTGTGATATAACACCATCCATCCACCGTCCAGTGGACTGGACGGTGGGACCTACTTAATGTATGTATTCTATTCACCGTCCATCCATTTCACTGGACATGTGGGACCCACCTTCACAGCTGCACGTGTGGGGTGAGACCCACCTTGATGTAAGTGTTTTATATCCGCCGTCCGTACTTGGACGGTGGTAGGTGGAGCCTATCCACGGATGTACATTCCACGCTGTCCATCTGTGATGCAGACCCCATAGTGATGTATCTGTTCTATCCATCCATCTACGTGTGTCAAACCACATGTGTGTGGCCTACCATCCTTTCGCATGTGTGGGCCTACCATGACTGTATGGGTCTCATCTCCACCGTCCAGCTGTTGGACGGTGGCAACCCACCTTAATACATGTATTTTTAATCCCAACAGCTGGACGGTGGAGATGAGAATTCCACCGTCTAGAGCCACTACACTTACATCATGTGTGAGGCTCTACAAACGGACGGTGTGCATCAGACATCTCTGGACGGTGTAGTGGCTCTAGACGGTGTAGTGAAAATTCCACCGTGACGTGTGCTGATGCACACCGTCCGTTTGTAGAGCCTCACACATGATGTAAGTGTTTTATCTATGCTGTTGAACAGCGTAGGCCCCGCACATGTGGAAATCACGTGATGCATGTGATGTGGCATGTGGACCCCACCTTGATGTTTGTACAATATTCAGGCCGTCCGTCAGTGCTCCTGGATGATGGACTCATCCAATATTCTTTTATATATATATATATATAATATTATGGTGGGCCCTGATGTACGTGGGACCCACCTCATATGAAAGCAGATTGGCTGCTGTAACTCACACCAGCTATATGGCTGATGTTATGACATCAATAAGCCTGTGGGACCCACCAAATGTATGGGTCTGATCCAGACTGTCCAACATGTTGAATGGGTGGAACCCACCTTAATGAATGTATTTTATATTCACCCCGTCCATCTGTTGTGGACCTGGGACCTGCCCCACACGCATGACACATGTGGGTAGGTGGGACCTACCTTTATATATATCCAATTGTCCATTTGTTTTATTATGTGGGGGCCTGCCTTTATGTATGTATTTTGATCCATACCTCCAATGTTTGGACGGTGTTGGAGTGCTATGAATCCCACCATGTTATATGTATTTCATCAACACCATCCACATATTTGGATGGTGCTATTCAATGTTTGGATGGTGCTGGACAATGTTTTCACGGTGCCGATGTACATGGATAAATGTTTGAATGGTGTTAATTTACCTGGGGCAATGTTTAGACAGTGTTAATAATCACTGGTGCGTGGGCCGTGTACCCATGAAATGATAGTGTACAGTGATACATATGTTACACTTGCAACTAGTGAAAGGGATGTTGGTGTGGTCCAAGTCCACTTGAGGCCCATTGGTATGGCCCATCTATGAGGCCCATCATGATGTATATTCAAGGCCCATATAATGGGACCCTCCTGCCTGAATCTGAGGCCTATGGGCAAGACCCATGGTGATACATTCGTGGGCTATGGGCAAGGCCACGGTGATATGTATTAGACTCATGACGCGAGGCCTATGTATAGGGCCCACATGTTATGTATTTGAGACCCATGTGTGAGGCCCACCTATTTGTATTTTTGGCCCATGAGTAGGGCCCACCTGTTGTGTATATGAGGTTCATTGGTGCGGCCCATTAATACGGTCCACTTGTTGCGTATAAGGCCCATGCATAGGGCTCACCTATTATGTATTTGAAGCCTATGGGTTGTGGCCCATTGTGATGTACTCGAGGCCCATGGGCAAGGCCCATTTGATGAATTTAAAACCCATGGGCAAGGCCTGATGTGTTGTAATCATGGCCGATGTGCCGAGGCCACTATGATGAGTATTTAGCCCATGAATGAGACCCATAGTGATGTGTATTAGGCCCTTGTATGAGATTGTGGGCCTACGATACGTTTGCATCTATGCGGGCCACTCCTTGGGAGCAATGTTGGTTAAATGTCCACATTGATGGGCAATGATAGTTAGATGTCCTCATTGTGACCTTCCCTTAGGCCTTGTTAGGCCCATTCTTACCGATTCCTCTTAACGTGACCAATTTATCAATTCTGATTATTGATCAATCGATCCCAATTGTCGTGGCCGATTGTCGATTCCGATTGACGTCACCGATTTGCCGATTCTGATTATCGATCGATCCCGATTGTCGATTATCGATCGAGGCCAATTATCGACTCTAATTTGTTGTGGTCAATTGTCGATTACCGATCGAGGCCGATTGTCGATTCTGATGGCCGATTGCCGATTATCGATCGAGGCAGATTATCGACTCTGATTTGTCGTGGCTAATTGCCGATCGTCGATCTAGGCCAATTACCGATTCTGATGGCCAATTGTCGATTATCGATCGAGGACGAATACTGATTCTAATGGTCGATTATCGACTCTGATTTGTCGTGGCTGATTGCCGATTATTGATCGAGCCCGATTACCGACTCTGATTTGTCGTGGCTGATTATCGATTATCGATCGAGGACGATTACCGATTCTAATGGCCGATTACCGACTCTGATTGGTCGTGGCCAATTACTGATTATCGATCGAGGCTGATTATCGATTTCGATGGCCGATTGCTGATTATCGATCGAGGATGATTATCGATCAAGGCCGATTACCGATTTTAATTTGTCATGGTCGATTGCTGATTCCGATTATCGAGGCCGATTATCGTGGTCGATTGTCGATTTCGATTGTCGTTGCCGATTGCCGATTGTCGAGGCCCAATATAATGTATATGCGGCCCATATTTGAGGCCCATTGTGATGTACACTCAGCCCGTGTTTTAGGCCCAATGTGATGTATATGAGGCCTATGTGATGAGGCTCATTGTGATGCATTAAGGGTCAGGTAATGGAGTCCCTTGTAATGTATGTTAGGCCCATGTGAGAGGCCCTTGTGATGTATATTAAACTCTTGAGTGAGGCCCATTGTGTTGTATATTAGGCCCTTATGTGAGGTCGTGGGCCCATTATATGTTTGATTCTATGTGGGCCATTCCTTGGGGGTAATGTTGGTTAAATGTCCACATTGTCGAGGCCGATCGTTGATACTGATTATGAGTATGTGACAGCATAACATCATGATACATGCCCATACGCATCATCTGCATGTTTGTTATGAGATGTGGTTGACCATTGCATATGTCATTGAACATGTTGTTATGAGCCTCCCTGATAGGTAGAGATTGTCTCACATGAGTACACGGTATGCACAGGATTGATGCATGACTGGATTGCATGACTCATGCATCTTGCATTGTGTATTGTGGTTACTATACGCCCTAGCGACATTAGGGTCGTAGCCCCAACAAGTATTTCATGGATGGCCAGATGGGACACCGAAAATCTGTTCTACATGGGGTGCTATAGATATCCCTTGGTGAAAGTCCCTAAACCCTCTTGGTTTCAGAGGTTGCTCCAACGTCTAGACTAAGTGGATGTATGAGCGCATGAGGGCCGTATACCGTTAGGCCGCGTCTCCCACTGTATCGTGGTCGGTTGGAAGGGGGTACGGCCTTACCTGCCTGAGAGGAGGGGACAATGCTAGGCTGAGTCTGACCAGCTCGAGGAATGGGTCCGCTATCGATGAGTCGGGCCCGATATTGGCAGGCGGATAGTGAGGTCTCTTCCACTCACCTTGTTGTGAGCGATGGGGCGGCAATCTGGTTGGAGTGTAATAGACCCCGATAATTTCTCAGAGAGAAACCATACTGATATGTGGAATTATTGAGTAGGAGTTGTATGCTCATTCATTCATTCATTCACTATCCACTCAGACTAATGGTGCATAATAAATTGTTGTGTACCTTTGTTATGGGAAGGATTTCGGTTGGGCGCATGACTAACCTGAGATTAGGAGTTTACCACGTTGAGTCTGACTATCCAAATTTAGATATGAGACTGGTTTGGATAGAAGTCCCTTGTGGTGGGCCCCGTAGCCTGCGATACTACGTACTATCATCCCGACTTCACACTCCAGCATGGTTATTTCATTCACATCACATATTGCATTACACCCGCAGGCATATGGCATCTTGGGTTACTCTATTTCTACACTTATATGGCCTAAACAGACTTAGCAGGAATTATATATTGCATTGCATCCTCGGCATCTGATATTTAGCTCTTTATGACTGCTTATCGCATAGCTGTTCTATATTACGTATTCTGATATTGATTGACTTATAGACTTTTCCATACTTCCGCTTACTCTGTCATCATATGATTTATATCTTATCAGTATTTCTGCTTACTCTGATTATTCCTTCTCTTGTCAGTATTTCCGCTTATTCAGACATTGTATGGTTTATGGATTACCAGTTTTTTGATATTTTATGATTATGACATTGTATTGAATACTTGACACTTACCTTGTGCACACACTTACACTACCCTCTAAGCTTCTATAAGCTTATGCACGATAGATGCGTGCAGGTGATGTTAGCTTGCAGCAGTGTTGAGCTTGGAGCGTGCAGTGGTCTTCTGGAGCTTGATTTTCTATTTATGTATTTTCCTTTCAGTGTTGTAATCAAATGATTATATTAGTGGATATATGATGTTGATGTTGCCTTTGTGAATTGGGTAATCTTGTGGTTATGCTTATTACTAGTTAAATGTACATAAAAAAAAATAATCCTCCTTGTAGGATCCCAGGATCGGAATCTGGCATATGAATGCCAGGTGCCGAGAATGGGGTACTACGGAGGCTGTCGGCACCGGATTCGACGATCAAGATTCCTATGAATTTAATTTTCGAGTTTGGGGCATGACATACACTATGCTACAGAGATGCATAATCAATCATTTTAAATTGCACATACCAAGATCAAATTTTAATTTATTAAACCTACTTTTGTCGAGCGGTTTAGTGAATATGTCAGCAAGTTGAGTCTCAGTAGGAATATATTCTAAGGATATTACTTTTTCTTCCACTAATTCATGAATATAATGAAATCTAATGTCAATGTGCTTAGTACGTGAATGTTGAATTGGTTTTTTGAAATATTTATCGCACTGGAATTATCACAGTATAAAACCATTGAATCTTGTGTGAGACCATAATCACCCAACATTCGTTTCATCCAAACCAGCTGTGTACATGCATTTCCAGCTGCAATGTATTCAGCCTCAGCAATTGAGAGTGACATGGAACTTTGCTTCTTGCTAAACCAAGAAGCCAAGCAGTTTTCAATGTAAAAACAACCACCACTAGTTGATTTTCTGTCATCAATATTACCAGCCCAATCAGCATCTGAATACCCAGCCAATTGAACACTAATATCATAAGGATACCAAAGACCCAAATTAACTGAACTTGCGACATATCTAATAATTCGCTTAACAGCAGTTAAGTGAGATTCTTTAGAATTAGACTGATATCTAGCGTAAATTCCAACACTTAAAGAAATATCAGGTCTACTAACAGTTAAGTAAAGCAAACTACCTATCATGCTACGATACAATTTAGGATCTACATCTTTACCTGTAGAGTCTTTTGAAAGTCTTAGAGTTGTACTCATAGGAGTATCAAAATTCTTACCATTCTCAAATCCGAAGCTCTTAATCAAGTTCAAAGCATACATAGTTTGTGAAATAAAAATTCCATTAGGTTGTTATTTTACTTGCAACCCTAGGAAATAATTTAATTCTCCAACCATGCTCATTTCAAATTAGATTTCAATAGATCTGTAAACTCAACAGTCATGTTAGTACAAGTTGATCCATAAATTATATCATCAACATAGATTTGAACCATTAGAATATCATCGTTATGTTTCTTAACAAAGAGCGTCTTATTGACATTGTCCATTTGAAAATTGTGACTCAGTAAAAACTTTGTCAATTTTTCGTACCATGCCCTGGGAGTTTGTTTCAAACCATAGAGAGCTTTTTTAAGGCAGTATACATGATTAGTAAACTTAGGGTCTTCAAACCCTATAGGTTGTTCAACATATACCTCTTCATGTAAATCGCCATTTAAAAAGGCACTCTTCACATCCATTTGAAAAATTTTAAACTTCCTAAAACATGCGATGGATATAAAAAGTCTTATTGATTCAAGGCGAGCAACTGGCGCAAACGTTTCATCGTAATCGATGCCTTCAATTTGAGTTCACCCTTGTACAAAAAGTCTTGCCTTATTTCAAATTATATTTCCCAGTTCATCAGACTTATTTTTGAAAATCCACTTTGTTCCAATTATGTGTTTATCTTTAGGTTTAGGAACAAGATACCAGACATCATTACGAACAAATTGATTAAGTTCTTCCTGCATCACAACTATCTAGTTTTCATCAGAAAGTGCTTCTTTTACATTTACCGGTTCAATTTGGGATGTAAAACATACGTAATTATATATGTCTTCTATTTGTCTACGAGTGCGCACACTAGTGAGAGGGTTTTCAAGAATTTGAGTAGTTGGATGATCTTTAAAAGTCCTTAATTCAGAATTAATTTCACTTGATGAAGTATCTATTTTTTCAATTACAAGAACTTCATCATTGTCTGAACTAGGGGTAGGTGTATTCAAGTCATCATCAATGACCACATTAATTGATTCTTAAATCACACCGGTCTTGTTATTCAATACACGATAAGCACAATTGTTTAAAGAATATCCTAAAAAGGTCCCTTCGTCACTTTTAGTGTCGAACTTTTCCAAGTTTTCTAGGTCACGCAAAATGTAGCACTTGCTGCCAAATGTTCACACCCCAAGTGTAGGGTTGTGATGTAGTAATAAACTCAGTAAGACCAAGGTTGAATCCCAAGGGACTGATACCTGTACGTTATCTGAAGTTAACTAGAACTAGAACTAGAATGAGATGTAAACTAAATTAAATAGAAATTAAGGAATAATTGTGGAATAATTATCTCAAACTTTAGAGAAATCAGAGTTACGAAACTAGGGATTCAGAGGATCCACTTGTAGAGATCAGGGAGATTTTATGCCTGCTTCATGGATCATGGAAATTAACTAAACTGTCATTGATATAGTTTTCAAAAGATGAAAGGTATATGAATTAGAATGGATTCCATCACCAAACCATGCCCAGGAGATAAAGCAAACAACAAAATTAAACTAATTACCAACCAATCAACATGCCATGAAGGTTAGGAGGGGTACCGTCATCCGACCATGCCCAGGAGACTATGGTGAACAACAGGGCTTCCTGACGTCATAAACATTAAAAGGAAAAGAGCATGCTTAAAGCCATTGCAGACCCATTGTAATTTCAATCACAACAGACCATTAAAGACTAAAAACATGCCATTAATTAAACTATAATTAAAATCAGATCAGTCTTAAACAAAAGGGCACAAGCAACAGGTCCTCCATCACACTACAAGCTTCACCTCTTATCCCTAGCTAAGAGGTTCAGCCCCACATGAATGGGCTGGATCCCCTAAATAAAAATAAAAGAAAGAAGGAAAAAAATAAGAAATAAATAAAATTAAAAAAAAAACACTGCTCCCTCTCCCTGTCTCTTCCCTTCACGTCTCAACCGTAGATACCGTCTTCACTTTCCTCTTCTCTTTTTATAGGCAAAGGAAGTTGTTTGGAGAGCCTACGCATGTTGGAGTCGGTGTGGAACCTCTCTACGCAGCAAAACGCAGCTGGTCTACGTTAGGAATAGGTTTCCTAGTTATAGGGGCCGCTAGTGCAAAATCCGAGCCATTCAGCCTTCGTGGTTGTAGTCGGTTAGCCCAGGAGAAGCTTTTGAATGGCTAGGATTGTCGAACCGATCCTGGCCACGTCTACAGAATGGCTTGTAGTGTCCGAGTTCCGGACGCACTGCAACAGGATCCGAAAAATCATGCGCTGATGTTGTTGGTGGGACCCACGAACGTCAGTGTTTGAGAAATCCAAACCGTCCACCAGATTCCCCTCCTGATTTCGGTCTGAAATGGATGGTTATTTCTCAGATTTGGTGTGGCCCACAGAACTTTCCTTGCCACCGTCCGTCCCATGTTTGAATGGTTATGATCCTATCTTCTTTGTTTCTTAAAATCTTGTCACCTAGGCCTTAGTAGAATGTGACTTGGGAATTTAATGGATGGTACGGATCAATCATATGGACCATGATGGTGGCCCACAGTCAAAACCCAATGGCACGCAGTGTCCATCACTGGACCTTTTTTTACACTATTTGGATTATTTGTACAAAAAATAGGTGGGGCCCACTATGGTGTTTTCTCAGAAAATCTACTCCCTTCACCGTTTTCATCACATCATGATAGCCTATGGTCCCAAGTTTGAAGTAGATCTGACTTCAGGGTGGGCCACACATCATCTGCTATGCGGATGATATTCACCGTTAAAAACATAATTTGCTTCACGTATGCTTAATGCCATGCATGGACATCTATTTACAAATTTGTCATTCTCATTTGTTATAACTGCTGTCGTCCATATCTCTTGATTGCACCGTTCTAATGAGATAAAATTTCACCAGGAGTTGTTATTTTTCATGCTCTTTCTAACGCCTAATTTTGAGACTTGATCGCTTATAGATTACCAAGATGTGCTTTAATGGCTAACACCCTCTAATCTCTCTGTTGGGCCACTTCCACATGGATCCAATGATTGAAATTTGACGTGTACGGTTAATTTATGGTCCCCAACACGTGTATGAAGTTTCAAGTCAATCAGAGAGCGGTAACCGTATGATCTTGCATTCTGGACCAATTTCGGGCCACTTGAGCTTCAGTTTCTCGACTTTTACAGATATCTGGCATGTAAATTCCATCGATCTTTGTCCCCGGGAGTGCATCCGTTGCCTTGGTGAATTCTGAACGTTAAATCCATGCTTTTAATACCTTTTTGCAGTTCACCCTGCATCACAAACACGATTAAAACTGGGCGTTAAACAGCATCATGTTCATAAATCTAGGCAATAACTGGGGTTTGATATGCAATATTTGACCCTCAACACTAAAAACATGAAAATATTTGACAGTAGGTTTTTTGTCAAACCACATTTCATAAGCCGTTTTATTATTTGATTTACAAGTATAAACACGGTTAATAATGTACTAGGTAGTATTTACTACTTCAGCCCATAGATTTCTAGAAAGCTTCATGCTATTTAACATAATATTTCCCATTTCTTGAAGCACTCTGTTTTTCCTTTCCACAATATCATTTTGTTGTGGTGTTTTGGGCGCAGAGAATTCATGTGATATTCCCTGATCGCTACAAAATTTCTCAAAATCGCTATTTTCAAATTCGGATCCATGATCACTACGGATCTTACTGACTTGAGAACATTTTTCAATTTGGATTCGTTTGATGATCTTTTAAACTTCATTAAGGGTTTCTGATTTGTCTCTTAAAAATGAAACCCAAGTGTATCTTGTATAATCATCTACGATAACCAAGATGTATTTTTTTCTGCCTCGACTTTCCGTTCTAGTTGGTCTTATAAGATACATGTAGAGAAGCTCGAGTGGTCTTGATGTGCCATTGGAGTTTACCTTTTTGTGAGAGCTCCTAGTTTGTTTATCGTACTGGCATTCACCACATATTTTGTCTACTTTTTGTAACTTAGGTAGACCTCTAATTAGTTCTCCTTTGCTCAATCTGTATAAATTTCGGTAGTGCACATATCCAAGGCGTTTATGCCATAATTCTGTCTCATTGGTGTGGACCATGTAACACTTTTGGTTAGATGAGCTACCATCACTTACTATATAGCAGTTTTTAGAAGTTCTGCGACTAGTTAATATTACAGAACCCTTTTTTTATGATCGCATAACCTTGATTGGAAAATTTCATACTACGGTTGTTATCGCATATTTGAGATATGCTTAACAGGTTGTGTTTTAACCCCTCAACATATAGAACATCTTTAAATAAAGGAAGGTTGTAAAGTTGAACCATACCTTTGCCAATAATCTTGCAATTGCTTCCATCACCAAATGTGACTGACCCATCAGTCATATCCTTAAGATCAGTGAATAAAGCTTTGTCTCCTATCATATGTCTGGAGCATCCACTATCTAGGTACCACTTTGAATGACTTGTTGCTTTAAAAGCAGTGTGGGCAACCAAGCAAGCACCCTTAGTGTAACACCCTAGATTTTTTACCTACCTGAAATTAGACGTCCTTAGGCAATGGGTCAACCATAATACCTTGGTAACCTCTCAGAACCCAATTCGAAAGCCAAAAGAATCATTTAGAACCAAATTCTTTAGAAAATTATCGTGTATTAACTAGCGCTACACTAGATTTCCTGCCAAATTAGCACCAACCACTTTAAATACGATTTGTAAGACCCAAAACCTATAGAATCATTGACGCTATCTTACCCTGAAATTTAGGATCAATCTCTAAGCCTAGTTGCCCTCGAGATCATTTGAAAACCTCACATCGGACCTGGACCACACGTCAAAAGTCTGATAGCAATGAACTTAGACCATTATGACCGCCTAGTTGGACTTGACTATCACTTCAAAAATCAAGCCCAAACGATGTCCTGAGACCATTTCCTTGAGTCCGGAGTGAAGAGAGTGAGAAAATGAACATTTTTAAAAAATTAAATATATTTTTAAGTAATCTGGAACATTTCACTTGCGCGATTTTCTAAGCATTCTGACCGTTAGAATTCAACGCAAATTTACCCTCGGATTAAGATAGGTGGCCCTTACATGTCATAGCACTTGTGGCCTTGATCGAGTTTAGGTGACCGCTGAACTGAAACTGGTCCGCCACGGTCAATCTGGAAACCCAACCGGACTGAAAACTTAGCTTGACCTAGATCCAGTATTAGAGAGCTTAAGTCCGACCGCATTTAGTAACAGGACATCCAAAGTGCTCCTTTAGATCGGAACAGACCTGATTTGGTTATAACCCAAGTATACCTTGGCTCCTAGTCTATTTTCATCGCTTTTGGGCTTATAAAAAGGCCTTAAACCCTCTCTCACAAATCTCATACGAATTTTCAAACCCTAGCTTTTCAAGAGAGAGAAAAGAGAGAGAAAGTGAGAGAGAAGTTGGTGATTCTTTCCGGGATTCTTCCCAACTTTGTTACGTGCCTAATCCACCTATTCGTATAGCTATTCAGGCATTTCTGATCTCCTTCTTAGGTAAGAAATCCAACTCTAACCTATTTTGAAGCTTAGACTAGTTGTAGTGAAGTTGTAGCTAAACTGTTTCATGCCATAGGTAGCGTATCCGCCGTTGACGAAGACACATCGTCTGAATCATATCGAATACGCATTTTCTGGTTTAAGGTGCGGACTATATACGTTTAGGTTATGATTTTTAAGACTTTCAATGTTAAGTAATGATTTATTCTTGTCTAGGATGCCATTTCACATGTAAAAAGTGTTGTCCGTTTCGTTTTTCAGTTATACGTTACCTATGTTGATTATACTGTATTCCTCGTATTTGTAGAAAATACCGTATACGTATAAAATTCAGATTTGTGCTTAACATGATTAATTGCCATGAATATATGCTTGTAACATGTGTGACAACTCCTTAGCGAAAGGACTTGCGTTAAATCACGTCACGGCCAATGTATGCTATATATGTAAAAGTGTATAGCTCACGGGTTTTTGAAAATGTTTAAATGAATACGGAACCCGGATTCATGCATGCTATGATTATCCGTCGTGGGTATATGCAAGTGATATATAGGGCAACTCCCTAGTGAAAGGATTTGGTCAAATACATGATATATCAACATACAATATGTAGTTAGTATGTGTAGTCTAAGTGTTTGTGAAAATGACTGAATGAGTATGGAATTCGCTTTCGTGCTTGCCATGACTACTTGTCATGGATGTATGATTGTTTTATAGGCGATAACCCTTTGACGAAATGATTTGCCCGAATACGTATGCTAATGGATACATAATATGTATGATGTAATGTGTAGACTAAGTGTATGTAAAAGTGTCTGAATGAGTTAGGAGTTAGTAAGATGTACCTATATGCGGGTTGAGATATGATTCTCAACTACATCAATGATGTGTATGATTCCCTCCATGAATCATGTAACTTAGGTTATCCATGCTAAATAAGTGTATGATTTCCTCCCTGACTTATGTGTTTAATTAAATCATGTTACGTGTGTGTATGATTTCTTGTATGTTCTGTTTACATTTAAGTTATACTTCATGATTGTTCAAATGAATGCAGGATATGAATCATATGCTAGCTATTAGCTTTGTATGTGAATGGGGCTATACTACAGTCCAGGCAATCGGTAACCGTTCTGTAAATAGTGGTTGAGGTTATTTTCGCCACACACAATGAGTTTAGCGAATCTAAGTCGTGCTTGGGATGTTCGACAGTGGTTAGGCCACATGGAGTGCTTATGCATTCCATGTCGTTCAACTCAACGTGTGCTTGGCCTAGTTGAGATTATCAACTAATCCGATTGACCGATGTTTGTTCACCATATTTGGTCGCCACTATTTGAATCTAAGGCACTGAGCTTACCAGTGAAACTCCCGTTAACCATGGTACCAAGATCCCCTAAGACTCATGTGCCGGGCATGGTGGTATGGGACATCGTGATCAAGCTGTCGGCCTACGCTGGGGTCACAAACCTCCCTGTAGTGACCAGTGAGCACCCTACTCTGAGAAGATTATGGTGTTATGGGATACTATATTCTTGCTGTCGGCCTACACTGTTTGGTGATAGGGGAGTGGAGCAACGATTGTGCGCAATAGCCCTGACATCCCTCTGTAGTGACCTTGAGTTTATCCTGACACTACATAGGGGCGACGAGTCTTGTTGTTGTCTTAAGGATATAAATAGGCCTGTATTGATAAGGTGATGGGGGAGTGGTGTAACGATTGCGTGCAACAGCCCTGATAGCTCTTGTAGCGACCTAGAACCATAATATCGTATGAGATTCCCTAGGACTGACGACCCTAGAATGGATCAACGTTGGGAAATGATACAAGGGAGGTGTCTTAGCTTCCCAATCCTGCTGTATGAAAAGGACTAATTAGAACTTGGTATGCATATTCATAACACCGCATGGCATGTGCTAACGGCGTTGGTGATAGAGCACTGAGGAAGTGAGTCATGCCGCAATCGTTAGATGATGTCGCAGAGGGGATTGTGGTGAGGGCATGCGTCATTCTTCATATCATCCTTGCATTAACAAGAGATCTAGGATATGTTTGATTGTACTGCTTTATCATTACTGCTTGATTGAATTGATAACATGTTAACCTTTACTGTATACATCCAACTGAGTTAGCTACTCACTACCACGTTATGGGACGGTGTTGTACACACCAACCAGTCTCTATTGTAGTTACAAATGATGGCGATGCTTGCGAAGTAGAGCCGGACTTGATGATGATGAGGAAGATTCCTCCTATATGCAGGTTCTGATCGACGGGGTTACAGGGTTATTGATTAGATGCCAATACACTTGGTATTTTGCCTTTATTTACACTCATGTATATTCTTTTTGTAAGACCCTTATCTTAGTCCGTACCATTTCGTATACTTCCGTGGTCTTACAGGTCAAATTTCGGCAACCTTCGACCCCTAACCGTTATCGACGCGCGACCCTGATTCATATGACGTCAACCTGTTTCGACTCGACTTGAGTTCTATACCATAGCGACCGCGCCGTCGCTGCCGTTCCGATGCCGCGACTCGCGCGCCGAGGCGATACCCTGGTCAAGAGTTGTAAGCCGATGTTCGGTGCGAAGAAACGCCGCGCGTTGCGAAACCCAAGAGAATCTCTACGATGTGTCACATTAATCCCATCAATCCATCAATCAATCAATCCATTACATGTCAAGTACATGTCAAGTACACATCACCTTTCACCCATTCCCAAGTAACCACAAAAGTCAAGCTTTCCTTACAAAGCCCATACCTCTCTTACACAAAAAGCCTCAAAAGTCAAGGATTTCTTACAACTCCCATACCTCTCTTACACAAATGGTCACAAAAGTTAAGGTCTTCTTACACAACCATCACTCACCACATCCATCCATCACCCTCTCTCTCTCCCTTTACAACTCTCTCTCTTTCTCTCTTTCTCATTTCAAATCTCCAAGAAAAAAGAGATCCCACGTATGGAATTCTCCCTCTCCTTCTAAAGCTCCAAGTGGCCCACTTTCCTACCCCATCATCTTCCATCTTAACCATCCATTCCTCATCTCATCCATTGAAGTTGAAGCAAAGGTGCTAAGGAACCCCTAGGAGCAAGAAGATCGGACGATGGGTGCATGATCATAGTAGTTTTTCCTATTTTTGAGATGGGCCAAGTGAGGCCAACCGATCAATGGTTTGGATCTCATTTGGGACCCTAAGATGTGGCCGATGGCCCACTGGATCATCATGATCATTCCATGATGGGGCCATTCTCCATGGACCCCATCATGATGTTTATTTCTTAGAAAAGGTCATCTAGACCGTCCATATTGGTAGGGAAAGGATCCCCACCGTTGATTCTAAATTTTGATGATCCCATGTGTTAAAGGACCCACTTGATTGTATGATTCATTGCAAGGGAGGGCCCATAGTATCGGGGTCCCTCCATCAAGCGTGTCCAACCCTCTATCTCTCTCTCTCTCTCTTTTTATTTCTTTTTATTTTATTTTATGTTATTTTGTGTAATAGGGTTGTGTGGCCCATTTGAATGAACCCCACCTTGAGGTATTTATTTGGTCCAAGTGTTCCTCAAGTGGGGCCCACCTTACATGCTGTACCCACAACATTCATCTGTGGTGGCCCACTTCAACAGGGCCCACCATAATGTAATTTTTTAAAAGCCAAACCGGTCCAGCGTCTAGGACGCTGGACGTCCCTGTAAGAAAAAAAAATAGAGAAAGAAAGAAGCTTTTAGGGTGGTCCCCTTATGTAGGCCCCACCTTGATGTAAGTATGAAATCCAAGCCGTCCATCCCCTTACCCATCTCGTTTTAGGCGTTGAGCCAAGTGATGGGGCTGGTTGGAAGGTCGGGTGGGCCATAGCATTGGAGATTTTCTCCTCTACCATTCAAATACCTTTATTTTATTTTATTTTATTTTCTAAACATAAAAACTACTCTACATTAGACTCGTTAGATTCGTTTCGAGCCAAGGAAGCCAATGGCCGGGGTGGATTTTTGTAAAGCCGGCCCCACGTGAGAAAAACCCCAGAAAAAATCAGGTTTTTCCCAATTTTTGCATGAGGCGCTGCCTTTGCCTCTGACACGAGCAGTAACTGCACGCTGCTGCGTGCAGCGATTGGGGTGGGCGGGCGGTCAGCGAGCCACCCATGGCTGCTGCCGTGGGCCCCACCATGATGTATATGTTAGATCCACACCGTTCATGAGGTGGGTCCCCTCCTCAGGTGGGCCCCCTCCAAATTTCAGCTCGATCTCGAACTCAGGTGGCCCACACCACAGGAAACAGTGGAATTGAATATCTACCATTAAAATCTTTTTGGGGCCCACAGAAGTTTTGGATCAAGCTGAAATTTATATTTTTCCCTTCATCCAGGTCTGAGTGACCTTATGAACAGCTTGGATGGCAATGAAACATTATGGTGGGCCACGTTTGTGGGACCCACAGTAATGTATGTATTTTATTCACACCGTCCACCGTCCGTGGATGGTGACACCCCCCATGATATTTGTGTTTTACCTCCACCGTCTAGCTGACGGTGGAGCCCACCTTGCACACGTGTTGATCAACCGCCCCCCTCCCTTGGCTGTACTACAAATAAATATCGCAGTGGGCCTTCCCCTGGCCCACACGTTGGATGACAATTAAATATTACTATGGGCCCTTGCCTTGTTGGATAGAAAATAAATATTTCAGTGGGCCTCTGGGCCCATGGGTTGAGGCCCATTTGATGGAAATATGGGGCCCAATTGGCGTAGCCCATTTGATGCAATCTAAGGCCGATGGGTTTGGCCCACTTGATTTGTAAAAGGGCTATGAGTTAGGCCCATCTGATTTACAAAAGGCCTATGGGTTAGGCCCATTTAATTATAAAAAGGGCCCATGGGATTAGGCCCATTTGATTTATTTAAGACCCATGAGTTAGGCCCATTTGACTTATAAGAAGGCCTATGGGTTAGGCCCATTTGATTTGAATATGGCCTATGGGTTAGGCCCATTTGATTTGAATAAGGCCCATGGGTTTTGACCCATTGTAATGCACTTAAGGCCCATTGGTGTGGCCCATTGGTGTGGCCCATTGATGAATAAAATGCTCATATGATAGAGCCCATTTGATGTATTTAAGGCCCAATGGGATGTACCTAAGGTCCATTGCAATGTGTGAGCCCAACACGGTTTATGTAACGATATTTGCGACGATCATGCCTTGGGAACAATGATGGTTTGACGTCCACATTGCGAGTGTAATGCTGGTTGGATGTCCATATTACGACTCTCCTTAGGGCCCATTATTAGGCCCGTACTTATTATGTAAAGGCCGTCCAGGCCCATCTGCATTGTAAGAATAGTTCATCTCATTATACATGTTAGTATAATTCCATGACTCATGATCATACGCATCATATGTATGCTTGATATGAGAGGTGATTGATCATAACATATGCCTTCGAGTAGGTTATTTATGGGCTCCCGATTAGGCGGTGCTACCCGACATGAGCGCACGATACGCGCAGGATTTGTTGCATGATTGGATAGTGTGATTCATGCATTTCGCATTGTGTGATATGGTTGTTGTACGCCATAGCAACATCAGGGCTGTATCCTCCACAGACGTATTGTGGTTTGTAGGATTGGATACCGAAAATCTTGGTCTACATGGGGTGCTACAGATATCCCTGGGTGAAAGTTTCTAAACCCTTATGGTACCAAGAGGTTGCTCTAACGTCTAGACTGAGTGGGTAGATGAGCGTTGGGTGCCGATTACCAGACGGTTGCTCTCTCCACTGTGTCGTGATCGGTTGGAAGGGGGTGCGGCCTTACTCTCCCGAGTGTAGGGGACAATGCTAGGCTGAGTTTGACCAGCTCGAGGAATGGGTCCGCTATCGACGAGTCCTGCCCGATATTGGCAGACGGATAGTGAGGTATTTTTCACTTACCTTATTGCGCGCGATGAGGCGGCGATCTGGTTTAGAGTGTACTAGACCCCGGTGATATCCCAGATTTGAGGTGTATTGATGTATGGACATAGATGAGAATTTGTATGCTTGAGTTACATTTCACATCGCATGGCCTTGGGATAGCCGATACTATTCATGTCTTGCATCGCATAGCCTTGGTACGGCTCATGATATTATGGATCCATCTGCATATTCCGCATTACTCTGACATTGCATGTTCATATTACTACCTTGCGCACACACTTTCACCAACCTCTAAGCTTTCTATAAGCTTATGCACCACCGTTGCGTGCAGGTGACGTTGGCTCGCAGCAACGCTGAGGCAGGAGCACGTTGCACATCATTTTGGAGTTGTTGTTCTTTACCATTGTATTTCCCTTTATGCTCATTGTACTTGTAAGGTTTTTGATTATAGTGAAAATGTAATGGAGTTCTTGGCTGTTATTTGTGGGTTATGCCTTTGGTTATGCTTATTACGAAACAAACTGACGTTGAAGATCCTCCTCGTAGCATCCCAGGATCAGAACCTGGCGAATGGGCGCTAAGAGCCGAGAATGGGGTTCTACGGAGGCTGTCGGTGCCGGATTTGGCGATCGAGAATTTTGTGAGCCCGGTTTTCGAGTTTGGTGCGTGACACTTTTCTTTCCATTTTTGGAGTATACATGTATGTATTGAACCTGGTAACATGTTCACACTCTGGAGACTTACAATTAATTATACATTTTATATATTTATCACAATCTTCCACTTGAGAAACTTAACTGTCTCTGGAGTATGATATGCTGTTTTGGCTTAATCCAGTTCATGTTTTATGCACTACTATAGCCGACATTCATCCATCATTGAAAATGTTGCATAAGTGATGTTCTGGAACTCGGGAGTGGAGTTTATGCTCGACCCCCGATTTTTAGAATGTTACAGATGGTATCAGAACATGATTTGGATTAAACTGGACCTGGGTTATGATTACACGATGCACACTGACGCACTCTAACTTAGAAAGGGCGCGATGGAACTTAGAAACCACATTAGAATCCTAAGTTTCACCGACAGGCGAGACTGAATATTGTAATTTAGTCCACAGTTATGCCGATTTATTTTGTTAAGATTCATATACCCAGCTACACCCCAATCTCACCACCACCACAGACCGGATCTCTATTGCTACTAAGTAATTCAGTAGGCCATACAAAGGATCACAACAATAATAAAATCTAGGACCACAAAGGAAAGAAAATGTTTAAGTTCATATGTTCCACCATACCACTCTATCCAGGACCATGCTCAGTTAAACCATAGATCATCAAATCATTTCTTTTTGCCTCCAAGCGCATCCTTTTGGGCCATCTCTTTACACTTTTAGATCCTTCAACTTAAAGGCAAGTCACCCCCAACCGGTGTTGTTCTTGGTCTCCATCTCACATGACCAAAGCATCAATGCCTACTTTACCTATGAATGATACCCCAAAGTTCTCTCGAATGCATTCATTTCTATATCTGTCATTCCTCATCTTGACACTCATCCATCATCAATCTCATCACTCTCATGAAGTATCAACCAAGGTATTGAAAACAACTTCTTAGGACTCAATCCTAAAGTCTAACCCATTTCCTTCAAAATCTCTCCTTTCACCACCTCATTCTCTAACTTTTTCTAAGTCCTTTCATACTAGACATAAATCCTAACGTATAAATGATGGAGAATAATACTTATATAAATATTTACTATAAATAGTAAATATATGTATAAATTGGACTTTTGGCCATTCAAATTATGGAATCTCATGGAATAAATGGGTTAGATGGATAGATTAGTGTCTCCTACCCCAAAATAATATGTTACACATCACATAAACTCATTTTGGTTTACAAATTGGCTCCGAAAATGCCTCAAATGGAGTCGGGGACCAAACGAAGCACTTACAAGGGGACCCAGGGTGGGACCTAGACTTCTTTGGGGCTTGGGGGGCAGGAGGTCCTCGCCCAAATGGTGAGCCCTCGCCAGTTTGTCCAGTGGTCGGCGAGGCCTCGCCGGTCAATGAGCTCGGCCGGGCGGGCCGTCCGGACCGATTGTGTTTGGGGTCTAGTGGGACCCTATGGTATAAGGTTCGAGCCCTATTTCATCCCCATTTTACCACTTCCTTCACCAAGTGACCCCCAAGCTCTCCCTTTCCTTCACAATTTTTATTTTCTCTCTCAAACCGCCCCTCCAATCACCCATTCCGTCATTTTCTGTTATAACTTACACCCCTCCATCATTTACAGCTATACTCACTCCCCACCCTCTCCATTCTCTCTCGTTTGGGCTTTACATTCTCCCTTTTAGGCTCAAAATCGTGTAAGCTCTCAACTCATCCCATTTCTTCATTTTCCTTTCTTCAATCCCTGTCTTTTGGGGCCTTACAATCTCTGTTGAGGCTCAAACCCATGGAGACACAAATTTCCCATCCCATTCTTCTTATTTCCCTCCTTTTCCATGGCTCTTTAAGAGCTAGTTATAGCCATCTTCTCGATTTTTATGCTTTTATCCACGGGCGAGACCAAACACAGTAGCTCAGTCCATAAATAGTGACCATCTAGTGTTAGGACATCTAGAGTTTAGGACCTAGAGATAGTACTCCTAAATTTCAAAAGATTTGATAGGAAATTCAATTCCAATTAGACAATCTTGACCCTAAACGATAGGACAATTTCCTATAGTAGAAATGATATGAAACCATCTAGCGTATAAACTTAGACTTTGGATTACAGTTAGTGAATTACGACTAGTCTGCTAGTTTTATTAAGTAGTGTAAAGACTGGCTATAAATTAAGGAATAGTGGGTTCGATTTGGTTGAGTGAGATCTTGTTCCTTTTTTGGATTCCCTTGATACGTATAGGCATCCTTAATAACTCTTAGGAAAGTTGTTTCAATTTAGAGACTATTCATGCATAGAGAAACTTGTATATTCCTCGGATTGGACTTAGGTTAAACCAGCACGCCCCTTAGAATTGCTCTCTTAAGGACTTAGTACAATCGGGGGCACAGTAGAGAAACTATATATAAGCGAAGTATTCGCGGTTTGAATCGAATTCTCAATCCTAGTGGTTACCAATAAATCCAATGCTTTGATCAAGCAGAAGATCGGCATCGACTCGGATTAAGAATTGATATGGCAAATTTTCTGTCCTAGCTAGATAGAAAGTCTATGTATCCGGCTCAGACCCACTACACAACTTTTCTTCCGTGTTGGCCCGACCACCTACAACCAAAAGTTATTGCTTTACCTTTGGAAAATGTTGAGGACATATAGCAAATAGAGATTAGATATCTTGCCGCAAGCTCACACCTGCCCCTAAACTCAATCACAATAGAGATTAGGCACCTTTCTACAACCATAGGTACTAATGCCATAGAACGCATCATTAGTAAAGGAAGACCAATGTAGTGAGAGGTTGTTTCCCATTTCATGTTAAGGATAGGCCCTAAGTTACACCTCATTCCAATATATAGATCAAGACATAGATTCTTGAGCCTTAAGTAGAACTAAGTTTTTAAGGGGGTAGAACATATTGAGCCCAATCTAGTTAGGATTACCTAATACAACCGTTGGATCAGAGTAACGCAGCGGAAGCGTGGTTGGCCTTTTCCCCATTGGCTCAGGATCGAAGAAGTTGATTTAGGTTATATGTAAGGTTATGTCATTAAATAGGATTTGAACCTTCCGTATAATGTCAATACTAAAGTTTTTCTAGGAACTCATTACCCTTAGCCAATTTTGGGGACGAAATTATGTTTTAAGGGGGGTAGATTGTAACACCCTGGATTTTTTGCCTACCCAGAATTAGACGTCCTTAGGCAATGGGTCTAATTCTGGGTAACCTCTCAGAACCCAGGTAACCTCTCAGAACCTAATTCCAAAACCAAAGGAATCATTTAGAACCAAATTCTTTATAAATTTATCGTGTATTAACTAGCACTACACTAGATTTCCTGCCAAATTATCACCAACCACTTTAAATACGATCTGTAAGACCCAAAACCTATAGAATCATTGACGCTATCTTACCTTGAAATCTAGGATCAATCTCTAAGCCCAGTTGCCCTTGAGATCATTTGGAAACTTCGGATCGGACCTAGACCGCACGTCGAAAGTCTGATAGCGATGAACTTAGGCCATTATGACCGCCTAGTTGGACTTGACTATCAATTCAAAAATCAAGCCCAAATGATGTCCTGAGACCATTTCCTTGAGTCCGGAGTGAAGAGAGTGAGAAAATGAACATTTTTAGAAAATTAAATATATTTTTAAGTAATCTGGAATGTTTCACTTACGCGCTATTTCTAAGCGTTCTGACCATTAGAATTCGACCCAAATTTACCCTCGGATCAGGATAGGTGGCCCTTACATGTCATAGCACTTGTGGCCCTGATCGAGTTTCGGTGACCGCTGGACTGAAACTGGTCCGCCATGGTCGATCTGAAAACCCGACAGGACTGAAAACTTAGCTGGACCTAGATCCAGTATTAGAGAGCTTAAGTCTGATCGCATTTAGTAACAGGACCTCCAGAAGTGCTCCGTTGGATCGGAACAGACCTGATTTGGTTATAACCTAAGTATACCTTAGCACCAAGTCTATTTTCATCACTTTTGGGCTTATAAAAAGGCCTTAAACCCTCTCTCACAAATCCCATACGAATTTCCAAACCCTAGCTTTCCAAGAGAGAGAAAAGAGAGAGAAAGTGAGAGAGAAGTTGGTGATTTTTCTTAGGATTCTTCCCAGCTTTGCGACATGCCTAATCCACCTATTCGTATAGCTATTCCAGCGTTTATGATCTCCTTCTTAGGTAAGAAATCCAACTCTAACCTGTTTTAAAGCTTAGACTAGCTGTAGTGAAGTTGTAGCTAACCTGTTTCATGTCATAGGTAGTGTATTCCCCATTGACGAAGACACATTGTCTGAATCATATCGAATACGCATTTTCTGGTTTAAGGTGCGCACTATATACGTTTAGGTTATGGTTTTCAAAACTTTTAATGTTAAGTAATGATTTATTCTTGTCTAGGTTGCTATTTCACATGTATAAAGTGTTGTCCATTTCATTTTTCAGTTATATGTTACCTATGTTGATTATATTGTATTCCTCGTATTTGTAGAAAATACCGTATACGTATAAAATTCAAATTTGTGCTTAACATGATTAATTGTCATGAATATATGCTTGTTACATGTGTGACAACTCCTTAGCGAAAGGACTTGCCCTAAATTACGCCACGGCCAATATACGCTATATATGTAAAAGTGTGTAGATCACGTGTTTGTTAAAATGTTTAAATGAATACGGAATCCGGATTCATGCATGCTATGATTATCCGTCGTGGGTTTATGCAAGTGATATATGGGGCAACTACCTAATGAAAGGATTTGGTCAAATGCATGATATATTAACATACGATATGTAGTTAGTATGTGTAGTCTAAGTGTTTGTGAAAATGACTGAATGAGTATGGAATTCGCTTTCCTGCTCGCCATGACTAATTGTCATGGATGTATGATTGTTGTATAGGCGATAACCCTTTGACGAAATGATTTGCCCTAATACGTATGCTAAAGGATACATAATATGTATGATATAATATGTAGACTAAGTATATGTAAAAGTGTCTGAATGAGTTAGGAGTTAGTAAGATGTACCTATATGCAGGTTGAGATATGATTCTCAACTACATCAATGATGTGTATGATTCCCTCCATGAATCATGTAACTTAGGTTATCCATGCTAAATAAGTGTATGATTTCCTCCCTGACTTATGTGTTTAATTGAATCATGTTACATGTGTGTATGATTTCCTGTATGTTCTGTTTACATTTAAGTTATACTTCATGATTGTTCAAATGAATGCAGGATATGAATCATATGCTAGCTATTAGCTTTGTATGTGAATGGGGCTGTACTACAGTCCAGGCAATCGGTAACCATTCTGTAAATAGTGGTTGAGGTTGTTTTCATCACACACAATGAGTTTAGCGAATCTGAGTCGTGCTTGGGATGTTTGACAGTGGTTAGGCCACACGGAGTGCTTATGCATTCCATGTTGTTCAACTTAACGTGCGCTTGGCCTAGTTGAGCTTATCAACTAACCCGATTGACCGATGTTTATTCACCATGTTTGGTCGCCACTGTTTGAATCTAAGGCACTGAGCTTACCAGTGAAACTCCCGTTAACCATGGTACCAAGATCTCCTAAGACTCATGATCCAGACATGGTGGTATGGGACATCGTGGTGGAGCTGTCGGCCTACGCTGGGGCCACAAACCTCCCCATAGTGACCAGTGAGCACCCTACTCTGAGAAGATTATGGTGAAATGGGACACTATATTCTTGCTGTCGGCCTACACTGTTTGGTGATGGGGGATTGGAGCAACGATTGTGCGCAACAGCCCTGACATCCCTCTGTAGTGACCTTGAGTTTATCCTGACACTACATAGGGGCGACGAGTCCTGTTGTAGTCTTAAGGATATAAATAGGCCTGTATTGATAAGGTGATGTGGGTGTGGTGTAACGATTGGGCGCAACAGCCCTGACAGCTCTTGTAGTGACCTAGAACCATAATATCGTATGAGATTCACTAGGACTGACGACCCTAGAATGGATCAACGTTGGAAAATAATACAAGGGAGGTGTCTTAGCTTCCCAATCCTGCTGTATGAAAAGGACTAATAAGAACTTGGTAAGCATATTCATAACACCGCATTGCATGTGCTAATGACGTTGGTGATAGAGCACTAAGGAAGTGAGTCATGTCACGATCGTTAGATGATGTCGCAGAGGGGATTATGGTGAGGGCATGCGTCATTCTTCATATCATCCTTTCATTACAAGAGATCTAGGATATATTTGATTGTACTGCTTTATCATTACTACTTGATTGAATTGATAACATGTTAACCTTTGCTGTATAGATCCCACTGAGTTAGCTACTCACTCCCATGTTACGGGATGATGTTGTACACACCAATCAGTCCCTATTTTAGTTGCAGATGATGGCGATGCTTGCGAAGCAGAGCCGGACTTGATGATGATGAGGATTCCTCCTATATGCAGGTTCTGATCTACGGGGTTATAGGGTTATTGATTAGATGCCAATACACTTGGTATTTTGCCTTTATTTACACTCATGTATATTCTTTTCTTTCCATTTTTGGAGTATACATGTATGTATTTAACCTGGTAACATGTTCACACTCTGGAGACTTATAATCAATTATACATTTTATATATTTATCACAGTCTTCCACTTGAGAAACTTAACTATCTCTGGAGTATGATATGATATTTTGGCTTAATCCACTTCATGTTTTATGCACTACTATAGCCAACATTCATCCATCATTGAAAATGTTGCATAAGTGATGTTTTGGAACTCGGGAGTGGTGTTTATGCTCGACCCCCGATTTTCGGGATGTTACACTTAGGAACCCATTTCAGAACAGTTTTGGGTTTAGGAGTATAGTTGGTCTTCCTTTGATTGTACTTGTAAGAATGACCTATTGAGTTAGATTTTAAGAGCACCTTAAGTAAATCAACTATTTTTTCAGCTAGAGGATTTCTGACTTGATTTTTAAAATTGACATAGCTGCTTTTAGGTTTTTGAAAAGTTTTTATATTTTTAGAAAAACCTCGATAAGTACTTTTCTCTTTTGAGTTTGAGGCTTCTCCTTTCACAAATTTGAGAGGAGTATCCTTATGTTTAGGAGGTATATTCTTATCATAGCCCAACCCAGATCGATCGCAACATTTTCTTGATCCGGATAATAATTTTTCTAACTTTGGATCACCTTGAGCATATCTCCATGTGTCCTTCAAACTCAAAAGAGAAGATACTTCATTTTTAAGTTTCTCATTTTTAGATTTCAAATCTTCAATCAGGGAGGTTTTGAATTCCAAATTACATTTTGATTTTTCAAAGCAATCTAAAATTTGAGATTTTTCTAAAACAACAATCTCAAAACATTCTTTGAGTTTAGAAAACTTTTCTTTTTGAAGTTTAAGTTTGACAGCAATTTTATAACTTTCATATATAAGGCATTATAAGCATCTTGAAGATCTTCTTCATTTTCATGATCACTATGCAAATTTTCTTCAATAGTTGAATCATCGTGATCTGAGAATGTGAACTTGGCTAGAGTCATAAGGGCTTTTACATAATTGCCCGACTCGGTTTCAGAATCTTCTGATTCAGAAGAGGCTTCAGAATCAGATGATTCGTCCCATGTAGCCAACATACCCTTCTTCTTGGGTTTGTCCTTCTTAGGACATTTGTTTGCTAAATGTCCATATTCTTGATAGTTGTAACATTGACTATCTTTCAAAGACTTCTAAGTTCTAAACTTTGGTTTAGATCGTTTCTTTTCGTTTGTCTTTTGGAAATCGACCCTTTTCTTACTTTTGAAAATCTTGTAAAACTTTTTAGCTAAAAGCGCCATATCATCTTTTGAATTTTCTAAATCTGAGTTTTCTTGAGAAATACCTTTAGAAGATGTTAAAGCAATAGATTTAACTTTAGGAGCTTTAAATTTTAATTCATAGGTCTATAAAGAACCAACTAGTTCTTCTATCCTCATGTTATCTGTATCATGAAGTTCCTGTATCGCGGTTACTTTAGAGTTGAACCGTTCAGGAAGTGAGCGTAGTATCTTTGCACACACTTTACTTTCTGGGATTTTATCGCTAAGACCCCACATTGAGTTTATAATGTCATTCAGTCTAGTGTAAAAGTCCATAAACATTTCATTTTCCTCTATATGAATTTCTTCAAATTTAGTTGTAAGGAGTTGGACTTTAGATTTCTTGACAATTGATATTCCCTTGTGTGTCATTTCTAATATATCCCAGGCTTGCTTTGCAGTATCACAGGATATGATTCTTTTGAACTCATCCGGTGATAGTGCGCAAGTGATAGCATTTAGTGCTTTAGCATTGGCACTATTCTCACTTTTTTGAAGTGTAGTCCATGAGAAATAAGGAGACACTGTCATGATTTTTGAACAGTCGGTTCCAGTCACTTTAGTGGTAGGGGGTTTTCATTCGGTCACTGTGGCTTACCACGCACTCTCATCCAATGATTTGAGGAAGATCCTCATTCTGGCTTTCCAATAGGTATAGTTGGAGCCATCAAATGGTGGAGGCCTAGTGACTGAAAGGCTATCAAAATTTGACATCTTTTTATATAGCTTAGATCGTTAGCTCAGGAAATAAATCCAAAATATAAAGCAATAAGAGCGAGCTATTAGGCTCTGATACCACTTGAAATGGCCAAGCTATATGTCCTAGAAGGGGGGGGGGGGGGGGTGGGGGGGTGAATAGGACTATGCTAAATTAAAATTAAATACCATAGAATAAAATAAAGAAATATCCTTACAATAATAAATCAATTCACAATGCTGAAATTAAATCAATCTCAATAAACAAGCATTAAGAGGTTAATACAAATTCAGTTCTAAGGGCAACCTTACACCATAATAAATAAGGGCTTATGGTAGGACAACCTTATTTCTAGAATGTCTTTTGAATCAAGAACTCAATCTGAAAATAAATAGCAAGGAATTGCAATCTTAAGAATTGATTATTCTAGGGATAACCATGCACCATAAAAATGGCAGGACAACCTTACTAGAATAATTACTGAAAATGAAGCTCAGATTGATAAAGGAATAATAAGAGATAAATTGCTGAAATAAAACTCTAAATTATTATAAAATTCCCCACACTTGCTTGAAATGTAAATTGTAACAGCATTCACATCCACATGTACATTCCATACAACTGAATGATGAAAGATAAAGAATTAAGTTAGCATTCAATCCACAAGACAAGGAGTTATAGTGGTTTGCATGTGTGTACACCAACTGTTAAAAAATAGCCACACAAAATGCTACTCCACTCCTAATATCCTCACACAGGGATATTAGCGTTCACTATTAAAATAGGTTTCACAAGTTCACCTAAAACCTTCACAATTGTGTCTTTTTAACTTAGGCTTACACAATCCAAAAACCCACACTATTCTAAGTTTTCTGGCTCTCCTCAGATAACCAACAAATGGAATTTTTCTGACGAATCTCAAACAAAAACCAAAAGAATAAAAATTTTACAGAATTATAAAATACCTGGATTTCTCCTCTTGTAGCAGCCCAGAAGAACCAATTGGAGTAGATGTTCGGATATGAAAATTCAATGTCCAATACTCACTTTACAATAGTTTTAAGTTCTAATTGATTTTAAATTAAATCAGACTGGGCTAGCTCGATTTGATTTTAATTCCCAGAAGAAGGAAAGCAATATTTCCTCTTTTCAAATCAGATTGGAATAACGAATCAAATTAAATAGTAAAAAGCTAACAAAAGGAAATAAAATTATGCACAATATAGCTTAAGAACAGACACAAACTTATCTCAGAGAGGAGCTTTAAATTCACTTAATTTTTGATGAATAACTCTGAAATTCGTGTGCTATTTAAAGTTGCAGAAATTCGTCTTCGACTGGTCCTAGGGTCACCACGACTAGTCGAAGAAGAAATAGATTTTTAAATTTTTGGGCGCGATCGGATAAAATCATTACACGACCGCTCGTGAGCAGTCCATGACTGGTCGAGACCCACACACGACTAGTCGTGCGACCCTTAATTTAGTTGCTGGAGTTTAAGTCGTAGCTCCACGACTAGTCGAAGGTCGAGTCGAGACCATCCCACAACCGGTGGAGCAGACTACAGGACTGGTCATAACCGAACAGAAAAAATTTAATAATTTACAACAAAACTTCGACTGGTCTTGAAATTTCTTGGACTGGTCGAACCAGTGCTTGGACGAGTCGAACAAGGTCCAGGACTAGTCTTAGAACAGATCAAAATCACTTGTAAAAGATATATGAATTATGTATGCAAAGTGACCTACTCTAAAGGTTAACCTAAGGTCAATTAAACCTCAATAAGTAAGGACATTGAACCTTCATTTTCTTAGACTTTGATCTTTACGAAGCTTGAGTTCTTCTTGTAGCTTGAACACTTCACAAGATTTGAAGTCAACGTCAATATGAGTTGCGCTCAGTTCCCTAACTATGCTTGAGTCTTGATCTTGAATATATGTGAACTTTGAGTCTTGAAATTGAGCTCGAGCTAGAGTCTTCAACTTGAATATCTTCTTGTCTCGAAGTGTTGACGTGGTGTCTCGAACATATTTAACAAGATACAAATACAAGACACATATAGAGGTTCTGATATACAAAATTTGACAACCAAAGAGGTTCAAACCATAAGTCTTACAAAGTTTTCCCTAAAATGTGAAGAGGAGAGGGCTATTTGTAGCCTTATCCAATGGTAATGTGGTAATTGCTCGGTTTGAGAGGGATAAATGCTGACATGATAGGTTGAGATTGGCTGAGGAGAGAGGGACGCCACATGATATACCCCCATTGGCTCTTGGGGTCCGTAAAAAGGTAAATAATGCTAGCTGGAGGGGTAATTTCAAAAGAAAGTTAACTTTCAGGCGCAAAGACTACTATTATTCAAAGGAAACATGCGACCCGTGAGCAGAGGTAATCGGAGTACCGCCGGCGGTAGTCAAACTGCCGCCTTGGCTGGGCTCGGGCCGAGCTTCGTTCGTTGCGCCTCGTTTGGTGTGTTAGCTTGTCCAATAGTCCTCTTCCGGGCTTTTGGATTTAAATAGGTATGTTCCGATGTTGATTTACGTGTATACTCTGATTCTAATGGGTTTTAGGTTTGGATTGGAATCTGAGTTAAGCTGGTTTTAGGGTAGGCTAAGGTTAAGGTGGGGTTTAGAGGTTCGGATTTTAGATTAGGTTTTTGGGGTTTAGATTAGGATTTTTGGGTTTGGACATTGTCACGCTCCAGACTCAGTAACCGGACCTCACAAGGAACCCGATGATCAGTTTTGGCTGCAACAACCTCCGTAGTATCTCATTCTCGGCGCCTGAGACAGGTTCTGATCCTAGGATCCTACAAGGAGGATTTTCATAACAATGTAATCATCTCTAATATGAGCATACCCAAGATCACAGCAAGTAAAATCTGAGAATAACAAAGGCACACATCACAAAATCCACTATAAATTTGAACTTTTACAAGCTTACATCAGGTCCAAAAGGACATACATAAGATAATAGAAGAAAGAAGGAAGAGAATCTGTAACACTGGGTCCTCGGCTGCAACACCTATCCAAGCTCCGCTGCTAAAACACCAACTTACGATCTCCTGCACGCACCAATTGTGCATAAGCTTATAGAAAGCTTAGAGGGTGTTGAAAGTGTGTGACAATGGTGTTCAGAAGAAGATAGAGAATGCAGAAGGGGGTCACGATCAATACCAATACCACTAGCCTTATCAAGGCTATCATGAACATAAGAAGCTATACCAAGGCAGTATGATAATGTAGGAATCCATACCAAGGCTATATAGTGCAATGAGTAATGTAATGTAATGAGTACTGGGCACCATGCCAAGGCGATGCATTATGAGGCTTACACAGCTGATGCAAATGTAATGCGAAGTAATGTCAGTGCTCATATTCAATCCACATATCAAGTACATTTTCATCATAAGGAAATCACTGGGGTCCATTACACTACTGGATGACTGTCGCTCTACAGACCCCACACAGTCAAACGAGCGTAAGAGACCTCACTACTCGCCTGTGGACAGCCAATCACCAGTAAGGCCTGAAGGTAGCGAACCCATTCACAAGCTGGTCAGACTCAGCCTGGCAATGCCCTCTTACATCAAGCGAGTAAGGCTACACCCCTATCCAACCGATTACACGACAGTGGGAGTCGCGGCCTAACGGTATAAGGCCCTAGTGCGCTCATATATTCCACTCGGTCACGGCGTTGGAACAGATCCTTGTTACCATGGAAGTTTTGGGAATTACACCCATGGGCATCCTATGCACCTGGTATACTCAAGTAACATTTTTGGTGTCCAAACATGGCCATCCACGATGTATCTGTGGAGGCTACAGTCCTGATGAAACAAGGGCGATAATGCTCATATGCTATGCAATGCCAGATGCATGAATCACACAATCAACCATGCATCAATGCCAAGCATCCAACGTGCTCAATAGGGGATACTACGTCCCTCGGGGAAAGTATCATGCAATGCCCAATGACACAATATGACCACACATACATAGTGTCAACCAAGCATACAATGATGTACATGGGCCATGAAGATGAGTCTACACGCATTATGCGATGAAACACAAAGTAGTACACTCCTCCTATCCAAGAAGGGACCAAGACTAGGTATTTAGACAATATTCATAAGGAATCTCACCTCTAGTGGGGGACCATTTATCTGGGGTAACCCACGAGACTAAGTATACAGACTATGGGTCTAAGCGATATAGAAATGAGCCTAACAAGAGTCTAAGATGATTATCCAATCACTCTTAAATACAACCAGGCCTAGAGGGGTCTATAATGGGGACATTTAACCACCATTCCTTAAAAAGCATATCAACCATAAATGGTGTGGATAGAAAGCCCAAGGCCTATATTAAAGATAAAAATAAATGTAATCAACCATATATATATATATATATTCCTTATAATAGGCCATAAAAAGATAAAATACCACTTTTAACAACATGGGCCCCAAGAGGAGAATTAAGGCCCAAGGCTCAATTCTCAATGGCCATAGAATCCATGCATTGAGTCAAGCTTGGTGGGCAGCTCGCGTACACAATATACGACTAAATAAGTTTAAGTTTGGATGAAAAGGGCCCAACTACATCAGCCCAATAACTTAACAATTTAAGTGGACAACTAAGGGCCCAATACTATCATTGTCTTAGCCCACAAGTCCATTAAAATGGTGGAAGTTGGCCCAATATATGGTTAGGCCAAGCTGGGATGACCCTGCCCACTCTGGGCCCATGGGATGCCCCAAAAAAATCTGATCTAAAATGGGGTCATCATCTGATTACTAAAGGTGACCCCAAAGAATGCACTGATAAAGCCCAAAGATTATAAGCATGTAATACACACACAAGTTCTCAATATGGTGGGCCCCACAGCCAAATAAAGTTTTAACCATAAAATTTTATATTTAAGGCTCTTTGATAAACTTTTAGTCAGTTTAACTTCCTAGACCTGTTAAGGTCCAGAAATCAGTTAACTATGTGGAAATAATCTCATGAAAGCCAATTATATTCGCTGGGGGACCCACCAGATGGAGAGTATGTACACATCATGAAAAGATCAAGTGGGCCTGTTACTGGATTGTGAGTCCAGCAGTAACCCAAGGCAGAGAATACATCCATAATCGGGCGATCTAAGGCTTGGATGGCCTGGACCAAACATGTGTTAAGGTAGGTTCCACATACATACACATTAAGCCCTAAACAAACGGCCTAGGGTCTATGGTGGGCCTTTAATCATCCATAGAGAAACCCATGGGCCTACCTTAGGATCACCCAGGAGGACATTCAACCTCAACTGGCCTCTAAGAGGTAGCCATCCATTACTCATATAATATAAGGTCTAAAGCCCACGTAATGCATGGCATACTGGGCCATACACCAAGCCCAACTTATGGGCCAAATAGTGGACCCTCAAGTAAGGTTTGGGCCTAACTACAAAGGCCATAATTTTACATATTGTGGTGGGCTTCATGGGCAGCCTAGTAATTCATTTACATGGGCAAGTTTTACATTTAACACAAGTGAGTTGGGCCTCACTTTTAGCCCAAGTACAGGGTCAATTTAGTGGGCAGCCAAGAGTCCAACTTCTTGCATATTATTACCCTTAAGCCCATCATAATAAATGGGAGAGTATAGCCTTAAGATCAATGGGCCTATTCAAAAGAAGTGAGTCCAAAAGGCCTAATCACTACCACGAAAGGGGTGGCCACGCATATACTATATTACATAATGGGCCCTAAGGAAATGGCCCAAAACAAAAGTCATCCAATTCATACATTATGGTGGACTAGAGGTTAGCCCATAAGTCAAAGAATACACAAGGGGGAGACTTATACCGATAGGGTGGGCCTTGCCTCATCAGACAAAGACTTAACAAGGCCCTTCGCAATATGCATTTATGTGGGCTTTGCAAGTCAGCCCATAATTAAACACTTCATGAGGGCATCAAGGCCCATTAATACACATGGTCAGCTTATAGACGGCCCATTGGGTTTGTAAATCAATAAGGTTAGCCCTTGCACAATCTTGGGCTCAAGAAAGAAGTTCCTAGCCCATTGAGCCAATAAAACTATTAAAAATTTTGGTTAAGTGTAACACCCCGGATTTTTACCAACCTGGGGTTAGATGTCCTTAGGCAATGAGTCAACCACATCACTCTTAGAAATTAATTCTAGAGCCAAAGAAATCATTTAGAACTAAATTCTTTAGAAATTAAGCATAAGTTAGCTAGCGCTACGCTAGAGTAGTTGTGAAATTGTCCCTGAACACTTTAAATACATTCTGCAAGACCCAAAACTTGTAGAATCAATGACGCTATAATACCCTGAAACCTAGGATCAAACTCTAAACCTGTTTGCTCTCAGAAACCTTCTGAAACTTCGTATTGGATTTAGACCGCGCGTCGAAAGTTCGATATCTACAATCTTAGACCATTGTGACCGCCTTGTTGGACTTGACAATCGTTTCGAAAATCAAGGCCAACCGACGCTCTGAGGCTATATCATTGAGCCTAGAGTAAAGAGAGTGAGAAAGGGGAAAGATTTGGATATTTTAATTTAAATCTGGCACGTGACTTTGCACGTTATTATTAAGCGTTTTGACCGTCAGAATTCAGCCAAATTTCACCCTCGGATCAGAAAAAATTTCTCTTTCATATCACGAGACTTGTGGACCTGATTTAGGTACGATGACCGCTGAACTGAAACTGGACCGCCACGTGCAATCTGGGAACTCTACTAGTCTGAAAACTTAGTGTGGACAACATCCAATGAGCATGAGTTTAGGTCCGACTGCGTTCGGCCAGGGGACCTCCCGAAACACACTTTTGGATCGAAAAAGTCCCGATTTGGTTATAACTCAAGTATACTTTGTTCCCAAGTCTGTTTTGGTGAAGTTTTAGCCTATATAAGGGCTTAAAACCCTCTCATATCTCTCCCATCTGAATTTAAATAAAACCCTAGATTGAGAGAGAGAGAAAGTGAGAGATTTTGAGAGAGTAGTGGGAGAGAATTCCCTCCACTTGTTGCAGCTTTTGCACGTGCCAAAGCACCGCACTCCAATGACTTTTTCGGTGATTCCAACGCACTCTTAGGTAAGAAAAATCCTAACTACTTGCTGATTTAGGGTTCTTTCAATTCAAATAGCAACATAGCTTATGTATCTTGTGCATTAGGTCGCCTGTACGCTGTTGACGAAGCGTATACGTTCCGTTCGAAACGATACACGTCTAGGGTAAAAGGTGCAGATTTTAGACGCTTTGATTGACTGATTTTAAAGCTTTCAATGTCATTTAATAGTAGATTATTGACGAGCATGCCGTTTGACATGTAGAACATGCTGTCCATTTTTCGTTTCGTAAACGTACGGTAAATATGAGATTTAGGGTACTTTAGGCATTTATAGAAAATACTGTATACGTCCGTATTTTGTTGAAATGCTTGACATGTAAATTTATCGTGTTATGATATTATATATGTGTGTATAATCTGTTGGCGAAGCGATTCGCCCTAATGCGCAATTTGGGTCGACATACGCTATGTAGACTAAAGTGTGTAGACTAAGGGTTTGTATAATTGTTTGTATTAGTATGTATTGAGTAAATGGTGTTGTAAATTAGTTTTGAGAATGAATTCTCAATCCATGTGATGTTGTACACGATTTCCTACATGTTTGCTATATGAATTGATTTCCTTATATGTATGGAATACATGTGTTGGGTGATTTTCTTACTTTGTATGCTATAACATGTGTTAACATGATTGTGTTGTTGAACTTCAATTCCATTACTCTCATATGATCACTGGTATGAATTATAAATGTTTGGGGTTATGCTTTAGTCCGGGCAGTTGGTAATGGATTGAATTCGTGGTCGGCTTCTATTTACCACGGAGGACGCATCGATGAACGCGAGTCGTGTTTGGAGTTAACGGCAGTGGTTAGGCCACACGAAGTGTTTCATGCACTTCATGTCGCTCAGCTTGAGATGTGCTTGTACTAGTCGAGCCTGTCAAGTAACTCAATTGGCCATTTTATGTTCACCCTGTATGAGTCATAACTGCTTGAACGTAGGGTACTAAACTTACCATTGGAAACCCTGTTAACCATGGTACCTTAATCCATAAAGACTCATGAGCCGGGCATGGTGGTATGGGACACCGTGGTCGAGCTGTCGGCCTACGCTGGGGCCACAAACCTCCCCGTAGTGATTAGTGAGCACCTTTAACTCGTGAGCCAATTGTGGTGATATGGGACACTACATTCGAGCTGTCGGCCTACACTGATCAGGTGACGAGCCCTTTGTAGTGACCTCGAGTGTATTCTGAGCCTACGGGAGGCGACGACCCTTCCGTAGCAACAAGAGTACAAGTAGGCTTGTATTGATAAGGTGATGGGGGAGCGGTGCGAGCAACAGCCCTGGCAGCCCTTGCAGTGACCTACAAATATAACATCGTATGAGATTACTAGGAGTGACGACACTAGACAGGATCTGTGTGGGGATTGATATATGCAAGGTACCCTAGTTTTCTAATCCTTCTGTATGAGAAGGACTAATAATAACTCGGTAATCATTATCCATATCGCATTGCATGTGCCTGAAAGATGTGGAGCACTGAGGAACGTAAGCATGCTACGGGTGTAAGATGGTGCCGTATGAGGGAGTATGTCAGTGAGGGCATCCATCATGTCATTTCATGCATGCATTAACAATAGTATCTAGGAATGTTTGATTAATTTCTTTACTATTATCGCGTGATTGATTTAAGAACCTGCTAATCTTTGCTCTATTATTTCACTGAGTTAGCTACTCACTCCCACGTTACGGGATGGTGTTCCGAACACCCACCAGTCCTTATTCTAGTTGCAGATGATGGCGCTGCTTGTGAAGTGGAGCTGGACTTATATGATGATGAGGAGGATCCCTCCTTTATGCGTGTTCTGATCAACGGGATTACAGGGAGGTTGATTAGACGCCTTGACACTTGTCATTTTATATTTTTGGAGCACTCATGTATATCCTTTCTTTCCATTTTTGGAGTATACATGTATTTAATTAACCTGGTAACATGTTCACACTCTGGAGACTTACAATCAATTATATATATTTTATGTATTTATCACAGTCTTCCGCTTGTTAATTTAATTGTATCTTGAGTATGATATGCTATTTTGGCTTAGTCTCAATCTTGTTTAATTCCATTCTACAGACAACATGCATTTATCATTATCTATGTTGCATAAGTGACGTTCTGGAACTCCGGAGTTGGGTTTCTACCCGACCCCCGATTTTTGGGGTGTTACATTAAGGCTAGCCCACAAAATCACCACAGAGGTGGGCCTCAAGGGGGCACTCATTAAGCCCAAAATATCTAAGGAAGGAAAGCAAGGAGTGTGTGCAACACTCTCTCAAATCTAGTGTGCTACAATAGTTCTAAAACAATCAACCATATAGCAAATTTTGGGCCCCTTGCTAGAATTCCAGCCCACCAATTTCTTGGGCCTGTTGGAGTCCAAAAATTTATTTAATTTAGATGGATTACTGACCCATGGTGATCCACATATATCATAGTGAGCCCCACCAGATAAAAGAGAGATAGAAAATACTTATTTCGAGTGGGCCATGTCATTAGAATGCAGGCCCAGCAACCCAAGGTAAGGGTGTGCCTGGGTATTTGACCTAAAACTGGTCCAAATTGCAGGCCACACCACGGTCGGTACAGAGGCTCGATGGCCCTGAAAATTCATAGGGTGGTCCTTACATGGGTAGGAAACACCCCCATAAAATTTTATAATTTTTGAATATCTAAAAATATTTTAATTAATTCAAATAAAACAATCTATCCTGAAACTCGGACTGATCTGGACACATATTATGGTGGGCCGGTCCAACCACCACTGTGGTGTGTACAGGTGTCCAAAGGCTCCAAAATTTTGCAGGTAGGTCCTAACATGAGTTTAACATATCCCTATAATTGTTTTATGATTTTTAGACACTCAAAAGTATTTTAATAATTTTTACGAATATAATCTGTCCAGGGTGAACTATTGTTGGAATGTAACTGTTCTAAATTTGGGCCATCCAAATGGGTAGATTCTGGGCCTCCAAAATTCATGAAATTTGGACCCAAGGTCCCTAATCAAGCCTAAATCAACATGGAGCTCATAAATATGGCCCACCTTCTGAGAAAAATATTTTTAAAATTTTATTTTTATGCAACTATACTGCTGGACTGCACAACAGAATGTTTATAGCAGTACACCATGTTGTCCCACCCGTTTGGATGCCCAAATGGGGTCCATTGGCCCTAAAAGTTTTCAGGTAGTTCCTAGCATGGGTGGAACACATCTCTGTAAATTTTTAAAATTTTTAAACACCCAAAAATATTTTAATAAATTTTGAATTTCCAACCTGTCAAGGGTGGAATGTTGCTGGAACAGTGCAGAAAATACAGACTGTCCACCCCACTTGGACCACACTTTTGGGACCTCTATCAAGATTGGATGGGGCTGAAATTTAAGGGAACATCAAGATGAGATCCCCAAGTTTCATAAAAATATATTTGATGGGTACAAAAGGTCCCCTAATCAGTCCCAAATTTAAGCCCAAGTCCAATAAAAAAAATTGTCCATAAATTTCTGGACAGCAATGCATGCATGGAATAAAACAAATTTATGGGCCTATTAAGGAAGGGATTGGCCCATAAATTGGGCATCATGGCCCACCCTAGTGTACCCCACAATTTTTCAGAATAAATCCTCAAATTTTCACCCTTGCAAGAACATTTAAGGTGGCAAAAAGAGGCATCTAAACCATGGTGTAAGTTGAGTATAGATGTCCCTTTCTTCATAGGCTTTTTCTTTTGGGCAATTCAGGCCCACTAAGTGGACCACACATAATATCATCAGATTACTAACTAAGAAAAGAGAAGGAAGAGCATCCGGCCTTTAGGGGGGCTCCACCACTATTGAGCCGTCCCCACACAATCACAACCACAAACAATAATATAAACACATTGTACAACTAGATCTTATGATGCATGGCCTGGATCTTTGAAATGAGTGGTTGGGATAACATCCCAGCCACATGCAAGGGCCTAGATGACCCATCATACTTAGAAAAATAAGAGAAATGCACATGCAAGGGGTCCATCAAGGGAAGAATTCCATGCATGAACATGCATTTACAATGTGGGCCTCATGGCCACATCTAAATAGTTGTGTAAGATCTCCACATTTATTGGTGGGTCCTACACATCCAAATGAGAGGGAGGAAAGAGATTACATGAGGAGAGAAAAGATTTACTTGATGAAAAAAGCACCCACCTAGATCAACCTTGAAATTTACATCACCATCATATAGAGGCTCCAAGCAACATGGATCAATGGTTGGGATGAGTTTTCAATGGAGGGATTAAGAAGAAAAAGGAGGAGAAGGGGCTGGAATGGAGGGAAGAGGGGCTGGATTTTTTTACAAGGGAGAAAGAAGGAGAGAAAATGAGGGAGAGAGAAGGGAGAGAGAGGGATATAGCAAAGCAATAATTTGTTTTCTAGGCTAGGGAAGAGGGTTGTAATCATGGCACATGGGGGGAAGAACCCAAGGCTAATGATGGGTTTCTAGACAAGGTAGCCTACTACTTAGGCTAGGGGTAGGTATGATAGCTTGTTTAGATAAGAAAGTTAGGTGGGACCCACTCTTGAAAAATGAGCACATGGGTAAAGTGGTCCCCATATCATGATTAAGGGTCTAAAATGGTGCGGCTCATAACTTTTGATGGACACGTCAGATTTACGCATGAGATGAGGCATTGGAATCGCGACGACAATATGGCCGCAATGGCATACGTTTCAACTTGATCTGAGTCAGGTCTTCATGACTAGACTTACAGATGACCGCAAACACTATCCAAGGGTCACGGGTCACCGGGATTTGACCGGTAGGACCGTCGGACCAAGATGGACGGAATGCATACTCACACACACATGCACACATGCGAACTCAGGTCGGGTCTCACAGATATGATCATGGTCCAGATTGTCTTACCCTTTCTTAAGATATTAGCTAGGTTGGGGTGTCTAGAGATGCCCCTCTTTGGCCGAGGTTGTGAGCAACCAAGCGCTAAAGTAAGTGGACACCCCACCCTTCTAGTAAAAAAAAGTAGTGATTCGAATCTATTGTCTGTTATTGTATCATTATTAGTTGATTGTTTGAAAAAGAAATGACTTGCACATATCATGAGGGTTGAGGAAAATATTATGATTGTCTTTGCGCATTCGTGCAGCATTACAGGTTACCAATCACAACCCTTTTACTTCAGATTGTTAATAACATTAGAGGTTAAGTTTGAAAGTAGGGCCTCTGCGTGTTCGTTGCGGCTTTACAAGGATTTCCGTACTATTTGATCTTATAAATGTTATTATGTAAATCTAGAACCAGTAGTATTGTTAAATTTTGTTGTGTCAAACCATTTAGTATTTCTATCATGCTTTGAGTCGAAGTGATCAGGTTCATACATTTTAAAGTTCTCTAGATCTTCATCGAACTTACCTACATCTTCAAGTTGAAGTAAAGTGTGTTAAAGTTCATGGTTTCAAGCTCAAGTTCAAGATCTTAAACTCAAGTTTGAAGTTCAACTATTGTACATTAAAGACTCAAGAACTCAAGCATAACTCAAGCCCAAGTTCAAGAAATCAAACTCAAGTATCACAAGTATTTAAGATTTTGAAGTAAATGATGTTTCAAGTGTTCTAACTCACAAACAGGTTTGGATAACCCTAGATTGACCGTAGATTGTGTCATATTCATTATATATTTTATGTGGGCCATTTCATATGTTTATAGGTCATTTTCTTGACTAGTCTTAGACCTTGTTCGACTAGTCCAAGTACTGGTTCGACCAATCTAAGAGTTTTCTCGATTAGTCCAAAGTTAGTTTTTATTTTTTGGAATTTTTTGTTCGACTCTCGACTAGTTATGGAGACTGATCAACCAGTCAAGTGAATAGTGCTCGACCGGTCGTATAAGCTCGACTCAAAGTCCAACAAGCTTTTCTGGTCTCACTCGACTAGTTAAGTAACAACTTTATCTTATCGCATCAAAAAATTTAAAATTTTGTTGGTTCTTCAACCAGTCAAACTGACCCTTCGGCCAGTTAAGTGAACAGTATTTTCACCTATAAATAGAGCACGAATTTTAGAGTTTATTCATTTAATAAAA